>OY776674.1:29232819-30632990 GCA_963675555.1 Leptura quadrifasciata
AAAATAATTTTTATCGTCCCGCATAGGTATCATTAAAATAAACATTTTCCCTTTTGTAGAACTAAAATAAAATTAGCCCTAATGTCCTCAAATGCACAGAGAAATTTAAAGATTAGGTATGATAAATTTGTCCAATGTCATATTCTACTATTCTACTACATCTCTATCTCTCGCCTTCCAAGCACACCGTACATTCAGCTGCGTCATTTTATTGACGTGAAGTCATTTACAATTAAAATTGGAAGCATGGATGACTAATACACTCCGACCAACTCTTAAGTATATTATATACTTTTAGGCTTCTGTTTAACTTTTATTTTACAATTTTCACTAATTCTTAATTCAAATGTAAACTAATGATTATTATTGGAAATAAAACTATTATTATCATTATTATTATTAACCGTTTTATTCTGTCCTCGTAATCATGGTAGTCAAAAAATTGCATTAATGAAATCCGTTAGTAGTGATTTTTACCCTATACACAAGAGGAAGATAAATGATATTAGTATGCCATTTTGTATCAGAATACAAATATTGGAACTACCATCAATTAACCTCTCTGTCTTATCGTCTTGAATCGCTTTTTTTGTTTTTATAGATTCATAAAATGCAATTTGCGCCGTTTTTATTGATTTTAATGCAAAATGCCTAGAGTAAAAAAGTGTTTAGACTGTGATTTTACATAAAAGAGAAGATTTCTCCCATCAGCATAAACAGTTTTATTCGCAAACTACCTAAGCTATCTAGGGCGAGGTTGCTTACTTTTAACTTCTCGTTTGGAACTATTTTTTGTTTGTTACAATCAATGATAAACTCTATCCAAACCAAACTATCGAAACCAAACCTATGAAACCTTTAGTCACATTCATTTGTCTCAATTAAGAGACGAGAAAGCAATTGTTTCGGCCATTCATGGGGGACTCCAGTTTGTCTCGGCTCTTGTGAATGGCCATGCATGCATATTGCCTCATTGAAGTGCAGCTGCGGCATGTGTAGCGCTAAGTGATTAGAGTGTTCCTTTAACATAAACAAATGAATTTGTTTATCATGCTGGTGTTAATTGACCGTCATTATTCTATTTTGCAGTGTGACCAAAATGGCGTTGCGAAATGCAGCAACGCGGAGGGACCTGCCGGATGGACGACTTCTTTAGAGAAACTGCTGGAGGACCCGCTGGGATTGCACACGTTCGCTGTAAGTACCCTCATAGCTTTGCTCTGGATTTAGGATTGTACGAGTGTACAAGGTTATTGATAATTTCGATCAAACTCCGTTGTGGAATTACAGTCTTGTAATATAAGAGACACAGACTTAAAACAGTGCGAAATTCGGTGGGTAGTCATAAAATAAAGCAGCGTTTTTCAAAACTGTGTGACGCGCTTAAAGTGTGAGGGGAGGATAAAATTAATTTGAATTCATTCACTTAGATTTTTCGAGCAAATTAGCCATACTAAATGTGCTGATCAGAAGTTTTTTTTTGCTAAAGAAAAACAATTCCTTTTTCTAGGGCGTATTTCCAACGATTTGAGATTATTTAACAGGTGAATGAATGCGGTATAGAACACTGCAACTAATTATCGTTACTATTATAATTATTTTCAAAATGGTGTAGGAATAATAATAATAATATATTTATTTTCAACAAGTTTACACCCAATTACAGAAAATAATAAATAACAATGAAATATACAGGGTGTCCCAATAGTGCGTCAATGTCCAATATCGGCTTTATTTAGAAGACTTTGGAAAATTATTTTTGTATAGAAGTGGTATAGTATCAAATGGCGCACATTTTAAAAATATGTTGAAATATACAGGGTGACTTGCAACAGCGGGAGCGTCTTCGAAGTCATTTTTTTTCTAATAGAACACCCTGTATATTTTTACATTTATGAATTCAGCGTAAAATTATCTTTCCAACGACCTCCAGATTTTTTATTTTTGACGCGGCGTTGCCGAGTTATTCGAAAAAATAAGACAATGTTGGACGGAACAAGGTTTAATAAAATGAATTCGCTGTGTGTATTACTATTAATTAAGAAGATTTATTTTACAATTATATAGACAAGGGATGTACTACAGCGCAACAACCACCAAATATTGATTATAATTATACGGGGTGTATTTTATACTAGCCAGGGTTCGGACTGATATGGAAAACCATGAAAATATGGAAAACTCAGGGAATTTTAAAATTCCTTTAAAAAACATGGAAATCACAGGGAAATTAATAAATTTTGCAAAAAACCTGGAATATTAAGACTCGATATGGAAAACAATACATTTCCTAGGACTTTCCATTGTTATTTTACATTGTTTTCAAAATTACGGTTATAGATTTAATTAAACAAAAAGTAATTTAAAAAAGTCGGCTATGCATACGATCTGTTATTGTATTGTGCGGACATGACCGCGTGCCTCCGTCTAATGACGAATGAGAATATCTGATTATTAATTTGTCAATAACAAAGAAAGATACATTCTAGTGATGGGCAGAATCGGAACATTTGGAATCGGATACTGGGAATCGGAATCTTATACAGTTCAAAGTTCACAAAATATATCTTTTGAAGGGTAACTATAAAAACAGAATTTACAGAAATTCTTGGTCAAAAATCACCTTTACACCCCCCCACAAAGATTTTTTTAAAATGCTCAAATTTTCATCACAAATGCTCCCTACAACAACGTAGAACACATCTATGAAAAAATAAACTCGTAAAATTACAGAAGACGCCCCCTTTTTAATTTTTTACTCAAGTTTCGAAGTAGAATTAAGTAGTAGTTATTATATTTAAAATTATGTTTAATATGTGTCAAAAAAAATTTGTTTGGTCATGGAAAACCTGGAAAACTCAGGGAATTTTTTCGGCTACAAGAAGTCCGAACCCTGCTAGCGCTAATTCCGGACATTTCAAAGTGAATTTTCTCATTTTTTTCAAATGGAACACTGCAATATTATTGTATTTTTGAATTGGCGCGTTAATTCTCTACGATTTTTGTGAATAATATCCTATACTACCTAAAATCGATATTTCTAGAGATATTTTTACTTTTTCATCAAATACCGTTAAAGTATAAATACAAATTCATTTAGAACTGATCTAAAGGGTGGGGCAATAGTGCGTCGGACCTTGATATCTCGAGTTCTACGATAGCTAGAAATTTTTAAAAAAATTGCAAGTAAACTAGACAAAAAAGTCTATAACTGGAAATTATTTTCGGACATACGGGGAGAGCCAAGACGAAATTACAGGACCAAGTGCCTTTTTTTTAATGGAATGCTATGTATATCAGTACATTCTTTGAAGCCTCTTTCTAGGCTCTATTCGTTCCTATCCCCCAACCATTTGGATGTAATGAATTTTTTTTGTTAAAATAATGCAATCTGCAGATGGATATTAAAAAATCACCACAGTCATAATTATGGGTTTTAAGAAAAGCTTATGTGAATACCAGTTACGAGACATCTAACTAATGTTTTTGAATCATTTTCATTTCCTAAAAATGTACAGGGTGGCCAAAATTTATTTTTTAATGAAGAACATATTAAATTGAATTTTTCTCAATTTTTTCAAATGGAACACCCTGTGTATTTTTCGACGATGTGATGTAGAAATGAAAAACGAATATTTTTTGTAAGTACTTCCCTATAGTTAATTGTAACCATTTTCGTTTTATATATAAATAAGTGTTTATTTTTCAATTAAGAACTTTTTAAATTGAATTTTCTCAATTTTTTCAAATGGAACACTGTATATTTTTCGACGATGTGATGTAGAAATGAAAAACGAACATTTTTTGTTAGTACTTCCCTAGGGCTAAGTGCAACCAATTTCGTTTTATTGAGCGATAATTACAAAATTCAAAAATAAACTTAAGAAAAGAGGTTTCTTCAAATAACTCAGTAGAAAAAATTATAATAAATGTTCCACATGTTGCCCGTTTTGATTGACACATCTCTATACGCTTTTGAAATGAGGTTCCCACTGTTCCTAAAACTGCCGGTGTGATAGATGTAAAGGTAGTTATTAGTCTTTCCTTCATATTTTGTACTGTTGTTGGTGTGTCTCTATAAACAATTTCCTTCGCGTATCCCCATAAAAAGAAATCCATTTTTGTAAGATCTTGGGATCTAGCAGGCCATTTAGCGGGTCCATTTCTTCCAATCCATTGATGAGGGTAGGTATTATTTAAGTGGTCTCCAACTCATTTAAATAATGTGGTGAAGCACCATCTTGCTGAAACACATCCTATTTCGAATTCTTTCAGGGAGATTTACCAATAATTGTGGCAGATAGTTTCCCAATAAATGAAGATAAGTGGCTCCAGTCAATGTACCATCAAATAAACGTGGCCCTATTACACGTTCTCCAATAATTCCTCCCAAAACGTTTATAGACCATCTGTGTTGGTTATCAACTTGCATAGAAAAGTAAGGATCTTCTGAAGCATAGTAATGGAAATTGTGCCTATTAATAAATCCATTTTTATGAAAAGTTGCCTCATCACTGAATAAAACGGCCTTGAAGAAGTTGACGTCATGGTGCATTTCACCTCTGGCCCAATTACAAAATTGTAGGCGCTTTTGAAAATCGTCATCAGATAATTCCTGGTGCATTTGGATATGATATGCATGCAACTTATTTGTTTTTAAGATTCGACCCATAGACCGTCTACTTATTTCTACTAATGAGCTCACTTCCCTTTGATTAACATGAGGATTCTCGACCGTTGCCAGCACCACAGAAAACTCATTTTCTTCGGTCACAACACGTTTTATTCTGTCACTTTTTTTATATTCGACATTTCCAATTTCCAGAAATCTATCCAGAAGGTTTTGAAAGTTGCTAATATCAGGAATCCTTCTTTCAGGATAACGTTGGTGATAAACAATTTCTGTCTGACTCGCTCAAAACAAAAGTCATGTCTACAGTTCCGCTTTATTAAAATTGATATTGTAAAATTCCAAGTATTTTAAATTCAATACAAATTGTAACGACCGATAAGTGTGATAAATGCTTCTTTGTACACGACAATTTATACCAAACTGAGGTTTTATTGCTTGTCGAATAACGAAAACAGCAAAAAAAATTACAAAAAACATTACAGTAAAGGACCGGTTAAATACTATTTACTCATTTCAGTGGACTGGAAGAAATGGTCCCACTAAATGGCATCATTTCAAAATTGCATAAAGACGTGTGTCAATCAAAATGGGCAACACGTCGAACACCTATTATAAATGTTTCTAATGAATTATTTGAGGGAACCTCTTTTTTTAAGTTTATTCTTGAATTTGACACTTATTTATCTATAAAACGAAAATGGTTGCAATTAGCCATAGGGAAGTACTTACAAAATATGTTCGTTTTTCATTTCTACATCACATCGTCGAGAAATTCATTATTGGAAAGTGCGAATTTTATACTAATTTATAACTTAAAATAAGTGTAAATACTTCGTCACAATTGTTAATAATTAAACGTCAATAAGATAACTTTCAATTATTCTCACTTTATGTCAAAATCGAGGTCAAAATCATAGCTACCTACTATTATCTATTTGCTGAATAGAAATATCTAGGCCACTCCCCATAAAGTGCGCCATATTTAAATAGAATTATTCTATTGGTTGATTTTTTAAATCCCATAATAAAACCAACCGTTTTATGTTTTTGATGTTATTTAGTTTTTGGCGTTTGTCAAAAGTTACTGTTGAGTTATTCGTTATCTTTATTTGCTGTTATTTCCATTCATCTAATAAAAGAGTATTTTTAAATACTTTGGTGTACAATTGTGTATATCCAAGGTATGTAATGAAAATAATTAATATTTTAAATGTCAGAACCACCTTTTCCTTGAGGTTAGAAATTCTTTCACGAAATTTGTCGCGTGCATGTAAAAATGCTCATTGCATATATTGGTCAAAATTAATGGGGAGTGGCTTAACTATTTGTATTCAGTAAGCAGATAATAGATCAGACTTATAATTTAACGGTTTTTAACGAAAAAGTAAAAATATCTCTGGAAATATCGATTTTAAGTATAGGATATTATTACAAAAATCGTAATTTAGGTATAGGATATTATTACAAAAATTGAAAAATACAATATTATACAGTGTTCCATTTGAAAAAAATGAGAAAATTCACTTTGAAATGTCCTGAATTAGCGCTAGTATAAAATACACCTTGTGTAGTTATAATCAATATTTGGTGGTCGTGTCGTCGTTGTACATCCCTTGTCTACATAATTGTAAAACAAATCTTAATTAACAGTAATAAACACACAGCGAATTAATTTGTTAAACCTTGTTCCGACAAAAATTTTCATATTTTTTCTCGAATTACTTACTCTGCATGGTCACGTTAAAGACAAAAATCTGGGGGTCGTTGGAAAGGTAATTTTACGCTGAATTCATAAATGTATAAATATATAAGGTGTTCCATTTAAAAAAAATGACCTCGAGGATGCTCCGCTGTAGCGAGTCACCCTGTATAGTTCAAAGTATTTTTAAAATGTGCACCTTTTGACATACCACTTTCATAAAAAAATAATTTTCCAAAGTCTTCTAAATAAGGCCGATATTGGACTTTGACGCACTATTGGGATACCCTGTATATAATATTAATAACACTAACATTAAATATTGATACACTAATAAGTATAGGTATGTGAAATTACTTAACCTAAATGATTTATATGATGATATGATAAAATGTTTAATTTATTAGCTGATTTTCTTCGTATATACGAATAATATGATTTACATTGTCAAAATTAACATCACACGAATGAAAGAAGCCTGTTTGGGGATAGAATCTATTATGTTTTTTTAAAAAAAAACATGTATTTCAGAAGTTTCCTTTGTACGGACTCCACTTGTATTTTAGCATTTTGATATACAGAGTGGGGCAATAGTGCGTCGGACCTGGATATCGAGTTCTACAATAGCTAGAAAATTTTTAAAAAATTGCAAGTAAACTAGATAAAAAAATCTATAACTGGAAATTATTTTCGAACATACAGGGCGAGCCAAGACGAAATTACAGGACCAAATGCCTTTTTTTTTAAATGGAATGCTATGTATATCGGTACATTTTTTGAAGCCTCTTTCTAGGCTCTATTCATTCCTATATTAGCACTGAATATCTCCCAATCGCTTGGATGTAATGAATTTTTTAAATTGTAGATAATTTTATAAGGAATAATTTTGAATAGAAGTATTTTTCCAATAAAACGTACGGTAAGGGAGATATGGCTAATTTTCTAATGCCATGCGCCATTTTTCCAAGATGGCGGCGCGACGCCGTGTTCGCAAAATCAGGTGATCATTAAGGACTTCAAGATGTAGGTATGTGCCAAGTTTCAAAACTTCCCGACCTTTTGCAAGATCAATTGTATTCATTGACTGGAGTACAAACTGCGTTCTATTGAATAAGTACCCAATCGAAGACAACAAGGCTTCTGACACTCCAATTACGTTAAGTTTAGATAATGATCTATTTTGTCAAAAGCTTTTTGGAAGTCAGTATATATAACATCTTCTAGGATCATTTAGGTAGTTGTAGAACTAATGACATGGTCAGAAAGCTGGCTTTTATAACACAGATGGACTGTCATTCTTTGCATTTATAAGAATTTTCACCCAGTATTATTAATTTTGTTTGCTAATTTGTCGTCAAGATAGTTCCGCCTAAAACAGAGGTTAGGTTCTGAGGATTGTGTAAACGGAAAATTCTCACAAGTTATTCAGCACTAATATTTATTTTTTATTTAATTTCTTCACTTACCCCTCGTACTCTTTCTCTTAAATAATAATTCTCATCAATTTTTGCACCTTCATAAAAAAAGTGATGATGTGTTAACAATACTTTAAATAATATTAATTTATTAAGTTTCTGTTATCTTCATCGTTTGCAGACAGCTGGCTGCACTATTTACCATTAAATACCACAGCGAAGACGCCCACTTGATTTACTAATCATACCAAGGATTAAGTGATACACCAAACAATGTCGTGATGTGATGTTTTTTATTAGAATCATATCTGGTAATAATTGTGTATCGGTTTCCGCTGCTTCGTGTACTGAATATAAAAATACCGTTCGCAATTTACATACAACTGCGGCTTCTTTGTTATTTTTTCGATGGTAAATATACAGTCATAGGTATAGTTCAAGTAGGAATGAACTGAGAAACGCCAAGTTGAAGTAAATAGATCCCAGTAAATAAAAAACGCAACAAAAACTTTACAACATAATTATATCGCCGCGGGTCATGGCGCCAAGCCTGACATCAAATAACGACCCGAGACCCGACGCGCATTAAAAACCTATGAAGGTAAGCGAGTCAATTTGCGAACAGCATTAAAAAAGAGTACCGATATTTTAATGACGTCGTAAAGTTTTTGTTGGGTTTCTTATGTTTCAGGATTTTCCTACTTGAAATATATAAGGAAAACGCTCAAAATTATTAGGCGAAAATTACATGACCTTTTTGTAGACAGTTAAAATTAAGGAAGGGTTCATTGCATATGATAAAAAAATTATTTTCAATCAAGTTCCAAGAATAGAAAGATGGACAAAATATTATCCTGAAACCTCGGTTTTCATGATTTTGTCACTCGCTCTGTATGCATATCCAACAAGGTGTAAAACAATGAAACAGCACTTCCAGTCGACAACAAATATTTATGATGATAAATGGATATTTTAAAAATATATAACTGATATTGCTAACTAACATCTTTACCTTTTGCTGATTCACTTGTAGTAATTATCAATATTAGCGAGCGTTTTGAAATAATACAACTCTAGTGGTAAGCAAATAAAAGTAATCGATTTTATATCAAGTAGTATGTTTTAAAAAAAATCTGTTGTAATTAGGGATTTTTATGTGGGGTATGTCAATTTAATTATTTTGACAAAAGAAATCATTGGTGGGTATCACAATGACAATGACACTAATAAAAAAAGTATACCTAGTATGATTAATGCGTCACTGGTGAGAACCATATTTACAATGGTAAAATCAATCGATTACTTTTTTTTCAGCCGCAGTGGTACCAACGGTGTATTTATGCTATTTTACAAAAATATTTTTAATATCAAACTGACGCAAACTGTCAGATTTACAATCACAACCACGTAACAAAAGACAAATAAGCATCTAACGCGTTCGTTTCCATGGATAGGAAGCAAAAATTCATTTGGGAAACAATCTTGACGTATAGGTCAAATCATGGATGTTGTTATTCACGTCATCATTTTTTCTCAAGGTCACACAGAATGGTACGCATGGCCGTATCAACCTATGCAAAAGACGAGTATTTTGTAATGAAAATACAATGAATTCTAACATCCGCTGCTGCCATTTTGAGGATAGTTTCTTTACAAACAAAAGCACTAACAAACTATTTACCTAATTATAGGAAACTTAAAATATCACAGTAAAAAATAACATTAAAAACAAAAAGAAATATGCAATCAAGACATTTGATATGTGTCCACTGTACGCTACTGAATTGACAGAATGCTGAACGTTGGTTGCGGCTACGACTAGCGGTTGTGTAATTCATTTGTAAAACGAATTAAACATCTTTGTGTAAAACGCATTGTTACGCTTTCGTAGCTTCAGCAGACGTGACTTTTTGTTATTTACATCCTATTATAGTAAAAAAATATATTTTTTTAAACATGCTTTTTTGTAAAAAGTCGTAAAAAAAGTGAAAAATAATAATGTACGACTGCAAGAAAAGCATGGCGTGTGCACTTTGTATGATTGTATGAACGGGGTAGAATCATGCACACATACTGCCTTCAATCATGCGTACATAATATAAAGATGATACATATACTTATATACAAAGTGCGCACGCCTTGCTCTTCTTGTAGTCGTATATTATTATTTTTTACTTTTTAGTACCTACGACTTTTTACAGAAAAGCAAGTCTAAATTTTTTAAAAATTTTCTACTTTTTAGTCATACTTTAATTAAATTATTATCATACATTGCCTAAGTTTAATTAGTAGGTTAATTTAGATTTTCAAATAACATATATTTAGGTTAGATCGAGGGTGGGGGCAGGGGGGGTTTATCCCCCAAAGAACGCTCAATAAAAAATCGTCTCTTTCACGATTTGTTTTGATTTTTCGCTCCATCGCTTTGCAGATTTTTCAATTTTTACCCTCTAGCCCCCTACGCGCGAATTTTTTCAAAAGTAACAGTGGAATACTGTATTGTCATCCGATCTTAGTAACTGTGCAAAATTTCATCAATTGATTATGTCAGGAAGTGTGTTAAATAAAGGATGCAAGATTTGAAGACAAACATTCAATTTTCACTCCCCGCGCCCCCTACATGCGGATATTTGCAAAAGTAACGGTGGAATACTGTATTGTCATCCGATCTTAGCAACTGTGCAAAATTTCATCAATTGATTATGTCAGGAAGTGTGTTAAAAGGGATGCAAGATTTGAAGACAAACATTAAAATAAAACAGTGTAAGTTAAGAAAATCAAGTAAAAATAGAAAATTCGCATGTCGTTGATAAGTGCATAAATCGATGACATGAATGACAACATTCTACAAATTATCACACAAACGATGGGTTATATTTAAAAAAAAATGCCACAAAAATCCCTTGACCTTCGGTCTCGGGCTTTTAAGGTAAATTATTATATCTCGAACATTTTCTAAGCAAAATTAAAAAAACAAGCTACTCGCAGTTTATCCTATAAAATGCAGAGCTCTCGAGATATAACCTATGGGGAAATTTAATGCAAAGTTATTTTAGCAAAATGCATTATCGCAAATTATGACATCAAAATAATTTGAAGCTGTTGTATTAGTTGCCTATGTTTCCAGTTTAAGTTTATTTTAATCCTTAAACAAGGGTTATTATCGTATAATTGAAAGTATATTTCGTGCCCGAAATATTTGCTCTTTGTGGAGTACTTTGTAACTATATTTGAGAATTTTATTAAACTATTTTAATCAAAATGATGCCTCCGCTAACACTTCATATAATGGCAAATAAACTTTTCGTTAGAAAAGTTTGATTGTTTAAGTCTGTATCTTACTATCTTGCTATGAGATATTTTATTTTAATACTTCAATATACAAAACTTTTATGATTTTTTGTATTAACGTGATCGCTTGCCCATAGGAATTTCTGAAGAAAGAATTTAGTGCCGAAAACATCTACTTCTGGACGGCATGCGAAAGATACAGGCGGTTGCCACCGGGCAACGAAAAAGCAGCCGAAGCGCAGAGGATCTACCAGCAGCATCTCAGTCTGGGTGCTCCAGAAGCAGTGAACGTCGACGCTCAAGGAAGACAGTACACGGAGCAGTCCCTGCAGGACCCGGACAGCAACCTGTTCGACCTGGCCCAAAAGCAAATATTCAATCTGATGAAGTTCGACAGCTACCCCAGGTTTCTCAAATCTGACATCTACAAGCAGTGTTTGTCGGGGGACATCGAAAAGCCTGCGCTGGATGCCGGACTGATGTTACAGATGCCCGCCTCGACTCCTTCTAAGCTAAAGAAGTCCCTGAGCAACGCCGAGGATAGGAGACGGAAGTCACTGCTCCCTTGGCACAGGAAAAACAGGTCAAAATCGAAGGATAGGGGCGAAGTCGACTATATCCAAAGGCGGAACGATATTATAGCTAGTAATGAGAACATCGATGACCCAATTGGGAAGAATGCCGGCAGCGACATGCACTCCAGCCATTCCTCCTTGACCTCCCTCGACCTTGCCATTACATCCCAGGTAAATATATTCATATATTATTAATTACCTAACTAGAATTTTCAGGGAAATTTTTTAACAAACAGTAAAAAGTTCACTTTCAATGCCGGCGCTAGATGGGCCATTTCATATTTTCTGAATTTACTAGATAGATAGGTCTGTATTTAACCTCGTTACTTTCCTAACATTCCTAAAAATGGATATGATGAAAGAAGGCAGTTGTTGCCGGTTTTAACATTCAGAAGCGTAAAAGTGAAAAGTAACGCATATTTCATTTCCTAAAATGAAATGGAAAAAAAAATTGGTAAAATTTAGATGAGAAGCTTGATTAACTATTTTCTTAAACTTAAAAAAAATTTAACCTAGTCAAACCAACTCAAATCTGATTAAACCTAAACAAATGTAACTGAACAACTAAACCCAACAATTTAACTTTATTTAAATTTAATAAATTTAAATGATGTATATTTCTCATTTCCTCACACACCCAGTCTGGGAAATTAAAATGAGCATAACTGTTTATTTATGTAGTTTCCAAATACTAAAATGGTACCAAAATATTTTCTTTGAGTAGGTTCTAAAAGTGTATAGTGGCGTCATCTAGCGACTGTCGTAAAAAGTGAATTTTAGACACTGCTTTGCCACCACAAGTTTTCCTGAAAAATTTCAACATTACAAATAAAGTTCTTCCGAAATTGTTATCAGATGGTAGATGGACAACAAAACAGTTAGATTTTAATGCCAAATTGCTGATGATCACGAGGTTATATTAACTGGGATTTTTTTGCAGGATGCTACCAAACCGAGATTAAACAACCAGGAAGAGATAACAGTGAATGGGGGCAGGACGTCTTTGTGTAGAGTACTTCTTAGTAATGGAAGCACGACCGTTGTGCAAATAAAGGAGTCTGAAACAATACAGCAGCTCGTCACACGACTGCTAGACAAAAGAGGAATTGTCTATTCATCTTTCGAGGTTTTCACCAACAAACATCCTAAGGTAACAAATCAAATTTATTTTATTAGCTTCAGTTGTTGAAAATACAAATCGCTATTCCTTATATGCGTTACGGAACATCTAGAATCCTCAAAACCCGGAATCAAGAACTGTTATTTTTTTATTTCAGCCCATGGATGCGAGCGAACCATCAACTAAATTAGCTGGCTGTGAGGTGTCGGTAGAACAGAGGGTCGTCTTCAAACTCGATTTGCCGAACCGTAAAATTATTTCGGTGAAGTCCAAGTACACCAAAATCATTGTGGACGTTTTACGGCCTATTCTGCACAAATACCAGTACAATTTGGACCAAGTGGTGGTGACCAATGGAAACGTTCCCATCGATCTTCACCTGCCAGTTACTTCAATAGACGGAGCCCGTCTCAATGTTCA
The DNA here is from genome assembly GCA_963675555.1 of Leptura quadrifasciata. NCBI lineage: Eukaryota > Metazoa > Arthropoda > Insecta > Coleoptera > Cerambycidae > Leptura > Leptura quadrifasciata. The sequence continues at coordinate 29,245,973 of OY776674.1, forward strand.
ACTTCGTGAAGGTAATCCATTGCATTCTTTTAACAATTGAAAGTTTCTTAGTTTTCGTATTTTCCAGACGTCCAAGAAGATAGATCTAATACGGCCATCAGGGTGAACAGCGTCAAGGCAAACAAGCTGGACGAAATAACCAATAAAGTGTTTGAAGGGATTTTGCAGGAGAAGGCCGATTCCTGTTCTTTCAAGCCAACCAAGTCTGACAAAGGATCCGTGAAGGTAAATATCGAATCGGCATTGGCCAATTAGTCAATACTACACTTAAAACGTTTCGTCAATAAAGGTGGCGGCACCATCAGAAGCATGACAGTTTTAATAGTCGAAGAGACAAAGCAAAGTTATTCCAAGTAGATTTTTATCATATTATTCTTTTTATTTCTTTTAGAGTGAGGATTGGGGATCGGAGCATTCATCGGGGATCTTTGGAAAATTTTTGCGGAGGGACTCGGGCGTGCACGAACGTAAGAAGAAAGTTGTGATACCGAGGTTTAAGGGAAACTCCAACAATGGTAGCTCCGAGGATGTACAAAGTGAACAGAGCCAGACTAAGAAGCCGTTAATTGCCAAATGGAAAGCTGGCGCAAACAAACTGCATGTTACCTGTAGCGAGAGCGATGGTAAGTTGAAAAAATGTGAGTCTTCTTGGTTGTTTAATGCTATGTGAGAAAGTCATGTGTTTGCGTATTTAGGACAAGTATTTCTTTAAAAACAGTATGTTACTACTCACTTCCCTGTGTCTTCAGGTGTTAATTCCGCCTGCTCCAGGTACTTTAGCCTAGTGCGGATACCTTGCATTCCCAAAGTACATGTTCCACAGTTTCAGTTGCAGTATCACAATATCTGCATTTGTCATCTACAGCCTTGCCCATATTCTTGAAATGATATCTCAAGGGGCACTGGCCTGTTATCAGTCTTAATTTGGACTTTTCAAGTTCGAGAAGCCTTGTGGCATTTTTTGCCGAATAAGTTCTAACTTTTTTCTCTTATCTTTGGCCTGGAGTATTCATTCCTCCAGCAGGACTTTTTCTGATCCTTTTCCCATTTCTGAATCTCCTCCGTTATGTGTCCCTTGGCCAGGCCACAAAACGGCTCAGGTGCAACGAATTGTGCTCCAGCTCTTTTTTTCGCAAGGCTGTCAGCAAATTCATTACCTTGTACTCCCTCATGCCGTGGCACCCACATCAAGGTAACCTTGTTGTTATTGCCTGTTGCTTCAAGGATTGTCTACATTCCCAGGCAATTTTAGACTCGAAGGTATAGGACTTTAGAGCTTTTAATGCTGCCTGACTACCTGATAGTATATAGATCTTTGCCCTTCGAATACCTTTATTTAGGAAATGGGTCAAGCATTGCTGCCATAGCTGCTGTGGGACACGAGTACTTCATGTACTTTCAGTCCATTTCAGTTTTCCAATTTGTAACATTTAATAGAAGTAGAAGAATATATGAGGTATTTCTAACTCCATAGGAATAGGACTATTGCTTTATTATTCTGTGAATCTCTTTGTTTGTCGTCCAATAAAGTGAGACACGGCACTTGAATGCCTAAAACTTTTCTGGTGTAATCACAGTTTTTATTTCGGAGTCCATTGAAATGCATTGAATGCTTCTTAAGGAATGACAAATATTGTGTGCCATCATCAAATATTTTGCAATAAAGGGTATTCCTCCAGCTGAAATAAAAATTGGCAGGGTAATACTTCTATGAATCTACAGTTATTGTAGATGACAAAGAGTGGATTACCATCGTAGTGGATGATGGACAACGACAATAAAGATGAAACCATCCAGGTCATTTATGATATAGTGTTGAGGGCCAAAATATATGAAATTGCAAAGATGGGAATAAAAGAACTGAAATAATGGAAACACATTTGTAAAATCATTTCAGTTTTCTAGGACGATTAAAATCGATTATCTAATTGTTTAATCATGTCTAGGTGGCATGATTTGGTGACACCAGCATCAAATATAGCAATTGAGTGTTTTGGCGTTAATGAAGACTAGAGAGACTGTAGATTGTTTATTGGGTTCTTGGCTCTGCATTAGATCTTTTGTGAATTATCCTACAACTAATTATTGCCCAGGATTCCAACACATTTTACAAAGCTTGTGATTTTACTGGGAGCTAGTTTCCCTACGTCTTCAGGCATTAATTCAGCCTGTTCCAGGTACTTTGCCTAATGCGGATTAATTCCTTGCGTTCACAAACGCACTTTTTTGTAATATTAAAATTCTCTTTATTCGTCGCTAGAGTTTCCCCAAAAAATTATTCCGTTTCTAATTCTGTCATGATATACAGGTTAAGTGGAGGAATAGAATAGCCTTTGGCTAAACTTTTATAAAGACTTCTGTACTAACATTATTTGATGTTACCTGCAATGCATAAGAATATCTTGCCATGTTTTGTGCTAGTGAATCAACATGTAGCTTCCAGTCTAATCTCCTATCCTTTATCGACACCTGAGAATAAGCTGCGTTCACTTGATACAAATTTGTCATTTTTATAATGTATAGTTAGATTTTCGTTTCTATTGCCAAAAAGCATTTGCTTATGGCTTTCCAACGTTAATTAAAAGATCATTTGCAGAGAAATATTCATTTAATGAGCACTGCATTAATGACTTTCTGTAATAAAGATCATGATCCTCTTCACTAAAAATAAGCATATCTTCTGCATATAAGACCATATAATCATTCCACACAATTGGTAATACGTTATATAAAGGAAAGCCCTAAAATTGAACCTTGCGGGACACCTTTTTTGTAACTTCACTGATTTAAGCAATTTTCCATATTTACCCATTTCCCTCCACATACTGCAAGTGATTTACTAGATATGTTTTACGAACCATAATGAAACTCTTTTTACTCTATATAATTCCAGACTTTTGCAGAGCAACTCCTGTTGAGTCGAAAACTTTTGACAAATCTATACACATTGCCACTTTATCATTATTTAATTAATTGGATACTTTGCATACATTTTGATATATTGCATGGATAGATAGATGATCTGTTTTTCCAGAATCCATTTTGTTGTTCTGATATCCTATCTCTATGGCCATTTGTAACCATTTTCGATTTATTGAGCAATAAGTTCAGTATAATTTAGGAATAAGCTTTAAAAAACTATAGGTTTTTTCAAATAATTGAACAGAAAAAATTATAATAGGTATTCCACGTTTCCAATTGATTAGTCCGGGTGAAATCAGTAATCGACCGGGAAAATTTATTTGGATGGTATATTTTTGTGCCATCTTGTTCAAAATGTGCGTCTTTATACAAAAGTACAGTTTACCAGATGGAAATGTGGTCAGGAATTGTTTAAACAAAGTTTTTTTGAACAAATTAGAAAAAATGACTTTTTCGTTTCGGAAAAAATATTTCCGTATTTTTCACACCAAAACAAACAAAAAATGTTCTTAGACATTTTTCTCTAAAGTTAGAGGATTTTGAGAAAAAATTTTTTGAAATTTCAAAAAACGAAATTTGCAATTTTCAGGGCTCAAAAACTATAATTAATAAATTAATGTTTTTTAATGTAAGAAAAAATTTGCATCTATTCTTAGAAGCTTATACAATAACATACCGTAGATATATTTTGTTGTTCTTTAGTTTAAGTGCTTGTTTTTTAAAAGAGAGAGACGTGTGCGCGCGAGTCAGCGTAGCGGCTCGCCTCACAATGTATATTATGTTTATACTGGCGCATCTAGTCATGCAATCGGTGAAAGTCCAAACAGTCATGTTCGGACTTGCATAAAAAAAGGGAACGTTAAATTTTCATTTCAACTTTTTTTCGTCAGTTTTGTCTCGTTGGTCGTTGCAACTAGACACATAAATCTCTTTCAATTTTTATAAAAAGAATACATAATTTAATCATAAGTGAAAAATTTATGTTTCTTAAAAGAAAACAGTTTAGTGATACTTTATCGTGCATTATTTGTGATCTTCCAAATAATATCGTGCAGAAACCAAAAGCAGATTCATACATTACATTAAAACGTGCAGCTTTGCTATGAAAAGACGAAGAAGTAACTCAGCGATTTACTGATTTATTGATACAAGTCTTAATAAAAAGTTTTCATGGAAATTGCAAATGCAGCTCAAGATGCTGCTGGTGATTTGTTATATACCTTTTAGGTCAATAAACAATGCCAGACTAACGCAATCTCCTGTGCCAAGTAATGGTAACAATTAAACTTGTGTTATTTGCAATAAGCAAAGTGAAAATAAAGGTTTTAAGACTTGCCTATTATCAGACTATAATACTGCTAAAAAGTTTGATGTCTACTAGTCGTTTGAAAACAAATGAAGTTTTTACGAGAATTTGTACGTACGATACTGTTGAAAATCTTTTAGCTCGTGAATTACGATACCATGATGCATGTTTGAAACAGTATTTTTGTATTCGTAAAGATTTATCGAATGAACAAACAGGACATCCAAATTGTTGACATGACATAATTAGTGAAGTTTTTGAAAAGGTATGAAAAGAAATTGATTTATTTGATTCTGCGTGCACATATTTTAAAAAACATGCGCTGAAGCTAAAGAATAACAAAATATATCTACAGTATATTGTGGAATAAGCTTCAAAGAATAGATAAAAAATTTCTTACATTAAAAAACATAATTTTCATATAGCTCTTGAGCCCTAAAAATCGCAAATTTTGCGTTTTTCAGATATCAGGAATTTTTTTCTCGAAATTTAGAGAAAAATGTCTAAGAACATTTTTTGTTTGTTTTGGTGTGCTAAATACGAAAATATTTTTTGCAAAACGAATTTTTCTAATCTGTTTAAAAAAACTTTGTTTAAACAATTCCTGACCACATTTCCATCTGGCAAACTGTACTTTCTTATAAAGGAGTACATTTTGAACAAGATGGCACAAAAATATTCCATCTGAATAAATTTTCCTGGTCGATGACTGATTTCGCCCGGACTAGATTGACATACATCTCTTTGAAATGAAGGTTCTATACGTATGTATAAGTATAAACATTATACACTTGGTGGAAACACTGGAAACAAATTTATACTTAAATATTTTGGGAACCCTTAACTTTAAGGGGTTGGCTTATTGAGACTTTTAATGAGCATGGTTTGAAGTACAATATACTCCAATTTTATAAAATTTGACTGAAACCACTTTAAGGTCAGATACGGGTTCTTCCTCGATCAAAAAAATAAATTTCTGTTGAATGGAAAGCGCTTTTTTGCAAAACTCAACAAACCAGCTTACAAGGACACCAATTAAACAAATAAAGGATATTATGTAAAAATAAAATCTGCCGTTTTTTTATGTTGGCTACAAACTTTTCAAATACCTATTTTTTGTTTTTTCCCTCCCAGTCACAAGTGAGAAAACATTTAAAAAATCTTCATACGATCCTAATCGATCCTGTTGCCTAATTTTGTTTCTTCTCTTTTCAGAATTAGTGGAAGGTCTGACTAGAGCTCAAAGATGTAGGCTGGAAGACCAGCGCGGTACCGAAATCAACTTTGAACTACCGGATTTCCTAAAGGATAAAGAAAACGAGCATAATTTCCACAAGCCATTACGGAGAATGGGGGAAACCAACGGCAACACTCGATTTTACCTGGGTGAAGCGGGGGTGCCCCCAAAAATGGAACGAAACCCCGCAGTGGCCTCGACGAAAAATTTAAAGTTGACGCTGCAGTCGAATTACGAGAACAAAAATGTGCTGGTGCCTAGTGAATCGCCGACTCATGTAAATAGTAGCAAGCTTGGTGCCGGCCAAAATCAGCAGCAGGCGAAGGAGTGTAATTTAAAAGCGAGTTCTCCAGTCAAGTCCGAGGAGGGGTCGAGATCGAACCAGTCGACACCCTCGAAATGCAGCAGCCTAGAAAATACTGTCATCGAAAATAAAAGCCCCACTCGAAGTAGCGATCCTCCGCCGTTGCCGCCTAAACCAAAGATCGTGCCCATTAAGCCGCCGAACTGGGGCCAGTTGAACGGCTTCCACAAAACTAAAGATGTTTCATTGCCTAACGACAGGAGTCAGGCGATGTTCCTGGAACAACCTTCTAGCAGCTTTGTTTAAAGTTTTAGTAAATTTTTTATATCGTGCATATATATTGTATATTACTTTAAAAAATCTTATTGTGAATTTACAAGTTGAAACTGTTAGCTTTAAATGGTATTAATAACTTATTGGTTTATTTTGTATTTCAAAGAAGTATTGTATTTAATATTTAATATCATATAATATATATTTTTTACGTTCGTTGTGTTTTATTTGTGGAATGGACTGGGCAACTGTTGGAATAATTAAAAAAAAGTGCCCATCTGATAGGTAAGCCACCAATGATCGTTTTTAATTTATATTTGGCTGAAGGTATTTTTCCCTGAAAGACTAAAAATTTTTAAATCCAAATGCAGGACTGAAATTGAAAACCATTGACCCATATCTATCTTGAGTTTCTTTTCCAAGATTCTCGCGAAATGTGTAGTAAGTAACCAGAGTAATTAGCTCTTTTGGCAAAACATAAATTATTTAACGAAAATCAATTTGGTTTCAGAATAGGGTATTCAACTACATCTGCCATTACTAAATTCTTAACCGCTTTGTATGACAATATAAACATTAAAAACAAATGCATAGGTATCTTTCTTGATTTAAGTAAAGCGTTTGATCTGATGTCCCATGGGTCTCCAATAGATAAACTAGAAAGGTATGGTATGTCTTGTTCAAAATGTAAAATGGAATTATCCACTGAGGAGCTTGGGAAAAAAATTATATGTGATCAATGTAAAGCATGTTTCTGTCAGACATGTTCTGGTCTTAGATAGACTGAAATTCGGGTCATGCAATTCAATAGAAGGACATTAAAGCTAAAGTGTGATATGTGTGAAGTTGCCATATCTGATTCTTTAAAACAATTGGAAGAAAATTTTATTAACGAGCTTGAGATCATCCAAAATAATTTCACAACGCTCTTAAATTCTCTTAAAGATGACCTTTACGAGAGCCTAACACAAACTAAGGCCGAGGTAGTAATCCTCAGAGAAAGCAATATCGAGCTAGTTAATCTTCTAACTAATGTTGATTGCCAGATTTCTTCTCCACATCCACATAAAATAGGACGCCAATCATCATCGTTAGATAGGAGAAATGAGACAAAAACTACTAAATCTATTAGTTCAGATAAAATAATTCCCAACACCCTAAATCTTCACCGGGCTGACCTGCCCCACTCATGCAGCACATCTACATCTAAATCACCTAATCCATCTTATGCACCGACCACTAAGAAACTCACACCCACTAATATAAAAAACAAGAATGTCTCAAATCAGTTGACACAACCTATTAACCAGTTAAATGGCTACAGCAATGGATATAACTCCCAAATTGCAAATAACATGAAGAATTTCATACACAAGTTAATCACATCATCACAGATGCTCAATATCAAATGGTCAATAGGAGAAGAAAGAAAACCGATATAGGCAGCGGCAAAGGAGATGATAAATTTCATGGGAAATCTGAAAATAACAGGAAAATTTGGCTGTTTGTGTCCAGAGTACCCGATCGATGATGTAGGAGCTGAAGATATTATGAACTATGTTAAAACTCATACGAAGACGGCAAATTCCCCAGAACCAACGCATATGGAAAGCGATGTAGCTGTAAAATTATTAAACACGAATAGCACTAGACCTAACAATCAGTCTTTCATGGTGGGAGTTAAACCAGAGTTTCAGGAAATTGTTTACAAATCGAGTTTTTGGCCACGGAAAATTGGTTATGAAAGATTTGACTTTAGAAAAGGGCAACGATTTCTAAGAAATGTACATGATTCCCCGGACTCTAAGCAACCCTCCTCTTTTTTAGACAAAGCCAATTAGAAGTAACAGCATTCAATTTTATACACAAAACAGCAGTGGATAAAATTGGCGTCAATACCCAAAATCCAATGGAAGCTTCCAATAAATATAGAAAAACATCGTCCATACAGCTGCATCTTAAAGGTATTCATTTAAATGTACAAGGCATCTCAAATAAAATCTCTAAATTAGAATTACTCTACAAGAAATGAAAAGCCTCACTTCTTATTAATAACAGAACATTGGATGAACGCGGACCAGGCTGAAGTCACAGGTCTACCTGGATACTCCCTTCACTCACATTATTGCAGATCCGCATCAATACATGGTGGCTCAGCAATTTACGAACTCAATGATATAACAAGTATCCAAGAAATTAATAACATCAAACAGTTTTCTAGCGACTTTGTTTGTGAATGCTCTGGTGTCAGTGTTACATGCAATTCCACAAAAATCGCTCTCCTAGCTATATACCGATCGCCACATTCAGAAATAGACTTATTTTTAAACTCCTTGAATTCTATTATCTGTTCAATATTGAAATCACATGAGTATCTTATTATTGGAGGTGATTTTAATATAAACGCCTTGGAGGACTCTAACTCTAAACGTTTATTATTTGATCTCTTTGATAATTTTAATCTAACCTCTAATCTTAATCTAACCACTTGAACCAACTAGAGACTTTAACAATTGTAAATCTGCATTGGACTATATTATTTCCAATATTCCTAATATTATGAGTATAAACCAAGATATTTGTATTTCAGATCACAAGTTACAAATGTTCACAATGAATATTCCAAATCTTTCACAGAGTGTTAAAAGTAAGCCGGTGTATGTATACAAAAGGAATGTTACACAACAAAATCTTTTTAACTTATATAACTTACTTTCCGTTACTGATTTAAGCCATCTATATAATGCACGTGAACCTAATCAAGCGTGGTATATTTTTTGGCAAAATTTATTATATTGCTTTGACAAAACCTGTCCACTCATTAAAGTAAAAATTCCTCAGACAAATTTAAAGAACAACTGTGTAGATACAAACATTATAGAAGAAAGTAACGCACTAAAAAATTTATACTGGCTCTCAAGAAATAGCAACGATCCAAATATTAAGGAATCATATAAACTTGGCAAAGAAGCCTATGCGGAAAAGATTAAAATAAAAAAAAAGGACTACTACCACAATAAACTAAATAATTCTTCCAATATCCCAAAAGAAATTTGGAATATTATGAATACTAATACTGGTAGAATAAAGAAACCTATTCAGATTGGCTATATAAATCACAATGAAAAAATGATCTCTGATAAACTTGAAATCACCAATTCCTTTTGTAAATATTACACCGAAAATATCGGAAAACTATTAAATGACACATATGGCAAACTAGATGGGGACTGTACAGTTGGTACATTGTGCATCTCTTCTCTGTTTTTTTATGATATCACACCAGATGAAATATCAAATGTTCTAAACAATATGCAAAACAAAAGAAGCACCGGCTTTGATAATATTCCTATAAAGGCACTCAAATATATATCTCGATTCATTATATATCCCTTGTGTTTCATTTTCAATATATCTATTAAACTAGGAATTTTTCCTGATAAACTGAAATATGCATTAATAATACCACTTCATAAGAAAGGTGATCCTGAATTAATAGAAAATTATAGGCCAATAACTTTACTATGTTGTTTTTCAAAACTATTTGAGAAAATTGTTCATAATAGGATTATGAAATTTGTCAATAGTTTTAGACTACTATCAGAACGTCAGCATGGATTCCGAGGTGAGCACTCTACAAATACAGCTGCTTATGAATTTACAAATTTTATATATAACGCAATTGACAAAAAAGAGTTAGTTCTTGTTTTGTTCTTCGACCTAACTCGTGCGTTCTAGCCAACTTTTTGTCTAAAAAAATACAAACCCTAGGTATTAGAGGATCATTGAATAAATGGATAATGTCATTTTTATCAAATAGGCCAATTTCGGTAAAATTAGGTAATACCATTTCAAATACCTGCAACCTCAATTTAGGAGTTCCGCAAGGGAGCGTACTCTCTCCTTTACTTTTTATTTTATTCATCAATGACCTAGAATTTCATATCTCTAATGAACTAAATATCTTTCTAACAATGTTCGCTGACGATACTACCATTTGTATCACTGCCAAATCTATTGAAATGCTTGAAACTACTTCCAACAATCTACTATCTAGCTTTTATATCTGGTGCTCATCAAATAAATTAATCATTAACACTTCTAAAACTAAATATATGATATTTCAAAACAAAACTGCAGTGCTACAAAATGTTACACTTCAGCTCAACAACGCTAAAATTGAGAAAATCGCTAGCACTAAATTTCTGGGTCTCCATATAGACGAAAACCTATCTTGGAGAACACACATTGACTACGTAATCTCTAAATTAAATTCAGCTTACTATGTAATACGTAATGTTAAGTCTATAATGGATGTTGTTTATTAAACATCTACTACTCATTAGTGTACTCCCACTTAAAATATTTGATCCCGTACTGGAGTCAATCAACAGACATAAATAGGATTTTTGTTCAACAAAAAAGAATCCTAAGACTTATTTATTCATATACACCTTTGGAATCCTGCAGACCTCTATTTAAAACAAACAATATATTAACAGTTTCTTCCATATTCATATATGAAGCTAGCTTATTCGTAAAAAATAATTTAGAAATATTCCATAGGCACAACAGTATACATAACTATGATATAATATGCTGCCAAAATCCTTAAAATATGCTAATAATCAAACTAAATTTAAAAGGGAATTATGGTCTTAAGAATTTTATGGATTCAATATGTAATTTTATCTAACTTTTTATTTATTTTTTTATCTACCCTATTTTACTTGTCATGTTCTGCTTAAGATTTTAAATACCAAATAACTTTTTGCGAATTAGTCCTAAATAGCAATAAATCTGTTTTTATGCAATTCAACACTGGTAATTTGGACTTTGATTTGACTTCCTAATTAAAACTAACACAACTCCAATCCAACAAGTTAAGTGAACCAAATTCTTGGGTTTACGTTTTAGTTACAATTTCTCATGGACTGTTCATATTAATGAAATTTGTAAAAAAGTATTACTTACATCAATCGAGAGATATAACAAACCAACAAGTTTTGTTAACATTTTACTATACTCATTTCTACTCAATAATGTCATATGCAATAATTGCTTGAGAATCATCACCAGAGGCTGTACGGGCATTCAAACTACAGAAAAAAGCTGTGCATTTTATAGTAGGAGTAAGTAAAAGAACTAGCTGCAGAAACATTTTTAAATACTTAATAATTCCGTGCCAATATCTGTTAAATTTACTACTCTATACAAAATCTGAAATAAGTAACCGAACTACAACCATAACTATAGAATACAAGAAACTCAGCCACGGTTGAAACCCCTAGTCATGGATTAACTATATATGAAAAAAGCCCCAAGTATTTAGCTATAAAGGTTTTTAACAAACTGCCAAACTCTTTCAAAATACTCGGTGACAAAGACTTTAAAAGATCTTGTCCCGACTAAAGGAAAAAATTGACGAATTTTAATTGAACTTTTATTGACTTCTAGTTTTAATATTTATTTAATGTGATGTTAATTTTTTATATTATTAAATATTATTTACAATAATTTTCAATTCCCTGTATTTTTTTAGACTTATCCTATATCATGTAAAATGATCTCTTGGATGAATAAATTTTATTATTATTGGCTGCTTGAAATTTTATAAAATTTCAGTAATTAGAAGGTTGAATATTTTTGAAAAGTCAGTCTATAAGTAGTTGACACACATTCTGCAAAAAATTTATAAAGGCATTTTCTAAATTCTGGTAATCCAAAAAAAATGTTTCTTTCTCATCTATAGAGAAAGTATTGGCGTCATGAAAAAATCCAAGTTCCAGATTTTGATGAAAGTGGACGTTTTAAAGTCAAAACATACCAAATATATCCAAATTGGCATGCTGTCTGTGTGTAATACGTTTTTCTCGAAGACTGTTCAACGTGGAAATCTGAATTTTAGATACAAGACCTGGGAGGCCAAGAAAGAACACTTGAATATTGGTGAAATCGGTGCGCCAGGGACGGCTCTAGGCAGGGTTAAAAAATAATTTTTCGTCGAATCTAAAAATATTTCAAATAAAATTTAGGATGGAGAATTAGAGTGAAATGGTCCATACAAATTTCTCGTAGATGATCAGGGGTGGCTCTTGGGCAAAAACAATGTATCATGAAATGAAAGAAATGTTTTAAGCAAATTTATTAAAATCAGTGGCGGCCCGTTAAATTTTGGTAAGTTACTTAGTAATAGAGCATGGAACCCACATCAAAATCAAACTTTAAGGGATAACTACCAAGACCAAACAAAGACTTTTGTGGGAAAAAATATTTAATTGGAATTTGCGAAATTTCTTTTCAAAAAGTGCAGAACCATGTCGGAGGGTCGCTGAAACCGCGGATTCGCGATTAACTCAGTTTTTATGGCGCAAACGGGAACAACACCTATTATAAAAGTTGTACATCTGTAAATTCTCTATTTTAAAGGTCCCATACATTTCTTTCGTACGCCTAAACGTTTTGGAGATACGACGCGGACCAAGTGAAAAATGCATTGAAGGATAGTACCAATCTTCATTTCTTGTAGTTTTAAATTAACTAATTTTGCAAACAACTGAAATTATTCAGTGAAAATTCATATCACTACACCTGTCATAGTTCTACTTAGGTAGTCTTATACTATTTTTACCAATATATGTATTTAAGAAAAAGTTATGGCAAAAAATAATAAATATTTGCTTATTGCATCTCTCTCTCCTGGATATACTCACCTTAATTCACAATCTTAAGGAGCAGCTTTAAGAGCACAACTGCAAAAATAAACAGGGAAAGGCATTTTTTAATTGTGAAACACAAAAAAATGTACACGACTCAATTTTTTTGGTTAATTCCTGTCGTAATAATTTCTCCTTATAGGCAGGTAATAGATATTTCTATGGAACATCTTTGAGCACAGTGACAAAAAATTTACAGAAACCACATTTACTAAATTTTGCAGAATAAAAACAATTTTGCACGACTCAATTTTCTTATTAATTCGTATCGTAATGATCTGTACCTACAGGTACATACATATGTCTATGGAGCATCTTTGAATACTGTTGCAAAAAATGTACAGGGCTTGCTTTTTCTAAATTTTGAAAAATAAAAACAAATTGTAACGACTCAATTTTTTGTTATTTTCGATCATAACAACTTGTTTCCATAGGTATCTTTGTATGTAGTATCTTTGAGAGCACAACTGCAAAAAACAGGAGCTTTTTTTAAATTTTCAAAAAACAAAAAAATTCACAGGCCTCAATCCTTTGAGGTAGTTAATACGTATTTCTATGGATCATCTTTGAGCACACTGGCAAAAAATTTACAGAAACGTTTTCTAAATTTTGATGGGAAAAAAAAATCACAAGACTTAATTTTTCCGGTTGGCTCCTATCGTAACAATTTGCGCCCATAGGTAGTTAATACAGATACCTATGGAACAACTTTGAGCACAGTTGCAAAAAATTTATAGTGGTAACTTTTCCGAAATTCTGAAAAACAAAAAAAATTTCATACGGCTCAATTTCAAACTACGATGGCTCTGAAGGGCCACAGCAAAAAATTTAAAAAGTGGAAATTTCTACTTTAAAAGTAGAAATTTCTAGTTTTAAATTAGAACTTTCTACTTTTCAAAGTAGATATTTCTAGGTTTAAAGTAGAAATTTTTACTTTTAAAAGTAGAAATTTCTAGTTTTTAAATAGAAATTTCTAGTTTCAAATTATTCAATTTTCAAGACAGAAATGTCTTCTAGTGTTATTTGCCGTCATGCTTTGTGTTCTTCATTTTTTAAGTAATTATAACTATAATTGACTGCTGGGAAACTACTCTAAGAAATTTTATATCTTATGAACTTTTATCTGAAATTTATTCGAAAAGAGAAGCGACGCCAGAAAACATTTTATATAATATTATTTTTGATGAACATCTCGATTTAGAACAAACGAAAATATTAACAATTATTAAAAAATTCTTACATGAACGCGATGAGGAGGATTTAACAAAATTTTTGAGATTCTGCACTGGCGCGCAGATATGTTAACAGAAAATCCTCGAAAAGTAACTTTTAACGAATCGAAGGGGATAAATCGAAGATCAATAGCCATACCTGCAGCTCTAAATTAGAGTTGCCTCTATCATACATGATAATTATACCGATTTTAGAGCTCAAATGAACTCAGTTTTATGGTCGAATATATCGGTGATAGATTTTGGAACTTCAAGTTTAAAAATAATCATAATTGACCATAATTTGAAATCATTCAGATTCAAATCCATCAAAGTGGTCATTGAAGGACAAAAATCCATCTACTATGACCGCTAAATTTCAGTATGTCAGCATTTATATATTTTATGGCTTTTATCCAATCATTTAGTGAGAATGAAAAGTACATCTCAATCTCTCATCTGCATAAAAAAAATGTAATTCCTATAATAAATTGTATTTGGGCTTACTTTTTCCTCCTCACATAATACAAACATATTATCTTTTATACAGTGCGTATCCATATATCACAGCTTTTTACAGCAACATCTATCAGATACTAGAAGTTTTCAGTAATCTAGTAAAATTTCTAGTTAGTGACATCAAAATAGTATAAATTATTAAAATATTTAGTTCCCGCAGTATCTACATTTAATAAATTGATTTTAATGCCCATAAATATAGCCAATTTGAATTGTCCTTTTAAAATGTAGGTTACCGTCTTGTAAAGATATAAATACTGACTTTAAATGTTTAGGTTTACTAAAACATTTTTCGAAATGATACTAAAATAAATAAAACAGAACAATGTGTAAAACGACACTTAAAATTGCAATGTAGTATAAAAAACGGCACAAAAGTCTGATGTAAAAAGTAAAAATAGTTAGATATTTTTTATTTAATATCTATGTGTATAGTTGCAACTGAAATTTATTAACATTCATCACATTCATTAGATATTACTAACTATTCTAAATTTAACAATAATTTTATCTCGTTTCTTAAACAAACGTAAATATTAACTGTATCGAATGGATCTGCCTTAACTCTATTTTTTCTCTTCTTCTAAAATTAATTCACATAATTAATAGACATCCTTGTCAACCTTGTCACAGGAAAATCGTAGAAATTTAGTCTCATTTTTACAAGCCTCGAGGGACACCATACTTTTAATGGCACTAAGATCATCTATCTACCTATCTATTTATGATCGATCAACCTTACACCACAAGAGAAGTCGTTTATCACCACAAGAGAAATTGTGGTCTTAAAGTAGAAATTTCCACTTTAAAACTAGAAATTTTTACTTTTGAAAGTAGAAATTTCTACTTTAAAATTAAAAATGTCTACTTTGAAAAGTAGAAACTTCTACTTTAAAAGTAGAAATTTCTACTTTTTTAATTTTTTGCTGTGGCCCTTCAGAGCCATCGTATCAAATCTTTGGATAGTCTTAGTTAACTAATAAAGATATACATATTATTATCATTTATTTTACAACTTTCACAATTAACAGGGTCTCTAAGAAGGGCTGGGTTGATTTGTATCTTTGTCAACTACTTTATCCTTAGATTCAGGTGAAATAACCGCTGTTTCTGGTTCTGGAGGTGGCTGGGCTGCTTTTTTATAAGTCGTTGCAAGAGGCTCTCTAGGTGGTAACCAATCAGGGATGATTTTAGCGTGGACCCTCCAAGTCCCATACTGGTTGGACAAATGTTTCTCAAAAATTACATACTCTAAAACATCCTTTGCCACTATTTCACTTCCATGCATTAATCTTCCAAAACGATCATAAATCGCCAGCATCTGAAAATACATATTTTATGACAAATTCTCTTCTGAATAATGTTCTGGGTTATGAGAATGTGGAAATGTACTATGGTAAAGTGTATACAAAACTTAATTGAAACCATATAAAAACTAAAAGCCGGCAAAAACAGTAGGCATCTCTTTATTGTACACGGGCGGAGGTAAATAGAAATGCTTGTCATAAGAAAATGATAAGATTTTCGGGCGTTATTATATTATCCTCTGTTTCAAATGGTCTCCAGAAAGCCATGGTAAATTAGTAAATAATTAAAATATTTCACCTTTTATATAGTAGTAAATATTTATAAATATGAACAATAACCAACTAAACTCCTACGCTTGATATTATAATAGGTATTTATGCACCGCACTGGCACATTGACAGCACACCTCATCGACTTCTGAGAAACGATTTACGAGTTTTTTATGCTAGTAGGCCTGTCCGTTTTATTATCTTTAAACCAGTGCAGTCGTAGATGGTTCATTCAAGCTGATTACATTGCCAGTCTCGGACTCACCTGCACAGTTTCAACTACCGTTCGAATCTCGATACCATTGCTAAATATATAGGACAAAATATCAAGTTCAGTGCGCACGGTCCTGTGCTTTAACACTGACCAGTTTCAATTTTGCCCGTATAAAGTATACATTTCCACATTCTTCAGCAAAATACATAAAACGTTAATATAAACTACGCTATTATATTACTATAAATTACTTAAATATTGCATTATGCACAAAAGATGAAATATATACAAAAAATTGACATAAAATATAAAATACTGTATTGTACTGATTTTCTTGGTACAGAAGAGTTACACATTTTTACTTTCTCTTTTAAATATATAGAAACCCATGTGCTCCTCTTTTCTCGAACCCACTATACTCTCTAAGAGATAATAAATATATCTTATCCTTAAAAAATTCTTCTGCTCTGGATGTATGTACAGATTCGGCAAGAGTAGTTTTATATGTCCTGAAATAAACAGGTGGGAGAAAGAAAACAACAAAAATTAGGAACAGAAAGTCGGATATACCACCCCTAACACGCTGCACACTTCATGACATATTATTTTAATCATCTTGTCGTGTATTAATGCAAGGCATCAGTATTGTCGCGGCAAATGGTATTAGAATGCGACCGCGGCAAGACAGGAGATCGAGAAAGTTTCATTGGTGCCCTATCAATATAACAATCGTTTGTCTCACTTTCACGCAAGCAATATTTGTTTGATTTGTGTTCTTCCTTGCACTCCTTTACTTCAGGATATATAGAATTACTTTTGCCGAATCTGTGTATGTAATAATATATTTCTGTTCATTATTTTAATTATGTATTAACGTCTTATGATAATTTAATAATAATAATTTTATTGAAGATGAAAATTTAAATACATTTAATACATTGATATAATATTTATAGTTAATATTACTTTACGGTGCAATAAACCCTGCAAAAATAAATTTGTACGCAGGGTATGAAAGAGTGGAAAAATAAATTTTACAATGACATGTACTAAACATAAAATGTATACAGGTAATTATATATTAAAACATTATATTTCAGTCGCAAGGCTCCTCTATAAAATCCTTATTTTACTATAAGGAATGTAACCAGACTGCAACCAACAGCTACTCTCCGGGTTATGTGTCCCGCCGAGCGCTGAATTACAAGTTACAAGCCTGGCGCGTTAAGTGTAATAATCGCATATTACCAACAAAACGCTAATTCTTCGATTGCAACAAACACCAGCCGAAAGACTGATCCTACTTAAAGGAGATCTCATGCCAGTCGTCCCGTACCACTTGTAGACTGCAGTTTCGAGTTGTTGGCTCTCGTCAGTGCAAGGTAAGTATGTGACGAACAACACGAGGATCCCTTGACTATTTGGTACATCTCGGCATTTTTACAATAGCGACATGTAAAATAGTAAGCAGGCGCCATTTAGCAGTCCAGTCTGTTGCTATCGAAAAATAAATAGCCTGACTGGGCTTAGCATAGTTCAAGTGTGCTTCTAGAGGGCAGAAATATTAAAACATAATATTTCAGTTGCAAGGCTCCTCTATAAAATCCTTATTTTGCTATAAGGAATGTAACCAGACTGCAACCAACAGCTACTCTCCGGGCTATGTGCCCCGCCTAGCGCTGAATTACAAGTTATAAGCCTGGCGCGTTAAGTGTAATAATCGCAGGAGCTGGTTTCCTGAGTGCAAATCATATATTATAACAGTAGGTTAAGTCCACCTAGGACTGAAAGGTCGCCTGCTCTCAGGTGGTACTTGCAGAATCGCAAGTCGCTATACGCCCATGGAGACATCTATGGTGTATAGTAGCAATTGATCATTTGAGAGGTTTCACTTACCTCTCACCACTACTCAATTGACTATAGTTTGTATAAAACTAACAGCTTGGCCACTATCATTTGTCTGTTCCATGACCTATGGCATACTGATGAGAACTAATAAGTTCGAAACCGGTCTATGTCTGGTCAGGGAATTGACAAATGATATTGGTTACCGTTCTTTCATGATTTGTAAGGTGTAATTCAATGCAGGTCGGGGTATTTGCCCTTCGCTGAGTAGTTGTTTCCTGCAAATCATATATTATAACCTAGTATTTGTATAAAGTAACCTATTTTATTTAATTTTTTATTTGTGACGTTAATTTTATTTATGACAGTGTCTACAGCTCCGGGTAAATCCGTATGATTAATTTTTATTATTCATCCGTCTAAAACCGGGCTGCTACTGATTGGCTGCCATCAAGGGCAAGGGAAATTATCAATCATAAGCAACTATACTACATCAAATAATATAAACATATTTAACCTAATGAACTAACCTAAAGAAATATTCGTATTACGTATTTTAGTTGCTAACAAAATGTAGTGAAAAAAAAACTGTAAAAAGCCGATTTGAACCCTCGACCTAGCGTACAAATACCGGGCAACCCAAAACCACTACACCACGGACTGCTGATTAGGAATCTACATACTTCTTACTATATCAACACGTTTTAACGCCAATCGCGCATGTGCGGCGGATAACAAAAATTAATCATACGGATTTACCGAAGCTATAGACAGTATGTCTATTACATTAAATTATTTTGCTGTTGTTTGTTATTATACATTGCACTTTACATTTTTCTAATATATATATATTTCAAAACACGAATGTTGTAATTCACGTCATCATCTTTTAATTTTTGAATCAAATCGTCACACAGAATGGCACGCATGGGCATATCAACGTTTGCAATAGAGAAGTATTTTGTAATGGAAATTACGAACAATATAGCCTGCAAAACAATGAATTTTAACATCTGCTGCTGCACATAATTTTGCAATTCACCTTATGCACTGCTTGCAAAAATAAAAGGGGAAGTCCTTTACGATTTTCATGATTATAGTGATTAACTAATTTCATCATCCTGTCTCTGGCTATTACATTTAGTCTCTTGCCAGGCATTTTGAGGTTAGTTTCTTTACAAACGGTAAAACTAAAGCATTCACAAACTATTTGTCTAATTACAGGAAGAAATAGGAAATTAATAAATTTAATATGTTCCTGCACACTACTGAATTGACAAAGACCTGACGGATTGCTGAACGTTGGTTGCGACAGTAGTCGCTAGTAAGCGATTGTATTATTCATTTGTACAAAGGATCGTTACTCTCGGAACTTCTGTCGTAGCAGTAGCAGGACTGACTTTCTGTTATTTACATCATGTGCAGTTACAAAGAGAAAAATCTCATGTCTTTGATAAGTACATAAATTGATGAGGTGAACGACAACATTAATGATTTGAACTATATATTTCGATATTTATTGACTTGCCACAAATGTATTCAATAATGAATACATTGTTAAACAAAGGCCTATCTATTTATTTTAAATGTAACTTACCTGCTGTGTGTGGAATCTGACCGTAAGTTGAGCAAATATATTTTCTTTCGTAATCACATCTGTACACCTTGCCTGAACAACACGTGGTAATTCTATATCTTTGATGTATTTCCAACGGATCGTTTTATTTTCGATATTATGCATAACTTCCGGGTATGCTCTTTCTGTTACAACATCACTTATGTTATCTTTGTCTTTTTCCACCATCATTTCGTGCATCTTTAAATAAATTTTAGTGGCTTCTTTACAAAAATCAGGTGTATCAAAATCTTCCTCAAACTGTCTAACTTTTCGAATAGCCATCATAGTTTTTGATTTTTTTCCAAGGAACTCCAAGCTTTGCATAGCGCCCTAAAACATATTTTTTTATAGTGTGATTAAACATTACCTTAGAAAGCACGTACCTGCTTAGAGATAGGGGATATTTTACCGTCTCCCTCTGGGGGGACATAAGGTTCAATAATAGCACCAGTCGAGTGAAGAAAAAATTGACGTTCAACCCATGGTCTTGGTGGTAACAAGCCTTGCTCTTTCAGCCGTGAACGAATTTGCTCTTCTGATAATTCCTCAGGTTTTTCATTAAAATTAGGCAAGTCCACTTTCATTACCTTTAGACGACGGAACAATTTCCATTTGGGATTCCAGTGCTTAGTCCTTCGATGGCGTACTATTTGAATATTGGCGTTATTTGATATCGGAGCCAAAAATCCTGTAGCATTTTCCTGAAAGTAAAGACTATTGGTATCATGTATGCGAGCTAATTAAAGTTTTACCTGTAATAAACGTAAGCCTAAATTATTTGCTATTCTTAATGCCATTCTTTAAGCATAGATTACTTTCTTTAAGTCTTCAATTCAGCATAACCTCAAAGTTTAAAAGCGTTTGATAAGTGCTTCCCTTTTGCACGCACCGACGCACGAAATCTCAGTTTTTCTCACATGTGACGTCATGACTCAGTTAGGTCAGTCGATCAAATTCAATTATTAGACGTCCACATGATTTACAATAGATAGTAATACTGGTTGCCTAAACTCAATAGACTAAATTTGGCATGGTTTTAGATAATAATAGATTTCTATACTATTTAAGGACACTCTGTCGCTTCCTTTGTTCTTTCGACGTTGTATTGAGTCAAGGATTATTTGGTATTGAGTGACCTTACTTTGCGTGCAATATTCATAAAGGCAAATAAAATTTCATAGCCATTCCATAAAACACAATTTATGGCACTTATATCGGCTTCACATGGTACAAAATTTAATTTGAAATTTTGTTAATTTTGTCTTTTACTAGTTAGCCAATTGAAACCACAGAAATAATTGGCACATGACTTTCATTGGTTAAGCTGAGGATATCTTTATCTCTCTCCAAATAAGTAAGTTTCCCTTTCTAAGTGTCACATCTTGTAAAACTATTTATTTAATCTTTGGCGAAAAGGACTTAGATCTCAAGCCATATCACCGTGTCATGTATTCTGTCACATTATCTTATCATCATTGTAAAATAAATCAAACATTCAAACATTGCAAAAATGAAACATGAAACTGAAACTAAAAAAAGAGGGAATTGCCAGTAGCGGGAGAGGTCAGACAGAAAATAGAGGGTAAAAAATTCAATGTACCGAGATGTATCCCTTACATCGACTAAGGTCCTCTTAACTAGATACCCATTGTTTCGTTTGACATTTATCCTATAGTTAAGTATTAACCCAGCATTGATAAACCGGTCCTTAGTCATAAGTAAGAAAAGGATGCCGCACGGGAGTCATGTGGTAACATAAAATCAAGCATTCAGTAATTGAGAAATAGTTGTAGGCTCTGATACACATCACGAGACTAAGGTACACTATAGGAAATCTGCGCGTTTTCAAAGTCGTTGCTTGGACCTAAACCAACATAACCTCACTTCAGTTGAGTTGATTACTTGCAGATAAAACAAATCAGGGATGCCAAACTCAAAACGTTTAGGTGCGGTTGTTATTATATGTTTGTCTATCTAAAGTTTGTTATATTTGACATTGTAATAAGGAGCCGAAGTGAGGTTATGTTTGCGCGATACTTGTTTTCCCTCCAAGCAATTACATTGAAGAACGCGCAGATGTTCTATCACAAAATAATATCTGGGTCAGAGAGCCCGTCAAATTGTTAGACTGCAACTGGAAATTTTCTGATGAGCTAAAGATATCAAAAGATATCAAAGTACTTATAAATAACTTTTAAGAAAAGAAAACCGTTCATAAGTCTCAGATGAGGTTATTTGCATCCATTTCACTCACAAAGTCACCTAGACAATATATTATTTTTTTTACAATAAAGAACCAACTAAGCTTTCGGTAAGTACATATTTATTTTTCTTTTCCGAACTTTGAAAATAATTTTTAAAACAGGAATTACATTATACAATTACATTTTCATAAAACATATACAAAATTAATTTGTAAAAAATGCATTACTTTTAAACTTAACAAGTTCTGATTTATCTAGTTCTTTTCTAGCTTCCTCAATGTCGTTATTTATTTGTGTTTTAAGTTCATCCAATGAACCAAAGTCTTTCTCAGGCCTGAGATATCCTAGAATGGCAACACGTAATTCCTTTCCATAAAAATCTGAATCGAAGTTGTGTAAAATATATGTTTCCATAGATTTTTTCACATTCTTATAAAATGGATTCCATCCAATACTCATAACCATTTTATGAACGTCTCCTTTATCTACAGAAGCGAAGCCGTAATACACCCCCGTTTGTATTTCCGCCGGTAGGTAATTAACTACTGCATCTGAAAAATTGGCGGTTGGACAACCTAACTCTTTAGATCCTCTTCCGAAACCTTTCACAACTTCTCCCTTAGCGAAATGGGGCAATCCCTTGGCCATTCCGAAACACCTGCGGTAAAGGATAGTTGTACGCCAATGGATCAGTAGCGTCTGCGTTGTAATCGGTCGGGTCTGTCAAAATACAAGATTAGGATAATTAGAGAAAATAAATATATTCAAATATATAAGTGCTAACTAAAGAAAAAAATAGCCAATAAATATGTTGGAAGTTAGTGACGACTCTGATAAAAAAGTAAGTGACCTTAATGTTTTCCTTAGAATAGGTTATCAGTTGTTTTATTTACCAGTTGCAATGCCCTACGTACGACCTTCCAACAACCGAAGTTCAAACTGAATGAAAATTGAAAAGTAATAATAATTATAACTACTACAATTACTAATTCAAATTTCGAGTGGGGCTTAATTAATTGTTATCTTTAATCAAAGTCATTGTGCTACATATATTTAGATATGGTTTAATCGCAAGGTAACTAGGTATTAGAAAAGGATTTGAAATATCGTTAATAGACACAGGTTTAACAAAAAAATTCTGGTGCCCTTATTAATTATTATTCGTATAAAAAGGTTTTTTTACGCTTACCTTATTATTTTGGAAACGTGAAATTTGTAGATAATAAATAAGGGGAGATATATTGTTATAAAAAATCATTTTCTTAAAAAAATGTAAATGTACACTGTTGTTCATCCTTTAATAGTCGGAGAGCTCGCGACAAAGCAGTCAAGGGTTTGGATTGATTTGTACTTTGGTCATATAGTCCAAGTCAAATAGTTTATTTTTGCGAAAAATTCCTCAGTGCATTTTGTGAGCCTGATAATTAGGAGAAAAATAGTGGGAATTAGATGTATATGTTTTGGAAAGCAAATTTTATTTGCAACCTGTTGAAAAAAGGGCATGAAAGTGCCAAAAACAGGTTTTCTGTTTTCAATGCGATAGAAATTTTTTTTTAATACAAAAAATACTACGAAATAGCTCGTAAAAATACGAAAAAAATGAGTATTTTACAATTAAAAGCGGTCAATAACTTTTTGTACAAAAAATTAAAAACCGCTAAATATGGCCATTTTTTGCCATTTAATTACAGGGACTGCAGTTATCGTAGGAAATTGTTTCGGAGCTTAACTTGTAATTTTTGTTGGTTCAAGTAAATAAATTCCCGAGACAGAAGAAACCTAACAAAAACTTTACGACATAATTATTATCGCCGCGGGCCATGGCGCTAGTTGAAATAAATAGATCCCAGTAAATAAAAAACGCAAAAAAAACTTTACGACATAATTATATCATATCACCGCGGGCCATGGCGCAAAGCATGACATGGAACATTCCCGACGCACATTAAAAACATATAAAACTAAGCAAGTCAATCTGCGAACAGCACAGAAAAGAGTACCGGTATTTTAATGAGGTAGTAAAGTCTTTGTTATATTTTTTATGTCTCAGTTTCTTCCTACCTGAACTATACCTACCAGCGCCAGCTGACGTGCTGACTTTACAGAGGCTTTCTATGGTCAAAGTACAAATCAATCAGCCTCAGTGTTACTATAAGACATCTTTAATCAATAAAATTCGCCGATTAGAGACATACTAAGTATATGTTAAAATTGTAAAATGAAATAAAAAAAAAAACGCGGGAATTTTGGTAATTCTAAAGGAGAACGGAAACCTCGAATTTTTGCGTGATTTTTTCAGGATACCCTGTTTTGGGGTCGTAGAACACGAATCTGAAATTAGTTTTGCGTGCATACGAACCGTTTGTCCAAAAAAAATTTTTGAAAATGTTTCCTATGACACGTACTTCTTCATGCACCTATTTATACACCAACAGCACTTGTATATCGCCTTTTTCCTTATTAAGATCACACTATTGCCTTTATAGATCAATAAACCCTTCACTTATGGCAGAAAACTTATTTTCCTTTAATAAAAAAAAGATAGTTTGTAAAACATCATAAAATGGCTAACTGAAAATTGTACAACTGTCAACCCGATGCGCATGCATTTACAAATTTGTGTCTAAAGTACCGACACTGACCAATATCATAAGGCGATTTATCACATTTTATTTTTGAAACCGGTATGGGTCATTCTATAGAACACCCCCTCTTCTGCCGAAAAAACAGAAATACTAAACGACACGGATTTCGAAACGTCGACCGGCTGCGAACGTGTCTTGATTTATGTTTATAAATAATACTTTAACGCCGTCTGCCCCAGATTTAATAAGGTGCTAAGTACTATTATATATCTCTTGCCCTTCAAGACACGTTCGCGCCCGCCGATGCTTCGCAATCCGCGCACGCGGGTTTCGTAGCAAAAAATATCCAATAGTTAGGCCGCAATTCCATTTTTAGTCCAAATTCCACAAAATTTTCAAAACTTTCGCCAATTTGTCCAAATGGTCAAAGGATTTTTTTTTTACCAAAATGAAGATATTCCTATGTACTTTCACGTGATGTAACTAAAAAATATATATTTTTTTAATTTAGCTGATTTTTTGTCATTTTTGGTATATACATGCGGGCGTCGATTTCCCGTCATTTTTGGTATTATACGTATGCACACACAAGTATACGTGTAATTACTCATTATAAAAATTACAATATTAATAATAAAAAGTGATTGTGAGCAGGTTAAAAAAATACTCGAAGGTAAAATATAATTTTTTTTCCGAAACGAAAATTCACTTGATTTATATATATATTGATTATTATTTTATTTTATTTATGTTTTCTTTTTCTAGTAGTTGTACTAGATGTGCTACTGCAAGAAGTGTCTATTTCCGAATCGGTAACTGGAGTTTGGAATATTTCTTCACCCTCATCATCGCTGAATCTGAATCTGAGATATTCTCCGAAGTATAGTTCAACTAAAAATATCCCGAGACATAAAAAAACGCAACAAAAACTTTACGACCTCATTAAAATACCGGTACTCTTTGTAGTGGTGTTCGCAAATTGAATCGCTTACCTTTATAGGTGTTTAATGTGCGTCGGGAATGTTAATGTCAGGCTTGGCGCCATGGCCCGCGGCGATAATAATTATGTCGTAAAGTTTTTGTTATGTTTTTTTATGTATCGGGAACTTATTACTTGAACTATACCAAAATTGACAGGATTTTGGATGTCAGCAAACAACAGATAATGAACTGATGCCGATAAGGACTGATAAAGTTCGTCTTCCTAATGAATTACTCAATATAGGTTGGTTGCAAAACTAAACGTTGCTCATGCAAAACCATTGGCGTCACATGCAGCAATTTATGCCACAATGGAAGGAATATTTTGTGTCAAAATGCAGACGACGACTGTTGACGAAGCTGTGGTTGATGGAGAGCCTGAGCAATTAGAAATTATTCCTGCTATTTATGATATTGAAGAATCCGAAGATGATAATTATGAAGAAGATGTTTGTACTTCAGAGAATATCTCAAATTTATACGATTTTAGCGATGACGGGCGTGAAGAAATATTCCAAACTCCAGTTACCAATTCGGAAGTAGACACTTCTTCTAGTAGCACATCTAGTACTACTAGAAAAATAAAACATGAATAAAATAATAATCAATATATGTAGAAAGTTTAATAAAAATCAAGTGAATTTTCGAAATAACAAATTATATCTTACCATCGAAAGTTTTTTTATCTAAATATTTAAAATCTGCTCACAATCACTTT
Organism: Leptura quadrifasciata; assembly: GCA_963675555.1. NCBI lineage: Eukaryota > Metazoa > Arthropoda > Insecta > Coleoptera > Cerambycidae > Leptura > Leptura quadrifasciata. The sequence continues at coordinate 29,272,203 of OY776674.1, forward strand.
TTACTATCAATATTGCAATTTTTATAATGGATAATTACACGTATACTTATGTGCGCATACGTATAATACCGAAAATGACGGGAGATCGACGCGCGCATGTATATACCAAAAATGACAAAAAATTGGCTGAATTAAAAAAAGTTATTTTTTAGTTACATCACGTGAAATTACATAAAAATGCTTTCATTTTGGTAAAGAAAAATAAAAAATTCGTTCGGCCTTTTGGGCAAATTGGGGAACTAAAATGAATTTGCGGCCAAACTGTTGGATATTTTTTGCTAAAATTTGGCAGGCTATTTCTTGGTTATATAGGGTACTTTCGTTTAAAATTTCATTAAATTCGGTTAAATTTTGGCCAAGTTTGCCGTAATTCAATTTTTTACGTTTTTTCAGTAAATTTATATACATATCGTGGGAGGCGGTGAACCGATTCTCACGAAATTTGAACTGAACGTTCCTTGAACACCTACAATAATAAAGGTGCCGTTCTAGTTTCTTAACTAGCATTTTAAAGGGTCCAAAATAAATTAAAACTGAAAAACCTCCCTTATAAATGACTAATTTACCCCTTTTCCAGAAAAAAAAAGGATTCCCCCACCAACTCGAAGTAGAAAACTCAGGGTTTTACCAAAACAAACTTATTTTTCAATGTCGCGTTGCTCCATGTAAAATTTCCCCTACCGCCATATTTTGGGCTATTTTTACTCCACTATTAAGGCTTAATTATTGATTAGTTAATTAAGCGCAGTTTCACTTGGGGGTGGATAAGATGTTATATGGTTAAATTTCATACGGCCTACCCGAATCCTGCCCCAAAACCGATCCGCATGGCTACGATGGAAAAAAAAGCGCAAAATAGGGGTGGTTTTTCGAGTTTATGGGTGGTTGCTGAGGAGTGGGAACCTTAAAAATATCACAATCGTATTCAGCGCCCTCGAAAACGTTTCATCCTTCTCTCAGGCTTGTAACTTGTAATTCAGTGCTCGGCGGGGCGCATAGCCCGGAGAGTAGCTGTTGGTTGCAGTCTGGTTACGTTCCTTATAGTAAAATAAGGATTTTATAGATGAGTTTGCGATTAAAATATTATGTTTTAATATTCCGCCCTCTAAAAGCACATTTGAATTAGAATCACCATGTTTGAAGTTGGTTAAAAAACAACACGCGCGCCACTCACATATTCTTGATATGATAAAGGATAACACTTTTCGATAATATGACCTTACCAATACCATTAGTTTAGAAAATAAATATTCGCATAATTAGTATATGCGTACTTGTCGACGTAATCCATAGTTTTATAGACGACTGTCTTCAGTAATAAATAAACACTTGACAAATTATCGGCCATGGCGAGAAAATACATGCATAATAATGACACCGCCAATTTATCTTAATTGGCGGTGAGAGATGATAAGGAAAAAACGCAAGGTGTAGAGGTAGAGAATGATGTTTTCAATCTGTTTCAAATGATGTAATGTTACGTATACCCCTGCAAATTATTGTATTCCTACGTTAAGTATTATTTTTATAAATTGGCGATTACGATAATGACTAGACAAGATATTATATAGATGCCACTCATTTTTAATTTAACTATTATGTGTTGAGATAACGAAATTTTATTTATAATAAACTGAGTACACTTATCACTGGCTAGTTTGTGTCGAAACGTGGTTTTGTTTGTGTTCATTGAGATTTAATATGAGTACTTTGCTGGAAAGGGTAAATATTATTGTCAAATACAGTTAGTTCTTTATTGTTTTTAGACGTTGTCTGATAAAATCGGTAACGTGATTGTTTCAGCGTTTGTTTACTGATATTGCGTTGAAAATGTCACTTGTACAGGATGAACAGAAATTTCGAAGGATGTTGGGCCTGGCGTAGAAAAATAGTTGCACTGTCCATTTTCTATAGGCAAATTGAATTACTTACTGGCGCGAAGCGATTATTTTTAAAAACTAAATGCTTCGCTCTGTTCACGATGCGTTCATACAGGGCGATTTAGCCAAAACTTCCCAGACCGAAACGGGAAGCTAAAAGTGACATTCGGTTCCTGCAAACACCAGTGAGTAGGTATAGACACTCTTAAACACTACATTTTGAAGTTCAAACAACGACGTTGTTGACAATTACGGTATGAGTGTCGCGACGCGGCGTCTAGAAAGAAATGTTTGATGACAGATTGTTTGAAATGTATTATTCCAGTAGTGCGTTAAATTTTAGAGCTTTTTTAATTATTACTCCCTCTATACTTTTTATTTTATGTAGGCAATTTTCAATAAATATTACTCGTAGGTAGGTATATTACGTGTAACAGGATTACTCTCTTTTTTCCTTTAGTTTTAAGGATGAAATATTGAAATTTGGAATATCCTATACAGGGTGTCTCACCGGGAACTGAATCTATCGATATAGAGGAAAGTACGCATCAGAAAATTTTGAAAATTTAGGTAATTACTAATGTCGGTGTGGCCAATCCAACTAAAATAATTACAAGCAGCTGGCACTTCCGCTTATACCGGAAGTCGATACCAACTTGCTTATTTCAAATGAAACACCCTATATATTTTAGGGTTTTCGAAAAGAGTATAAAATTCTGAGTCGAAAATATGTAGCATATCCTATACCTAAACCTAGCCGTTTCAGAGATATTTGACATTTTCTAGAAAATTTGACAGGTGCAACGGTTTGCAAGAACCGTTATAACTTTCTTCGTGTAAAAGATCTTCATTTGCTTCTTGTCACATAAAAAGAACACAAGGAGAACTACGTTCTACAACTGAAATAAATTCAATAATATCATACCAAGTGTTCCGTTTTTCGCGATACATTTTGTCAATTTCAAACCGCGAAAACTTGTTTAGGTCAAACGAAACACCCTGTATTTTTTTACGCCAAGTTGTGCAAAATTGAATTCCCTTTTTTCTGATATTAGCATTGTGGGGGTTAAAGTTACAACTTTTTGAAATATTTGCGATTTTATTAGAAATTCATGAATTGTTGTAATCATTTCATCAAAATAGCCATGATTAGAAACAATCAGCACGTTTAAATTACACCCGCGAAGACTTTTTAAATTTGTTTATTATTTATGGAGAATGTGATAAAGTAATATCCAGAACTTGCAGCCCATTTGTTACTCGATATCCAGAAAAACGGAAACCGTCACCAAACACTGTAAAACGCATACTGGAAAATTTTAAAAATTATGGCTCTGTCAAGGCAAAAATGCAAAGAAGAAAGCCTATTGTTGATGACGAAAACATTGAAATAGTCATTCTGGGATATTTTCATGCATTTCCAAGGATGCCATTAAGACAAGCTGCTCTGGAATCGGGACTATGCGAGGATTCAATTCACAGAATCTTATTAAAACATAAGTTTCACCGTTTTCATTCATACGGTTCAAGGATTAAAAGAAACAGATTTCCTAAGAAGACAAAATTTTGTGAGTTTATTCTAATAAGGTCTGAGGATCACGATTCTTATTTGGGAAATATTATATGGACAGATGAAGCAAAATTTACTAAAATTGGACTTTTTAATAGACACAATTCGCATTATTGGAGTGACTCAAATCCTCATATGTTCAGAGAGCGAAAATTTCAGGAAAGTTGGCAGTTCAATATTTACCTATGCCATAAGAAACGATAGAGTGGTGGTATTACAATTTTATGAGGAAAATTGAAACGGTAAATTAAATTTTCTCTTCTGCTAATATGTATAGGTAAATTTTTGTTTTTTTTTTTAGGTGAAAGATATCTGAATATCTTACAAAATTTGAATAATAACTATTTAGAAAATTTACCTCTCGCCGAACATAGAAACATTTTTTATCAGCACGACGGTGCTCCCCCACATGACGAATATTTAATTAATAATTATTTACAAGAAACTTTTTATGATCAATGGATTGCCAATAATGGACCTTTCTTATGACCTCCTCGCTCGCCCGATTTATCAGTTCTGGATTAATTCATTTGGGGAACTATTAAAAATAAAGTTTATGAGAGCCCATTAACAACCATTGAAGATTGTATGCAAAGAGTAAGAAATGCATTTCAAAATATATCACAGGATTCAATTAGAAGAGCTAATGAAGGTGCGAAAAATGTGTCGAGGTTCGAGGGCGGAATTTTGAGCAATTATTAAATTAAAATGAAATCATATTTTAAATTGATCTTATATCTGCTATTTTAGTTCATGCCATATCTTCAATTCGATTAATACGCATGTTACAGTGTTAGTGTTATTTTGCGTTTTTGTGGATATCGAGTAGCAAATGTGCTGCAAGTTCTTGATATTACTTTATCACATTCTCCATAAATAATAAACAAATTTAAAAAGTTTTCTTTGGTATAATTTAAACGTGCTGGCATTTTTTGACATAAGATAATGACTGCTTGTTTCTAATCATGGTTATTTTGATGAAATGATTACAACAATTCATGAATTTCTAATAAAATCGCAAATATTTCAAAAAGTTGTAACTTTAACCCCCACAATGCTAATATCAGAAAAAAGGGAATTGAATTTTACACAACTTGACGCAAAAAATACAGGGTATTCCATTTGACCTAAACAAGTTTTCGCGGTTTGAAGTTAACAAAATGTAACGCGAAAAACGGAACACTTGGTATGATATTATTGAATTTATTTCAGTTGTAGAACATAGCTCTCCTTGTGTTCTTTTTATGTGACAAGAAGCAAATGAGGATCTTTTACACGAAGAAAGTTATAACAGTTCTTGCAAACCGTTGCACCTGTAAAATTTTCTATAAAATGTCAAATATCTCTGAAACGGCTAGGTTTAGGTATAGGATATGCTATATTTTCGACTCAGAATTTTATGCTCTTTTCGAAAACCCTAAAATATAGAGGGTGTTCCATTTGAATTAAGCAAGTTGGTATCGACTTCCGGTATAATCGGAAGTGCCATCTGCTTGTAATTATTTTAGTTGAATTGGCCACACCGACATTAGTAACTATCTAAATTTTCAAAATTTTCTGATGCGTACTTTTCTCAATATCGATCGATTCAGTTCCCGGTGAGACACCCTGTATACTTAATAAACGTTACTTTTTGACAAATGATTTTTGACCGAAAGTGACACTAACTTTTCATTTTCAAATGGAACACACTGCATATTATTGCATTTTTGAACTCTGCGTAATTTTCTACATCCAATCAGGCCCGGCGAGAGCCAGATCTGGATCCAGGTGTAAAACATTGCGGCCCACCATCCCACCCCCTTTGAAGTTGAAAATGAATTATTTATTATGACAAAAACATTTATTTTCCTTTTAAAATATTGTAGGATCGGCATTTGCCTGTACGTGTATGATAACGTTTCGAGCTTTCCTAGCGGCGAAATTTTTAATGACGGTTTTAAAATTAATTGTGCGTGCTAACTGCGCTTCGAGAATAGCATTCCAAGACCAGAGACACGTAGGTACGGAGCATGAAATTTTTTACCCTTGCTAGGATGCTGAAAGATCGCTCTCCTTGGGCAACTCTGACAGATAACAGGGATAGTACAAAATATTCTGAGAGCGATTACAATTAATATTTGGAAACAGGGAGTCAAGTTTATTTTCCTTTAGAGCATTAAGCGATTCTAAAGGCGGCAAAGATTTTTGACTGTTGGTCCTGATGTACTATAAATTGCATTGAACGGTTAGTTAAAACAATTAAAGCTTTGGCACTTGCCGGGCCCCTTTTCTTAGCCCGGGTCCAGGGGTATTACCCCCTGCACCCCCTCTCTCCGGGCCTGCATCCAATGATACCACATAAGTGATATTTAAAACGTCAATATATATCTTAATCTTCCTCTTAAGTGTTATAATAATGTTATAAATGTTTAACTGCCTTTCAGATCACTTGAATGACCCACGTAAGCCTAGACTTGTGTAAGTAAAGGTGACGGAGGCCTACAATTTACATTGAATATTATTTTACAGTAGGTAGTAGTAGTCAATATAGGGATAGTTTTAACCCTCTAGGATTCTCTATTATCATCAAATTTGGCTTGATTTGATATAAATCAGTCACCTGTACAAAAAAATATTTAAAAAGCGTATTTCATTCGATTATTTTTCATTATTAAAATTATCGCGAAAAACCCTCAAAAAGGGGTGTTTTTTGAATTTTTAAGGGTGACGCAACCATTTTAGGACTGCAGGAATCCGATTTTCGTAATCAGCGACCCAAAAAACATTCTGGAACCGGTGTTCTGTACCAACCCCCCCCCCCCCGCATTTTGAATGAACTAAATCCACCATTTTCATTCCTGAAATTTAAATATATTCTTGTGTAGGAACGTCAAAAACGCCCGAGTATGAATTGGGCAAGTTAGGCTGGGGCCGTTACCTTTTTGAGATGAAAAAATTAATAGCAGGCAACGGCCGGCTGGAATATATAGTTGAGGTCATAAACAATGAAAAAAACAACTTTGGAACTTGAGATGAAGGGAAGTAGTGAAATGGGGTGCTATTTAAGGGATGAAAACCGTTTTCGTGATTTGTGGCGAAACATGACCTCCTAGAGAAAAGTATTTTATACAAAAGCTGTAGATAATAAAAAAATCTAAAACTTTTATTCTATACATTTTTCGACATAACCTCAAAGTTTGCGAGAAAATGACGAAAAACCGATTTCTCTGTTTTTATTTTTTTTCTCGCGTAAAAATTATTTAATTTATATGAAACTTTGTGAAAGTACGTAATTGTTTGCATATAATAAGCATGAATTTTTTTCAATTATATAAAATAAATATTTTTCGAGATTTTACCATTTTTCCGAAAAAACACCCCTATCTTCGGCGAACAACTTTATTTTTTTTTTTTAGATTTTGATGTTCTACTAGTGCTCATTTTTTTCGTCGAGATGTCTACTTTCAAATGGTACGTCGATGTTAGTGATTTATTGTCATTTAGCAGCTTAAAATTAAGAAAAACCGAAAAATAAATTTTTCGAATCTCGAATTTGTCGATTTTTTTCATTATTTTCAATTTCTTAGCATATTTATGTTAATAATTCATAATATTTTAATGAAAAAACTTACTTTGGTATAAAATAAATAAAGTTGAATGAATTTCATCACGGAAAGGTAGGGAAAACTTCATGAAACTTAACATTTACATGGAAATCAATAGTACTTTATTAATTTTCATAAGCTACAGTTAAGTTTCGAAAACTTTATATGCATATTAAATTATTCTAAATACATATGATAAAATACAATATACAATTTATTTATATTGGCTACGAATCCTTTACTTTATTTACAAATATTTACTTTATTAATATTGGTTGTGTATAGCTTATCAATAAAATGATTGTTAAAATCTAATCAATTTGAGGCCTTTTTTGTTGTGGTTCGTTTTCTTCATCGATCAAACTATCAAATTCTATATTATCTTCAAAATCATTGGCATTTTCAGGCTCTTCAATTTCGATGTCATTATTCTTTGCTGGCTCTTCATCAATATCTTCAGAATCACTTAAATCTACAAATACTTCTCTGTCTCTATTTGAACAGTTCTCAGTGCATGTATTGCATAGATTGGTACATTTTAAGCCGTGTTTTCGGCAGCCACACCTTTGATTATTGCGTCCACTTTCACAAGTACAGCTAACGCTTTTTAACAACTTTCCGGGAATCAAGTTGGAACTGTCAGAGATGTATTTCGGCACGAGTCTTCCTACATTTTCGTTCCAGCCCCAGTCCTTTGCTTTTTTGTTGTCCTGATCGTTGTCAAAATTACCCAACCAAGTTTGCAATTGGTAATAGATTCTGTAGGAGTGTTGTGCAGCTGCTTCTTCAGTTGGAGGGAGTTTTTCCAATTTAAAAGTGGATTTGTTTGTGGTTTGGTGATACAGCTCAAATCGTAATTGATTTAATGAGTTATAAATTTTCTTACTTTTGTAAATACTAGCTGTAAGTTGAGATCCAATTTTTGCTATGGTTATGTGGTCTACATCTTTTTGATAATAAACACTGGCTAGGTTTAATAAATTTTTATTGTCCTATAAAGATCTTACTATTGTTTTTTCCCTTTTCCAGCAAAACTTGAAGTTGTATCACACCCAGAGAAAGCATGAAGAAACGCTATTACACTTGTGTATGGTTCGTGTTTAAAACAATGGGATGTATAAAATAAATCTTTGACGTTGCTTGAACCTGGTTTGTGAAAATAAATATCCAGCCCATTCAAATTTAATTGGTGTAAAAGAACTAGTAAATCGATGTCTTGACCCACGATTATTACAGTTTTATCATCTTGTTTAGCTAATTGGATCGCAGTATTAACAATCAGTGCGTCGGCGTCTTCAGGAGCTCGCTTACACAAAAAGCCCTCGGACTGTAATTTATTTGATATTGTGATAATTAAATTGTTTTTATTATTTTGATTTGATAAAAAATTTTCTTGTGAAAAGGGTATTCGTTTAATTTTAATCGAAAACTCAATCACCACGTGCGTTTACAAAGGACGCATCACAAACTGAAAAAATACTTTTACACAACTAGACGAATAGAGATTTACTACTACAACAGAACGAGCTCTGCTGCTCTTGTGCAGGCTCACTGTCCTACCCCTACCCCAACCTTCAGTCGTTTTGGGTGGGCATTTCAAATACCTGTATGCTGAGAAATTTCAAATTTTGTAATTTTTTTTTTTGTTTGAATACGTAGCAATATTTGTTTGGTTTGTATTCAATTTTAGCGTGGTTTCCAATAACTAAATTCATTCAACTTTAGTTATTTTATACCAAAGTAAGTTTTTTCATTAAAATATTATGAATTATTAACAAATATGCTAAAAATTTGAAAATAATGAAAAAAAATCGACAAATTCGAGATTCGAAAATTTTTTTTTCAGTTTTTCTTAATTTTAAGCTGCCAAATGACAATAAATCACTAACATCGACATACCATTTGAAAGTAGACATCTCGACGAAAAAAATGAGCACTAGTAGAACATCAAAATCCAAAAAAAAAATCAATAAAGTTGTTCGCCGAAGATAGGGGTGTTTTTTCGGAAAAATGGTAAAATCTCGAAAAACACTTAGTTCCCATAATTGAAAAAATTCATGCTTATTATATGCAAATAATTACGTACTTTCACAAAGTTTCATTTAAATTAAATAATTTTCACGCGAGAAAAAAAATAAAAACAGAAAAATCGGTTTTTCGTCATTTTCTCGCAAACTTTGAGGTTATGTCGAAAAATATATAGAATAAAAGTTTTAGATTTTTTTATTATCTACAACTTTTGTATGAAACACTTTTCTCTAGGAGGTCACGTTTCGCCACAAATCACGAAAAACGGTTTTCATTCCTTAAATAGCACCCCATTTCACTACTTCCCTTCATCTCAAGTTCCAAAGTTTTTTTTTTCATTGTTTATGACCTCAACTATATATTCCAGCCGGCCGTTGCCTGCTATTAATTTTTTTCTTTTCAGCATTAAAATTCCGTAACGGCCCCACCCTAAGTGTTCTTAACGGATAAACTTATTGAATTGTTTATTTAAAAATATATAATAAAAGGTTCCAGGCAAAGACATTTATTACTATGAATTTATTCAGTAATAATGTACTTTTGAAACATACTTGCAATCCACCATAAAGTTTCTGTTCCTTGTTTTGAGCAGCGCCAGCCAGCGTATTGTTTGTTATTAGTTATTACTGTTTAAAGTCAGCGCCGACACGGATAACTTTATTGTTTTACATGATTATAAAAATGATACAAATTGATACCGCGTGCAATGCGTCAGTAAGTTAATACACACCGATGAGATGGACGAGTAAATCTTAGTTTGAAATATTTTATCCAGTTAAAAAATTTCAAAGTGCTTGTAATACATGGCTGATATTTTGGACGTGGTACGTACTTTTAATTCCTTATTTATCGAATACAGAGATCACTTCTCTTGTCTTGTCAGTCATTTCTATTAATTTCAATTTGTGTTGTACGAATGTGTACGAACAGAAATGATTTACTTACTGCTGGATAATTTTCACATTACCAAGTACGGTTTTAGTTCTTTGAAAACATAATTTTCGAAGTGAAAAATCGGAACTAAAACGTAAAATTTGCCAAGCGTATGTTGCACGAGTTATAGTTATGTTTTATTCTTTTTGTGTTGCATAAAATGTGTTTCTATAGTCTTTCAAAAAACTACAAAAAACTGGTAAAACAATGTTTTTGGCATTTGTACATAAATAATTCACACCCGTCAATATGTTGACATTTTGCGTAATTTCTTGACATCAGTTAAATGTAGTATTTGTAAAAATATGAAAAAAAAGTTCCTATAAACATGATGAGATTTAATATAGTATATACGATCTTAATTGAGACTTACTCGGCTTACTACAGTCGACATCCCCTTTATCCTATAATATAACGTATATACTATAACGTTATTGTATCAAAAAAGGGCTATTACTTCCATATAGGTACTTATTAGACCAATACTGCTAGAACAGAATATTTTGTTAGGCCAAAAATAGGTGTACCTACTCAATAACTTAAGCGCATGTACTGACCCTTCAGATGTCAGATAATTAAATCAGGATGCGTATTATCATCTTCGTCGAGTATAAAATTAATAAAATCAATTTTAAAATTTTCATTATAACATAACCTATATTGGGAGTCTACATCCCGTCCACATCTTCCTATGAAGTCCGGGCTTGGGGCGAGACGGCGGCGGCGAACCAGATGAGTCTAATTCAATGTTTTAAATGAAAACAAAATCTTGATTCTACGAAGGCGTAGAAGGGCCACAAAATATTTATTTTTTAAATTTCGACTTGCAACACGAAATTTAAGAAAACTTCGAGTTGTAAGTTGAAGATTAACGAAATTTCTAGTTACAAGCCGAAACTTATAAGCTGAGGATTAGGCTAATAAAACTATGGCCATCTATGAATTTTTGCAGATACTGGCATGAATGAAAGTTAAATAAGTTCTGATTCTTTTTACTGTACGTGTCCTTTATTTTCAGGATCAAATAAATATGGGAAGGGGTAATATAAATATTACTTTTAATGAAAGAAAAGGTTGGGACGGAAGACCTGTTGAGCACATATGTTCGTCAACACTGGAAATTTCAACGCAATACGACACATGTCTCGACTTGCAGAGTGAATTTAATTCCATATACTTTTCACATATCCCCATAGAAAAAAATCTAAGGGTGTAAAATCAGGAGAATGTGCTGGTCATTCTAACGATCCTCGCCTCTCTATCCACCGATTTGGAAATGTTAAGTCGTGGTATTGCCGGACATCGATTCGGTAATCCTACTCAAGCAAACCCACAAGTTCCAGCGGATGTAATATGGTTCCAGCAGGATGGAGCACCACCATATTACCGAATCGATGTTCGGCAATACCTCGACTGAAAATTTCCAAACTAGTGGATAGGGAAGCGAGGATCGCGCTAGAATGGCCAGCACGTTCTCTGATCTAGATTTCATCAAAACTAAACCACGCGATATAGCTGACTTAAGAAGAAGAATAACGGATGTGGTTAGGTTGGTCGATCACGCTTCTGATGTTGGAAAACGTTAGATGACATTTTTATTTACGATTAGGATGTTGCCAAGACGTTCAAGGAACTTATCTTGAACATTTCCTACATTGAAATTTATTTTTTCTTAGTTTGCTGTAGCGAATTACGCCAAGCAATTATTTTTTTACCGTTAATTTTTGCAATAAATATTAAAACCATAATATTTTTGAATCGAGAATGAAAAGACCTTTCAAATGAGGTATCACAAGCCCCTACTTACTAATTTAGGGGTTGCAACTGCCACTCAAAGGGGGTTGAATTTAGTGATGAAATTTGTAGGTACCATTTCAGAATCCAAAATCGACGCGTCTCGGGATTTTTTATAAATATGCACAATAATTGAAATACTTAATTTATTCCATTTGGCTGTTCCACACTGATTAGACATTGATATTATTAAAATACAAGTAAAAATGATGCTTTTAAGGTAAAACTAGTAGACCAAGAGCTACTGAATTTTTCAATGAGCGTCTGAGAATCTCCTGCGTAGTCCTGTTTAAGGAGACAACTCTACGTTGATTTCAAGTCCCGGCGGAGGGGGCGTTTTCAAATGAGAGCTATTTGTCACAAATCAATATCATTTGTATCTAAAAACCACTTTTACAAATGTCAAAATATTTCAATACTACACTCGAACATACTACTCGCTAACCATATCAACATCATTGGGAGACGAATAAGACTGATTTTCAGTTTTAATCATCTGATGACGCTAATATGGTTAACGAAACGCGTGTCGTGTAGTGTAGTGTTTAAATGTTTTGACGTATTGTAAGAGTGATTTTTAGACACCAAAAATTGTGGTTTGTGCCAAATAACTCCCATTAAAAAATGCCCCTACCGCCAGAACTCGGAATTAGCATAAAATTATTGTCTTCTTAAATAGGACTACGCACCATAAAAGTTGAAGAAGGTTCTCAGACACTCATTGAAAAATTCAGTAGCTCTTGGTCTTTAGAATGATACTTTAAACTATATCAATTATCCAGACATTGCTAGATACAACCGAATTCCGCAATTCGAGAAATGTGTCGTATTGCGTTGAAATTTCCAGTGTTGATGAACATGTGTGCGCAACAGGTCTTCCTTCCCAACCTTTTCTTTCATTAAACGTAATATTTATATTACCCCTTACCATATTTATTTTATCCTGAAAATGAAAGACTTACCTACAGTAAAAAGAATCAGAAATTATTTAATTTTCATTCGTGCTAGTATCTGCAAAAATTCATGAGCAAAGTTTTATTAACCTAATCCTCAGCTTATAAGTTGAGAATTTCTTAAATTTTGTGTTACAAGTCGAAGATTTGTTAAATTTCGACTTGTAACTCGAAATTTTGTTAACCTTCGACTTATAACTCGAAGTTTTCTTAAATTTCGTGTTACAAGTCGAAATTTTGTTATTCTTCAACTTATAATTCAAATTTTTTTTAAATTTCGTGTTACAACTCGAAGATTTGTTAAATTTCGACTTATAACTAGAAATTTTGTTAATATTCGACTTACAACTCGAATTTTTCTTAACTTTCGTGTTGCAAGTCGAAATTTTGTTAATAATTTTCGACTTGTAACTCGAAGTGTTCTTAAATTTCGTGTTACAAGTCGAAATTTAAAAAATAAATATTTTGTGGCCCTTCTACGCCTTCGTATGATTTTAACTAATAATATTACACTTAAATAATTATCGTAACAATGCAACTAGTCCTAAATGTTTTTTCCATAAATAAATTATTATCAGTAGATATTTAAAGCAACAACGAAGTGGTGACCTAACCTACAAAAACTCAACTCGCATCTCATTTCAGTCAAATTGACCTTGTAGGCAGGCTGCATACACATCAGTCACTAGCAAGCAAATCTCCAATTGACATTGTCTTATGTTGCAGTTAGTAATAATTGACAGCAAGTTTAAAATTAAAGTTGAAAAGAATCCCACTGGGACTGGGAGATTCTGGAAAGTATCTTCTTAAACACTTTGAAGTTTGGTTTAACAAGTCCCATTCATCAGATGGCCGGATGGAAGCTCATCCCATATTTAGCGTATTATTATTTACTAGTGAAATATTTGTCAGAGTTGATCTGATATGTGTACATGTGCCTTTTATATAAACACAGAATTACAATGGAAAAGTGACACGTAGTAGCTTTTCAATTGCTGTCCGCAACATACCTACCTAACTGTCCTCATCCTTATTATTAATGAAGTTATAGTTAAACAAATGGACTAATTCTGCAAAAGGTCGATATTGTAATTCCTAATATATAATATAAGATTGATATAGGTACTTGCAAATAAAGCTAATATTTTGATAGCGAAATTTTTAAATTTTCATAAACAATATGCATTTCATATTATGTTCTTCGTAAAATAAAGATATTACAATTCTAAGTATGATTCATTAAATAACAAATACTCTGGAAAAATTTGTTCTAATATTTTCTCAAGTTATATGTTTAAGATCATCATAATATCACACCTAAGTGTAGATAGATAGATAAACGGAGGAGCTGGTTATTTAGCCTTTACCACCGCGACATTTTCAGATCTATTGTGGTGCTCCTAGAATACATTCCTTATAGTATCTCATCTAGTCCTTTGTACTAGAATCCACAGCTTTGATAGAGACCCTTTTGTATAGCTGTTCGCCTTTGGTTTTTTTTCTCCGAGTACTTGGAATCTCAGTCTCGCCAGGCCTTCACAGTGGCACTATACGTGAATTAAGGTTTCTTCTTCATCTTGGCAGAACCTGCATGTTGCGTCCTCTGCCAGGCCCATTAGACTCATGTGTGTATTGAACCGGCAGTGCCCAGTTAGAAGGTCTACTATTACTCTGATGGCTTTCCTATTCTGGCTTAGTAGATCTTCCGTGAATTTGGCCGAACGTTCTTTAATGAACTCTTTGGCCTGTCTCTGTCTTGGGAGATTCCTCCACCATTCCAGAGACTTATTTTGCACCCATTCCTTAGTGGCTGCTCGTATGCATGGCTTTGCCACGCCACAAAAGGGCTCAGGTCCTATTGGAGCTTTGAGTGCGCCTTCTTTGGCCAGTTCATCAGCCTTTTCGTTTCCTCTGTGTCCCTCGTGTCCTGGTACCCATGCTAAGGTCACTCTGTTCTGACTTCCCAGCTCTATAAGAGCCGTCAAGCAGTCCCATGAGTTGATTTGCATGAAGCTGATTGCTTTTATTGCCACTTGGTTATCAGAGAAAATGGCAATCGACTGATTAATAGTACCTTGTCCTATTATCTCCCTTGCGCAACAGTGCATGGCGATCACTTCAGCCTGAAACACCGTTTGCGTCTTTCCCTAGACATCGGGATACTGGCTTTTGACCTTGTCTCTTAAATTCCGACTCCGACTCCTTGTTCTGTCTTGGAGCCGTCAGTCTGTCTGTTTGTGCTGTTATGGGAGGACCGTTTTTCCAGTCTTCCCTGTCTAGTATAACAGTCTGAAAGTTCTTGTTGAAGTTATACTTTGGAACTATTACGTCCGTGGGGATGCCTAGGACGGGATCTGCCCTCATCTCCGAGTATAACTTCTGGTACTCCGTCCCGTGTTGCTGGTTTATTGGCGTTTGGTCTTTCATTAACCTGTGCACGTGCACCACTGACCGAGCTTCGCCTGTATGAATATGTGTAATGGTGGCATGTCCAAGAGAGCCTCAATTGCAGCCGCAGGAGCAGTTTTTATGGTCCTCGTGACGCACAGGCAAGGAAGCCTTTGTAAGCCACCTAACAGCCTTATTGCTTCCGACTGCATCGTCTTAGTCCACCATACCACTGATCCATAGGTTATCATGGGTCTCACTACCCTGGTGGATAACCACAGGTTCATTTTGGGATTTAGCCTCCAGTTTTTTCCACACATTTGCCTACACCTTCCCAGAGTGATTGTTGCTTTTTGTGTGACTTTTTGGATGTGGCAGTTCCATGTTAATTTTTGGTCAAAGATGACTCCTAAATATTTTGCCTCACAGGCAAATGGAATTTCCACTCCGTTGAGCCTTAGAAGTTTTAGGCCTTCCAGTGCTCGTCTCCGTCCTTCCTTACAACACCATTTTTCGACAACATTTAGGACTTTTTGCGATCGCTCCGTTATTGTATTTGCAGATCGGTCCTTGACGACTATTGCTAGATCATCAGCATATCCTAAGGAATAGGAGCCTTCTGTGGACAGTTTCCAGGGTTGCTCACAGTAGTGGAGATAGTACTCCTCCCTGGGGGCAGCCTGTGCTCACTTTCGCTTCAATGGAGGCCTCGCCTAGATTGGATACTATAATCCTGCTGTCTAGGCTGGCTTTAATCCACCGGCAGATCACTGTTGAGACTCCTCGATTTGATATAGTCCCGACGCCCCTTCTATGTCTAGAAATATTACTACTGCCATTTCCTTGTCATCTAAGAACTTCGCTAGTAGTCTGTTTAATTCAGTCAGTGCAATGCAAGGTCTGTCGACCTCACCGGCTGGGTATGCATATTGACGTTCTCTCAGGGGATTTTCTCTTAATAATGCGTCCCTAATGTACGTATCCAACAGTCTTTCCATATTTTAAGCAGGAAAGAGGAGAATTAATGTAGATATAGTTTAATTTTTCGCAAATTTTAAACAAGAAAAGGAACTAATAAGCACGTTTTTATTAAAAATACACAAAAAATTAGAAAACGAATTTTTCGGCTATCACGGTATTTTTAGGTTTACATGTTTCTCTCCTTCCTATCAGGAAAGTTTTTACAAATTTTTTGCTGCCTATCGAAAAAGTCACATGAGCGAAAAGTGACATTTTGTGATGAGCGCCCCATTTTTATTCATGTGGGCCTAAAAGTACTGTGGAGAAAAAATGTTTTTCTATTTTTTAGTGTATTTTTAGTTTGGGGTTTAGGTACCCTACAAATAGGCTTGTCTATTAAAGCAGGCTTTGCTAATATAAAGGGCTCGGCCGTAAAAATATTTTTCAGCGGAATTAAGTCAACGCGTAAATTATAAAATTATTTGCTGATTATACTTACATAATAAAATAATATACCTATATCTTTATTCAGTGACGAATATAAATTCTTATCGTTGTAAACTTACAGATAACCAAAATACTTTTGCGACATACGTGGTAGCCCAGTAAAATAACACATTTGTAAACAGTTTTTCCGGAACCTCGGATTTTTGCCTAAGTTCAAGCAAATGTCTTTGGGTTTCACCCTCAAACTTAAGACCAAGACCGTTACTGCCGCTCAGAAAGATGAGAACGGAAGTAAAAAACTTCCTCTCAGTTGGAGTGTCAGAGAAATGACACTTTAAGTTCACAAACTTGTCATTAGAGACATGTTCTTTTCTTCTTTTGACGTTTGAGAAGAAAAACGGCTATTTTTCTGGGATATGATGAAATACGAGTAATTTATAGTCGTTTAACTCCCACTACTTAATAAAGCAATTATAGGAACTGATGATGATGTGTTGAAACTTGGTGAGGTTCTGATACTGAAAGAGTTCTAACAATCATTGGTAACTGCACTCGACACGGCTCCGTCAATCAATAAGGCATTATTGGGAGATAATTATTATATTTTAATTATCGCCCAATGATGCCGTGAACTCGTTTTTCGATAACGAAATGCGCGTCGAGTGTAAGTGCACCCTTTAAATTCACCCTGTTAACATGGTATCATAAAATTACTGTGGTGACGACGTGCAGATTCATCAGTCAACTAAATCTATTTGCGATAATTATTAACTAAATAGTTGAATTGTATCTTAAGATTAATCCTCACAAGTCGTAAAAATATCACTACAATATTACATACTTATAATAATTATTTTGCTACAACATCGAAATATACACATAATATACAAAACATAAAAGTACAAACATAAATGAAGAGTAATAGGAAAGATTAAAAAGCTATAGGTGCGTAAAGTATATACGATTGGAATTGAAACTGGTCAGTTTTAAAGCACAGGACCATGCGTACTGAACTTGATATTTTGTCCTATATATTTGGCAATGGTATTGAGATTCGAACGGTAGTTGAAACTGTGCAGGTGAGTCCGAGACTGGCAATGTAATCAGCCTGAATTAACCATCTACGACTGCAGTGGTTTAAAGGCAATAAAACGGACAGGCCTACTAGCACAAAAAAACTCGTAAATCGTTTCTTTATCTTGGAACGTGGAAGTCTAATATCGTGCTGTCTATGTGCCAGTGCAGCGCATAAATACCTATTATAATATCAAGCGTATCATTTTGTTATGACAAGTATTTCTATTTACCTCCGCCCATGTACAATAAAGAGATGCCGACTGTTTTTGCCGGCTTTTAGTTTTTATACGGTTTCAATTCCAATCGTATATACTTTATAAGCTTGGCGAACCGAACATGTAATGTAACATGCAATGCAATGCGCGTTGAAATTTAGCTTCCGCGATTATCCCACGAACAGCCTACATGGGTGTTGACGAACACGCCGCGAACAAGCGAGGTGAGTCTTTCCGACGGCAACAGATTCAAAACATGTCCGGCGGGATAGCTAAAGCTTTGATTTTAGGCACTAATGCCTTATTAATTATTGCAAATATTCTTAAGAAGAAACGAAAGCCTCGACGATGGTACCGGAGTCAACTGTTAAAAAATCTAAGCACAAGTTTTACATGATAAATTGCATTTCATTCAGAATTACTTATTTGTTTAAATTTTTTATTAAAATCAACAGAAAAAGTGTTTAGACCGGTTTATAGCTTAATGTTTTATATTAATTATCTAGATGCCAGATGGAAATATCCTCTGGGTTTATTTAAAGCTGAAAATTTTCAAAGATCCAGTCAGTATACATTCTAATTTAAATTATTATTTATTTTTTATTTAAGAAATTTATGCTATATGAATTCTTAATAATTAAAGCTCTAATAATGAAAACATTTCGTGACTGTGCTTTCAACAACCTATACCTATTGTTTCATACATTTTGAAAATATTTTGTTTCCTACTACTATTTATACCTATATTAAAAAAATAAATTTTTTGTATGAAACGAAATCTTTATCTTTTCCTGTTCCTGTAGATTTTGCTCTTTCCCTTTTTCTCTCCTATACGATGATAATAAACTTAATTTTGTCTGTATGCTTCTTCTGGTTGCCACATGGAAACAGCAATTTCCATCCACGCATCTTCCTTTTTGTTTTTATTAAAATAATCCGGGTCCGTCATGTCCCAAAGAACACTATGTTCCCTATGAACTATTAACAGCAAACCCATTTCCTCCGGCCACTCCATGTTCGTCGCGATTAATAAAACACCACGAATGCCGTCCTACTGCGCACTGCGAATCCCTTTGTGTTCGTTGCAAAAACCGACAAGCGGTGGATCGCAACGAACTGCGAACAAACGTTCGAAAGACCCAAGGTTTGTAAAGTAAGATAGGTAGCATGGTAACTTTCGACCAATCAGAGATCACTATTTAAAATGCGGGAACGCGTCACTCTGCCTGCCCATCCGAATTTCTGGCATTCAAACCATTAGTATAGAAGTATAATTAGTTATGAATTTGAATTCCGTATTTTGTAATTTTTTTATGTACAAGCACAAGTTAATAAATTGACTTTTTTGATTAATGATTATTAACATCGATAACGTTTTCCTTGGAATTTAATATTGACATTACTATATAACTAATTAATGTATGCAGTTAAAGAAGTACATTTTATATCAAGGGACTGAAGTAGGTTCTTTTAATCTTGTGTGCAATTTCTTGCCCGAGACTTCAGTCTTGATTTCATTGCTTTATATAATTCTTAGCGAATTTAATAAGTTATAAGATAGATGAAGAAACATACATGATACTAATTTTCGCCCTATAATACGGGGGCCATGAACCTTCCCGTGACCCTTTGAGGTCGCGACGAGTAAATAGGTGTTTTCGACGTATTTTTTCATGCTGAATCTAAATATGCAACTCAATTTTACGGAATCATGCAAGAAATATTGTTATTAACATTTTAATTGTTTATAAGGCTATAACTTCAAAGTTAACACTGGAAGGGAGAGTTTTCAAATTTTTTATGATTTCTGATACAAAAACAAAGAAAACTCTTTTTGAAAAATTAAAATCGACTGATTAGAACCGGAGATATTGCACATTTGTTATTAACAAATTGCATAATTACAATTTTTTCGCACTATTTCACTCATAACTCGGCTCCTATTCAACGTAGAAAGTTCTACCAGGTCTCAGTTTAAAGCTAATGCTTCAAGCTTTAAAATCTTTTATAGTGAAATATCCCACCATGCTCTTGAAAAATTTTACAAGTGATGAGAGCCTGAAATTTTTGCGGAAGAAAGATAAGTAATTTGTTTATACGCATTTTGAGGAAAGTTAATCTATAAATATCAGCAATTGAGTTATACATTCTTATTGTACATCTCAAAACGAACATTTTTTGATTTGCTGAATGTATTTTGATTGCGCTTTCGCGCGCAATGCGCACACTGAGTACGCGTTACATGTAGCGACTACCGTTTTATTCCTGGCTTTACTTAATATATAATTTTTGAAATATTTACATTAATAAATAATTTGTAAATAATAATAAACAAATACATAGTTTTTTTCTAAAGTGTAATAATGAAAAAAAAGTTAAAAGAGTAGAAATTTTTCCCCAGGCCAACATTTACAATTATGTAGTATTAAAAAATTTTAATGCAAATTTTTTATTAGAATTAGATGTGCATACAATAATTTATTAATAAAATTTAACAAGAGGGCCATTAAATTTTATCATGTCATATTAGACACAGCAATTAATAAGAAAAAATCACTCATTGGTTTTTTCTAATATTTCTTTGTATCATATGAAAATAAATTTTATTTAGTGTATTAAGTAATTTTTTTAGGGAAGGAAAAAAAACATCAACATCTCATCACTCTCTTTGCCTTTTTTGAGTTGTTCTTGCAAACAGCTACACTACAAACCTTTCCTTCAGTCATCTAATAATTGTATGTAACATTGTTATTTATTATTATGAACGGAAAATAATAAAAACTGTTTACCTTAAAATTATTTCTGTAAATACACAGGTTACAAACTTCTAATACTATGAGTCTTTTCTCTTTAACAGTAATTGTCAATTAGATTATACACTAAATAACTATAACTGCACGATTATAAACACAAAAACAACAAATATTTCGAAATAACTCAACAAATAAGCGCAACGTCTAAAAAAATACATACGTACAATTAAGTTTCGGCAGGCACGATGACGCGGAAGATGGCCGCCTTCATCGTAACCCCTCCATTCCGTTCAAGTTACCATGCTACCTATCTTACTTTACAAACCTTGCGAAAGACCGTCCTAATTTGACTCGCTAAGCTTATACGCACCTTATGAAATATCAGTACTAGGTAGGGGAAGTGGAAGTTATAGTCGTTAAGGTTTGGCTATATATGTTGCCGGAAGATGGGCAGCGTTTGATAAGGTAAGGTGTGTTTTATCACTGTGGATTTATTCGAAAGGGGGCATTATTGCTGTCTATTTGTGTTAGGTATATTTTGGGTTAGCGGACTATCATTCGGTTTGAAGGTGTAGAATTTTTGAGATATATTCTGGATGTAGTCCGCTATTGGTATTATGTCGTGACAGCGGGTGTAGAGATCTTTGAGGGAGGTATACCTGTCAAAATTCGAAATGAGGCATGAGGCGCATAAAGTGTTCTAACAGTTTCAGTTTGCTCATTTTCGTGATCACACCGGTGCCGCATATAATTAAATACACGACTTGTGTAATTTACTTTTTAAAAAATATTTATTTAATACTAAGGGTGAGCTCTCTAGTATGCTCTAAGACAACAAATAAGAACTGACTTAACCATTACAATTCTAACGCTTATATACTAGGTGTTATCTCTGTACTTAAGAACACATTAAGGGCGACAAGTAGTCCATCACGTAGCTAGTGTCACGTACATAATTCCTCCCCCCTTAAGCCAAGGCGTCCTCGACTTGCGATGTGGTTGAATAAAGGTGTTTTCTTTCTTGAAGAGGGATTTCTGCTCCTGGTTTGGGTGAAACTTGCATTTTACGTCTTTTAATTAAATTTACAATTTTATGCCTGAATACATACAATATAAAGCATAACGGACAAAATATTAACAATAGAATTGAAGTAACATAAACGTGCAATTTGTACCAAAGGATGTAATTTGATAGAGTTATCTAATTCTCTAGTTTCTTCTTTTAGTTTGCTAAAGTCATCTAAGTGTTTTTGTTTTAACTTTATGTATTTTGTAGCCTTAAAATTAGTTGCGTCGATTTTCTGCAATTCGTATATAAAGTTGTTATAGGTATTTGCATAGTTTACATTGTCAATTATGATTTTACAATTATTTTCTGAAGTGATTAGTGAGTTGCCAATGATTGACTTATAGTTTAAATTATTTACACATTCTTCTACTATTTTTACAGAATTTCTGCAAGACACTAATATTTTATTATTGTTTAACTGTTTAATTAATTTATAATTATTAACAGCAAGAATGAATGAACATTTCGATAGATCGTTAAGTGAACAATCATCTTCATTAAGTTTATTCAAACACAACACTTGGTTTTCAATTCTGGAACAATGTTCATTTGTCCACAATTCGTTCTTTGCACCAAACAATCTATATTTTGCAGGTGGAAACAGGGCTTTATTTTGTTCATTAGGAATAGGGTAAATTTTTTGGTAAGCATAAATATTGGGATGTAGGATTGGAATATATAATATACATGTTATCGTGTCTCTGACTGAAATTATTTGAAATTTGGAGAATTCTATTATTTTAAATAAATGTGATTTGTCTAGTTTAATTAAATATTCTTTTTGATAAATAAGGTTTAAGTGATTTATAATTTCCTGTAATTCTGAGTTTGAAATAATTTCTAGGTTTGTTATTTCGTTGAAAGCTAATGTTATGGTTCTTTCAATAGTTTTTACAGAATTTAAAAGCATTTGTGATAAGTGAATATTATATTGAATTAACATTTCATTGTTCAATTTGTGATCTAAACTTTCAAGCGCTTGAAGAGAGGTATTAAGATTTTGTTGCATTATTGTCATATCTTTCGTATATCGGTCTGTAATGTGATTTGCGAATGATGTATAGCTATTCATTTGTTTTAATACTTTCTCTTGGTTATTGAATAAAATATTTAAATTGCTATTTATTTCTTGTAAGTCAGTTTGATCTAGATTCCCTGTAACGTATCTGATGACTGAACCTAGTGCGTTTACTAAAGCACGCTTTGATCTATGGTTAAATTTTGCCAATTCGTCTTCGATTTGCAAACAGTTGTCTTTTAAAATACTTAAACTATAATTTAAGTTACTAGGATTTTTTAATTCTAGAATATAAAGATTTGTTATTAATTGCCTATAATTAGATTCTATTCTACTAATATTAAAATAAAAATAAAACTTATGGTAGTGGTTAACTAATTTAGCTGATCCTAGGTCTTCTAAGTAGTAGCCACTTTGATCAAGTTTTTCTACGCGAAGGCCCAGGCCGGTCGTCAGGAGGTTCGTCCTGTAAAGAAAATGTTTTTTTGAGTCTTTTGACTTTTCTTTTATGTATGTTTGTAGCGGCGTTTGTTTTCGCTCTAACTCCTTTTATTTTAGATTTACAAACACCTGTTACGTTTACTTTATCATAGCAAGGGTCAGCTTTCCTTATCTTTTGTTTTTTAAAATAGAGAGTTGGCTCTATTATTTCATCAGGTGGTTCTAGATTTTCGTTTCTCTTTTCTATGATCTTTTTACCTTTGTCTAATTGTTTGTGATAAATTTGTTCGAAGAAAGGCATTACCTCGTTTTTTCTTTTGTCGTTATATGATTCATATACCGTATGATGTAAATCTATTTCGTGTGCGTTTAAGTTATCGTATGGTCCATATAGTAAGCTGAAAGGTGTATAACCTGTCGTGGAGTGTACCGATTGATTATAAATTAACACAGCGGTTATCATTAAGTTTTGTGGGGATTCTTTGTTATTTTGTGATTTTGCTGTTCTGATTTTTTCTAAAATAGTCGAATGGGCTCTCTCTATAGGAGAGTTGGAGTTGGGATTATAATTTGTCGTAAAGTGAAGTTCAATTTTAAATAATTTGCAATATTCTTGGAAAACATTATTTTTAAATTCTTTTCCATCGTCACAGACTATTTTCTTGGGAAAATTGTGATGTGCAAAATAGTGACGAAGTTTATTTAAAATAGTTATGCCTGAAAGATCGGTTATGTAATATGCCTGTACATATTTTGAAAATAAATCAATAATTGTTAAGAATTTACATTTGTCAAAGCTGAACGTATCTATGTGAATGACATCAAATGGTCTTTTAGCTAACAGTGGACCTGAAAGTTGAGTTTTGTAGGGGTGTCGTTCGTATTTATTTTCTAAGCATACCTCACATTCATTAATTATTTTATTTATCTTTGTTCTCATATCGGGCCAGTAATATTTATTTTTTAGGTGGTTATATGTTTCTATAATACCATTGTGATTATTCTCGTGATATTCGCGGATTATTTCATTTTGTTCTTCCGATTTTTCAACATCTTTACATAAGATATTACACTTAATAAACTTCACTGTATTGTCAAATAACGTGGAACAAGTTTGTAAGAATTTTGGTTCGACTGAGTCGTCATGAAAATAAATTCCATATAAATTTTTCGGATTAACACACTCTTTTAGTGCGGTATTAATATTTTGTATTTCTTGGCCTCTTCGAAGGATGATTAAATAATTGTGTTTTTTAAATGGTTTAGAATATAGATATTTAAATTCGTCTCCTAATTTAATTTCTATTCTATTCATGAAGTGGTTTAGTGGTTTTTCTGATATGGGTATTGTAAAAACAGGATTTTCACATGCCGTATGTTGCGTATTTCCTGAGGATTCGTTTTCCTCGTTCAAAATGGAGTCCATGTCATCTGGGGTTAATTCATTGTCAGTATCGACTTGGGGTAATACTGATATTAAATCCAGGTCATCTTCTTCCACTTCAATTTCTTTCGTATTTATTTCTATTCTAGATAAAGCGTCGGCTACGACGTTTTCTTTTCCTTTTTTATATTGAATTTTGTAGTCAAATTCTTCTAAGCGAAGTCGCCATTTGACTAGCCGCGAATTCGGATCTTTCAAAGAAAATAACCATACCAGTGGTTTGTGGTCGGTTTCAATGATAAATTGTCTTCCGTAGATGTATGGGCGGAAGTGCTTGGTATTTTCTACGATTGACAAGAGCTCACGCTCTATGGTAGAGTAATTTCTTTCAGCTGTGTTCAGGGTTCGCGAATAAAAAGCTATAGGCCGGTCCTGCTGGGACAAAATTCCGCCTATGGCCGTATTACTAGCATCAGTAGTTATCTTAAAAGGCTTTTCAAAGTCAGGATATGCCAAAATGGGTGCGTTTGATAAAAGTTCTTTACATTTATAAAAAGCTTCTAAATAGTCAGAGTCTTGAGTGTCAATTTTTATTCCCTTTCTTAAGCATCTAGTGAATGGAAATATTATTTTTGCGAAGTTCCTTATAAATCTTCTATAGTATCCCACTAGTCCTAGAAATGACTTAATTTCTTTTGTGGTTTTTGGTATAGGGTATTCTTGAACTGCTTTTATTTTTGAAGGATTAGGTTTAATTCCTTCTGGCGTAATGATGTGTCCTAAAAAGGCCACTTCCTTACATAAAAATTCCGACTTATCTAGTTGTACTTTTAAGTTAAACTCTCTGAATTTATTGAATATCATTCTAAGGTGAACTAAATGTTCGTGAAGCGATTTCGAAAATATAACTACATCATCCATGTATACAAAGCAAAATTTATACAAGTATTCACGTAGTATATTATCCATTACTCGCTGAAATGTGGATGGAGCATTACGCAGGCCGAAGGGCATTCTCATGTATTCGTAATGTCCGTTATTTACAGAGAACGCAGTTTTTTCTACACTCTCTGGGGACATCTCAATTTGGTGAAATCCTTGCGCTAAATCTAATGTAGAAAAATAAACACATTTCCCTAAATTATCTAGAATTTCTTCTATTCTAGGGAGCGGATATTTATCCTCAATGGTTTTTTCATTTAGTTTGCGATAGTCTATTACAAGTCTCCACTTTTTTTTTCCTGATGCGTCTAGCTTCTTGGGGACTATCCAAACTGGGCTACTGTACGGGGATATTGAGGGGCGAATGATTTTATTATCTAAAAGTTTTTGTATTTGATTCTGAATTTCTTCTTTTAAATGATACGGGTACCGGTAAGTTTTACAGTATACAGGGTCATTATCCGTCGTTCTGATTTTGTGTTTAACAGCATTTGTAAATGATAGATCGCAATTTTCGTTATAGAAGACATCTTTGTATTTTTTGCACAAACTTAAAATGTTGGATTCCTCTTCGGGATTTAAATGAGTAGTTCTAATAATCTTAGGGATATCTAAATTGCTAAAATGAGGTTGCGGTGATTCAATTTTTATATTTTCTAACGGTTCTACATTTATCTGCTCACTGCAATAAACTTCGGTTAGTGAAGTTTCTTCAATAGGAGCGATAACAAAGCCATTTTTTGCATAGGCTATTGATTCTGGAATAAGAATATTACTTATTCTTGTTTCCGGAACTAATACTTGTCCTTCCTCGATATTTACGGGTAGTTTTATTATATTATTTATATTTTGTCTAAAGGGTTCGAAACTACTAGGATTAAGTTCTATATAAAATGGAATTTTATTCTTGCCGATTTTTAAGGTGTGATTGCTATAATCTATATTTGCACCTAAGCGTTGAAAGTCGTGACTACCTATCAGTGCATCGAATCGATCGTGCCAAGGTAACACGTGAAAGTTTATTTGGTAATTAACACCAAATTCTTTTAATAATGGATACGAAATATTCCTATTATCACTAATTGTTTGATTTAATGACTTAACTGTAAATTTCTTATGAAAGAAGTAATTACTAAAATATTTTTGGGCTGGTTCTGGGTTAATTATACTATCGGAAGCGCCTGAATCAATCAAAATTTTTAGATTTAAACTAGGTATTGTTATAAAAGGCAACTTAGGTCTCTGACTTATCGAATTTAAATCTATTTTGTATGTTCCGAGGCTTCTATCTGAAAATTTTTCCTCAGGTGGTTCATAAGTTTCACAATAATTATCGGGATTATTCTCCTGTTCGATATTTTCTAAATTATGCATCCCTTGTGGCCAACCATTAGGCCGGTATTGTGGTTTAAAATTATTTGTGTGCCTATTATGAGAAGTATTTCTAGTACTAATACTCATAGGCGTAGGTTTATATTGTTCTTGTTTATTGCCGAATACTTCTTGATTGGTAAAAAATCTTTGCGGCGGCAATTGCCGTGGTTGTACATTAATTGGACCCCTAGGAAATTGACTTGGGCCTTGATTATTATAATTATTATTATTACTGTGGTTATTGAAATTATGATTATTGTGATTATTATAATGCTTATAATGATTATCGAAGCCATGGTGGTTTTGCCTAAAAGATTGCTGCATAGGCCTATTATTATGATTCATGTGTTTTTTGTTTGTAAACTTAGGTTTATTGCGTATAAAATTCATAAAACTAATTTGTGCCTTGTCGTTGTCATACTTACGACATTCAAAAAGGGCTTCAGATAATGTTTTACTACACGTATTCACTAAGTGACTACAGTAAGGTTCTAAAATTCCTGCTTTAAAAGTAGTTAACGCTTGATTAGTGTACATATTTTCTTTGTTTATTCTAATATCATTATTAGGATTACGAATATTAACATGCTCTAGAAGTACTTGTAATTTTCTTTTTATATTTTCAAAATATTGCTCATAACTTTCCGAACTAAGTTGGTAACACGTCGTGAGGTCGTGTGCAAGTAACTCCTCTGAACGTGGGTCACCAAATCTACTTAAAAGTGAATCTTTTATTTCTGACCACTTGGTATTATTAGAAGTTATTAATACGTCTCTCGCGTCTCCAGTTAATTTAGATTTTATTTGTTCAAGTAACAATTTATTAAATAAACAATTTTCTTCTGGTTTTTTGAGTAATTCAATATAACTTTCAACTTGTTTTATAAAGTATGCTAAATTTTTTGAACCACCAGAATATTCTGGCAGCATATCTCTAGCCATGTTCATTTCTACCTGAGTTGTGATACTCATTGTGTCTGTTAAATTATTATTATTAGGATTTAAATCACTTGAACGTCTTATTGGGGATCTATCCCTGATAGACATAGATTTTACTATAAAAATGTAAACGTTTCTTATTTAATATAAAATTTCCTTTTCCAAAAAGGTACAAATAACATGTATATTATGAACAAGAAGGAAATGTAAAGAGGGACTTACAGGAGTAGTGCCAATAGCATTTCTGTTGCCTAGCTTCTTCCAAGATGAAGGCCTCTTTGGTGAAGATCCACGGGGTAGTGCTCCCACAACGGTGTCTATGCAGGTGACAAGTTGCTCAGCAGAGATGCCTCGTTGACTTCGACTTTTCTTCTTGGTTCGTGATACCCAACAAACTGTTGAAACAGAACGATAGTACTTTTCGCGAATTATCGTTTGGGTATCCTGTTCGCAGCGCCAATTAAATACACGACTTGTGTAATTTACTTTTTAAAAAATATTTATTTAATACTAAGGGTGAGCTCTCTAGTATGCTCTAAGACAACAAATAAGAACTGACTTAACCATTACAATTCTAACGCTTATATACTAGGTGTTATCTCTGTACTTAAGAACACATTAAGGGCGACAAGTAGTCCATCACGTAGCTAGTGTCACGTACATAATTATATGTGATTGCCGGCCTGATCACCATTGTGTACAATAATTTTTTATTTTGTCTGTTAAAGTCTGCTACCCCTGACCATGAGCGGATACAGACTCCTGGACAAGGAGCAGACCGTCCGTATTGTCTCATTTATATGCGTGTCAATTTTTGGTCCAGTCTCACCCCCAAATACTTCACACACCGTTTGGTTGGAATTTGGTTTCCCCTGATCGGAATTGGCGTCAGAATTTTGTTCTCAATGAAACGGCGCGAAAACTATGGCCTCCAACTTTTTGGCGTTTATCCTAATCTTCCACTGACCGTAATGAGCCGTGGCACGAGCCATGTGCGCCTTCAGCAGCATATTAGCCGCTTGTGCGTTGTGTGAATACGCGTACATGGCTGTGTCGTCGGCGTACTTGGCTAGCTTAGTATTCGGGAACTCCGGAAATCGGAGACGTAAATATTGTACAACTTTGGTGATAGGAACGATCCTTGCGGGACTCCCGCGCGAATATTCCGCCGAGTTGATAGTTTATTATTCACTCGGGCTTGCATTGATCTACCTGTCAGAAACGAGTGAATAAGTTTAATGATATATAAGCCGGAAAGTGGTAGTCGTGTATTTTGTAGGGTAGACCTGGGATCCAGACGGTGTCGAAGGCCTTCTCAATATTGAGGAGTGTAATAGGCTAGCTTTTACACTATAGTATTTGTACATCCCTGTTTGGTCAGCCCTGTCCCTAGGGAATTGCAGTTTATAGGTAGTTAGGTTGTCATCAGTTTGAGTTTAAGTTCGGTCTATATGTTAAAGTGTTTATGGAGACTTTATAATAATAAAGTACTTTAATGAATAATACCGGGATTTAATATATCTACAAACATTATACAAGGAGCACCATGGTAGTGCTCTTCCCGAGGTTGTATTGCACTTTGACATCGTTAACTATTCTAACGACCTGCTGCACCGTGCTCCTGCCCCTCCTGAAGCCAAATTGTGATACATCGTCGATGTGAAGCTCCCCCTAAACAGTATCGAGCCTGATTAGGACGACCTTCTCTACCAAGTTAGAGATTGCCGACAGCAACGAGATGGGCCTGTAGCTGCCGGCAAACTTCGCATTCTTGTTTGGCTTCAAGATGGGAACGACCACGGTGCATTTCCACTGGCTAGGCCAGTGCTGTAGCCGCAGGATCGCGTTAACGGTATACGTTAACTACACAATACCTTTCCTCGGAAGATATTTGAGTAGCTTGTATTCAACCAACGCCGTCTTTACCCGGAGCTTTATTGTTAGGTAAAGTCTTGACAATTTCTTCTATTTCCGAAGGTTTGACCATGACCTTCAAAAATTCACGTTGCGTTAATTCTGTCATGGTCAATGATTTGGTTAATGTCGTTTTCCATGGGGTCGTGATCGAGATATAGAGAAATGGTCAGCTAAGTTATTCGCTTTTTGCGAGTCCGTCATTGCTGTTTGTTTGTTGGCTTTTGTCAGCGCAGGAATGGATTTCCGTGTACTTAGTAAGGCCCCGGTCAGCTTCCACAGCGATATGAATCGGGCATCCTACCTACTACCTACTACACCACGGACTGCTGATGACAAACCCACATATTTCTTAGTATATCAATACGTCATTCGCGCATGGGCGTCACGGCGAATAACATCGCGGCACGACGAGATGCTTGATTAATAACTTTCAAGAATGATTGCATGCATTTAAATTGGCGATAGCACAGTAGATGCAGATTCCGACTAGTCGGCGCTGATAATCGGTACCCACCATTTTACTAGAATGATTATTTAATTCTTTCTTACCGGTTGCACGCGCTGGTTTTCTATTTATAATGGATATTGAAAGATTAATTGCGGCCGTATTTGTAAGAGATCTTATATAGGATAAAACAAATAGATTTCATTTTAATAGAAATGTGTTGGGTAAAAATTGAAGGAAAATGTTACATTTTTTTCTCGAAATTAATGGGATGTATACCATATTGTTTTCTTTTCACTTTATTAATCACATATCGAGAAGAAAAAATCTTTATCAGATGATGAGCTAGTAGTCATGTTCACTATTTCAAATTTAGAAAACGACTGGCAAATTCTCCTGCAACTACTAGTACACGAAAATTAGGCTAATTTATGTGGAATAGAAGAAAAAAATTATAATGAGCTGAAATGTCTATAATTTTATATGTATAAGAATACATATCAAAAAAGTTCCCACCACTAAGGGCTAAACTGCATCCCTATCTCACTCCCTTTAGAGACATCGCACTGGTTTTTTTACTATATCTTTTAAACGCTTTATCTCAGGGAAAACAGAAGTATATAGTATACAAAACAGGATATTACTGAGGCTGCGGAAATATTTGCTCTTGCACTGTAGAAGCACAAAAAAATGAAACGTCAATAAATCATCAGAGGTATGTTCTGTTTAACACCTCGGTTGGCAATTCTAGTGAAACAGTTACTTTGGCAAAGCTACCCCCGACGTTTACCACCAAATTAAGGCTTGGCATGGAAATGTTTAGACCCAGAAGAATGGGGATGGAAGAAATCAGGTGATATTTTAATACCTGTTTCGACTACTGAAGTAGCCTCCCTTATCAATTTTGGAGATAATTTCGTGTGCCTGCAAAAAGGGCTGCGGAAGGCGATGCGGATGTTTAAGGTTGGTTTAAAATGTTCGGCTATGTGTATGAACTGTCACGGACAAGCCTGCTTTAATGCGGAACGGACCGACGAAATTGAATTTCAACAAGAATAAAGCCTTTATTGGATTAGGCCTCAAGGGGAAACCACATAAAAAAAAATTCACCACAAACTCTACCTCCTGGGTGGTGTGGAAACGAGTTTGGTTTAAAAATTTCTAATGACTATTTTTGGTTCTTTTTTTAATTAAGTTTTATATAATTTATAAAGAGTTGTTGAAACCAAATGCTACAAAACATAATATTACGAGGCTGGATAAATATTGTGTTTCTATCCAAAAGCGTTTTTGTTACCTACCCCTAAGTTTGCCATCGATTAACGTAAACACCCTTAATAATCTGCAAACGACCTGTAGAACATGTTTTATAGAAAATTTAATTCTGAATATTTTTCAGTACCTCTATTTTTGTCGTAGAACATCACATTTCCAAAATATTATTGAAAAACCAGCACGGTGTCATTAAGGGTGAAAAAGAGATGAAGCTCACCAGTTAGGGATGGGAACTTTTAGGTCCTGTATGCCTACCCCTATCAACTGTCGATTCAGAAAATATCAGCTTATTATAAATTTTTTCTTCTATTTTTGCCAATTTCCATGTACTATACCTGCATTTACTGTGTTCGCTTCAAAAGCAGGTAGCAGGTGTCGATCGGTTCCGAATTTCGGAAAACAGAAAACCTGCCGCCACTGTGCGGACGGCGTTTGTTCTTTGTCGCTGGTTCTGCGCTGGTTATTCCCTTTAGTGGTTTATTTATTTGTTTGATTAATTAAATAAGTATGGATATTGATACTGAGATATTAATCGCATCGCTTTTCAAAAAACGTGCAATAAAGAGAGATAAATTGGTAGAATGGGTTGCTTATGCCAGTTGCACCAAATTTTTGACAAACGATGTTCAACTTTTTCCAACATATAATTGAAAGTTTCGATAGTCATTCTCATATAATGAAAAAATCGATTTTCATGCCGTTTTCATTCACCAAATAGATGATATTCACCAAAAACTGACCTATTATGGTTTATTGGATGTATTCCATGTAGTTGTCGATTCAGTATCAAAAATACGTTGTCAGGCAAAAATAAATCATCATCAGATGACGAACTCGACATGTTTACCCGCAGACACCTCAAAATGAACAGGCAGGTTGGAGCTGCCGGTAAGTGTTCTTTATGTGCTCCTCGAATAGGAAGTAGGCGCTGTACTGCTTATAGGAGGAGGAAATCGGTGCTTGTTTACCTGATTTATGTCTGTTTTTACCTTTATGTGTTAGGGGCGGTCCGCTGTGGCTAGTACGACGGCTAGAGCAAAGGCGGCTTTGAGAAATTACGTACTTCGACTTGACACCTCCAAACATAACAGAAGCAGCGAAGTTAACAACATTAAATTTATTACCGGAAACATCGAAAAAAGCGTACCAACGCGGTTATAACCTCTTCTTGAAATGGAAATAAGATCAAAACTCAAAATCGTTTTCCGAGAAGGTTTTAATGGCTTATTTTGGCTACTTGGCGAAAAAATTTAAAAGTTCTACTTTATGGACGCAATACTCAATGCTGAGAACGACTCGTAGTATCTATAATAATATAGATATTACCAAATATTTAAAATTGAGAGCATTTCTCAAGCGACAGGCAGGCGGCTACAGGCCCAAGAAGTCAAAGATCTTTACATCAAATGACATCGATAAATTTATTAATGAAGCTCCAGATGAAATATATTTAGCGACAAAAGTAAGTTTTAATTTACATGTAATGAACAATACCAGACACTATAACCAAAATTGTACGAAATTTTACTGTAACCGGTCGTTACTATGAAATTTACAAAACATACGTGAATCTTCACCCTCCAAATGTTAATGGTCCATGGTTTTTCATTAATTATCAAAAAGGAAAGTGTATAGTCCAAGTAAGGACTTCCTGAGACAAAAAAAAACTAAACAAAAACTTTACGGCATCATTATTACGTGGGCCACCGGCGGTATGTCTAACATCAAACTATCAAACGACTCGCCGCACATTAAAAACGAGCGAGATGCTTTGCGGCCGAGGGTCGATCGAGGTAGCACAAAAAGCAATGGCATTTTAACGAGGTCGTAAAGTTTTTGTTGCGTTGTTTTATGTCTCGGTTTATTCCTACTTGAACTATACCGTTCAAAGAATAGGCCTGAATAAACTTGGAGCCATGGGAATAGATATTGCTAACTATTTAAAATTGACAAACCAATCAAATCATGCATTATATACTGGGTACTGTATTCGCCGATCTTCCTCAACAATTGTTGTTGATGGTCGTGGTAATATAGTGACGTTAAAACGTCACGGCGGATGAAGTCCATGGCAGTCGGTGAGCGATATACCGATGAATCGAGAAAAAGTAAACTTGACATGGCTAATAATATTGTAAGTGCAATACAGGACATTCCAAATATACTATCGACTTCAGGAATAGCCCAGGCGGTATCTGTTTAATCACCTATGTTTGGGTGGGCGTAATTTTTTATTAATGAGCCCAAATTCAATAGAAGGTTATACAGTTACCCAGGTTACCCTTCGTAGTGAAATGGATATTCTTCAGATATCAGGTCGTATAAAGCCGAATGTAACAGCTATTTATTGTTAATTGTTACTTGATAAGACTTGACCAACGACTAGTCGTGGGAGCGTTTGTGTAAATATTGGTCACTTTCATATTCCATCAACTGTTATAAGTAAATGCCACACAATTCAAAGCACGATAAAAAGAATACATGACTCCAAACAACAACAAAGGAAGTTTATTGAACCAAAATTGATTAAACAATCCATTGACCGAGGTCCTTCTGCATAGATATCCCATTTTCATATATACTTAACCAGTGACGTAGCCAGGATTTTTATTGGGGGGGGGTCCTAATATTTTTTGTAAGTAATGTAAGGCACTGTCGTGAGCAAAAGAAAATAGGACAACTATTTTTTCTAATGTTAATCTATCTCTATTTGAATATGTAATGAGTAGCCGAAAATGACAATGTCACAAAAATTAAAGTTAGATGCACACAACTAGATTTTAGCAAAAATATATTATAAAAATTGTCCCATTTTTTTTGCACACACTGTCGTGTACTGACCTATGCAAAGATTGTAAAAAAATTGCATGGTTTCGAATGTACACAAACACATTTCTTATAATTTGTAGTGTAAATCTTCCTAAAAAAAAAATAAAATAATAATAATAATAATAAACGGTATGTAATATCTAACACTTTATTGACTAACACCACGGACAGCCCTAGGCTTTGTGGTTTTAGTTTATTTGTGAATAAAAATTAGTAATTATGTACGTAAAATGTAAAAAATTGTAATGCTACTAAACGAATAAACATTATTATTATTATTATAACAAAATATACCGGGTTGGTGTTTGTTGCAATCGAAGTATTAGCGTGGTAATATGCGATTATTACATTTAACGCGCCAGGCTTGTAACTTGTAATTCAGCGCTCGGCGGGGCACATAGCCCGGAGAGTAGCTGTTGGTTGCAGTCTGGTTACATTCCTTATAGTAAAATAAGGATTTTATAGAGGAGTTTGCGACTAAAAATATTATGTTTAAATAAAGGGTAGTATAACAAAATACAGAAGATGGGTCTATTTGACAAACGAAAGGAAACAAAAAAATGTGTATGTTAAAAGTTCATGACCTGAGGCATACCAAAAATTCGACTACCAATAGTTTTTTAAGTCTTTGAACGGCGGAAAGGCTGTTTAATACTTATTTGAGCATCTGCCGAGGGCACGGCTTTACTGGACGACCCCGTACATATTTCGCCATATTCAAATTACTAGCAATTTGACCTCAGCTTAAAAATATTTACACACTATATAAATATTAGTTTTAATTGGCCTTAACTGAAGTAATAGCCGCAAAACCTTCAACCACACGAGTTAGTTAATAAATTCGTGCATTATTTGTAAAATATTGTCCGTGTTTGTCTCTATCTTTAATTATTCGTGTTTAATTTCCATTTCATGTACCTAATCGTTAGTTAAATACTGGAAAACCATTGTTACGTTTAAATTACACGTAAAATTATTAACTAAAAGGATAAAGAATATACTTCCCTTAATTTAGCGATTGGTATTTTAATTCGGTACCTAATATTTGCCTGTTTAGGTACAGTTTTAATCTACCTATTGCAGAGTGCAACATATCACGACTTTGGGAAAATTTCACTATAGTTTCTTGCATTATGGTCCCCATACCCCAAAAATGCCCCTATTCAAAAGTTTATATATACCAGGTGTCAACAGATCATGGTAGACCCCCTTTTTTTCCTGATTTTTTAGAATACCGGAATGAAACTTGGTACATGTATTATATGGCCAAGAAGACACTTTGGGACATAACTGTAATTTTTTCCCCTTCCGGTTTCACCGGAAATGACCGTAACTTTTTTTCATGGAGTCGATATATGACTTATGGGGTATCATTGTACTCAGAATTTTTCAAGGATTCCAAAAAATATAATAATATACAGGGTGTTCCATTTAAAAATTAAAAGTTGGTGTCATTGTGAACGATCCATCTTGTGGTCTGAAGGACTTTTACTATATTTTTCAAAAATGAATATTAAGGGTTCAAAACGACTGTTTCAGACGGAGAATAATACAAAATTTATACTTACTGTTCGTTTATGGTTAACTGTTTCTCTGATGGTATCAATTGGACGTCGTAACACTATAAATCTAACACAGTAGGTACTAACACTTTCTTAAAATTAAACCTGAAAGGGGATTTTGAAAACACAAGAAAAAGACAATATAAAGTTCAAAAATATATATTAAATCTCTTTAAAAATTTATGTTTTACAACAACTTCAAGAAAAATGTTTTTAACAAACTATAGTCTGGCCCGTGTACAACACATGGTGAGGAACGGACGACTTATAATGTACCAACTACCATCCAATATGCGGTTTTTAAGTTAACGATTACACAAAAAGATTCAAGAAAAGTTCAATGTTTATAAATTTTTGGTGGGCTTTTGCTTGCCTGTCTATTTACGTATTTACAGTTTAATATCAATTTTGATCGCTCCTCGGAGCTTAAAAATGCTTGAATCGCAACGACTTTGAATTATATTTTGTAATTACAATTTCATACATTCAGGCAAGGCGGTCCCATGCACATATGAGTACATGGTAACTATACTTTTCTGACACCGAATCACTGAGGAACCGGTTTAGGGCAAATCCCGTTAAAACTAATCATTTTCCCGTCAAAATCGACTGCTAGGAAATGATGGGGGTCCCTTGTCGCTAAAGGTTATTTTCGCTAAAACTCTCGATATACTTTGACTAGACTGGATTAACTTGTCCTCATATTTAACACAACGCATGAGTTGCAGTTCTTAACAACTTGGATTCGTAAAAGGGTTTTTAATTTTGAAATTTCCGAAATTAAAGTCCAATTTTGTTACTGTTTCTAAACTTTGGTGGTCGGGGCGACATTACGTCCCTGTGCAGCGACATTTACTACACTTTCTAAAATTACGCTCCTTGATGAGTTATTGAAATTTTTGCATTAAAGAAAACGCTCCGTAGAGCGAAAATATGATTAAAAATATGAAAGCCTCTTCCAACGATATTTTTACGTGAAGCACGCGTTTCATGAGAAATGTGTCGGATTTTGTTACAGTTTCGAAAAGTATATCGAGGGTTTTATCGTGTTCTTTAACATCATTTCCGGCGAAACCGGAAGGAGGAAAAAAATTACAGTTATGTCATAAAGTCTCTTCTTGGTCATATAATACATCTACATCTAAAAAAAGGGGGTCTATCATGATCCGTTGACACCCGGTATATATACAGGGTGTGTGGATAGACATAGAAAGAAATATTTAATAGAAAAGTTATTGCTTAAAAAGATACATTTAACCATTCTATTTTCAAGTGTACAAGACGCCTCAAAAAGACCGTAGGTGATGCAACTTTACTTTTTCAAATAGAACACCCTGTGTATTTTTGCATATTTGGATTCTCTTTTTATTTCCGAACAAATTTTATTAACCATATTCTATTATACTTATCATTAACCATGGTTGCGTTTTTTATGTGCCGGGAACTGGTTACTTCAAGTATAATAAAGTGATACTGATTTATGTCTTGATGTTTTATTTGTTTTGTTATTTGATACAGAAATGTATATTTCAACAATAATTTTTATGTAAAGATGAATTGATATTGATAGTGTCTGGTATGGACGCTCTAGATTCTGAGAAATTACAAGAGTAGTGTACCCCTGAAAAGCGGGATGGGGAGCTCAACTTTTACAGGAAGACGAATACTTTAAGATAATTAAGGGTCTCTAATATAAGCTCTCTGGATAGATTATATGCCCCCGGTTAATGGCTTTTTCTAAAAAATTACAAGAAAGTAAAGTACCCCTAAAAGGGGGATGAAGCATTAACATGAATCCTTTATAATTAATCAAGAGTCTCTAGTATGAGCGCTCTAAATGTATTCTATAACACTGGTCAATAGGATTTTCTTCTAGTCAATAAATTAGGCAGGCCCCTGTAAACATTATTAAATAGATATTCTTAAAGACTACATGTTGAAGTTCAAACAACGTTGAATACTGAGCGTCGCAACGCCTAGAGAAATATTTAGATGACAGAAAGTTCGAAAATATAATATTTATAATTTTAATCGTGCCATTAATTTTTACAATTACATTGAAATAAAATAGATGTATAGTCACATTACATTTTGCTGCGTCTTTCTGACTTTCTATTGTTCCAAATTCAACTCTTATTTGCAAACTAAAACGCGAACAACTTACTACATACAAATAAATTAAAAATAATAGGTATTTATCTAGAATGTGCTAAATTTAAAACACTTTATCGTGCAGGGTTCAGTTATGTCATGTGTTATGCTATGATAAGAATATAATTATTGTGACAAAGATAAATGTTGTTTAAGATTAGTACCTACAACATAAAACATCTTTTCCCACTATGACAAACTGCTTCTAGAATATAGCAACATCATTCCCCAATAAATGTTGTCATATAGGTAGCATTTAGTTAGTTATTGTTTGTTAGTGTGTGTAGACATTTAAAATATTCAAATAATTGTGATGTGATTGCTGGATTCGACAACAAATTAAACACGATGGCAAAAGTATACGTGGTAGGTTAATTTTTTTAAATCAAAGTTGAAGCTGGAGTTAAAAACTAGTTTAATGAAATGTACAGTACTGGGTGTGTGCTTGGAACCTTATGAACTGACGACATGGGTTTAGCCAACAACACTGGCATCATCTGGAGAGGACTAAAACTATAATCGGCAAAATGTATATTTCCAAACGGACCATACCACTTATTACCACATCAACTTTACTATTACCCCAGTAGAATAAACGTTTTTTAACCTCACCCTAATAAATAAAATTGTGAGAGGTTACTAAAATTGGTCCAAAATTGAAAATTGAGATAACATCAAATCTTTACGTTTTGAGGTCCCAAGAACAAAAAAAAGTGGTGTGTGGGTGTATGTATGTATGTGTGTTAGCATGATAACGCCGAAACTACTGAACGGATTTCGATGAAACCTTGCATGAGGGTTTCTTTTTAGGGACCTTACACGATCAATAATATTGTCATTACTTAAAAATACTGAGTTTTATTGAACGTGTTAGGCCATCAATATTGATGGTGTCTGATGATGTATTGATGCAGACAGTAATACTGGTCGTGTAAGATGTAGAAAAGGATGGCTTGAATATTGGTGGAGTACTGACAATATTATTAAAGTATTATTGATCGTGTAAGGTACCTATTAGTGTGTCAGATCTGAAAAGGTCTTGGTTGAAATCAGATTATAGTGCATTCTGTGAGTCGGATGGAACCTCGAAAAATATAAATTTTTCTTAGCCTAACGAGACTATGTTCCCACCACGTTTTCGAGGATGCTGAACACGATGGCGGTGGTAAAATTTCTCTCCGAGGTCACCCAACCCCCCTACACGCACAAAAACCACCCCCGAAAGGGGAAACCGCTTATCCGCCGTCTCCTACCAACCAAACCTGTGTTAGCCCCGTTTTCGAGGATGTTAAGCACGATGGTGATGTCGAGACCCCTCTTCGACCCCCTCTGTGAACTTACTCACTTACTTCATCCTCGTAGCAAAGGGGTAGTTTTTGTCCGTTTGAGGGGTCGGTTCGCTTCGGGGAGAAGATCCAACATTACCATCGTGCTCAGTATCCTCGAAAACGGGGGTAACACAGGTTTGGCTGGTAGGAGACGGTGGATACGCGGTTTACCCCTTTCGGGGGTGGTTTTTGGCCGTTTGGGGGGTTAGCGGGGGCCGAGGAGACGGGGGTAACACAAGTTTGGCTGGTAGGGGACGGCGGATACGCGGTTTACCCCTTTTGGGGGTGATTTTTCGTCGTTTGGGGCGTGGGGTGGCCTAGGAATGAGATTTAACTACCTTCATCGTATTCAGCGTCCTCGAAAACGGGAGGGGACATAGTCTCGTTAG
Organism: Leptura quadrifasciata; assembly: GCA_963675555.1. Taxonomy (NCBI): domain Eukaryota; kingdom Metazoa; phylum Arthropoda; class Insecta; order Coleoptera; family Cerambycidae; genus Leptura; species Leptura quadrifasciata. The sequence goes on from OY776674.1 coordinate 29,311,851, forward strand.
GCTAAGAAAAATTCATATTCCTGTCTGACTTACAGAATGCGCTATTACCTTTAGTGCCGATTTGGTACAAGTTGTTTATTTTATAATTACTTACAATTTCGAACCATTGAAAAGTACGAACCATTGAAAAGTAGTTAAAATTCCGGTTTCAACAATATATCAAACTTGCACCCTTTCGATTTGGTTTCCGTGAAAAGAAAAAAAAAAGAAAATGTGAAGCATAAGATCGCTTTTCGCGTCGCGTGGCACAGTCGACGCGTGGAGCCGTTGGGCCGTGAAACTCCCGTCACGTCCATTCTTCGGCTTCAAGCATCTATCGGGCGGGGAGGTCCCAGCTGTTTCGAGCAAATATCTTTGGAGTTCACCCTCAAATTATTCAGCTACACCCCCCCCCCCCCCAAAATGCTTATATTTTTCTCGAAGCCCGTTAATTTTGTATACTTTCAAAGCTGGACATTTTGAGCTCTTATTAAATTTAGTCAAAAGAGATAAGCGAGATTGAAAATTTGAAATTTGGCAATTTTTTGGCGCCTATATCCATGCTGTCAAGGTAACTACTGGCCTATTTCCTTAATCTCCAACATAGCTAACATTTTTGAAAATATTGAAAAACAGGATTACTAGCATTTTAAATAGGTTTAATATTTTGTCAGAAGAGCAATTTCGTTTCAGGGAACAGAAGTCGATGCTAGATGCCGTAACCTATTAGCAAACCAACGCTGTGCATTTTCGTTGACCTCGCGAAAGCCTTCAATACAGTTCAATCATGTTCAATTATCGCAGATATTGGAAGATATAGGGTTAAGGGGTAGTCCTCACATCTTAATAAATAATTATCTGTCAAATAGGCAACAATGTGTAAATATTGGCAACACCTTCAGTAATAAAATGAAATTGGTTTGCCTGCGGTCAGGATTCACTGATCCACTTGAAGAATTAGGCATAAAAAAAGGACGACCAGGCGCTCTGCCTGGACCGTCCTGTCGAGAGACATCCTCTCGGAAATGCACCCTCGGTGCTGTCGGAGTTGGGCTTCCATTGCTCCTGTTACTAGAATTTGGTTGATCTGTTCACTGCGGAACCGACTCAAGCCACCACAGTGACTGTTAAACACAAAATTATAGTAAAAGGTACAAAACCATTTAATATCAGACCATATCCGATGTCTCCGAGTACAAAGAAAATTATGTATGACCAAATCGAAGAGATGTTGAAAGCTGGCGTCATCGAACCTAGCACTGCCCAATATAGTTCACCACCCGTGATAATAAAACGCTCAGACAAGAAACCACGATTTTGCATCGACTATCGCCATTTGAATGAAATGACTGAAGACGAGGCTTCCGTCTTACCAAAAATACATGAAAGTATTAAAGATTTAGGAAATTCGAAAATTTTTACTGTGTTGGATTTAAAGAGTGGATATTGGCAAATACCGCTCGATGAAGCATCAAAAGATTTCTCAACTTTTACCACTCCTGATGGGGCAGCTTACAGATTTAATGTCATGCCTTTCGGCCTCAAGACAGCTCCCTGTACCTTTCAGAAATTCATGGCAAAGGACGTTTTAACGGGTTACCTGCACCATTTCTGTAAAGTGTACTTAGATGATATAATCGTTTACAGCGTAAACGTGAAGGAGCATATGTCCCACCTGAGGTTAGTTTTTGAAAGACTACGTCTGCACAATCTAAAAGTGTCACCGGAAAAGTGTGTAATAGCGACGAATGAAATCCAATATTTAGGCCACACAATTAGAACTGATACTTCCCGACCATTAGAAAAACATGTCTTACAAATTCAAAATTATCCCGTTCCAGCCACCAAAAAGCAGCTACAAAGTGGCGATGATCACGAAGCCACTAACGAAACTTCTTTCGAAGGAAAATCGTTTTCACTGGAACCATGTATGCGATGAAGCATTTAGAAAATTAAAAGAATTATTATCCGGACCGCTGGAACTCCATCGGCCGGATTTTTCACGTCAGTTCATTTTACAAACAGATGCATCTCTACAAGGCCTTTCGGCCGTATTATATCAATTAGGCGACAACGGCGAAAAATATATCATTTCGTATGCAAGCAATACGTTATCTCCAGCAGAGAGACGTTACCACATTAACGAGCTGGAATGCTTGGCGGTGGTGAACTATATTAAAAAGTACAAGATGTACTTAGCAGACAAACCGTTCTTGGTGAAGACGGACAACAGGGCGTTACTTTGGTTAAACAAACATAAGGACGACAAAACAAAATTTACACGATGGTCATTACTATTGCAAGAATATGCATTCAAAATTGAACACTGTCCAGGAAAGGAGAATTTATTAGCAGATTTTCTAAGTCGTAACCCACAAAATCAGTATGTCGAGACAGACGATGAAGAGGAAAGAATGTTCCTACCAAATTACAAGTGTCCAGAACGTATTTCTGTTTTAACGCATTCAGAAATATACGAAGATATCGTACAGGCTCAATTGAGTTCAAGAGATATTCAAGACAAGATCCGCCGTTGGAATGATCTATTTCAACAGGAACAACGTTCCGATGCGGATCTTATTTTTATGAAAAATTTTCACGTCCAAGACGATGTACTTTTGAAAGATTGCGATCAAAATTTTAAATTGATAGTTCCAAAGAGGAAAATAAAGGAATTGATTTACCATTATCATGACCGAGATGAAGCATGTCATCCAGGAAGAGACGAGACTCTCAGGAAAATAGCAAAACGCTACTATTTCAATAATATGGCCAGGATCGTAGGCAGATATATAAACGACTGTCTGATATGCCAGTCTGTAAAGACAAGACAAGCCCAACCCAATGCTCCACTTAGAAGTCATGCACCACAAAATGCATTTGAAACCTTGAGCGTCGACGTAATTGGCCCGCTGCAGAGGACTAAAGACGCCGAAAACAGATACATGATTATCGTCGAAGACGTTTTCAGTAAATGAATATGAGGACAAGTTAGTCCAACGACTATTCAAAGTATATCGGAAGTTATAGCGAAAATAGCCCTTAGCGACATGGGACCCCCATCATTTCCTAGCAGTCGGATTTGACGGGGAAATGATGTGTTTTGACGGGGTTTGCCCTAAACCGGTTCCTCAGTGATTCGGAGTCAAAAAAGTATCTATACCATGTACTCACACGTGCATGGGATCTGCCTTGCCTGAACGTAAAATTTGTTATTGCATAATACAAACGAAGTAGAGACGCTTCAAGCAATTTTAAGCTCCGAGGAGCGACCAAAATTAATGTGAATTAATAAATACGTTTATAAGACAGGCAAGCAAAAGCCCACCAAAATTTCAGTTACATGAAACTTTTCTTGAATCTTTTTGTGCATCGTTAGCTTATCAAACTGCATATTGGATGGTAGTTGGTACCGTATGAATCGTCCCGTTCCTCACCATGTGTTGTACACGGGTCAGACCATTGTTTGTTAACATTTTCTCTGAAGAAGTTGTTGTAAAAACATAAATTTTTTAAAAGATTTAATATACATATTTTGAACTTTATATTGTCTTTTAGTTGTGTTTTCTAACAAAATTCCCTTTCAGATTTAATTTTAAGAGAGTGTAATACAGACAGTGTTAGATTTATAGTGTTACGACGTCGTCCAATTGATACCATCAGAGCAGCAGTTAAGCATAAACGACAGTAAGTATGATTTATCCATTATTCTCCGTCTGAAACAGTCACGTTGAACCCTAAAAATTTTGTGAACGTAATATTATTATTTTCGAGCAGAAAATTGTACCACAAGGAACCATCTTAGGGCCAATTCTTTTTAATATGTACCTGAATGATGTATTTGATTTACCCTTGTGTGGTGACAGTGAGTTTTGCCGATGACACTGCCATAATATATTCTGATGGTAACTGGATGAGCCTTAAAGAAAAAGCTGAATTAGATTTTTTAAATATCATTCACTTCTTTAACAACAGGTTACAGTTAACTATACAAAAACCCTTTTATATCTTATAGCAATAATTTACCTGATTTCTAGAGACTAAATATAAATATCGACAATAATGAAACGTATATACAACGCTCACAAAATCTTAAATATTTAGGATTGTACATACTATAGGTAATCATTTAAGATCTATCTATCCCAGTTACTAAATATAGTGCAGTTAAAGACCTGATATTTTGGCCTAATAGAGACTCGCTGAATTTACGGAAATCATAGATAGGGTGGGGGTGCGGCCAACAACCATCTAACCCAGTAGAATACACAAAAATATATATTAAAAATAATTAAAAAAAAATCATATAATACCCCTCAGAACTCACAATTATATGGAAACTCAAATAGTGGACATTCGACAGTTATTTTGCTTGACAATTCTAGTTATTAGACAACATAAAAATAAAAGTGAACTAGAGGAAATTGTCCATAATTATGAAACCCGGTACAGAAGCATCGCGACCCGAGTACCTAAAATAGAAAAACCATTCTTTAAAGATGTTATTTCTACCTGGATTCCAAAATTTACGATTTCATTCCATCTGATTTTAAGGAAATTAACTCAATGAATTTATTTAAAAAGAAAATTAAAACCTGGATACAAAATAAATCTAGGACGGATATTCATAAATTAATTGATTCTAAATATATACACCTCTATTATAAAATGATACTGCTTACTTGCTTCTTTTAACTAGTTGTTTATCTATGTGGGTATTTGCTGCTAATTCTGTATATATAATTAAATATGGACAATAGTATTAAGGTTATTATACTGATAGTATATGTTTAGTTATTTTATTTTGTTTTCTACTATTTCTCTCTTTTAAATATATTTAGTGTTTTAATATTATAGTTGCTTTATGGTTAGTTTTTTTTTATAAGCTCTAAATGAATAACTGTAGACCTGCATACAAGAACTCTTTTGCAGAAGACAGTTTATTCTACATGAGATTCTTTGTTTAGGCATTCCCGCTTGCAATAGTAAAACAAAAATATGTGTATGTTATAATTGTTAAAGCATAAATAAATATATATTATATTCCATCGTCAGTCACAGAGCCCACTGCGCTTCCATCAGAAATCCTAAAGTACCTAATGCATATTTGTTGTTGTTATGTCCGACATGCCAAAAAATATTACAGCTAGACCTATCAGTCATCAGTATATTTGAAATCGGGAAAAAAAGATCCAAGAGAATATGTAAAAATATACAGGGTTTTAGATTTAAAAAACAATCTTTGTTGTTTTGTAACCTATGCAAGCAATTGTTTTTTAATTATATTGCAACTTTATACGAAACTTTTTTTTATCTGAAATAATAACAAATGAAGGGGGCTAAAATATAGTAACTATATAATTTATACATTAATTTCTGACCGCAAAAGTATTGCCACACAGGCTTTCTTGCAACACAACAATGACGCACGTTTTCGACAACCAATCTGGTATTATCTGGAGAGCCTCTCTTTCGACTTTCTGTGTTACATTTACATTTTCAATACGAGAAATGTGTTTACAGAAAAAATCTTTATCCAATTTAAAATTACAATTTTGTCCAGACCTTTCCATGCCCTGTTATTAATACCATGACTCACTTCAGGTTCGGGGCCACAGTAGGGCAGCAAGTGATTCCAGTTCGTTTATAGAAGCCACAAAAAGAGATGCGCTTAACCTCCTCCATAAAGAACTTGAAAGACTTCTGGAAACTTGCGAACCACACAAGGAAGAATTGGTCAGACAGGAATTTCTTGGGTTTTCAAAGTTATTCAAGAGGTTCTTGGATGAAGCCGGACCTTCTGTGGATTGGAACAAAATAGAAAAATTACCGGGTGATGCCGTCAAGGAGTACAGCACTTTGGAAACGCCAACCTCTTGTGCGGTCCATCAGATGTTGCAGAAGTTGGTCGTAGTGAAGCTAAATGGAGGTCTGGGAACTTCTATGGGGTGCCACGGGCCGAAGTCCGTTATTACAGTCAGGAATAACTTGACTTTTCTCGATCTTACTGTGCAGCAAATAGAGGTAAGCGCTTTTTTCTACGATTGTCAATGGAAATAAGACTTTTCCATCTGTTTATCTGACAACTGAAAGTTGACATTTACAGCTATAGGAGTGATGGAAACTGTTATCGTCTCAAAATATAACAATGTGTAATTGCTTTCTTGGGGTGGGTATATTCTTACTGCTTACTATATGCTTATTGATTGCATGAAAGCTAGTATAGAGTATAAACTTTACTCTTATTATTTCTCTGTTTCAGCATCTAAACAAAACGTACAAGGTGAACGTTCCTTTGGTGTTAATGAATTCGTTCAACACGGATGAGGATACGGAAAAAATTATTAGGAAATATAAAAACATACAAGTAGAAATCCACACTTTCAATCAATCTTGTTATCCGAGGATAAATAGAGATACTCTGATGCCGGTGGCTAAAGATGCTGATGTTAATAATTATATGGATGCCTGGTATCCACCTGGACACGGAGATTTCTATGAGAGCTTTAAAAACTCTGGGCTTCTGAAGACGTTCCTTACAGAGGGCAGGGAATATTGCTTCATTTCCAATATCGATAACTTAGGAGCTACTGTAGATTTAAATATATTAAATTTGTTGTTGAATCCAAAGGAAAAAGTGCAGCATGAATTTGTGATGGAAGTTACGGACAAAACGAGAGCTGACGTTAAGGTGAGTCTGGTGTCGATTTGAATATGTTAACTATTCCTTATGCTCGTATATCATTGCAGGGAGGTACCTTAATTCAGTACGAGGGAAAATTAAGACTTCTTGAAATAGCACAAGTTCCTAATGAACACGTAGATGATTTTAAGTCTGTTAAAACGTTTAAATTTTTCAATACTAATAATCTGTGGGCAAAGCTGGATGGTAAGTTTTGATTAACTCAGTTTCTTTCATAGTTCATAAAAAGATACGGACGTTTGTGCCTATCTTTTTAAATTTCCTTAATTGGACTTGTTTTTCTTGGGTATTAACATACAATACAAATGGTCAGGAATATTAGTGTAGAATATTTTTTTCAGTCATGCTGTCAAAAGAAAAGCGAAAGTCTTAGGAATAAAAGTTATAAAATCTCACAAAATTTCCATTGTATCCTATGTATTCTTTATAAAACTAAAAATAGCGATTTTGTGACTGTTTACAACTTTAAATTTTTTTATATTTGTGGGCGAGTTAAATTTACAACTTTTAAGATTAACAAATTTCTTCAAAGAAATACACAATGATCTGAGTAGTTTCCTCCCACCAATGTATTTTGCATGCATATCATTTTAAAAATTGGATCATATGTATAATGTGACGTAGATCATACCTACACCAATGCAGTTTAAACAAAAACATAGTCTTAGTTTTACAAAACAATCGCAGAAAACCAATTTATGCTCACTGAAAGCCTTTTAAGGACAAATACCTCATGTAAGAGTAAAAAATGTTTGAAAAACAAGGAATAAAAGAACTTAAACAGTATAACTTGTATGATTAATATGAATGCAAAATCTAAATTGGGGTAGAATTATTTGAATTGCTAAATTAGCGTCCATTTTTGGAAAAGAGTGACTGATCAACTTGGTGATTCCCACAACATGCAAGCAGATTTGCAGGAGACCATTGGTCAGAAGCAACAAGTATCCTGATTTTGACTGTAATGTTTGCCTGGTCTAGTATATTATTTTGGTGTTGTTCATTTAAGTTGTTTTTGCATATTTGGACTTTGGCGTATAATTGGGTAGATTAGGTAAGGAAGTAACAAATTGTAGTATACAGCTAGTCTCTTATGTTGGTGTAAAGGTGTAAAATGGGTTACAAAGTCCATTTTTATTGCCTCGAATGCGGACATGCAATAAATTTGAAAAAAAATGAAAATATTAGTACACATTTATCATTGCAGACATAGTAAGTAAGTCATGGAATAAACATCAAAAACAGACAACAAAGTTAAATCTAATAATATTACTGATTAATTAAAATTAATAAGATTGATAACAGTAATCCCCCATTATATTTAATTTGAGGTTCAATTTTCGTGAATGATGAACAGTCTTTTACCCTTTATAACCACTTCAGCAATTTCAGAAAATAGCTTTTTGAGCTTTATTATGAAACCGGTAGATAATGAGTATCAAATAATCCTTTTTTTTTTAAGTTCTGCTGATTTGTTGTTCTAGACTTGCAAGCGAAGTTATTATCTTCTTTATTATGCCTTAAGTTGGCCATGAAAAGGCAATTGTAGAAACAGTAAAAAAATATTGTTAACTGTCATTTAAGGTGTGAATAAATTTTGTGCTAAATATTTGTAAAAATAAGTGATTATGGAACAAATAAATTTGAGGTATAAAATTGAAATAGTTTGTCTAGTTGATGATAATGCTCGTTCGATAAAAGAAGCAGCTGATGAAGTTAATGTTAGACATTCCCAATGGACCAAACGTCAGTAGTACAGTCGTGAGCAGAAAAAAATAGGACAACTTTTATTTTCTAATGTAAATCTGTCTTTATTTGAATATGTCATGAGTAGCCTAAATAAAACAGATATCACTTTTAATTTATTCTTTATTTTAATGCTGTAGTTATTGCTATAGTAAATGATGGATGGTTAATGAGACAAATTGCATCGCGTTATAACAATAAGAAAAATTTGGTGCGTAACATTTTCAAAGGACAAAGGATATCCTACTTAATAAGAAACTAACTATTAATATTTCGTTATTGCACCATTTCTATTTATTACTTCTATAAGTCTGTTTGGCATAGAATTAAATAACCTTATACAATAATCATTAGTAATAATATTTTCCCATGCATTATTTACTATTTCTAGTAATTCGTCGGCATTCTGTGGTCTCACATTTCGTTTTTTCTTCTTACGAGTAGTTCCCATACTCCGTCCACAGGGTTAAGATATGGACTATGACTGGGCCAGTCAAGGACATTGATGTTGTTATCTTGAAACCAGTTAGTTACGGTATGAGCAGTATGAACGGAACAATTGTCTTGTTGAAATATGAACTCATTATTAGGAAATAATTGTGACACAGAAGGGAGCATAATATTGTCTAAAATCCTAATATACGTTTCACTATTAAATCGTTCCTCCACTTTTATCATTGTTAGATATATATTTCTCATCGAATCGAGTATTTGGAGGGCGGTAAACCCGAATACGACCGCTGTGTGTTGACTGGAAAGTTTTTTCGTATGTAAAGATTACATTGTTCCAAAAATTTACATCATGCGCTAAAAATTCAAGCGCAAATTCTACTCGAGCTTTTTTATGTTCAGCTTTAAGTAAGTATTTATGTGCTGCTGCATGACAGCGTAGCTCCGATTCTCTTACTCGCCAGCCACCAGTACTACTCGATCCAGGAAAATTCGTTTCTTCAGCAGCCTGAATAACTGAGTAAAATAGATTTTCTACTAAAGCATTTGCCAATTGCAAATCTTGTTGTTGAGTTGATATCCTTCGTCGCCCTGATCCAGGATTTCTACTAATCGTACCGTTTATTCCCACTTTCTTAAAATGTTACACACCAAATTTTTGTCAATATTATAACACAGTGCAATTTGTCTCATTGACGATCCATCTTCTGCTTTAGCAATAACTCCAGATTTGACTAAATCGCTTATATGAGGCATATTAGTTTTCTTGCACACTTGCAATAAATTATGGCAACTAACTGACAATGTCACAAAAATTAAGGTTAGATGTACACAACTAGATTTTAGCAAAATACCGTTATAAGACTTGTCCTATTTTTTTTTTGCTCACGACCGTACTACTGTATACAATATAAATAAAGTTTTCAATGGCACAAGTGCCATATCAAAACATATTATCAGAGGCAGAAATCACGAACATTTTGTAGTTAGACATAATGATCAAATTTTGGAATATTTCCGTAATATTCCTAATTCCAGTTTAAGAAGTTCCAGTCTAGATTTAAATATTCCAAGAGAAACTATTAGGAGATGTCTTGTAAAGAACCATTTGAAGCCATACAAACCAAACTTTTTGAATACTTTAGAGCCCAGAGATGAAGATAGAAGAAGACTGGCATTTTGTTTATGGGCTCAAGGAGAATACATCAATATTTATAATTTTATTAAAGAAATATTACCAACGGTTTCATCCCAAAATTCTCGCTACTGGTCAGTAGAAAATTCAAACTGGGTTATCAATTGTAAAAGACAATATTCACTAAAAGTAAATGTTTGGTGCAGAATACTCCATAATAAAATTATTGGTCCATTCTTCTTTGAAGGAAATTCAAATAGATTCCAATTTTTTGAGGAATGAATTTTTGGAAGCACTAGACAGTTTACCCATTTGTGACTGAGTTAATTTAAAATTTTAGTTAGATGGGTGTCCTGTACATAATGCAGTGATAGTGAGACAGTGGTTAAATAAATTTTCAAAATCAGTGGATAGGTCCCAACAGCCCTCTAATTAAATTTCCACCTAGGTCATCGGAATAGCTCCAAAAGACATTTCTTTGGAGTACTATTAAGAAAAAGATATATAAATCGAGACCCCAGACAATTGAAGACCTCCGAGCTAGAATAAGGAACGCATGTCTAGAAATTACCTCTACACAATTAAGAAGAGTGTCAAATAATATTAAATTAAAAAAGATATGAAATGCATTACACTGAACGGTAGTTTGGTGGAACCTTCAAAAATTTAGTTGTTCCTTTACAATCCTCATTTACTACATTAGTTATTGTTGTTAATAAATTTTTTTTAGTGTTTCCTTGTTACAATTATTTCATGTCATTGTTATTGGTTCCATGTTAGTTTTGCGGCGTGATTAGCCATTATATTTTCATTACTTATTAGATGTAATTTCGTTGCTTTTGATGTTTATTCCATGAGTTACTATGTCTGCAATAATAAATGCTTACTAATATTTTCATTTTTAAATTTATCTGCAAAAATTTTATATTCGTATTTTTTTATGAAATCTGGTACATACCCATTTAGGAGGGAGCTGAATACAGGGACGTATTCAGATTTTACGTAAAAAAATCGCTAATACGATTTCTTAAATTTTAGCTCCTAGAAAAATCGCGGTAGGCCATGATTAAAAAAAATAAAATGGACGTTTTGTCCAAAAGTGCAGTTTTCGGTGTTGTATTTTAAAAAAAACGGGTCAAAATCGGTTACTAAATACAACTTTTATGAGGGTGTTAAGGTTTGAAATGGGTCACACTGTAAGTATGTATGTTATATAGTAGATCCTTTTTTTAGTCAGATAGTTCAAACGTCCAGTTGTTTCAGCTTAGTTGACCAAGGCAAATATATATATATATATATATACAGTAGCTCTCCATTAGTTAATTAGTTCAAATGTCCCACCAGTAACCGATTTCTGTAGTGTTATTTACATATCCAGTAGGTTTGTTTTTAGTTGAGTAGTTCAATTGTTCAGTCATCTAGTTTTGTTTTAGTAGGTCAAATAACTAGCAGTTACCTGATTTTAGTTGAGTAGGTCAAACATCCGGTAGGTTTCTTTTTTAATCAAGTAGGCGGTTTCAGTAGGTAGCTTTTTGACTAGTTTAAATATCCAGTAATTCTTCATTTTTGGTTGCGCAGTTCAAAATATGCAGTAGTTCTCTAATATTAGTTGGATAGTTCAACCAATCAGGTTTCTATTTTTCGTTTCTTTTTCGTCGATAGTGTATTGTACAAATATTTTGGCGTTTTGTAAAACTGGTTTAGACACCAAAGATATTGATTTGTAAAAAATAGCCCTCACACGAAAACCTTAATACCCAGACCCAGCATAGGGCTATCTCCTTAAACAGACTACACTTATTTAAAAAAGTCATTAGCTCATTCCATTAAGTGTAAGAAAATATTTTCCATGTGATATTAGTAGAGTAACTTTTAGACTAACATCAAAATGCATTGCTGGTAATTTCTATTAAAAAAAGACTACAAAAAAAAGCTTGAAAATTGTTCTCTCTTACAGTCTTTACAAACTTGAAGGTACATGTATTTTTTTTAAATCTGTCAAAGTTAGTCTACCCTGGAATAAGCAATCTTCATGCATAATGTTGTTTTTTGAATTTGCCAAATGATCATTGTTAATTGTTTCCAGCTATCGACAGAGTGCTCCGGGAAGACGAATTAAGAATGGAGATCATCATCAATAATAAAACGCTGGAGAGTGGACTGAACGTAATCCAATTGGAAACGGCCGTGGGTGCCGCCATGAAAACATTTGAGGGTGGTATCGGCATCAACGTTCCCCGTAGCCGGTTCTTGCCAGTCAAGAAAACATCGGATCTGTTTCTCGTTATGAGCAACCTATATAGTTTGAAGAACGGCTCTCTGATTATGTCACCACAGAGAATGTTCCCTACGACACCCCTAGTGAAATTAGGTGACAATCATTTCTCCAAAGTAAAAGAATTTTTGAAACGGTTCGCTGATATACCCGATATTATTGAACTGGATCACTTGACCGTTTCTGGCGATGTGACGTTTGGAAGGGGGGTATCTTTAAAGGTAGGGCAGATTGTTGTGTAATTATTACCTGTTCGTCTTGAGGTAAATTATACCAGACCAATTTTTAAACGTAGCAACATTCAACCTGGTATCTGTCATGTAGCCCGAGTTATTAGACGCACAGTGATTCTTACTTTACATTTTACCTCTTTTTTACTCCTTATTACTTCTACATTTTTTTTTTAATTTCAGGGCACAGTAATTATAATTGCCAACCATGGGGACAGAATAGATATTCCAGCATGTGCGTTATTGGAGAACAAAATAGTATCGGGTAACATGCGCATCTTGGATCATTGATATTTTATTGATTAGTCAGTCAGTCATGAATGGTTTTAGATATTTATTTTATCTGTATTTGAAATTGTTTGTTAAATGATATTATATATTATTGTATATTTTTCTATGTTGAAATTAATTTTTCGTGTATGTACAAAATTATTTATATTTAAAAAAATATGAATCGAAATGATATTTTTTGTCATCTCATCGAAAGTAAATAAAACTTTTTAGAAAGAAATCGTTTACGTCACACCAATTTTCGATATTTTTCAAGCTACCTTGAAGTTTGATATGATTTTCTATGGAATTTATTGATTGTATTATATAGTTTTGAATCATCAGCATGGAACTGATATTATATAGTATTATTAAGATTAGAAGCAACAGTAGTCCTAGGTTTGAACCCTTGAGATTCCCTTTGTTGTATTGAATTGATCGACCTGCAGTCATACTGGTCAAGTTGTCTCCCATCACTTAAGTATCGATTGGAAAAGCTTATAAATCCTCTAAAATTAAGTGCATTTTGTTAAGATTGGATAATTCTATCAAGGACTTTTGCGAATTATGTAAAACCACACCAACCTGGCCTCTTTTATCCAACACCGGAGCAGTATATTGCTTGAAACAGGCCAGGTTGGCAGTTGATCAACTTCTTGTAAACTCACGTTGTTCCGTTGATAAAAGATGTTCAATATTTGTAAAAATATAAATTAACATCTCAAATAATTTGAACTAAATAAAACAGAAACAATTAAAAAGTATATTTTATTTAATTCAGTTTCAAATATCACATAGAGGCAAACGATGGAGACCTTCTGAAAAATACCAACTATCAAGACGTTTATTTTTGTAGAGAGCCGTCTATTTGATCCCGCAAAATGTGGCTTGGGAATTTTCCAGAATATAAAATTTCCATTAGGCTTGCCTCATTTTATATCACTTAAACCTACATAGAGCAAAAAGCTCCAATTTCTTTACTAAAATCATGACACATCAGATCACTGATAAAAAAAATTAATAACTATTAAAAAATTCGAATTCTAAACACAATAAAATATTAAAAACATTGTTACTACCTTGATTGTAATTATAAATATGTTGCCATCATGAAAATTTTATACAATATGTCTATATTTTGTACCACATTCCTGATTTACTGGTAGCATATGGGAGGACCAAAGTACATACAAGAAATAACAGTTTCAGTGTAGCCCAATAAAATGGAACGAAATTTCAACATATCAAAAGTCCGCACCCGTAGACGAGGGCGGAGGGAAGGGGGGCAAGAAAATAAATTTAAAAAATCGATTTTTCGCAAAAACTCGAAAAGTATCAATTTTACAAAATATGTACACATGAAAATTATAGGTAATAAAAGCATGCATAATTTCGTTTTTTTTAACTTCGTACAATCTATTGGAGCCAAGATAGAATTTTTTTTTAATTTTAACAGTTTTGCGATAAAATGGAAACGCGCGCGTTTTTCGCTAAAATTTCTAAAATGGTCATTCGGATTGCAAAATGTTTCAAATGAAAGTTGTAGAGAATTCGATTACGAACAATTTTTCATTTCCATTCAATCAATATTGGCAGAGATATGAATTTTTAAACATCTTTTTAACATGCTATCAGAACACTTATTTCATGATGAAATCGATAAAAACTCGAAAACGATAGATCGTGCGCATATAGTGTATCTAATGAAAGTTAAAGAGAATTAAATTTTAAATTTGTTGGTGTATATACAAAATCGAGTGAATGGAGATAAACGGGAAAAACATGAAAAATTGTCATTTTCAAGTGCATTTTGACAAATAGCTATTTTGTTATTGGCTTTGGGCCTCTTCCCCACAGGGCGCGATCCGAACGCTTGCGATCTCATGTTATAATTATCACATTTGTACTCGGTATATCCCCTTCACACAGATCGCAATCTGCGTTTTCGTTCCACCAACATCGCCACGATCAATTTCGAATCTATTGAAGGGGATATACTGAGTACAAATGTGATATTTATATTTTTACTGTTAGTCGACGTAAATTAGATATAATAATGGCATCTAGAAGAAAAAATTCATAAAGTTTTAAAAATTTGGGTACAGAGTCTTAATAGCCATCCAAATGTAGATCAAATGAGTTCCCACCTCTCAGAAGGGTGCTTCATCCCCTTTTGCTTCAAAAACCACCCTCCAATGATATATGCTGCCAGTTTTTTAAATTTTTCTCGAAAACCGTTACTCTGGCGAGAAAAATGTACAGAACTTAATTTATTCTATTTATTCTTCTGCATCTTTTATGTCCTATACATTTTTTTCCTACATCGAGCCCTAATTGCAGAAATAGCGTTTGAAGTTAATTAAGGATGGCAGAGAAGACAAATTCCCTAAAATTACGATGATAGAAGCAAGCATATATTTACAAAATTTTAATCGTGACGCTCGTCCCTGTATGACATTTTTAGCTCTGTTATAGAGCGTCCTATTAATCCTGGTGAACGTACATATATTGTAGATGGGGGCAACTTAATTCATCGAGTGACTTGGCCGAAGCAAGGGACATTTGCACCGCTTATATTAATTTCATTAAAAAACGGTACAGTCAACGAGTAATCATAGTATTTGACGGTTATTCTGAAAATATGGAGAGTACAAAAGGCATCGAACGACAACAAAGACTTTTAAAACGAATATCTCCTGAAATAATATTTAACGAAAAGACGCCTGTTCCTGATTCACAAAAAAATTTTCTGAGCAATCTGGCGAATAAACAACGTTTAATTAAACAACTAAAGGAAAAATTGGAGTGTGCCAGCTTTCAAGCTCTTTCTGCAATAGATGACAAAAGAACTGTGCATAACAATATGAGTCCAGTATGAAACGACTCCAAACGAAGTTAAAAAAAAATTTATTACCTACAATTTTTATGCATACATGTTTTACAGTAAAATTAATATTTTGCGAAAAACCGAATTTTTTTACCTATTTTCTCCCAACCCCTCTGCCGGCGTCTGCGGGTGAGGACTTTTGATATATTAAAAATTCCCACAAAATAAACCTGTTCCCAAAATTTCAGTCCATCTGAATTATTTCATCCAAATTTTCCCATTTTACTGGGCTAGTGTGGACTGAAAAAACCATACGAAAAAAATGAATATTTAGTTTGGTTTCAGATCTAAATTCTTAAAAATGAAGTCACAATTTAAAAACAAGAAATTCGTATTTTATATAATTATAGAATTTTTCTACGTTTTACACATTATATCTTTTAATATGAAGATCTAGATCAAAATATCACATATAAAAAGGTGATGTTTCTACATTGATTCCCTTCTAAAATTAAACAGACATCTGCCACTAGAAAACTAGAATCGTCGATAAATCCATTTTTAAGGAATACTCAGTTTTTCAAACAGCAATTCACAAACTTTTGAAGAGTTTTAAAATATACTAACATTCCTGTTAATGTTTTTTTTTGTCACATTTCATGTCATCTATGTTTAAGGAAAACAAATGATAAAAATAGAAAATTTATATATCATATTTGTGTTGGTATATGACAGGAATATGTTTCATCGTTATGTTTTTGGAATAAATAAATAAGCCAAGCTCTGTGAACATCACAAAAGCATTTACCAAATGGATAATGTAATATGTACCTAGTCGCACAATCCTAGTTAAAATGTGGCAATAGGTACAAAGTCTTACTATTAAAAACGGTATAAATACTAACAAAAAAAACAACAAAACATTCTTTATAATAAATCTTACGAGCCCGTAGCTGCACCCCTAAATTTGCTTATGTTTTTCATTTATTTTAATAATCTGCTCAGCAGAGAATAATTTAAAAAAATAAATCGCAACTAGTAAAAGAACAGATGTTTGAATTTAAATTTCTTGAAATCACACAAATATGCATAATTCCATACAACATTTTAATCAAAACTCCGAGCATTGATATATGCGACATTGATTCAGTTTTCAAAGCTGCAGCTGCTTTTTGTTTTTGTCCTTTTAAGTATCCCCAAATTTCCTTTGTTGGTATTTCTACTGCCCCGCTGATATTTACCTCTTTTCACTAACACGACTGGCTATGAGTTTTTTGGTTTTGAGTTTTATGACATTATCATGTTCAGATTTAATTCGGCTGCCAGAAAAGTGGCAATCTCCTTCAGAACGGTTTGTTTCAAAGATTGGCTGGACAAAACTAAAGCTGCTAAGGTCACGACGTCTTGAGCACTGATGTCGTTAAATATTTTCCCGACAGAATCCGCCAGTCTACGTTGCTGTGCTGGAGTTAAGTCATTTCTCAGAATATCGACCACTGATCTGAACTTCCCCCTGTATTGGTAAGCAGCTGTTAGTGATGCTAAGGTGCCACCTGTGAAAATATAACTAAGGTGAAATCGACAGGAGTTATCTACACTTGCAATTAAATAATAATAATAATTTATTAGCCAATGGCAGGTCAGATATATTTACATTAACAAAAAAAGAAAAAGGAGTATAATTACAGTGACTATGGTAAAAAGTGTAACTATAAACAATTTTGATAATAGGAACAAGTAGACAAACAAAACATGAAGTTCCGTCATACACACATACATACAAACTAGTTATAATTGTGCATACACACAGATACACATGACAGTCAATTAATGTCGTCACACTATAACCTAAGATCATACTTATACAATGTGTTGAATAAATTCAAATGTGCTTTTATAGGGCGGAATATTAATACATAATATTTTTAGTCGTAAACTCTATAAAATTCTTATTTTACTATAAGGAACGTAACCAGACTGCAACCAACAGCTACTCTCCGGGCAATGTGCCCCGCCGAACGCTGAATTACAAGTTACAAACCTGGCATGTTAAGTGTAATAATTGCATATCACCATCAAAACGCTAATGCGCCAGGCTTGTAACTTGTAATTCAGCGCTCCGCGGGGCACATAGCCCGGAGAGTAGCTGTTGGTTGCAGTCTGGTTACGTTCCTTATGGTAAAATAAGGATTTTATAGAGGAGTTTGCGACTAAAAATATTATGTTTTAATATTCCGCCCTCTAAAAGCACATTTGAACTATGCTAAGCCCAGTCAGGCTATTTATTTTTCAATTGCAACAGACTCTGGACCGCTAGATACCGCCTGCTGGCTATTTTACATGTTGCTATCCTAAAGATACCGAAATGTACCAAATAGTTAAGGGATTCTCGTGTCGGTCGTCACATGCCTACCTTGCACTGACGAGAGCCAACAGCTCGAAACTGCAGTCTGCAAGTGGTGTGGGACACTGGCACGAGAGCTCCTTTAGATAGGATCAGTCTATCGGCTGGTGTTTGTTGCAATCGAAGCATTAGTGTTTTGATGGTAATATGCAATTATTACACTTAATGTGCCAGGCTTGTAACTTGTAATTCAACGCTCGGCGGGGCACAGCCCGGAGAGTAGCTGTTGATTGCAGTCTGGTTACGTTCCTTATAGTAAAATAAGGATTTTATAGAGGAATTTGCGACTAAAAATATGTTTTAATGTATAATTTGTTGATTTCTTCACTTTATTCATCATACATATTCACTCGTTCTTTAGGGATGTTTCGAATTCACCTAGATTATAAAAACAGTTATCGGTTAAAAATTTCTTGATGCTTTTCTTAAATGACACGGGAGAACATTTAATATCTGCTGGGAGCAAATTATAGTAGGTGCAGCCAGAATACATGGGTGACTTTTTGAAATAGCTATGTTTAAAGCTGTTAATACCAATATTATTCCCATTACGTGTGTGGTATGTGTGTGCATCGGCAATGGTGACGAGGTTGTGTTTTTGAGTGAATATAACAAAAATTTTTAATAGATATATACTTATGACAGTTAATATTCGCTTGCCTGAAGGACTCTCCATATGTTAGACCGAATATTAATCTAATTATTCTTTTTTGGGTGATGAACACTCGCTCTATTTGTATGACCCCAGGAGATTATGTTATAAGACACTACTGAGTATACGTTGGCATAATATACATTCAGCAGAGACTCTTGTGTCGATGTATTTTTTAAGGTGGCTACAGTAAAAAAAAACTTATTTAGAACAAACATGGTCAACTTGACGATTTTTCCAACAAAGGACCCCGCACTAAACCTAAGAGAAAATGGGTCCCAATCGAATTGGATGAAAATTTGATATAATGTAGTTTATGATATTCTGATCAGAAGTCTTAAACAAGAGATATAGAAAAATGGACAATTTTCGAGTTACAGGGGTGAAATATGAGGAAAACAGGTACATCAGATTATTGATTTCACGGAGCATCTGGCGATGCGATACGATACCATACATAGTTAAATATCATATATTATAGTTATATAGTAAGAAATCTTCATGATGTGCGCAGTTTGAATAGTTTATGTACAAAGTGCATATCATCTATCTCAAAAATGATGCATTCTATATAATCCAGCTTGTGTATAGGAAATTGATTGATTTCAGGAAAAAAAATAATACAGGTATCTGGAGGTTATAGGTCATAGGGAGGCGTTAGTAAATGATAAATACGATACGATAAATACGTACGGTATATACATAAATAAACACCAAAGTCGGAAACTTCAGTTTTCGGGCTGTAGAATTTTCCAGTTACATTTTAGAGAAAAGGTGTATTAGTAAAAGTTGTAGGTATTAAAAAGGCCTTTAATTTCATTTTTTATGCATTAAAATCGATGAATAAATTATCGAGATAGTGGCGAAAAACCCTCTTTTTGCAGTATCTTATAAGTGTTAATAACTTTTGCAATAATGGTAATAGACATATAACATCTTGGTGGCAAGGTCTTTATAAGTGTCCAAAATTTCAGCCAGATCAGTTTGATAGTTTATGAATAATTGCATTTGTTTATCCCAGAGAGCATCTGTATAAACAATCATCATAAGCAAAATAATGGATTAGGGGATGTTTAACAAAGTGGAATAGATTCTTGAAATGTTGAACTACAAGGTAAGTTGAAAAAATAAACTATTTGTACAAAAAATTATCGTTTAAAAAGGTGGTTGTTTTTTTGCTTTAAAAAAAAAATAGAATAACTTTGTTATTTTTTTTCTTTATGCTCTTGCAAGAGCGCCGTGATGAGGACAGCAACCCGAGCTCCGTTTTCAGGCGGCGACTTTTTGAGATCGAAACTTCAAATTAGAGTACGCATGAAAATAATAAATATAAAATAAATATTTGGTTTATTGAAAAAAAAAACTATTGTATTTTTAAATAAAAGAAATTCTGTTTTAATTGCCTCAATACAATGTGTTATGGGTTTTTAGACCCTATGCAAGAGAAGTACTCTTGACAAGGACCTAAAATGCAAAAACGTGTAGAGTTTAATAAAAACTTTTTTGAAGCAATTTAAAACAGAATTTCTTTTATTTAAAAATACAATAGCTCTTTTTTCAATAATCCAAATATCTATTTTATATACTGCAATGCCAGTTCGGCAGGATTCAAGGTGGGGGACTCGGTTCGGCTGTATAACCCGCAGCGGAGTGAAGGATTCTCGAAGCCTCGCTCACCTTCTGTCATCACTCGGATCAACAACGTTGTTTATAGGATTCAACGTAGAAAGAAGTCCAAAATGAAGATCGTGCGCCTGGACAGGTTGGCAAAATATGCTGGGGTATCTGAATTGCCTGACCGTGACATTCAGGCTTAAGGAGGGGGCAGTGTTATGTGCTGCCCTCTAACAGAGGAGAGTGTCATTACTCCCTGGCCAGTAGGGTGGCGCCATCTGTGGGCCAACTGGCGAACCGCCATTTAATAGTGCCTAAGAAAACTGTAGAGGATTCCAGTACATTCTGGAAAGTTCTACAATGAGATTCTAGACATTCCAAGTGTGTATATAAAGAGGTGAATCCAGCAGATGGGGGAATATTTCAGTTAAGTATACAGTACAGTTCTGATATACAGAGAGAGATTTTTGGTTAGATAAGAGTTGACAAGTGACCAGAAAAGTAAAGTACAGTTGTGATTTAAAAGTTGTGAATTTATATTAGATTAAAGTTATTATTAGTTGTGTGATTTTTAAGGATTAACTATTGTAATTAAAATAGTGGTTTGTGAAGATTCTTGTTGCAAGTTATTTGAACCTACAGAGTGTTTACTGAAGATTGTAAACCCGTAACAATACTATACTGGCATTACATAATACTACATGATATACTTCATGATACTATTTTATACTTCATAATACTACATCGTACTTCCTGATACTACATTATACTTCATAATACTACATCGCACTTCATGATACTACATCTTACTTCACGATACTACATTGGTACTGCATGATACTACATGAATACTCTACGATATTTCACACAAGGGTGGTCAATATACTTCATGAGTGATTACCCCCTCGGCCGCAGCCATCTTTGTACATTCAATCTGAATATGAAATGTCTAGATACCCATAAATTCGTCCGTGTACGTACTTGGCTGCCGCTATCAGCATAATAAGATATATTGTTGCATTGGGTGAAATGTGCTGAACTCGACATGATAAATTAATCGGTATATACAAGAGAAGTTTAAAACCTGGTGAATTTGCTGAAATCTTTATGGAAACTTAGCATCTATTTATTATCTTCTCTATTCTAGTCTGCAACTTTGTGTTTTACCAGCAAAAACAGGACAAGCAGGTAATTAACAAAAAAATAATAATAATAACAGTCCAGCCGATTTAACATGATAATATGCAATTTTATCTAATTTCTGTATAGTCCATCATCAACTGATAACTGCAATTAATCAGCAGTATACCTCTGGAAAAGTCATAGTGGGGTGTTATTTAAAACGTTACAGAAAAATATATATGAAGAGTTGTACAAAACTTAAACTTCACAGTAATCACTAAAATTCCTGTATAAAAGTTCCTGTGTTATGTAAGTTTTTAACGTGAATGAAAAACGTTTTGATTTGAGCGCTTAAATGCATCTCTCCCTGGCCATGAAATTACCTCGCACAAAACTCACCTACTGCTAAGCCAACGGGGCCAGCCAAGAGGCCACCTGAGAGAGCACCAAATCCTGCTAGCAGGGCTCCCTTAGATGACTGTTGTACCGTAACTTTTAAATTTTCTTGTTGGGAAATTACTTCGCAAACTTCAATTATAGCATCTCTATTAAGCGCCATGCTTCGAAAAACCTATTCTAAAATATCCGTACGGATATATGGATCCACCAGATTGCTAAAAAATTAATTTGTTTTGAAATTATATTTAAAGTAATTATTGCTTTTACCTTTTCAAGTTGGTTGAACTCAATGAATTCTAAAAAGTGAGGTTAGATTTCGCAGAGCAGTGACGTACCACATGTCTATGCGTACCACGACTGACAGCTAATAAAGCCCCGTTCAGATAGTTGCGGCATGCGAATTTTTTTGTGCGGATTTTTATAAAATTTGTTCTAAAACAGTCTAATTTTCTTGCAGGTGTAGCGAAATGTTCGTAAGACAATTCGTTCACTTTTAACTAGAAGTTAAATTAACAAATTAACTTCTGGAACGCATATGCCGAATTAAAAAAAATTCGCAAGCGGAAATTCGCAAACCGCAGCTATGAGAACTAAGCCTAAGAGTGTGATATAAATGCGCAATATGCCAAATGTGCGCCTATTAATAGTTCAATTGTCCCATATGTCAAGGCCGATGTGTTTCTTTAGCGTGGGATGTCTTTTTGATCAGTTCAAAATTCTTAAATATATATATTTTTAACTGCAAAAACAATGCAATCATTGTGTTTTGTTTTTCTATTTTATTGCGAATATTCTGATACAATTTCGTGCTGAAAGTATCTCAATACTACGTTCGAATACTCGGAAAAAGAGTTCGAATCCTGAATGATTGTCATCTGGGTATGAAGAAGATTACAAAAATATTAATGTATACTACTCGTAGTAGGAATCTACATTGGGTATAATATTGTAGTCTAACAATAAGAGGCATACTTTATACTTTTACTAAATATATGAATGTTGGTTTGCAATAATATAATTCATATATTCAAGATATTTTTGCTTGCTTTTTTTTAACTCAGCTCAGAATGTTGTATTTTTCATGTTTGTCCAGATCTTGCATCCTTTATTTAACATACTTCCTGGCATAACCAATTCATGAAATTTTGCACAGTTACTAAGATCGGATGACAATACAGTATTCTACCCTTACTTTTGTAAATATAAACACGTGGGGGGTGCAGGGGTGAAAATTGATTAAATATACCATCCAACCGGCACCTCCGGCAAGACGTAGAATGCAAAAGATTTTTCGCCTGATTAGAGACTTCTGCGGGGGGCGTCACAATATGCATGTATGATAATAATTTAATTAAAAAATGAAAAAAAACTTGCTTCTGTTACAAGTCATACTAAAAAGTAACAAATATTTTTTTCTACTACAACGCGTAAAGTACCTACTTACTCACTTTAGGTACGCTGTGTATATTATTATAAAATATATCTACTTTCTGTGTTCTGTAACAGTCATGCTTGAATGGGGAACATTCTCTTTTATTTTATCCACCAGAGTGCACCAGCTGTACTCGGTTGTTTGTCCGTCAATGTCAATACGAAAAAATATGTCTTTGAATAAACAAAGTTAATTAGGATGTAAGATGAAAACTTGTTGCTGTGTACCAAAGTGCTCTAACACAGTAGAGCATTTATTTCCTAAAAATGACCGTTTCCGACAACTATATGATAAATCTGGTGTTTTAAAATTGTAATCTATATATCTTCATCTTCATGTGTACTAACTAAAATATTGTCATAACTGATTAATCTAGAATAAAAGAGGATTTACAAACAAAAAATTCAACAAGTTCATAAATGTAATTATATACCTTTCAACCAAATCAGCTTTTTTTCCATGAACTCTATAGCACTTCTTTTTCTCAGCTCCGCTTTTAAAGTTTTAAGCGACTTAATGGCCAACTACCGTAACCCTTTTTATCAATTTGGCTCATTTCTACGAATAAGAGATTGGGAAACTCTCGGAAATCGGGAAATTTAAACTATTTAAAGATTATATATGATACAAGTTAAGAAAGACATTAAACCCATTAAACCGAGTACACATGGCGTCATATATTGGATATATTAGGAACTGGCTTGGATTATTCCTCATTTTTTTTTATCAATTTGACTCATTTCTATAAATAAGAGATTGGGAAACTCTCAGAAATCGGAAAATTCAAACAATTTAAAAGTTATAATATAACTTTTAAATTGTTGTTTAATGTCATTCTCAATTTGTACCATATATTATATGATATAAATTGAGAATGACATTAAACCGAGTACGCATGGCGTCATCTATTGGATATATTAGGAACTGGCTTGGATTGTTCGCCATTATTTACAATTTTGGAGTTTTATGTACATTTTTAAGAATTTTATTCATTTAAAATTAAGTTGGCCAAGGCGACATTGTGATTTTTATTTGTTTAAGTAAATTTGACAGTTAAACGTAATGCCTAGGTTTTAACATTTTTCAAGTTAATTTCATATATTATTAAAAGACAAGGTGTGATGTAAGCTTCTACTTTGATATTGTCTGAAAGTTATTTGTGGCATTCTACGAATATTTTTTCCTTTTATTTGGGTTTTCTACCACACATGTATTATCCTCTTCAAAAACAAATCACCGAATCTACAAAATAATAGAATTATTGGAAAAAGCCTCTGCGCCTCTGTTGTTTACGTCAAAGGAACAGTCAGAGGTTATGTTATATTTTGATTTTTATGTAATTTTTAACTTCAAACGCACTAGTGCGTAAAGCGAAATACTTTACGCGCTAGTGCGTAAAGTGTAATTTTTGTATTTCAATGTATTCATGTATTTTTGGTAACCACTGCGGTAGTAGAAAAAATTGTGTATACAGCTCGTCTGTAAAGTGCCTTTCTTCACTCATGAGATTCCCATTCGTGAAAAAAGTATCACGTTACACACTTGTTGCATAAATAACTATTTCAGGTACGACTGCAAGGAAAGCAAGGTGTGCGCATATTGTATGGTTGTATGCATGATTGTATGAAAGGGGAAATACAAAAGTACGCACGCCTTGCTTCTCTTAGTTCTCTTGCAGTCGTACATGAACTATTTTTCTTACTAGGTTTCCGGCCTAGGAAGCACTTTCAAGGTCCCGTTTATAAAAATTCCCGACGTGAAAGACAGGAAGTGGAACTAAACAGTCGGTAACTATTCTCTTTATTTCGTTGAACCGAAAGAATACTAGTATACTTCTTAAAGCAAACAGTACACGAGCTTTCATAATATTAATTTAAAAAATTCACACAAATTAATTTCACTTGTACTTGTAGAATGATATAAATACGCGATACGCGAGAAAACCACCGGAAAACTACTTGCCGGAAGCTTGTCGAGCTGGGCTTTTATATGCTAGAACTGTTGCGTTTTTCATGCCCCGTGAGTAGAGCATAAACGTATTTACCCTCTTTTTAGAGCGGGAAATCGTACCGTCTAGTTTGGATCGGCACGATTGCGCAATATTGTACAACATTGCGCAATAGTTTTGCAAAAGTTTGAATTTTGGAAATAAAAATTATATAGAAAAATCGGCAGTGAGGAGTAATTTTCGATAGAAAGATGAAGTTTGAATTAATTCGGATTTATTAGAAGTTATTAAGGTTTTACTGTCTGGAAATTTAATAATTTCGAAATGACCCCGTAAATTCGTCACGAAGGTCGGACGTTTTACGGTTGCAGAAATATGAGAATGTTTCCGATAGGTGCGAGGTGAATGGAACGGAAATAAGTTTTGATGTCGGTTGCAAGGGGAATCCCGATATTGTAGGTATTACGAGGGGCGATCAATAAGTACTGAAAATTGAAACAGTAAACGGGTTGTAGAAAATTAACGAAACGAAATAGAATATGTTATGACTAGAGCTAGGGAAAATAGTTTTGATATGTTTTAAGATTATTTGGGGCTGATATTTTTACGATGGTATTTGAACAGGTTCGAGTCCTAAAATGGTGAATTTGAATGTTTGGTGGAATTTGACGGTGAATGTCTGTTATTTGGAAATTATCGAATGGGCGTGAATTTTTTCAGAATTATTTTGGAAAAACTGCATTTTTTGATTAATTTAAGTATTATCATTACTTTTTTTATAATTTTGACATGGTGCACATAGAGTTTGATTTATTTGTGAATTTGTTCACTATTTGCTATACGCCGATGACCTCAAATTATATTGTAGAATTTCTTCCGTCTCTGATTGTGAGAACGTTCAAAATAATATCACTACACTCGACACTTGGTGCCATAACAACAAATTGCCACTAAATCCAAACAAGTGCAACGTTATGTCCTTTTATCGTAAAAAATCACCACTTTTATTTGATTATGAACTTGACGATCAAATTCACGAGAGACCTGACTATATTAAAGATTTAGGAGTCGTCTTTGACTCTGACCTCAGTTTTTCCCATCACATAGATGTATGTTTGGCTGATGCATACAAAAGTCTTGGTTTTGTTTTACGCAATTCTAAGGATATTTAAAATATTTCTACTCTGCGCTTGCTATTTATTACTTTCGTAAGATCTAGGCTTGAGTATGCTTCAGTAACATGGTATCCAATATACACAACGTACATAACATTAATTGAAAGAGTTCAACGAAGATTCTTCAAATCAGCTATTTTTCTTCTCTATTTTTCTATCCCGCCAGAGGAACACCTCATAATCAGTTCCTCGAGTTAATAATATAATAGAGGATTCAAGCCTGTACATGCATTCCATATTTCATTTAAAAAAATGCAGCACCCCATTCGGTGTTTTCACAAATTTTAAAAACTTTTTGACTGGGAAGATAATACTTAATGATAATTAAATACATTTGAAAATACATTATTAATCAATTAAATACTCTTAAATAAGCATTTTGAAATTTGAATTGAAATTTAACCGCCAAAACACTACGTCACTTTAGCGTCCGACTTGATGACGTCATCGATCGGACTCTGTAAACAAACTCTTTTGATTTTGTTATAAATGAATGTTATTTTACAAAGTCTTAACATTTTATAATGGAAAATAAGTGGTGTCTTATGCCAGGATGCAACAATACATCCAAGAACGCACCTTGGAAAGTATTTGTGACTTACCAAAACAAAACAACGTAAAATAAAGTGGTTTAAAGCTGACAGACGCGATCCACCTACACCAGCATCAGTATTTTACTGATGTGAAAATCATTTTAAAGTGAGTTATTTCCCTATTTAAAACTGCAAAATAAACTTTACTTCGTGCTTTACTTAATGTTCTGGACATATTCGGCATTTAACTGTGCATGCGGAGCCTCCACGCTTTAATACCACATAACCAATAGCACTGTCTCCGTAATTCTCTCTTGAAGCTCTGAAATTATTAAATAAAGGCAAAAAATGTCCTATTTAATAAGGTATACCTATTTAAACTTTTTAAAGTTTACTGTTTCAATCTAATGTGTATTTTCCCAGCAATTATTTGTTTACATTAGACGTCTATGAGCCACATTTATAGGTTATATTTACTATTTACATTTACAAAGGCACATCAAGTAATTGCAAACATAATTTTATACAATATTCATTTTATAGGAATTAACTTACTGCCTTAAAATAAATATATGAATGCAAATGATAATAAATAGGTAGGAACTTACTATAGATCTTCTCACCTCGGACAAAAGACGGCCGTTTCAACATAGCCGAGGACCTCGGCTATGTTGAAACGGCCCTCCTTTTTCGTAAATTCTGCAATCATGAATACGTCCACAGCTGGTAAATATCCAGAAGTAGCTTTTACAAATCCCGTTAGTCATTTCTTTATATAATCACACGTAAAACGTAAACAATGCTGTATTTACCACTTATTTAGATACAATTTCCGCCATTAATCCAAGCTATGACGTCACACCAATCACCGTGCCTGCCCCTTTTATTATTCAAATTTTATGTTTTTTATTTGTTGAAATTTTAATCTAATACATGATGAACTGATGATATTTAAGTGTTGGAAAGTGTTTTAATATAGTATAAGTACTTCATTGTAATGATATCAAAAAAGCAAATTTGCATATAGTAAAAACACCCAATTGTCTTGGCTCGTCCTGTAGATTCGAAAACAATTCCCAGTTATAGAGAACTCTCTTTAATCCAATTTTGTTTTTAAATCAAATTTCTATAATTACTAGATATCGAAAACTGCCACACTATATCGTCCCACCCTGTATTAGGCAAGGATTTTCGTAAATTATATTATTTGCATTATGCTTAAATATGTTTATTGAACCGTAGAGACTCACAATATCAAATTAAAATATATTGAGGATTTACTATTTAAAAACGATTAATTTTATTGCTCTTTACTACTAAAATGAAATGAAGGATTCACAATCCGTACATTATGGACTATTGCCTGAAAATCGTTAGAGCAGGTAATAACCTGTTGTGGTATGGCCTATAATAGGCATACCTAATAATAATAAAATACTTTAACTTTATTTCAAAGAAATGTTTCACAATTAACTAAAAAATTATTGATAGAAATGAAATGATGTGAAAAACAACAAATATACCCAATTATAATAATTAGACATGCTACCGATATTTTTAAAACTCAATGGCAACTTGTTATACAACTGTATGCACATATAGCACGGACTTTTTTCTATTTTTGTAAGATTATGTTGAGGCTATGTATAATATTGTGTCCTTATTGTATTATATTCATGTTTTTGAATATTGTTTACAAAAAATGCAGCCTTATTCTTAAATACAAATTAGACATTCATAAATGTACAAACCAAAAATAGTCATTATATTATTTGATTTAAATTTACTTGACATGAGTCATAGTAATTCATTTGAAGTACAGTTCTTATAACTCGCTTTTGTATAATAAATTTTTTTTTAATATCTGTATTACTACCCAAAAAATTATCCAATATTAAACTGACGACTCGAAATTAGAAAAACATATAATTTCACTACTTTTAAAATTCAGATATTTTGTAATTATCCTTATGCTATAACTGATTTTATTTAATTTCAAACACAAATGATCTATTTGAATTCCCCAATCCAGATATTCACCTACTTGGATGCCAAGAAATTTTGTATTTCCCACCCGATTTCTCTGTGTTCTCCTGATATTGTAATGTTGTCGGGAGTTTCAATTCTTTGCTTGTTTATTTGTCCTTGTTAATATTCATTTTTTCTTTGTTTAAAATAAATCTGTTTTTACCATACCACTCACTTGTGCGCGAAAATAAATCATTACATTCTTGCATTAATTCGGGATAGGTTTCTGTCCCCGTCAAAATATTATTATCATCAGCATAATTTGTAATACTGTGATATATATTTGTTACAACATTACATAAATCATTAACATATATGATAAATGAAATTAGACCCATTATACTGCCCTGTGGAATTCCAATATTATTACTTAAAGTTTCTGATTTAACAAGTTCATTATTTCTTATTATTTGTATCCTCTGCTGGCGATCTGAAAGGGGTAAGATCTCATCCGCTCAAGTGCATTTCCTCTAATTCCATATTTGTCTAGTTTTATTAACAGCAAATTGTGATCCAAACAATCATATACCTTGGATAAATCCAAGAACACGCCTAAAGCAATTTTTTATTCTCCATAAATTCCAAAATTGTATGCATTAAGGTGGGCATTCCAAGAGAGAGAGAGATGTCCGATAAGGAAATATTTCTTATTTTTGGCCATAACTTTTTATAAATACATATACTGTTAAAAAAAGTATATACCTACCTAAGTAGAATTATGATAGGTGTAGTGGATATGAATCTCCACTCAATAATTTCAGTCATTTGCAAAATTAGTTCATTTAAAACTACAAATTATATGAAGATTGGCACTAATTTTTAATTTCAATTTACTGATTTTACAAACAACTGAAATTATTGAGTGAAAATTCATATCACTACAATTGTCATAGTTCCATTTATGTAGGCTTAAGCCGGTAACAGACGGAGAACTATTACTATAATTATATTATATCCTATATATTACAAAAATATAACCCAACATGATTTTAAATGAAGCAAAACATACCGAACAATAATATATATTTCTAGTCGGATGATATATTTTTACATAGGTCGGCATCGCTTGATTGAGCGATATTTTATGATATATCTCGCCCCCCTCTTACGTCTCGTTGCACCCGCATACACATATTCTACTGGGTATTTAACTATTTGAGGTTTTTGTTTGTTGTATTGGTGCGGAAATTTTAATTACCACTTCAAAATGAAACATTTCATTGGAAGCTGATTCATGAAGTTCGTGAAACCTGCGCCTATCCATTCGAAACTAATTACGAAATTTTTCGTCATCTAGCTCGTTGAAAAGCACAAACTTACTACGTTCTTTTCTTAACCTGATATGATTTGCTATCCAAAATCTTATGTTTTTACACTTGAGCACACGGGTCCACGAGTGGTGTCAAATTCATCTTCTGATGAGCTGTCAATTAAATCTACAATTATATCACAAGAAACCATTGTGATGTTACCTTTTCAAACTACAGTTACCGAAAATATACCACAAGATCTTTCCTCATGTGTTGGTCTGCTGCTATAATATGATATTATATCCCACCCCTAAGCTATAATATATTATATATTATAGTATAGCTCTCCGTCTGTTACCAGCTTCATACTTTATTTTATCAATTATGTATTAAAAAAAAGTTATGGCCAAAAATAATAAATATTTCCTTATCGGATCTTTCTCTCTATCTTTTGGATATGCCCACCTTAACTGAAATATTGCTGTTTGTGTAGATCTTCCTTTCAGATAGCCATGATAAGTGCTATTAAATAATTGACAAACATTCATAAACTCATTTACTGAAAACGCATAGCATTTTCAAACAGTTTTGAGAAACTAGGTAACAGATAGATAAGATAAAATTTATTAATGTTAAAATTATAAAATATACACAGAAGATTACATACAAATAATATAATATCACGCCTAAACTTACTTTAATTTGTATAAAAACAGGTATAGTTACTAACAAGACAGAAAATAGAAGACGATACAGTACAACAATATAATAATATCACATTCTTATATGTCCAATTTCTCTTTCAATTTCTTCTAATGAGAAGAATGCATATTCTAGAAAAAAGTCTTTAATTGTAGATCTAAATTTTGCTGGAAGCAGCGTTTTCACACTGCTAGGTAGTGAATTAAAGATTTTAATGCCATAATATTTAACACTGGTTTGTCCCCTGGTAAGCCTATAGTGAATTCAGGATATATATTATCTTTATATCTGGTCTCATGTTGATGAAAATCAGCATGAATACTAAAATTATTTAAGTTATTATGTATGTATGAGATACATTGCAGCGCAAACAAATAAGGTAAAGTAAGTATTTTAAGTGTAATAAAAAGGTGCTTAGTATCATCTCGGTACCCTATACCACCCACAATCCTTATGGCCTTTCTTTGAAGACCAAAAAGTCTGTGCTTGCCAGTAGAGTGGCCCCAGGCAAGAATGGCATAGGACAATCGAGAGTGACACAATGCAAAGTAGGCTGTTTTAAGCACATTGGGTGATACGGAATTAGACAATTGCCTTAGGCAATAAATATTTTTTGATAACTGTTCTGCAAGATAATCGATATGAGCATCCCAACATAGAGATTGGTCGATGAATACTCCTAGAAATTTAGTGTCTGTTGGGTTATTCGGTAGCTTTCCCAGATCGCGTGTACTTGAGATCATTTTAACTGTTTTTTCTTCATTAAGTGCTACAGAGTTAGATGTGAACCACTTTTTGGCATTGGAGAGCGCATCGTCACATTTCAGCATTAAGTTATCCAGATTATAATCTGACATTATAGAAGTGTCGAGTCATCAGCATAAAATATACAAGTGAAATTCTCAAGTGCATTTGGCAAATCATTGATATAAATTAGGAATAGGACAGGGCCCAGGATTGAGCCCTGTGGTACTCCTGATTTAATATTTAACTCCTCTGACGTTATTCCGTTTAACCTGACTGTTTGTTTTCGGTTTTCTAAGTAGGACTTGATAAGTGAAAGACTAGAGTTACTGAAATTATATTTGGACAACTTTTGAATTAATAACTTATGTGATACACAATCAAACGCTTTGCTGAGGTCGCAAAACAAAGAAGCAGAGTAGAGTCCTTTTACGAAACACTCTAATGTGTATTCTGTAAATTTTAATATAGCATCTGTTGTCGACAAATTTTCACGAAATCCAAATTGATGTTTAAAAAGTATTTTATGTTTCTCGAGATATTCAGCTATTTAATTTTTAATGGCCTTTTCAAAGATTTTCGAGATAATTGGAAGTAGAGAAATTAGCCTGTAATTGCCTATTTCCTCTGTATCACCTTTTTTGAAGACTGGAATAACAGATGCAATTTTAAGTGCATCTGGAAATATGCCAGTCCTGAAACTTATGTTTATTAGTTTGGTTAAGGTAATTACAATATGATTTTTTACAGCTTTTATCAAGTCGGTACTTAGGCCATATATGTCCTTACTGTTATTGTTTTTTAAGGAGTTAAGTATGTCTCTAACTTCATTGTATGTTACCTCACGGAAGCAGAAAGATTTAGTGATATTTCTGTTCGATATAATGCAGGGGGCCAATATCTAGTTTGGGGAGTCCAGCAATAACATCTCCAGCAACATTAATGAAGAAATTGTTAAAAGTATTTGGCTCAATGTGTGATGCCTGTATAGAGCTTTTTTCCGAGTAGAATTTATTATTTGCCACATGGTTTTTACAGGATTACTAAATTTTTTTATATTATTATCATTTGATTTGATTCTCTCAGTTTTTAATGCGTTTTTGTATCTTAGTTTAAAATCCTTTCTAAGTTTTTTATTTGCTTCAGTGTTGTGAGTTTTACAAACTTCATTCAGAAAGTGCAAATAATCTCGCATTCGTCTTAAGTCATTTGTAAACCATGCGACTTGGGGCGAGCGTAGGTGCGTCTTTACTATGTACATACTTCGGTATGCGATGTAAAGCAACGACAGGCGCAGTTAGTACTTGGATGGGTGACCGTTCCAACGGAAACCGCGTTCTCGCCTCACACATCTTCCAGCGGCTTGTATATCAGTGTATGCGCGGAAGCTATACAACCTTAGGCGAGAGTTGTATAGGAGATATACCATCCTTCGGAGGGGATGTAAAGCCGTCGGTCCCTTGTCTATTAAATGTTAGGCAAGTAAAAGATCCCTACTCTTCTTAAGGGAAGAGGTTCGGCAAAATTCCTGGTTGGGGGTAGCTCGTCTACAGGCGTCGGTGTTAGGCCTCAGTAGCGGAAATAGGCCGACGTTAAATAAATGTATAAAAAAAAACCATGCGACTTCAAAAGAGTTGCTGTTTCCGAAACGAACTAGCTTTTCTGGAAAAGATACACTGTAGGCTTGTAAGAGTATATTTAAGAATAATTGAAATTTTTCATTTATGTCATGAGTGTCATTACCGATAAAATCCCATGAACATCTAGATATAATTTCATGAAACTTATTCCTACCGTTAGCTGTAATGGGTCTAATAGGTTTTTGATGCTCTTGATTTTTTACGTTATAATATACTGGAACCTCAATAATCTGACATAAATGATCAGACAAAAGTGGTTCGCTATTATAGCAATTGTAATCATCTACAGAAAAGTTTATAAAAATATTGTCAATACAATTGGTTAATCTAGTATTATCAAACGCAGTTTGCTCGAAGCCAAATGTTTTGAGTAGATCAATTAAAGTGGTATTGAAGCGATTAGATGTGTTAAACCTTACATTAAAATCACCAGAAATGATTACCTTATTGTTGGTGCCTATTTTGTTTAATAATATTTCCATTATTTCAGTGTAGACATTAAAATCTCCATTTGGGGAGCGATAGATGTTTATAACAACATTAAAATCTTCTATTTTCACAGCAGCTATCTCACAGTGTTTTTCAACAGAGATGTTATTTAAATAAGATAAAGGTTTATAGTTTCTTTGACTGCAATTAAGGAACCCCCATGACAGAATTTAGATCTACAAGATATGCTAGCTATACAGTAATTTTTGATTTGAAAGAAATCAGATTTAGTGCAGTCATTGAAGCGAAAAATAGGGTCTTACCTCCGAAATATTTTACTACGAACCGATTTACATGAAATTTTGGAATTAGGCTTATCCTTACCCTTAACTTCAAAAGTAATATTGACCCGACCTCCGTTTTTTATTTTTAAGGGGTGAAAACGACCCCTTAATGAAAAAATTTACATTGAGCCATTTTATCGCTAGAAAACGTATTTAATAATAAGGAGTGAAATCGTAAAGTGTTCTCTAACACAATTATCTCATGTTTAACCCATTTTCAACCCCTGCAAACGACCCCTAAATTAAAGAAAATTACAAAAAACACTTTTGTATAACTTAAAAAGATTTAAATATAGAGTAAATATTGTTTTACGTCCTCTACCTTAATTATCATATTTTTAACCCCTTTTCGACCCTTAAAAACAACCCCTCAATTAAAAATTGTATAAAAAAATTTCTTTTGATGAACTCAAAATGATTTAAATGTTCCACGTTTTCGAAAATGACTATCATATGTTTTGCTTTTCAACCCTTAAAACTACCCCTAAATTAAAACATTGAAAATATATGTTTATACAATTAAAAATAATTTAATTATAGAGTAAGTAATCAGACACTTTTTATTGAATAAAACACAAACTTACAAGTTATCTGGAAATGTACTAGATTAAATTAGTAATTAATTATAAAAAATTCTGCAGCAAGAGCATTACAATACATAAAAAAAAATATTACACCAATCGTTCATGACTCAATATCGGAGTTGCTGTCGTAATCAAGATCTTCTGGGTCAATTGGAGGGCTATACTGGCAGTTATCTCCACTGCATGTTCCACAAGTTACATTGCAAAACAGCCCGACTCTTCGGCATCCGCAACCTTTTTTGCAGTTGCAAAAAATCACTTTAGGTAAATCTTGCGGTGCAGGTGGATCTGCAGTTTTTATTGGATTGGATTTTATTGGATATACATATATGAACGTTTGTATGTATTCGTGCGTATGTTTCCGATATATATATATGCCATATATGGATATATATAAGACAATAGTTTTGGGTTCATATTATTCTTTACTTTCACTCTGCTCCAAATTTTTGTGTTCCGAAATTTTCATTTTACTAAATAGAAAAAAAAAACGTTTAGTTTTTGGACCATAACTCCTTCAATTTTAAAGCTATCACAACTTTAAAAAAAACATTTTAAAGGTAATTGAAAGAGCTACAACTTTTTTCATTATGATATGTAGTGTAAAACCCTTCATTTTGAAACGGTGAAGGGTCAAAGGGCTCGAGAGAGACTGTGATTGCGCTACCCCGCGCTCTTTAAACAGTCATATCTCCGTCAATTTTGGTCTGACAGAAAAAAAAACAAAACAAAATTTTTGTCAAAGAAAGACCTACATTTTAAAATGTTAAATTTTTTTTCTTAAAATCGTGGTTCTTTTGAAAAGTATGCATTCCAAAGCAGCCAAACGGCTGGAATCCAATAAACTCTTCATATGAAAGTTAAATCTAGACGGAATACGATTAATTTTAATTTTCGTGGAAATGGCACTTATGAAACACATCGATTTAAAAAAGAAAATATTAGATGTCCCTCTTTTTTCATTACAACTCACTCACTTTACGTGCAAAAGACTTTTAACACTGCTCATTTTAAAGATTATTTTAAGCACTATAAAAAAAAGTTTCTCATTGTCATATGGATAAAATGTATCCGTTGTCCGCTAGATGGCATTGAATACATCGATTAAAGTTCAGACAAAATAAAACGGCTTTTATCTTCAATATCTCGCTTAATATTGCACTTAGAAAACTATTTAAAAAACCAATTTGTTCATTCATTGTCTACAATTTTGTTTATTATAAAATTATCGTTAAAACGCATATTTTTTAAGATATTTGCAAAAAACCGTTGAAAAACGTGGTTAAATTCCGAGTTTTCAATCGCCAATAACTTGAAAAGTATTGAGTTTCTGAAAAAACTTTACAGAACACTTCTATTGATCCCCGAGGTTACTTTGATCAAAAAAATTTCCACTAACGAGAAGGGGTGGCAACCACCCCCAGGGTAAGAACGGAGGTCGGGTCAATACCACTTTTGAAATTAAGGGTAAGATAAGCCTAATTCCAAAATTTTATGTAAATCGGTTCGTAGTAAAATATTTCTGAGGTATAAAGCTTCAATGACTGGACTAATTCATTGCTATTTAACCAGTGTTCGGTGATACATATGATGTCCAATGGCACCCTTTCATAGCAATAAATGTTTCTAGTTCATTTATTTTATTTTTAGCACTCTGGATGTTGATATGTATTAACCTTATTGTATCGCTTTTCGCTTGTTTGATCTTACGTTCCCGATATTTGCTACTAGATATATTCTTATTTAAAAATCCCCTGTATGTCTTTGGTAATCATTGTATTTTTGAAAATCAAAACGTCTGTACGCAACACCTTTAGGCCAAGTTGACGGTTTATATCTCTTCTTTTAAATTAAAGTCCGCACCCAACATGAAGCATTTATTTTGTGATTCTCTGGTAGGAAGTTCTTTAACAATTATATCTGCTTGTTTGAATTTAGGTTGATCTTTTATGAATTTTATTATTCTGTCAGCTGTAATATGCCTCTTTAGTATGTAGAGGTATAACCACGCTCTTTTTTCCATACCAAAACCTTCTACCTCTTTTTCGCCAAATTTTTTGTTATATTCAGTGGTTTTTAATTTTTTTCTTTATTGTGGTGGGAAACAGTTTTCCATCCATTGTTATCAATGTTATTATCATTCGTAAGATTTATTACGTCATTCATTTTTTTCGTTTGTGTCTCAACAAAGATCCGGGTATGTATTATTCTGGACGTCAGAAGTTGATGGTTTTAAGTTCTTCTCTATAGTGTCCAAGAGCCTTGCCTCTGTACTTTCATTAGAGAGATTAACTGTTGAAAGGTCATTGCTATTTATTTGAGATGGCACCATTTTTTGTTTCACCACTGTATTATAAGATAGTTTGTTTTGATTAGTAATGAAGGTTGATTTTTTGTTAGTGTCTTTTTTCATGTTCTCAACTTTTTCAGCTAGCAGTTGATTATTTTCTTTTAAGAGTTTATTATTCTCAAATAGTAGGTTATATTTTTCATCCTTTTCTTTTAATAAATTATTCAATCTCTCATTATCCAACCAGCCAGCCAATTTTAATTGATCAGGAAAAATTCCAAATTTAAAAGAATTATTTATAATATGGCAAATTACCTCTTTTATTTCAGCTATACACAGTTTTACAATACTGGTAGGTGTTCCATCCTCTCCACTACTATATTTATTTTTAAGGTTTTTAACTATATTGAACAATACACTAGTAGTTATAGGTTTCAAATAGATTGACTGATTGTTATCTAAAATATTACATTCAAAAGGAATTTTATTTACATTTGCAATAAATTCTGAGACCACCTTTAATTTTGTTTGTTTACCAGTAATTTCATTATGTATAGACCACATACATTTACTTTTATTATCTGAATTTACAATTTTATTTTCATACATATTTTCCTGTTTTCTGCCAACAAGTTATTGTATTTAATTTTCTCATTGTTATACATTTCCTTATAATTACTGTCAAACATAAGACACTGATTTAAATGAGATTATTATTAATCCTACAGAATTGTCTTGGCTCGTCCTGTAGATTCGAAAACAAGTTATAGAGAATTATCATTAATCTAATTTCGTTTTTAAATAAAATTTCCATAATTATTCGAGATATCGAAAACTGTCACACTATTATCGTCCCACCCTGTATTACGCCTCTTTGCAAGACAAGATTTTCGTAAATTATATTATTTACATTATGCTTAAATATGTTTATGTTTATTGAACCATAGGGACTCACAATCTCAAATTAAATTCTATTGAAAATTTACCATTTAAAGAGCATCAATTTTATTGCTCTTTATTCCTAAAACGAAATGAAGGGTTCATAATCCCTACATTATGTGCTATTACCTGAAAATCGTTAGTAGGTACTAACTTCTTGTGGTATGGCCTATAAAACACAAGACACCGATTCAAATGACATTATTCTCTTGAAATCAGTTGCTGGTTACAGATAAACTGTCTGCTTCAAAAAATATAGTGAGTGCTTTCTGTAGTTTTATCAGCTTGGCCAGTTTGTTCATTTGGAAGTAAAAGGTATGTATAAAAATATTGTTTTGAAACGTTTAACTGGTTATTCATTCTATATTCAATATATGTATCTATAAGTTTTTTTAATCTATTTAAAACTCATCAACGCTCAGCATTCGCTATTAAAGTTTTATAATTTCCTTTTTAAATGAGAATAAATTCATTTCTCTCGTGGTTTAAGAAAGCTGCTAAATAATATAATACAATTATAGTGCAGTGAGTTTTGAAATGTAGCTGTTTTGTGCACTGGGATCAACAACAGATCTTTGTGTCTTGTATTATATATTATACGTGATTATCTGCCAGGGTGGTGAATGTATACAAATTGATTTTTGCAAATATCAGACATTTGTAGATGATATAAATGTTAGGAACTGTAAAATTTTTATATTTTTTAAATAATTCTTTACAGCTACTTCTATTATTTATGTTAAAAATGAATCTCAGTAATCTTAACGTACACATATATATTGTCTGAAAGTTATTTGTGGCATTCTACGAATATTCTTCCTTTTATTAGGGTCTTATACCTCATGTATTATCCTTTTCTAAAACAAATTACCAAATCTACAAAATAATAGAATTAATGGAAAAAAGCCTCTACGCCTGTGACGTTTACGTCAAAGGAACAGTCAGAGGTTATTTTTTTACAAATAATATAAATCGGAATAAACACAGAAATAATGTATTTTGCTGACGTTTCAGAATGTAGTCTCTTGCCGTTTTCAAAGTTTCTTTTTAGAAGAACTCTTATTTGTTGTGTATGTCAAATACACAGCTTTAAGATTTTGTTTATGTTATTTCCATAGATACTTACTACTTGCACAGAACTGATGATATTTTCTTTTAGATAATATGTTGAGTTTGTTAAGTTCTTCTTTTAACATTGGTAGCCAGGTTGTACAAATATCTACAGAACAATTCGATTAGTATTTATCTTCATTTAATAAAATTATTACTGATTCTTTAATTTTGATTTTTTTGTTATCTGCCTGTTTTGTTAAAATTTTTGCCGAGTCCCCGTTCCTATGTCTGCTTTCCCAAGCATGTTCACAAATCTTTGATTTCTGAATTTCATTCTTTCAATGTAATTCTTGTGCTCATTCAATCTCACACTGAAAGGTCTGGATGACTCACCCACATAATATTTATCACATTCGCGCAGGATATTGTAAATACAGTTTTTTGAATACTGCTCCCGGTTTTGTTTTGTTCAAATAGATCTCAAAGTGTTCCTCGTTTGAAATACCATCCTAACATCAAATTTGTCACCTATTTGGCGTAGCTTCTCCGATAGTCTGTATACATAAGGAATTGTTGCTGTATAATGACATTCAGGTTTTTGTCGTACCTGATTGTTCCTATTTTCAACATTTATGAAAACTCTATCAACAAATGCCTCAAGGTATTGATTTTGTACTGTAACCTCTTTAATACATTTTTCTCGTTATTTCAAAAAACTGTATTTACAATATCCCGTGCAAATGTGATAAATGTTATGTGGGTGAGTCATCCAGACCTTTCAGTGTGAGGTTGGATGAGCACAAGAATTACATTAGAAAGAATGAAATTCAGAAATCAAAGATTTGTGAACATGTTTGGGAAAACGGACATAGAATAAACTGGGACTCGGCAAAAATTTTAACAAAAGAGGCAGATAACAAAAAAAGAAAAAATTAAAGAATCAGCAATAATTTTATTAAATGAAGATAAATATGTATCGAATGTATCGTTAAAGAAAGAATTTAACAAACTCAACATTACCTAAAATAAAATATCTTAAAGCTGTTTATTTGACATACACACAGCAAATAAGAGTTGTTCTAAAAAAAAAGCTTTGAAAACGGAAAGAGACTACCTACTTTCCGAAACGTCAGCAAAATACATTATTTCTGTGTTTATTCCAATTTATACTATTTGTAAAAAATAACCTCTTAATGTTCCTTTGACGTAGACGTCACAGGCGCAGAGGCTTTTTTCCAATAATTCTATTATTTTGTAGATTTGGCAATTTGTTTTAAAAAAGGATAATGCATGTGGTAGAAAATCCAAATAAAAGGAAAAAATACGCACCACATATAGTAGGCAACTCCCAAGTCTAAAAAGGATGTCCGGAAGGCGTTACACATTATAAAAAACTCAGACAACACTCATTCATTACCCACCGACATTGCCAATGCCGGTGTTGGCGGGGATCGAACCCAATTCATTTCAATATAACTTTATTCTAAATTATTAATTACAGTTACCTCCCAATGTACAACAGAATCACACCATAGCGAATTTGCTACATAACTTGCCTTAAACGAGTTACCATGCCGGTGTCAAACAGTTGTCTGTTTATGCATTTTCGTAGACACACGAGATATATGAAATTATATTTATTGTTTTTACTTAATTTCTTATTTCCAAAATTTTCGTACATTTTGATTGGATCATATAATTGTCATCCCTGACATGTTCACTAATATTTTGGCATAATTTTTATGTTATTAAAGAAGTTTACATGATTGTTGATGGTTTGGACCTTTACTTGGTGAAAATCCATGTTACAAGTACACAAAAAACAAGTTTAATTGTTTGATCTTCACAAATTTATTTTAACTTAAAACATAACAATTGTTTCGCCACACTCTGGCTTCTTCAGATGTTGAGTATAATACTAAAATTACTAAGTAAAGCACAGGGTATTTATAGTCTAGACAATCCAAGAAAGTATATAAATAGCTTAAGACCTTAATTTACGAAAAATTTAAAAGTGTATTGTTAATCTTCTAAGAAAAATATAATAGTTGAAGACTCTAATTTTAATTTGCCTATAAGCTCCCATTCATGTTAATCTGGCCCTACGTGCATGTTCTCTCAATCTATATGACTCACCCACATAATACGGACACTAAGTAAACACGATTTTTGAAATTTTGAGCCATATTTATTGGCTTAGCTGTTGTTAAAACTGTGAGCACTGGAAACTGATTTCTGATTCTTGGTCATTTTTTTGAGAAATACATGAAATTATTGCTAAAGATTTAAACTAAAAGATTTGTTTATTTATAATTTTTCATTATTGCAGGTGAATCACCGGAAACATCAAATTAGTTAGATATAACTATAAGTTATTGAAGATTTTGTAAAGTGGAACATTCTAGAATGAATAAGAACGACAGTATAATTTCAGTAATAAGATCGATTAATTCACCAGACCTTTCAGATAGTAAGGAATGGTTTGAAGGAAATTCGCTTCATCATGCAGTTGAAAAAAATCAGGTTGAAGTTGTTAAACTGTGTTTAAATAGAGGAATCCATATTAACGTTAGAAACAAAGATGGTATGACACCACTTCATATTGCCTGCAAGAAAAATCATCCAGAGATGGTAGTGACGCTTTTAAAGTCTGGTGCTAATGTTAATTCCACAACTTATCTAACAATCAAACAAGACATTTGTGAGGGCTTTACACCACTCCATTATGCTGTGATAAAAGGCAGTCAGCAAATTACAAAGTTACTTTTAAAACGTAACGCAGTTGTTGATATTAAGGCGTTGTATGGAACACCACTGCATATTGCTGCTGTCAAAGGATTTCAGCAGATTGTATCGGAGCTCTTAGACTATGGATCAGCAATAAATTCTGAATGTATGCCAATGGCATATACGCCACTACATTTTGCATCTGCCAATGGTAAAAAGAAAGTTGTTAGGTTGCTATTAAGTAACGGTGCCAATGTTAATGCCGTTACCAAGGCTAACCAAACACCACTTTATGTAGCAACCGAACGGGGACATCATGCTACTGTAAAGCTACTCTTGGAGTATGGAGCTGATGTCGATACTCACAACAAGGATGGTAACAGTACATTATATTGTGCTGTTAAAAAGGGCCATTCAGACGTCATCAAGGAGCTTCTCAAGTTCTGTCCCGATATTAATAATGAAAGTAATCAAAATTCTCTTAGACTCGCAATATATCTGGCAGGTAACAAGTACAGGGATATTCTGACACGTGATAAATACAGAAACATTCTTAAGGATCTTTTTAAGTATGGTTTTGTTCTTAACTTTGAAGACATAAATAATTGGAAGTTATTGTGGAGATCCATTCGGTATGGATATACGAAAATAGTTGAGGTTCTGTTGACGTATGGTGCTAATGTTAACATGAGGTTTGAGTGTGAGGAGCATACACCTCTACATATTGCAACTATTTACGAGAAAAAGAGAACGGTCAAATTGTTGATTAAACACGGAGCTAATGTGAACGCCAAAGATGCAGACGGGAAAACACCAATATGTTATGCTGTCAAGAACAATTATTTGAAAATCGCCAAACTGCTCTTAAGTAATGGGGCTAAGATAAAAGATTATCCAGACTTACTCATTGCTGCTGTTCGGACGGTATCAGTAAACATGGTTAAAATTCTTCTAAAATCTGAATCTGATATCGACATTAACTATAGAAATAGCTCTGGAAGAACAGCTTTGAATTATACTGCTCTTGTTTATAGGGATAGTTTTAAAGTGAACGGAAGTATAGCGAGACTACTTCTAGCTAATGGGGCTAGTGCTGATATTCGTTCTGAAAACGGGACAACTGTACTTCATACCGCTATTGAGAAAGGGTGTGCGGAAGTTGTTGAAGCTCTAGTGGACTACAACGTAGATGTCAATTTATTTGTTTACAGAGTGTCACCCCTTCATATTTCCGCTGAAAAAGGAAATAAATCAATTGTCCGGACGCTCTTACAACATGGAGCTATTGTAAATGCGAAGAGACGAGATGGAAAAACTGCACTTTGTATTGCGGTTGAAGAAGGTCGATCAAGCATAGTAAAATTGTTGTTAGTATATCGTGCAGAGGTTAATTGTAGAAATGATGCAGATATGACCCTACTTCATCTTGCCACTTTGAGACATAATGAAGAAATTATTGACATTCTCATTGAATTTGGTGTCAATGTCGACTCAATAAATGCTTATGGCCAGACACCACTTATAATAGCGTTTCGAGAAATGCGCAGAAACATTATGGTAGCTCTATTGCAAGGTGGTTGTGATATTAATGTAAGGGGTGCAAAGGATGCTAGAGGGCATGACTTGCCGTGTATAAGTGCATTACTTCAGCAATTTAACGCCAGGTGCAATGATTATAATTCAACGAATATGAAAATTGTTGTCCGTCACATTGCACAATTAAAAGCAAAAAAATCATTTGTAAATGAAACATATATGGAAGCGATTAATGCCAACCTCAACATAAAACAGTACTATATTAACTGTGAGGCAGAAATTAAAAAAATGAAGAAAAAAAAGATTGCAAATACTATTGTGTCATTTTATGATATTTTGACAAAAAATAAACACCAAGTAGCAATATATGCGGCAAATGAAAATATAGTGAAAGTCTTTGAATCGGAGGAATATACTGAAATATTTCCAATATATGGTGATCTACTAGAGAATCGGTTTGAAAAAGGAGAAAAGAGATTGCGTTTATTACAACGAAGCATAAAATCCTTCAACGCTTTGATCGGAATTCAGCTACCTGATGTATTTACTAACGTAATGTTCAGCTACTTAAACAAGTTTGACATGAAAAGCTTAATATATGCTTGTCCATATGAAATTAGTCATGAAACCTAGCTCAGTCTAGGTAAGCTTAGAGCAAATATTTCCTGACACAAATGAAGATGTTACATTTGTTTTTAACGTTG
Organism: Leptura quadrifasciata; assembly: GCA_963675555.1. NCBI lineage: Eukaryota > Metazoa > Arthropoda > Insecta > Coleoptera > Cerambycidae > Leptura > Leptura quadrifasciata. The sequence goes on from OY776674.1 coordinate 29,355,715, forward strand.
TAGGTATGTGATATTTTGGGCTTTCATTATTTACAGTATTTTAAGTTAATTAATGACCACTTGTCAGTACAAAGTAATTGTATAATTTGTATGCAAATACAGAAATTTATTAAGGGACTTTTTAAGTATGGTTCTGTTCTTAACTTTGAAGACATAAATAAGTCGAAGTTATTGTGGATATCCATTCGGTATGGATATAGGAAAATAGTTGAGGTTCTGTTGACGTATGGCGCTAATGTTAACATGAGGTTTGAATATCAGGAGCATACACCTCTACATATCGCAACTATTTTCGAGAAAAAGAGAATGGTCAAATTGTTGATCAAACATGGAGCTAATGTGAACGCCAAAAATGCAGACGGGAAAACACCAATATGTTATGCTGTCGAGAACAATTATTTGAAAATCGCCAAACTGCTCTTAAGTAATGGGGCTAAGATAAAAGATTATCCAGATTTACTCATTGCTGCTGTTTGGACGGTATCAGTAAACATGGTTAAAATTCTTCTAAAATCTGAATCTGATATCGACATTAACTATAGAAATAGCTCTGGAAGAACAGCTTTGAATTATACTGCTCTTGTTTATAGGGATAGTTTTAAAGTGAACGGAAGTATAGCGAGACTACTTCTAGCTAATGGGGCTAGTGCTGATATTCGTTCTGAAAACGGAACAACTGTACTTCATACCGCTATTGAGAAAGGGTGTGCGGAAGTTGTTGAAGCTCTAGTGGACTACAACGTAGATGTCAATTTATTTGTTTACAGTGTGTCACCCCTTCATATTTCCGCTGAAAAAGGAAATAAATCAATTGTCCGGACGCTCTTACAACACGGAGCTATTGTAAATGCGAAGAGACGAGATGGAAAAACTGCACTTTGTATTGCGGTTGAAGAAGGTCGATCAAGCATAGTAAAATTGTTGTTAGTATATCGTGCAGAGGTTAATTGTAGAAATGACGCAGATATGACTCTACTTCATCTTGCCACTTTGAGACATAATGAAGAAATTATTGACATCCTCATTGAATTTGGTGTCAATGTCGACTCAATAAATGCTTATGGCCAGACACCACTTATAATAGCGTTTCGAGAAATGCACAGAAACATTATGGTAGCTCTATTGCAAAGTGGTTGTGATATTAATTTAAGGGATGCAAAGGATGTTAGAGGGCATGACTTGCCGTGTATAAGTGCATTACTTCAGCAATTTAACGCCAGGTGCAATGATTATAATTCAACGAATATGAAAATTGTTGTCCATCACATTGCACAATTAAAAGCAAAAAAATCATTTGTAAATGAAACATATATGGAAGCGATTAATGCCAACCTCAACATAAAACAATACTATATTAACTGTGAGGCAGAAATTAAAAAAATGAAGAAAAAAAAGATTGCAAATACCATTGTGTCATTTTATGATATTTTGACAAAAAATAAACACCAAGTAGCAATATATGCGACAAATGAAAATATAGTGAAAGTCTTTGAATCGGAGGAATATACTGAAATATTTCCAATATATGGTGATCTACTAGAGAATCGGTTTGAAAAAGGAGAAAAGAGATTGCGTTTATTACAACGAAGCATAAAATCCTTCAACGCTTTGATCGGAATTCAGCTACCTGATGTATTTACTAACGTAATGTTCAGCGCTACTTAAACAAGTTTGACATGAAAAGCTTAATATATGCTTGTCCATATGAAATTAGTCATGAAACCTAGCTCAGTCTAGGTAAGCTTAGAGCAAATATTTCCTGACACAAATGAAGATGTTACATTTGTTTTTAACGTTGTAGGTATGTGATATTTTGGGCTTTCATTATTTACAGTATTTTAAGTTAATTAATGACCACTTGTCAGTACTAAGTAATTGTATAATTTGTGTACAAATACAGACATTTATTAAGGGACTTTTTAAGTATGGTTCTGTTCTTAACTTTGAAGACATAAATGATAGGAAGTTATTGTGAAGATCCATTCAATATGGATATACGAAGATAGTTGAGGTTCTGTTGGGGTATGCCGCGAATGTTAACATGAGGTCTGAGTATCAGGAACAAAGACCTCTACATAGCACAACTACGTCCGAGCAAGAGAGAATTGTCAGATTGTTGATTAAACATGGAGCTAATATAAACGCCAAAAATGCAAACGGGAAAACCAATATGTTATGCTGTCGAGAAAAATTATTTGAAAATCCCCAAACTGCTCTTAAGTAATGGAGCTAAGATAAAAGATTATCCTGACCTACTCATAACTGCTATTCGGAAGATATCAGTAAACATGGCTAAAATTCTTCTAAAATCTGATTCTGATGTTGACATTAATTATAGGGACAGCCTTGGAAGAACAACTTTGAATTATACTGTTCTTGAGTTTGAGCACAGTTTTAAAGAGAAGGGAAGTATAGCGAGACTGCTACTAGCTAATGGGGCTAGTGCTGATATTCGTTCTGGAAAAGGAACTGTACTTCATACCGCTATTGCGATAGGGTGTATGGAAGTTGTTGAAGCTCTATTGGACTGCAATGTAGATGTAAATTTGCTCGTTAACAATGTATCACCCCTTCATATTTTCGCTGAAAGGAAATAAATCAGTTGTTCGGATGCTCTTACAACGCAGAGCTGTTGTAAATGCTAAGAGAGGAGATGGAAAAACTGCATGTTGTATTGCAGTTGAAGAGAATCAATCCAGAATAGTAAAATTGTTGTTAAGATATGGTGCAGAGGTTAATTGTAGAACCGAAGCAGATATGACTCTTCTTCATCTTGCCACTTTGAGACATAATGAAGAAATTATTGACACTCTCATTGAATTTGGTGTCAATGTCGCTCAATAAATGCATATGGCGAGACACCACTTCTAATGGCTTTTCGAGGAATACATATAAACATTAAGGTAGCCCTATTGCAAAGTGGTTGTGGTATTAATGTATGGGGTTCAAAGGATGTTACAGGACAGCACTTGCTGTGTATAATTTCGTTACTTCAGCAATTTAACACCATGGTTATGATTCAGGAAATACAACATTTGTTGTTGTTAGTCGCATTGCACAATTAAAACCAAGAAATTTATTTGTGAATGAAACATATTGGCGCAACATAAAACAGTACTATATTAACTGAGGCAGAAATTAAAAAAATGAAGAAAAAAAGATTGCAAATATCATTATGTCATTTTGACAAAAATAAACCCCAACTAGCAATATATATGAGACAAACGAAAATATAGTGAAAGTCTTTGGATCGGGGGAATATACTGAAATATTTCCAATATATGTTGATCTACTAGAGAAAGAAGAGAGACGGCATTTATTAAAACGAAGCATTCCTTCAACGCCTTGATCGGAAATCAGCTACCAACATAATGTTCAGCTACTTAAACAAATTTGACATGAAATGCTTAATATATGCTTGTTCATATATTAGTCATGAAACCTAGCTCAGTCTAGGTAAGTTTATAGTAAATATTTCGTGGCACAAATGAAGAATATTATAGTTGTTTTTAACATTGTATATATATTACCATTATTTATCATAATATTGTCTCTATTTTATGGACCTTAATTATTTATATGCGTTTAAAGTTAGTTAATGAACATTTATCAGTACTAAGTAATTGTATAATTTGTATATTTCAGTAGTATTAATATACAACTGTTAGAGAAAAATTGGTTTATTATTGATAATCTTACCACCTGCACAAACAGCATTCCGCATTAGTAGAATGCAAGTTTTCACGGCCGTTGTCTAATGAAGTAGTTTCTTCCGGGTCTTACCGTGGTCGTCGAATTTGACTTGACGTTTCGCTGATCATCCTGTCAGCTTCTTCTGAGTCTTTAGAATCCTTCGGAAGAAGCTGACAGGATGATCAGCGAAACGTCAAGTCATGTTCGACGACTATGGCAAGACCGGGATGAAATAACTACTTCATCAGCATTCTGCATTGTTTACATATATTAGTAAAATTATTTACATTCATTCAAACAGAACTTGAATCAAGAGTGGGCAAACTAGGCTGCAACCTAGGAACACAATAGTTCAAAGCATTTTTCAGTTTGGCGGAATTTTTCAATGAGGATCTGATTACCGTCGTCAACTTTATGGAGGGAAGTCCTGTTAAAGGATGAGACAACTCTACACTTGCTATGGGTGGGTTATGGCCACGGGGGCGTTTTCATGTGAGGGCTGTTTTTCACAAATCAATATCTTTGGTGTCTAAATACCACTTTTACAAATACCTTGAAAAACGAAGTTGATAAAAAAGAGCACGATAACAATGCATATTTACCAGTCATTTGCAATTTAACCGTGCACATAAAAAACGCAACAAAAACTTTACGACCTCATTAAAGTACCATTACTCTGTACTATTTCGCTGGCAAATTAAATCACCTTTATAGATTTTTAATGTGCGTCGGCTTGTTTGATGAACCATACTGAATGGTTCACAGGGGTTAATAATGAGTTCGTAAAGTTTTTATTGTCTTTTTTATTTGCACTGTAAATCCGCAAGTTGAATATGTTGGATCTTTCAGAATGAAAAAATATGACATTGTACCAAATTACAGAACTAAATACATTTTTTTTTTATTTATAAAATTTTAATGTTTTAAGAATATGTCATAGAAGCAAAAATAAAAGTGATCTGTCAAAATAGTTACAAAGAATTTAAGAACAAAGTTGAGATGTGTGTTGAAAATGGAGGCACATGGGTCGAATAAATAAATTTAAATTACCTATTATTACATTTATATTAAAAAAAAAAAAAATTATAAATAAAAAAAAAATTTATTTAGTTCTGTAATTTGGTACAATCTCATATTTCTTAATTCTGAGCAAATTTTTCTAATAAAAATTTTAATATTTTGCATAGAAAGGGCACTTTACACGATGCGATTTTTATTTTTAAACTGTTACGAGTGCCCTCTAAATTTTTTAAAGTAACATACTAAAAATAGCAATAGCAAAAGCAGAATACAAAAAATTGTGTTTTTAATTTAAAAAAATTGTCATTTACACCTATAATACCGCTTTGCCATGGACACATTGTAGATAATGCGTTAAACTGGGAAATGCACACAGCCATTCTTTGTAATAAACTTTCATCATTGTTTCGCCCTCTTTAGGTTAAGAAATATTACTGACAAGAATATTCTGCACTCTTTCTATCATGCCTAATTTGTTTCACACTTGCGTTATAGAATTTTATTCTGGGGGCATCAATATATAGAGTAGGTATTGAAATTACAAAAAGAGCCATAAGGAATATATAAGTATATCAAATCGAACATCATGCAGGATATATTTAAAAAAATTACAATTGCTAACATTACCCTGTATATATGTCTTAGAAATTTTATTATCAAATCGAACTTAAATAAGTTTATAACTAATGACGACTTCCATTAATATGAAACCAGGCGCAACCATTTGCTGTCAATTCCATATTGCTCCAGTTTAACAATGTATGAAACACGCCCTACATATGTATAGTGTATACGACCAGAATTGAAACCGTATAAAAACTAAGCCGGCAAAAACAGTCGGTATCTATTTATTATTTTTCTTATGACACGCATTTCTATTTACCTCCGCAAGAGATGCCGGCTGTTTTTGCCTGCTTTTAGTTTTTATACGGTTTCAATTCTGGTCGTATACACTATAGGACTAAATTATTCAATAGATTAAACCCAGAAATAAGGTATATAAGCAATCTAAAATCATTCAAATCTAGAATCCATAATATGTTTTACAGTATTTCAGAATAGAGGTATATGAACTCGAATTTATAGTTTGTATACTGTATCTTATGTATTGTATGTTGTTAAATTAATTATATTATATTAAAATTATGTTTGTGTTATTGTGTTAGATAACTTCTTACTGTTTATATGTCAGCATCAATTTTAAGTAATTTTAAATTTTTTATATGCATATTTTTTTATACACATCTTTTAAATCTTGTGTCAGATAATTTTGTATGTATATATTTTCTTATTTCAAATCTGTAGCTTATATTTATTATTGGTCTGTGATATATGTTAGAGTAATTTCGTCTGACTTTTTCCCAGAGCTGGTCCGAAGCACTGTGCTTGTCTAAGCACTTTTGTGCTCGGGAGCACTGTGCTTAGGAGCACTTTTTAAAAACGGTGCTTAGTGCTTCGAGCACTTTATGAAAGGGCTTAGTGCTTAGTAATCGCGTAAAGTGCTCGCGAGCACTCTGAAAGAGCTTACGAGCACTCTGAAAGTGCTTACGAGCACTTTAGTGCTCGCGAGAACGCCAAAAAACTCCCAAGCACTTTAGAAAACCAACGAGAGAGGCATTATTTTTACATGACATTTGTATACTGGACATGGATATACAAACGTCGTGACTCACATCCAATTTAGGAGAAAAAAATTAGAAGTACTTTGAAAAAAATTTATATATACACGTTGTCCTTAGTCTAGTATAAGACTAGCAGGTTGGCCATAGAACAGAGTTAGATATTGTTAACGAATATCCAACTATAAAAAAGCTTTTTTTTAAATTCAACACTGTACTACCATCAAGTGCACCAGTAGAACGAATGTTTTCATTTGCAACAATAATAAATGCACCCAAACGCCATTCTCTGAGCGATACAAATTTTGAAAATTTTGTGCTTCTAAAAGCTTATGGAAATTTTTGAGAACTGCTTTCACAATTACCAAAAAGTTGCTTATTATTTTTCTGATTGTTACATAACGAAATTTTTTTAATTTTTATTCATTTTATTTTAGTTCAAATTAATTTTTAGTTCTTCTTTTTATGTACGTCGGACGTCATTATTTATTATTGTTTGTTCAGTCTGTTGTCTGTTATTATATGAATAAACATTTTTTATACATATTATAATTTTATATCACACGAATCCTAATATCCCTGCAATAAATAAAAAATTATAGAATACTATCAAATTGTCAAATAAATAGTTACAACCAATTATGCCCCCTTTGTAAAATAAATATTACAATAGTTCGGACGCTAAGCATAAAAATATATAAACAGAATTAAAAACTGACCTAAGAAACGAAGATTTTAGAGAACTGAAACATATAAATCCTGATGATATGATAGATATCTTCATAAAAAAATACAGTGTTATATAACAAAAAACACAAAATTGTCAAACAAAATATAGTCCGAAAGCGGAAAGAGTGCTGCATTCAGCAAATTATATTTATCCTACATTATTTTTCTGGGCTGCTTTTGTTGTCTTTCATCCTTTTTTTTATAAATAACACTGAATTCAATAGAGTTCTAGCCTTAGTATATAGCTACTACATGATTTTTTAAAAGTGCTTAGTGCTCGAAAATTTAAGCACTTTTTGTCAGTGCTTAGTGCTCGCGAGCACTTTTGGTCAGTGCTCGGTACAGCTCTGCTTTTTCCTATACTATTGTAATATGGTCTCTTGGAATAATCTAACTATCTAACTAATATGCCAGATAAGTAGATGTGTTTGTAGATTTTTGGATACAAGATAATTGTCCAACTGGCTCCGCCTATCTTGTCAAATTTTCCTCCATTTGTTGGCACAATACTGTGTACCCTTATAGATCCGTCAGATAGTGACAGATTTAGATGCCCCATTTTCGCATACAAACCTCGAAGAGGGATGAAAGGTACAAGAATGTTGAGTAGAATGAAGGGAAATTTACGAGTGGCCCCTGGGGATAACATATGGAAAATTCGACTTTCCTTAACAGAAATAAAAGGTGTCTGCTGCCCATATTTTCACGCAAGCCGTATTCACCAAATGATTAATTACTGGAACCTGGCTTCGGAAAACCAAAGGCTTGAGTGTTGCAGGTGGCTAAAAGGTTGAAATAACGGCGTAATCTTGTAAGGAAAAATCGAGATATTGACCGATTTTTCCACACAAGCCCATCGAAAGTTTGAAAATGTACATCATCACTAGCCCGAAAAACATATTGACTTGAGTGGCGCGAACGAATAAGTACATTTTGTGGTCTGTTGAGGAAAATAGAATTTTCCATATGTTATCTCCAGGGGCCACTCGTAAATTTCCCTTTATTCTACTCAACATCGATGTACTTTTTAACCCTCTTCGAGGTTTGTATGCGAAAATGGGGCACCTAAATCTGTCACTATCTGGCAGTCTATTATTTATAAGAGCATCTGTTCTATTATGAAGATGTTTAAATGTCTCTGCGAATACATATTCTGCTATGGCACACTTCATCTGACAGTGTTGAATATATTTCCTTTATCCATATCCTGATGAATCCTCTTATGTAGAAAATGACATCCAAAATTATAATTGGAGACCGTCTGCACTCATATCCAGGACTGCAAAATGTTTGCTGAAGGAGTTTTGGATTCATATATAAAGTTGAGCATTTTCCGCCTCGAATGGTTTTAAATCACAGATCAACATTTTAAATCAAAGCATTTCGTAAGCAGTGTGAAATGTGGTTGCCAAATTCATGAACGATGACGCCTTTATTGTTTGGCGAGTTTTACCCGAGCCTAAGCGTGAATGAAAAAAGGGGCAGTCTCACCTCTCACCTGCCTGAAAAACGAGCAAAAAAATTACAGGTAACTCAACAAAAAGGTCGTCCACAAAAACACAAGCGCTTTTATAAAGCAAGGGGGAACTCACCAATGAAATATCCCTTGAGGTAATCCAAAAAAATATGCGTGGCATCACTAATCTGTTAATAACTGTTGTGACATACTTATCTTTTTGTCATAATTTCCTTTAGAACGTTTTAAACGCTAAGTATTATTTATGTCGCTTAAGAAACTCTTTCTTTATATGTCTCAGTGGTACCAATCTGCTTCTCGCCATAATACTTTTTACCAAAATTTCTCTTCTGCAATATTCACTGGCACTAGTGAGCATTCATACGAACTACTGTTGCCAGTGATATACTTGTACTTGTGAGGCTCAACTATCTGATATTCGACGGTTCTACTTATATAAATATATTATTTTGACTTCATGGTTGATAGTTGGTAGGTGGTTGGTAGTCATCAATGCTGCCAATGTGAAAATGAGAATTTGGTGTTTTTAGTTAAAAAATATAAGGAATTTTTAGTTTTTATAAGATGGTCAACATGATATGGACGTTTTTAGTTTGCCAGGCCCTAATGTGACAGCTGTTAAGTGAGAAATGTCACAATTTGGGGAGTTTTTAGAAGTGTCAGGACATATTGATATTATTATTTTTTATTATAAAGTGTAATGTTCGCTGTATCGCCCCAACCAAAAGGCTAACTTCGTGAGTGCTGTTAATAATCGTGTGACAATGATCCTTTTCATGCCTCCTGGTTAAGAAATTAAAATTCCGATCATGAATGGAACTGCTTTAGTAGAGGATGGGTCGGTAGTTGACCGACGACCTATAGTAACATGTAGGTCACAGGTTAGTTAATCGGATTAGTTAAGACTAATTAATTCGTATTCAAGGTGCTGGAGAATTGGAGGTTTTTTCCACAATAGAAGATAACCTGGCACAGGCTTTACCACAGGATTCGTGCGACTGGAGAAGATCTCTCGGTCGCCCAGTACGGCCAGTGCATATCGGAGCTAGTTTTGTACCATTTAGCCCATCGGCGTTACCGAAAGCCAATCAGTGGGACCTTATACGTCAACCTTTGTTTCATATTTATTGGACGGAATGCATGGTTCGTTTCTGATTAATTATTTTACAAAGTCTCATTCTATGTGCCCTAGAGATGTTGATGTTTGTATTAAACGAAACGATGGGGTCAATGTTTTTATTTTATAGTCCACTATGTATTTGAATTTTTCGAATATTTGCACTGAAATCGAGACTGAAATAATAAACAAAACATTATCTTTATCTTCAATATGAACAAGGTGTTTACATCTATAAAAAGATAAAGACCATGTAGACAAACAAATTAAGTAGGTGTTTGTTCGTTTGTTAAATTTTATCTACTCTCTTCAGATGCCTTTCCTTTTATTTTACTAGGTAGGACCCATCTATACACATGAAATGTAGACTATTTACTAAACATTATTATCCTTAAGGTGGACAGATATTTAGAAACCAGTTTTGTTATCGAACTAATCGTTGTACTTTAAGCTTTTTTGGTTATATGAAAATCTGTAGAACGATTCAATGTCCTTTTGTTTTCTTTAAGATAAGACTAAGATAACTTAATTTATTGTTTGTTCTTTAATTTCCGTTTTTTTGTTGTCTACCTCGTTCGTTAGAATAAGTATCTGCTGTATGCAAGTTTTTAATTATACTTCAGAAAAGTTAAGAAATGAAAAAGTGAAAAAACATTTTATTCCATTTAAAATTCTCAAAAAAATATTGAATTATGCTTGTTTTTAATGCCATTACAGTCTACAGAAAATGCTATACAGCTATTTAATAGGAATCGACCGATATAGATATTTTTGCCGATACCGATAATCGGCCGATATCAATATAGCATTTACTGATACTATAGGCAATACAAATTCATAGGTGTGTGTACGTTCTGCCATTTTAGAAAGTTATCAAGTTATGTTCTGCCACCAGCAGAAAGCCTTTCAACATCTGCTCAATTACATAGTCATAGTCAATTAACCATTTCAAAGTCATTTAAAAATATACGTTCTTGGAAAATAAACTCTTCTAAGTCCAAAGAATATCATTATTTAATTGGCAAACTAATTGCAGTAGACAATGAATCCTTCAGAATTGTCAATGATATGGGCTTTAGGCGTTTATTGAAGAAAGCAATCCCCTCTTATCAGATTCCTTCAGATAAATATTTTCGACAAAATATTGTACCAGATATTTGCAATAGCTGTAAGGAGATATTGCTACAAAAGCTGACTTGTAGGACAGGAAAAATCACTATTGCATCTGATATTTGGACATCTTATAGTATAATAATAATTCTTATATATCGTTATCGGGTCGTTGGATCGAAAATTCAGGCATCAGATGTTCATATGTTTTGGCTGTAAGACATTTTCCAGGAAGCTACAAGAGCCAAGCTATACTAAAAGTGTTAAGTGATATGCTAAATGAATGGAACCTACACAATGATAAAGTACCCCTATTTATTGTTGATAATGCATCTGACATAAAGAAAGGAATTAGGGATATTAAAATTCGTCATGAATCATGTTTCATACACACCCTCCAGCTAGTGATACAGAATTCGCTTGAGAGTCAAAGAGTTGTCATTGATACAGTAGCAAAATCCAGAAGAATCATAACTCATTTCAACCACTCTTCTCTAGCATGTGGTAAACTGGAAATATTCAAGAGAAATTAAATTGCCCCACCAAAAAGTTAATCTAAGATGTTCAAATAAGGTGGAACTCTACCTTTTATATGTTGGAGAGACTAATTGAACAAAACAATATCTTAATTTATATATTGCAGATCACTCCGAATTAACAGATCTCATCTTTCCACAATAGTAGTAGTACTAGTATATAATATAATTAAATTGCTAAACTCACTTAAGCTATTGACTAAAATTGCTGGTTATGAGGACTGCTGTATTTCTTAAGTCATTCCTGTCGTTTGTGCACTTAAAGCCTATTTGACAAAACGGAGTATCTTGTTCTCAGGTGTAGGAAGATTAAAAGAAGAACTATGGAAAAATTTAGATTATCGTTTCAAAGAAATGTTTTCAAAAACAAGAATCAAACGTTCTCTCGAGAGAACGTTTGATTCTTGCTACATATCTTGATCCAAGATTCAAAACAAAATTTTTTGACGAAAATGTTTGCAACACTTATCCGTGCTCAAATCCCTAATTGGTTCTCAGGAATCCTTTTCAAACATTTAATAAAGAAGTTAAGGATTATATGGCTCTATCAATTATTCCTCGAACAGAAAATCCTTTTATATGGTGGGATAAACACAAGCAAACGTTTCCAAATTTATATGTCCAGGTGAAAACTTTCTTGTCTGCGCCAGGAGCAAGCATTTACAGTGAACAAGTGTTGTCAGAAGCTGGAAATATATGTGAACCACACCGTAGCCGACTGACGCCTGATAGAACCGAAAGTCTAATTTTCCTTCACCATAATTTACCACAACTAAATTTTGTATATTAATTTTAAATCTTCATTTGTTTGTGTGTAGGAATTTATTTTGCAAAGTTTTGACGTCGCAGTTTCTTTCTATATACCTACTGTATCTTGTACTTTGAATTTTACAAGAATAAAAGATACACATATTGAGGTTGGTTTATTTGACCATATTGGCAAAAAATATCGGCAAATTTTTGCCGATATTGATAATCAGCAATAATGCCAATATTGCCGATAACCGAAATATATATCGGTATCGGTCGATCCCTACTATTTAATAAACATTTCTGATACCTGTGATGATTCTAAGCCTGAGTTTGTGATCATTTTCAGGATGTCGATCTATACAAAAACTTAGTCAGGGAAGATATTGAGAACTGGCTCAAAGAACTTAACTCTAAAGATATTCAGGATTGGCTAGTTGTGGTGGTGGAAAATTATGATGGAAAAAGAACTAATAAATTACTGCCTAGGACGACGGTGTTGGATAAAATAAGAGCGGACTTCGCACCAAAACAAGGTTTCTAACGATTTTCATATATTGTTTCTACACATTTGTTGTCCGTTTCTTTATAATATATGTCTGCAGTTCTACCACAGTTTTTAACAATTATGCTATAAACCAATATAAATATGAGATAATCTGTAGGTGCTAAATCTGGTTTGTGAGAAATAAACCATGTTAATATGACTATGCACAGAGTTGAGGTACTGTCGTGAGCAGAAAAAAATAGGACAACTTTTATTTTCTAACGTAAATCTGTCTCTATTTGAATATGTAATGAGTAGCCGAAATAAAACAGATATTACTTTTAATTTATTTTTTATTTTAATGCTGTAGTTATTGCTATAGTATATTTATTTCTCATGCCAGATATACATAGTATATGATGGATGGTTAATGAGATAAATTGCACTGCGTTATAATATTAACAAAAATTTGTTATGTAACATTTTAAGAATGTGGAGAATAAACGTTAGTAGAAATCTTGGATCAAAGGACAAAGGATATCCTACTTAACAAGAAACTAATTATTAATATTTCGTTATTGCACCATTTCTATTTATAACTTCTATAAGTCTGTTTGGCATAGAATTAAATAACCTTATATAATAATCAGTAATAATATTTTCCCATGCATTATTTACTATTTCCAGTAATTCGTCGGCATTCCGTGGTGTCACATTTCGTTTTTGGATACTTCTTACGAGTAGTCCCCATACTTCTTCCATAGGGTTAAGATCTGGACTATGACTGGGCGAGTTAAGAACACTGATGTTGTTATCTTGTAACCAGTTAGTTATGGTATGAGCAGTATGAACGGAATAATTGTCTTGTTGAAATATGAACTCATTATTAAGAAATAATTGTGTCACAGAAGGAAGCATAATATTGTCTAAAATCCTAATACATGTTTCACTATTAAATCATTCTTCAATATGCCACAAAACACCAGGACCACGTGCCGATATCCAAGCCCACATATTGACGGAAAATCTACCATTTTTATCATTGTTAGATATATATTTCTCATCGAATCGAGTATTCGGAGGGCGGTAAACACGAGTACGACTGCTGTGTGTTGACTGGAGGAAAGTTTTTTCGTCTGTAAAGATCACATTGTCCAAAAATTTACATCATGCGCTAAAAATTCAAGCGCAAATCCTACTCGAGCTTCTTTATGTTCAGCTTTAAGTAAGTATTTCTGTGCTGCTGCATGATAGCGTAGCTCCGATTCTCTTACTCGCCGGCGACCAGTACTACTCGATCCAGGAAAATTCGTTTCTTCATCAGCCTGAATAACTGAGTAAAATGGATTTTCTACTAAAGCATTTACCAATTGCAAATCTTGTTGTTGAGTTGATATCCTTCGTCGCCCTGATCCAGGATTTCTACTAATCGTACCGTTTATTCTCTACTTTCTTAAAATGTTACACACCGAATTTTTGTCAATATTATAATGCAGTGCAATTTGTCTCATTGACCGTCCATCTTCTGCTTTAGCAATAACTCCAGATTTAACTAAATCGCTTATATGAGGCATATTAGTTTTTTGCACACTTGCAATAAAATATGACAACTAATTGACAATGTCACAAAAATTAAAGTCAGATGTACACAACTAGATTTTAGCAAAATACCGTTATAAGACGTCCTATTTTTTTTTGCTCACGACCGTACTCTACTAAAATATACTTCAAGTAAAGTAATCAGTACATTGTTACTAATGTACTGTTACTGTTAATAATTTTAAAATCCATGTACTACTACTTGTAACTCCCAGTACTTTGACTAAAAAATGGATACTTGTACTCATTTCTAAATAAGTAATACTTGTTACTTAAAAAAGTACTCCAAGTACTTATGTAGGGTCCCAACTAATTCACAGGGACAGCATTGGTATTTCGTAAAGTATAGCAGACACAAGAAAAGTAAATGGGGAAAAAGTTGAGCAATTTTGGAACAAATAAAACGACCTCTTGAGGTTCCTAATATCTTTTATACTTTTCGAGATATCTTAAAAATGGAAAATTTAAGATTTTCGTTTTTTCACTTTCTTGTCCTTATTTAACAAAATATCAAAAATATCTAAGTATTTAGATTTCGTTTAAGCTGGGCCACCAGCAGCTTTTTTTTAAAGTACGGCTATTTTTTTTATGAGGTGTCATTGTCAATATGGCTATCATAAAAAATATTGAAAATAGAGCGTTGTGCTGCTTTTAAACCATTAATAACATATGTGGCTGAATACGGCACTGGATTATCGCAGAAAAAGAACATTTGAATTAATACTATGTATTATTTATTTTAACAATAATAACAAAATGTAACACTTGTTTAATTTAGTACAAATAATAAATTATAAAAACTGTTCAAATTGTGCACCGTCATTCTTGATACACATGTGTGTTCTCGCTGACATTTGTGCTGTGGCATTAGCTACCATATCTGGAGTTATGTCATTAAAAGCATCAATAATTCTTTGACGCGATTGGTCTACATCACCTACAGCTTCGTAGTAAACTTTATTTTTTAAATACACATAAAAAATAGTCCAAAGGGTTAAACAAGGAGAGCGAGGTGGTCACCTTACAGGTCCATTGGTGTCCAACCACCTTCGATGAAACCACATATCAAATATACCCGAACGACTTTTGAATTATGTGACCCACATCCATCTTGCATAAACCAATTAGAATTTTGAAAAATGCTAGAGGCAATTCGTCAATAACTTCTAATAAATTTAGGTATTTTACATTATGTATTTAAATTACCCTCTATGATTTGGGCCCAATTAGAGAGTTTCCAATTAAACCACACCATAAATTGTTTTTTTTTTTTTTTCATTTATTGAGATACTCAAAAAGATACTAGATCCATAACGGGCATGTTAAACAGTAATATAAGTACAAAATTAATATACATAAAATCTTTGGTATTAATTACATGATAACAAAACAACATATAAAACAATTTGATTTATCTTTAAAAAAATATATACCTATATATATTCTTAGCCTAAATATACTTATTAGGTATAGTAAACAGAGAAATTGCGAAAATGAGTATTTTAGGATGTGAGAATGACTTAAATTTGTACATCACTTATTATTTATATCATATTTAAATTTATGAGTTCGATTGTCTTTGATTTAATAGGTCGTTTTGCATTTTTAGTGAAACTTTCCATTGTGGGTTTATTTCTTATCATCGGTGGTAGTTCATTATACCATTGGAGCGCTTGGTATGTTATTCTTTTTCTGCCTTGAGTAGTTGTAAAAGATGTTAGTGAATATTGTTGATTAGTTCTTGTGTTATGCTGATGAATATCACAGTTTTTTACTGGTCTTATCTCAGTTTGTATTAAACCAGTTTTTATTTTGTAAATTAATTTTACACTATCAAGTTTTATAATTTCACTTATATTTAAAATATTTAAATTACTAGAGATTGTTCGTACTAGTTCTAAACGGTTTATTGAACAGTATTTTGATGACTTTGTTTTGGGTAATTTGAAGTTTCTTGATATCTTGCTGCCTGGCATGTCCCCAGAATGCAGCAAAATAATTCAAGTGTGAGTTCACATGTGCATTATATATTAGATATTTAGTTGCCAGGTTGAATTTGTATGAATGCTGTCTTAATTTATTTTTGCGTGAATTTTATTAATATGACACTCAAAATTTAATTTACTATCGAGTATAACTCCTAGATATTTCATATCATTCACTTGTTTTATTTTTTCATCATATAGTTTTAGAGTTAGATTATTTACGGGTTGTTTATTGTTCATTATAATGTAGTCGCACTTATCCTGATTTAGTTTTATGTAGTTGTATATTGTCCACGTACATATTTTATTTAAGTCGTCTTGAGCGTTTTGAAAGATGTCAATGAGTGTACCTGAGTAGAAGAGTGCTGTGTCATCTGCAAACAGTGTCAGATTTAGTATCGTATCTGAGGTCCCACTTCTTGGATAAGGTGAGGATTAACCATGGCATAAAAATGTTTATTCTTTCTATTAAACACTCCTCAATTTCTAAACTTTTCATCTGATCATAAGATCTTATTATGAAAACATTGATTGGCTTCTAAGTTTCTTCTGAACCAATTGCAAATACTGAGTCTTCTGTTTTAGTCACCTGGATGTAATGTGTGTACAGCCTTAAATTTAAAATCATATTCATGTTTTTTTAAAATTCTTTGAACTCCATTTGCCGTTATTCCACATTCAGATGCTATCTTGCTAGAAGATTTTCCGGATTTAAATAAATTTTTGCTAATACATTTATTTCATTTATCGTATTCCTGCAATGATACGTTCATGGTTTTTTTTTCAACGCTGCCTGTTTCAGTTAACTTCTTTGACCCAATATAAAAAGATTTTCTTGAAGGGTGATGTCTGTCAGGATACAAACAAGCATATTCTTGAACAGCCCGGGAAACATTTCTTAAACTTCTAATGTACACATCGTACATATTTTTTTTTTCATTATCAGAAAAACGAACCATATTAAGCAGAGACGCTTAGAAAATAAAAATGACTGAAAAATGGTAACACATAATCTTGAACAATAATGCAGTTATTTTACAAAACTTCACAATAGAGGGATAACAAGTTGCTATGACATTCAGTTCTTCATTTGTTTTTTTATAGCCTACCTATGTATTTGTATCGAGAACAACGGTGGACAATTTGAACAGTTTTTATAAATTATTATTCGTCCTAGATTAAACAAGTATTACATTTTGTTATGATTGTTGAAGTAAATAATACGCAGTATTAATACAAATGTTCTTTTTTTGCGATAATCCAGTGCCGTATTCAGCCACATACGTTATTAATGGTTTAAAAGCAGCCCAACGCTCTATTTTCAATATTTTTGATGATAGCCATATTGACAATGACACCTCATACAAAAAAATATACAGAGCCGTACTTTAAAAAAAGCTGCTGGTGGCCCAGCTTAAATGAAACTTTTTATTTAATATCTGATTATACGGAGTTATAGCTACATTAACATAATAAGAAAATAGGTTTTTTTGGAATTTTGTTAAATGAGGACAAAAAAGTGAAAAAACGAAAATCTTAAATTATCTAGTTTTGAAGATATCTCGAAAACTATAAAAGATATTGGGAACCTTAAGAGGTCGTTTTATTTGTCCCAAAATTGCGCAACTTTTTCTCCATTTAACCTTTTCTGTATCTTCTACACTTTATGAAATACCACTACTATCCCTGTGCATTATTTGGAACCTTGGTTGGTACCCTGTATAAAGAGTACTCCAAGTACTTTTAATATTCAGTATTTTTTATAAAATTTAAAAATGTTACCTACTCTATTTTGAACAATTTTGTGAAATAAATCCATCAAACATGCTGTTCCATTATTTAAGTGGAGGAAAAACAAATATTTTAGTTGGAAAGAACACCCATGGAAAACCTGTGTAAATAAAAATTGTGGCTGAACTCTTAGTAGTGTCAGAAATACAGATAGTTTAAGGTTGTGGTGACACACCCTATATATGTTAAACTAAAATTTCATCCAGAAGTTTTTCTAGGAGATCGTTGCATTTCTGTGATAAATCCTGGAAAAGTGGAATCCCGCTCGGCAGATTCTTGGAGAGGTTTAGTCGCTCGCATAAGGCATCTCCTGTTGGTCTCTTATGCCAGGGCTGTCTCTCGTTTAGAGGACCATGTACGTCAACAGAGGGAACGACGTAACGAAATTGGTTGGGAATTCATGCAATATTTTCAACTACAAGTAACAGATATTTTCTGCCGAGGTCTAATTTATTTATTTACGAAACCTTCTTGGGTTTTTTCAGGAGGAACTGGCTCAAGTTTTGGAAATGCTCGGTCTGAACGACGAAGCTCTCGTACAGTACGACGAATTAGATGCTCTCTTTTCTCAGTTCGTGGTGAACGGAATCACAAGTGAGTGTGTTAACTGGTTAAGTAACTTTCAGAAACCCCTCGAAAAATGGCACGGTCTGAAACTGGGCCCTTCCAAATTGTTAAGCAATCCTTCCATTTTAGAATTAAGGGCTTACCTTTTCGCCAAACAAGCTCACATGTTGCTGCTCACGAATAAAGTATGGGAGGTAAGTTTCTATTTTTTGATACAATGTTTCTAGAAGGCAATGAGACTGATGTAGTTCTTAAGAACACCAAAGTATCGTTATTATACACTTGGCGTGAGTTTTCGCCTAACAAGTTGACATCATCATGATAAGCTTTCAAGTAACCAACCGAGTAATACAGGGCGAGTCTGAAATGAATAGCGTAAATTGAACATCGGTATATTTTTAGATGGCCGCACGATGCTTACCTTTCCTCCACACGTGCACCAGAGAATTAGCTATATTGGAAATATCGGCACCGCCCGGGGCTGTTGCATGCTGGTTGTTCTTGGCTAGCTTGGAGGTGCTGCAGACTTGTGATAAATTTAATCATGCTGACGAAGTGGAGGACTACTCATTGCATACCGCTAGTTTGTGGGAATACTCTAGTCAAAAGGTAAAGTACTTACCACAAATCGACGAGCATTATTTCAGATTTTTACGTATACAAATGGTCGATATGGACAAAAATTAAATACAGGGTGTTTTTGAAATATAGTACTCATGCATTGTTTAAAAAGTCCATTTAAAAAAAAATTCTTTTCAAAGTTCTTGTTCCTTGTACTGTCGTGAGCAGAAAAAAATAGGACAACTTTTTTTTCTAATGTAAATCTGTCTCTATTTGAATATGTAATGAGTAGCTGAAATAAAACAGATATCACTTATAATTTATTTTTTTATTTTAATGCTGTAGTTATTGCTGTAATAAATGATGGATGGTTAATGAGACAAATTGCACTGCGTTATAACATTAACAAAAATTTGGTGTGTAACATTTTAAGAAAGTAGAGAATAAACGGTACGATTAGTAGAAATTCTGGATCAATGGACAAAGGATATCCTACTTAACAACAAACTAACTATTAATATTTCGTTATTGCACCATTTCTATTTATAACTTCTATAAGTCTGTTTGGCATAGAATTAAATAACCTTATACAATAATCATTAGTAATATTTTCCCATGCATTATTCTTATTCTTCGGCGTTCCGTGGTCTCATATTTCATTTTTGGATACTTCTTACGAGTAGTCCCCATACTTCTTCCACAGGGTTAAGATCTGGACTATGACTGGGCCAGTCAAGAACATTGATGTTGTTATCTTGAAACCAGTTAGTTACAGTATGAGCAGTATGACGGAACAATTGTCTTGTTGAAATATGAACTCATTGACTGGAAAGTTTTTCCTCTGTAAAGATTACATTGTTCCAAAAATTTACATCATGCACTAAAAATTCAAGCGCGAATCCTACTCGAGCTTCTTTATGTTCAGCTTTAAGTAAGTATTTCTGTGTTGCGGCATGACAGCGTAGCTCCGATTCTCTTACTCGCTGGCGACCAGTACTACTCGATCCAGGAAAATTCATTTCAACCTAAATAACTGAGTAAAATGGATTTTCTACTAAAGCATTTACCAATTGCAAATCTTGTTGTTGAGTTGATATCCTTTGTCACCCTGATCCAGGATTTCTACTAATCGTACCGTTTATTCTCCACTTTCTTAAAATGTTACACGCCGAATTTTTGTCAATATTATAACGCATTGCAATTTGTCTCCTTGACCATCCATCTTCTGCTTTAGCAATAACTCCAGATTTAACTAAATCGTTTATATGAGGCATATTAGTTTTTTGCACACTTGCAATAAATTATGACAACTAACTGACAATGTCACAAAAATTAAAATTAGATGTACACAACTAGATTTTAGGAAAATACCATTATAAGACTTGTCCTATTTTTTTTTTTTTGGTCATGACCGTACTATCTTCTGGTAATTCTGGTTCAGGTGAATAAAATATACTTATTGTCTAGGTGCGTAGTCTGGGCGGGTTATGTGGGTTGATGCCAGGTGACGTGCCGAACTCGGAGCAACTGCACACTGTCGTGCTATTGTCGTCAGGTATGGGTGATTGCCCTGGTACACCAAATCATCCGTCGCCTACTGACAAGCTTAAAGAGGCTTTGTGTTCGCAAGATGCTTTTAATAAAACATATTTGGTGAGTATTTAATGTTAAAGTGACTATAGGCTCTGTTCATAAGTCCAAGAAGTTTTGGAGTTAAATGTATTTAAAAATTAGGCAAATTCTTATTTTTTTAATAATTTCTCAATTCATTAGCTAAAAAAATTCGAAATTAGTGAGATCGGCTATACAGTTAATACTTTTCAATCATTTGAATTCTAATAGTAGTAATAATAATAAAAGAACTTTATTGAAATGAGATGATATTTTAAAGGGTAATTGACCTAGGTCCTTTATCCTGTTTAGTTTTACAATTTAATGGGTCTTACATAGATAACAAATTTACAGTAATTAAATTATTAAATACAATCTAAATAAATGCAACAATAATAAAGTTAATGAGGATATGCTGAGACACATAAATACAGTTGGAAACATTGAGATTGATGTAGAACAGATCTCTAATAATTTTTCTCTCAAACTTAGAGAAGTTGTTTTGGAAAATGCACCTCAGTTTCTTCACACATCAGCTACCACATTTCATTATAAAGCTAAACAAAACAAAGAGAAAATGTACAGAGAATATATACAAAATCGGAATATTAAGAGAAAAAATAACAAATTCAATAGGGACATACGTAAAATAATAACATAATATCGCACATATACATAGTTAGAGACATATGAAGAAATAAACAAGCAGCAGGACCGCAACTATTGCTAAGGTAGCAATCTAACAAAGGCAGGATTAAAATTCCTTCAATTATTTGAGAACCTCTATCTTCTTTACAAGAAAAAGGGCGACAAATCTGATATTTCCAACTTTCGGGCTATATCTATAATATGCAACTTTGCCAAGGTCCTTGAGATTCTATTGCATGAAGTTATATACTCTCAAGTACATAACCAAATTTCAATTCACTAGCATGGTTTTATGCGGGGGCGTTCTACGACAACAAATTTGCTTTGTGTGACTCAATTCGTATCAGAATCAATAGATGACCAAACACAAACTGATTATTTATATGGATTTTTCCAAGGCATTCGACAGACTTAACCATTCTATGTTGCTTATGAAACTTGATGATATCAAGCTTTCTCATAGTTTATTATCCCTATTACGTTCCTATCTCTCAAACATGAGTCAATATGTGGCATTTAATGATTTCAAGTCTGTTGAATACATGGCTACTTCTGGAGTACCGCAGGGGTCTGTCCTTGGACCACTATTTTTTATTATATTCATCAATGATATTGGTAGATGGTTTAGACAATGTTAACTATTTAATGTATGCCGATGATTTGAAACTTTTTTCTAAAATTAATTCCATTGATGACTGCATTCGATTGCAAGAAAACTTAGGTAAAATAACTGACTGGTGTATTAAATATAAACTCCCGTTCAATTCTCAAAAATGTAATGTAATGTCTAATACACGCAAATTGAATACAATCTCCTACGACTATACCATATCATTTATGGTATAGATACCATACTTCACAGACCTGAAACTCTGCGAGATTTGGGGTCGTATTTGATAAAGTTCTATCATTTAATATAAGTAAATACCATTGTCACTGAATTTAGTAAAATGTATGGCCTTATAGCCAGATATTCCCGTGATTTTTCGAATTTAAGTTTACTCAAGACACTGTATTATTGTTATGTTAGATCAAAGCTAGAATATGCCTCACTTGTTTGGACCTCACACTACAATGTGCATATTAATAGTTTAGAATCAGTACAACGTAAGTTTGTGAAGTTATTGCATTTTAAATCAGAAGGCTTTTATCCAGCGATAGGTTTTCCACAAGAGGACTTACTGCGTAAATACTCAATAGTTGATCTGAGCCGCAGGCGAGAATGTTTCTCACAAATATTTATTCATAAAATAATTAACACTATTGATGCGCCACAATTGCTGTCAAAAATTAGTTTTAATGTTCCCAGAACTTCTCTCAATGGCAGTGTTTTTTACCTGGCTACACCACGTACAAATATCTTAAAATTCTCACCAATTTATGTAGCTTGTGACAATCACAATATCACAATGCAATTTGTACTGATATTGAGATATTCAACTGTAGCCTTACTGCTTTAAAAACTTACTATTATCGATGAGTTTGATTGATCTGTGTTCTTTTTCTCAATTTTTTTTACTTGTTTGTGTTTTTTTCTGTTATACTATCGTTCCTTGTGTAATGCACGTTAACTTATTTAGTACTTTCTTTTTGCCTTTAATGTAAGGGTCTGAAGCCGGATCTATGTTTTTCTATAAATATTGTATTTTTATTCTACTATTATATTTGTCTAATATCTATATTTGTAATACCTTGTCCTGTATTTGAGTAGTTTACCTGTTGGACAGAGTAATTAAATTGATAAATAAATAAAGAATGAATGTATAGCAGTGTCAAGAGATTATTACATAAGATAGATCTTTGAAAAACTTGCTGATAAAGGATCCAAAGGCAATGAGGCACTATTTGTCTTGTAATTTTTTTTTACTTTTACTTCCCCATTACAATTTTTTTTTTTCAATGACAAAACCACATTCAGCATATCACTCACTATCCCTGTTTTCTGTTCTCTTTTGTAACGCTTTTTATAAAGGTTAATTCAAATTTCAGGAGCTTGCTGAGCTAGCGATGGGCACTTACAAACACATAGGCCGTCTGAGGTCTGCCAGGTTAGTCGGCAGAGAAGTGGCCTCGTTCTACATGCTGCTGGGCGAGACTCAGAAATCTGCCGCTTTCCTTGGTGATGCCCTCAGGACTTTCGAACAGGACGGCTGGCACGAACTGGCAGCCCAAACGCAGATAGAACTAGCCGAATGTTTCAAGAAGGCGAAGGACATTAGAAAGTTGATCGGGGCTAGCGCATTTGTTTCGGCCGCCTTGGAAATCGACACCCTGATCCGTTGGACCTACTTCGATGAAATGTGCAAGTGTCTGGATTCTCTTGATAAACCTTTGGTAGTGCCTTTCAATGATATTATAAAAATAGTCAGTGTCGGTTTAAAGAATGACAGTGTCATCATGCAGGACAGCAACATCATTGTGGAACTTGTGATCGATTCTAACTTCCCCAGGGAAATAGTGTGTACAAATTTAGTAATCTCATTAGAAGTTGACAATAAGGAACATAAGAAGACAAACGAAAAGTATAATACGAGTCGGGTGTTGACTGGGAAGGACATGAGGCCGCAGGACCCCATGTTGCAGAGGTTACGAATCAAGAGGAACCTCGACTACAAGCAGGATAAACAGTTGGCCACGGCGGGAATTGCATCTAAATTTACTGAGCTCAAGAGGAAAGATAGCGCCGCACCTCACGTCCAAGGAGATTTTAGTCACTGTCTTGAGGTTAGCAGCCTGGTAAGTAGTTTAAAATTCCCAGTTGTCTATTTCCAGTAGTTTTTGTAAATGATAAGGGTGATATGACTTTATTACCAACTAGATAGTGTTCCAACTAAAACGGTCCACCCTTATTGAATTTTCGATTTCAGCCATACACTGGAGTAGTTTTCATGAAATTAAAATGCAAATTTTCACTGGACACGAGTTTCATTAACCAAGTTGACACCGTTGGGGCATGATTAAAATTGATCCTGTTGTTATTGAGGTTTGTTAATCCCGATTTTCTTTCTACATGACCCTTCAATACATGATGAAATATCAAATATATTATTAAAGTGTATTGATATAAATATCATAAAACCTTTAACTTGTCTGATAAATCTCTCTCTAGAGCAGGGAATTTATCCTTCGGAATTAAAAGTGTCTAAAGTTATTCCACTGTATAAAAAAGGTGATTCTAACTTGTTTGAAAACTAAGGGTATCAGTCTATACCTATCTGGAATTGGTTGAGAAGGTGGCCATAAAAATTATTAAACCACATCACTTAGGCCCCATTGGGCTTCTTGTACATCCTCCCTGTGGGCAGACCCCCGCCTAGGCCTCCAACCAACCTAATCTTGCGAAATATGTGGTGATGCTGCCTAGGGGATTCTCCCTTACATCGGCCAAAGTAGGCCAACATTCTCCCAAAATAGATTCTCTGATTGATGAGACAGCAGAACAGTCACAAAGTACATATTGGACTGCCTCATCTTCTTGTTCACAACCTCTACAAAGAGGTGTTTCCCTTAATCTTATATTATGTAGATGTTTCCTTAACGGACAGTGTCCAGTCTGGATTCCCGTTATAAAACGTAGGTTCCTTCTGGTCCTAGTATATCAAAGGTTTTTGAGTCTGCTGTAAACTCTCAACTAATAGATTTTCTAATGTTGCATAATAAGCTCTCTACTAGTCAACATGGCTTTACAAAACATAAAAGTGTAGACACTGCTTTAAGCAATTTCTTAAATGGTATTATACGTACAATTGATAAATTTCAAGTAGCTTTAGGACTCTATAGATTTTTCAAAGGCTTTTGACTGTGTCGATTACTCTTTATTGCTGACAAAGCTCGAGAGGTATGGAGTAAGAGGTGTTGCTCATGATTGGTTCATATCATGTGTCAAATAGATCAGCAGGTTTGTATTGTGTTGGGTTTGGAAACTGTCAGCGTAAGAGTTCCTCATGGGTCTATTCTAGGGCCCATGATTTTTGAAATTTATTCAACATCCATCATGTTTGACAATGTCTTATGCCAATGATACAAGCATTTTAATAAAATCTAATACCCTAGCCGATGCTGAAAACTTTGCGAACACAATTTATAAAAAGGTAATGTTCTGAACTCACAGAAATAAATTGTGTGTCAATCAAAATAAAACAACTTGAATGATTTTAAGAACAGTATACAGTTACTCTTATTTCCGATATCCTTCTATCTCCAACTACAAGCGTCAAAATATGCCAATGATTCCAAAATGCTTGGATTGAAAATTGATTGTAACCTCAAAAGGTCTAACCATATGCATCATATGAGTGGAAAGCTGTCTAAGACCTGCAATGCCCTGACAATAACATCTAAACAATGCAGTGGATCAATTGAAGACATAAGTGGATATGTCATGTCAGAATTTAAAAAAAAAAATTACTTTATGCAATTTCTGAACACTCCTGGTATAGATCTAACCCTTAATAAATGGTGAATTCAAAATTTATGATATTTTAAAGACATTTTTTGATGATAAAGGTGCCATGATACACATACAACTAGTATTTTTAGTGGATAAAAGTATTATGTTACATTTTTGATATATGACACTGAATGGGCCTTTTCACTAAATTCTTAAACCTCAAAACAAAAATGTTTATTCGAAAGCTAACTGATAGATATTCACCTTGTGCAACTCATGTTTCGATAAATCTCACAGTTTAATAAAAAAATAAACAATTATTACGGCAATTTGAACACGCATTTGACCTTGGACTGAGTGACGTCACACGCCCGGCATAGTTGGCCAGCAGCGTCATCTTGGATATTGAAATGAAGTCGAAGTAAATACGTTCATTGCGTGCTTCTGATCACCCTTATTTGATTATAATAACCTCGTCCACTTATTTTAACACGATTTAGATAAGAACTAACACCTTATGCTGAAGACAATTTTTAAACGTTACTAAACTTTATATCCACCTAAAATTCTGCCTTGGTATTTTAAAACATTCGAAAGGCTGCTGTAATTTTGTTAATTTCTTGTAGGAAGTAATAATGATTGTTTAATCTTTGTTATAAAATAATGTTTACATCCATTTAAAATAAAAATAGGAATTATTTTGGGATAGAAACGGACCTAGTACAGGGTGTTTGGCTATTTTTAAGTGGCAAACTTTGTTGTATACAATGTACTAAACACTAGAACGTTTTACAAAAATCTGTTCAGTGAAGTTGAGTTTCGTGGTAAAAATCTCTAATTCAGTGCTCTAATCGTAGATGAAACATTAATGATGCCTGTCTTATGTTTTTGCAGCCTTTAGTGATAACCCCTGGAATAAACTTAATAAGACTGAACAAACAAGCCAGCAAAGTTGGAAAATATTATCTAGGCCAAGTGGCTATACACATAAAGAACCTGCACTTGCATTCTGCAAATTTAACGCCTAGGCTAGCACTCGAGGTCAAGGAGGAAGGACCTTCGTTGAAGCTCTACAAGAGAGCCGCACCATTGTTGTCAGGGATAGAACAAATTATGAATTTAATATTAACCATAGGAAGTTACACAATTGAACCAGTAAGTAAATAAGCCTTCATTAAAAATGTAATATAGTGTGTCCTAAAAGAAACACATAAAATACATAACTTTTCAGTGAGTGATCGTTTATTAGTTTTTGCAGTAAAATAAAATTTAGAGAAATAAAAACACTAAATATTGAGCGATACACTGTGATTGAGAACTTCACAATGAATAATTTAAAAAATATGAGACGAACTGAAAACGTAGCTAATAGTTTCGTTTTGATCCTTGTCAAAATGCTAACGAAGCACACTTTGAATATTTATTGTAATAAAGAACGAAAGGCTATCAATTTTTAGGATTTAATATAGGACGTCTTATTTAATAAAATGATTGCTGACGTCACAGATACGTGTCAATTTAAAAAAATATATATTGTATTGTTTGTTCACTTAAACGCGTCCATCCATTTTGTACATTTATTTTTTATTGTAATTCTGACTTAACATATGTACAAATATGTATCAATTAATGGTTAATAAATTCATTTGATTTGATTATGTACAACCAAAGCAATCTGATGTTACTGACATGTTTTTGTATTTTTACGATCGCTAAATAGAAGAAAAGTTATGAATTTTTATGTTTTAGTAGCTAGTGTATCTAATATATTCAATATAGTGAGAAGATTATGAGTGTTAGTATTTATTAATATGATCTCTCCTTCCAGGAGTTCCACTTTGGTACATTTATGTTAATACGATTAAGCAAATAGCGCAAAGTGCTCTAAAATAGCTCTTTAGTCTTAGTAAATTCACACGTGCTTACGTTTTCAGAAGTCTAAGATAAAACTAACCGCCTCGCCAGGTTTAACTCTTCAAGTACAGCACAACGAGCCTCTGACGAGCACTCTGGAAATCGAAGTTGGTGAAAATTTCCCATTCACCAGCACCAGGACGTCCCTCAGGGTACTGGCAGATATGCTGTCCAAAGATCCCCAAGTAACCATCCATTGCCCCTGGACGTCTAAGCCTATCGTGGTGGTGCTTAATTTCACTCCGCCTCTTACCGCCATTTGGAGGTTACACACCGTGTCACATAGGAAGTTTGTGCAAGTCAGCATCACTGGACAGTGCGAGAAGGATTTGATTGTCGATCAAGCCACATTAAAGGTTGGAGGGGTGTGCGATGTTGTGGAGAGGAACTGTGAATCTAGTCAAGTAAGTGGTTATCAAAATTTATACACTTTTTACTTATTAATGAAACTTCTTGGCGAAACTAATGCACCATAATTTTACAAAAATTGTTTAAATAATAAGAACAAAAAGAAAAATACTATTTATAAAGACAATGAGAAAAATAAATGGTTTTATTGTCAATCAAATATGTTCCATGGAATTAGAGTCTGGATTCCTTTGTGGCCATTGCCTAATTCGAATATTGGCATCATTATCTAGGAGGGACGCCTGCTTTACAAGCAAAACATTCTGGGCTCACTTTGGTTTCATCAATACACAACCAATTTCCATTTTAACAAATCAATTTGAACAAGTCAAGGGCAAAATGTAACGTTGAAATACCAACTATCAAGTAGCAAGCAAATAAATTGTAAGTAAGAAGTAAGTTATAGTGGTGCTTTAATTTTGACAGGGAATATATTTATGTATATCTCATTGATTTTGTTCAATATGTTTAACAAAGATCTCTCTACAGGTTATTTCTAATGGTTTAAGCTACTCATATATGTGGGAATTATTGATAAAAGGAGATGGCGAATCTCCAACAATTAGAGCCGAGTTTTCTGTAAGGTACAAATTGGATGAAAAAGACACCGACAATAAACTTTACCAGTACTTCTTTGATATAAGCGACTATCAGGTGAGAATTATTGATTTTTTAATAACTGAGCAACCATTTGGGAAAAAAATGTTTCCATAACTTATACTGCCTAAGCTTCCACATGCTGATGGTCCGAATTCTTTATCGGTCCTGAATTCAGAGAAATTAATATTCAAAGTTAGGCCAATTTTGATTATTGCGTTTTGGATATTTTTTCATAGTTTTTAATATAATTCATAAATTCTGTGATTTATGAAAATTTCGAGACTTTTTTTAACTAAGAAAATTTTCGTTCAATTTATTCACTTGGAGGTATCTGTGATAAATAATAAAATAATAAATAAATACACCACAGGTAATGACGACCCCCTTTATCCCGGAAGGCTCTAGAAGAGCCTTGTGTGGCAGGGAGATACACATTTAGAAACAAGGGACATACACCCAATATCCGCGTATAGTGGAAAAATCCCTCTCACAGTATTTTCCACTGCCACGACCGGGGATCAAACCCGGAACTTTTGTGTGAGAGGCAAGTGCGCTCACCTCTCGACCATCAGTCATAATAATTCTGAACCGATTCAACAATCAGCTGATATCACAAGTAAAATCGTCAATTAAAAAAATGTGTATGGCCAATAAAGATTTTTTATTATTATATTATATCGAGAAAAATTATTTTATCGATAATTTCAACACAACAGTTGTAATTCCCTTATTATTATTATTTTCTTAGTTATTTCAAAAAAAATTAATTACAATGTTTCTTTAACATGTTGCGGACGGCTGTACGGTCGTGAGCAAAAAAAAATAGAACAAGTTTTATAACGGTGTTTTGCTAAAATCTAGTTGTGTACATCTATCTAACTTTAATTTTTGTGACATTGTCAGTTAGTTGTCATAATTTAATGTAAGTGTGCAAAAGCTAATATGTCTCATATAAGCGATTTAGTTAAATCTGGAGTTATTGCTAAAGCAGAAGATGGATGGTCAATGAGACAAATTGAACTGCGTTTTAATATTGACAAAAATTCGGTGTGTAACATTTTAAGAAAGCGGAGAATAAACGGTACAATTAGTAGAAATCCTGGATCAGGGCGACGAAGGATATCAACTCAACAACAAGATTTGCAATTGGTAAATGCTTTAGTAGAAAATCCATTTTACTCAGTTATTCAGGCTGCTGAAGAAACGAATTTTCCTGGATCGAGTAGTACTGGTCGCTGGCGAGTAAGAGAATCGGAGCTACGCTGTCATGCAGCAGCACAGAAATACCTACTTAAAGCTGAAAATAAAGAAACTCGAGTAGGATTTGCGCTTGAATTTTTACTGTATGATGTAAATTTTTGGAACAATGTAAATCTTTACAGACGAAAAAACTTTCTAGTCAACACACCTCCGAATACTCGATTCGATAAGAAATAATAATAATAATAATAAAAGAATTTTATTGAAATGAGAATTACATTTCATTCCAAAGGGCAATTGACCGAGGTCCTTCTTCAGCCCATTTAGTTTATAAACCTTAATATAATTTTGTTTCATAGCAATGTACAGGTAATGTGTGATTTATGTAGTACATATTTTATAAAAAAAAAAAATCTTATTTTAATAGGTATATAAAATTTTTTTTTTTAAAATATGTGTGCAATATAGTATGAATGTCTTGTATTATTCTAGAGATACAATTATCTCCCAAAGGGAATTAGCAGGGTGTGTGCATCTCCTTATTCCGTCGATCCTCCTTATACAAAATTCATCGATTGAATTTTTGTTATGTTGCTTTTGGTAAAATCTTCGTGTAAGAGTGGAAAGTCTTTCTTGAATGGGCTGGATGTGAGTTTCAGTGTATAAGAGGTGGTTTGGCGGGTTATGTAGAGGATTGTTGGGATGTCGAATTTTTGTTATTGTTCGGATGGCACTCGTTTCGGCTACCTTGAGATTTTTGATAGCAGGATTTTTTAAGTTAGAGAAAATTACGTGTCCATACTCTATGATCGGTCTGCAAATTAATTTATAGATTTTACCCATAGTGGTTATATTAATTCCATCTCTTTTATGAGATAATCCTCTAAAATGTTTGGCTCTTGAAATTATTTTTTTTTTCACATTGTATGGTTGTTAAAATTGATTTTATTGTCGATGGTAATCCCTAGATATTTTGCAGATACTTCTGCATGAATTGTCTGATTGTATATGTTTAATGAGGGGGAATTTCTATAAGGTGTATGCTGGAATATAATTAAGTGGGACATAGATGGTAACTATGATAAAAGTGGTAGATTTTCCGTCAATATGTGGATTTGGATATCGGAACGTGGTCCTGGTGTTTTGTGGCATATTAAGGAACAATTTAATAGTGAAACGTATATTAGGATTTTAGACAATATTATGCTCTTTTCTGTGTCACAATTATTTCGTAATAATGAGTTCATATTTCAACAAGACAATTGTTTCTTTCAACTAACTGGCTTCAAGATAACAACATCAATGTTCTTAACTGGCCCAGTCATAGTCCAGATCTTAACCCTGTGGAAGAAGTATGGGGACTACCAGAGACGCTTCTAGGTTATGAGGCGCCTTCGTGCGAGAGCATTTTTGGCGCCCTTTTTTTTTGGAGGGGCCAAAGGTACGATGTTTTAAAAAAAATGTTAGTACAAGACGTGCCTATTGTATTATTATAAATTATTCGAAATACTATAAAATTGGCTTTTTGGCGCCCCATGGCCTAGTGCGCCTTCGTGCATGGCACGAAATGGCCCCCCGTTAGACGCGGCCCTGGGGACTACTCGTAAGAAGTATCCAAAAACGAAATGTGAGACCACGGAATGCCGAAGAATTACTGGAAATAGTAAATAATGCATGGGAAAATATTATTACTAATGATTATTGTACAAGGTTATTTAATTCTATACCAAACAGACTTATAGAAGTTATAAATAGAAATGGTGCAATAACGAAATATTAATAGTTAGTTTCTCGTTAAGTAGGATATCCTTTGTCCTTTGATCCAGGATTTCTACTAATCGTACCATTTATTCTCCACTTTCTTAAAATGCTACACACCAAATTTTTGCTAATGTTATAACCACTGAACTCTATTACAGTAAATGGAACGCCATTATAGGCATATGCGCGTAAACAAAATGTGATAATCATGCGATTTAAAATGCACAGACAAGCGCCGACGCAGTAGGAAATCTAAGGTTAAAAATATGTCGGAGCTTGACTCAAACAGTTGTGTACGGAAGTTATGCGCTGACGCAAGTTTGTGTTTTATTTGTTTCTAAAGCGTAGGTCTTAAATTGAATGCGAATTACAGAGTCGGTCTTCGTGATTTTATCCTTTCGTTTGCGAAAAGTTGTGAGATATATTGGTTATTTTGTATATAATTTTGTGACTTATAAACAGTGTGTATCTTAATTAAGACAATAGGTGCGCACTTGTATGGTACTGTTTTGTAAGAACCGGGACGAAATCCCGAGTTTGTTATATTTTAAGTAAGTATATCTACTCAACTTTTGTCTGTTGTATTAAAATAAGCTACCATCTAAATATTGGCAAGACAGTCCGATTTTGGATTTTTTTCTTTTAAAATGAATACTTTTGCCTACTTAAAGACGAATTTTTATTAAAAATAGGCTGTATATACTTCCCGAGATATCAGGATGCAAAATATTGTAACCTCACATTTTTTCATTGCTGCGATTTTTAAGTTTATTATTTGTGAATTGTTGAGTACCTAAATAGTATTAATATAAATACGTATTCAACATATTCGGGATAATAATACTGATTCCAAGATCTTTTTGAAAACACCTAACGTTATCATACTTTTTGTAAATTAATATTACAATTTTATGAAACAAGCAAGTTCAAACTGTGAAATATGAGTCCAGTCAGCCAACGTGGTAAAGTTGACAATAGGAACACTCAAGTATATTACTAGTAAGTTAATAGAGTGCGACAGCAAGGCATCTCAATTATTTGTGTATTATGCAAAATAAATAAGGAACACATTACCCTCCTTTGCTTAGCGCAGTCGGTTAAAAATAATGCAAATATGTGCCAAATGTTTATGGAAATACAAATAGAATGACAATGTTTGACATATAACAAAGCGTTTTGTGAATAAAAAGAGAATTTCCTGAAATTTTATAACTAATTTATATTTTTAATTATGTAATAATTTATTTAAAAATTTTGTTTCAATTTATATATTTTACTAGCGAGACATTTTGTAATATTCAAAAAACAAGTTCTGCTATTTTTAAGCAGGTTTCATTTATTAAAATTTTTAAATATTTTTTGCACACCATGGCAAGATACCACTGAAATCTATTATAACAGAACAGTTAAGGACGAGCGCAGCTCTGTCTTTATGGCATTGTACTGCGATACTAAATATAAAGCAAGAGGAGCCGCAGTTAGTGGTTGAATGGGTGACTTTCAGAGAAACGCAGCAATCTTGACTCACCTTCTAGGCGGCTTGCATTTCAGTGTATTAAATGCTATTTAAGGCTCCAGTTAACAACACTAAAAGAACGACGTCTGAGAGGAGATCTTATCGAAACATATAAAATTCTACATGGCTACTACGACTGCAACCTAGACATTTTTCTTCCAAATCAAAATATCAACCTGAGAGGCCACTCTAGAAAACTAGAAAAAGTGAAATGTTCAAAGCTTCCAAAAAAAAAACTACTTGGTCAATAGAGTAGTCTACACGTGGAACGCCCTATCCGAGGATACTGTGTCCGCCCCTCGTTTAAACTCGTTCAAAAATCGATTAGATAGAGAGTTCCCCCAAATTATGAACATGGACACCCACTATGGACAATAATACTATTTTTTCTTTATTGTTTGCATTTTTTTATATATGTCAATATCGTTTGTCTTTTACATTGTCATTGTCATTTATATTCAACAGCAAAGCAGAGTCAATAGTCTCATCGGTTTTGTAACCGCTTACTATTGTAAATAAAATAATAATAATAATAATAATTCTAGACGGGGATTGTGTAGTGGATATACCATCTTTGGGACGGTATGTAAAACAGTTAATCCCCTGTCCATTAAATACTAGGCAAGTAAAAAAAATCCCTACTCTTTGATAGAGGTTTGGCAAAATTTCCAGTTTGAGGGTAGCTTGTCTCCTGGTATTGGTTCTTGCCCTTGGTGGCGGTAATAGCCCGATGTTAAAAAAAATCAAGGAAAATAAAGCAATAGAGTTCAGTGCAAAATACTTAATAAAAAGTAAAAAAATTGTTGCTTCCCTTGGTTCATGTTTACATTATATTTGTCAAAAGTACAGTACAAGATTTTATCAGATTTTCCACGTTTCAGACGAAGTATATTACGAATTTTAGTTATTCAGTTACTTTGTCAGAAAAATTATTTAATGTAGCAAGTAAACATTTGGTATATGTACACTACTACCGGGAATGAAACCACATACTTTTAGTCAAAATATAAATGGACATTATACTTTAATTTTCTCTTGCAAATAGAGAAGGAAGTTTTACGTAAACACCTTTACATATTCTTTTACAATTCATTGTCTCATGAGTATGTCATATTTTTATAAACAAACGAGTAAAACAATCTATCACTTATATATCAAGGCATTTGATATTAAACAAAAAAGCTAAGTTATCTTGAAATTCAAATAATAATAATACCACACCAAGTATTTGAAAATAGTTAATTATTACCTTTTCTTCATTTCATTTGTCAATTCAAACATATTTGTGAATATAAAATGCATGATTTTAGTTTTCAATAAAAATTCACTAGTACCTACTCATATATTTACTGATTGATCGTAGAAAAAAAGTATAGGTTTTTTTCAGGCCTCAATTTTAGCTTCTATTAATTTTAAAATCATATTTCGACCCCAGAGATAGAAAATATAGGACTGTTTTTTGTGAACTATATATTGAACTTATGATCATACATATTCGACATTTGCTACAAGAAATTGAAAATAAAATGATTGCTTTGGGAATAACGATAACTTTGATTTTTTTTATAACTATCAAGGCAAATAAATTGTTATATTTATTTATGCGATTTCTAAAAAAAGTTAAAAATATGAAACACGCAATAAAAATAAGGCCGGCCCTGACGTATTTCATAGTGCGATTGCGCGCTACTATGTGGCCGCCATACTTGCGCGATATTCAATTGTATGTAGAAATTTTTGTGGCATTGGCATTCCATTTACTGTAATAGAGTTCAGTGGTTATAACGCAGTGCAATTTGTTTCATTAAGCATCCATCATTTACTATAGCAATAACTACAGCATTAAAATAAAAAATAAATTAAAAGTGATATTTCGGCTACTCATTACATATTCAAATAGGGACAGATTTACATTACAAAAAAAAAGTTGTCCTATTTTTTTCTGCTCACGACAGCAAAAAGTCAGTCAGCCGGCAACTTTTTTTTTCATTATTTGGAGCAGTTTTAATCAAATAGTGAGACTATTTAATTATATTATATTTAATTTTACGTGTTTTTTTTTTAAATAGAATTAATTTGCTACCATGCCGCCCCAAGAAGTGATTTTTGTCATTGGGCCGGCTTATGTGAATTGGTCAGTAGGCTCTTTTTTCTACCATATATTTAGCATTGTAACGCGGGTCCTCATGAGGCACACGCCATTTGAGTGAAAAATATGGTGTGCGGCATTGCATTGATGATCTGCCGGCTCGGTGGCCAAAAGAGTGTGGCATCCGCATGATCTCACACCGTCTCACACATGTTAAGTTTAGATATATATTATCAGGTGTACCTCAAGGGTCAATTTTGTGCCCTCTGTTATGCATTATTTATACGTCTGATATTCTTTGTTCTTGTCGAATACAAGCCTATTTAGAAGACACTGTGCTTTACTCACATTTTCGTCTTGAAAATATGGTAGACGCTTATGATATCATAAATCATGAACTTAATAAAATTATGAGTTTATCAGTCCAGCATGATTTAAAGTTAAACTCCGTTAAATTTAAATTAATGTTATTTGGTAGTAAGAATAAATTTAATGTTCTACGAATTAGCCTTGATGTTAAAATTGATGGTATAACTTTACCAATTGTTGACGAAGCGAAATGTCTTGGGGTAACTTTTGATTCTAATTTGAGATTATGGGCCATGTAAAAAAATTAATGCAAAAGTCATATTCTTCCTTGAAGTTAATATTTACAAATTGTCACATTTTAAATTTTCGTGTTGTCTCATTTTAACTATTGTGATTTTGTTTTTGGTTTTTGTCTTGATCAATTTGACAAGAATCACATTCAAAAAGTTCAAAATTCATGTTGTCGCACTATTCGTGGATTAAGAAAATCTGATCTATATCTCATAAGATTAATGAATGTAAACGGCTTAATATTAATAATTATTTAAGTAATTTCGTATATGGACATTGATATTTCCCAACTATTCCTCTTTTATAAAAAATACATTTAATACTCGATCTTCTGTGTATACAAAAATGTTAGATTTAACAAGTTTACGATGCCTCATGTATAGAAGAAGCTTTATTTTTAATGCTACTTATATCAATTTACAATCTAATTCTTGATGATTTTAAAGTTTTTAATATTAATAGTTTCAAATATAAATATAAAAGTTATCTATTAAGCAGGCAACAGTGTTAATTTTTTATTTTTTGGTCTCTACTTGCTCCTTGCCCAAGCACATATGCTTGTTCAAGTGCGTTGTCTATTTATATATTTATTTTTTTATTTAAGGGTTCTCTGTCACTTATTGTCCATCTTCAATTTAAGGAATTGTTAATGGGCCTCATCATGAGTACAAGTAGCTTTCAGCTAGACTTCACCATTTTGAGATATATTTACTTTTCTAATTTTTAAATTGAATTTATTAGCGGCAATAGAAATTATTAAAATTCAATAAAAATTTCCACAATCATTTTCTAAATGACCAAATAGGCCTATATCAATCCATACTTTTCCAATATGTATTTAATTTCTGAAAACTCATTTGCATTTAAATCTTGGCAATGTTTACTCACAATTTAGTTAAATACCTTACATCCCTTTTTAAATTCATCCATTTAATTTCCGAAAACTAATGTACATAACTTTAATATCTTTATAATGATTGCTCTCAGAATGTAGTTTAATATTTTGGCATCCCTTTGTAAATTCATTTATTTGAATCATCGTTTGTTGGACAATAAAATATAGAAAAGTGATAAGGTGTAATAAAACTATTATTTTTTTTTTGTCTGTTTGTTATTTGTAATTATTTTTCATAATAATCGATAACATTGATTATCAATGTTGTAGACTCTCTATATTTTGGATGCGGACGTTGAACCTGCTAAAGGAAGCGAGTTTTGCAGAGTAGGCATCGTTTGTCACTTACACCTTTCGATGGCAAGTGCCAGTTCGTCTCTTCAGACCAACAACAATGTGAAATCGGTCATGTACGAAGTGTTAGCAGAACAAAGCGTGTGGGCGGTTTGTGGACGAACGGCCGGTGTTGTCTGTTTCGATTCCGAAGAAGAACCGCAAACTGTGGTGTTGGATGTAATGCCGCTCACAAGCGGTCACTTGCCACTGCCCTTGGTCCGCATTTCCAAATATATACCCGCCGAGTTTGGGACCTTAGGTGAGAATTCTGCATACATTACGAATTTTGTGCCCCATAGAACGTAAAGCCAAAAATTATTCAGTTCCTTTTAAGAATCATTGGGATCGAGATACATTTTAATTTATACTTTACACAAGGAATATAAATGTGGTTCAAGGAGTCCCTCAGGGTTCTAATCTGGGACCACCACAATTATGCAGTAGGGATCGGTAGTCATGGTTGTGGATGACACTTCCATGCTGCTCTCAGCACGGGATGCTGTAGAATTTCATGATAAAATAAAGAGGATTTTACAATCATATCAAGACTGGTGTCATAGTACACTTATCTTGAATATTGGCAAAACTCAATGTGTATACTTCCCGCAACGAAGATCACCTTCGAAAGATCTCATCAAAGTAATACCTCCTGAAAACTTCTCAGCAACTGTCAAGGTCCTGGGAACTATGATTGACAAAAGCCTTTGCTGGGAAGAACAAATTAAACATGTTTACAAAAAAATAAATTATGCATATTTCGCATTAAGACACTCGAAGGGTATCTTTAATATAAAATCACTATTTAAATGTTTATTATGCACTTACATATTCACATTCGTAACAAATTCAAACAATCACTCGTACAGTACTAGACAAGGTCATCTATTAAAAGTAAAAAAATCATAACACAACTTCATATTTAAAAAATCTCAATATTATCATGCAGGTGTTAAAATGTATAATAAGCTACCACCTCAAATTGAATCACAATGATACTGAAACATTCATGTACACAATCTATAATTATTTCAAAGTTGTATATTTACCTGTTTGTGATTATTTGTTTATTTTACTCATCAAGTGTACTAAGATTATTGTAAATTTTACTATTCTGAACTATTTGAAATTATTTTATTATTGTTGTATATCTAACATGAGAATATACTATTCTATATTCATCGATTTCCGGTGAAGTTTTATCAACACAAAAATCCTTGTTTTGGTAATTTTTATCACTGAGTATTGTTGATTCCTAGATGTTCTATGGGGTTTAAATCCGAGCTTCTTGCAAGTAGGTTCACTCGTATAAAATTATAGTTATACGAATACAATAAAATGTTAAATTAACAGTACTGTTAAGTTTAGTTGTTAAGCCTAGCTTGTTTGTTAAGTATAAGTTTAGCGAGCAAATGGATTTTTTTTAGACAAGCCAAATAAAGGAGATACTCACCCGAGATTGGAGCCATTTAGTCCAGGCCAAGTGTATAACAAAAGTAAAGGAAAGCAGCTGCACGTAATTGCAGCGATAACGGAGGGTTTCCAATAATGTCTCCAAAATACTTAGTTATCTTCAGTTTACAGAAATTTTAGGGATCGTAATTTTACGTGAGTTTTTATTAATTTGTCAAATAGTTTGACTGATTTTGTGCCAATTTATGTTACTTGCCGAACATACATATTTTTTTATACATATATTATTTTTTATTTATGATTAACATCACACTGTGCAATACATCCAAATAAATGACGAAGACGGAGGTTAAGCATAAAGTTTCTTTGGTCGAGGAGGATTATGAGTAAAAAGAGTTTATTTTTTCTATGTAAATTGGATGTTTGTTTATTCTTACCTATGTATATTGTATATTATTGGTGTAAATATTTATTTCTTTATTTATAAGTGATATAAATAAATGTATATTTATTATTTGTTAAACAGTGACTGTCATTTCAACACTCCTGCTTTCCTTGTTGTAATTTAAAAGATCTTTTCAAAGAGTTACACTTACCTAATAACTCAATTTTTTACAAAGTGCGGCTGATGAGTTTCAATGAAATCAGAACAGCATTTCTGGTCCATAAGAAGGTAAAACAATTCGGTGTTTTCACTATATGCAAATTTGCTTTTTTGGTATCACGTTAAAACGATGTATTTACTATAGTAAAGCACTTCCCAATATTTAAACATCATTTTTTTATGCAGTAAATTAAAATTTCAACAAATAAATAACATAAAATTTGAATAATAAAAGGGGTAGGCAGAACGCCCTGTGATTGGTGTGATGTCATCGCTTGGATTAATTGCGGAAATTACCACTTATCTACATACTAAATAAGTGGTAAACACATTATTTATGTTTTATGTGCGATTATATAAAGAAATGGCTAATACAGGATTTGTAAAAGCTACTTCGGGAAATTTAACAGTTGTGGACATATTTATGAAAAAAAGGCGACCGTTTAAACATAGCCCAGGTGAGGGGATCTAAAGCTGCAACGTAATCTACCTATTTAACATCATTGGCATTCAGTATTTTAGGCAGTAAGTTAATCCCTATGTTATGTACTTATATTGTATATAATTATGTTTGTAATTACTTGATGTATCTTATATTTATTATATTTTGTCAATGTAAATAGTAAACATAACCTACAAATGCGGCTCATAGAAAAATTGTCAGGAAAATACACATTCGATTTAAACAGTAAAGTATATACGATTGGAATTGAAACTGGTCAGTTTTAAAGCACAGGACCGTGCGTACTGAACTTGATATTTTGTCCTATATATTTGGCAATGGTATTGAGATTCGAACGGTAGTTGAAACTGTACAGGCGAGTCCGAGACTGGCAATGTAATCAGCCTGAATGAACCATCTACGACTGCACTGGTTTAAAGGTAATAAAACGGACAGGCCTACTAGCACAAAAAAACTCGTAAATAGTTTCTTTATCTTGGAATGTGGAAGTCTAATATCGTGCTGTCTATGTGCCAGTGCAGCGCATAAATACCTATTATAATATCAAGCGTAGGAGTTTAGTTAGTTACTGTTCATATTTATAAATATTTACTACTGTATAAAAGGTAAAATATTTTAATTATTTACTAATTTTAATTTACCATGGCTTTCTGGAGACCATTTGAAACAGAGGATAATATAATAACGCCCGAAAATCTTATCATTTTGTTATGACAAGCATTTCTATTTACCTCCGCCCATGTACAATAAAGAGATGCCGACTGTTTTTGCCGGCTTTTAGTTTTTATACGGTTTCAATTCCAATCGTATATACTTTACATTTTTCTGCACATCAAGTGTATATAGGTGCCTTTTTAATTTAATAATTTCA
The DNA here is from genome assembly GCA_963675555.1 of Leptura quadrifasciata. Lineage (NCBI taxonomy): Eukaryota > Metazoa > Arthropoda > Insecta > Coleoptera > Cerambycidae > Leptura > Leptura quadrifasciata. The sequence goes on from OY776674.1 coordinate 29,396,072, forward strand.
GAGCTTCAAGGTTATGGAGACAGTGCTATTGGTTATATGGAATTAAAACCTGTTAAATGCCGAATATGTTTAGAACATAAAGTGCGAAGTAAAGCTTATGCTACAGTGTTAATTGTAGATGAAATTAAGGAAATAACTCACTTTAAAATGATCTTTACAGCAGTTAAATACTAATGCTATTGTAAGTGAATTAGTCCAGCGCCAATATTTTTTTCAAGATCGATTTTTCCGTAACTGTCACAAATTCTTCATTGTTTATTGAAATGAAGTGTTGAGACTGATGCAAAATTGTAATTTCAATGCAATATCAAATAAGGGAACTTTGATTAACCGTTTAGGGTTCGGGCTGTTGAGAAACAAATTGTTTAAACAATAGTTTTACACAAAAAAAATTGCTATAAATGACAGATTTTGTTCAAGAAAACATTTTTTATGCTTCGTGGACAGAAGTAAATTGAAAATAAGTTTAATAAAACAAATATTTAAAATTATTTCAATTTACAAAGTATGAATATAAAATCAAAAATCTATTTTAACCTCATTTTTTTGGAAAGCTGCACTTCATCATCAGATTCAACATAGTTTTCTGTTTCCTCAGGATCTCCGACAAGGTCCTCAAGATCTTTATTTTCAACATTAACCTTCTAAGTATGAATGTCGCATATACGCAACAGAGGTTCTACAAACCCAGGAAACCCTTGTCCTTAATTTACGACATACTGCACCGCTTCGACCGATTGTAGCACATCGCATGACCTAATGTCGTATATAGACAGCTCTCACCTCTGTGAGTGCTCAGCGTTGTACCACTGCGACAGCCTAGTACGTCGTATATAGACGACACTCATTTGCGCGTGTGGTAAATTTTTTGTACTGGCTTGTTCTATTTTGTTTTAAATATTTGAGCAAATAAAATGTTTTAATCAATGCAGTTACTTACAGAGTTTATCTAAAAATAGTTGTCGCTCATACACGACATAAGGCCTACGGACGTGCATAAGACTTTAAAATTAATCTCGGCCGGGTGGACCTGCAGTGAACAGGAATTCCGGTCCTTAGAAGGTTAATTTTAAAATTTGTAGTTGCTTCATCATCAATTTCCTCCGAATCACTGATTTCCTCTAATTGTTGTATTTCAGCGCTAGAACATTTTCGGACCCGTGACAATTGGAGCATAAAATGGAACATTTCATTCCATGTTTGTGACAGCCGCATCTTTTACTATTACAACAAGTTTCACAACTGCAGCAGATAGTTTTCAGTAAACTTTCAGGAATTACTATCGTTACTGCAACATATTCAATACAATGGAACAATAATGTTTGACACCAGTATTAAAGGGTAATACTAAAAACTTTTCCATAGTATAAATCAATCATTTTAACAGTATTTCTTTTAGTTTTGATTTATACAGTGATACGTGGTATAGTGCAGTTTCCACAGAGGTGATTTTATATTTTAACCATATACTTATTGGAACCAATGCTGGGATATTTTAATTTTTGGAAAATGAGAACCAATGCAGATTTTGTCTGTAAAATATGTTTTTATCAAGGAAAAATATATTATAATGTATATTTCTTATGTTCTAAATTTAAAAAGACCATGTAGTAACAGGGACTTAATAAAATTTGCAGATAATTTTACTTGGAGCCTAGGAAAAAATACTATGCATGTTTGAAATAGAGGTTAGTACAAAATATTTTGCCTTTAATTTGATTTGGGTCTTCTGGTTACAAATCTTTTACTTCTTCATCAACTCAGTGATCGCTGTTAAACGAGTCGTCAGGAACCAATTTATTAGGTTACATCAGATACACTATGACATGCACAAACATAAAATGGAAATTTGAGACGTACCATAGAAATGCATCAAATTATATGTGATGAGAAACACAAACTTAATATTGAAAATTACGATCAAGAATGATGTAATCAAAGCACATGCCAGTTGTGGACGCACAGAAAGGCAAGGACAAGTGGGTTGCATGCGAGCTAGCAGAAACGAACAAAACAAGAGCTGCGTGCGCTCAAAACCGCATAGCATAAAAATTGCCCCGCCATTTCAATAATTTGATATATTTATTTTAATGATATTATTTTCAAGTTATTTTTGTCCATGAAGCATAAAGAAATTTTTTTCTTGAACAAAAACTGTAATTTCTGTAATTTTTTTTAGGTAAAACTATTGTTTAAGCAATTTATTTCTCAACAACCTGAACCTTAAACGGTTAATCAAAATTCCCTTATTTGATATTACATTAAAATTACCATTTTGCATCACTCTCAACACTTCATTTCAATAAATAATAAGAATTTGTGACAATTGCGGAAAAATCGATCTTGAAAAAAATCTTTGTTTTGGTTTTTCCATTTTTGACAATGTTTTTCCACAGTAACAGTATGATTTCTTTACACCATCTTAAAGTAGAGGTTTCAACGAAAAAAATTTCATACTGAAATTTTCAAAAATCAAAATTTTGTTAATATACAGGGTGTTGCATCATGAGAGGGACATAGCTTAATAGGAGGTAGATAACATCAGTGGTAACCGGAACCTCCCATAGAAATGTCTCATTGGGCCTTCATTACTAAGTTACAGGGTGTTAAATAATTTATGGCCAAACCTGTTTTTTGTCATAACTTTGACAGCGAATGAAATAACGGATTCATATTTGGTACGGCTAATGTACAAACGAGCCCAAGAGGTACATATATATAAAAAAATATATCCAGGTCCGGACTCACTATAATTTATGTTTCTTTTTTGCATCAATAAAACATCACCCTGTATATATTTTTTTGAAATTTCGATACGATATTCGAAAAGAGCAAGAAAAAACAAACAAAATGGCCTATTTCATTTTTTTGTTACACCTTCGTGGTTATTTAAATACGTTATTAAATGTGCAAGAAAATGGATTACAGAACCCTATTAAATGAGAGGCACGTGAAATAAATAGTTTTATAACTAAAATTTGCAAAAATTCTATTGAGCCTAGGTGGTCTGGGTGAATCCTAATTCCGGCACGTTTTAAAGGTCCATTTTGGTAAAAAACTGTGGTCCTAATAAGTAATCGGGTATGAAATAACAAAATTTTTAATCAATCACAGTAGGCTTGTTCAAAGAATAAAAGTGACAGATAATTTAAACCATTTAGGCCTAAGCAACCAGTTACTTTGATCAAGAAAATCATCAACATTTTATACTTAATAAAAATTGGAAAAGAGAACAAACTAAAATCTAAATAAATAAAATATTTTCCATTCAATTAACAATAAATAACAAAACAATAACTAAATGTGTTTAAAAATAAAACGTAATTGACACTAAAGTAAATTTTCAAAATGTCCTCCCCCACATTCTGTGCATTTTCTTGCGCGTTTAGAAAGGTCACCAATTGCTCGACGTATCATTTCTGGATTATTCCGTATTTCGTCGCAGGTTGTAACGATGCGCTGGATTAAATGTTGTCTACTTTCAATTTCAATGCTATAAACCTCGTTTTTTAAGTGGCCCCATAAAAAGTAATCACAAGGGTTACAATCAGGAGATCTTGGTGGCCATTCATGTGGACCCCCGCGTCCAATCCATCTATTAGGATACACATTGTTTAAGTGTTCTCTTACTTGAAGGTTAAAATGTGGTGGGGCCCCATCATGCTGAAACAACATGCCTCTTATACCGATATTTTCTAACATATTCGGTAAAATGTTTTGAAGAAAATCAAAGTAAATTTCACCATTCAATCTTTCTTCAAAAAAATGTGGCCCTATCAAATGTCTATTCACAAGTCCGACCCAAACATTTACAGAAAACCTGTGTTGCGAACGGCGTTGGCGTACCGCATGTGGGTTTTCCTGTGCCCATTTATGATTATTTCGTGAATTGTTTACTTCATCCCTTGTAAATTGTGCCTCATCCGTAAATAAGGTTCTGTAAATGACTGGGCGATGGTTAGACAACCAATGACAAAATGCCAGGCGGGGGATATTGTCGCCTTGTTGAAGACGCTGTACCTGCTGGATATGATATGGATGGTAACGTTCTCTTTTTAGGGTTCTTCATACTCGTCAATGAGGAATACCAGTTGCCAAACTGATTCGTCTAGTGCTCATATTTGGGTTTTCTTGAACTACGTTTATAATATTGTTTTGTTCCTGCACACCTTGTTGTAAAACACGCTCCACAACTGCAGAAGTAGGAAACTTTCCGTGTTGTCTTGCATACTGGAACACCGTACTAAAGGTTTTATGATTAGGGCATCGACGACCAGGAAAACGCAGCCGATATTCTCTTTCCGCCGACCTACCATTTCCATTACAGAAACCATAGATGAATATTATGTCAGCATATTCCACGTTTGTAAATTTTACTGGCATAGTTAAAATATTTTCACAAGTTTTCACTAACTAAATGCGGATTATTGACACATTAAATTACTAACAAACAATTATTCAACTGTTTAGGAGATTTCTTTTTATTATCTGTCACTTTGAACAAGCCTACTGTGATTGATTAAAAATTTTGTTATTTCATACCCGATTACTTATTAGGACCACAGTTTTTTACCAAAATGGACCTTTAAAACGTGCCGGAATTAGGATTCACCCAGACCACCTAGGCTCAATAGAATTTTTGCAAATTTTAGTTATAAAACTATTTATTTCACGTGCCTCTGATTTAATAGGGTTCTGTAATCCATTTTCTTGCACATTTAACAACGTATTTAAATAACCACGAAGGTGTAACAAAAAAATGAAATAGGCCATTTTGTTTGCTTTTTCTTGCTCTTTTCGAATATTGTATCGAAATTTCAAAAAAATATATACAGGGTGATGTTTTATTGATGCAAAGAAGAAACATAAATTATAGTGAGTCCGGACCTGGATATATATTTTTTTTATACATGTACCTCTTGGGGCTCGTTAGTACATTAGCCGTACCAAATATGAATCCGTTATTTCATTCCCTGTCAAAGTTATGACAAAAAACAGGTTTGGCCAAAAATTATTTAACACCCTGTAACTTCGTAATGAAGGCCCAATGAGACATTTCTATGGGAGGTTCCGGTTACCACTGATGTTCTCTACCTCCTATTAAGCTATGTCCCTCTCATGATGCAACACCCTGTATAATAAAAAATAAATATTTCGTTTAAAAAAATTACAGCTTATTTGAGACAAAAATGTCAATTTTCACCAAATTTCATTAACATCGAATCAATTTTGTCATTAACCTTTTAAAAAAAATCAAAACCTTTCAAAATCAAAGTTTAGGCCAGCCCTGCATTGGAGCGTCTCGAGGAAGGCACCTTGTTTAACAGTGTTTTTGTGCGCGAATTTTATAAAAATTAGTGTAGTTATAAGTTTCGTTAAGTTTGTTTTTCAAGCATTTTTGTTAAAAGTTAATACCTATTTTTATTTTATTTTTGTAAAAAGGAGTTTAGTTAAGTTGATTGTATTGTTGTTTCCGCCCACCCAGGCCTGTTCCGCCCGATCCTGCAATCCGCCACCACGATGGTTGCACGATCGGTTCCGGAACAGATCCAGATTTATTTTGCATAATACACAAATAATTGAGATGCCTTGCTGCCGCACTCTATTAACTTACTAGTAATATACTTGAGTGTTCCTATTGTCAACTTTACCACGTTGGCTGACTGGACTCATATTTCACAGTTTGAACTTGCTTGTTTCATAAAATTGTAATATTAATTTACAAAAAGTATGATAACGTTATGTGTTTTCAAAAAGATCTTGGAATCAGTATTATTATCCCGAATATGTTGAATACGTATTTATATTAATACTATTTAGGTACTCAACAATTCACAAATAATAATCTTAAAAATCGCAGCAATGAAAAAATGTGAGGTTACAATATTTTGCATCCTGATATCTCGGGAAGTATATACAGCCTATTTTTAATAAAAATTCGTGTTTAAGTAGGCAAAAGTACTCATTTTAAAAGAAAAAAAATCCAAAATCGGACTGTCTTGCCAATATTTAGATGGTAGCTTATTTTAATAACAGACTCTGGATTTCGTCCCGGTTCTTACAAAACAGTACCATACAAGTGCGCACCTATTGTCTTAATTAAGATACACACTGTTTATAAGTCACAAAATTATATACAAAATAACCAATATATCTCACAACTTTTCGCAAACGAAAGGATAAAATCACGAAGACCGACTCTGTAATTCGCATTCAATTTAAGACCTACGCATTAGAAACAAATAAAACACAAACTTGCGTCAGCGCATAACTTCCGTGCACAACTGTTTGAGTCAAGCTCCGACATATTTTTAACCTTAGATTTCCTACTGCGTCGGCGCTTGTCTGTGCATTTTAAATCGCATGATTATCACATTTTGTTTACGCGCATATGCCTATAATGGCGTTCCATTTCCTGTAATAGAGTTCAGTGAGTTCAGGTCAGTTTCTATGCTAATTGATGGTTGGTATTTCACTGTAAGAAATTTAGTCGATGATGTCCCTTTTGCCAATCAACCTCTGAAAAAAAACCTTACCAGCTTCAATATGGCTGCTGTACGAGATGAACAAACCCTTTCCCTTTCGCAACTCAATTAAAACGAAAGATTTTTTATGTTTTATGTCTTGCACATTTAATAACGTATTTAAATAACCACGAAGGTGTAACAAAAAAATGAAATAGGCCATTTTGTTTGTTTTTTCTTGCTCTTTTCGAATATCGTATCGAAATTTCAAAAAAATATATACAGGGTGATGTTTTATTGATGCAAAAAAGAAACATAAATTATAGTGAGTCCGGACCTGGATATATTTTTTTATATATATGTACCTCTTGGGGCTCGTTAGTACATTAGCCGTACCAAATATGAATCCGTTATTTCATTCCCTGTCAAAGTTATGACAAAAAACAGGTTTGGCCAAAAATTATTTAACACCCTGTAACTTCGTAATGAAGGCCCAATGAGACATTTCTATGGGAGGTTCCGGTTACCACTGATGTTCTCTACCTCCTATTAAGCTATGTCCCTCTCATGATGCAACACCCTGTATAATAAAAAATAAATATTTCGTTTAAAAAAATTACAGCTTATTTGAGACAAAAATGTCAATTTTCACCAAATTTCATTAACATCGAATCAATTTTGTCATTAACCTTTTAAAAAAAATCAAAACCTTTCAAAATCAAAGTTTAGGCCAGCCCTGCATTGGAGCGTCTCGAGGAAGGCACCTTGTTTAACAGTGTTTTTGTGCGCGAATTTTATAAAAATTAGTGTAGTTATAAGTTTCGTTAAGTTTGTTTTTCAAGCATTTTTGTTAAAAGTTAATACCTATTTTTATTTTATTTTTGTAAAAAGGAGTTTAGTTAAGTTGATTGTATTGTTGTTTCCACCCACCCAGGCCTGTTCCGCCCGATCCTGCAATCCGCCACCACGATGGTTGCACGATCGGTTCCGGAACAGATCCTGGTGAGGCAACTGTTTGTAGTGTTAATATTAATAAAGACTATTTGAACTGAATTGAATCATTTTTGTGGGAGATAAAAATAAAAAACAACAAAATTGGTTTTTGACGTTTTTCTCAATTGTTTTGAGGTTATGTTGAAAAATAAGAGAAAGAATATAGACCATTCCAGAATGACGACATTCACAGTTCGGCCATATTTGCTGGGTGGCATACAAAACCATTTGCGTATGTAAACATTACGATTATTTCATCATTAAATTGTTTAATCCTGGTCTAATTGATAGAAAATGCCACATTTTTGTATTGCTGTTAAATGTTCAATACGTGGTGAAAGAGATCATGCATTGTTTTTCCGGTTTCCCGCTATTTTAACCAATAGGGGAATCATCTTAATGCATTGTCTATAGGAAGAAGAATTATTCGGATTAAGGCTTTGGGACCGGGGCTACTAAGTAAAAGCCACCTAAAACACTGTCGTTTTTGTTCAAAACATTTTATAACTGGTAAGTACTTAATTTTTGTACAAAAACTCCTAGGTTTTATAAGGTTAGAATTAAATTATGTGTGTGATTTTAGGAAAACTAGCTGCATTAGAGGATAAAACTACAAATACCTGCCTTTACAAAAGGCCAAACTCAGTTGTATCCTATAGATTTGGAAAACACATGAAATATTGCAACTGTACGGGTTCATGTAGAAAAAGTTGTAGGTTTGCTCAAAAAATTTTTTAAGATTTTTCATGAAACAATACCCATAAGCACGTTGTCAAAATGAGGAAATTGAGTGCATTGGATAAAATTGTCGTGGTATGTAGTGCAATCAAAAACATGTGCCTTCTCAAATACCAAATAATATAAAATTATCTATGTACCTATGTGTTTATTAATAAAAAAACAATTTTAATTATATATACCTATTTATTTCAATATATTGCAAATCAGTAATATATATTTTTTATTCACTGTAAAACAAATGTTATTTAATATTCACTTTATTCTCTTAAAATATCAAAATTCAGGTTCAGTCAAGCCAAAAAAAGACCATAAATTAGATACAGACATAAATAGGTGAAAGTTCATTTTTATCTATCAAAAGGAGGATGTTCCTGAGACAAACCTCTTGTTTCTACTTTTTTTGGCCAACACGGGATACGTATTCGCAACATTTCTACATTTTTCATGGAAGGTACTGGCCAAACGGAAAGTCAATAGACTGCATACTTCTGATAAACATGTACATCTGATACATGTATAGAGAGCAATGGAAATGCTGGTGTTCTTTAAAATAATAATCCAACTTGAAGCAACTTTTCCCTCTTTCGTTGAGAGTGTTTAACCTACAATAAACATTTAAAAAATGTTAATCAAGTTTAAAGCCTCTGTAGCATATCACAATTATATACATTAACATATAGAATCTAATTGTAATGTAAAATTACACATTAACTTTGATTTCTTACCTTCCCAATGACAACAAATGCCTCATCACTGATTTGTTTTGCCAAAATTCTTTGAACAGAGCCAGATTCGTAAGGCTTGTAAGCTGTTATAAGGCTTAAATTGTTGATCAGTATAATAACTATGAGTTAGTATCAAATAATTCACGAAGTCCATCATGGTAATATTATAAACTTCAAGCCTGCTCTCTTCAGGAGGGATTGCATAATGGTCAATATTGTCAATAATCTCGATTTTTTTATCATATCTGCACTTAATATCACCTCTAAGGGTTACACAATATTCACTTCGAGATATCTTGGCGAAAAAATTTGCAAAAAATCACAATAAACTCGATTCATAGCACCAAAAACGAATGTAAACACACGAAAAATAATCGCTTTGTGTGCCACCCAGGCAAAATGGCAGATCTGTCAAAGTCACGTGTTCTGGAATGGTCTATAATAATAAAATTTGTAGATCTTTCAATTATCTACAACTTTTGCATTTAATTTTTGATAGGATAGGATAGGAAATTTAAGTGTTTTTAACTATAATTAAGTACAGAGCTTTCAATAATGATCACAGGACACGTGACCACAAAAATATAGACAACCAACTATACACGATGGTATTGCACTAAACAGAAATACCCTAAATCCATTGGCGTTCTAGTTAAAGGTAAAAAATTTATGATAATTCATTTATTCCTCAAATTTAAGAGTTTTTTAATATTAAAAGCAAATTTAAATGGGATGCCTTTTATAGTCTAGTATACTTTAACTTGGCGTGTCTATGTATGAGTTAATATTTCCGTACGATTTCATTTTCTCTTGTACACAAAGATCCAGAAATATTGTCCACGTAGACAATGTTTCTGGACTATTGCTTTAACTTTGTGTACAATATGGGAGAAAATGAAATCGTACGGAAATATTAACTCATACATATACACGCCAAGTTAAAGTATAGTAGACTATATCTGAATTAAAAAAATGTTCGCAAGAAATAAATTGTTACACCTAATTCAAAATAATCTTTTATTTCCACAGACAACATGAATATAAACATTCGAATCAAACAATCCACAGTAAATAAAAGAAATTACATAATAAAAACTTTTGTTACATGATATTTAAATTAGAAGATGAATGAATACATTTTAATACGAAATGCCAATAAATTATAACAAATGCTCAAAATGGCTGCCTCGAGTTTCTAAACACACATGGACTCTTCGTTTCATATTTTCGAATACGTTCTGTAACTGATCAACACTAATATTGCGGATTTCTCTTTCTATTGCCTCTTGTAATTCGTCAATGGTATGTAATCTATTTTTAAAAACATTGTTCTTCATGTGTCCAAATAAGAAATAATCACAGGGTGTTAGATCTGGAGACCGTGCAGGCCATAGTCCCTGGCTGACTAATCGGTCATCGTAAAACTCCCGTAAAAAATCAAGTGAAGCTCTTGCTGTATGGGCAGTAGCGCCGTCTTGCTGGAAATACCCATCTTGCAGTTCATCATCATGCAACTGCGCCAGAAATGGCTCTAGAATAAGAGTTTGATACCTTTGGGCATTAATTGTTTCACGAAAAAATATAGGGCCTATAATTCGCCTTCTGGATATTGCCACCCATACACCAACTTTTAAGGGGTGTAAACTTGTGTGAGGGTTTTCTGTAGCCTATGTCCTGTAGTTCTGACTATTGATATAACCTGTTAAGTGGAACCATGCTTCATCAGTAAAATAGGTTAAATCCAATACATCGTTGTTATTTAAATTTCCGTTGAACCAACGACAATATCTTACTCGACTTTCAAAATCAGGGGGTAATAGTTCTTGAACAACGGTTACCTTGTATGGATGCAAATGGAGATTTTTGAGTGCTTTATGGGTTGTTCCAACTGAAAGACCTAAAAAAAATAAATTTCGTTGATTTGTCGTTTAGGTATATTAAGACATCTGAAGAGAACCGATTCCCAGTTTTATATACTTTTTTATTTGCATTCAGGTTTTATATATAAACAAGAGTTTTAGTAGGTATCGTTATTAGTTGTTGATAATAATTTTCACTAAAGAAATTCATATTTTATATTTTCAAGAAACTAAATTTAAATGGTATGTAACGTATTCAATAATTAAAAAATTTAGTGTAAAAGTACCTACCTGTTTGAGCGGACAACTTTGGTATGGATTTTGTCGGGCTTTGATTCATTCTTTCTCGAACGTCATTCATAACCACTTCAGTTAAAACAGTTGGCCTACCAGTGGATTTTCCCTTGCAAGGGCAGTGTGTCTTTGCAAAACGATCAACGAGTACATATTTACGATTTGATCCATCTTCGTTGCGAGTTCCACTTCGAAAATGAGCCATCAAAATGAAGGCATCTTGCTCTGGTGTAAAAACCATGGCAAGACAGGACTAGAATAAAATTTAAAAAACATTACTTAACCTAACATTCTTTTTCTCTTTATCATTACTCACCAGAAGATAACTGATGTAAATTATGTAGTTCTGAAAAGAACTGATTAGTACTCAAATAATAATTAAAACAATTCAAAACCCTTGAAAAAGAACTGATAATTATGCAATATCCATCAAAACACTACTACTACGTCTATGATATGACATTTCAGATTAAAATAAATAGTTAAATGTTAGGATATGCCTACAAGAAGACTGTACGGCGCTAAATATTCTGCGTAGACAAACCGTTGCCATATTGGTTCCGCTGGGCGTGTTCAGCTTCAGAGCCAATTAAACCGTGCGTTGCGTCGAGATTTCGTGAAACTGCGTCGAAAAAACCGTCAGCAAAGATACTTGAAAACGCACCCTTAGATACATACGAATAAAAATATCCCTAGTATGGAAGGCTCTGACATGGCTAAAACATGACAAGCCTAAAAGATGAACTAAAAAATCACGTGTCCTGTGATCATTGTTGAAAGCTCTGTATTATTTTCCCAGTCAAAATTTTTTTAAAATTTGTGGAAATACCGAATTTATTATTCATACAGTCTTTGCGACTTAACATCAATTTTGCTGTCAAATAACTGGAGATCAAATATCTTTTCGATATCACTGCTATTGCGAATGTGTTATAACAATTCAATTGAGTAAAGTCATGTGGCAATGTGGCATGCAGTTAAGGTCAGTTTCTATGCTAATTGATGGTTGGTATTTCGCTAATTGTAATAAATTTAGTCGATGATGTCCCTTTTGCCAATCAACCTCTGAAAAAAAACCTTACCAGCATCAATATGGCTGCTGTACGAGATGAACAAACCCTTTCCCTTTCGCAACTCAATTAAAACGAAAGATTTTTTTATGTAAAACAATTATTAATTAAATTCGAGATATTTTATAATATGCATTATGTATAACAAAAAAATTATGAAATTGATAAGTACATTTAAAATTGTGCTAGATCGTTACTGGCTTGTTAAAATTCAATTAAAACTTACATGGCATAACAGATATAAGGCAGAACAGAAATCTGCGAGTTCCATAATCACATTAATATTATTCGCTATTTCATAAAAACTGTGCAACTTACTCCAAATCAACCAAAAAAAACAAACAGATAAATAAAAATATACTTATTTATGAGGTAAAAGATCGCAAACATAAAATAAAAATGCATAAAAAATATATGCATCGAAATAAAGCATAATTAATTAAATATAATATAGACCTCTACTAAAATATATATATAATTCGGACTATGTACACAGAACTAACCTATATTTTCCTAAATTAGAGGAATATCTACTTTATCTATCACTGGGTCATGATACACCTTAACTATGACAGAACGAGGTGCTTCGTTGCCAATTCTAGTGCACCTGCATTTTTCTTCTTGCCCGAGCATTACAATTAGACTACCAAAATTAAGCTCCATTTTGAAGTTTATCAACATGGTCAGGGCTTTACTTTGTGGCATCAGAAAAATGATAATTGTTTCCCATGGACAAAATGGAGAGGGAATCTTTTTCAATTAGGATATTTTTTGACAGTTTGTGATGTATTTTTTTTGTCAAAAATTGTGTCTAGCTTTACAGAATGAAATTGTAGGGAAATTTTTAAAAAATCAAAATTTTTTACTATTTGCACTGTAACAAAAAATATATAAAATTCCCCAGGTGTACAGTAATTTTCACCTTGTATTTAAAAAAGAAAGTGAGCTAAAATAGAACTCTCTACGATAAATACTTTCAGAGATATTGCAACTTGAATTTAGGCCCAAATTACATAATATTTACGTTTAATTTCCACAAGCTTTGCGTGAATCAAATATCAAAGAAGTGGTCTCGTCTTGCTACTTTTCTCATCATCCCATATTCCAAATGTATTTTAAAGTTTTACGTAGAATGTAAAATTAACTTAAATGCAGTTTTTCTTAGCAATGAGGGATTTGCAAAAGAACGTCTTCAATTCCCCGTATTAAAAATCATTGGAAATTCAATTAAAATATTTTTGGGGCCATCCAAGATTATATTTTGAGAAAAATAATAACACTAATTTTCTTATATAAAAAAATTAAAAAACAATAGGTTTTCCTAGTAAAAATTATATTTAAGCTCAAATATTCCATCCATGCATATAAAATTACCAAAATTCAGACGTGTCAATTCCGGAAAATTGGAAAATTTGTAGACAAAAAATTACTGCTATTATTTTCTAGAAAATCAAATCGCCCTACCTCGAAAAATATGCATTTTAATGGAAAATCAGAAGATGATAAGAAAACCTCATTCTTTTCAATCAATTTTTTTCAGATTCTTAGAAACTTATTATCCCGCATTTTCCCAATTTTTATAGGTTTTTCCGGAAACACTTTGCAGGTTTGAGTTTGCTAGAAAAGTCGATGAGAAAAAAAAAAGGTTTGTATTTAAAAAATGAACATAGCTGATTTATTTTGGAATTTTTTCCAAACAATTTTCGTTCCCCCTCCCTCCTTTGTGGAAAACTTCAAACCGCTGTATTTCGGGAAATCGATTTTTTCCATTTAATTTTAACTTGAATTTAAAGAGTTAACAATTATCAACAAAATCATTCTTTATAACAATTTGTAATCAATAGCCGAGAATGAAAAGTTATGCCTTTTGATTGAGACAAGACAAACGCTGCAAAAAGTTTCATGACACATTTCGTAAATACTTTTCACCTATAAATACTGGAGCTCAACTCAATGAAAACAGTTATTCGTTGCTGCTGATACTCTTCGGTTAAAAATACACTACAACCACGGTGCCTAAAGTAAAATTAATCTTTGTTCAAATAAATTAAATTTTATTCAATGTGATTTTCATTGAGAGTAATTTATATTTTTTGTGGTGGCTTCTCATTAAATACAGTTTGTCAGCATGAAAAAAAAAACCATGTTTGAATATTTTTCTGGAAAATTAAAATTATAATATATGCATTGCAAGGGGAGACTCCGGAGAAACAGCAGCATCATTTCCTGTCACGACGCCAAGAGAAACTCGATTGCACTGGCCTGGCAAACACAATCATCATCACTCATTAGAGTATTTTTAAAAGTTGTATTTTTGAAGTAATAGTTTGTTAAAATATTAATTTTAATTAATTATTATTGTTCAATTGTTGTTTGGATCCACGTAAAACTATTAAATCTCATGACGTGGTTAAACTGAAGTTAATTTCTTTGCGAGTGCATAAAGTGGTTGCTCAGATACACTTATCCCTGGAAAAAAAAAACAGCCTACTTCAAGACTACATATCTTGACTGTTATTAATTGTAACAACTTCTTTTTGGGCGCGTGATGTAGTTTTATGAGTGACATTTTAATCTTTGATTCACACAAAGTTTGTTAAAAATTATAGGTATTTTATCTATCACAGGTGCACCTTTGTTCCAAGATTAGGTTTTAAACCAATTACTAAATTGCCACCTGGCCTTATTTTGTAGAAATTAAAACTGATTTTACTATTATTTTTTTCAAGCCATTTTTGCTGTTTAACTTTACCTTTAAATTGCATTATCATGAGTAAGTATTTATCATAAAGAGTGCTCTTCAGTTTTTGAGGTATTTTGTTATATTTTTTGAGTTACAGAGCAAAATATTAAAAAATGCACATACCCTTGCCTTTTTTTGCCTTCCTCTACGACTTTATTTCTGTAAATGACACTTTTTTGTTTGGAAATTCATCTGACATCAAATCAGTGACCGGCTTTCTATAAATACAGACCAAATTCTGGAATTTTGAAAATATATAATCGTCATCGTTTGGCAACGCTGTTTACAAAACAATATCAAAATTTTCTGACATTCGTGGCAGATGAGCACACCAATTTCTGGTTCCTGTTGCGCCAACAGAGCATTTTAATATGCCACTCAATTGTAGGAAACTTAGAAAAGCGGCTTATCTAGAATTGGCACTCCAAGCATCATCTGACGGATGAAGTTATTAAAATAGTCTACAAGAAAATTTGTGCAAACTTAAAACAAAAGAATCATCACCCTGACGTTCTATGGAATCCATAAAAATAATACACTTCCCCTCAGGTAGTTACAACACTGGAATATACCATCAACGACGCCATTACTTGTCGATTGGGCGCAATTCACACTTACCTAATCCCAGTGTTGTGAAATCTATTTTATTCTGATCCTAAAATTGATGCTTTTAATACGCTTGTATTTGGTTCCTGTATTTTCTGCGGAACCTGTTTGCAAAGGGCGCCACACAGTCTAAGACCGGGGCTGCGTTTATCCACACATCTACATGAAAATTCATAATTTAATCATCTCCAAATGACCTACTTTGTTAGCATAACAAATACAGTTGTTACCTTAGCATTAAAGTTACACAGTAAAGGTCCCAGCCTTTTCATAACCCGTCTAACCATTTGCCTTTGCTTTCAGTCAAACCGCAACTTGAACTCCCAAATAAAACTATAAATTTATCACTTTCTCAGACACCTCTATTGGCAAGCGTTTTGTCAACCAAGTTGACATTTAGGGACGTTTTATCAGCTCCTGATGATGCCAATTTGATTCATGAAATTCACATTGGGGTTTGCAAGTTATCTTAGTGTCATATTAAGACTTCCATCCAACCTCCTTTCAAGATGGTTACTTGCTCCATATACTAAAACCATCAATCCATGCCATGTAGCGATAACACGACCTGAGGAGCCCGTTTGTATTACTTTTGTCCAAAACTACAAAACAACAGTAGTAAAACTTTAAAAGCTGAAATTTTGTTTGATTATTGAAAAAGTCTGTAGACTCATTCAAGCATAATCGTTATTAAAATTTCAGATCCGGCAAATGTTTCACAGCCATAATGTTAATTTTACCAAAAAATAAAATACATAGAACATCCACTGATAAACTCGATAGTACGTATATTTAAAATGGAAAATGATGCTTATACCCACAAATTTTCTTGTAGCTAAAATACATTTTCAAGAGTTAAAATCTAGCAAGGCTACCGACAATATGCTTCCAACATTTCCAAAAATAGTTTGTTCATAGGGACTAAGTCTTGCTGGTGGACGTCCGACCAAAACCTCCTCACGATCTGATCCGCTTGTCTCAACGCCGGCATGCACAACAGCAGCTGCTGGATTTGATTTAGGACTCCGGTTGGCCTGCGAAAAATTTTTATGCATTATCACTAAACCCTTCTTTCTAGCACCACAATTATTAATAAACATCGCTGTCCATTACCTTAAAATGCCAATTGCATCTGAAAGAGCTGCTAGTATGGTATCTCGAAATTTCTTCAGCGACTGGTATTCATCTAATCGTACATCGGAATTTGTGAGAACAAGAGCCTTGAGGAGGTAATATTCTTCCTTGAGAATAGACAAACTATCTAACCTTTCAACGACGTGGCAACACTGTAGAAAAAAACAATAATTCTTTAGTTAATATAAACAAAGGGAAAAAATTAAAATGGTTCTTGGTCAAATTTTCTGAATTTTTAAATCTCGCTCTCCTGATTAAAAATAACATGGGTCCAATCTAATTATTTTTGAAATGAAATGTACTGTTTCATAATTAGCTAAATTGCCAATTGAATTATTTTATACAGTGTGACTCAAGAATATGGAAACAGGTGTCACATTTAATAAGACGCCCTGCCCTGTATATTTTAATATATATTGATTGTCCATTGACAGCTGATTTCAAATATATATAATTTTAGAGGGTCCACAGGGTGATACAAAGCATAAAACAAAAGAAACATCCCAAAAAACTTGTTTTTTTTTAAATCGTCCTGTAATTCAGAATTTCGCTGGTTAATTTCGATAATCTTTTCAAATTGCGTTTATTGTATATACGTTAATAGAGTACCAAAAATTCAAAATCTTACTATGACTAGTTCTCAAGATTTAAAGCGAAAAATACCATGTGTGCATTTACCTTCCACACAAAAATGCTGGCCACGGAAATGAATGGTTCATAGAATAAGCGTAATCGTCCATAATATTTATTGATGAAAGACCTGCAGTTCTCTCATAATAAAGGTCCTTAATGTGATACCATCGTCATAGAATAAATGATTTTTTTTTTAATTTTTACATGTTTTATGGACGCCACATTAGATTTATTGTATAACGATATTACAAGGCACGATAACGAATCTCTTGGCACCCCATTCATTAAAATCCATTCGGTAGTTTAGGTTCTTAAGAGGAAATAAAGAAAGAGACAAACATAACATTGAAAAATATTATTCCCCTTTGCGAGAGCAGTTAGGTAAAAACTAATGTTCAATGGAAAAAAAATTCTGGAGAACTAGTCAAGCAAGATTTTGAATTTTTGGTACTCTATTAACGTATACACATTTGAAAGAATTGCGGAAATTAACTGACAAAATTCTGAATTACAGGACGGTTCTAAAAAAGTCTGCAAACTACTTGCAAACGCAAGAAATCTTGATCAAGGGCATGCGCACTTGAGAGTCAGCTGTTCATGTTTGGCAATATAATTGGTTACTTCAACATATTGTAGATAATCTGTTCTGTGCGATTTTTCTGGCAGCTTAGATGCAAGTCTGGTGGAAAATTAAGTAGTTTCCATGTTACCAATACAGAAAAAAAGTTACTAGAATATTACTTCATGACACGCGGCCCGATTGAAAGGTTAGACGAAAGCGCATTCACTAAAGTGAGCAGAATAAGTTAGGTTAATGTATTGTTGCGTGCTTACAAATTTTCAGTAAACACTCCGTGGGTTTAAATAACTTGCAACAAGAATTTTCACTAACCACTATTTTATTTATCACTAAAATTACACTAGTAAATACTTAACAATCACACAACTAATAATCACTTAATCTAATATAAATTCACAACTTTTAAAACACTATGTACTTTACTTTTTCCCTTAAACTAGTCAACTCTTGTCTAACCTAAGAACTCTCTGTTTGTTTACTGAACTGAACTCTTCTTTATATTTCACTAAACTGTACTGTTCCCCCATCTGCTGGATTCATCTCCTTATATACACCCATAGAAATGTACCACAGTATTCTACAATTTTCTGGAATTCTACAGAATTTTCTACCATGTTCGTCAATTGGCTCATAGACGGCGCCATCCTACTAGTCAGGGAAGTAACTAAGCTTCTGAGGAAAACTTTGAACATGAACTTAATCACATCTTTCCTTGTTAGAGGGCAGCACATAACACTGCCCCCTCCTTAAGCCTGAACGTCCCGGTCAGGCAATTCAGATTCCCCAACATACTTCATACTTCGCCAACCTATCCAAGTGCACGATCTTCATCTTGGACTTCTTACTACGTTGAATTCGGTAAACAACGTCATTGATCCGAGTGATGACTGAATACGGTCCTTCCCAGGGTGGGTGAAGCTTCGGAGATTTTCCCTTCTTTCGCTGTGGGTTATATAGCCCTCCTTGAATCCTGCTGACGTTCCCTTCCGTTCATAGCGAGCCTTCATTCTGTCACTAGCTATGCTAACTTGGTTTCGAACCAATTCGTGGACATTCCTCAGCTGTTGACTAACTTCGTCTGCGTAGTCATCCACGGACAGTGGCTTCTTATCTGGTGTACCAAACATCAAATCACATGGCAGTCTGATCTCGTGCCCAAATATTACACGAGCCGGTGTCTGTTTAGTCGTCTCATGAATGGCAGCCCTGTATGCCATTAAGAAAAATGGTATATGTCGATCCCAATCTCGCTGGTTCTTGTGAACTACCTTAGAAAGATGTTCCTTCATGGTTTTATTATGTCGTTCCACCATTCCATCTGACTGGGGATGGAGAGGGGTTGTCCGAGTCTTGTGAATGCCCAGCAACTCACAAATTTTCTGAAATACCCCCGACTCAAAGTTTCTCCCTCGATCGGAATGTAGCTCCAGGGGTACACCAAATCGGCATACAAGGTTATCCACCAAAACTCGAGCAACAGTAACTGCTTCCTGATTCGGAATGGCATAGGCTTCCGGCCATTTACTAAAATAGTCCATAGCGACCAGGATGTATTTATTCCCATCATCTGTCACTGGGAATGGGCCCGCTACATCTATAGCAATCCTCTCAAAAGGAGCTCCGACGTTATATTGCTTCATTTGGCCCCTGCTCTTCGTCTGTGGCCCTTTGGTAGCTGCACAAGCCTTGCATTTGCGGCACCAAGCTTCCACATCTTGACGGCTATTTATCCAATAAAATCGTTCCCGTACTTTAGCCAATGTCATATTCATACCAAAATGTCCCCCGGACACTCCATCATGTATTTCCTGAAGTACTTTTGGGATCCGACAGCTGGATATCACCAGACGCATGGTAACTTCCTTCCCATCTGGACTTTCCCATGCTCTCTTTAATAGCCCATCTATCTATCTACCTTAAGGGAGTCCCATTGTGCCCACAATGCCTTCAGCTCCACACTTTTGTCCGAAACATCCTTCCATTCCGGTCGCGTTCCTTTTTCTTTTGCTCTTAATATAGGACCAATTACGCTGTCATCCATTTGTTCTCGTCTTAGAACTTCCTTTGTCCAATCATCTGGAACATCTACCTGAACTGTGTTTACTATTACCGTGCCCTGTGCTTTTTCAACCCGATAGCAGTGCTTGCAGTCATCTTTGCACGGTCTTCTTGACAGAGCATCTGCATTTTTATGAGACTTTCCAGGTCGGTGTTCGACTGTGAGGTCATATTGCTGCAGTCTTTCTATCCAGCGAGCCAGTTGACCTTCTGGGGTTTTCAGCTGCAATAGCCATTTTAATGCAGCATGGTCGGTCCTGATTTTGAAATGTTGGCCATAGAGGTACTTGTGAAAATGGTCCACGGACTTAACAATGGCCAATAGTTCCTTCCTTGTTACACAATAATTCCTCTCCGGTTTGGACAGTACCTTACTGAAATACTCGATTACTTTTTCTTCTCCATTTTGGACTTGAGATAGTACACATCCAATTGCGGAGTTGCTAGCATCCGTGTCAAGAATATAGAGGCCCTTTTGTTGGGGATATGCTAGCACAGGACTACTGCATAACGCTGCTTTCAGCTTCTTCCATGATGTTTCACACTCCGGTGTCCACTGATATTTAACTTTCTCCTCCGTTAGCTGGTGTAGTGGCTTTGCTATATCCGCGAATCCTTCCACAAAACGTCTATAATAAGTGCAGAGGCCAAGAAAGCTTCGTAATTCGTGTACATTTGAAGGTCTCGGCCAATCACGCACGGCAGAGATCTTGTCCGGGTCTGTCTGTATTCCCTCCGAAGATACGACATGTCCAAGGAATTTCACTTCTTTTTGGAATAGTAGACACTTCTTTGGATTCAACTTTAGGTGTGCATTTCTGATTCTCCCAAATACTTCTTGAAGATTTTCCAAATGTTCCCTGAAGTTTCGTCCCATAACCATTACGTCATCAAGATAAACTAAGCACGTCTTCCAAGTTAGTCCTCGGAGTACAAATTCCATCAATCTTTCAAAAGTAGCTGGCGCATTGCAAAGTCCAAAAGGCATCACGGTGAATTGATATAAACCACTACCTGTTGAGAAGGCAGTCTTTTCCTTGTCGTCAGGGTGAAGTCCCACCTGCCAATACCCACTTCGAAGGTCTAGAGTTGAAAACCATCGTGACCCTGCCAGCGTACTTAATGTATCGTCAATTCGTGGTAGTGGATAGCTGTCTTTCTTCGTAACATCATTCAGCTTCCGGTAGTCGACACAAAATCTCAAAGTTCCGTCCTTCTTGGCAACTAAAACTACCGGTGATGACCAGGGACTGGTTGATTCCTCAATTACTCCATCTTGTAGCATCTTTTGAACCATCGCAGCAGCTTCTTCCTGTTTAGCTAGTGGCAACCTCCTAGGTTGTTGGCGGATTGCGGCTGAATCACCAGTATCTATCCGATGCTGTACTATATCAGTTTTCGTGAGGATGTCTGTGTTTTTGGCAAATACCGCACTTTCTTTCTCCAAAAACTTGATTGCCTCTCTACGTTCATCCTCAGATAGGTGTTCAAACTGGGAACTCAACAAAGTCACAACTTCCCTGTCTACGCTGGTTGACGAACATTTCTCCCCTTGTTCCTCGCACCTTGCTATCCACTGGACTGGTTCGTAGGATCCTATTGCCTCGCCTTCCTTGAAAGTCACTGAGTGGGAATTTAAATTAGCCACTCTAATTGGAATTTTGTCTTTTGTCCGGGTTAGAGTTCTTGCTAAGACTACGTTTTCTGTCTTAATTGAATCATCTTTTTCAACAAGGCCAACACGGTATCCACCAGAGTTTCCTTCCAGAATGGCCTCGATTATTTGTTCTGAACGAGCAGGAATCTTGATTGTCTCAGCCGTTAGTAGCCTCACTTTTTGAAATCGGTCATTTGCTGTTGACAAAATAAATTCTTCATTTCCAATCTTTAGGACTCGTTCTACCACGTCAAGTATAAATTGATCTTGTACTCCCATAACATCCAGCCCCAAAATGAAATCATCAGTGATGTCAGCCACGATAACCCTATGACTAAAACACAGGCGTCCAAACTGCAGATCTAGGTCAACTTCTCCATGAACCCTTACCCTGTCTCCTGTGGCTGTTCGAACGACCAATCCATTTTGGCTTTTATCAACTTTTATTCCTGATAAAAATCCGGGTCGCACTATTGATGACGTGGCACCTGTGTCGATAGTGAAGATACATCTCCGTTTGTTTACATAGCCATCCAACAGCAGACTACTCGGGACTCTTCTAATCTGGGAAACCCGTATCTCTCTGGGGGCACCGTGTTCACCAGCCAGCACAGCCCCCAAGGTGCTGGCTATCTTTAGTTTTCCTGCGGCTCTTCAGTCGTTGCGGCATTTACTCTCTCAGGGCTCCGCTGCCGACAGTTTCGCTTAATATGCCCTGTTTTGCCGCACTTATAACAACAAATCACCTTCCTTGACTGTTCATCGCTCCGTTCTCTTTCCTGCTTCCTTGGAGCATCTGGTTTTGTCATCAACTGGCTTATCATTTTGTGCATATCAGCCATCAAAGATTCCATATTTGATTTTTCTAAACGGTCCTCTTCTTCTACCTTCATGGTTCGTACTCTCGGACGTGCAGTCTCTTTGTAAGCGGCTTCAACCTCGAGGGCATGGATCAAGGCTTCACTACCAGTCTTATCTCGGGATAATCTAAGGACTCGCCTGATCTCCTCATCTCTTATGCCATCGATGAAAGTACCAACTGTTAATTGTTCCTGGAATTCTTTGGGTGCATCCGGGTAAGCCAGGTATGTCAGTCGCTCAACAGCTGCTTCAAAATCTTGTAAACTTTCCCCAGCCTTTTGTGTGCGTGATTTGAGCTGAGTCCTGTATACTTGGGCGAGGTGTTGGTCGCCATATCTTAGATCTAGTGCAGCTTCCAAAACTTTAAAATCCCGTTGCTGCGTCACTGGGATACTCTGAAGCAACTCTGAGGCTTGGCCCCTTAATGCTAGCACCAATGCCATAGCTTTGTCTTCATTACTCCAATTGTTTGCGTATGCCGCTGCCTCAAATTGTCTTTTATAGGTTGACCAAGAAGTTTGACCATCAAAGGAAGGCGGTTGTAATCGAGGACCTGACGATGATAATACCAGCTGGCCTCCTTGTTCTCTTAACAGTCGTTTAAGTCGCTCTACCTCTCCTTCAACTGCACGAAATTTTCCTTCTATATCGGTAACTTTCCCTTCGACGCCAGTAACTTTTTCTTCAACGCCAGTAACTTTTCCTTTGACTTCAGTTACTTCCTCTTCAACCTTATTTACTTTTCCTTTGACATCGCTTACTCCTTCTTCAAGTGTAGTCACTTTTCCTTCGACGCCAGTCACTTTTTGTTCAACTTTATCTACTTTTTCCTTGACTTCACTAGTGGCTGACAGGATAGCATCTTGTTGCACCTGTATAATTTTTCTCAATTCTTCTTGACGTCTTCTTTCTTTTTCTTCTTCACGTCTCTTCTGTTCTTCTTTTTCTTCCTGACGTCGTCTTTCTTTTTCTTCTTGACGTCTCTCTTGTTCTTCTTTCTCTTCTTGGCGTTGTTTCTCTTGCTCTTCTTTTTCTTCTTGACGTCGTTTTTCTTGTTCTTCTTTCTCTTCTAGCATCATTTTTCTAAATGCGGCGAACATGTCTTGTATTTGTTTTTCAGCAGCCATGCTTCTTGTTTCCATTCAAAAACTAACAAACAACACTAACAAGTCTTATTTAAAGTCTATATCTGGTATACGTCAAATATGTCCACAAAATTCAGAATAGAATGTTCTATAAATTTTCTCACACTAGCACTTGTCTAATGTCTATATCACTTTCCAGTTCGACTCACTTCACTATCTCCAGTGGTTTCCAAATAGAACACTATGGAACTTCGTCGAATTCTTCAGAAATTCTGTTGCAATTCCGCTTCTGACACCAATTGTTGCGTGCTTACAAATTTTCAGTAAACACTCCGTGGTTTAAATAACTTGCAACAAGAATTTTCACTAACCACTATTTTATTTATCACTAAAATTACACTAGTAAATACTTAACAATCACACAACTAATAATCACTTAATCTAATATAAATTCACAACTTTTAAAACACTATGTACTTTACTTTTTCCCTTAAACTAGTCAACTCTTGTCTAACCTAAGAACTCTCTGTTTGTTTACTGAACTGAACTCTTCTTTATATTTCACTAAACTGTACTGTTCCCCCATCTGCTGGATTCATCTCCTTATATACACCCATAGAAATGTACCACAGTATTCTACAATTTTCTGGAATTCTACAGAATTTTCTACCATGTTCGTCAATTGGCTCATAGACGGCGCCACCCTACTAGTCAGGGAAGTAACTAAGCTTCTGAGGAAAACTTTGAACATGAACTTAATCACATCTTTCCTTGTTAGAGGGCAGCACATAACAGTATTATTATTTACTTTGATAGACACAGTAAAATTTACTTTTACAAAGTTGGCAAATCTTGCACAATATTATTGCAATTACATGCCACAACATCTTGCTTACAAGAAAATTATTGACTGTAAAGCGGCTTGTAATACAATTAAATTTATTAAGGCGTATTTTCTAATGTTTTTAAAATATTTCGAGATCTATAAATCTTACAAGACAAATGGAAAAATGTTCATTATAAGGGTATTTACTAAGATAATTCATTAGCTGACTGTATAGCCAATTTCAAGCATGAAATTCTAAGGAAGCGTAAATTCAAATACAGCCTTAGATTATGTCATTACAAATTTAACAGATTGGAAGGTAATATTAGTAGTTGATGTACACATATCAGATGATAAGGGACAATTATTTAATTGTACTTTAAGGTGGGCATATCCAAGAGAGAGAGAGATCCGATAAGGAAATATTTATTATTTTTTAATACATATATTGGTAAAAAAAAGTATAAGACTACCTAAGTAGAACTGTGACAGGTTCAAATGTGCTTTTAGAGAGCGGAATATTAAAATATAATATTTTTAGTCGCAAACTCCTCTATAAAATCCTTATTTTACTATAAGGAATGTAACCAGACTGCAACCAAGAGCTACTCTCCGGGCTATGTGCCCCGCCGAGCGCTGAATTACAAGCATGGCGCGTTAAGTGTAAAATTTAGTAGTTCCCATGTTACCAATACAGAAAAAAAGTTACTAGAATATTACTTCATGACACACGGCCCGATTGAGAGGTTAGACGAACGCACATTCATCAAAATGAGCAGAATTAGGATTAATTTTTTTTTACTTTGATAGATACAGTAAAATTTATTTTTACAAAGTTGGCCAATCTTGCGCAATATTATTGCAATTACATAAGAGTGCCGCAACATCTTGCTTGCAAGAAAATTATCGACTGTAAAGCGGCTTGTAATACAATTAAATTTATTAAAGCATATTTTCTATTGTTTTTAAAATATTTCGAGATCTAGAAATCTTACGAGACAAATGGAAAAATGTTCATTATAAGGGTATTTACTAAGATAATTCATGAGGTGACTGTATAGCCAATTTCAAGCATGAAATTTCTAAGGAAGGGTAAATTCAAATACAACTGCCTTAGATTACGTCATTACAAATTTAACAGATTGGAAGGTAATATTAGTAGTTGATGTATACACATATCAGATCATAAGGGGAAGTAGAACTGTGACAGGTTCAAATGTGCTTTTAGAGAGCGCAATATTAAAACATATTTTAGGTCGCAAACTCCTCTATGAAATCCTTATTTTACTATAAGGAACGTAACCAGATTGCAACCAACAGCTACTCTCCGGGCTATGTGCCCCACCGAGCGCTGAATTACAAGCATGGCGCGTTAAGTGTAATAATTGCATATTACTATCAAGACGCTAATGCTTCGATTGCAACAAACACCAGCCGAAAGATTGATCCTACTTAAAGGAGCTTTCATGCCAGTCGTCACACAACACCACTTGCAGACTGCAGTTTCGAGCTGTTGGCTCTCGTCAGTGCAAGGTAGGCATGTGACGACCGACACGAGGATCACTTGACTATTTAGTACATTTCAGTATCTTTGAGATAGCGACATGTAAAATAGTCAGCAGGCGCCATCTAGCGGTCCAGTGTCTATTGCAATCGAAAAATAAATAGCCTGACTGGGCTTATAGCCCGGAGAGTAGCTGTTGAATGCAGTCTGGTTACGTTCCTTATAGTAAAATAAGGATTTTATAGAGGAATTTGCGACTAAAAATATTATGTTTTAACTGTGACAGATGTAGTGATATAAATTTTCACTCAATAATTTCAGTTTTTTTTCAAAATTAGTTAATTTAAATTAAAAAATAGTGCCAATCTTCATATCTTGTAGTTTTAAATTAACTAATTTTTGCATAGTTCTAGTTAGGTAGTCTTATACTTTTTTTGCCAATACATCAATTAAAAAAAAGGTTATGGCCAAAAATAATAAATATTCGCTTATCGGATCTCTCTCTCTCTCTCTTGGATATGCCCCTTAATGGAAAATTATTGTACCGACTCTGTTTCAGACAATAAAATAATGTGCAGAATTTTTTCAGAACAAAATATGCTTCATTTGGCTAACCTATTTTATAATGAATTTGACCTATTTGCTGAGGAACATAATAACATCAACGTACTACTTTCATGAATTTTTAGCATACTTCCGTTGATGTTTGGATATGAGTTGTAAAAAAAAAACAGCAAGCCTCAAAATGCTTTCAGGGTACGACAAGAATTAAACAACTTACTCTATTACATTGCTAAAAACTCTTGTTGCCCCGAACTGCTGATATCATTTAGAAATCATAAAAAATGTATTAATAATAAAACATCTAATATAAAAAGAGAAATAAATACATCTTAAATCGAAAATTCAAATAATAAAATAAAACTTCAGATGAATTTATTCTAACAAGGCTAATGTACATTTTTATGAAAAATCTATGAACACACCTAAAGCTTGTTTCCACGTGTGCACTTAAAGTTTACTAAATATGCTTAATCAGACAGGTACTCACCGTCTGATACAATTCTATCGCTCCACAATCCCTGGACTGCTTCTCGTCCAGAGTAAAATCGGTGGCGAACTTCAACCGTGACAAGCCCATAAGAGGCATACTCCGAAAAGCCAATGTGAGAGTAAGTATTTCTGCCCATGTGCTTTGCAACAGACGCATCTGGTCGTTTAATAATAAATCTGTGAAACCAGGAATCTGTTTCGCCCAACCGATTATCCCAACCAGTTCTCTATCATACAGGTCACTAAGTATTGAGAGGGTCCGATGCTTTGAGTCTTCCAACGTCGTGTTGATCTCCAAGCAGTCGGGTTCACAAGCTGCCAGCACTTCCAACATTTTTATATCTGAAATTTATCAAGACACGAATAAAAAAATCTGTTGATAATTAACACAAACTGGTTACCTTCTAAAAGTAACATGGGCCTCTGAGCGGAAACCACTTGCACTTGATATGGACTGTCTGGGTTTCTCCTGTATTTCTGCCTTCCGCCCCTAACTCTATCTAACCGAACACCCTCTTTCAGCATTCCCGACCTGAGACACTTCCGAAACCTGCAAGCCTGGCATGCTTTCCTTCTCCTTTTGTTTATTTCACATTCTCCAGATGCTGGACATGTGTATTCAATATTACCTAGGGGAAAAAACTGCGATTACTTCTATGAAATTTGAATAATCCCCGAATGAATGAAAACTGTATTCATGTATATTGGATGTCATAATTTGATTAAGGAAACCTATCCTGTATTTATATTTTGCATCGACAATTTGTATAAAAAATATGAACGAGTGAAGTATATGAAAAAAGTGAACCTTGACCTCTTATTCAAAACATTCTCTACAATATATACAAGATTATATACATTTATTTTTTACATCTTTTACAGTTTAAAGGGGAAATTTTGTAACATAGTTTTTGTTGATTCGGGCATTCTTTGAATTTCAAACCCCTATAAATCGATCAGCTTTTAAAGCAAGCCAGTAAATGCGTGGTAAATGAAATAGAAGGGATAATGTACAAATTTATATCCCACAAAAGTGTATATAAAAAAGTGTGACCAGGTGTGGCCAAATGATGAATGATGTCTCTTGAAAACTTACCTTGTATTGTCCTTTTAAAAAATGCTTTACACGCTTCACAGGAAGCTACACCGTAATGAAAACCTGAGGCAACATCACCACAAACGAGACATAATCTTCTAGGTGAATCTTCTTCTTTCATTTCACCCTACAAAAAAAAGCCTTAGTCACAATTAACATTAATGTTTTTTAAATTAATTTCTTGATCTTATATCTGATTTAATATATACCATAATTAATATCGCCATATATGTGACTATTTTAAAACTTTGACAGTTTCAATATTTGAAATCGTCATTTTATGACAACTATAAAACACTGTGATTTAACAAAAGAAAACCTTAAGACGGTAAATATCCCTGTTTAAAAAAAAATATTTTATTCTGCTCAGAAAATAAATGACATTATTTACACCGAAGTTTTATTTTAGGAAAGGTTATATTTCATTTTCACGTAGAATTCCACAATATGCTTAATTTTCACGTTTGTTGACATTACTGCATTTGTAAAGTGGTAACATTTAACCCATGTAAAGGGTTATTCACTATACAGGGTGTTGCATCATG
The DNA here is from genome assembly GCA_963675555.1 of Leptura quadrifasciata. Lineage (NCBI taxonomy): Eukaryota > Metazoa > Arthropoda > Insecta > Coleoptera > Cerambycidae > Leptura > Leptura quadrifasciata. Next base: position 29,424,599 of record OY776674.1, read on the forward strand.
AGAGGGACATAGCTTAATAGGAGGTAGAGAACATCAGTGGTAACCGGAACCTCCCATAGAAATGTCTCATTGGGCCTTCATTACGAAGTTACAGGGTGTTAAATAATTTGTGGCCAAACCTGTTTTTTGTCATAACTTTGACAGGGAATGAAATAACGGATTCATATTTGGTACGGCTAATGTACTAACGAGCCCCAAGAGGTACATGTATAAAAAAAAATATATCCAGGTCCGGACTCATTATAATTTATGTTTCTTCTTTGCATCAATAAAACATCACCCTGTATATATTTTTTTGAAATTTCGATACGATATTCGAAAAGAGCAAGAAAAAACAAACAAAATGGCCTATTTCATTTTTTTGTTACACCTTCGTGGTTATTTAAATACGTTGTTAAATGTGCAAGAAAATGGATTACAGAACCCTATTAAATGAGAGGCACGTGAAATAAATAGTTTTATAACTAAAATTTGCAAAAATTCTATTGAGCCTAGGTGGTCTGGGTGAATCCTAATTCCGGCATGTTTTAAAGGTCCATTTTGGTAAAAAACTGTGGTCCTAATAAGTAATCGGGTATGGAATAACAAAATTTTTAATCAATCACAGTAGGCTTGTTCAAAGAATAAAAGTGACAGATAATTTAAACCATTTAGGCCTAAGCAACCAGTTACTTTGATCAAGAAAATCATCAACATTTTATACTTAATAAAAATTGGAAAAGAGAACAAACTAAAATCTAAATAAATAAAATATTTTCCATTCAATTAACAATAAATAACAAAACAATAACTAAATGTGTTTAAAAATAAAACGTAATTGACACTAAAGTAAATTTTCAAAATGTCCTCCCCCACATTCTGTGCATTTTCTTGCGCGTTTAGAAAGGTCACCAATTGCTCGACGTATCATTTCTGGATTATTCCGTATTTCGTCGCAGGTTGTAACGATGCGCTGGATTAAATGTTTTCTACTTTCAATTTCAATGCTATAAAACTCGTTTTTTAAGTGGCCCCATAAAAAGTAATCGCAAGGGTTACAATCAGGAGATCTTGGTGGCCATTCATGTGGACCCCCGCGTCCAATCCATCTATTAGGATACACATTGTTTAAGCGTTCTCTTACTTGAAGGTTAAAATGTGGTGGGGCCCCATCATGCTGAAACAACATGCCTCTTATACCGATATTTTCTAACATATTCGGTAAAATGTTTTGAAGAAAATCAAAGTAAATTTCACCATTCAATCTTTCTTCAAAAAAATGTGGCCCTATCAAATGTCTATTCACAAGTCCGACCCAAACATTTACAGAAAACCTGTGTTGCGAACGGCGTTGGTGTACCGCATGTGGGTTTTCCTGTGCCCATTTATGATTATTTCGTGAATTGTTTACTCCATCCCTTGTAAATTGTGCCTCATCCGTAAATAAGGTTCTGTAAATGACTGGGCGATGGTTAGACAACCAATGACAAAATGCCAGGCGGGGGATATCGTCGCCTTGTTGAAGACGCTGTACCTGCTGGATATGATATGGATGGTAACGTTCTCTTTTTAGGGTTCTCCATACTAGCCAATGAGGAATACCAGTTGCCAAACTGATTCGTCTAGTGCTCATATTTGGGTTTTCTTGAACTACGTTTATAATATTGTTTTGTTCCTGCACACCTTGTTGTAAAACACGCTCCACAACTGCAGAATTAGGAAACGTTCCATGTTGTCTTGCATACTGGAACACCGTACTAAAGGTTTTATGATTAGAGCATCGACGACCAGGAAAACGCAGCCGATATTCTCTTTCCGCCGACCTACCATTTCCATTACAGAAACCATAGATGAATATTATGTCAGCATATTCCACGTTTGTAAATTTTACTGGCATAGTTAAAATATTTTCACAAGTTTTCACTAACTAAATGCGGATTATTGACACATTAAATTACTAACAAACAATTATTCAACTGTTTAGGAGATTTCTTTTTATTATCTGTCACTTTGAACAAGCCTACTGTGATTGATTAAAAATCTTGTTATTTCATACCCGATTACTTATTAGGACCACAGTTTTTTTACCAAAATGGACCTTTAAAACGTGCCGGAATTAGGATTCACCCAGATCACCTAGGCTCAATAGAATTTTTGCAAATTTTAGTTATAAAACTATTTATTTCACGTGCCTCTCATTTAATAGGGTTCTGTAATCCATTTTCTTGCACATTTAACAACGTATTTAAATAACCACGAAGGTGTAACAAAAAAATGAAATAGGCCATTTTGTTTGTTTTTTCTTGCTCTTTTCGAATATCGTATCGAAATTTCAAAAAAATATATACAGGGTGATGTTTTATTGATGCAAAGAAGAAACATAAATTATAGTGAGTCCGGACCTGGATATATTTTTTTTTATACATGTACCTCTTGGGGCTCATTAGTACATTAGCCGTACCAAATATGAAACCGTTATTTCATTCTCTGTCAAAGTTATGACAAAAAACAGGTTTGGCCAAAAATTATTTAACACCCTGTAACTTCGTAATGAAGGCCCAATGAGACATTTCTATGGGAGGTTCCGGTTACCACTGATGTTCTCTACCTCCTATTAAGCTACGTCCCTCTCATGATGCAACACCCTGTATATTGACCCCCACTTTATTTATATTATTGAAAATGGAAAAAACGTGTTTACACTAGGAATCGCTCGATTTGGATACAACGTCATGTACTCTTTTCGTTCGGCACAGTTATTTTCATTATTTTACATATAAAGGGGAAATATTTCGACTTTTTCAGCCTCACTATAACCCATTTTGATTAAATAAATATTAATAATAACGGTTTGAAATGTCAAAATTGAATAAACAATAAAATAATTATTTTCGTGGCCTACCTTGTTATTTTTGTTTCAGTTGTGTTTTGACACGCATGGCTCACTCATCTTGTGATAAAGCAGCTTATTTGGATTTTGAATGTCAAATATGTCAAGAAGTATTTAAGATAGACTTATACAATATAATTTGAAATCAGGGGAAAAAGGGCTTCCCGAAAATTTAATAATATTTTTTAAAAAACATATCATGTGACTTATACATGATATTGACTTATACAATATAATTTGAAATCAGGGGAAAAAGGGCTTCCCGAAAATTTAATAATATTTTTTAAAAAACATATCATGTGACTTATACATGATATTGTTCAAATGCGCTTTTAGAGGGCAGAATATTAAACATAATATTTTAAGTCGCAAACTCCTCTATAAAGTCCTTATTTTACTATAAGGAACGTAACCAGACTGCCACCAACAGCTACTCTCCGGGCTATATGCCCCGCCGAGCGCTGAATTACAAGTTACAAGTCTGGCGCGTTAAGTGTAATAATTGCATATTACCATCAAAATGCTAATGCTTCGATTGCAACAAACACCAGCCGAAAGACTGATCCTACCTAAAGGAGCTCTCATGCCAGTCGTCACACACTACTTGCAGACTGCAGTTTCGAGCTGTTGGCTCTCGTCAGTGCAAGGTAGGCATGTGACGACCGGCACGAGGATCCTTTGACTACTTGGTACACCCCGGTATTTTTACAATAGCGACATGTAAAATAGTCAGCAGGCGCCATCTAGCGGTCCAGTGTCTATTGCAATCGAAAAATAAATAACCTGACTGGGCTTAGCATCGTTCAAATGTGCTTTTAGAGGGCAGAATATTAAACATGCTAAGTGCGTTCGCCACTCAATGTGTTCTAAACAACTGAGCTACCGTATCGGTAATACCATTTTTTTAAATGTGTGTACCATCGGTTGGAGAAAAAAAAACTGTGATGCTTTTTTATAAATGCCAGTTTTTTACAAGCGACCACATTTTTTTCACCATCAACATAACATATAACATTTCGTATTACCAAAAATCAATTATTAGTAGAAAACTTAAAATTTTTTAAAGACTAATATTATTTCACACCCTTCGCAAGTGAATAAATGGAAAACCACCTACTCACATCAAAAAACCAAATTCCGAAACGAGCAGAATTTATTCACTGATTTGCATGTTGAATTTATACATTTTATTATGTAGTCTAGACCTCATTTGTCTTTCATCATTTTGATATATGTCTGACTTTTTTGCAATGCAACAAGAATATTGGCGGCAGTGGCCGTGCCATTTGCAACTAGACACTACAAAACAAGAGCATTTTAAACATTACGTAGGGTAATTCAACACATATACACTATTCACGCTCATATTGCATTGATACTGGTTGTATTTTCTTCATCTTAAGGTGGATTTAGACAACGTGCTCAGTCTTACTTGATATTTCGACTGCTTGTTTCTACAGAAGGGTTCAAATTTCATATTTACAAAAAAAATCTCAAATTCCATAGTTATAGTTGCCCAAAAGGGAATTACATGGCTGAAAAACGCGAAAAATCACTCTCTATGATAGAGATCTTCAACAAATTTGGAATTTGCATCCAGGAGCAATAAAACAATGTCTAGTGATGCTATCTCACACAGCTCTAGCCTAGTGTGCTACCGTGTTTCCATACAAATTGCCAAAAGATACGTTATTTGCACACAAAGAGCACAAGAACTTCGGTAAAACCTTTTGAAAATGTCATTATTCGATAAAGACCCCTTGATAAGGCGAGATCTCAAACATTATGTACTAGTAACCGTCTCATTGAACAAAGTAAATTTTTTAAATCTCTAAATCATCAAATAATGAGGAATTATTAATTCGATATATATATTAAAGAAAGGCCATCAAAAACGAGGATGAGGAATGGTCGCGAGAGGCTGTCCGCAGGGAGGTGTAATATCACCACTGCTATGGTACCTCGTTCTTGATAGCCTCTTGTGCTGCTTCAATTCAGAAGGATTCCACACAATTGTCTACGCAGACAATCATGCTTAGCGAAAAATTCGAAGGAGTCCTTTGTGAAAGAATGCAGGGGGCCCTAAGAATAATTGAAAAATGGTGCAAAGAACACTCCCTCTGTCTGTTAATCCCAGGAAGATGGAGATGGTTTTCTTCACAAGGAAAAGGAAACTAGGAGCATTGAAGGCGCCTGCCCTCCTGGATATAACACTAAGTTTCGCATCAGAAGTGAAATACCTTGGGGTAACCTTCGCTGCCAAACTAACATGGAATCTTCACATAGATAGAAGACTAAAGAAGGCTTACATCTCTTATGAGCAGTGCCGCAGGACCGTGGGGAACACCTGGGGAATGAAACCCAAAGTGGTTATGTGGATATACACTGCCATCATAAGACCAATGATAACCTATGGAGCTGTGGTTTGGTGGCCTAAGAGCAAACAGACTACAGCTAAGGTCAAGCTCAGCCAAGAGCAGAGAGTTGCCTGCCTAAGCAAGCATAACCGGAGCTATGCGAACAATGCCAACGAGAGCTGTGTCTGCCACCACTAGATATATATCTAGGAGAAGAAGCTCTGACAACAATGGTACGCCTTAAATCCGTTGGCATACAACCAAATGTAGGCTGTGGAGAGGCTAGAAGTCGTCTGTGGTATGAGGCTGTCAGAAAGATGCCTCTTCTACAGGCGTGCACCGATGGCATTTGTCCCCGGATTGTCTTTGACAGACCCTACATAATACAGACGAATAGTGAGAACGAGACTGCTGGCAAAGGTGTGATCAACATCTTCACAGACGGATCAAAAAAGAAGGATGGGGCAGGATGTGGAATAAACTCCAGAAGTCTGCAAATCCAATATAAATGGGTTATTGATGTGCAAGCCAGCGTAGTACAAACGGAACTGGCAGGCATAACCATAGGTGCAAAAGAGATTGTCCATAGACAAATTACGGGCAAAACAATCAGGATCTACACAGATTGTAGACAAAATTACCACAGGAGCAGTATGGGAATGTCACCAAGCACTTGTGGGTACCTTCAGCATGAATAACATACTAGTATGCTGGGTGAAAGGACATGCTCAGTGTAGTGGCATTAAAGTAGCCGACAGACTGGCTAAGAAGGCAGCAGGCCTAAGTATCTTTGGACCAGGCCCGGCCAGTCTGTTACCGATCACGGCGATAATACAAATAATAAAAGAGAACACCCACAATGAATTCAAGAAACTGTGGGATGAAACAAGCAGCTGTCAGCTTGCTAGGGAACTACTAAAATATCCCAACAAGAGTACAGCAACGGACTACCTGGCAATGTCCAGAAGGAACCTACTTTTTATAACAGGAATCCAAACTGGACACTGTTCGTTAAGGAAACATCTCCATAATATGAAATTAAGCGAAACACCTCTCTGTAGAGGTTGTGAACAAGAAAATGAGACGGTTCAACATGTACTCTGTGACTGTTATGCTGTCTCATCAATCAGAGAATCCATTTTGGGAGAACGTTGGCCTACTTTGGCTGATGTAAGGGAGATGCCCCTAGGCAGCATCACCACCTATTTCACAAGATTAGGTTGGTTGGAGACCTCGGCGAGGATCTGCCTGCAGGGAGGATGTACAAGGGGCCCAATGGGGCCTAAGTTCTGTGGTTCAATAATTTTTATTGACCACCCTCCCAACCAATTCCAGACCATCAGAAACAAATTTTGGGAGGCAAGAAATGACCATTATGAATTCTTATTCTCTCTTATTCTATTCTCTAAAACAGCTTGGCATTTAATAAATAATGAAAGTAATCTCAAAAAGAGAAATCATTTGCCATCATTGCTTTTAGATACAGATGGTCGCGAAATTTCTGATGTTCAGGATGCGGCCAATGCGTTTAATGATTATTTTATTAATTCTGGCAAAATCTTAACTGAAAAAATGATGATTCTTGATAAGGATTCAACCTTTAATTTATTCCCTATCACCTATGAAGAAGTTCATAACTTAATATTATCTATTTCCTCAAAAAATTTCGCTGGCCTTGATGGCATTCCTAGTTCTCTACTAGCTAAAGTAATTGATTATATAACTCTTCCCCTCATGTCACCAATAAATTTCTTATTTCTAGAAGGACTATCTCCAACGATATTAAAAAAAATCTCCAAAAAAGATGATAAGTTTAATATCAAATTATAGAGGTATCGTATCGTCCTATTATCTGCCTTTTCTAAAATATATGAAAAATCTTTTCATGGTAGACTTACAGTTTATTTAGAAGACAAAATTACAAAAATATTAGGCAACTTGGCTTCAGAAAATGCCTTTCAATCAGCATGTTGTTATATCTTTACACAATTTTATTTTAAATAATCTCGACTTGAAAAATAATACTGCGTGCATGTTTTCTTACTTAAAGCGCGCGTTCGATACAGTTAATCCAAATTGCTATAAACTAGATAAATACGGGATAAGATACTGCTTTAAACTGGGTTAAATCATACTTGATAGAGAACAGCAGTAGTTATTAACAGAGGTGTTGTCTCTGGTTGCTAATGGTCTCACTGTTATAGGTATAAAACTTTTTAATAAACTCCCTGTTCAACATTAAAAATTTTGAAACATTAAGTGCATTTAAAATTGCTGTAAATATTTATTAATACTATCCAGTTTCTGCTCTGTTAATGCTGATTTTAGTAATTGATTATTTTTTAACATGTCATTTTACTGTTATATCTGTTATTTCATATTTGTATTTTTTTTGGTTTAGTATTAATTAAGTGTATAATTAAACTTATATTTCTACATTTGGCAATATTCAATACTTGTATAACGAGTCTGATGAAAAAAAGTTTATGGTGCTGTGTGAATGGCTAAAACAGCCACATCCATTTACTACGATTATAGATAGATAGATAGAAAATAAAGTTTATTGTTATTATTATACAGTACTCTGCTGGCAGTTAATTCTCCCATGTTCTACAAAATATTCCAACTAGTTTTTAAAACTCGATTGTTAGATTGTTTTCAAAGGAATATATTAGAAGTCTCAATTTGACACTGGCACTTTGTGAATTTACTGAAAATGTTTTGGAAGCTTTTGAGAAGAAAGAATTTTCTACAGCAAAATTTTATGTCTTGTCGAAGGCCTTTAATATTGTTGGCCATAATATTTTATTGGCTAAACTTCGAATATTATGGTGTACGAGACATTACACTAAATCTTTTTGCACTATATATATAAAACAGATCTCAGCTTGTCAGATGGATTAATGCATTATCTGACCAGAAATATATTAAATGCGGTGTTCCGCAAGGATCGGTTTTAGGACCTGTTCTTTTTTATTATCTACGTCAGCGATAACATTCTTCCAGTTGCCTCTGCTAATGACACAACTTGATATTTAAAAGTAAATATTCGAATTGAATGAATAGTAAATGATATTGAATTTTCTGAAAATCTTTACAACAAAAATGGTGTTCTAGCAACTTCCCAAGTTTGGACTTTGACAAGACTAATACACTTAATTTAATCTAATGTTGTAAATAACGATCCTGTAAAATCATTAGATGTCTTTTTGATAGCTCTTAACTTTTGCACATTATACTAATAATCTATGTAATCAATTAACAATTCTAATATTTCTTATTATTCAATTACAAAATGAACTTAGTGATATTTACTTAAAGATTACTCATTTTTTATTGTGTAATGGTGTAGGTATGCTATTATTCTATGGGGTAATACATGTCATGCTCAACAGGCCTTCATATTACAGAAAAGAGCAATAAGTTTTTAGCTAAAGCCAAGCTTGCTGATTCTTGTAGACTTTTATTTAAAGTCATGTGTATTATGGCCCTACCTTCATATTTTATTTATTACTATTTGCTTATACATTAATAAGAGAAGCATGCTGGGTTCTATTCTAACTCGGGAAGATGTTCATAATTATAATACTAAAGAGAAGAAGACCTTATGTTTGAGAAGTGTATGCCTGACAAAGACAAGAAACTCCTTTTGATATGTCTAGAAAATTTAATAACACTTTGTCACGGGATTTACAAAAAGAGGAGATAAGTATAAAAAGTTTTAAAAAAACTGATTGACTGTACATACAAAGAACCTAATTACAGATAATTCCTCGATTAATTCAAAATCCTTGAGGGTTAATGGCTTTATATATTAGAATTATGTGCCCTACCTCCATTGCAGTAAGGTAAATACTTACTTCGATGTGTCCCATCCCTGAGTCTGTATGAGGTTGTGTCGTTGAGGAGCAATACTGTCGTTCTGGGCTGCTAGGAGATCGAATTTTTCTTTCATAACTATTTTCTTGATAATCGGCCTGTAACAAATTGCCAATAATTTATGACGTTTTATAAAACACGTTGCTGTGCGGCTCATGGTAAACTTAGCGTTTGTTGCGGAAAATTTAGAAGCAACTAAACTGATGGAAACGGGTTAAGGAATAGTGATTTCTCCAGAAAAAAATAGCTTACTAGTCTCTGATAATTTACAGTGTTTCTGGCAACGTATATGTTGACACGTTTCAGTCGATAGTTTCAAAAACTGCACTACTTAAGAAAAGCTTGTTTCATCTGCATCTACATAGGTGTTAGACGTTAATAATTTACCTTGCCCGAGGATCTTAAGCAATTAATAATGGGTTCACTCACAACAGTTGTCGTTGTGGGCGAGTACATATTACTATTTGAAGGTGAGCACTCGGTGAAGCCATCCATTTCTTTTTTGATGTGGGGCACACATCCCGTGGAGACTTCCCCCGCTACAGTTGTGTCCGTCATCATCGACACCTGCAACAACAAAAAGAAAATCTAACATAAATTCCACTAAAGAAATCGCATTTCATGTACTATAAGAAATTTAACTTTAAAAAATCCTAAAACTCACTTTTCAATCTAATCTTTCATCACAAACAGTCAAACTATGGAAAAAAGTAATGTTCAATTTTATTGGCAAAAAAACACATTTTTCTAAAACAAATTTTGAAAAAATGCATAGTTATTCGATAATTCTCAAATAATCATAATCCGCCAAGAAATTTCAAACATAAATTTTACAGCCCCAACATTATAAAATAATCACCTAAAGAATACCGCCCCTGTATACTCAAAGATCACCTTCAAATACTCCGGTCAGAATATTTGTAATTCCCTTCAAAAATTTTTTACTTTCTCATCGCCCCCCGTATATAATATCCGCAACCTTATTTTCATGAGCCATATTCAATTTATTTATCCAAGAGATCATTTACATGATATAGGACATGTCAGATATAATATAATAATGCACAATAAATTAACAAACAGATTAAAATATACAACATATAGGTATATACAGTACACATCTAAGTATTAATCGATGATAAATATATACATACAAAGAGTCAAACTAGTTCACAATGAATATAAGGACAAACAAAATTTTTATTTATACACATATAGAAAATATATATGACTATAACTATACACAAAATGTAAAAATACACATCTACAAACATTACAAAATTATATGAGTCATTATTTAAAAAAATCAATGAATTCATTTATTTTGTAAAATGCATTTTCAATCAATATTTCTTTTATCCTCTTTTTAAATTTTGTAACAGGTAAGTCTTTTAAGTATTGTGGAAGAATATTGAATAATGTAATTGCAGTATGATTTATTGGTTGTTGTGATCTGACTAATCGATGGTAGGGAATGCTAAAATCATTTTTGGTTCTTGTGTTATATGTGTGATATACAATTTTTTAGGTAGTGCTTACTCTCTTTCATATATATTAAACACTGATAAATAAATATGCAGGTCAATGTTAAAATTTTTAGGTTCTTATATAAAGGTTTACAATGTTTTCTGTATTGTGCTGTGGCTAATATTCTAACTGTTCTTTTTTGAATTTTGAAAATGCGTTCAGTGTCTGATGCATTTCCCCATAGAATAATCCCGTATGTAAGCAAGCTATAAAAATTTGAATAATAGAATGTTATTGCTGTGTCAAAAGTTGTCAATTGTATTAATTTTCTTATCTGAAATAGAGTTGTATTTAGTTTTTTTGACAGTTGTTCAATGTGTGTAATCCAATTTAATTTGGAGTCAATATGAATCCAAGCAATTTGACTGAATTGCATTCAGTATTTCCTGACAACATAATGAATTGAGTTTTTTCATTATTCATTTTTAACTGATTTGAGTTAAACCAATCTGATGCTTGATTTAATGTTGAAATATTTTTTTCCTCTAATTCTACCTCAGGTTTGGCGATATTTAAAAATGTAGTATCATCAGCAAATAAAACGGTCTTATCTGATGTTATATTTGGCGCAAAATCATTAATAAAAACCAAGAAAAAACCGGACACAAAATAGAGCCTTGTGGCACACCTGTCTCAATTGGTACTTTTTCTGAGTGTTGCCCAGCGTGAGTAGCATTTTCTCATCACCCCCCCCGTATACAACATTCGCAGCCTTTCTCAATTCTTAGTTAATTTTTATTATCCTTACTTTCCCATCGCCCCCGTATACAACATCTGTAAACTTTTAAATTCTTAAAACATAGTTTATTTCATACTGTCATGTAATTGTTTGATTACGTCATTAATTTGAGTCCGGAAAATGGGTTATTCCGGGATCAGAGCCGGAAAAAGATTGCTAGGCAACTTTCCGGACTGTTTTCTTATTAACAGAATAAAACGTCAAAACGTAACTTTTTGACATATTTAATTAAAGCGAAACAGAATGATCTAACCTAACTATTATTAATATTAATGGTAATAGTACAATTCGATTTTTCTGAAAATTGAATTTTGAAATTAACAAATAAAACATGCCGTCGGCGACGCTGACATAGAATTACTATAAAGTTTTGTACGCATGCATTTACTGCATTTTTTGTAAAATAATGAAAACTCGTCATCGAACGCTCGCAAAACCTAAAACGGATAATAGAATACGAACGGCCGTGAGGCCGATGTTTGCTGTTTGCGTGCCTCGTTCATTTCACAGCAGCTGATGCACCGAGCAAGGGGGGAAGGAAAGCGCAACAGCGCTGGCCTTGCACTTGAACCAACTACGAAATAACAAAAAAAAAACACTTGCATAGTCAAGGCTGACTACTTCCAGTGTTTACTTCTTGACCGGTCGCAAAATGTGATGCACAACTGCATTTAATCGGTTTACGTTTACTTTTTTGCACCATTAAAACTGTTATTCGGATTTTTTGTATGCATTAGTCGACATCTCGGCCTTTATTTGCACGCTGCCAAATAACTGTGCGGCTAATTGTTTATTTTTTCTAGATCGCTTGGGAGGAAAATAAGAAAGGAATAACCTCTGTCAAAAAAGAAGCGGCGGTTTCTGTTTATCTCTAAATCGCTGATGGCGAGAGTGTTCAACATGTTTGTTGTTTATAAAATATTTTTTTTTATGGAACTAATACTTTTTTCTCAAGATTTCATTTCATATATCATAATATAATAATTGAAAATATCAGGCGTATAGATAATGTAAATAAAAGGAATAACTGGAAAAATTATGTTGATGGTTCCATTAACACGCGTTTTCTTCACCTACCTACGGCGTTAAAAACGGCTCAACATGTGATGTTTGAGGTTTATATTCCTAAACTGGTCATTAATTCACAAATTTGTTGTTATATATATATCTATGCTATTTAAATTAGTTCAAAATTCACTGTTCTACAGCTCTATTTCTTTCTCAAATTTGGTCCCATGGATTTAAATCTGGGGTTCTTGCCGGTTAGTGTGGCAACATCTTGGAGATTATACTAGTATTCGACGTTTAAAGAACTCAAAATTCTACGTAAAAATCGGCAGCTACTGGAAGCGGCTGGAACCTCCCCACTCGGTGGATCTTTGAAGCCGAAAAGAGCATTAAATTGTGTGACAAAACGGCACTAAACGTAATCCGATCTCATCCAAAACCTTTTCAGATCTTCTGGGGCACTAAAAAAACCCTCAACTTAATGAATTTACAATCATCTATGCGAGTTATTACCTACATTATCGCTCGTTGAATAATATACTATTAGGATATTAACAACTTTAACATCACTTGAACGACTAAGAAAGTCTAGTTATCCTAAATACTACAGATTTGTAAAGCAACAAACTGAAAATTGGTAAAGTGATAATCTATAATAAATTCACCAACGAAGGTACAGAAAGCATATGATATTGTTACATCTACCTTTAAAGTTTGTGACAATCCACTAAAAGTTACAAATAGGCCGAAATCTTATTAACATGACACCAACGTTATCGGATGACAAACGATGACAATGACAATCGTCAAAATTTGCTCATTACAATCCGATCGCTCGCGGCTGTTTTTGTTATATGAAACATTAGCATTTCAGTAATTTTACTAGATTTTAGAGGAATATTTGTAGTTTAATTCTTCGATTTGTCTGTATATATATTTAAAAAGGGCACTAAACGTAATCCGCTTTACTTCTAGAGCAGTGAAGAAACCCTCACACGTGAATTGACACGTGATGTGAAGAGTTTCACGACGTAACGGCTACGCGCATCGATCATGTCATGCGAAATGCGATCTATGCTTCATATTTGCTTTGTTTTTAATTTTTTTCACGGAAACCAAATCGAAAGGGTGGAAGTGTGATGTATCGTTGAAATTAGAATTTTAACTGCTTTTCAATGGTTCCATTGCAAATTGAAAGTAATTATAAAATAAACAACTTGTTGCGTCAAAATGGCACTAAACGTAATCCGATCTCAACCAAAACCTTTTCAGATCTTCTGGGGCACTCGCACATGCAAAGTTTCATTCAAAGTCGTTCAGTAGTTTCGGCGCTATCGTGTTAACACACATACACACACAGACATTTTTTAAAAACCACTTTTTTGGGTTCCTAGGACCTCAAAACGTAAAGATTTGATGTTATCTCAATTTTCGTTTTTGAACCAATTTTAGTAACCTCTCACAATTTTATTGTGGAGAGGTTAAAATGTGCCCAATACCACGTAATAGAAAAATATAAAATTTATCGTTTGTCACGCCAACTACGTTTGGTTACAAACAGTGTTGCAGGCAGGAATAGTCAGTCAATCGGAGCCTCCACGCGGATGATGTTCATTTTTTTAAAAAGCTTTTATTGAACTTGCAATGTTTGTTAGCTAGTTAGTTTGTTTAGGTCAAATCTTGCAATCAAACTTTCGATTAGCTTTGAAATTTTGCACGTGTATAAGTCCGGTGACAATACATTAACATTTTCATATAAGAAAAAAATAAGATGGCGGACGACTTGTTACCGTTTATAATCCGATTCGACTCAAAATCGATATCTGGGGGTTTTCGAGATCGCCAATTATGAATTCTTGGTCAAAATTTAGAAATTCAAGATGGCGGCGCTAATATGGCTGACAACTTTTGTCATTTATGGTCCAAATCGATATCTGGGGGTTTTCGGGGTCGCGGATTACGATTTTCTAGTAAAAAATTTAGTTCAAGATGGCGGACGACTTTACCATTTATGATCCGATTCGTCTCAAAATCGATATCTGGGCATTACAACATATCAAGATAAAATTATATAAAAAAACTATTTTTTAAAAAAGCTTTTATTTAAATGCTCTAATAAGTAGAAAATAAACTTTGAAGTAAATCAAAGCCATCATTTTGTTAACATTATAATTTTTTTTTCATGATATAAAAGCTTATCGCGAGCAATCTCCTTTACACAGGAAAATCTCGTGATAAGCTTTTATATCATAAAAAATATATATCCTGTAACAAAATGATAGGTTTGATTTACTTCAAAGTTTATTATCTACTTTTTAGAGCATTTATATAAAAGTTTTTTAAAAATAGTTTTTTTGTCCTGTTTGCTCTCACTGGCACTTACAATTTTGCCAAATATTAGCTCTTAATACAACCATTTAGACGTAATAAAAATATTAGAAGCATCAAAAACAATCTGTATCTTTTGAACTGATCGATCAATTTAATTTAAAAATATACAGAGTGATCTATTTAAAAGCGGGACACAAATTCAGGATTTTTCAAATTTCAATAAAGCAAAAAAAATTTTTTTTCTTCCGACGACCAATTTTAATTTTGCGAGGTTATTTCATTATGTAAACTATCACATTTAAGACAAGGACTTATTATATTTTATAATCCTAGGTAAAATTAAGTTTCCAAAAATTCCTCTTCCTTGATTATGCAATGCGAACGTTCTATACTCATTCCCAAATTCACCATAAATTGTTTTATATTCTACAAAGGGACTTAAATATTCAAATAAAATATAATACGATATAGTATAAAATAAAATAACATGAAAAAAAGTGAAAAATCTGCATAATATTTTTTCCTATTAAAGTTTAATGTCGAATACGAATTTTTCATTCAGCCTGAGACCTTCCAGAGGCGGTATCATATGTAAATAAATATGTTATGCGTTCCTGATAGCTAAATTCGGTGATACACTAATATTTCGTATTTATGCCAACTAAATACGCGAAACCCACAATACTTCAAGATGTTTTGTGTGTCACCGAGGTTTTGTTTGTAACTGGTAGATATAAACATAAAAACCACGTCGCGATTACATTCGTACGGTCCTGTACGCCGCCTAGATTAGTGTGGCTTCTGTGTTATCGACAGGATGATGTAATTCGATTTGGTGACAGTTGAGACTTGTCCATAATATTTTCGCTAAATAACAAACTATAGCATAAACAAAAAAAATTATGAAAAATTCGCTATGCTAAATACCAGAAAACATGTCTAATATCATGAAAGGAAAATACAGGTCTTCACAGAGCCCAATAGGGTCTAATCTGTATAGAATACTTTTTAGGCATCGTGCCTACGCGCCCGATACTAAATAACAAAGTTCTTACAAATGCGATTTCTTTGAAATCATTAATAATGAATGGCTCATTCTTACTGCAATCAACACAGTTAAAAAGTTTTGCTATTATCGATCAATCAAAAAATACTCCGCTCTTTATGGTCACACTGTCTAGACGAAATTCAAGGTCCTGCTACCTGGTACACCATTTGTTCACCTGAGAAAAGCATAGAACCCCAAAACGTGGCTTTTGTAATATTGTAATGGTTTTTAAAAGTCATTCTTGCAGTGTTAGAACAGAACGTCATTGTAAAATGTATTTATGGATAAATATGAACTTTTATATACCGCATGTCCTGCTTGTCGCCGGTATAAGATTTTATGCAAGAATTGGCATGTCTCAAAAAAAAATGTACAGAGTATTCAAAATTCTTAGAGGAGGGAAAAAGGGAGAATGGGATTTTTTCAAAGCTTACAAGCCACAAGACTGGGCTCAGGTTTATAGATTCCGTGTTTATGAATTAATTTATATATTGGCCCCAACGTAGATTGGCCCACATAACATTTAATATTAATTTTCCATAAAAAATTATTGTTTTTCTAAAACTGTCAAAAAATGCTATGTTTGCGCATTAACGTCAGTGTCTACAATGAGACATTATCCATTGACATTATTTTTTTGCGTTACCATGACACCGTGCGCAAAATATTTTGCGCATTAGGGTGCAATAGTTATTTATGCAACAAGTGTGTAAAGTAATATTTTCAATGCCATGAGTGAAAAAAGACACTTTACGGACGAGATGCATACACAATTTTTTCTACTACCGCAGTAGTTACCAAAAATATATTAATAAATTAAAATACAAAAATTCTACTTTACGCACTAATGCGTACAGTATTTTATTTTATGCACTAGTGCGTAAAGTAAAATACGAATAAGTTAAGGTTAGTTGTTGAATGATGTTACATTCTAACTATAAACAGGCTGTAAATTTTATCAGGGCCCTCGAGAATATTTCACTTAATATCGGTCGTACAAAAAAAATTATTTTTACGAAAATTGTGCCGATTTATATAACCTACAAAATGGTTTAAAGACATTTGAAATCCATTGCCTACTTTAAGAGTTATGGCGGAAAATATCGAAAATGCAGAAAACGTTAGGCCAAATATGTTCCTTATTTGAAGAGATACGAGAAAAATTCTAAGACGAAATTTTTTTGCAAAACAGAGTGTTTCAACGAGGTTTTATCTAATTATTTTGAAACGGGCGGGAAATGGCGCCATTAAACAGAGTATTTTCCTCCCTTTTCAACGATATATCACATGCCATATTTATTCATTGGTACTACGTTAGTAATTATAAAAACATTTTTTTTAAACCAATAATTTTTTTTTAACAAGTATTATACTTGTCGTGGAGAAGTATGATTAAATAAAACTATAAAATAATTCAATAAGTTGTTCAAATCTTTGCTACAATAAAACATTAACACAATTAAGAAGAATAATGTAAATTCAGGTAACAAAAACAAATTAATAATAAAAATATTAATATTTATTTAATCCTCAAAATATTTTTTAAAATATCATATCAAGTGTTCAAAGTGTCCACCGCGATTTTTAATGCACAATCCAGCGCGGCGAGGCATTGCATTTAAAACATTACTCAGCATTTCTGAAGTAACTGTAATACATGCCTGTTGAATTCGAGCTTTTAGGTCCTCTACATTTTGCGGTGTCGTCGAAAACACCCTTATCTTTAATATACCCCCATAGAAAAAATCCAATGGGGTTATATCTGGAGAACGAGCGGGCCATCGAATAAATCCATTGGTACCTATCCAATGTTGAGGCAAAATTTAGTTTAAATAATCTAGGCAGATCTGGGAATTGTGGGGAGGAGCTCCATCTTGTTGAAAATATTGAAAGTTGTGTCGATTCTCTAAAGGTAGGTCATTCATTAAATTCATTTCTCAAAAAGTTTAGGTACCTTTGACCACTGAGGTGACCATCATAAAAACAAGGACCTATTAAATTGGTGCCTAAAATACCTATCCACACATTCATTGAAAAACGATTTTGAAACCCAGTCGGTCTATGCCAGTGTGTAGTTTCAGAAGTCCATTTGTAATGAATATTGCGATTAAAAAATCCATTATTGGAAAAATTTGCCTCGTCGGACCAAAGTATTTTACTACATATTAATGGATCGGCACGCTTCTTTTCCAACAGCCATCTACAAAAAGTCGTCCTCCTTGGTTTGTCCCCCGCTTGTAAATTGTGAACTTTTTTGGCTTTATAACACCGGTAACCATTTTTCTTTAAAATTTTTCTAGCACTTGTTTTATTTATATGACAAGCAAGTTGAATTTCTCTTAACGATGTTTCCAAATTTTCTGTAATTTTATTTCTTACGTAATTAATAACTCGGTTTACTTTATTTACATTATCAGTAACACTGTTCAACCTGGTCTTCTTCTTTAAAAATGAACCATTATTTTTCAGTTTCGTAGTTAATTTTTTGAAAAGAGTTTTATTCGGCTGTAGTGCTTGTGGAAATCTGTTACTATATTCTACTTGAGCTAATCCAGAGTTAAAATTGCATTGGCAATATGTAACGAACATATTATAACGATCAATGTGAGTGAAAATCATTTTTGAAAATTCTAAATTCTTAAACGAGTGTGATTGAGTGAGAGTTTGTGTTAACTGAGATGATCTGTCAAAAAATTAAATTGTCACGTTTGTTCATAGCCCAACTATTTTAAAATAATTGAAATAATAGTGAAACCATGAAATACAAACAAATGGATATTGTACTTAAATTAATTGGAAAATACATTTTAACTTTCTGAGCAAGGAGTGACGCTTTTATGGAGGACCTCTATACATTGGCATAACTGCGAATGCTCTTTCCATAATTGCTCCATGTTGCTTTTTTGATTATTATTTTGTTTTTGTTACCTGAATTTACTTTATTCTACTTAATTGTGTTAATGTCTTATTACAGCAAAGACTTGAACAACTTATTGAATTATTTTATCATTTTATTTAATCACATTTCTCCACGGCAAGTATAATGCTTGTTAAAAAAAATTTTATTGGTTTAAAAAATGTTTTTATAATTACTAACGTAGTACCAATGAGTAAATATGGCATGTGATATATCCTTGAAAAGGGAGGAAAACACTCTATTTAATGGCGCCATTTACCGCCCGTTTCAAAATAATTTTTTAACAGCCTGAAGAGTAAATCTTAAAATACAGCGGTTTTGAAAAAAAAATAGATAAAACCTCGTTGAAACACTCCGTCTTGCAAAAAAATTCCTGCTTAGAATTTTTCTCGTATCTCTTCAAATAACGGAGATATTTGGCCTAGACGTTTTCCGCATTTTCGATATTTTTCGCCGTAACTATTAAAGTAGGCCATGGATTTCAAATGTCTTTAAACCATTTTGTAGGTTATATAAATCGGCACAATTTTCGTAAAAAAAATTTTTTTTGTACGACCGATATTAAGTGAGATATTCTCGAGTGCCCTGATAAAATGAACAGCCTGTATACTTGTTATGTAAAAAATTAACACGTCGGTACTTAACAAAATTTATTGGTTCAATGAAAATTTTTACAATAAAAACGAAATTAAATATTGTTCTAGAAAAGTAAAATTAAATTTGAAGTTAAAAACTACATAAAAATCAAAATATCAGCTTACCTTCCTCACCTTAATCTTTTAATAATATGAAATTAACTTGAAAAATGTTAAAACGTAGGCATTACGTTTAACCGGTCAAATTTAATTAATCATATAAAAATCACAATACCTTGGCCAACTTAATTTTAAATGAATGAAATTCTTAAAAATGTACATGAAACTTCAAAATTATAAATAATTCAAGCATTACTATCACAAAACACAGAAAATAGATATATTTTATAATAATATATCCAGTGATAATAAATAAACGGACTACATAAATTTAAATAACTAATTTTTTTACTTTTTTATTTTACGCACTACACAGCGTGCATAAAGTGAATACTTTACACATGGTAGTAGAAATAATATTTTGCACATCACATACCTATTATTGCTCATTTTTTATAATTTTTAATGCGCAAACAGTCTTTTTTGATAGTTGTAGAAAAACTATTGTTTATATCTCGTGTGCGAAATTCTTCGGTCATCTCGAAGGATTTCCCAAACTGCATGGTCTACCTCAATGTAACATTTGTGTTCATTTGTTATTTGTTATGTTGTAAATCTTTGTAAAATATGTTTATGAATACTCAGTGTAATTAATATATGGAGAGTGGAAGAATGGCACCGCCAAACTCTCACCATTTGTGTGTATTTCTTCTTTCTTTCGCATAATAAACATTATTAGTATTATTATATCAATTTTTATAAGAAAGTACACACTATCAGTAAGTATATAAAACTGTCTTAAAGTAGATTTCTATACAACGGAGTATATAACCACTTAATTTTTAAACTAATTCTGATTTTCTCAATCAATAGCGTAAACAATAATAAATTAAATTTATTAATAAGAAATGTCCCCGAGAAGAAAAAAACCACTTGACGTAATACCATGTGCTAAATTTTACAAATACAGATAAAATTTATATATAAACGTAAACGACACTCATTAGTAAACGCCAGAGTAAATAATGCTTAAAATTATCAAAAAAGTGCTTACACATGTTGGCAAAGTTCAATGTTATTATTTAAATTACCTCGTTATTAAAATTTTACCCGTGTATATTTTCAACTATCGGACGGATTGAAAACAAGAACGTGGTCTTATGCCAGTTCGTGTTACAACTTTGAGAAAAAAATTGCTAGTAATACCGACAGAAATTAACATATTGGCTTTTGTAGAAGTGAATCCTACTGCTCCTACTAGAGAAATTGACTACGACGAGGTGCAAATTAGTCGTGAATCGGCAAGGATTCTAAAAAAATATGATTACTGCTCATTTAAATACCATTTGCACTAGCATTTATAAGAAGATGATGGTAACCGGACCGTTTACTGTGACTGGTTCACTTCAGAACGATACCGCTAACCCGAATGTTCTTTCTTCCATATTGTTTTCTGACGAGTCGATATTCATCAAAACAATAGATATTGGGCGCAGGAAAATAAACATTTAACGAGGCAAGGTAATTTTCAGGAAAGACTTGGAGTAAACGTGTGGGCTGGGGTGATTGGAACAAGAATTATTGGACCTATTTTTTTAAGCACCTCTGACAGGGGAGAGATATTTAGAATGTCTACAAAATGATATTGAAGAAATATTGATAGACTTACCATTTGCAGTTTCAGAACAAATGCATTTTCAACAAGATGGGGCTCCACCTCATAATGCCGTTCGAATTTTTGCCTATTTAGTGAACCGGTATTATGGGCGAGTAATTGCAACAAATGGACATGTATTTCGGACTGCCCGCTCACCAGATCTAAGCATTTTAGATTTTTTTGTGTGGGGTGACGTGAAAGAACGAGTTTTTTATACACCCCTCAATCACTTGAAATTTTACAAAATCGTATGTTGCGAAATATTATGCGGAACACCATTGACCGAGCCAGAAAATATCGAGAAGAAGGGGGGACGCACTTTGATCATTTGCTACATTTTAATGTTTTTATTGTTAAAATAAATAATTTCTGACAGAACATTTGTTACTTGCAGCGTTATTTTGTTGACAAAATAAATGTTTTGAATTTAGTTTTATTCAATATCCACGGCATACCTGCTACGCGTATTTTCTCGATATTTAATTATTATTAACCATCAAAGAACTTATCTATTTGGGTTAATGTCAAACAGATTTTCGATTTAAGATTATCAATGGACTTATCGTGAAAATTAGTATTTAACTACTGGGGTGTCTAAAAAAAAAATTGAAAAAGTTGACTTAATTACGAATTAGTGATTTCGGAAATTTTGGTTGGTACTAAACCATCAAATGCAGTTAATATTTTTTATGGAAAAGTCACACGAAAAGTACACGTCCTCTAAATCAAAATGGTCCTTTCATTTTTTTTATTGAAGATATTGTAAACGAGTTACATTGATTTTCTTGGAGTTTTTGGCCACTTTGACAATATCTTAGCTAATTTCTGTCATAAAAGAATATGATACCTAGGTCTTAAATAAATGTAGTTGAATAAATGTGTAACTTTATAGAGTATATAATAATAATAATAAACGTCTTTATTACACTAAGATACAGGTATAACATACACAGTAACTTGAGTAAAGGGCGAAGTTTAGCTAGTATATCTAGCTATTCTTACACTTAACCCGAATATCTGATGTAGGACATATTGTTTTTGAAAAAATTTGGAAATGGAGCATAAAAATTCAATTTCTTCAAAGTAGTGAAAAAAGGTGATAACTTCGAAACACTGTACTCTGTTAATTATTATCGACAACGATGTGTGAAGTCTAAAATTAACGGAAATTTTGCTAAACTTTTTTAAAAAAATCGTATTTTTTGCTAATAACGCATCGAATAAAGGTTGATGACTTTCTTAGTTTATTGTAATGTGAAAATTACTCGGAAAATTATAATTTGTTAACAACCTTACGACTGAAATATTTAAAAACTGATCTGAAGTTTATTTGAAATAATTCAGGAAAAGTCGGGTAATTTGTAAACTGCAAATTGCTGGGTGCCTTGGTATAGCTCATCACCTGAGCATATTTCTAATGAAATGGTATAACCAGTAATCACCAATTATCTTTCCCAATATTCAAATAAAGCAAGAAAGTATGGAAATAAAACTGGTTAATGAAAGACATGCAATAGAAAATTAAATATACAGGATGTTTAGCTTGCACAAAGGCTTCAAAATTCCCACAGAACATCAGATTTTTAAAACACACTATATACTTTAAGTAAGAATAGGAAAAAAATTTAATCATTCAGATTATTTGAAAATTGAGAACCTTTAAAATACACCAACATTTTGAATCAGTTCAAATGAAGAAAAATGTTGTTAAGGATTGGAAGTTGTGTTTTGCAATTAATTGTTTTTTTAATCATACTCTATTACCATGAATCGAACACACTTAACTGAATTACCAAATTTTTGCAGAGCTCAATGTCCGTTTTTATATATGCAATATAATTTTAGAATCGTGGTGCCCTAGAGAATGTAAAATTCAAAGCTTTTCTATTATGTTTATTTGCAACATACAACAAATAATTCTTTAATATATAATTGAAACAGAATATTCAAACCATGTGAGTGAATTAAATTAAATGGATTTGTCGTGAAAATGAGTATTTAACTATTGGGTGTCTAAAAGATGTTGCCATTTGAAAAAGTTGAATTAATAGGCAGGTTCGACATTTTTTTATTTTAACTGAAATCAAGAGATTTTATGATTAAAAAATGATAACAAAAAATTTGGGCGCAAAATTTTAAGACTTACGTTAGCTGTAACAATTTTAAAACCAAGGATCGGCGCGAGGCTAGAAAACGTACCTGTGCGCGAGACTACGCCGCGTGACGTCAGTAGCCACACACACAAGCTCCGCCGTTGCAGGGAGAGTATACGGATTCACGTAAACTGTGACCTACGTTTGTGTATTTTATTTATTCGTGATCTTATTTCTGTTCATAATCATAACACTAGTTAGCACAATGCTAAGCCGATTCGCGAAATTTACCCCATGTGGATGTGCAAATGGTGTACGAGTTTTTGGCTAATAACGCAAATTTAAATGAACCTCAGATCAGCGGCGTTAAAGTAGTGCTATTATATATCTGTATGTTAAATCCTTAAACTTAAGGATTCAACAAAATGTCTTTCACAAACTACAAAGGTGAATAATATTGCTGATAAATGATTATTATAGTAACTACATTATTTATATTCAATAGAATAATTTAATGGAAACTCTACCTATACTATTCCATTCCGCGTATATATTAGGTATAAAAAATTGACATGAGCCGGCATTATGTTTTAATATTATCAACTTCTAATACAATGAAACAGAGCTGAACCAAATTTTTCGGAGAAATATGAAGAAATACTATCCACTGGTGCTACAACAAAATAAAATGCTGATGTATAATAGCACTACTTTAACGCCGCTGCTCTGAGGTTTATTTAAATTTGCGTTATTAGCCCAAAACTCGTACACCATTTGCACATCCACATGGGGTAAATTTCGCGAATCGGCTTTCTGATAACCTTGCAGTATTGTGCTAGCTAGTGTTATGATTATGAACAGAAATAAGACCACGAATAAATAAAATACACAAACGTATGTCACAGTTTATGTGAATCCGTATACTCTCCCGCGACGGCGGAGTTTGTGTGTGGCTACTGACGTCACGCAGCCTAGTCTCGCGGACAGGTACGTTTTCTAACTTCGCGCCGATCCTAGGTTTTAAAATGCTTACAGCGACCGCAAATATTAAAATTTTACCCTCAACTTTTTTGTTATCATATTTTAATCATAAAATCTCTCGATTACAGTTAAAGTAAAAAAATTACGAAAAATGTCGAACCTGCCTATTACAAATTAGTGATTTCGGAAATTTTGGTTGGTACTAAACCAATTCGAAAAATATCACGTAGACATTTTCTCTCATTATCTTACCGTTTTGGTCTATTTAATTGATTTGAGTGCATTCACTACACTCTAGATGCAAAAATAAAAATAACCCTAAGAAATCAAGTAGTCTAGTCTTAGCTATGTTTTTAAAACTATGCAACCGTACTTAAAATCATCTTAGGAATCAAAAAAATATAAAAATATACAGGCTGTTCCATTTAAAATTTCAAAGTTATTTCCGGGAAAACAAGAAGTTATGGAAGTGTTAAATAATAAAAAATTGACCGTTTTTGATATATATATTACCCCTGCCAAATCTAAGACATATCTTGGAAGGTCTGGAACTATGTCTTGACAAATCGTTCCGTTGATACCCGGTATGCACCTGGTAAAGAATAACCTTAGTACTAAGCCGTCTCTGAAAAAATTACCTACAATCGGTTTAATCTGGGTCTACGCTAATAAAACAAACACAACTTTTCGGGCCGTTTACTCCACCAATGTTTGGTTTTAAAAAGTTTTGTTATGTGTTTACAATCTCCAGTAATTGCAACACGAATTTACACTAACCACTAATTTATTTATCACTTAAATTATAATAATTAATCCTTATGGTAACACACTAGTTATATCTTTGATCTACTATAGTCGTACTATTATAATTCACAACTTGTTACTGCTCTTTTCTCATTCGATTACTTCATCTCATTCAGAATGGTATTGAACTGTCCACGTACGTTGGATCCGCCTCTTATATATCCGTGGCGAATGTATTCGAATTCTTTATCTCATTCCAGACTATTCGGACAACTTCTCGATTTATCGGGTTAACCATTTTCTCGATCTCGATCTTTCGGGTTCTGTGGTAATGGCCGTTCGCCAATTATCCCAGAGATGGCGCCTTCTTACCGGTAGCTAAACTAGGCAGTCTTCCTTTCACCCTGCTACCGGGGATTGATTATAAATCTCTCTCCGTTAGAGGGTGGCTCATAACAATTTATATCTAGCCAGGTTTAACTTTACTTATCGCAGTAGCTGCCTTTTGTCTCTTTACACTCCAGTTCTCTCCGGACCAAATTACTGGGGTGTTATTTGCATAAGATATGATATTGCATCCAAAGTATTCGCCAACTAAATCATTTATCAATAGCCAGAAATAAAATAAGTTCTAAGGCGGTGCCTTGCAAATTTTTATTATTTTCTCTATACTAAGAGCACAATGGGGGGGGGGGGAGTTATTTCGCTAGTGTTCTGGGTACATGGCAATGTCAAACCTTTTGTGTCTAAAAAAATAGCTAACGTCAAAAAAGTTTGAGACGTTTCGTTCTTGTATACGCACTAAATTACATTTTAACTTTTTTTACTCCCTTTCACAATAGTTTGGGGGTGATAGTGGGGGGTGGCTGATGCCAAAATAAATTTTGAAACCTTGACCTTTCGTACAAGCCCTAAATTGCAATTTTATGGACTCTTACCTGCTTACTTCGCCTATTTACCCCCTAACCCATCAACGGAATTAGATCAAAATATAATCTAGTTCCAGATCTCGTTATAATACATAAGCGTACTAAATTTCAAGTCAATATCATAAACGGTTCCAAAGTAAACCGTGCGCACAAAAAAGTTACAGACAGAAATTTTTTTTTCGCCCAAATTTAAAATCTCGACATTTCATGACATTTTAAGCCTGTTTCAACAAAAAAAATAATTTTTTTTTCGCTACTATACTTTCACTAGAGGTGGAAGTAAAAAGTATGAAATACTCCCTTTAATAATAGGGTGGGGGTAATGAGAGGGGAGGGAGTGGCTGATGCCAAAAATAATTTTGAGACTTTGACTTTTCGTACATGCCTTTTCGTTACATTGCATGTAATTGCAATTTTATGGACCTGCCTGCTTTGCCTATTTACCCCTGAACCCTTCAACGGAATTAGATCAAATAATCTAATTCCAGATCTCGTTACAATACATAAGTGTACCAAATTTCAAGTCACTATCATAAACGGTTCCAGAGTAAACGCGCGCACAAAAAAAAGTTACAGACAGACAGGAAATTTTTTTCGCCCAAATTTAAAATCTCGACGTTTCATGACATTTTAAACCTATTTCAAAAAAAAAAAAAAATTTTTTTTGCGTTACTATACTTCCACTGGACGTGGAAGGAATTATATTGTTTTCTAATTTCGAATGTCGATACAAAAAATTTTGTATATAACTCGGCACTAAAATATGTTTGTTTAGCCACTTGTTGTACAATAGTGTTTTATATAACAAGTGGTAAAATGATATTTTTTTTACAAGTGGGGCGTAAAAACACATTTTAGTTTAGAGTTATATACAAAATTTTTTGTATCGCCATTCAAAATTAGAAAACATAATTTTGTAAAAATACGGCAAATTGACAAAGTTACATTGTCGTAATGACTAAATTCTTTGCTGTTCCCATAAAAACCAGAAGTCTTATTTCACACTGAAATAAAATTTCTTTATCTACTCATGTTAGTTTATATATTCATTAATCAACTGATTTTGAACAAACAATGGTATCCATAAACCAATAGCGTGTATAATAGGTGTTCAGTAATATCCATTATACAACTAACAGTATACAGCCTATCGCCTTTTGCGATACGGTCAATTTGGAATGGTCCATTATTATTATTATTAGGGAAGGAACGTGACTTGACATTTGATTAGTTTTGACGATTAACTGTTGACATTTGTAAATATATAATAAAATTTAATATTAATTGTTATAATCGTAGATAAAGCATAGTATTCAACTGGCGATAATGATAATAACACACTTGATGAATTTACAACACTCGCCTGCAGCTCGTGCTGCAAACTTCATCTGCGTGAGTTTTTTTTTTTTATACATTTATTTAACGTCGGCCTATTTCCGCTACTGAGGCCTAACACCGACGCCTGTAGACGAGCTACCCCCAACCAGGAATTTTGCCGAACCTCTTCCCTTAAGAAGAGTAGGGATCCTTTACTTGCTTAACATTTAATAGACAAGGGACCGACGGCTTTACATCCCCTCCGAAGGATGGTATATCCCCTATACAACTCTCGCCTAAAGTTGTATAGCTTCCGCGCATACACTGATATACAAGCCGCTGGAAGATGTGTGAGGCGACGACGCGTTCTTCGTTGGGACGGTCACCCATCCAACTACTAACTGCGCCTAACGTTGCCTTACATCGCATATCGAAATATGTACCAATTCAATTCAATTCAAAACAACTTTATTCAAAGTAAACTGGGTACAAAACTGCCTCCCCAGAATCCGTCCCGGGACCGGTCCTGCGACCACCGCGTTGACGCGGTGGCGCATCGCAAGGCCGGGCCGAGGCGGGGCTGGTTTGGCGTAAGTAAAAATGTAAATATAAAAAACTCAAACTCCTTTCACCACAAGGTGAATTAAAATAATTAATATCGTACAAAAAAGGCTTAAAAAATAAAGCTTAACAAAGATTAAAACTATCACTGGGTTTTACCCGTTTGCGCACACAACACTTTATTTAATTTGGGCACTTTCGCTGACACCATAACTCATACGGAGTGCCATCCGCGAATTGCTCCAGCGACGGGCTGCGCAAGGCTGGCCTAAACTGTGATTCTAAATTTTAAATTGTTTTGGTATAAAAAATTTGGAAACTGTTACAAGATTAATGAGGGAAGGATGAATTTACAGACAAAAAGGTACAAACAGAAACGAAGGAACAACAAACAAAAATGTACAAAAACAAAAGAAGAGAGGGACAGGAAAGAATTAAAAGTCGATGAAAGGTATGAAATATCAGTGATAGGTGGATAGTAGCAGGGAAGGTATAGTAGGTGAAAGTTTGGCTAGAGTGGCTGCCGGAAAATCGGTAACGTCTGGTATGGTAAGGGGTGTTTAATCCGAAATGGGGCATTATGCTGTCTAATTTGTGTAATGTGCCTTGTTAGTGGACTATCGCCCAGTTTGAACGAATAGAAGTTTTGGGAGATGCGCTGGATGTAGTCGACTATCGGGGTTATGTCGTTGCAGCGTTCGTAGAGGTCTCTGAGGGAGGTGTACCTTCCAGAATTGGAGATGAGGCGCATATATTTTCGTTCTAAAACTTCAAGTTTTTTCATTGTCGTGGCCGGTATGCTGTACCAAACCGGCGCCGCGTATGTGATGGACGGCCTGACCACCATTGTGTACAACAGTTTTTTATTGTGTCTGTTTAGTCTGCTACCCCTAACCATGAGCGGATACAGACTCCTGGATAGGGAGTAGACCGTCCGTATGGTTTCGTTTATATGGGTGTTGAACGTCAGTCTTTTGTCCAGTCTCACCCCCAGGTACTTCACGCATCCCCTAATAGGAATTTGGTTGCCCCTGATCGAAATTGGTGTGATTAGTCGATTCTCTGTGAATCGACGCGTGAAGCATATCGCCTCCGATTTCTCGGCGTTGACCCGGATCTTCCACTGGCCGTAATAAGCCGTGGCACGAGCCATGTGCGCACTCAGCAGTATGTTGGCCGCCTGCGCGTACATGGCTGTGTCGTCGGCGTACTTGGCCAGCTTGGTATTCGGGAACTCCGGGAAGTCGGAGACGTACAGGTTGTACAACTTAGGTGACAGGCACGATCCTTGCGGGACGCCCGCGCGAATGTTCCGCCGAGTTGGCAGTTTGTTATTCACCCGAACCTGCAGGGTTCTGCCCGTCAGGAACGAATGAATGAGTTTGGTAATGTGCGTCGGGAAGTTATAGTGGTGGAGTTTGTAGAGTAAGCCCGGGATCCAGATGGTATCGAAGGCCTTCTCAATATCGAGGAGCACCATGGCGGTGCTCTTCCCGAGGTTGTATTGTACCTTTACATCGTTAACCACCCTAACGACTTGTTGCACCGTGCTCCTCCCCCTCCTGAAGCCGAATTGGGACTCGTCGTCGATGTGAAGTTCATCCTGAACAGCATCGAGTCTGATCAGGACGACCTTCTCCACCAACTTGGAGATCGCCGACAGCAACGAGATGGGCCTGTAGCTGCCGACGAACCGTGCGTTCTTCTCGAAATATGTACCTAGTAAAGACGCACCTACGCTCGCCCCCACATCTGCGTGAGTTATTTTTTACATTATCGCTCGTCGAATAATATACTATTATTTCACACTTTTTTCTTTATTTTTCTCTTGTCAATAATGATATTGTTTTGATTCATTGAAACTGCCAAATAAATGTCATTTTAGGATATGGCGCTACAAAAAATATTATTTTGTATAGTTTTACATTGTATATCATCGAAATTGGACGGTAATTTGTCATGTGATTTTTATTGCCATTTTTATATATTGAGGCAGCTATACTTTCTTTGAAATCTTCAGGAATGCCTGCATTTTTTACACATTTACATGTATGTCCACTTCAAAACGTCAGATTAAACTGAAACTTTGCACACTTATCAAGGACCCATGACAATACAATAATTTGAACTTTATCCTAATGTCCTCACTAGGATCATCAGGATTTAAAAAATGATTAATCTATTGTCGCTATTTTGCCGGAGGCGCCTCAGTTAATAATATAACGTATTTGCCGTTGTATAAGCCCTTGTTAAACGCTAGTTCCAACTTTAATGCGTACATTATGATATAATAATAATTACGTACTACTAGCGGATACTCAGCGGTTTCGAAAATCACGATGAATGGCAACAGGGCGACTAAAAAATATTATAGTTTAAAAAACTGAAAAACACGCTTTAATAGCAAACCAAACTAAAAAGTAAAAAATAATGTTTACATATTTTAAATATTTTATTGTAAAAAGCGTGGGGTGCAATAAAAATATATTAAAAAGCACCCCACGCTTTTTACAATAAAATATTTAAATTTAATTTAAATAAAATTTTTAACATTAATAATAATAATATACGCTTTAAGTTTACGATATGGCTAGGTAGTCTTAGCGTTTTTACGGTTTTTCCATTCTTTCCTGGACATGAATTCTATTGTCAGATTGAGAGAAATTTTACGAAGTTTCAACGACGAGGTTTTTAAATTCTCTTCGTCCATCATCAGTATAGAACCATATTGAAATTCATGGCTCAGTGTTGAAGTTTAATTGTTAATTTATCCACAGCGCACCAGCGCCAACGAGTACGTCAATCTGTAAAACTAATTTTCCTGTGAATATTTTTTAAGCAATTGATTTATTTATTATCCATAATGGAATTATCATAAATCATAAAAAGATTATAAATAATAAACAAACTACGTTCGCAAGTCAGTTTTATCGTTTTTCGTAGCAAAAATCTTTTTTAGTTCTTCTATATTTACGCGTTTATCAGAAAAACAGCAAGTATAAAATTAATTTGCACGAGTAAACAAATTTGGTTTGGAATAAATAACATTAGAATTTATTATGTAATAATAATTTACATAAACAGATACCTAACTACTTATACAAAAGCCATTATTAGCATTATTGGATAATGGGAAGAAAATCAGTTGCATGTGAAAAAAATATACTTAATATACTACTACATTATTAGTTATAGAATACGAATCCACTCAAAGAAAATATTCGATTACGACTTACTACACCGGGTTCCGGATTATCACAATGGTCTGTGTGTGCGCTAAGCGCTAATATTAATATTGCATCTCGCTGATGTTAAAGTGTGCCTGTTGGTCTTTGAAATTGGTTAAAGGACGACATAAAGTACATAAACTCCTGTTGATATAAAGAATCGCAATCAGCAGCTTCAAGTTACAGTCAGTCAAAGTCATTTGAAATTGGTTGATAAGGTGATCAATGAAAAATGTTGAACCACAGCTCTTAGGCCTCATTGGGCCCTTTGTACTTCCTGCCTGTAGGCAGACCCTCTCCTAGATCTCCAACCAACATAACCATGCGAAGTAGCTGGTGTTGCTGCCTAGGGGCATTTCCCGTGCATCGGTCAAAATAGGCCAACGTTCTCCCAAAATGGATTCTCTGATTGATGAGACGGCAGAGCAGTCACAGAGTACATGTTGAACCGTTTCATCTTCTTATTCATGACCTCTACAGAGAGGTGCGTCGCTTAATGTCATATTATGTAGATGTTCCTTTAACGGACAGTATCCAGTCTGGATTCCCGTTATAAAACGTAGGTTCCTTCTGGACATTGCCAGGTTCCATTGCTGTACTCTTGTTGGGATATTTTAGTAGTTCCCTAGCAAGCTGGCAGCTGCTTGTTTCATCCAACAGCTTCTTGAATTAATTCATTGTGGGTGTTCTTTTTAATTATAGTGTTATCACCGTGATAGGTAATAGAGTGGCCGGGCCCGGTCCAAAAATATTTAGGCCTTTTGCCTTCTTGGCCAGTCTGTCGGTTACTTTGTTGCCAATACACTGTGCATGTCCTTTCACCCAGCATAACAGTATGTCATTAATGCTGAAGACACCCACAAGTGCTTGGTGACAATTCCATACTGCTCCTGTGGTAATTTTGTAGCTTCTCAGGGCTAGTAATGAGTGTCTACAGTCTGTGTAGATCTTGATTGTTTTGCCCGTAGTTTGTCTACGGACAATCTCTTTTGCAGCTAGGTTATGCACGTCAGTTTCGTCTGTGCGCTGACTCGCCCATCTATAACCCATTTATATTGGATTTGCAGACTTCTGGAATATATTCCACATCCTGCCCCATCCTTCTTTTTTGATTCATCTGTGTTATGTAGGGTTTGTCAAAGACAAACCAGGGAGAAATGCTATCTGTGCACACCTGAAAAAAAAAGGCGTCTTCCTGACAGCCTCATTCCACAGGCGACTTCTGGCCTTTCCATAGTCTACATGTGGTTGTATGCCAACGGATTTGAGGCGTAACATTGTTGTCACAGCCACTTCTCCTAGATATCTAGTGGTGGCAGACACAGCAATACCTCCATAGCTTTCGTTGGCGTTGTTCGCATAGCTCCGTTTATGCTAACCCTCTGCACTTGGCTGAACTTGACCTTCGCTGTAGTCTGTTCGCTCTTAGGCCACCGAACCATAGTTCCATAGGTTATCATTGGTCTTATGACGGCAGTCCAGGTTTTCTCCACGGTCAGTTAAATGCAGCAAAATTTTTGCTCCATTTAACATATCGCAAAGCCGAAGAACTTAATAACGATGGTATAGCAATAAGCATATAATTATATAGATCATCAAGGTTTCCAACATATTTATTGTATAAATTTTTTATGCCAAATTAAACGAAAATATTGTACATCATGATTTTTTATTATTCTTTTTCCTATGGTTACCATCACGGGTCACTTACAAATATGCTGTAATCGTAGGAACTTGAGGCGAGTGGGTAAGTGAGCTGCTACATACCCTAGCAAGTGAACTGCGACATACACTCCACCCGTTAAAAGAGAAAAACAATCAGGCTATGGCAAAACGCACTTTTTTAATAGGAACGGCTGGGACATGGCACTTATCAACTAATAAAAACTCAGGTTTGACCCTGTCAATGTTGACAGTTAGAACTTTAGTCCCATTATCAAAAGTGATTAGCTCGTACAAAGGACGAGGTTTAAAACGTTCTCTCCGAACAAAAACATAAGCAGAGGTCAAAACGTCAGGACTGACAAGTGCGTAACTTGTCGATAAAATAAGAAATATCAGGGCAGTTATACGATTTAGTGAAAAATTCGCCAAATACAAGTTCAGCTGAAGAGCATTGCAAATTGTTTTTGGGGATAATTCTAAATGCTAATAATACAATCGGAAGTTCAACTACCCAATTTGATGTGTTAGCCCTAGCTATTAATGCAGCTTTAAGAGTTCTATGGAACCTTTCCACTATACCATTACTCTGGGGATGGATATGTGGTGGTATGTATTCTAACCTCAAAAACTTTGCAAATTCATTAAATTTTGATTCAAATTGAACGTCTTGACCAGTAGTAACATATAATGGCACGCCAAAACGCCAAACATAATTCTGAAATAAAGTGCGTGCTACTGTTTCGGCCGTAATGTCGGAGAACGGATAAGCCTCCTAACGTCGGGTAAAACGTTCGATCACGGTCAATATGTAACAATAACCTCTGGAAGGGGGTAATGGGCCAACTAAATATATGTGAATGTGATCGAATCGCTCCTTAGGTATAGAAAATGGACCTACCGGACTTTTTGTATGACAGATGACTCTAGCAGTCCGACAGTTGACGCTTTTGCCCACAAATTACACTACAGTCGGAATTCATTTTGGGCCAGAAATATTTATTCGTAATCAGTTTTCTAGTGGCTTTTATGCCAGGATGAGACAAACCATGAAATATATCGAATATTTTTCACCGATAAATATTCGGAACATAAGGGCGGATATATGGTTGAGAAATATCGCACCAAATAAACTCATCTAAATCCGGAATCTCAATTTTCGCCAAACTGAAATTGGATTTAGAATCTAACGTTTGATTCGATAACAAAAAGTCTAATTGGGAAACCTCCTTTTGAGCATCGCTCAATAATTTTAAGTAAAACTTCTTATCAGTTAAAGCGAATTTTTCAATTTGAACTAGAAATATACATTGATTGAGAGCAGATGTTCATGTACACGTGATAAAGTGTCTGCTACATAATTTTTTCATATGACGGATTTCGTATGAAAATTTAGCAATATACTCTAAATGTCGTATTTGTTGTGGAGATCTTTCTGCCTGGGTGAATAATGCATTGACCAAAGGCAATTATGATGGGCAAAACAAACAAATTTACGACCTTCAAGTAAAAAATTAAAATGCTTTATAGCAGTGTACTAGGATAGAAGCTCCTTGTCAAACGTTGAATACTTCGCTTGGGCCGTGATAGGCTTACGTGAAAAGAAATCTAAAGGCGTAAGTAACTCTTCACTGTCTCGCTGCGGCAAAACCGCTCCCATGGAGACATTGGAACAAACAACTGTTAGCGACCATAGCATACCGTCACCACAAGGGTGAGCTAATATTGTCGCATCAGCTATACGCACTTTTGGCTTTTGAAAAACTGTCCAAACAGACGGCAGGCCAATTATCTATCACCTTAATATTATCATGCAATAAGCGGGTACTAAAAGAATGTAAGGGAACTAAAATTTCAGCGAAATTAGGTACGAAATGGCGATAAAAGTTTACCATACCTATAAAACGCTGGAACTGCTTAAGTGTTGTTGCAGAGGAAAATTATTAATAATATCTACTCGCTCACTAGATGGTAATATACCAATTGTAGGAACCTGAGGTGAATGGGCAAGTGAGCTGTTACATAGCATAGCAAGTGAGCTGCTACAGATGGCTACGAATTATTAACAAGAGAAGAACGGCTGAGGAACAGGATAATCCATAATAGACCCCGCTCAGGCTTATAGCTTGTGTTGAATTAAAAATCAAATTAAAATGTATATTAACGTTTGAAATGTCAATATGTAGTATCATTGGATTCAGAACACTCTGCAGAATTAAAAATGCAAGAATATACGGAGTGTTCCATTTGAAATCAGAAAAAATTATTTATATGCAAAAAGTAATGTTTATAAAGTATATAGGATGTTTCAAATTTCAATCGTTTATCTTTAAAACTAATGGAAAAGGGGGGTGTATCATGATCACGCTGCATAGTATAGTAGTTTGCAATTTTACCATGCAAATAAGAAAGGCAAAAAAATTACGACCTCATTAAAATATCGTTATCCTCTGTACTATTCCGGCCGCAAATTGAATCACTTACCTTTATAGGGTTTTAATGTAAGTCGGCTTGTTTGATGACACCATACCGAATGGTTCACATGTGTTAATAATGAGCTCGTAAAGTTTTTGTTGCATATTTTATTTGCCCAGTAAAATTGAAGACCACTAATATATGTTCCCATTTCAAAACAAAAAAAATATTTCTTCATAAACACAGAAGTTGGCTACCCGTTATTGCTGTACTTTACCTACCAATGGGCAAAATTTATTTGATAGAATTAGTAGCCTGTGCGGCAAGAAAAATATTGACAGATGTGCGGGGTCCTCCAGAAGTTTAAATGAGATAAATTTTGTAGCAAGTTTCTCGTGTTGTCTGCCTTTGTGTGCATTTTCCTTGACACATTTTTTGTTAAGAATCACTCGAACTCGCATAAGAAAACTATTTATTCTTCGCTTACCTGCTATCATTCATCACATCGTACTGCGTATTTTTATAATTTACAACACAACTAACAAGGATATTGATATTTTCATGGCAACATTAAAATAAAAAAAAGTTTACGTAACATCACACCGCACTGTACGACTAAACTGAGTGAGTACCCGACTTGCACCGTATCGTTTTACATCTTGATAACGAATGAGAGACGATGAGATGACGCACAAAGCAAGCTTCAGATTATTCGCATATACCCTAAAGATAGGTCTTTGTCAAGCCGATAAAAAAAATATTTCGGTGATAAAAAATTGTACGTTTTTGAAAACCTATTCTCGGTTAACGAATAAGCAAAAAAAATCTGATCTGTTACTCTACAGAAACCTATTTTTTCCGATTCGTTTCGGTTAACACGGTCACATCTCAAACTAGTACTCTAGTCGAATTATAGCATTTTGACAAACAAAAAAAAATGTTTCTAGGTATAAGCCGAATATAGGATGTTCAGAATGATGTTAGGCATGTAGGGTTTCTTAGGCTTCCATTTATTCAATAATTTTAAACATATGCGAAATAAGTAGATTTAAATTTAGGAAATACGAAAATTGACATAATTTATAAAATTAAATCTAATTATTTTGCAAACAACTGAAATTATTTAGTGAAAATTCATATCACTACACCTGTCATAGTACTACTTAGGAGTCTATTACTTTTTTACCAATATATGTATTAAAAAAAAAGTTATGGTCAAAAATAATAAATATTTCCTTATCGGATCTCTCTCTCTCTCTCTCTTGGATATGCCCACCTTAAGGTGCGAGAAAATGGTTTTTTCGAGTGCGCAAATTAAAGTACATGATTTATACTATCAATATCAAAAAAGAACCAAATGAATTATCGGTTTTAAATTGTTGAAAACAATTATCAAAATTAGCATTAATTTTTTCGTTATAAACAAATAGAATATCTCTTCGGCGATGCATGATATCGAAATGCTGATAAAAGTATCTGATAGCTGATATCGAGTTTAGCGTAAAAAATCTGTGCTCTATTGGTTTAACTGATCAGCAATTTGAAGGTGTTTCCATTAATATCAATTATAATAAGGTAAAAGTAAATATAAATTGTCTGTATAGATCTCTCAATGGAGATCATGATTATTTTGTCAAATCTATGGCGAAACTATTTATTTTATTGACAAAAACAAAAAGACCTAAATTTATTTGTGGTGATTTTAACTATAACTTTGCAGAAGTATCTAGAAGGACACTAGATCTCACAAATCTACTGTCATCATTTGGCTACAATAAATGTTTCTCTGAATTTTCTCGGGTACAAAGAAACTCTCAAACCTTAATTGACAATGTTTTTACATAAATTTAGAATTCATAACAACAAAAACTTTAAATAATAGTATTTCTGACCATAATGCTCAATTATTAATTTGTAAAATGCATGTGGAAACAAAGTGCCAAAAAGTCGTCAAAAGAAGAGTGATATCTGATGAAAATGTGGAGTACTTTAAATTTTTACTGTCAAAAGAAAATTGGAATGAGGTTTATTTAGAAACAAATTGCAATAAAAAATTTGATTTTAATACAGCCTTTCCTGTAAAATTAATAAAAACAAATGAAATAATAAACAAAAAAAAACAACTGGGTAACAGAAAAAATTGTTAATGATGGCATTTTTCTTAGACAATTGTACAATGAAGTTAAAACATCAAATGACCCAGAATTGAAGGTTAGATATAATATTATTTAAAAAAATCATGAAATAAATATTAAGAATACTAAAAGTGCGTACAATCAACAAAAAATAAAATAATAAACCAAAATGGAAAATGTCTAGATCATTTACAAGACATTGCAAATGGATTCAATAGTCACTTCATCAATTCTATTAGTAAGCTCACTTCTTCTTTTGACATTGGTACCTCAACAGCACAAATAAGAAAACATAATGGTTTGGTTGGTTCACTTCATATTTAAAACATAGCTCTGCACATGTCAGACTTTATGACGAATCTCAGGAAATTGGAAAAACTGTTATCACGGAAGCAAAAGATATCACATTTGGAGTTCCACAGGGGTCCATATTAGGTCCAGTATTATTTTTAATATACATAAATGATCTTGTTGATAATTTTCCTTCGTTACAATTTTCCTTGTTCGCTGATGGTACCAGTATCATAGTGAATGATGATAATTTGGACGATCTTAAAGTTAAAAGTGAAGAGGCAATGAATGGCATTACAAACTGGTTTCATGCTAATAAACTGCTCTTAAATGTTGAAAAAACAATGAATATAATAACATTTGAAAAATCCCACACACCAACCTTAGATATAAATATTCAAACTGATCTAGGACAAATAATATCAGTAACTGATACTAAATTTTTAGGAATATATATTGATAAATCGTTAAATTGGTCGACGCATATTTCTGATTTAAATAAAAGACTTGGACGTGCAATTTATGCAATAAAGAACGTCAAAGAAAATATCAGCATTGCAGCGGCACTATCTGTGTATTTTGCATATTTTCAAAGCATACTGCAATATGATGTAGAATTTTAGGGAAACGCAACTTGTCTTCAAAAAATTTTAGTGCCACAGAAACGTGCTGTGCGAGCAATTTGTGGTATTCATCCGAGAGAATCCTGTAGAACGGCGTTTAAAAACTTACATATACCAACTGTAGTTAATCTTTATATATATAAATTATCTGTAATAATTTGAAACACAATATCGACATCCGCTGATATCCATGATTACAATACCAGATCTAATACAAAACTAATTGCACCAAACTATAGATATGTCACAAATAGGAAAGGTCATTTATACTCCAGAGTAAAAATTTATAATCACCTACCAAATTCTATTACTTGCATAAACAGCGAAAACTTATTCAAAATTAGGCTAAAGAAAGTTTTAAATAATTATGTGTTCTATAACTTAGAAGAATACTTCACTACAAAATTTCAAAGCGTTTACTTCTAAAGCATTGTATTATTGTATATTTATAATGTCTGAATTTATTTAAGTATGTGCATTGTATTTTTATTAAGATTGAACCTATTTAAGTAAATGCTCTTTCCCTTATGTCTTGATTAAGGCGCACCATGTCATGTATGTACTTATATGAGCATATTGCATTATTATTGTTATGTAACATTAATTTTTGGGAAATAAAATCTAATCTAATCTAATGACAGTACGATATATTTAACCCCTGTTACGGAGAAAGAAATATCTGACATAATTAATATTGTATGCAGAAAAAAGTCATCCGGCAAAGATGAAGTCCCATGCTGCCTATTAAAAGGTGTTTCTAAATACCTTCTTAAAATAATGGCATACCTTATCAACATATCATTTGAAAATGGCCACTTTCCAGATCAATTAAAATCAGCTTTAGTAATACCTGTCTACAAAAATCATGATCCACATGATATTAATAATTACAGGCCGATAGCACTGCTATCCGTTTTTTCAAAAATATTTGAAAAAGCATTCCAAATCAGACTAACAAGCTTTCTTCAAAAGTGCAAAATATTATCAATGAGACAGTATGGGTTTTGTAAAAACCGATCAACGCAGGATGCTGGATAATTGCATATTACCATCAAAATCGAAGCATTAGCGTTTTGATGGTAATATGCAATTATTACACTTAACGCGCCAGGCTTGTAACTTGTAATTCAGCGCTCGGCGGTGCACATAGCCCGGAGAGTAGCTGTTGGTTGCAGTCTGGTTATGTTCCTTATAGTAAAATAAGGATCTTATAGAGGAGTTTGCGACTAAAAATATTATGTTTTAACATTCCGCCCTCTAAAAGCACATTTGAACTAAGCTAAGCCCAGTCAGGCTATTTATTTTTTCGATTGCAACAGACACTGGACCGCTAGATGGCGCCTGCTAACTATTGTACATGTCGCTATTGTAAAAATACCGGGATGTACTAAATAGTCAAAGGATCCTCGTGCCGGTCGTCGTCGTCACATGCCTACCTTGCACTGACGAGAGCCAACAGCCCGAAACTGCAGTCTGCAAGTGGTGTGTGACGACTGGCAAGAGAGCTCCTTTAAGTAGGATCAGTCTTTCGGCTGGTGTTTGTTGCAATCGAAGCATTAGCGTTTTGATGGTAATATGCAATTATTACACTTAACGCGCCAGGCTTGTAACTTGATTAAAACATGTTTTTAACACAGTATAAAATCATGATATTAAGTGTAGCAAGCTCATGTAGCTATAGCTTTAAATATTTTTTAATGTAAAATTATTGCGGGGAAGTAGCAATTAAACTGGGACACGCAGTATACCCATAGGTATAAAAATACGTACGACAATGCAGCAAGCATATCTTAATTGGCACCTTCCAATAAAAATCGATGCCACGCAAACGAGGGAAATTTCCGCTCGCTCAAGTTCCACGGTTAAAAATATTTTTTTTGTTATGATTACGAATAGCCCATCTTTACATGTTACTAATGCATTGGAACGTCAGTCGGCTTGGCAACCGGATTATTCAAGATCAAGGCCAGCATAAATGCAGCGCGGCTTGGCCTTGCCTTCCTCGCATCGCATCGGTGCATCAACGTGCCCAACTTAAAATCCTCGTTTCTCGCGTTTGGGAAACATCTGTTCCGAGCATTTTTATGGAGTTGGCACGGCCAACCGTCACAGAGTATGGCGGTAACGAGTACGCGGGGACACACCGAGCCTCTTGACAAAATTGTTGTTTCACTCGGAGGCGTCTTTGGGAGCGAATTTTCTTCGTCCGATCGAGACAGCTTCGTGCTCCAAGTCCCAAGTAATATTATACGGTGATCCAAAAATCACGCTCAAGCTGCTCGATACAACAGATAACACCAAAAAAATGCAGATTGATCAAAACTCCGATTGGCCTTCGTTATTTAGTTCTTGGCTATAGAAAAATAAATCCAATTTTAAAAAACACGATTTTATTAAAATGCTCTAAAATATAGATCATATTTTTTTCACCTATCACAGTATTTTTTCAGCGCTCCATTTGAGGGGGGGGGGGGGGGGTCAAGCAGGGTGGCAAATTTCGGAGGCAGCAAATTGGTGGAAATAAGAGACATTCATTCTATAAAAACCAATAAAAACGTCAGACTGTTTGAAAAGTCGATAAAAAAAAGTGAGTAAAGTGTAAACGAACTTAATTGAAACCGTATAAAAACTAAAAGCCTGCAAAAACAGTCGGCATCTCTTTATTGTACATGGGAGGAGGTAAATAGAAATGCTTGTCATAAGAAAATGATAAGATTTTCGGGCGTTATTATATTATCCTGTTTCAAATGGTCTCCAGAAAGCCATGGTAAATAATTAAAATATTTTACCTTTTATATAGTAGTAAATATTTATAAATATGAACAATAACTAACTAAACTCCTACGCTTGATATTATAACAGGTATTTAAGCACTGCACTGGCACATCGACAACACATTTCACAAGTCAACGTTACTTCTGAGAAACGATTTACGAATTTTCTTTATGCTAGTAGGCCTGCCCGTTTTATTATCTTTAAACCAGTGCAGTCGTAGATGGTTCCTTCAGGCGGATTACATTGCCAGTCTCGGACTCGCCTGCACAGTTCCAACTACCATTCGAATCTCGATACCATTGCTAAATATATAGGGCAATATATCAAGTTCAGTGCGCACGGTTCTGTGCTTTAACACTGACCAGTTTCAATTATCCTCGTATAAAGTATACCTAATATATTTTCGAATTTAGTATCAAACCTGTAAATTGTATCAATATAAAAAAGAAGTTTCGAGATTATGATTGTAAGAGATAATTTCAGGAGAGGTCGTCCCTGATGAGGCCGCCTTCTGTTTAAGTGGCGCTGTAAATACGCAAAATTATTAATAATAGTCATATGAAAATCCACACTGGATGGAGGCACATACCCAGTTTCTATTAAAGAACTCACATATCTAGCCTCATCACACTTGAAATCAGCAAAAAAATTTGCGTAACTGAACGAAATCTTAATTTTACCTGAACAAAATTTTATTTTCCGTAACTGCAACGAAAACCCAATATTTTGTAAATTATCATAAAAATCAATTCCTCTCTCGGAATTGTAACGGCAATAAACGACGTCCTGTGGATGAAAGCTTTTCAATTTGTACAAAATTTTTATTTTTGCAGAACTGCACTGAAAATTTAAATTTCGTAAACTATTGAAAAAATTCGATCCGCGAACGTAGTTATTGTAAGTGAAATAAATGTCGTCTCGAGGAAACATGTTTTTCGAATTTATAACAAAATTTCAATTTTTAGTAACTGTAACAAAAATTTCACTTTTGAGAACTATCATAAAGGTCGCTCCACGGAGCATAAATTTACACAAGTATAATGAATGTCGCATTACCAAAGTTTAGCAAGTACCTTAAAAACCGACTAAAACCGAATAAAAATTTTTATTACGAACCGGCGTTGTGTAGCGGTGCTGCATCTTAGGCATAATATTCAATATGCGGACGAGTAAAAAGTTGCGTATTAAAGTTTCTGAAGGGAGATTTGGCACGAACGACAAAATTTTTGAAGGTAAATTTTTCGCTTTTTGCAGTTGATTTTGACGGTAAATTTATAAGTTTTCGTCCTAATCCGACACTCTTGTTGAACTTATACACTTGTTTAACCTTATTTATGTCTATTCTTATATATTTGGATTTTATAGCTGTACAAAGTTATCTGTACAGACCCAATATATACCTTTACCCAAATATCTTCTCTTATCATTGTGTTTTACTGAGTCAAATTAATCGAATTTCCCTTACAGGTTAATTAAGAAAGTGTTATTTATAAAGACTGTTAGCTTTAAGATAATGTAACGACGTCCAATCAATATCATTTAGTGCCAGCAGTTAAGCAAAACTAAAGAATAAGTATAAATTTTGTGTTTTACATCTAAATCAGTCGCATTGAACCCTTCAGATGAACATCTTAGTATCCATTTTAGCACCAGTAACAAAACGTCCCTCAGACGCCCACAGCATGGATCGTTTACATTTCCAAAGAACGTTAACGTGTGAGCTGGAATTGTTGGGACTACAACTTTGGGTCCATTTTTCAGTGGCAGTTCATTAAATGGTGAAAAATACTTGGAGCTGCTCCAACAAAACATAGTTACAGGACTGTATCCAAATGGCGAAAATCCTAATATACCGGAAAACTCCATATGGTTTCAACATGATGGAGCACCACCGCATTGTGTGGATACTTTGATATACCTATACCTCTCAGTAAAAAAACTTTCAATTTTCTGTGGCCAAAACTGATCAAATTATCGGTTCATCACGCACATTTCACCAACCATCAACAGATATACAGGGTGTCTCACCGGGAACTGAATCGATCGATATAGAGAAAAGTACGTATCAGAAAATTTTGAAAATTTAGATAATTACTAATGTCGATGTGGTCAATCCAACTAAAATAATTACAAGCAGCTGGCACTTCCGCTTATACCGGAAGTCGATACCAACTTCCTTATTTCAAATGGAACACCCTATATATTTTAGCGTTTTCGAAAAGAGCATAAAATTCTGAGTCGAAAATATGTAGCATATCCTATACCTAAACCTAGCCGTTTCAGAGATATTTCACATTTTATAGAAAATTTGACAGGTGCAACGGTTTGCAAGAACCGTTATAACTTTCTTCTTGTAAAAGATCCTCATTTGCTTCTTGTCACGTAAAAAGAACACAAGGAGAACTACGTTCTACAACTGAAATAAATTCAATAATATCATACCAAATGATCCGTTTTTCGCGTTACATTTTGTCAACTTCAAACCGCGAAAACTTGTTTAGGTCAAATGGAACACCCTGTATTTTTTACGTCAAGTTGTGTAAAACTGAATTCCCTTTTTTCTGATATTAACATTGTGGGGGTTAAAAGTTACAACTTTTTGAAATATTTGCGATTTTATTAGAAATTCATGAATTGTTGTAA
This sequence comes from Leptura quadrifasciata, assembly GCA_963675555.1. Taxonomy (NCBI): domain Eukaryota; kingdom Metazoa; phylum Arthropoda; class Insecta; order Coleoptera; family Cerambycidae; genus Leptura; species Leptura quadrifasciata. The sequence continues at coordinate 29,468,022 of OY776674.1, forward strand.
TCATTTCATCAAAATAGCCATGATTAGAAACAATCAGTCATTATCTTATGTCTAAAAATGCCAGTACGTTTAAATTATACCAACGAAAACTGTTTAAATTTGTTTATTATATGATAAAGTAATATCAAGAACTTGCAGCACATTTGCTACTCGACATCCAAAAAACGCAAAATAACACTAACACTGTAACATGCGTATTAATCGAATTGAAGATATGGCATGAACTTTAAAATAGCAGAGATAAGATCAATTTAAAATATGATTTCATTTTAATTTAAGAATTGCTCAAAATTCCGCCTCGACACATTTTTCGCACCTTCGGATTAGTTCCTCATGGGTGGCTCTTCTAATTGAATCCTATGATATGTTTTGAAATGCATTTCTTACTCTTTGCATACAATCTTCAATGGTTGTCAATGGGCTTTCATAAACTTTATTTTTAATAGTTCCCCAAATGAAATAATCCAGAACTGATAAATCGGGCGAGCGAGGAGGCCATAAGAAAGGTCCATTATTGGCAATCCATTGATCATAAAAAGTTTCGTTGTAAATAATAATTAATTAAATATGCGTTATGTGGGGGAGCACCGTCGTGCTGATGAAAAATGTTTCTATGTTCGGCGAGAGGTAAATTTTCTAAATAGTTATTATTCAAACTTTGTAAGACATTCAGATATCTTTCACCTAACAAAAAAAAAAAACAAATATTTACCTATACATATTAGCAAAAGAGAAAATTTAATTTACCGTTTAAATTTTCCTGATAAAATTGTAATGCCACCACTCTATCGTTTCTTATGGCACAGTAAACATTGAACTGCCAACTTTCCTGAAAGTTTTGCTCTCTGAACATATGAGGATTTGAGTCACTCCAATAATGCGAATTGTGTCTATTAGTAAATTTTGCTTCATCTGTCCATATAATATTTCCCAAATAAGGATCGTGACCCTCAGACCTTATTAGAATAAACTCACAAAAATTCTGTCTTCTTAGGAAATCTGTTTCTTTTAATCCTTGAACCATATGGAATGAAAACGGGTGAAACTTATGTTTTAATAAGATTCTGTGAATTGAATCTTTGCATAGTCCCGATTCCAGAGCAGCTTGTCTTAATGACATCCTTGGAAATGCATGAAAATATCCCAGAATGACTATTTCAATGTTTTCGTCATCAACAATAGGCTTTCTTCTTTGCATTTTTGCCTTGACAGAGCCATAATTTTTAAAATTTTCCAGTATGCGTTTTACAGTGTTTGGTGACGGTTTCCGTTTTTCTGATTGTTTCTAATCATGGCTATTTTGATGAAATGATTACAACAATTCATGAATTTCTAATAAAATCGCAAATATTTCAAAAAGTTGTAACTTTAACCCCCAATGCTAATATCAGAAAAAAAGGGAAATCAATTTTACAAAATTTGACCTAAAAAAATACAGGGTGTTCCATTTGACCTAAACAAGTTTTCGCGGTTTGAAGTTGACTAAATGTAACGCGAAAAACGGAACACTTGGTATGATATTATTGAATTTATTTCAGTTGTAGAACGTAGCTCTCCTTGTGTTCTTTTTATGTGACAAGAAGCAAATGAGGATCTTTTACACGAAGAAAGTTATAACGGTTCTTGTAAACCGTTGCACCTGTCAAATTTTCTATAAAATGTCAAATATCTCTGAAACGACTAGGTTTAGATATAGAATATGTGACATATTTTCGACTTAGAATTTTATGCTCTTTTCGAAAACCCTAAAATATATAGGGTGTTCCATTTGAAATAAACAAGTTGGTATCGACTTCCGGTATAAGCGGAAGTGCCAGCTGCTTGTAATTATTTTAGTTGGATTGGGCCACACCGACATAAATTTTAAAAATTTTCTGATGCGTACTTTTCTCTATATCGATCGATTCAGTTCCCGGTGAGACACCTTGTATATACACATACTTCCTCGCTTTCCTGTTTAAATAATTGTCGTATAAAACGGTTGAGTGTTGTTGGAATGTAGAATATAGCGCAACACTCCCAACAGCTTCTAGGACTTCATTATCTTCATACATATGAAAAAACAATTTGGAGTTTATATAATTATAATCTCTTATCTTGGGAATCTATAGAAGCCCACTACTACCACCACACTTGCTGGTAAAGATTCCGGTGTTTTTAAATTTTTATTCTTTTATTTGTTGAGGAGAGTTTCCTTAGATTTGCTGGTACTAGTCCCGGGCTGATATGATAATACTTTCACTTTCATTAAATTGATTTCCGTCCCTTTTCCAACGAATTTAAACCTGCCAACTGGCCACTGCATGCCTTTGGTGCATATTTTACACATCGAATGCCAGCCAAGTTTTCCTGTACCTTTGTTTTATGATAAACTGTTGCCGAATATTGTCGTTCCTCCAACCCAGGCTAGTCATTACTTAGATTTTAACTGTAGGTGTCCGCGTTAGTTAAGCTTTAAATAACGGCTATAGTTAAAGCAGGAAAGACGACAAATATTAGGTATTATTTCATCCAAAAAATAGTTACAGGAAACTTGGCATGCATGAAACTTGTTCCATCAGCGCGCCAAGTTAATATAAAACATGAACTCACTCCCCACTGTAATAATTTAATATTTTTCCCTCAGTCATTGACAAACTAGAGGGTTTGTTTATTCTTTAATCCAAAAATCTTTTGGCACAATTTCCGATTTGAAAGTAGATGAATTTCAACAAGCCTTTCTTATAATGTCAGTGAAAAGTTCTGCATTTAAGTAATTACAAAATTTTCGATCCAACAGGTATAGGAAAAAAATTATAGGTGGGATTTCCAATTAATAAATTAATGTCGATGCTACGACCAAGATGTGCAAAATACAATGCTATTAATTACTTTTAAATTATTGTCTATATCTATAAAACTTACCGGCTGATTTTCCTCCATTATTTTTAACGCCTTCTCATTTCTAATAATTGCTAAATCTTACACAAGAGATTAAAATATAATACGTCTGTCTTTATTTAAAGAAAAATTTACAAATACAAAACCTTCTTCATATTAATATAAGCACAGAAATTAATGCAAACAAAATTGAAAGGTCCTAAAATAATTTAAAAAAACTAACTTAACTTTATCAATCGATATTTTTTGTACAATATTATCAAAAAATGTAATAACAATATAACGCGAATATAGACTTTTCAATGTTGTAAAATTAATATTAATAGATATTTATCAATATTGTCTGCATATATCTGGATTGGAATGTGTTAAAACAATATACTACCAACATAGGCACGCCGATATTTTAATACCAGTGTATGTTAATATTAGTTCAATATTTTTGTTACAATTTTAATGTATCTATATTGATCCAATATTGAATCACGGTTCAGCCAATATTGTGTTCTACCTGGGATAGTAAAAAGCACCCCATGCTTTTTACAATAAAATGATTTTTTTTATCAATCACTTCATTCTTATTTTTTACTTTTTAGTTCGGTTTGCTATTAAAGCCTGTTTTTTAAACTATAATTTTTTTTAGTCACCCTCTTGCCATTCATCCCCCGGCACGTTTCTCACCTGCTTTTCGAAACCGCTGAGTATCCGCTAGTAGTACATAATCAATATTACATTATAATGTATGTATTAAAGTTGGAACTAGCCTTTAACAAGGGTCTATACAACGGCAAATACGTTATATTAATAACAGCGGCGCCTCCGGCAAAATGTCGACAAGAGATTAGTCATTTTTATATTTCATCCTGATGACCCTGGTGAGGATATTACGACAAAGTTGTCAAATTATTGTATTGTCATCGGCCCTTGATAAGTGTGCAAAGTTTCAGTTTAATCTGACGTTTTGAAGTGGGTGAGAATCACGTTCAAAGATTCCGTTACAAACAAACATACAGGTGAAGCTAATAAAAGTGTGTTAAAAGTTGTTGTAGATTATAAATCACTTTGTTAAAAGAAAACGGGTAAATCAAAAATTTAGAAAAATTGACGATGTTTCAAAAAACGTTATCCGAAGAACAGTTTATAATTTTTATCAAGAAAATGAAGTCCCTACTTTGGAAATGATTTCGAATTTTTTTTCCAAAGGAATATGGCTTTGGGAACGTAGCCCGTATAGCCACGACTAAGTTTAATAATAGAAGGAGCTATTGTGTACTTTAGCTTATGCAAAACATTTAAAAAATAATAATGCATAATTGAAAATTGCATACGAACGAAAGGGATATAAACAGGGATACACTGTTCAAGTCTTCACGCCTAGGGGTCTTTCAAGGCGACTTTATACAAAAACACACATGTAATATAAGACCACGTCGATAGGTGTATAGTACAAAGGATTGGACAAAAGGGAAATCTAAGCATACACTAATCTAGAACCGTATTCTTATTGCATATAGGAAATCCAAAACAATTTTACATAATGAGTTATTTTCCGTAATTAGAGCTATCACGTTTGATATATTCGTCGGAAGTATTTGAGATGAGTCTACAATTTTTCTGAGTAACTGACTAATTTTTATGCGGTAATTACGACATCCAAAAAATTATATGATTTAAATCGCATAACGATTCATTGTCACAAGTACATAAGGGTGAGTCTACGAAAGGAATTTTGTAAAGATGTTGTGTAAAGTTTCCATGATTAAATGCTTTCTATAAGTGACTTAGAAAAATGCACGAAAGTCAATTTTTTTAAATGGAATGGCCTGTATATTATTACTGATTCGGTAAGGCGATACAATTACCTATTTACAAAGGATATACCCTATGCCTAATGCGCACCGTTTTTGATTTATGGGCATTTTTCTGTAACCTTACCAAGAATCTTAGTCTTTTGGTATACCATAACGGGTCGGCCATGAAATTTTTCTAAATAAATTTGATAGCGATATTTGTACTCAATTTGAATGACTGTGGCACAAATATGGCAGAAAATAATTATACAAACACCGTTTTAATGGATTTGTTTATCATCCATGGAAAGTACAATAAGATTATCAGCAGAACTTGTACAAGATTTAATGAGAAATATCCGAATTTGCCGCAGATGAACAACAGAAAATTTCTACGAATTCAGAAAATTTTGATAAATTTTGTTTCGTCATTAACAGAACAATAACGGTGTCAGTATTAGGAAAAAATAATATTTAAGCAACAATAACAGTAACAAAGTCCAAATACCAATAACAGTAATAAATAATAAAAATCTTAAAATTATTGTAATAATTGTTTAAAATTTAGACCGTTAACTTCCAGACACTTTAGTATACGACGATGGACGGCGTTTGTTGTAGCAGATCCTATTTCAGCGGGGTCCAAGTTTCAATCTCTTGAATCACTAGACGTTCTAATTCTTCCCTGTTGTGGACTGGAGTTTCATAAACTCTATCTTTAAGAGTGCCCCAAACATAAAAATCGTCGTATATGTAATATTTTATTTTGTCATCCATTAACATACAAAACACATTGAAACTAAATATGACTTGAAAACCAGCCTCGCTATTCAAATTAAGGTCAAATATCATGAATGTCAAATTTATTTAGAAAAATAGCATGTCTATTGTCATTAGAAAATGACAGAATAAAAATTTCATGGCCCACCCGTTATGATATACCAAAAGACTAATATTCTTGGTAAGGTTACAGAAAAGTGTCCATAAATCGAAAACGGCGCGCATTAGGTATAGGGTAAATTACCTTTTTAAATAGGCAAATGCATCACCTTTCCGAATCAGTAATGATATACAGGGCATTCCATTTTAAAAATAGATGCCCCCAGGTCTTGCCTAGCCGCAACTAAAAAAATATTTTTTAATTGCTGCGTAGGTAGGAGAAAACACAATTTACTGAAGTCAAATTTTTGGCAATAAATTCAGAAAAGAATTATTATCTCGAAAACGCCTTGAGATAGGTATAGGGAAATATTAACAAAAGTTACTCAGAAAGAGACGACGATCCAAAAAATTCAAAAATATACAGGGTATTCCATTTAAAAGAACGAAAATGTTGCCAGTTTTACGTAATTGTGGCAACACCGCACTTTCGAAAATATTTTAGTTGGAGAGATCATACTCGATTACCTTGGTAACCAAAATTTCAAAGCAATCGGTTGATCCGTTCTCCATATACATTTAATATTCCACCCACCGTGGCTCACCCTGTATCTTGACGAGGCGTCGCTTGATACGCATGATTACTGTTAATTACGGTTGGGTAGACACGACTCAAAATCGTACTTTAAATGCGCCATGTTCCAGGGGAAAGCATATTATAATTCTTCAGAAGTAAAAATGGGTTCGTACCCAATGCATTGCTCTTGTCAGCCAAAAATATAAAACAGTGTTCTGCTGATTTCCACGAAGATATGACCGCGGATTTGTTTAAAAAATGGTTCGGTGAACAGTTGTTACCTAGCATTCTCTCAAATTCAGTCATCGTTATGGATAGCGCTTATCATTCGCGATTATTAAATAAAGTCCAAATAATAATACGAAAGAGGATGATATAATAAAGTTTGAGATCTAAAAATATAAATATTCCTGGAAAAATTCCAGTAATTTTTTTTTTTTGTTAAGAACTATCAAAGAACATAATTTTTAAAAAAGAATATGTTGTGGACCAAACCTGCGAAACACACGGCTATAGTCTGTTACATCTACCGCCATATTACTGCATTTTAATCCAATAGAATTAATTTGGGGGCAGTGTAAAGCACGAGTTGAGAAAATGCAATCAGAATCCGACTTTAAGAGCTGTAATTCTAGATAATATAACCGTGTAATATCCGATTTACACAAAACGGACATACGGAGAAAATCCGTGAATCACGTTATAAACAAACAAAAAAAAAGAGTATCCCATCTTGCCGCACGTAGAGCCTATCGTTATTCAGGTAGGGAATGATTCTAGTAGAGAGCTTACTGATGACTCCGTTACCATGTGACCAGTTTTTTTGCTCGAAGCTATGATACTTTTATTATTATTTAAACTTTCTTACTTTAATAGAAGTTTTATTTTAGTTGAGATGAAATAAATAACACAATTAATTCTGTTTTGTTTGAGATACGACAGCGTTTTAATGAGCATTATGTTTTACTTTTATCGTTTGTAACAAGACTTAAATATTATAATAATGTTATCATTGTTATCAGGTTTATTAAGTTTATTCTAACGTCCTACCTTACTAATATTATACCGGGTGTTAGAAAAGTATGGGTACGGTGGAAAATCTAGAACAGTTTGCATCAAATCGAAAAATAAAAAAAATACGTGTCAAAAATTTTTGAAAAACTATCTACTGATATCAAGATGGCCTCCCCACCCACCACCCTGTGGGTGGGGCGAGGGGCAACTTTAAAATTTCAAATGGAAACCCCTATTTTTTTTATTGCGGAATCGGATTCTACGGCAAAAAATACGTAAATTTTATTTCGGACATTTTTTGAAAAGAAAACATTACTGTTTCAAGAGTAGCGTCTTGTGCCCATAAAAAAACGTCCAATTCGAAAACTGAAAAACACGTATTTGTTATTTTTACGAAATCTATCCAATGACATTGGATTCGACTCTCCCACCCCTAACCCAGTGGGTTTGAGTGGAAACATGAAAGTTTTGAACGCATACTTAAAAAAATACGAAAAGTAAAACTACTGATCTCAGAGTGAATGATTTCCCGAGCTGTTTTGTAACAGTGATTTTACACGGTTGTGCGGAAATTACAACAAAACTATTAACATTCTGTAAATCTATCAGCAGCTAGTAATTTTCAATTTACATTTTTTACAGGGCAATAAAAAGCTCGATTAAAAAAAAAACTAAGTGGTTTTACCTCTTAATTCAGCCACTTCAGACAAGTTCTTGATCCCAGCCAGTGAAGGCAAGGAGGCAACTCCGCCATTTAAGGCAAGGTGAGGATTTCGGCCAGTTGAGGCAATTAGTTTACAGCTTAACTGCTACACTAGCAGCTTTTAATTTCAAGATTATAGCAGGTGTACAAAATGGTGCCCATTGACTTCTTGGCATTGTCCGAGACGAACGTAAAAATTTTCAATAGCACTTCTTATCATTTGATGTGGTATTTCTGCAAAAATGTTTATTATGCGTTGCCTCAGCTCTTCCAAATCACGAGGTTTGGTGAAATAAACCTTACCCTTTAAGTAGCCCCAAACAAAATAATTAAATGGCGCGAGGTCGGTAGATCTTGCTGGCCATTCAATAGTTCCTCTTCGACCTATCCATCGATTTTCGAAAGTACCATTCAAATAATCCCTAACAATATCCCGATATAATGGAGGAGCCCCCATCTTGCTGGAACCAAACATTATCGAACTCATCACCAGCAATCTCTTGTATTGCGGGAACTATTTGATTTGTCAACATTTCCAGGTATTTTTCTCCATACAAATTTCCATCTATGAAAAACGGTCCTATGAGTATGAATTTTGGTTTTGGTTACTCCTTTCCATCATTAATTCACTAAATTTAAGTCGCCGATCAAAATCATCTTCATTTGACTCTTGGTGAAGGTGAATTTTGTAAGGATGAAATTTCAAAAGTTTCAAATTCTTATGAACTGAAAATGCACTCATATCTGGCTTTTCTGATTAATAACCTTCGATTTTCAACAAATACCTGGGCCACTTCCATTTGTCGACCTTCCGATGTTTCAGATTTTGGTTTTCCAAATTTTGGGCGATTTTTATTTGTCCTTGTGTCTAGGAATCGTTTGATGGTACGGGACACAGTAGATTTCGAAATTCCCACTTGATCTACACGGAAAGTTTCGTTGAATAAAATCACAACTTCATCATGACCTTTCTTTATCGCCCCACCCTCGCATCATTAAAAGGGAAACTCTCTCTTGATCTGTTAAAGTAGCCATTATGCAGAAAAAACGCGAGAACTAATGAAAAATGAAATAACTTTTTCCGTACAAAAGTGCGCTCCTGCCTCTACAAAAGTTGGAAGGAACTGAACGTTCGCGTAGAAATTTCACAAAATAAATACTGTTATTAAGAACACTTAAAAAAAACATTCATAAAAACCAAGATATCACAGATATTGTTTTCTAAACTGATTGTTTTTTGTCAACATGAGTAGCTAGAGTTTGTAAATGTTTACAAACTTATGGACGCTTAAGGTTTATTTCAATTTTGTGCGATTGCAGCGATACCTTGCGAGAATCGAAAAAAATGCCCTGGGTCAGGGGTGGGAGAGTCGAATCCAATGTCATTGGATAGATTTCGTAAAAATAACAAATACGTGTTTTTCAGTTTTTGAATTGGACGTTTTTTTATGGGCACAAGACGCTACTCTTGAAACAGTAATGTTTACTTTTCATTTTTTTGCGATTACAGCGACACCATGCAAGAATCGAAAAAAATGTCCGGAAAAAAAAAAAAAAAAAAAAAAAAAAAAAAAAAAAAATTAACGTATTTTTAGCCGTAGAATCCGATTCCGCAATAAAAAATAGGGGTTTCCATTTGAAATTTTAAAGTTTCCCCTCGCCCCACCCACAGGGTGGTGGGTGGGGAGGTCATTTTGGTATAAGTAGATAGTTTTTTGAAAAATTTTTGACACGTATTTTTTTATTTTTCGATTTGATTGATTTGTGATGATTTGTTCCGAGATTTTCCACCGCTCCCATACTTTTCTAACGCCCGGTATTATAATCCTTTATACAAACGAACATACAATATACATATATATACCTACCTATCATTTCACCACTTTCAGTTATAATTTATTAGTTAATATCTGCAAAACAGTGTCCATACATACAGAGAGGAATAGAGCACCAGAAAAAATCTAACAAAAATTTAATGTCAAATTACGAGTATTAGTACTCTATTAGATAAATACATAATTAATCTGATCTTGGATGTTACACTGTGCCCTATTTAATGACGAGCTAGAATTATCAAAATATTAGAAACTTGTGAGTTTTTTAATCTCAAGTACCATGACTTTGCGCTAAAAATACAGCAAGACCAATAAAAATAACTTCATCCCGCGCCACTAAAAAAAAAACATTGAGCAATTCTCACTTGAGCCGTATTGATTTTAATTAAACCTTGGACAGGTAATTCTTATTTTTAGTTTTCCTCACATTTCCATCGACCGTCCTTGACGAAGGGCAAATCCGTTATAACTTCACATCAGTCGAATGTACCTATCGATAAATATTTGTCTGGATTGTTTAGGCTAAAAATCCATAGTGCACAATCTGATCTAAATCTATCTAGAATAAATACACCTACGTATCAAAACAATTTGGTTAATGCGCAGCGATGTTATGTTATTGTTATTATGAAGTCATCTGACCTACCGCAATCATCAATTTCGTGTCTAGGATCCTAAAAAAAAGCAACCGACGGATTTAGAATATTTGTCGCGCTTGCAGCAAATAAAAATACATTTGTCTATAATCGTTTTAAGGCTCGCTATTTGTTATTTGTCGCATCGCCTGTTAATTTATTTATGGGCGTGGGAAAATTACTAGTTTTCGTTGTGTAATTTTGGCTTGAAAGCCCATCGTTAGCATACCGCAGAGGAATTAATTTTCGTATACCGTTTAATTGTATTTAAAAGCGATAAATTAGAGGCAAGTGGACATTGGAGTCTATAAACACCATGTCGGTTATTTGTTTTTTTAACTTACGCTAAAATTGGTCCCGAAAAATAAGCGTCATTCCAATTTTAGAACAAATAAACCAAGAGGTTGTTCACGTACAATTGGATTATTTTTGTGTAAAAATGCGTGGTCAGTAACTGGCCATTTAAAAAAATTGTGCAAAATACAGAATTCATTATAAATAACATAATTTCTCGCATTTTTACAAAATTATATACAATTACCCATACACAACATACATTCAGCGTGCTCTAAATTGCAATGTAGTATAGTCGAGCTCAGATTTACGGTACACTCAAAAAGATTATAAAAATTTTACCTCATTAAAATGTCGTTAAACTAGTCGCAAAGGTAATTGCGCCCAGGTAAGCACTTGAAATATTTAGATCAGCAACTCAGTCGTTCAATAGCGCGTTAGGTCTAGTCTTATTAATATATACATTCTACAGACAAATTTTAAGTACGGCTCTGTACTATTTCGTTCGCAAATTGACTCGCTTATCTTGATAGGTTTTTAATGTGCGTCGGCTTGTTTGATGATACCATGCCGAATGGTCCAACGGTGATAATAGCGAGGTCGTAAAGTTTTTGTTATTATTTTGAGTGCAGCGTAAATCTGAGTTCGACTATATCCCACAGAAATTTAGGTGTAAAAATCACGTAAAAATTTTAAAGTGCGCATTTTGCAATGGAGCTCGATTGCAAAATGAGCATTTTTAACTTTTCTGCCACCCCCAGCCTATTATTAAAGGGAGTAAAAAATTAAATTGGAATGTAGTGTGTATAAGGCTTGGATACAAAATCTGGATATGGAAGTAGCGATTTTTCATTTTGTTTTACTGACTCCATATTAACAAATTTCTCTTTCAGGTTAATTGGGAAAGTGTTAGAAATTAAGAGTGTTACCTTTAAGACAGTGCATCGACCAATACCATTTATTTTGGTGCAAGTAGTTAAGCAAAAATCGAAAATAAGTATAAATTTTGTATTTTACGTCTGAATAAGTCACATCGAACCCTTCAGGTGAACATTATATTAGTAAATTTAGGAAAAGTGAAAAAACGTCCTACAGACACCTAAAGCATTGATCGTTCACACTTACACCCTATAGTAAACACCCCAAGCGTGGGTTCAATAATTGCAACATGAATTATCTAGCATTAACCACTGATTTATTTAACATAAAATTAACTTCCAATAATTAGTCCTTATAATTGCAACACTAATTACAACTTTTAACTACTAGTTGTCAGCATTTGCATTCAATGGATTCACTGAAATTGTTTATAAACAATAGAAAAAGCAGAAATTCAAGTCCAAAGATACGACGTGCAGAAAATATTATGCAGGTTTCAGAGATGCACGAGTAACTTGGGACATATTTGTTTCTAAAGCTTTCGCAGAGACGATGTTTTGTAGAATCATTTCCAGAATTTCTACTGCACTGATTGCTTGACATTTCTATCATCCCGTCGTGATTTTCTTGAACTTTTTGGCATGAGCTCCTCTACTCGAATATCTTCTTTTCGGTGATGTCATGTAGTTGGTCGTGCAGAACATTGATTTCCATGTTATTGGTGATAGTTGTAGTTCAATTTCTGTGTGTTCTGTGCCTTTCTATGGTTTCTCTATAGCTTCGCGGTAAATAGTTTCAGGTGTTCGTTTGTGCTAATGTTTTGGTGTCCTCCTCCGTCTCGTCAAACCATAATCTAGAAATTTAGTGTTTTTTTCGTAATGATGTGTTTTTAAGCCCAATACAGTCTTAACCCTAACCCAACCTCCTTGCGGGCGTCGGACAACATACCGTCCGACGCCCGTTGTCCTACCTGCTTCGTGGAGACCGAAAGGGCTGAAAGAAGCACTTAGGTCTCCACACTCCCGAGCTACACAGCTCATCCTTACCTTTCCGACGATCCGGGGTAGGATATCAATTGATGTCCTACGTACCGGCAGTCAGTCCCAGCCAAAACTTCCTAAACCCAACTCGACCGATGACAACATCAAGACAAGAAGAGCGCCAGAAGAGACCTCAGCCAGCGAGGTTCAACAGCCAGGACCAGGGGAGGTCCGCAGAAAATACCACGACACATCTCACATTTGTGAGCTGGGTCTGGTAGAAGTACGCGGGCCCACCTATCACGAAGGCCGGTCCAGGTCTACAGAGATAATCTAGGTGCAAAGAGTAATAGTCCTACTCGGCCCTAGTTATCGAGACCAACATCCAGCCAATGGATATTGGCGCGGCGGTTAAAGAGAAATATTGAACCACAGCACTTAGGCCGCATTGGGCTCCTGGTACTTCCTCCCTGTAGGCAGACCTCCAACCAACCTAATGTGTTGCCTAGGGGCATCTCCCTTCCAACGTTCTCCCAAAATGGATTCTCTGATTGATGAGACGACAGAGCAGTCACAGAGCACATGTTGGACTGTCTCATCTTCTTGTTCACAACCTCTACAGAGAGGTGTTTCGCTTAATCCCATATTGTGTAGATGTTTCCTTAACGGACAATGTCCAGTCTGGATTGCCGTTATAAAATGTAGGTTCCTTCTAGACATTGCCAGGTAGTCCATTTCTAGCTGTACTCTTGTTGGGATATTTTAGTAGTTCAATAGCAAGCTGACAGCTGTTTGTTTCATCCCACAGCTTCTTAAATTCATTGTGGATGTTCTGTTTAATTAGGTACTTGTGTTATAGCCGTGATCGGTAACAGACTGGCCAGGCCTGGTCCTAAGAAAGATATTTAGGTCTGCTACCGTCTTGGCCAGTATGTCTGTCGGCTACTTTGTTGCCACTACACTGTGCATGTCCTTTCATTCAGCATACCAGTATGTTATTCATGCTGGAGGTTGGTGACATTCCTATACTGCTCAGGTGGTAATTTTGTAACTTCTCAGGGCTAGTAATGATTGTCTACAATCTGTGTAGATCCTGATTGTTTTGCCTGTAGTTTGTCTACGGACAATCTCTCTTGCAGCTATGGTTCTGCCCGCCAGTACCGTCTGTACTACGCTGGCTTGCCCATCCATAACCCATTTATATTGGATTTGCAGACTTTTATATATATTCCACACCCTGCCCCATCTTTCTTTTTTTATCCGCCTGTGAAGATGTTGATCACACCTTCGCCAGCAGCCTCGGTCTTACTATTCGTCTGTATTATGTAGGGTCTGTCAAAAGACAAACCGGGGAGAAATGCCATCTGTGCCTCTTCTACCTCCTGACAGCCTCTTTCCACAGACGACTTTTGGCCTCTTCACAGCTACATTTGGTTTTATGCCAACGGATTTGAGACGTACCATTGTTGTCAGAGCCACTTCTAGATATATATCTAGCAGTGACAGTCTTGCATATGTGGCAGATACGTATTCCCTGAATTTTTTTCTTATGTTCCGGTTCTATTATGTTTTCTGATGGAATTGAATATCATGCTGGTTTATATAAAAAAAATTGAGCTGCTTCAGAAGACAGCCACGAAAAGATGATAGAAATAATAAGTATTCATTACATCAACGTAGAATTAGACATCGTAGCCGCACATATGGACATCTCTAAGACATCTGCAAAATTTATAAATGATAGTATTGGACCTGCAGCTACCTTCCATTGTTTAGTATTGGACAAACTCTTAAGAAGTTTCAAAAACTAAGAGAGGCGCACAAGATGAAATTGAATACCTACTATTCAAAAAGGGGTTACAAATATTTGACAATCTCTAAATAAAAATAAAAAACTAGGTCGAGGTTAGATATTTATTTTTATAAATTAAAATATAATTTATATCGCGATTATCTACTGTCAGTTACTGATAAAAGATTAGAGTAAGAGCAGCGCGATATCAACCTAAAATATGCATTTACATTTACCGCAATGTTTACGGGAAATTATAATATTCAATCGAAATCTGTATTTCCCGAAGGTTTGAAATAAATGTAACAAGTCTACTGAATTTTAAACTACACTATCCTATTTCTACTTACTTGGGGAAATGACTGTTGAAAAGTATCGCCAATTTACAATAGCACGTATTCACCCGAATATGGCATAAAAAGCTGAGCCGCGACGTCACGCGTCGGGAGCCTAACCCTTTCAGGTCCCCTCCGAAGACCTTGGCAATGAAACTGGAATTCATCACGCCTACGAGCCACGCAAATAAACAAATCGTACACTGTTGGTTCTGTCTTTGTCGTTCGACCCAAAATAAATTGAGAGGACTGGATTAAAGGGGCGGACTCGGCCAAAGAAAAAGTTAAAAGATGAGATAAAAATACATTTGGTAAACGGACGGAGTGGAGCGCATAACGACTGTATGGTGTTTTTTTTTATTGCTAAAAGGGGACGTTTTACGTAACGCTCAGAAGCACATATATCTTCAACGATTTTAAATTACTGACGGTTTGATTATCTCAAAAAATGTTGGATAAATAGGTATCTCACCGAATTTGATTCCAAAACAATTGCGATTTTAAAACAAGGTAATTTATTTCTCATAATTAATTACTGAAAAATATTTTTTTTAAATGCACTACTAAATACAGAGCTTTCAATAATGATCACAGGACACGTGATTTTTTAGTTCATGTTTTAGGCTTGTTATGTTTTAACCATGTCTGAACCTTTCATACTAGGGATATTTTAATTCGTATGTATCTAAGGGTGCGTTTTCAACTATATTTGCTGACGGTTTTTTTTGACGAAGTTACACGAAATCTCGACGGATCGCACGGTTTAATTCTAAACTAAACTCGCCCAGCGGAACCAATAAGGCAACGGTTTGTGTACGCGAAATATTTAGCGCCATACAGTCTTCTTGTAGGCATATCCTAACATTTATTTATTTATTTTAATGTGTAATGTCATATCATAGACGTAGTAGTAGTGTTTTGGTGGATATTGCGTAATTTTCAGTTCTTTTTTACGAGTTTTGAATTGTTTTAATTATTATTTGAGTACTAGTCAGTTCTTTTCACAACTATATAATTTACATCAGTTATCTTCTGGTGAGTAATGATAAAGAGAAAAAGAATGTTAGGTTAAGCAATGTTTTTTAAAATTTTATTCTAGTCCTGCCTTGTAATGGTTTTTACGCCAGAGCAAGATGCCTTCATTTTGATGGCTCATTTTCGAAATGGAACTCGCAAGGAAGATGGATCATGGAAGTATTCATTGCAATCATGCATCGAACAATTTATGGAAAAATTTCCTGACGCAAATATTCCATAAAATGACACATTTTCAAATCGTAAATATGTACTCGTTGATTGTTTTGCAAAGAAACACTGCCTTTGCAAGGGAAAATTCACTGGTAGGCCAACTGTTTTAACTGAAGTGGTTATGAACGACGTTCGAGAAAGAATGAATCAAAGCCCGACAAAATCCATACCAAAGTTGTCCGCTCAAACAGGTAGGTACTTTTACACTAAATTTTTTAATTACTGAGTATGTTACATACCATTTAAATTTAGTTTCTTGAAAATATAAAATTTGAATTTCTTTAGTGAAACTTGTTATCAACAACTAATAACGATACCTACTAAAACTCTTGTTTATATATAAAACTGGTAATCGGTTCTCTTCAGATGTCTTAGTATACCTAAACGACAAATCAACGAATTTTTTTTTTTTTTTTTAGGTCTCAGTTGGAACAACCCAAAAAGCACTCAATAAACTCCATTTGCATCCATACAAGGTGACCGTTGTTCAAGAACTATTACCCCCTGATTTTGAAAGTCGAGTAAGATATTGTCGTTGGTTCAACGGAAATTTAAATTACAACAATGTATTGGATTTAACCTATTTTACTGATGAAGCGTGGTTCCACTTAACAGGTTATATCAATAGTCAAAACTACAGGACATGGGCTACAGAAAATCCTCACACTTACGTAGAAATAAGTTACACCCCTTAAAAGTTGGTGTATGTGTGGCAATATCTAGAAGGCGAATTATAGGCCCTATATTTTTTTGTGAAACAATTAATGCCCAAAGATATCAAACTCTTATTTTAAAGCCATTGCAGTTGCATGACGATGAACTGCAAGATGGTTATTTCCAGCAAGACGGCGCTACTGCCCATACAGCAAGAGCTTCACTTGATTTTTTACGGGACGATGACCGATTAGTCAGCCAGGGACTATGGCCTGCACGGCCTCCAGATCCTAACGCCCTGTGATTATTTCTTATTTGGACACATGAAGAACAATGTTTTTAAAAATGGATTACATACCATTGACGAATTACAAGAGGCAATAGAAAGAGAAATCCGCAATATTACTGTTGATCAGTTACAGAACGTATTCGAAAATATGAAACAAAGAGTCCATGTGTGTTTAGAAACTCAAGGCAGCCATTTTGAACATTTGTTATAATTTCTTGGCATTTCGTATCAAAATGTATTCATTTATCTTATAATTTAAATCTCATGTATCAAAAGTTTTTATTATGTAATTTCTTTTATTTACTGTGAATTGTTCGATCCGAATGTTTATATTCATGTTTGTGGAAATAAAGATTATTTTGAATTAGGTGTAATAATTTATTTCTTGTGAACATTTTTTTATTCAGATAAAAGGCATCTCATTTAAATTTGCTTTTAATATTAAAAACTTGTTCTTAAATTTGATGAATAAATGAATTATCATAAATTTTTTACCTTTAACTAGAACGCCAATGGATTTAGAGTATTTCTGTTTAGTGCAATATCATCGTGTATAGCTGGTTGTCTATATTTTTGCGATCACGTGTCCTGTGATCATTATTGAAAGCTCTGTATAACGTGATTTTTTAGTCCATATAAATGTCTCTCATGTAATTTTTTCAATAGATAGCAGGAAAGTTATAAAAACTTTTTTCTTTAGATCTTTGCGAAACCTGTTACAGAGTCATTCAGTTTATTTTGACCTCCCCTCCCCCTCTTATTTCTGTTATTAATGAAGATGACAAAAGTTTCGTAAATATACATCTGTACATTAGAAAATACCAAAACAGCAACTAACATTACAGTTTTCTTGTGTTTATACGAAGCCTGTTCCGGCTCGGTTCATTTGAGATTGAAAATATGAAGACAACAAAATAAACAAAAATAATATAAACGTTTATTCACAAAATTACGATTTCAAAATCGATTTAGCGAAACTACTAACCCACCTCAACAATCCGCTGCTAGTACACACAATTATTTTTGGATAAAGGATTTATAAATATGTTTATATCAATGTAATCGCATTAATAATATTAGAAAGTAAACATCTGTATCACGAAGCGAAGCGACAATTATCGCAAAATAAAAATGCTCCAGGCACCCGTTACGTTCGTGATCTCATTTCATTGATGCGAAAATATACCAGAGAGATGCCGTGTAAAACACGAAACCACACGGTTTTGTTTTAGTGACATGTTGAACTCAACGAATCGGTTAGTCGGCGGATGATTTGGATTAAATTGTCAAAATTATGTCGCTGTTGACAAAAAAAGCATATAATCAGTGGGACATTCCACGTCGAATCAACACAAGATTTTGCTCAAATTTGGCAAGAAAAACATCTAAAAATAACTAACAATATTGTAAAAACTAAGATAAGGCCATCAATCTTTGTATTTAGCTGATTATAAAAAACCTATCGTCCTATCTATCATTTTCGTCAAGAGACGATATTTGGGAAAAACAGGAAAACTGTGGATGGGCAGAATGCTGAAGAATTGAATGTTGAAGTTGTGAAAAAGTATTTTGTTTAATGCTGGGCTGGGCACTAGGCACTACCAAATATCTTTTTTAAACAATTTATTTTTTGAACATTTTCTTTCACTTTTTGTCGAATATCTCTGGTTGTGTTTTCTATATGGAGAAAGCAAAAATACCCAATTAAATTGCTGATAAAGCTTGACCAGTAAAAATGCTGATTTTTTTAAATGTGTTGTATCTTAAATTGTCACAAGCCAAAATATTCATTATATCTATGGGATGGTGTCAAAGCGGATTTTAAAGGCTAAAAAAAATTATTAACAGGCAAGGACCAGCCGGAAAATTTAGTTAAGATTATAATTAAGAGAAAAAACAAAAATGAAACACGAGATAAAGTGAAATTGTAAAATGAGGGTGTTTTTTTAGGGGTTGCAAGTGGTTTTTTTGTGATTTTCGGCGAAACGTGACATCCTAGGGGAAAATGTCCTTCACAAAAGTTGTAGATAATATAAAAATCTAAAACTTTTATATAAGGCATTTTTCAACATAACCTCACATTTTCCGAGAAAATGGCGAAAAACCGATTTTTCGGTTTTTTTTTTTTTTCTTTCGTAAAAGTAATTTAGTTTACATGAAATTATGTGAAAGTATGCCTTTTGTATTGAATAAGCACGATTTTTTTGGAATCTGAGAAACGAGTAGTTTCCAAGACATTTACATTCTTTGAAAAAAGAAAAAAAAAACGAAAATCTTCATGGAAAACTTTATTGGCGTTTTTTTGATTTAAATATTTTATCCGAGCTCATTTTAACGGTTGAAATGTCTACTTTAAAATGGTCCATATATATGAAGTGTTATTGTACTTCCGGGTGATCTCCCGCGTCGATGATCGACTCCTCCAGGAGTCACGGCTTTCTGAACGACGTTTCGGCAGAATCTCATCTGCCATCATCAGGTTCTCACTGAAAGCTGTCTACTGCTGCTCCTCGTTGCTCGAACTGAACGAAGTTCGAAGTTATCTTGAGATAAACATAAAGGCTGGTTGACCCATGATATTATTCAAGAAGGAGTTGAATTTAAAAAAACTTTTTTGGGTAAGTAATAATGTAAATTATTATATAAAAACAAGAAACAAATATACAATAAACATATTAGAGAAGCAAAAAGAAACTTTTTTCAAAGTAAAATAGAGCAATAAGCTAATAAATCTAGGGAAACGTGGAAAATAATAAATGACAAATTGGGCAGAAAAAATCAGAATAATAATATTAAACTATATTCAGGAAACACAATTATTACAGAGCCAGACAAACTTGTTAATACTTTTGCTTCGCATTTTTCTTGTGTAGTCCATAAAAAATTACTCAACCATTTCGGACAAAATCTATCGCTACCATGTACACTCCCTGGTATAAATCCTCAGACTTTCTTTTTTACGCCGGTTTCTGAATTGCAGTTAATAAGTACATTTAGCAAATTGAAAAACAAAACTTCTATTGGTAATGACGGACTTAGCTTTTTATTGATGAAACAAATTAAAGATTACATTATACCACCCCTTACACATCTGATAAATTTAAAAAAATTTCACATGCAGTACCATTATTAAAGGCAATCCTTTAGATATAGATAATTATAGTATAACCTTAGTGAGTTCTGTAACAAAAATAATGGAAAGGGTTTTGTACGACCAACTGTCAGTATTTATAGAAAAATACAAAATACTAACACCATGTCAGCATGGTTTCAGGGACGGCAAATCAGTTGAAACTGCTAGCGTCCACTTACTTAATACAATTTACAGTAATTTAGATAAAGGCAAGTATGTGATAATGCTGCAATTCAACTTATCCAAGGCTTTTGATACCTTAGATGTGGTTTATGTTGCATCCAAACTTTTTAACCTCGGTATACGGGGCAATATTCTGGAATGAATTAATTCGTACTTAACAAATCGTCAAGTGATTGTAAGGATTGGTACCCGCTTCTCAGAAGAATATAATGTCTCTCGAGGGGTGCCCCAGGGATCAGTACTAAAGCCATTGCTCTTTATCTTATATGTTAATGATGTGCCAGAGTACATAAAAAGTGGGACCTTGACGATGTTTGCTGACGATAGCACCATTGGTGTAGCAGACTCGATTATTGATATTTTGTAGAAATAAATTGTAAATGTATTGGATGAATTCTCTGCCTGGTGTGATCGTAACAAACTCATACTAAACTCATCCAAAACAACCCACATCAATTTTTATAATAGAAAACCCTGCATCTTAGATAATTTTAAATTTTGTAAATTTTTAGGAGTTTTCTTAGACGCAGACCTATCCTGGCAATCCCAAATTGATCACCTATGCAAGACATTAAATTAAGCATATTTTGCAATCTTCCAAATGAAAAATATATTTTTGATATTAAATCTTTATTAAACATTTATTACGCACTTGCATACTTACATATAGGCTTTAGTATCATGTGTTGGGGTATGGCAACTGAGATGAACCGAATTTTTATTTGTCAAAAAAAAACTCATACGTGTAATTTACAATTTAACACCAGATGAAAGTTGTAAATATAGTTTTATCATATAAAGTGCTTACGACACCTTCAATATTTATTTATAAATGTTTATGCTTTGTAAACAAAAATGGCCACCTTTTTGACAGAGTTTCATCTCAACACAATTATACCACGAGAAGCAGCGACCTATTAGTACCATCGCATAATTCCACATTATTTGAGAAGTCACCTTATTTATTAAAAATTTTAACTCTTATGAACGCGAAATAAAAAATATTTTAGTAGACGGCGCATTCTATAGTGTAGATGACTTCTTAAACAGATAAATTAATATTGTTTGCTTTTATTTATACTTTTATGTTTGTTTGTATTCTTTAATTGATGTTCGTTTGTAGTTTTTTTTTATTATTGTTTGTATTTTTATATTTATATTTGTGCGTATTTTTACATTTCGTTTATTTTTTATATTGTGACTGTATTTTTACAATTTTTTTTTTGTAAATCGACCTATCCTATATCATATATGTGATCAAAAGGATTAATAAAGTATTATTATTATTATTGACGAATTAAATGAACAAGAGGAGATCCAAAATGGAGCCCTGATGTGCCCCAGAAATAGCCTGAACTTCAACAGACTTTAATTCACGATATTTTGCATATTATTGTGTTATATTGCTTAAGTAGTTTTGGAATAATTGTAATAACAAGGGGGAGAGACTTGCGATGCGAAGTTTACCATAAAATTATGAAAAACAAGAACAATTTCAACAAAACGGATACGTATCGACTGAGTAACACGTGGTGAAATTGCCACGTATCAGAGGTTTAGGCAGTCGCGATCAACGGAACAGCAAAACACAGTAGCTCCTAGATATGTAACAAATAGTAGAACGTAACAACTTCAATCTTTGGAATCCTCCTGAAGAAGCTGGCAATATGATAAGTGAAAAGTTACTGTAAAACACAAAAGGCACTACTGCATCTAATAATTTTGATTAAATATAACACGTGGATACTCCCTTAGTACCGTTACGAGACGGTAAGACTAGTTCCTCTCGCAAGAAGAGCTATTACATTATTAAAAAAACAAGAATAATAAAAACATGATCTTGAAAGTATAAGTAAAAATGAACATTTATGTAAAGTTACATTAATCGTGTAATTATTTCTTCTCTTCTATATTACTTTCAAAACTCCATTCCTCCAAAGGTCTTCAGAAGCTTGTAATACTCCTCTCTAATTATTTCCTTTATATTGTGAAGAATCTGTTTTTCCTCTAGTAATTAATCTATTTTTTCTTTACTTAATACTGCGACAAATTCTAAAGAAGCATTTATTTCTTCCAGGAATGCGTAGGCGCCTCTTTTTCAGAAGCTCTTTGTGGTGTACACTCCTACCTAGCGTATACTAGCCACTTGATGGCCAACTATAAATGAAATTTCGGAACTATAAATGAAGTTTCGGTAAACAGAATAAGAATAATAAACAAGACTATTAATTCTGATGATAATAGATAAAATAAATCGACTATTTTCTATCGTATATATTTATTTTTATGGTTCAACTACCATACTCTTCTATCACAGCCAGATAACTCAAAAATATTAGCAATTGTGTAAAATTGACATCGGATAGCGGCCAAATTTTCCCAACTAGGCTCTATGTGGTTGAAACCGGTATAACGTATTATTATATTGTAAAATCATACTGTTGTCGCGGCTTAAATATCTTTATTTATATGTATGAGATAACGAATCATAGCACGTGTCATTTTGAGGTCAATGTGTAATTAATTCGCAATAATTATGATTGCAAGCGTGCACAAGATCTATTTCGGAGTGCTTGATTTTATTGGACGTGCAATGCTTCGAAAAGTCTATCGGAATGGGGGAATTTGTTGGTTAGAAATTCGAATTATCCTGGAAAGAATCTAGGCTTACTACTGCAATCAAATAGCGGTATAATTTTTCGGAAACAATTCTTTTCTTATCATCCAGATACGTGTAATATTTGAAATCAGAAAAGATCTAAAAGAATATGTAAAATATCTAGTTTTCCAGTTAAAAAACAATCTTTATTGTTATATCACGTGACCCGAGACGTGACCTATGTAAGCAAATTGTTTCTTTAATTGCATTTTATCAGAGCCCTCGAGAATAATTCACTGAATATCGGTCGCGCAAAAAATTGTTTCTACAAAAATTGTGTCGGTTTTTATGAGCTACAAAATGGTTGAAAGGTATTTGAAATCCATGGCCTACTTCAAAAGTTATGACGAAAAATATCGAAAATGTGGAATATGTCTAATAGTTAGAGAGACGGCGACAAAAGAGAGGTGCGTCAGCAAAGAGACAGAAAACGTGGTTTCTGTTAGGTTGAGTGCCCCTCTACAAACCCGTCTCGTCGAGTAGGGGTCCAACGCCACGGGGTAAGCCGCTACGGCGCTTTTCCCGAATTTTTTCGAGCGGTTAAAAAAACCTCCTGACATTTGTCATAAAATGACTGAAGGGCGTCTAGTTGACCCCCCCCTAATGACAGGAAAAATATTTTCTAACTATAAGCTAAACATCTCCGTCATTCGAAGAAATACGACGAAAATTCCAAGCCGACAATTTTTTACAAAACAGGGTATATCAACGAGGTTTTATCTAAATGTTTTCAAAACCGCTGTATTTTGAGATTTTCTCTCCAGTGTCAAAATTTTTTTTTGAAACGGGCGGGAAATGGCGGCATTAAATCACATGCCACATTTTCATTGGAACTAGAGTGCATTCTGCAAGTCGGAAAGGAATATGAATTTTTTCTAGCCTAACGAGACTATGTCTCCCCTCGTTTTCGATGATGCTGAACACGATGGCGGTGGTAAAATTTCTCTCCGGGGTCACCCCCCCCCCCAAAACCACCCCCGAAAAGGTAAAATGCGTATCCGCCGTCTCCTACCAGCCAAACCTGTGTTGCCCCCATTTTCAAGAACGCTGAGCACGATGGTGATGTCGAGACCCCTCCTTGATCCTCGCCAACCCTCCAAACGGCGAAAAACTACCCCCGAAAGGGGTAAACTGTGGATAGGCCTTCTTCTCTCGGCTAAACCCGTGTTATCCCCCGTTTTCGAGGATACTGAGCACGATGATGATGTCGAAACCCTTCCTCGATCCCCGCCAACCCTCCAAACGGCCAAAACCCACCCCCGAAAGGGGTGAATCGCGGATAGACCGTTTTCTCTCGGTTAAACCCGTGTTACCCCCGTTCTCGAGGATGCTAAGCACGATGGTGTTGTCGAGACCCCTTCTCGACCACCGTCAACCCCTCAAACGGCCAAAAACCACCCCCATAGGCCGTCTTCTCTCGGCTATATCCACCCTCCGTTTCCAAGGATGCTGAGCAAGAAAAAAATATCGCGACCTCTCCTCGCTCAGCAAACGGGCAAAACTATCATTACACTCTTACTTCTTACTAAACGGGCAAAATTATCATTATACTCGTACTTTTATGATTTTTTACGGAACAATTTAATTCAAAAGTACGCGGGCTCGCGGCGGCGAAGGGTACACACAGGAGCACGTTGAGTAAAGGCATCGGGCAATTGTCAACCAAATTTTACCCATTCAGGAATATCGGTCGGTAAAAAATTGCACCTTTCAGTAGAAGGGTGTGTTTTGTCGGATCTCCAACTTTTTAAATTTGGATGATTTTTGACCGTCTGGGGGGTTGGCGGGGCTAGAGGAGGGTCTCTACATCACCATCGTGCTCAGCACCCTCGAAAACGGGTGGTAACACAGATTTGGCTGGTAAGAGACGGCGGATACGTGGTTTACCCCTTTCGGGGGTGGTTTTTGGCCATCTGGAGAGTTGGTGGGGGTTGAGGAGGGGTCTCGACATCACCATCGTGCTCAGCATCCTCGAAAACGGGGGGTAACACTGGTTTAGCCGAGAGAAGGCGACCTATCCGCAGTACACCCCTTTCGGGGTTGGTTTTTGGCCGTTTGGAGGGTTGGCGAGGATCGAGGAGGGGTCTCGATCGTGCTCAGCATTCTTGAAAACGGGGACAACACAGGTTTGGCTGGTAGAAGACGGCGGATACGCGATTTACCACTTTAGGGGGTGGTTTTTGGTCGTTTGAGGGGTGGGGCGACCTCGGAGAGAAATGTTACCGTTACGCTAGAAAAAATTTAGTTATACCAGTGAAGAAGTTTTGTAATTAAATTTTAAATAAGATGCAGTTGGTTGCGAATCAAAAAACTTCATTTTTACTATTGCAAAAATTTTGAAATAGCAAGTTATTTGTGAATTTTTTTTCAAATACTTATACGTAGGACCTTCATACTTGGCTAAAGAAAATTTTTTAATGTAATAAATCTTCCTACTAAATTTCATCAAGATCGGACTTGTGATTATTATGCAAAAAATAAAAGTTCGATCTTCATGAAATTTGGTGGGAAGATTTAATATATTAAAAAGTTTTCTTTAGCCAAGTATGAAGGTCCTACGTAAAATTCCACAAGTAATTTGCTATCAAATTTTTTTTGCGATTTTTACTATTTTTGCAATAGTAAAAATGAATTTTTGGATTCGCAACCAACTGCATCTTATTGAAAATTTAATTACAAAACTTTTTTAATTTTATAACTTTTCTCTAAAAGCGATAGTTACTGAGATATATGAAAAAAATAGAAAGAAAAAAACGGAATTTTTAGGAATTTTTTAAAATTTTGTTTAATAAAAAATTACGCCCACGTTTTTAAACTAGCGCATAGTGAAATGATCGTTTCTTATGATTTTTAGGAGCGATTAAGCAAAAAATCTGCCATACTACCCGATTCACCCAAACATAGGTGATTTTAAGCAGATACCGCCTGAGCTAATAAAGTTTTTGTTTTTACAGAGTTTTGTTCAAGCCTGACATGAAACATTCCCGACGCACATTAAAAACCTCTAAAGGTAAGCGTCTCAATTTGCGAACAGCACAAAAAAGAGTACCGGTATTTTAATGAGGTCGTAAAGTTTTTGTTACGTTTTTTATGTCTCAGTTTCTTTCCACTTGAACTATAGTCGTCTTGTAATAATGACGCTAATTAAGCATTAGTACACTTTTTTTCTTTAAAGAAAATATCAAATAACTAAACCTTTATTTTTGTAAAGTCATTGTAACTTGAACATTTAAAATTATTGCTTAAACAAAAGCAAATATTAAAAAATATAATCTTTCTCCACTAGTTCTCCAACAATTCCGGTACATTTTTCAATTCACTTCTTACAATTTTTAACAACTTTTTTTAATTCATTGACTGTCACTTCATTACATGCTTCTTTAATTCTGTCACATAGTTCAGCGTCATTTCGTGGCCTTTTTTTATATACTTTATTTTTTATGGTACCCCAAAAATAAAAATCCATAGGGGTGACGTCTGGTGATCTAGGTGGTTTCGCAATTAAAGGACTATTTTTTCCAATCCAACGCATAGGGAAGCTGTTATTCAGCCAATTTTTAACTATTACTGCGTTATGAATGGAACCCCATCTAGTTGGAAATAGAGGTTCTGTTGTATGAGTAAAGGTAAATTTAGAACGGCATCTCGAAATTCATGTGTTAAAGAATGTAGGAATCTTAGACTAATTAAAGTGTCATCAAAGAAAAATGGTCCAATTAAGATCTCATTTAAAATTCCACACCAGACATTTACTTTTTCGGAGTATTGCTGTTTACAATGTATAACCCAGTGTGGGTTTACCGTTGACCAATTCTTTGAGTTTTGCGATGAGACCACGCCATTTGTGGTAAAAGTAGCCTCATCACTGAAAATAATTTTATTCAAAAAATTTCTGTCATTTAAAAACAAACCCTGTGCCCAGAAGCAATATTCCAATCTCCTCTCTGCGTCTCCTTCTTTCATAGTGTGTAAAAACTTGGGCTTATATGGTTTTAAATTATAACGTTTAAGGCACCACCAAATTTTATTTCTGTCTACATTCAAGTTTGGAGATAAATATCTGACACTAACACGTGGTTCAGTACTAACAGCATCTAATATTACCTGATCCAATGGACGATCGGCAACGTTGTATTTTTTGGCTCTAAGTTTGGATACATCTCCAGTTCTATTAAATATTCTATTAATTGAACCAACCGTGGTGTAGTGAATCTGTGGGCGTTTTGGATGTCTCAAATTGAATATACTGGCTGCATCTCGATAAGAGTGCACATACACTGTCACTAACAATTCTTGTTATTTCAATTTTATCGGCAATACTTAATTGTTGTGCAGCCATGTTTAAGTTTAATTTGACATTCGATAAAATTGTCAAATCCGTATATCGAGTTTTAAGTATTTTAAAAAAATAGCTACCAATTTTCAAATATTCATTTCATAATAGTATTTTGGATAAAAAATGTGTCCTAATGCTTAATTAGCGTCATTATTACATTACTACCAAGTTATGTAAATATTCGACAGTAAATAACTCGAATAGTAGGGTGATAGCCGAGTGGGTTAAGGCGCGAGGTGGCAATCAGAATCCAAATTATATCATAATCTAAATTTTATATCAGAATAATCAAAATTTTTAGAATCCCAGTTTAGGCCTGCCTTGCGCAACCCGTAGTTGGAGCAATACGCGGATGGCACCCCGTGCAAGTTACGGAGTTAGCGTCAGTGCCCAAATTAAATTCAGTGAAGTGCACGAACGGCGAAAGCCAAGTGATCGTTTTAACCAGTTTTAAGTAAAGCTTTCTTTTTTAAGCATTTTTTGTCACAGCACTTAATTTTATTTACTTTTGTAAAAGGAGTTTGAGTTTTTATCGTTTTAATTTTTACCTAGCCAAACCAGTCCCGCCTCGGCCCGATTTTGCGATACACCACCGCGTTAACGCGGTGGTCGCAGGGTCGGTCCCGATGGGCTCTGGGGAGGCACATTTACTGTATATTAATTTTAATAAAGTTGTTTTGAATTGAATTGAATTGCGAGGTGGCAATCGCGATTAATCACACGGACATCGCACCACCGGGTTCGAATCCTGGTTCCGGCACTGTCGGAGGAAATGGTTGTATGTCCCACTCTAGCCAAACTTTTACCAACTATAACTTCCCTGATACTATCCACCTTTCACTGATATTTCATACCTTTTAATAGCTTTAAATCTTTCCTGTCCCTCTCTTCTTCTTTTATTTTTGTGTCGTGTTTTTTGTTCTTCGTTTCTGTTGTACATATTTGTCTGTAAATTCTTTCTTCCGTCATTAATATTGTAACAGTACCCAAATTTTTTAAACCAAAACAATCAAAATTTAGAATCACAGTTTAGGCCTGCCTTGCGCAACCCGTAGTTGAAGTAACTCGCGGACGGCATTTCGTACAAGTTATGGTGTCGGCGTCAGTGCGAAAATTAATCAGTGCAGTTCTCCGAAAATGTTCTTCGTTAAGTGTTCTAGTTTTTATACAAGTTTTATGTTAAGGTTTCTTTTTGAAGCAATGTTATTATACCACCTAATTTAATTTTATTTTATAAAAAGGAGTTTAGGTTTAGTTTATTTTTTATACAATTTTTGCTTTAGTCAAACCAGTCCCGTCTAGGCCCGGCTTTGCGATCCGCCACCGCGTCAACGCGGTGGTCGCGGGGTCGGCCCCGAGATGGATGCTGGGGAGGCAGCTCATACACTGTACGATTATTTTAAATAAATATATTTTGAATTGAATTGAATTGGTTGTATGTCCGCGTTTTTTCAATGTGTAACCCCCTTCCGCACAAGCCCTGGCTTCTGGAATTGGGGGTGTCTAATTTCTGTGGTGTTTATTATTATTATTGAAATCTTAGATGATTTTTTTTTTGTAATGATTATTTTTTAACGAAATTTAGTATACAGGGGTTCTAGGTCATGCCGAACGAGATTCTGCAAAAACAAAAACCCTACCTTTATTCTCAACAGATCACAATAAAAACATACTCAGTAGTGCAGCTGTATTAGTCCTGTCGGAGACAGGACAATAAAAAAGAAACACACTATTTTGCCGACATTTCGGTTATTTGGCACATACTTCTTCAGGGTGTAATAGATATAATTAAGGTGACCGTATGTACTTATTTTAGTTCGGCAGTACTTTCTTTTCGGGTAATGTCCTACTGACCTTAAAAGGTTCATTAAGTACACCTGAATGTACTTCTTTTTCTTGAGATATAAAAAATTCGAAATTTAAATTTTCATTTTCTTTTTGCAAAACTGGAGTTCGAACTTAAATGAACTGAATGTTTTTGAACATGTGAATTTGAGAAGATAAGTTTCATGAAATCAAGTTTTTTTTGTTCATGTGAGGCTTCTAAGGACTACATAGGTCTGGTATTTATTGAACTGTTCGGCGAAGTTAGCCTAAAGCAAGCCAACGTTGCAGAAGATAAACTTGCTGGCTGGAATTCCGAAAATATTTGCACTATCGCACTGAAGATCGCTGGCCTGACTCAAGAGTCTGGATAATGTCAAAATAGATTTTAAAATTTGGAGATTTTATGGGAATTTGTTTTTTGTTTTCATGAGACAAGTGCGTGGATTAAGCGACTGTTCTCCAATATTAATGGCTATTGGAGTTCAGCAAAATCGTAAATGAAGATATTCACAGAGGCTGTGATGCAAGTTCGCACGAACATCAATGGGAGTTGCAGCGAAATGTTCCAGTTTCCAAAAGCCAGACCGCAAATTTTGAAAGCAATCCTAAGTTCCCAAAAGTGCGACTGGTACCAACACGATGATTCAAGTGCACGAGGCCTATATTTGGAAGACAATATTATTTTAAATAAAACCCCTAACTTTTAATTTAAGGCCGTTTGACCTTGAAAAATCTGAAATTTTCGTCTGCGGCGCATTTTTAGGATCTGCAACCTTAACTTTGATAAAGAATTACTTTCATCTTTCATCATTGTATTTTTTTTTTAAATATGGTCACCCTAAGTTATAATGCAACATCTGTAGGCATAACAATTTCATCAACACCAATATCAACATTAATAATGATGAAATTGTTGTGCCTAAAGATGTTGCATTATAACTATTAAACCTTGAAGAAGTGTGTGTCAAATACACGAAACGCCGACAAAACAGTTTTTTTTATTCCGTCTCCGACTATTTAAGCGTTAATCATTAAATCCCGTGGCAGCTGACGCTACGTGTACACAGTTGTGTTGCCCATCTTCGATGCCCCCCTCCCATGCCGAAATTCTGGGACCGCCTCCGACTCCAATTTTCAAAATTTTCCAGCACATGTCGTCGATCTTTCCTGGCATGAAGAGCTATCAATTAGTCAGCAAAATACAGGATTTAAATGAATCAAATAATCGTAAAATCTGAACCGCTCGGTATAAGGTAAACAGAACAATATTAATGCACTATATTTGAATCGTGCATTATCTCGCAGAGAAACATAAACATTCCCCAACTCGTTTAAGCTATGAATAATCAGACCGAATTAAATTCACGTTTCGGATCTGATCTGATCGAGCGGCAGAGCACTAAAAAAAATAAATTGACCTTGCCACTGTCCACGAATCCGTTAAACTATTATTAGACCACATAGAGTGCATCGCATGTTCGGCAAGTATTCGGGCGACACTAACCTACATCAATATAGTTACCTAGTTATTAGAAAACGCGGAGACCGAGCCGAAAATGGGTTTTTCGACGGGCGCGACCGTTTGAACTGAATCTTGGGGCTGAATGAAAACTATCGAGAGCAGGCTTTGATAATAATAAACCATGGCCACCACCTGAATAAATTTGAAGGTTAATCAACGCTCCATCTGTCAATGGTAACGAACGGTGTCCAAAAAGTAGATGTAATTAAGATTTGGCAAAAACAACTGTGAACAATTTTGAAATCAGACGGCTGGGCTGGAAAAATATGCATTACTACCAGGACGGTTTCCTTTGCTATATGCACAGCCCCATTTACTATAATTGATAAGTTTGTGTACAGAGGTTGGCGTGTGGGTGTTGGAATTGAGAATGGAACGAGTTTTAAGAAAACCATCTGGAAATTAATCAAATAATTCTGAAACCGCGTTAAGTGTTTGGCACCTTTCATGATTTTTTCTCGACGCAAAGGCAGATATTTTAACGAGCGAAAGTCAGGTCAGGATCTGCGTAACCATAATAAATGCCAAGTTGTAGATAGGACAACGTTACAACTGTTAACAAGTGAAAATTTCCAGCTGGAAAAGTCGTACGATATAATGACGGCGCTGACGAGACGAAATCTCAGATGTTTTATGAAGTTTCGAGTTTACATTCAGATTGTTTATTTCAAGTCGAATCTTGTATTTGATGACTTGAATACTATTATTATTGACAATGTATTTTAGAAAGTCCCAAACAAATGAGTCCATAGGGGTCAAATCCGGATGGTTAGGTGACCATTTAATGGCTTCATTATTTCCTATACATATTGGGAATACATTATTAAAATAATCTCGAACGGGTAGGACACTATGCGAAATTGTCCCATCCTGGATCCAATCCTGCTTCTGGGACAATTATTTCCAGATAGGTAACTCTACTTAAAGTATAACCATAAAATATAGGCCCAACGATTTTGTTTCTGAAATTTCCACACCAAACGCTAACAGGTTTTTCTTCCTGATTTTTTAATTTGTTTTACCAATCTTTTTCTGTTGTGCTTGTTTTCCGACGACCTTCGATTTTTCCTATTAAAAACTCGCCGTAGAAAAGTATGATTTTTCAGTCCAGCTTTTTCCTTTTATGAGCCTCTGTTAAAACTTGTACGGGTAAAATTTTATATGGTTTTTAGTGATTATTTCTTAACGTACAGTTGATTGCATATATCTATAGGACAACATTTCTAATATTGTGTAAATTGGCTTATAAAATAGACGTCAAATAAATATCAAAAAACTTTTGATTTATGTCATTGTCACTATAAAAATATGAAATGGCTGTTGAGTTAAGTTGGTTATTAAGAGCTCGCATTATTGGGTTACTGGAGGAGGGATGGACAATACGAGCTACAGCGATTCATCTAAATGCGAATAAAAATACAATTTTGAAAATAAAAAATAAGGTGGGACCAAGATGGAACTATTGAAAAGAATGTAGGGACTGGAAGACGAAAAATATCAAATGAGCAACAATATGCTGCATTAATAACGTTTTTGAGGAAAATCCCTTTGAAATAGCAAGAACTGCAATAATAGAATCAAACTTTCCAGGATCGCGTTCCACAGTGTCCAAACGAATTAAAGAGACGTATTTGAGGAATAGAGTAGCTGCAAAAAAAGTATTACTTAGCGTTGAAAAAAAAAAACAGGCGAGAGAAATATTTGCACTAAATAATATATATAGAGATATGGGTTATTGGAACAAAGTCATTTTCACAGATGAGAAGATATTTCAATCTACACATAATGGCCATATTCGAGTCTATAGACCGAGCAATACCAGATTTGATGAGAGATATGTGTCCAATACCGATAGATCAGGGCGTTTCTCCGTTAATGTCTGGGCATGGATTAGTGTGTATGGGCTAGGTGTATGTTCGAATGTCAAAGAGAGGTTCACTGGGTTAATGGTTAAAAAAATTATGACAGGAACTTTAGACCACAAACTAGAAATTAATTATTGGACACAATTCTTGAGAAATGGAAGGACCTTAATGATAATGCTAACTTGCTAGTAGATTTATACATTTCTATGCCTCGTCGGCGTCGGCTTAATGAAGTCATCCAAAGTTATGGCTCTATGATAAAATATTAAGATGTCAATATTTTAATTTAATTGTTAATTAAAATGTTAATAGTTTTGAAAAATATTTATTAAACAATGCCATTTATGTCTGGTCGATAGCCGAGTGGGTTAAAGCGCGAGGTGGCAATCGCGATTAATCACACGGACATCGCACCACCGGGTTCGAATCCTGGCTCGGGCACTGGCACTGGCACTGTCAGAGGAAATGGTTTATGTCCGCGTTTTTTCAATGTGTAACCCCCCTTCCGCACAAGCCCTGGCTTCTGGAATTGGGGGTTGTCTAATTTCTGTGGTATTTATTATTATTATTCAATAAGATATTTCAACTAATTTTAACCTCCCATAACTTTGATCCTTTCAGACAAAAGTACATTGAACTTTATATATATATTGTTAGCAGTGAGTTTATATATTTTAGTTATTATTTTGATAGAATTCTGTCCCATACCAAATGAAATACATGAAATGGTAGGCAGGTTTACACAATTCAAAATGTGTCCTAAACAATTTTGCCACCAAATGTACGGTCGTGAGCAAAAAAATAGGACAAGTCTTATAACGGTATTTTGCTAAAATCTAGTTGTGTACATGTAACTTTAATTTTTGTGACATTGTCAGTTAGTTGTCATAATTTATTGCAAGTGTGCAAAAAACTAATATGCCTCATATAAGCGATTTAGCTAAATCTGGAGTTATTGCTAAAGCAGAAGATGGATGGTCAATGAGACAAATTGCACTGCGTTATAATATTGACAAAAATTCGGTGTGTAACATTTTAAGAAAGTGGAGAATAAACGGTACGATTAGTAGAAATCCTGGATCAGGGCGACGAAGGATATCAACTCAACAACAAGATTTGCAATTGGTAAATGCTTTAGTGGAAAATATATTTTACTCAGTTATTCAGGCTGCTGAGGAAACGAATTTTCCTGGATCGAGTAGTACTGGCCACCGGCGAGTAATGGTGAGTTTATAAAAGCTTGTCCTAGTCTTAAATTGGTGGTAAAATAGGATTAACAGACCAATTAGAATCGCCGTCGGTGCACATGCGCAGTAGCGACAAATTGTCAGTTGTCAAAGAATTATTTGATGACAGCATAAAAGATAACCTTTCTAAATTTAAAATTTTTCAGTCTGCTTTTCTTAAAAATAAAAAATGAATCGAATTCATAACCTCAACTCAACTGCCCACAGATGAAAAACGTAAACAATCGCGCACGGAACACATGACATTTCCTAATTCGATCGGCAGGCGTGGCATTTAGCGCTTGCGTATTTGCTTGGTCTTAGTCCTAAGAGGCGTAAAAGCTAAAAGTTCCGAACTTTCAAGGTCGGTTCTAAGATCTACTTAGGATTAAGAGAAGATTACGACTTTTATAAACGGCAAACGTGTAACACGTACATTTAACTTTTTAGGGAAAAATTAAGACTAAGATAGGACTAAGTTTAGGACTAGGACTGTTTTATAAACTCACCATAAGAGAATCGGAGCTAGGCTATCATGCAGCAGCACAGAAATACTTACTTAAAGCTGAACATAAAGAAGCTCGAGTAGGATTTGCGCTTGAATTTTTAGCGTATGATGTAAATTTTTGGAACAATGTAATCTTTACAGACGAAAAAACTTTCTAGTCAACACACAGCGGTCGTATTCGTGTTTACCGCCCTCCGAATACTCGATTCGATGAGAAATATATATCTAACAATGATAAAAGTGGTAGATTCTCCGTCAATATGTGGTCTTGGATATCGGTACGTGGTCCTGGTGTTTTGTGGCATATTGAGGAACGATTTAATAGTGAAACGTATATTGGGGATTTTAGACAATATTATGCTCCCTTCTGTGTCACAATTATTTCCTAATAATGAGTTCATATTTCAACAAGAATTGTTCCGTTCATACTGCTCATACCGTAACTAACTGGTTTCAAGATAACAACATCAATCTTCTTAACTGGCCCAGTCATATTCCAGACCTTAACCCTGTGGAAGAAGTATGGGGACTACTCATAAGAAGTATTCAAAAACGAAATGTGAGACCACGGAATGCCGAAGAATTACTGGAAATAGTAAATAATGCATAGGAAAATATTATTACTAATGATTATTGTACAAGGTTATTTAATTCTATGCCAAACAGATTTATAGAAGTTATAAATAGAAATGGTGCAATAACGAAATATTAATAGTTAGTTTCTCGTTAAGTAGGATATCCTTTGTCCTTTGATCCAGGATTTCTACTAATCGTACCGTTTATTCTCCACTTTCTTAAAATGTTACACACCAAATTTTTATTAATGTTATAACGCAGTGCTGTTTTATTTCGGCTATTCATTACATATTCAATATTTACATTAGAAAAAAAAGTTGTCCTATTTTTTTCTGCTCACGACAGTATGAATGTTAAAAAATCAGTGATTTTTGACGTTCACTTGTGTGCTTCTCTGTATAGATTTTTATTTTTTGCCAAAATTCCGCAGAGTAGCGCGTATTATTAATTAATATCTGTAACAAAACTATATCAATATAGCCGCTTGAATTGATCATGTTATACCCGAACGCTATGAAATTATAACAAACGAACTGATGTTTCACCGACAGAATCGGATAGACTTGGCGTCTGCACATAGAAACAGATTATTTTAAAACACAGAGGCACCTCCTGCATTTTCTCCTCCGTGTTGAATGCAAATTTAAGCATACGGAGATCGGTGGAAAATGCCATAATTATCTCAACTATTGTGCAATTATTATTAGATGCGCGTTAAAGCATTCTTGACTAACAGAATCAATAATTAAACACATTATCCGGTCTCGAAGCGGAGTTAGGGGAGGCTCTAAGATTATGAAATAGAGTGGGTCGAATTTTTTTTTTGATTTGTTATACCGCAGGAAACTTTCCCTTCGGTCAGATAAGTAAAATAAAAGAAAGAAATGAAAAATCGTTTTCAAAATTCATAACAATAAGTGAGTAAGTTTTTTTTTAAATGTGTCAAACTGATTAAATTCGAACTGCTATACCGCGAAAAACTTGCCCCTCGGACAGATAAGTAAAATAAAACAAGGAAATGAAAAATCGGTTATCTTCCGGTTGCGCATCATCCCCGAAAATCATAAAAACTGATAACATTTAACATTTTGTTGTACTGTCGTGAGCAGAAAAAACAACTTTCTTTTCTAATGTAAATCTGTCTCTATTTGAATATGTAATGAGTAGCCGATATAAAGCAGATATCTCTTTTAATTTATTTTTTATTTTAATGCTGTAGTTATTGCTATAGTAAATGATGGATGGTTAAAATCAGACAAATTGCACTGCGTTATAACATTAACAAAAATTTGGTGTGTAACATTTTAAGAAAGTGGAGAATAAACGGTACGATTAGTATAGAAATCCTGGATCAAAGGACAAAGGACATCCTACTTAACAAGAAAGTAACTATTAATATTTCGTTATTGCGCCATTTCTATTTATAACTTCTATAAGTCTGTTTGGCATAGAATTCAATAACCTTATACAATAAAATAATTTTCAGTAATTCTTCGGCATTCCGCGGTCTCACATTTCGTTTTTGGATACTTCTTACGAGTAGTCCCCATACTTCTTCCACAGGGTTAAGATCTGGACTATGACTGGGTCAGTTAAGAACATTGATGTTGTTATCTTGAAACCAGTTAGTTACGGTATGAGCAGTATGAACGCAACAATTGTCTTGTTGAAATATGAACTAATTATTAGGAAATAATTGTGACACAGAAGGGAGCATAATATTGTCTAAAATCCTAATATACGTTTCACTATTAAATCGTTCCTCAATATGCCACAAAACCCCAGGACCACGTGCCGATATCCAAGCCAACATATTGACGAAAAATCTACCAATTTTATCATTGTTAGATATATATAGTTCTCATCGAATCGAGTATTCGGAGGGCGGTAAACACGAATACGTCCGCTGTGTGTTGACTGGAAAGTTTTTTCGTCTGTAAAGATTACATTGTTCCAAAAATTTACATCATACGCTAAAAATTCAAGCGCAAATCCTACTCGAGCTTCTTTATGTTCAGCTTTAAGTAAGTATTTCTGTGCTGCTGCATGACAGCGTAGCTCTGATTCTCTTACTCGCCGGCGACCAGTACTACTCGATCCAGGAAAATTCGTTTCTTCAGCAGCCTGAATAACTGAGTAAAATGGATTTTCTACTAAAGCATTTACCAATTGCAAGTCTTGTTGTTGAGTTGATATCCTTCGTCGCCCTGATCCAGGATTTCTACTAATCGTACCGTTTATTCTCAACTGTCTTAAAAAGTTACACACCGAATTTTTGCCAATATTATAACGCAGTGCAATTTGTTTCACTGACCATCCATCTTCTGCTTTAGCAATAACTCCAGATTTAACTAAATCGCTTATATGAGGCATATTAATTTTTTACACACTTGCAATAAATTATGACAACTAACTCGCAATGTCACAAAAATTAAAGTTAGATGTACACAACTAGATTTTAGCAAAATACCGTTATAAGACTTGTCCTATTTTTTTTGCTCACGACCGTACTTACGAAAGAAGTTTTTCCGTATTAATCTAACAGTACAACTTGAGATAAGTAAAAAAAAATAGATAAAAATAAGATAAATAACTTAAAAAATCATAAATATGTCAACATTTATTGGTCTCACATTGCGTCTGAAAAACACATTTCTTTATTTATTCTTTCTGGTACTTGCTATTTTAAACTCTGGTTTGTGCGAAAAACTTGGCATTATAGATCGTAAAGAAGAGTCGCTAGGATGAACCTATCTTTGGACTTGGCTCCAACGACTTTTTGTGGCCCTTGTCACTAACTTCACGCACCACTCTACTGATTGCGTATGACATGGAAACTTGTCGAATTTACATTCAACTGCTGCTCCTGATTTTATTGCAGATGAAATCTCCTTACGCTTACTCTTTGCAGCAAAAGTGGCGGCGACAGGTTAACAAGTACTCCAGTTTATCATTTCGGTGTAATATGTGGTCGCAAAATTTACTTTTGGTGTCACAAAGCCCCTAATTGATTCTAAGAAGTTTTATTTCTTACCTTCATTAATCAATCTCCCAAGCCCTAATTCTCTGATATGCTTCTGTCATCTAAAATCATATTCAAAAGTAAATTTTCGGGATGAGCAAAAAATGAGTTACGCCCAATCACGGGGTGAAAATTTACTTGAACTATACTAGTAGACCCTGATTGAGCGTAACTCATTTTTTGCTCATTCCGAAAATTTGCCTTTGACTGTAGATGACAGAAAGCATATCAGAGAATTAGGGTTTAGAAGGCGAGAAACAAAACTTTTAAGAATGAGTCAGTTAGGAGCTTTGCGACACCAAATCAATCTGTCGCCGCCACCTTTGCTGCGAAGAGTAAACTATGAGATTTCATCTGCAATAAAATCAGGAATAGCAGTTGAACGTAATTTTGACAAGTTTCCATGTCATACGCAATCAGTAGAGTGGTGTGTGAAGTTAGTGACAGAAGCGTCACAAAAAGTCGTTGGAGCCAAGTCCAGAGATGCATTCATCCTAACGACTCTTCTTTCATGATTATAATGCCAAACCGGAGTTTAAAATAGCAAGTACCAGAAAGAATGAATAAAGAAATGTGAGACCAATAAATGTTGAAATATTTATGAGGTTTGAATTTATTTATCTTATTTTTGATCTGTTTTTTTTACTTATCTAAAGTTGTATTGTTTGACTAACATAGACATTTTTTTTTTACGACAAAAGGTTAAATTTGATCAGTTTTTATGATTTTCGGGAATGATGCCCAACCGGAAGATTTAACCGATTTTTCATACCTTTGTTTCATTTTACTCACCTGTTAGCGGACTACGGTAATCGAAGTGTTATACAAATTTCCTGTCTGTCGGTCGGTCTGTCTGTAACTTTTTTGTGCGCACGTTTACTCTGGAACCGTTTATGATATTGACTTGAAATTTGGTACACTTATGTAGTATAACGAGATCAGGAACTAGATTATATTTTGATCTAATTCCGTTGGGGGTTCGGGGGGTAAATAAGGGTAAATAGGCAAAGCAAGCAAGAGTCCATAAAATTGCAATTTAAGACATGTACGAAAAGTCAAGATAAAATTTTTTTTGACCACCA
Organism: Leptura quadrifasciata; assembly: GCA_963675555.1. Taxonomy (NCBI): domain Eukaryota; kingdom Metazoa; phylum Arthropoda; class Insecta; order Coleoptera; family Cerambycidae; genus Leptura; species Leptura quadrifasciata. The sequence continues at coordinate 29,506,745 of OY776674.1, forward strand.
TCCACCACCCCTAGCCGCCACCCCCACACTATTGTGAAAGGGAGTAAAAAAAAATAAAATGTGATTTAGGTGTGTACAAGAACGCAATGTCTCAAAAAATTTTTGGCGTTAGCCACCCCCTCTACCACCCTATTATTAAAGGGGATTAAAAAAATTAAATTGAGATTTAGTGTGTGTACGAGAACCAAGGGCCTCTAAAATTTATTTTTTCGTTAGTCACCTTCTCTACCACCCCCCATTGCCACCCCTACCCTATTGTTTAAGGGAATAAAAAATTAAATCGGGATTTAGTGCGTATACGAGAACCAAGAACCTGTAAAATTTTCTTTATATTAGCCAACCCCTCTACCACCCCCACCCTATTATTAAAGGGACTCAAATATTACATTGGAATTTAGTGTGTATAAGACTTGGATACAAAATCTGGATGTGGAAGTAGTGATTCCTGGGGCAGCGGTTTTTTTCGTAGAGATTCCAAACTTTGGGTAGTTGTTAGTTGTCTTAAAAATAAGATATTCCTAGAATATCTACCTTTTGCAAGTGTCGGGATGTTGTTTTAAACTCGAAAAAGGGGTCCCTTTTGGGGCAATTTTCGATTTTAATTTTTTTTTGGACCCCTTAAACTATAAATTAAGCAACGAAAATGTGATCCTTTTATTGTCAATGTTCAGGGAACCTCTATTTAAATTTTCGAGATGTTACGTTCACCCCCCTCCTGTAATAATATGTACGTTTTTTTTTTAACAAAAATTGATTTTGGGATAACTTGGGCAAATCTTGTCCGAATCAGATGAAATTTTGGGGGGCGAGCGTGGGTGCGTCTTTACTATGTACATACTTCGATATGCGATGTAAAGCAAACGTTAGGCGTGGTTAGTAGTTGGATTGGTGACCGTTCCAACGAAGACCACGTCCTCGCCTCACCCATCTTCCAGCGGCTTGTATATCAGTGTATGCGCGGAAGCTATACAACCTTAGGCGAGGGTTGTATAGGAGATATACCTTCCTTCGGAGGGGATGTAAAGCCGTCGGTCCCTTGTCTATTAAATGTTAGGCAAGTAAAAGATCCCTACTCTTCTTAAGGGAAGAGGTTCGGCAAAATTCCTGGTTGGGGGTAGCTCGTCTACAGGCGTCGGTGTTAGGCCTCAGTAGCGGAAATAGGCCGACGTTAAATAAATGTATAAAAAAAAAAAAAAAAAGATGAAATTTTGGGTGAAGATGACTCATAGTACCTACAAAGAGCCTGCCACGTTTCAAGTCAAAAGCTTCGTTAGTTTCGCTACAATGCTATTTTTTCGCAAATTTTACGAAATTTTTAAAACGCTGTAACTTTTTGGCCGTTTATCGTACGACAATTTTCTCCCCGTCAAAATGTAGGTTTTTTTATGTACCTTTGGGTGATGACTCAAAAAGTCTTTAATATAAAAATTCCATCCAATTTAGGCTATTTACGATATACATGTGCTTGCGCGCAACGATTTTCCGTTGCACAAGGTATAGTTGAAGTAATCAGTTCCCGGCAAATAAAAAACGCGACAAAAACTTTACGACCTCATTAAAATATCGGTACTTTTTGTACTGCTGTTCGCAAATTAACTCGCTTGCCTTTATAAGTTTTTAATGTGCGTCAGGTCATTTGATGACAGGCATGGCGCCATGGCCCGCGGCGATATAATTACGTCGTAAAGTTTTTGTTGCGTTTTTTGAATGTAGGGAATTCCTTACTTGGACTATACATATAACTATATTGTATATAGATGTTTGTATATGTAAATATAACTCGTGTGCTCTAGAAATCTAAAAAATGCACAAAAGGATATCTGATTTAACGGAGGTATGGTAGAAATGGTGAAAGACATGTACTCCTTATACTGGATGTACTCGAAATGCTAGTGTGGAAGCTACCCGCTTCTGAATCCGTCACAGCATTGAAAATTTCGTCGGTTTCACTGTCGCTAAAGTAATATAATTCACGAGTTATATTTACATATACAAATAGTTATATGTAGTAGTAGTAGTGAGGCTATGCATGTTCTGGGCCATCAGTAGAGTAACACCGACGGTTACAAATTACATCATGAACTGGATGGCATGTGTCCATCGTCTTTATAATTTAAGACCTGTTTATATCTGTTGTAACCGGGATTGTTACTCTACTGAACATACCTAGCCTTACTACTTGTGCAACGGAAAATCACTGCGCGCAAGTACATGTATACCATAAATGGCCGAAAATGAATCGAATTTTTATATTAAAGATTTTTTGAGTCATATCACCCAAAAGTACATAAAAAACCCACATTTTGATGGGGAGAAAATTATCGTACGATAAACGTCCAAAAAGTTACAGCGTTTTAAAAATTCCGTAAAATTTTTGAAAAAATGGCATTGTAGCCAAACTAATGGGGCTTTTGACTTGAAATGTGGCAGGCTATTTGTAAGTATTATGAACCATATTCATCCAAAATTCAATTCCATCTGATTCGGGCAAGATTTGCCCAAGTTATCCCAAAATCAATTTTTGGTAAAAAAAACGTACATATATATGAATTACAGGAGGAGGGGTGAACGTAACACCACAAAAATTTAAGTAGAGATTCTTTGAACATTGACAATAAAAGGAACACATTTTCGTTGCTTAATTTACAGATTAAGGGGTCCAAAAAAAAATTAAAATCGAAAATTACCCCAAAAGAGGATTAATTGTTAATTTTCCCCTTTTTCGAGATTAAAACAACGTTCCAACACTTGCAGAAGGTAAATATTCTAGGAATATCTTATTTTTACTACCTACCCAAAGTTTGGAATCTCTACGAGAAATTGTACTATTCTCCGCTATTTTCAGTTTAACATACTTCATTATGTCCGAGGGGCAAGTTTTTCGCGCGGCCTAGCGAATCAAAAAAAAAATCAAATTATTTTCGGCCCACCCTATTATGAATATTTAAAAGAAAGTTATGTAAACTTTACTTAACATATTAACTTAAGAAGCTTTGCGTTTATTGAATAGATGGTGCAAACTTGGGAAATTTAAAATGTACCTACATTATTGAACTATTGGCAATGCTCATAATATCAATGAATGATCAGAATCAGGATTCTCTTGGGATTATTGGTAGTTGTGCCATTTTAAACTACCGTTTAATAGGTCCATCTGAAAGCTGAAAGTCAGTATCTTCCACTTGAAAAGCTGCAGATAATTGCTCAACATAAATTTCAACGATAAATTAGACATAGTTGGTAGCCTTCAAGATTACTAGATTTGTCTCTCAAATTTTTTTCTCACCCGAGCCAATGAGCACTGTGGGCGTGGGTTAAGGTAGGTTTTAGTTAAGATGATTTGTTTGTTTGGAACGTCGTAAAAAAGATAAGATTGTACTTCCATGTCTATAATAATAATTAGATTTTAATTCTAGCGTCCAGAAACAACAGTATAATTAAAAGTTAACTGTACGTTATCTAAAAAAAAATTACTCAGATAACTGACTATTTGCGTTATAAAAATATTTAATTAACACATGACAATACTTATTACTAATACTAGAATTAGCAAAAGATACGAAAGTCAGTTAAAATACGGTTCAAAGTTGACAGATTAGCGTCAGGTCAGTGATATACGTATTTTTTATAATAAATTTTAATGCCACGGCATGGCGTGCTAGATATTGTAAAAGTGATCATCAACTCATTACACATTTGGCATTATTAGCGAGGACCCCAATATAAACTGTTTTTGTAGAAAATAAAAAAATTCATGAACTTAACAATTTAATATGTACTATCGCGGACGATCAATGACAATATTATTTGTTGTCAGTAAAAAATGTCCAAAAATGTCACTTTTCTTACGCTCCTATCATATCGGCTCGAATTTTCGATTTGGCGGATGCAATTTACGATACCCATCGACTAGAAATCTGCCTCTTTCCATCGAGACATCGTAAGGTGTTCCCATGTCAATATACAGCGGGTTTGGAAGATACGAACCTTTTTAGGATGTGTTTTCACACAATTTGCGGCGCCCAAAGAAACGCTTCTTTTTTACGATTTTTTGCCGATATCTCAGTAACCGAAAGAGCTAGCTCGAAACTAAAAACTACCAAGGAACAAGCCCGAAACCTTGCAGATCTTTTGGTTCCATTAGAATTTTCATTTTTTTTCCATTTACGACATATTGACCTACGCGTGCGGATTGGTATAACAAAAAATCGGACATTTTTCGCTTAAAACTGATGTATTATCTCGCGAACATTCGTTCCTAGGGCAAAAACTACACCCGAACGATTTAATGAATTGAATTACTAATATAGTGGTGTCGATCTGGATTTGCAAGTGGACTCGTTTTTTTCGATTTTTGTTGTTGTGATGTTATGAAATCGGGCCCCCTCTATCATTCGGAAAATTTTCCGGTCGAACTTTTCGCGAGGAGGGGGTGGGTGGGGGAAATGTACATGTAAAGATAGGGAAAATCAGTTTTTGGACATAACTCTCTTAGTTTGATTCGGATCGAAAAAATGTATAGGGACAAAATGAAGGATTCGCGAATGCGCGTAAACTGAACTTTGACTCATCGGACTGGGTCCAGCGGTTCCCGAGATATTGCGATACGGATTTGTATATAAAACGAGCGCGGTATTTCAGCAGCCGTGCAGCGAGATGCCGGGGGAGGAGCCTAGCGCTCCCACTACTCTCCCTTCTCTGCAACAAATACACATCCCACTCCGCTCGTCCGTTTTTATAAATGTTATCACGCGCGCGTGCAGGCCCTAATGAAGTTAGAGCTTCGGGGTAAAAAAATCTTGAAAGAGAATTGATTGCCCTTGAAAATGAGCCCGGCCCGAAATCTCTAACCCTTTCCCTTCTACAGGGCAAAAACTTTGCGGGCCCTCCTCTCCACCCCTAAGGGCTCAAATCACAGAGAAAAAAATTCCACATTCGATGGCGAAAAAAAAAATCTCCGCCCCGAAAAATTACTTTTTCTAAAAATAATAACAACAATAAATTGGTTATTTCGCAACCATTTGTATATTTATGGCCAAAATTGAAAATACATGAGCGGAACTCAAAGTGGGCACATTAGTAGACAATCTCACGTTTGCTACGCAATGTGCGGAAAAAACTGCGGAAGGTACAGCAGTTTTCATTTACGTTTACCCTTCACCCTCCCCCCTAATCAACCTAGCGCCTTGAAATTTGGACACAGTACTTAGGTCCCGAGTATCTGTCGGGGAAGAAAAAAAAGTCGCCAAGTCACTTTCTTCCCCGATAAAAACGCGAAAACGGCTCTCGGTTCGTTCCCGCCGCAGCGAAAAATCCGTACCTTCAAAATGCTATATCTCGGGAACCGCTGGACCGATTGCGACGAATTTCAGTTTACGCATATTCGCGAGCCCTTCATTTTATCCCTATACACTTTTTCGATCCGAATCAAACTAACCGGGTTATGTCCGAAAAACTGATTTATCCTATCTTGCAACATGTAAATTTCCCCCACCCACCCTCTCCACGTGAAAAGTTCGACCGGAAAATTTTGCGGATAACAGAGGGGGGGGGGGTCCGACTTCATAATATCACAAAAAAAAATTCGAAAAAAACGAGTCCGTTTCAAACCATTTTTAATGCCAGATCAACCCCACTAATAGTGCAAAAATCGATTTTGAGTTTCTGATGAATTTAAACGTTTTCAGAACCCCTGAAGCCAAAAGTGGTTTTTAAAAAAATGTCTGTCTGTCTGCCATTTGTGGTCGCTCATAAAGCCTAAACTATTGGACCGATTTTGCACAAATTTTGTATGCCTATTCAGGACGGTCACACTTTGATGCGAAATCGTAGTAACGTCGAACTTACTTCAAATATGGCAAGACTTAACCCCTAAAAACCGACGAAAAAAAATGTAAAATAATTTTGTTATCAAAAACGGCTCTAACGGTTTCTGATCAATCTATTAACGAAAATCTGCAAATAACACAGTGGGCTCTAAAACATAATTTTTATAAATGAATGATTGTTTTCTTTTGGTCTAATCACATATTAACCTCACCACAATAAAATTGTGAGCGGTTACTAAAATTGGTTCAAAAACGAAAATTGAGATAACATAAAATCTTTACGTTTTGAGGCCCTAGGAACCCAAAAAAAGTGGTTTTTGAAAAATGTCTGTGTGTGTATGTGTGTTAGCACGATAGCGCCGAAACTACTGAATGAATTTAAATGAAACTTTACATGTGCGTTTCTTTAGTGCCCCAGAAGATCTGAAAAGGTTTTGGTTGAGATCGGATTACGTTTAGTGCCGTTTTGACGCAACAAGTTGTTTATTTTATAATTACTTTCAATTTGCAACGGAACCATTGAAAAGCAGTTAAAATTCTGATTTCAACGATATATCACACTTCCACCCTTTCGATTTGGTTTCCGTGAAAAAAATTAATAACAAAGCAAATATGAAGCATAGATCGCATTTCGCGTGACATGATCGATGCGCGTAGCCGTTACGTCGTGAAACTTGTCACATCACGTGTGAGGGTTTCTTCACTGCTCTAGAAGTAGAGCGGATTACGTTTAGTGCCGTTTTTAAATACATATACAGACAAATCGAAGAATTAAACTACAAATATTATTCTAAAATCTAGTAAAATTACTGAAATGCTAACAAAGACAGCCGCGAGCGATCGGATTGCAATGAGCAAATTTTGATGATTGTCATTGTCATCGTTTGTCATCCGATAACGTTGGTGTCATGTCATGTTAATAAGATTTCGGCATATTTGTAACTTTTAGTGATTGCACCAGTGGATTGTCACAAACTTTAAAGGTAGATGTAACAATATCAATATCATATGCTTTCTGTACCTTCGTTGGTGAATTTATTATAGATTATCACTTTACCAATTTTCAGTTTGTTGCTTTACAAATCTCTAGTATTTAGGATAGCTAGACTTTCTTATTCGTTCAAGTGATATTAAAGTTGTTAATATCCTAATAGTATATTATTTAACGAGGGATAATGGAGGTAATAACTCGCATAGATGAAATTTGCAACACGAGCCGCAGGCGAGTGTTGTAAATTCATTAAGTTGAGGGTTTTTTAGTGCCCCAGAAGATCTGAAAAGGTTTTGGATGAGATCGGATTACGTTTAGTGCCGTTTTGTCACACAATTTAATGCTCTTTTCGGCTTCAAAGATCCACCGAGTGGGGAGGTTCCAGTCGCTTCCAGTAGCTGCCGATTTTTTGTTTATGATTCCTCATTTGTTTCAGGGGCCTTGGAAATTTTTGATAGTAGAGTCACGAAGAAAGACATAGAAGAAAACATAAGAAAATGATTGAGGCGAGCCAGAGAAAGGAAAGACAATGTGAGCCAGAGAAAGAAAAGACAAATTGAATATATTTGAAAGTAAAAACTAATACAAAATCATTTTTATATTATATAAAATATATCGGTAATTATATGTGTTCTGTATTTATTGGCACTTGCCTAATATCTTTAGAATGTGCAATATTTGAAAAATCATCTCAATGTGATTTTTATTTTGTAAATATTAGTTAAAAGTAATCATCCAAATTTCTAAAAATTCTTCGTAGCAAATAACTGAAAAAAAAAATTATTTACGTTTAAAAGGTTTTTGAACTTGCTATATAGACATTTGTTTGTATAAAACATGTAATGCACGAAATTACGACCATTATAATTCCGCCTTTTGGAAGTTAATAAATTTATTTAGCTTCCAGAAGGTATTACAAAGGTCATAATTTCATGCATTAGATTTTTTATTGATGTATATAAAACATAAAAATATATACCCAGCAATTTGCTTATCTCCTTTTAAACTTCATTCATTTTTTTCTCAATTATTTACTCTGAAAAATGTTTAGACAATTGGATAATTATTTTTATTATTATTTCTAAATAGCACAAAAGGTCCAATGGACTTCCATTAGATGTCCACCAGACAAACAATGGACACCCAACGGACGTCCAGTAGAGTCCAGAAATGGACATTATGTCCATTTCTGGTCCATACGTGGACCAGTTTTGGATGTCATTTATTGCGGCAAATTATCTCTACTGGACATCCATTGGAGGTCCATTGAGTGTCCATTGTTTGTCTGCTGGACATCCATTGGATGTCCATGATTTTAAATGGGTTAGCCCAATGGATGTCCATTGTGGAAATTCAAGGAGGAATGTTGCAAATGATGTGGATTAAATAAAATGTAAGGGGGCGAGCGTAGGTGCGTCTTTACTATGTACATACTTCGATATGCGATGTAAAGCAACGTTAGGCGTGGTTAGTAGTTGGATGGGTGACCGTTCCAACGAAGACCACGTCCTCGCCTCATACATCTTCCAGCGGCTTGTATATCAGTGAATGCGCGGAAGCTATACAACCTTAGACGAGGGTTGTATAGGAGATATACCATCCTTCGGAGAGGATGTAAAGCCGTCGGTCCCTTGTCTATTAAATGGTAGGCAAGTAAAAGATCCCTTCTCTTCTTAAGGGAAGAGGTTCGGCAAAATTCCTGGTTGGGGGTAGCTCGTCTACAGGCGTCGGTGTTAGGCCTCAGTAGCGGAAATAGGCCGACGTTAAATAAATGTATAAAAAAAAATGTAGGGGGCGAATATTCTTTAGCTGTAAGCACATCCTACATTGTTCTATATTTGAGTGAAATTTGATTCAAATCGGAAAAACAAGAAAAAAGTTACACGGGTGCTATATTACGTGTGCAACACACTGTATACTAAGCTTTCTTACTCTTTGTTTTTTTCCAAATAGCCTAGGTATAGTGTAAAACACGGGAAAAAAATCTGTTTTCTAAGTAGGCTATGAAGAAAGTTTATTTTAAAATTTCCCATTTTATTACCAACTTAAAATTTAAAAAAAAATTATTAACACAAGCTTAAATGAAACGCTCAATATGTCTCCCTTTGGACATCGCTTTAATATGGAACTACACACTTTCCTTAATATATTTCTGCCAACATCAGCCAAGTATTTCTTACACGTTTTAAAACTCGTACGTTTCCTAGTGGTTCAAATACATAAACTTCGTTTTTTGTATGTTCCCAAAGAAAATACTCCAACGGAGTGAGATCCGGAGACCTGGCTGGCCGTAGAACATTATATTATACAATAACCGAGATAACAATGCATGCATCCCTAATTTGGGACACAGTGTATAATCTAGACAAATATATATTTTTAAAAAATAGCTGGAGAAATAGGCATTAGCTCTCTTGTAAAGTTTCTGTCTAAAAATAAATCAGATCATTGGACAAATTTATGTAAAAAGGTACTATTTATAGAAAGCCATAGGATGTACTGTTTAAGACAAACACAAATCTCTCAAAAAACATTTTCAGACAACTGCTTATTTCAACATTTGACATTTTTTGTTGTTATTTTTGAGCGAGGAATTCGCTCACCGCACATACACCCTGTATAAGAATTAAAAGTAGACATAACTAAAAGCTTTATTTACAAACACGATATAACAATATTATTCCTGTGATCACGAATCCCAAATACTTCTTAGAAGAATAACGAAACAAATGGTTCACAAAAGTCTTTGAAATTGATAGCTTTGAAATTACGAGATTTAGATAAGAGAAAAAATAACAATAGACGATCTACCACAATTCGGACTAATTTTCCCATAAGCCGTGTAAAATGTACATGGTAGCATAATATTTTTTGAGAGTACCCATCCGAACCTGCCCGACTAATATAAGTTACAGTGTCGTATGCAAAATTTACATCGTCAAATCTTCATTAGAATAGATACTAATTAGGTAAAATCGGGGGTAATATTTTTAATAATATAAAGTCTTAATTTTATACAATGAAAAAATAATTTTCTAAGTGACATTTAGACCAGGTAGTATGATGGGCGCTGTCGTTTCGAATTAAATTCGGATTCTATTTTTTCGTTGAAATCAGTTCAGGAGATTGTACCGATTATGAAATTTTTTTAAAACAATTTTATTTATGACAACCTAATTTTTTTAATTTTTTAATCGATTCCAACAATAGCCCAGTTGTCAGAGACTAATTTTGATGAAAAATTAGAATTAATTGTTACCTCGCTAAAAGTGTATTCTATATAAATTGGTTCAGAATTAAAAACACTATTAGCGCAGTAAAATGCAGAAAAAACCAATATCAAGGAACTTTTTCCATAAGCAATTTTATGGTTGGATGTTGGAGGAGGTGTTCAGGAGTACCCAAAAAAATTTTGTACTTCAAAGACTTTGTGCTCAATTGTTATTAACAATAAAAAAAATTTAACCGCGTTTTTCAACCTAAAGATGTGAATAATTCGAGATGCATAGGTCCAATCAGGACAACATAAAAGAAAGAAAATCTTTGTAATTACAAATCTACGTTTAGTGTAGGTCTTAGGAGCGCAACTATAACCTACAAAAGTGACAATACTGGCCAAAGATCGTTTTTTCTTCATTTTGTTGCCCAGAGCCGCTGGGCTGGGTGAACCGATCAGCTTCAAACCTTCAGAAAATCTGCCTTTTTCTCTAACAAAAACACCCTGAAACTTTGCTGCAAAAATATTAAATCCAGTGTACGCAATTAAATTTGTTATTTCAAATTTGAATTGGCCGCCATTGTATGCCATTAAGTCCAAAACGGATAATTTTTTAATAGTTAGGCCTCGATGCGAGCTTTTTGATGCCAAAATTTTTTTATTTTTTTTAAACCTATTTTGGTCACTTTTGCATTTCTTTAAAACCCAATAAACAAAAACATGAATTTTTTCGGCCATTTTGAACAAAATTTTCACATCACATCATAAAGAAAATTTTAATATCTTTACTTTAATAAAAAAGTTTATTTTGGTCAAATTTTTTTTCAAAATACCCGACAAAATTAATTTTTTGTTAACTGGGTTTTTAAACAAATACAAACAAAATTACAAAAATAGGTTTAAAAAAATTTTTTTACGGCATCAAAAAGCTGGCATCGAGGCCTAACTTTCTAAAAGAAATTATCCGTTTTGGACTTAATGGCATAAAATGACGGCCAATTCAAATTTTAAATAACAAATTCAATCTTCCTGAAACCACATGTTCTGACGAATATTCAGTGCAACGTCATTGAGTAAGTCCGGGAAAACATTTCGAAAGAAATTTAGATACCTTTGCCCAGTCAAAATACCATCATACAAGTAAGGTCCTATTATAGCACCGTTTAATATGCCACACCACACATTTACACCAAAAATAGATTGATTTCTTGTTGATCGCATCCATCTTGGATTTTGAACGGACCAGTAGCAGCAATTAAGCTTATTTACAAGACCATTGTTATGAAAGCGACTTTCATCGCTCCATAAAATATGTTTAAGGAACGAATCACTTACTTCGCACACTACTGAACATCTGGCCGTAAAATCTATCCTTTGTTCATAATCAGTAAGACGTAATTGATAAACAAGGTGAATTTTGTAGTGATAATACTTGTTGTGTCTAAGAATTCTGTGGCTAGAAAAAATTGAAATTCCAACTTCCCTATGAATTCCTCGTATAGGTAAGTTTGGATTATCATTTACAATTTGCAAAACTTCTGCAGTATTTTGACCGTTTCGTATTGGTTTTGTACGATTTCTCTTAAATTTTGCAAAGCTACCATATAATTAAATTGTTACGTAAATTTAAAAAGGTTTTAAATAAAGGTTTACGTCTACCTGTATAACGATCGGAGTATAATGTTTCTGCTAGGCGTGAATTTCTTCCACTTTCGCCATAAATACATATCATATCAAATTTTTCTTCATTTGTAAACTGAACCATTGCACTTTTAGTCTAAGTGCCAGTGGTCGGCAGACTTACGATATTTTATAAAGCTTCATATTTTCTACACTCATTCTCCTATACTTGCTATACATGAGACTTGTTAGTCTGGCCGGTGGTTCCTTTGGTGTCACTCATGTGTTAAAGTTGTAAAAGAATCGGTCTGACACAAATCAGATAAACTTTCCTATAATTACTGCTACGAGGCGGTAAAACTTTTGCCTCGTAATACTGAGGTCGCAGGATCGACTCCCAGCTGAGGTAAACATTTTTTGCAGTATAACATTAAAAAAAATTATTGAATATTAAATAAAGTAAGGAAGTGGCCATGTATTAGTTTTGATCAAAGTTGTTAAAGCCGTTTTAGATAAAAAAAATTATTAAAACCTTTAAAGCTCACCCCCTTGCAGCACCCCTGCAATGCATTTTCTGGGGGCAACTGGCTATGCCATCTTATGCCGGTGCTAAGGGATTATTTATCTGTCAAATTTAATCAAAATCGTTCAGAGAAAATTTATTTTTTCTATTTTTTGTTTTCCTGGCAGATTATTTTGAAATTATCAAAAAAAGGTGCAATTTACGTTATTGTATTAAAGCTGAAATTTATATATGTTGTTAATGATGATATTCTAGGTCTGTATTTAGCACGGCACACACTTTATGCGGTTCTAGCATCCAGGCAGACAACCGAAGCTTTACCTATAAAGAAACTCATTTAAATATTTATGAACTCTCATTTTTTATCTAAAACGGTTTTAACAACTTTGATCAAAACTAATAAATGGCTACTTCCTTATTTTATTTAATACTCAATGATTTTTTAAATGTTATACTGCAAAAAAAATGTTTACCTCCGCTGGGAGTCGATCCTGCGACCTCGGTATTACGAGGCAAGCAAGCAAACAGACTTTATTAAAATTAATACATAATATTGCCTCCCCGGACACTACCTTGCGACCGACCGTGCAACTACCGCGCTGTTCGCGGTGGCGGGTTGCATGGCCGGGCGGGACGGCACCGGTTCGACAAAATTCATTTTTTGTTAATTGGGTTTTTAAACAAATGCAAAAAAATGGCCAAAATAGGTTTCAAATTTTTTTTCCTTACGGCATCAAAAAGTCGAGACCTAACTTTTGAAAAAAAAAATGATCCGTATTGGACTTAATCTCATAAAATGGCGGCCAATTCAAATTTTAAATAACAAATTCAATTGCGCACACTCGGTTTAATAAAGGCAGATTTTCTAAAAGTTTGAAGCTGATCGGTTCGGTTCACCCAATGGCTCTGGGCAGTAAAATGAAGAAAAAACGATTTTTGACCAGTTATTTCACTTTTGTAGGTTATGGTTACGCTCCTAAGACCTACACTAAACGTAGATTTGTCGAAAATTTAATTACAAGGATTTTGTTTCTTTTATGTTGTTCCGATCGGACCTATATATCCCGAGTTATTCATATCATAAATAATTGCATATAAGTGTCACTTCATAACCATAACCCTTTTTGCGGATTTCAAATATTTTCGTTGGTTTGGAAGATATTGACCTGTGTAGGTTTAGGTGAAACACCCTGTATATCATACGTGTTTATAGAATTTTTGAGCTTATATATATTATCATGGTAAGGATAATTTGGCAACAACGCTCGCCGTCATAAACCCTAACCTTGAATAAAAATTAACATAACCTAAATGCACAAAGTGTCATATAGAGTCAAGTGAGAGACAGTGACAAATAAACCTCATGTCTATGTTGATTGACAGGTGGCCATGTTATTGCAACTTTGAAACAGACCAAGTTCTGATTATCGATTGTCGCAATTTTTGTATCTGTTAGTCACTCTGGTAAGAATTATCAACAATTACATAAAGCGTATTTTAGGGTCGGTTGTACTATTTTTTCCCACATGGTGTAAATATACGTTAACATTTAATTTTAATCAAATGTTATGACAGATTGAACCAAAATTAGAAACACAGATACATTTCGCCAATAAATCTTTATCATAACTCTGATTCCGAATTAAAATTAACATAACCGGCATAACTGTAAATAACAGTTGAAAATATGATATTTGTCATCAGCTAACTGTGAAACCAAATAGGTTGAAAGATGCAATTTGCAGCATAAGATTCCTAAGACGTCGATTTGTCTAGTTTGATCTTAAAGAGTGTTCTTTGCTTCTATAGCCGATTCATTTTTTACAAATATGTCCTTTTTCTAATGTACAATGTGATATATAACGTGACAAAAACTGTAAAAATATTTTGGCAGGAAAGAAATATCAGACCCATGTAAAATACAATGTTTTAAATGTTACCAATTATCTTAAGCCTCGCTCATTTCTCTGCGAGGGAAAGGGTAGGAAACGAAAATGTAGGCACATTGTTAAAGTCTGAAAATTATTTAAAAAAAAAACCTTCGAAATCGTTTAACCGCCACACATAAATAACTACAAAAAAACATACCATCTCTTGCATCCAGCAATCCATGATAAAAGAACTGGCTACTGGGCACATTAATATTATTTGGAAAACCAGGACTCTTTCAGAATCTGGCACTGAGTTACATTTAGTTCATTGTATCGCATTTGTTACAATAATTCACTGTTTATCACCTAAAATATTTTTTTCGAAAACGAAAGTGTCGGAAGATTTATCAGGAAGGGACGCTTTTTGGCGAAAGGGAAGGGAAGAGGCTCACGTCACCATGCAAAGCGCCGAAAGAATACTAAGAAAATGAAAATACTACCAGCTCGCAATCGGTGCCGTTGCCACAACTAAAATGACCACGTGCTTACTATAATTTGCCATATCGTAACAGACAACTTCGGCAGAACTCGGTCACGGGCAGGAGGGCAGGATTTTCATTGTTGCAGGCTAGCAACACACCCGTTCCGAGCAAAATAAGCTGGTGGAAAGCTGAAATATATATATCGATATATACAATAAATGCACAAATGCAGAACGTTTTATTTCATAGGACTGGCGAGATCTGCGTTTGCAAAAGAATGGAAATGGATCATAGGCGTCCGCTGGGGGCATGAACAAGCGTTTAAGAGTGCGTTATCAAAGTCAAATAGTGCGTAAAATATCCACATTCTTATTTTACACTCTTCTTAAAAACGAGTCAACAGTATTCAGAATTGATTTCATTATGTAAATTAGCAATTTTATGGTGGACATATCCAAGAGAGAGAGATCCGATAAGGAAATATTTATTATTTTTGGCCATAACTTTTTTAAATATATATATATATATATATATATATATATATATATATATATATATATATATATATATATATACATACAGTGTGTCCCGCTTTTCACAAATCCACCCTAATATCTCAGTTATTAATAATGCGATTTTCTTCAAATTTGGGTGGTAATTATATGTTGGAAAAATGAATTATTTGGCATAGTAAACATTTTCATTTTTATTAGCATGCGGTTTTAAGGGGTAAAATAGCGTAGTTTTGTTGGCAAAAGGATATTAGGGCTTATTTTAGACAAATTTTTCTATCATATTTGAATTCAGCATGTCCAAAAACCCCTTAATCCATATTCTCAATGATCTCAAAAACGAATTGTGGCAGAAACTAAAAATTTATTAATTTCTTAAAAAACACTTTTTAAATTTTTTATAACTTTATTTAGTTGCTATAACAAACTAAAAACAACTTTTTTAAAATTCTGGTCACTTCAATTTCAATTTCTTGACAACGCTTGCCTAATCCTAAGACAATAATAATTAGATTTAATTTTATAAATTCCTATATTTAAATCTACTTATTTCGCATATGTTTGAAATTATTGAGTGCAAATTTATAACATTACTCTTGCTATACTTCTACTTTGGTAGTCTTATAGTTTGTTTGCAATATGTGTTTCAGAATAAGAATTTATAATCAAAAACAGTAAATATTTCCCTATCGGACCTCTCTCTCTCTCTTGGATATTTCTCACCTTAAGACAAGAGCCTATTATATTTTATATTGTAATCCTAGGCAAAATTAAGTTTCTAAAATTTTCTCCCCCATGATTATTCAACGCGAACGTTCTACTCATTCATCCCAAATTCACCATAAACTGTTCAATATTCTACAAAGGGACTTAAATATTCAAATAAAATATAATACGATGTAGTATAAAATAAAATAACATGAAAAAAAGTGAAAAGTCTGCATAATATTTGTTTCTATTAAAGTTTAATGTCGAATACGAATTTGTTAAATTTCATCTAACATAGTTGGGCGTTTTGCTACTAGAGGCAGTATCATAGCGATGACCATGGACGCTAAAAGTGGTGACGTCATAATCACACGGTAAAATACGAATTGTGTTCCAAGCCATTTAAGAGCGATCCTTATATACTGCTGCTATTAGGGTCAAAATTAGGAGCACCTTTCTAAATATGGTTAGGTTAGGTTATTTTTCATATTTAACTATTGACACGGGGGCGAGCGTAGGTGCGTCTTTACTATGTACATACTTCGGTATGCGATGTAAAGCAACGACAGGCGCAGTTAGTACTTGGATGGGTGACCGTTCCAACGGAAACCGCGTTCTCGCCTCACACATCTTCCAGCGGCTTGTATATCAGTGTATGCGCGGAAGCTATACAACCTTAGGCGAGGGTTGTATAGGAGATATACCATCCTTCGGAGGGGATGTAAAGCCGTCGGTCCCTTGTCTATAAAATGTTAGGCAAGTAAAAGATCCCTACTCTTCTTAAGGGAAGAGGTTCGGCAAAATTCCTGGTTAGGGGTAGTTCGTCTACAGGCGTCGGTGATAGGCCTCAGTAGCGGAAATAGGCCGACGTTAAATAAATGTATAAAAAAAAAAACTATTGACACATGTTTTTATATAACTATAACTAATTGATACAAATACTCTACCAGTTAAAAATGTTTTAATTTGTTGGAATAATAATTAAAACAATTATTTATATTTCAAATGGACTAGGCATGTGTACGTTCGAACGTCCGTCTTAGCTTATTTTGTTTCTGTCTGTAAACTCTTGTCAATATTTACAGTATTTGAGGTTAAACTTCTTTCGTAGACTAATCTTTGCTTTTGTGTACTCTTTAGAAAACTGCATTATAGTAGATAGCTTTATAACATGTTTCTCTGTCAGTTTAATATTCAAAAAAATTACAGTATTGACGATAATAAGTCGATGAGTTACAGTAAACAATTTAAATAACAACTTTTCCGTAGTGTCCGCGTCAGAAAACAACGTGAACAAGCTTCGAGTCACGTCCGAATTGATAAACGCATGCGTAGTAAAATTACAATATTGCTAAATCTTAATCCAAAATACTTTTTAATATAGTTTTAATATAGGAAGAAATAAATTTCACTGGCAATAATTAAAAAAAATATTTCAATACTTAAATATTTTTATCGAGTAAGAAAATTGGAAATATATTTTTGTGTCTGTATGTTAAGAGGCAATAAGGTTCACTATTAATTCAGTATGGAAACATTGAGGTGGGGATGAAACGGCACACTAATAGCGTCTATTGTTAGACGTGTGTCAAAGCAGGGTCGGGCTCATAATTTTTCATTTAGCCTGAGAGCTTCGAGTGAGGGTATCATATGTAAATAAATATGTGTTATGTGTTCCTGATAACTAAATTCGGTGATTTACTAATATTTCGTCTTTTATGCCAACTAAATACGTGCAACCCACAATACTTCACGATGTATTGTGTGTCACCGCGGTTTTGTTTGTAACTGGTACGTATACACATAAAATCACGTCGCGATTACATTCGTACGGTCCTGTACGCCGCCTAAACTAGTATGGCTTCTGTGTTATCGACAGGACGATGTAATTCGATTACTTACAAATTTACTCGCTGCTGACTAGTGCGTGCAAACGCAGTCTTAAATAAACATAGGCAGGAAGAGGCACGACTATTACAAATCCCCTTGTAGCAATCAGATAGTTAAACATCAGTTTCGTTACAGCGATAAGTTTATAATAACATCTTAAAAAACTTTCACCTTCACCTGATTGCTTCGAAGTTTTTTACGAGCATAAAGCATAATGCACCCTTCCTGCATCATCTCCGGGAAGTAATCTTTGTACCATTTGATAAGAATGCGAAGGAAATTTATATTTTTGCAAAATCCTGTGTATTGACGTAAATGACAAGCCTATTATTTTTTAATGAAGACTTATGAACTGAAATGAAATTTTGGAGTTGCCATTTAAATGAATTGAGTTTTGACAATTATGGAACCGTAAGTGATATATATTTAATTTATTATCTGTTTTTGAAAGGTCTGCATCTGTGAAAAATAAATTAAAAATTGAATACCGTAATTTTTTTATATGGTGTATGATCTATAAACTAACATTCCGCCGTGGAAAATGCAAAAATATACGGGTGTTCCATTCAAAATAGCGAAGTTGGTTGCCGCATCCGGTATAACCAGAAGTGGTGGAAAAATACAAATATTTTAGTTGGAAAGAACACCATGGAAAACCTGTGTAAAAGAAAAATCGTAGTTTCGGAAATACAGATAGTTTCAGGTCGTGGTGATGTCAACAGGACTGGCGCTCAGTTGAGGAAGATTTCGCTCTTATGACGGACGTCGTCAGGAGCTCGGTACGAGAGAGACCAGGGAGTTTCGTATATAGTTTGTCGTTGCGCCCAGCTTCGGCGTAGTTACTTTATTTTAAGGTATTGTTTAGATTTTAGGTAGGGAAGGTGACCCTGATCATGCCTACTTAGTGTTCAGGGAAGATAGCCCTGCTAGGGAAGATGTCCCTAGATTGAGGTATAATTTCTTTATTAGATTTTCAGGGAAGAGGTCCCTGCTAGAGTAGATGACTCTAGATGTAGGGGAGTAATTTTTTCCAAAAGCTAGTATATTACATTTTTTAAATATATACAAAAGACGGTGAACGTTTTAATTTAAATAATGTTTATTTACACTATACAAGAGCCTAGCACTTGTTTGTACTTAGAGAACTGCCTGGAGTAATTGCTTGTAGGTTAAATCGTGGTGGACTGACGACTGAATGCTTATGTCGCTGTGGACTGGATTAAGGCTCCTCTACACGTTGGCCAACACACTGGCGCACGTATTGGGCGTTATTAGCAAGGAAATTGGTAATCTGTCCATACGTTGAAAGGACGTTCAGTTTGTTTCGACGCAGGCCTTTATCAACAATGGATGCCATGAGGATAGCGGCTGCTGAGATTTATTTAATTAGTGTTATGAATTTAAAAGTTTCTTTGTTACTCATCGCCGCCATTATGTACCATAAAATACAAATTTAATATATGCACAGCACAAAATATCAACCCACAATCCTCCCTCGCATTCTAGGCCAGTGCAGCCAACGTGTGGATGTGACTACCAGCGTACGCCAGCGCCAAGGCCAACGCCCTTTGATGTGTCTTGAAAAACCGACAACACGACGGATCGATCGCCAACGTTTGGACCAGCTCTGCCAATGCCGCCAATACGGCCAATAATCTCCTCTACACGATGGCCATAAGCAATGGCCAGCGATATTGGCACACGCATTGGTCAACGTGTAGAGAAGCCTTTAGAAGTTGATGCGTTGAATACCGGACTGAGATTCGATTGATCGAAGTTAAGTTACTGGTCACATGCGGCTAACTGATGCGGATGACTGATTTTCCTGCATTTTTGTTTCCGCGCCGCCCGAGCTGAGTTGTTGCACATTGGAACGCGCTGCAGATTGGCCAGCGGCCGATGGGGAAGAGCCTAACCGGGCTGTTACTAGGAAAGCCGGTTAGCTTCCTTGAACTGGATTGCGTCGCAGACTGATACGTTATAATTTTAGTGTCCTGAGAATATTTGAATAAGTTTTAATTAATTTGGTGTTTATTATTGCAAAAATAAAATGGTTCCTGACTTTTTTGTTGTGGTTTGAAGGTGCTGTGGTATAAATGATGCCTAGATCGAATTTTTTCAAAATTTAAAAAAATAGTCATAAATTAGACGTTTGTTGACAATGACACATCCTGTGTGGATATGAATCTCGTTTACTGATGCCCCAAGGCATGTTTTCGCACCACGCCTGGCTCTGGCTGATCTGATTTTACCTTCGCTAATTTTAATTTTGTTGCCACAGAAAAAATTACGCGGACACCTATGGAACGCATAAGCATATAATGAATAAATAAATACAAATTCTCGAGTTAAACTATTGATTTGTCACTATGCCAAATTTCATTTAAAAACAATGTCTTGTATTATTAATTAGATTTATGTTGAGGCTTCAACGGACAAATACAGGGTCGACGGTAAAACTTTTTTATATCAAAATGTTATGTAAATGAAATCCTGTAGTTTATTTGCGTTTTAAACCATTAAAAATGGGGTAGGTATCTGTGTTAAAGCACTATTATATATAAAAATAGATGTGCGCATGTTTAGTCCAAATAATGCATGACGTAAATACGGTATGTGCATACGATAACTCTGATATTTGCAATTTATTTATTTCAATGATAACCGAGCTCATAAAAAATTGACCAAAATATCTTCCAATGTAAACAAACTCGCGTCAAAAGTGGCGGCTTTGGTTTATTGTGTTTAAAAATCTTTCAATTCTTGAACAGGGATGGTTTCAGAAACAATTTGTCTCACGCATAAGCGATATGGACAATTATTTGTATGACAGTTCCTTAAGAATGTATTAGGTCAGGTTATAAAAATATTTTTAAGGCTTTAGATTTAAACATTTGGTAAAGAAATACTAAAACATTAAATTGAATAAAAGAAAAATTTAACTAACATTAGAATAACGCATTTGTAGATAGTGAATTCAGAAAAACTTGGTATACATATTGCATATCATCGCATTCGAAATGAATTATTCTATACCGGGTGATTTTTTTAGTTGGTACAGCACCTTTTTCTCGCTTATTATTATTATTAAAAATAGAGTTTTGAAATTTTGCAGGCACACTTAAAGACATTTTTTGCATCTAATGTACTTTGTTTTTATTTTTCTGCTGTTTCCCGTCTAACCGGAAGTGATGTCAACTTTCAATTATCAAATGATACACTATAGTTTTTCTTTTGGATTTCAAAACTAGATTTTTTCTGAATTGGAATGTGTAAAAAAAGTCTTCGATCAGAGAGGACGGTTTTTGAGATAATGTGATTTTAAAGGTTTTCAGGCGTTGAGGTGAGATATACGAGGCACTAAAAATCGAGTTACCCATGGAATGATTTTGTAGCAGATTAAAATTGCCGTCAAAACACGTAGTTGACGCATGGCAGGTCAATAGAAGTTCACAAAAAAATAGTGAAGAAAATGGAAAATGATTATACAAACGAATATTTCTTAAATATCCTTATGATTTTTAACCAAAATGGTCAAAGATATTTACCAAATTGTCGCAGATTCAATGCAGAATATCCAGAGAAAAGAGGACTTGATCGTCGATTAAAAAAAAAAGAATTACAAATTTAAGAACTTCAGGACAATTTAAAGTGAAACGAAGAAGAACTCGGTGACGAGGCAAAAGGATAATTAATTAAATATTCTATTGGCCATTACGGAAAATCCAGGTATTTAAATTCGTTAACTAGAAGTGCAATTTGACATATCATATTCTTCCATCCAGAAAATATTCAAACGATACGGGCAGCATCCTAAATGTACGTTTAGATTGGGCACAAGAATCAGGATTTGTATCGAGATTTATCCATATACACGTATCAGAAAAAACTTGTATATATGCATATATGTCTGAGGTATGAAGGTACGTTTAGATTGGGCACAAGTATCTGGATATATATCGCCTCGAAATTTTGCGTCTTTATACTCCTTACATCCCCAACATCGGAGTGCCTTGTCTTCAATGAGATGAGTAACACGGTTTTTTTCTTTCGTCCACGATGACATTTTTCATATGTCACTTCTTCCAAAACCACCACAAATTATAAAAGTATGCGCTGATTCCATATACACAATGTATGAGGGATAACCAGCGAATTATCACTGCGCACACAAATGAGGATTTGTATAATGATTTGTCAAATAAACAAGTATCTCACACAAATCCAGATACTTGTGCCCAATATAAACAATGCTTTACAAATATTCGATACAACAAAAGTTACTTCCTGGAGATTTTCCCAGACGAGGCCAGTTTTACCAATAACGGCATTTTCAATCGACATAACGTATACTACTTGTCCACGGTGAACTTAGACCTAACTAAACCCAGGAACTTTCAGATAATTTGAAAGTCCAATGTTTGGGTTGGGCTTATTAACAATCAACTGATTGGACGTGTTGTTTATGATCAAAATCTCACTGCAGCGTTTTATTCCCAAAACATACTGCCTTTCTTGGAAGAAAATTATCTAGATAATTTACCTTTGGCAACACTTAGAGAAATTTACTTTATGCAAGACGGAGCCCTAGCTCACAATGCAAGTGGTGGACGGTCTTCTAACAGTTATCTTTGAGGATAGGTGGATCGGAACCTCCGTGCCCATTAGAAGCCAGCGAAATCCACGGATCTCAATCCACTGAATTTTTTTATGGAGTCACAATGTTTATGAATTCGAACGCGAAACAAAAGCGGCTTTGAAAGCACTTGTTGGTGAAATCTGTCAAGAGATGAACCCCCAGTTTATTGAAAACACAACAGAAAGTGTCAGGAGAAGAGTTGAAAAGTGCTTACAGCAAAATGGCGGCTTATTTGAAAATTATTTGTGATAATTTCCGTGTTATTGCAGCTTCATGTTTAAATTTTTGTCACTGTTTGAAATAAAAATGTTCATTGTTTTTTCTCATTTTTTTAATCATTTTTTTGCGAACTGACGCCAGAAATGCTAAATTCAAAGATGACAACGCAAACCAAAAGAATGCCTGCAAAATTTTAAAACTATATTTTTAATAATAAGCGAGAAAAAGGTGCTGTACCACCCAAAAAAAATCACCCGATATAATGTTGAGGATACCCCATATATGTACTTTAAAAAAAATGATTTTTTATCAAAAACCAACACTTTAAAATTTATTACCCACATCACATAACATACAATATTAATTTATTATCAAGAATTATTGTTTGTGTGGTTGTCAACGTAGAAAAAGAACAATTTTATCCTAGTCACAGTCGCTTTATGATTATCGGTAACAACCTTAGCGTAAGTAATAGGGCTGTACACCGACATTTATTAACACTAGAAATCAAATTATAATAGATATAACACCAACAACGTGGCGTATATCCAGCTTAATCCAGAATTGGCATGTGTCTGTTTGTGTAACACCACCAATGGATAAACTTTGAAATTAATCTCATCAAGGCACCCAAAAAACCATTCCGAGATCCCCGGAGAACCGATAGAGATAAATATCGATGTCAACTCACGGAGAACTTGGAACGGGTTAATAAGAGGGTGCCCAGAACGAGTGGCGAAATAGAGCAATATGTCAAAATCTTGCAAACAGCCACGAGACAAGCTCTTGAGACATCCTGCCCCTTGAGGTCCTCGCAACAGCAAAATGAGTCCACCAAGTGGTGGTCTTGTTAAAGAACGCTATAACCCCGATATACTTTTCGACGTTGTAACAAAATCCGACTTAGGAAATATTTCGTAAGAAAAGCGTGCTTCACGTAAAAACGCCGTGGAGGAGGTTTTTAATTCTTGGAAATATATTTTTGCTCTTCGGAGCGTTTTTTATGCCAAATTTTCGCTAACTCTTCGAGGAGCGTTAATTTGGTAAGTGTAGTAAATGTCGCTGCACAGGGACGTAATGTCGCCCCGACCACCCAATTTTGGAAAGTATTCTAAAATTGGACTTGAACTTCCAAATTTCCAAGATTAAAAACCCTTTTACGAATCCACGTTGTCAAGCACTGCAACTCTTACGAAGTATTGAATATGAGGACAAGTTAGTCCAACGACTATTCAAAGTATATCGGAAGTTATAGCGAAAATAGCCCTTAGCGACATGGGACCCCCATCATTTCCTAGCAGTCGATTTTGACGGGGAAATGATGCGTTTTGACGGGGTTTGCCCTAAACCGGTTCCTCAGTGATTCGGAGTCAAAAAAGTATCTATACCATGTACTCACACGTGCATGGGATCTGCCTTGCCTGAACGTAAAATTTGTTATTGCATAATACAAACGAAGTAGATACGCTTCAAGCAATTTTAAGCTCCGAGGAGCGACCAAAATTTATGTGAATTAATAAAATACGTTTATAAGACAGGCAAGCATAAGCCCACCAAAATTTCAGTTACATGAACTGTTCCTTGAATCTTTTTGTGCATCGTTAGCTTTTCAAACTGCATATTGGATGGTAGTTGGTACCGTATGAATCGTCCCGTTCCTCACCATGTGTTGTACACGGGTCAGACCATTGTTTGTTAACATTTTCTCTGAAGAAGTTGTTGTAAAAACATAAATTTTTTAAAGATTTAATATACATTTTTTGAACTTTATATTGTCTTTTACTTGTGTTTTCTAACAAAATTTCCCTTTCAGATTTAATTTTAAGAGAGTGTTAAACAGACAGTGTTAGATTTATAGTGTTACGACGTCTTCCAATTGATACCATCAGAGCCGCAGTTAAGCATAAACGACAGTAAGTATGATTTATCCATTAATCTCCGTCTGAAACAGTCACTTGAACCCTAAAAATTTTGTGAACGTAATATTTTTATTTAGTATTTAGAAAAGGTTGAGGAAAAAGAAAATTAATTTTTTCTTTTTCCTATTTTTTTCAATTTTTCTAAGTTTTTCGAACAAAAAATACGTCCTTCAGACTTCCATCAAAGCATGGATCGTTCACATGGCGCCCGAGCAGGGACCATGCCGTCCCCAAACCCAACAAATCCTTTCTCATTCATGGCGGAAGACTCCGAGGGGTCGACCCCAAGAGAATTTTATGAGCGAGTCACCGCACCGCTCGTCGACGACGGTTCTAGAGGGATAGAACCACAGCGACTGTTTCCGGAGGGAGATAATGTTAATTTATCAGCTTCACAGCCACAAACTGCTTCGATGGAAAGTATGTTTCTGAAAATGGCAGAGGGCTTCGTGCAGGCGATACAGAACGTGTCGACCTGTACGCCCCATGAGAGACAAAGATGTCCGAACGTGACGTTCCATGGGCTTGATCATGAAGATCCAGAAGCATTTCTGAAAATTATGGAGGAATATTTCGACAGAGCTCGCATAAGCCACGACTATGATCGCCTCCATAACGTAACTGGCCAACTCAAGGGCGAAGCTCAACGATGGTCCGAACAATTTAGGACGTTGACTACTTCGTATGCCTTATTCAAGGAAAGATTCCTTACGAGATTTAATTCTCCCGACATACAGTCACGAGCTATTGCTCAACTGTATGCCGTCAAGCAAACGTCTTTAGACGACACGGCAGTGTTTATCACAAGGAAAACCTGTCTTTTCGATCGTATTGATCCCTTTAAATCCGAAGCCATCAGAGCTCGGGTCATCATGGACCAACTGCGTCCAGAAATTAGGTCACGCTTGAGAAGCAACCTAATTTCAAACACCGAGATGTTAATAGCAGCGGCTACTAACGTCGAGCGGGATTCAGCTGACGAACAGACGTCGCTAATCCAGCTTATTGATCAACGTCTGTCCCGCGCGTCTTACTATCGAGAGCCGGGACACATAACTCAACAAAATTCTAGTAACAGGAGCAATGGAAGCCCAACTCCGACAGCACCGAGGGTGCATTTCCGAGAGGACGTATCTCGACAGGACGGTCCAGGCAGAGCGCCTGGTCGTCCTTTTTTTATGCCTAATTCTTCGAGCGGATCAGTGAATCCTGACCGCAGGCAAACTAATTTCAATGGCGGATCGGGGAAATTCCGAGTACCCGACCGACCGGCAACCCCGTGCCGATACTGTACAGACACAGTGCAGTGGCACTTCCATAGCCAATGCCCGAATAACCCTCACCTCAACAGGAGACCGGGAAACTTTCGAGGGGCCAGAGACCCAGGCCAGGGTCCATCTGCAAGATCCCCGGCACAACGGCCGAACCAAGGCGGCAGCAATGTCCAGTAATTTTTTTCGATACTCATGACCACTACGACGCTCCTCTGCACAAGACAAGAGAGTCAATAAATTATATGAGCGAAGCGTTCCCTTTGCCTCGTATAAAAGTTCAAATTAATGAACATGCGGTCGACGCACTGATCGATTCAGGCTCGACGCGAAACGTTATCCATCCGAGGATGTTGGATAATTTTAAAAATCTCACGACACGTCGATCATTTGCGATGGCGTGCGGAGATCGAATGGTGGACTCTCTTGGCACGACAAAATTACAAGTAATAATTTCAGGCACCTCTTTTGAAATTGATTTTCAAGTAATCGAAAATTTGAACGAAACGATAATATTAGGATCACCATTCTTATATATGAACAATGTCGCATATGATTATGGCCGAAAATGCCTATATGCCGGCACAGAAGAGCGTATTACCGTCTTCTGGAATCAAGCTTCTCAGAGGGAGAGACAGCAGGCAAAGCTTCCTGAAGAGCTTGTCATAAATGACAAATTTCTACGGCCGCTGTTCGAGGAATTTGTCGATCTGTTCACTGCGGAACCGACTCAAGCAACCACAGTGACGGTGAAACACAAAATTACAGTGAAAGACACAAAACCATTTAATATCAGACCATATCCGATGTCTCCGAGTACTAAGAAAATCATGTACGACCAAATCGAAGAGATGTTAAAAGCTGGCGTCATCGAACCTAGCACTGCCCAATATAGTTCACCACCAGTGATAATAAAACGCTCCGACAAGAAACCACGATTTTGCATCGACTATCGCCATTTGAATGAAATGACCGAAGACGAGGCTTCCGTCTTACCCAAAATACACGAAAGTATTAAAGATTTAGGAAATTCGAAGATTTTTTCTGTGTTGGATTTAAAAAGCGGATATTGGCAAATACCGCTAGATGAAGCATCAAAAGATTTTTCGACTTTTACCACTCCTGATGGGGCAGCTTACAGATTCAATGTCATGCCTTTCGGACTCAAGACAGCTCCCTGTACCTTTCAGAAATTCATGGCAAAGGACGTTTTAACGGGTTACCTGCACCATTTCTGTAAAGTGTATTTAGATGATATAATCGTTTACAGCGTAAACGTGAAGGAGCATATGTCCCACTTGAGATTAGTCTTTGAAAGACTACGTCTGCACAATCTGAAAGTGTCACCGGAAAAGTGTGTAATAGCGACGAATGAAATTCAATATTTAGGCCATACAATTAGAACCGATACTTCCCAACCATTAGAAAAACATGTCTTACAAATTCAAAATTATCCCGTTCCAGCTACGAAAAAGCAGCTACAAAGTTTCCTAGGGCTTTGCAACTGGGTACGAGAATATCTACCAAATGTGGCGATGATCACGAAGCCACTAACGAAACTTCTTTCGAAGGAAAATCGTTTTCACTGGAACCATACATGCGATGAAGCATTTAGAAAATTAAAAGAATTATTATCCGGACCGCTGGAACTCCATCGGCCGGATTTTTCACGTCAATTCATTTTGCAAACAGATGCATCCCTTCAAGGCCTTTCGGCCGTATTATATCAATTGGGCGACAACGGCGAAAAATATATAATTTCGTATGCAAGTAACACGTTATCTCCAGCGGAGAGACGTTACCACATAAACGAGCTAGAATGCTTGGCGGTGGTGAACTATATTAAAAAGTACAAGATGTACTTAGCAGACAAACCGTTCTTGGTGAAGACGGACAACAGGGCGTTACTTTGGTTAAACAAACATAAGGACGACAAAACAAAATTTACTCGATGGTCATTACTATTGCAAGAATATGCATTCAAAATTGAACACTGTCCAGGAAAGGAAAATTTATTAGCAGATTTTCTAAGTCGTAACCCACAAAATCAGTATGTCGAGACAGACGATGAAGAGGAAAGAATGTTCCTACCAAATTATAAGTGTCCAGAACGTATTTCTGTTTTAACTCACTCAGAAATATACGAAGATATCGTACAGGCTCAATTGAGTTCAAGAGATATGCAAGACAAGATCCGCCGTTGGAATGATCTATTTCAACAGGAACAACGTTCCGATGCGGATCTTATTTTTATGAAAAATTTTCACGTCCAAGACGATGTACTTTTTAAAGATTGCGACCGAAATTTTAAATTGATAGTTCCAAAGAGGAAAATAAAAGAATTGATTTACCATTATCATGACCGAGATGAAGCATGTCATCCAGGAAGAGACGAGACTCTCAGGAAAATAGCGAAACGCTACTATTTCAATAATATGGCCAGGATCGTAGGCAGATACATAAACGACTGTCTGATATGCCAGTCTGTAAAAACAAGACAAGCCCAACCAAATGCTCCACTTAGAAGTCATGCACCACAAAATGCATTTGAAACCTTGAGCGTCGACGTAATTGGCCCGCTGCAGAGGACTAAAGACGCCGAAAACAGATATATGATTATCGTCGAAGACGTTTTCAGTAAATGGATAGAGGCAAAGGCATACATTCAGGTCGACGGCAGAACGATAGCCAAATATATCGACGAAGAAATAGTAGCAAGATTCGGAGTCCCTCGAGTCATAATATCCGACAACGGTGGTCATTTCAATTCCGAATGGTACATCACATTTTGCGAAAGGAATGGTATCGAACGATACTTAATTCCAGCATATCACCAACAGTCCAACCCCGTGGAACGACGGGTTCAGGAATGCAAGAAAATTTTAAAAACTCTTTTATTCAAAAAGCCAAACGACACTTGGGATCGCTACGTGCATCAAATGACATACATATTAAGAAATCGTAGGAACGCCGCTACAAATCAAACACCTAGCATGGTCGTGTTAGGATATGATCCAGCCGAAAGAGGCGAATGGGATTTGTATGCCTGGAGGCAAGAAAGAGCCAAGCAACAAACGCTTCCACGATACGAGCGAATCAAGGAAGCCCGTCTGGCCCAACAAAATTACAAGCAGAAATATGCGCCGAAAGAGGCCGTCACTCCGATCGTCTACAAAGTAGGAGACAGAGTCATGAGTAAGAGAAAAAAGAAGGTACATACCTTCACGCCGTCTTGGTCAGGCCCGACCAGAATTCTGAAGAAGTTTTCAGACGAAGTGTATCTCGTGCAAAAGGGAAATGTAACGACAAGAGTACATGTCGATGATTTGAGACCAGCCCCGCCAGAGGAGCACAACTTGGAAATCGAATCTTCCGATGAAGAAAATGCTAGTCCAGGCGGAACATCACTCGATGGAAATGATTCCCCGTTCTCAGACGATTCCACAGAACCTCCAACGCCGGAGCAAACGGTTGTACAAATTCATGCACCGCCACGAGATGCTTCCACTTCTGATTCAGAATCCAGTTCTGGAGATTCAATCATCTTTTTATAACATTTTTCAACCTAGGCTAAGTTTTAACTTAGTGCTAGGTTTATTTTATATCAAAATTTCCATACCAACTTCTTGTCGTGTCAGGCAAAAGTTGGTATTTTTTATGCATTTTTTACAAGTTATTTTCATCTGAGGATATTGTATCCACATACAAATCTTCAAAATTCACTGCAGCAACTCTGACCGTGTCCGGCAGAGTTGGTATTTTTTATAATTTTTCTAAGTCCTCATATGTTAACAAACATACACGTCTGTAAGCAGAGTCCGACCCAAAGGGTCCAAACAAATGTTCCATTGGCACGGCATGGAAAGACGACGACTCTGACGCAAGGGCGCGATTCAGATGAGTCTAGCAACTCAAGGGCGAGATGCCGCCACGTCTGCTGGAGGGGCAGATGCAACGATCCGACGGATGCAGATTCTGTCGCAGATTTCTCCTAAGAAGAGATTTTAATAAAAACGGAAACCATTTCAATCAGCATGAGTCTACAAAATTCAATGTTCATATTCTCAAAGACGACGATGTGATATCGGTCGCAGATTTCTCCCAAGACGGGATTTTAATAAAAACTATTTCAATCAGCATAAGTCTACAAAATTCAGTGTTCCTATTCTCAAAGACGACGATGTGTTATCGGTCGCAGATCCCCAGACGGGATGTAAACAAACATTTTACTAAAATTTTGTTTTATATTGTTTCATATAAACCGAGCAGAACCAATGTATAGCTGGAGCCAAGCAGTCCGAGGACCACCTAAGCTGTTCCAGAAGGCAGTTCGACACCGAAGGTGATCGACGAGGCATAGACACGAGGAGGAGCAGACGCAAGCCCGCATTAGTGGAAGAACACTAAGAAAGATAAGTGCGTCGAAAGTGTTTGTGTTGTGTCATCGAGAATCCGAGGATTCTCGAATTTTTCTTTTTTTTTATGCCTTTTTCATATACAATGTTCAATTATTCAATCGAATGCTATGCATCGATATATGTTCAAAAATTTATCACCATTTTAGATTTGCATCTATGTTTTGTTCAGATAGGCCGGTCTGAACGATAACCGAATACAACACATGGGAGACTACATCCAATGATCCATTTTATTTTCAAACAAACAATTTACCAAACGTTACACAAAAAGATTCACGGAAAGGAGGGGAGTGTTAAAGAACGCTATAACCCCGATATACTTTTCGACGTTGTAACAAAATCCGACTTAGGAAATATTTCGTAAGAAAAGCGTGCTTCACGTAAAAACGCCGTGGAGGAGGTTTTTAATTCTTGGAAATATATTTTTGCTCTTCGGAGCGTTTTTTATGCCAAATTTTCGCTAACTCTTCGAGGAGCGTTAATTTGGTAAGTGTAGTAAATGTCGCTGCACAGGGACGTAATGTCGCCCCGACCACCCAATTTTGGAAAGTATTCTAAAATTGGACTTGAACTTCCAAATTTCCAAGATTAAAAACCCTTTTACGAATCCACGTTGTCAAGCACTGCAACTCTTACGAAGTATTGAATATGAGGACAAGTTAGTCCAACGACTATTCAAAGTATATCGGAAGTTATAGCGAAAATAGCCCTTAGCGACATGGGACCCCCATCATTTCCTAGCAGTCGATTTTGACGGGGAAATGATGCGTTTTGACGGGGTTTGCCCTAAACCGGTTCCTCAGTGATTCGGAGTCAAAAAAGTATCTATACCATGTACTCACACGTGCATGGGATCTGCCTTGCCTGAACGTAAAATTTGTTATTGCATAATACAAACGAAGTAGATACGCTTCAAGCAATTTTAAGCTCCGAGGAGCGACCAAAATTTATGTGAATTAATAAAATACGTTTATAAGACAGGCAAGCATAAGCCCACCAAAATTTCAGTTACATGAACTGTTCCTTGAATCTTTTTGTGCATCGTTAGCTTTTCAAACTGCATATTGGATGGTAGTTGGTACCGTATGAATCGTCCCGTTCCTCACCATGTGTTGTACACGGGTCAGACCATTGTTTGTTAACATTTTCTCTGAAGAAGTTGTTGTAAAAACATAAATTTTTTAAAGATTTAATATACATTTTTTGAACTTTATATTGTCTTTTACTTGTGTTTTCTAACAAAATTTCCCTTTCAGATTTAATTTTAAGAGAGTGTTAAACAGACAGTGTTAGATTTATAGTGTTACGACGTCTTCCAATTGATACCATCAGAGCCGCAGTTAAGCATAAACGACAGTAAGTATGATTTATCCATTAATCTCCGTCTGAAACAGTCACTTGAACCCTAAAAATTTTGTGAACGTAATATTTTTATTTAGTATTTAGAAAAGGTTGAGGAAAAAGAAAATTAATTTTTTCTTTTTCCTATTTTTTTCAATTTTTCTAAGTTTTTCGAACAAAAAATACGTCCTTCAGACTTCCATCAAAGCATGGATCGTTCACAGTCTCAAGGGCTGACTGACCTCAAGAAGAAGGCTAGGACTTCGTTCAACAAAGCAAAACTGACAAGACAGGAATCCGATTGGGAATCATACAAAACCAATCTGAAAGAGTTTAAGAGACACAGAGATGCGTGGAGAACCTACTGTGAGGAAATCGAAGATTACTCTCAGACTGCTAGGTTATGCAAAATTCTCGCCAAAGACCATGACCTATGCTTATTAAAAAGGAGTGATGGTACAAGAACCAGCGACTTTCGTGAAAGCCTAGAGTTACTCAGGCCCTCTAGAAGCAGTCCAGTCAGGCTATTTATTTTTCGATTGCAACAGATACTGGACCGCTAGATGGCGCCTGCTTACTATTTTACATGTCACTATCGTAAAGATACCGAGATCTACCAAATAGTCAAGGGATCCTCGTGTCCCATGCCTACCTTGCACTGACGAAAATCAACAGCTCGAAACTGCAGTCTGCAAGTGGTATGGGATGACTGGCACGAGAGCACCTTTAAGTAGGATCAGTCATTCGGCTGGTGTTTGTTTCAATCGAAGCATTAGCGTTTTATTGGTAATATGCGATTATTACACTTAACGCGCCAGGCTTGTAACTTGTAATTCAGCGCTCGGCGGGGCACATAGCCCGGAGAGTAGCTGTTGGTTACATTCCTTATAGTAAAATAAGGATTTTATAGAGGAGCTTGCCCTCTAGAAGCACACTTTTTATATATATATATAATCTCGCGCTCTCTAGCGCCGAAACTATGCGGAATTCGAAAAAGGTAGACAAAACCTGTAGGAAATTTTATGCTTTACAATTTTGCTCTCTGGATATTTTGCACCAAAATTCACAATTTTTCCTGAAAATAGAGAAAAATGCGAACAAACTCTAAAATTCATATAAATACATATATTTCTCAAAAACAACCCTTTTTGGAATTGCGGGGGGTGAAAATCATGTTTAGACAATCCAAATACTTAACTTTTTACAGGTCTCATTGCTGTGGGATTTTCTTTAATTTTTCCTAATTTGAAGGGACTATAATGTAAATACATTGAGAGTGTGTAGTTAGAATTGAAAGTGATGTCAAAAGTGTATCAATCAACAAGGACGACATAACAATTTATTTCATTTCGTTAATATTTTTCATTATTTTTCTAAACTATAAGATTGGAATTACTTATTTTAAATAAATATTTTCGGAAATATATCCTTTTTTTAAATTTTACAACAAACAATTTTTGTATGCCCCCAAAGTTAACAAACAGGCTTCGTAACAATCCAAAGGATTGAGATCAGAGATCTGGGTATAAAAAGAACAAACTATTTTTTTGTAATATCGTGAAACATCAAAGTTAAAATTCTCTGTTAGTAAGTACCTTTAATGCCTAATAATTAAATTAGTCTAGAAATTAACCGCAATGTTTAATAAAGATTACAATTATCTAATCTGACACCTCCAATGCACGCTGCTCTTTTCAAAGCGTTATTACTTGGCGATAGTGGAAGAATAAACAATTGTTGCCCCTGAACTTTCAAGCGAGTATCAGTATGGGGTCGCACTAAAAAAACCGATAAAAAACGTGCACGAAAAGTGCTCAAACCACATGATGTATCACAAGTTGGCATTTTTAAGGTCAATTTTTTTATTTAGTTGTTACTTGCTGAGAATTTTAAAGAGGAAAACTTATAAAACGGAATATTTTTTATTGAGATATAGCAATAACACTCCCGCTTCTGTTCACATAGCGACCGACAAATCGCGTGTGCTTGGTCGTAATTTAAAAAAAAATTATTCTGCATATTGTACCTGGAGAGGTCAGCGGCCAAGCAGGTAAATTCGGAAAGTCCCAATATTTTTATTACCGATATATTGATGGCATTTTAATATATTTATTACGTTTATATATAAGGGCTCAAATATTTATTCCCTGCGTTAGAATGTTATTTTTATTTTAATATTATAGCACATTTTCCATTCAGTTTTGTATCAGCCTCAGCCCGAAGTTATTAAGTTTTTGTCTTTAAAGACATGTTAAATAATTTACTCAACAAGATTACCCTACCAGCGCTACAGTATCTACTTTAGCAGGTAACCGTGACAGATGGCATGATGCTGTTGGACGTGCCATCCACCAAAGAGAAATACTTAATGCATGAGTCACAAAACAATGAACAAAATATGTAAATACGCTCTAGAGTTTATTTTGCACGATATGGAATATAGAAAAAAATGTTGTAGATTATTTGTAGTGCTAAAATTAAAGCACTTTTTCAGAGTACTTAGTGCGACGAGATGAAAAGAGACAAAGTGTAAATGAACTGAAGCAAAAATAGTCATAGGGGAAGATAATAAATATCTTAACTTCCGTTTCAATTATTGTCAAAACTAATTTTTTTAAACGGTAAAATTTTATTTCAGTCCATGATTCTTTAAAAAATAAGGTAAGAGCACCAAAGGTTGCCATGTTAAGGATGCATTTTATTGTGAAAGTTTAGTAAACGCTACTAAAAATATTTTGAATATGATAATGCGTAATCTCAAGGTCTATTTTTACTTCCACGTCCAGTGGAAGTATAGTAACGCAATTTTTTTTTATTGAAATAGGCTTAAAATGTCATGAAACGTCGAGATTTTAAATTTGAGCGAAAAAAAATTCTGTCTGTCGGTCTGTTTATAACTTTTTTGTGCGCGCGTTTAACCGTTTATGATATTGACTTGAAATTTGGTACATTTATGTATTATAACGAGATCTGGAACTAGATTATATGTTAATCTAATTCCGTTGAAGGGTTCGGGAGTAAATGGGGTAAATAGGCAAAGCAAGCACGTAAGAGTCCATAACATTGCAATTTAGGGCATGTACGAAAAGTCAAGGTCTCAAACTTTTTTTTGGCATCAGGTCGTAAAGTTTTTGTTGCGTTTTTATGTGCCGGGAACTACTAATCTCAACTATACGGCTCTATACTATTTCGTTCGCAAATTGACCCGCTTACCTTTATAGGTTTTTAATGTGCGTCGGCTTGTTTGATGACACCAGGCCGAATGGCCCAACGGTGATAATAATGAGGTCGTAAAGTTTTGTTGTTTTTTTTTGAGTGCACCATAAATCTGACCTCGACTATACATTTTGGAAGCTAACTCAGTTTTGCATTATTTTTTAATGAAGAATCATCTCGAGAATCATGATCGGACATAAATTAGGGGGTTGATGTTTAAAAACAATTTTTAGGTGTAAAAATTTAGATCTTTCAATTAATAGATGAAGGAATGTTTTTTCTTACTTCACACCTCTTGTAGACTAGCGTGAAAAGGTCGTAATATCTGTAGAGGCATTCTGACTCCAGCATCCTCCCCGTTGATTGGCCAACACTATACATCATTTTTTAAATTTTTTATATATATATCGGCGGATACGTCTTGCAGTTATTTATAAACATTAATAAACAATTCACATTAGAATTGCTCATTTAGTGGAATCATGATCGCATCACGAGCCGATGATTTGAATTAATAGTTTTGCGTAATTTTCTAACATTTTTATTATCATGTAAATATTATTATTAAATTCTCATAACATAAAACGATAAATTAGGAATATCGCTTTAAAACCATACGTGTAAAAACTGGTTATGTGTTTAAAACTGTTTGTGATAAAGTCTGGTTAAATAAATCCGCCAAAATAAATATATAAAAATATTGTCTACCTATATCAGTATAAAGATGATTAATGATCGATGTCTCGACGTTCCGTCTCATATTTATACAAGATGAAGTAAACTGTACTAATCAGTAAGATCGCTATAAAACTTTGCGTCCGTTGTTCACGTTGGTTACATGTTACATTAAAAAAAATTATATAAAAAATATTTTTTAAAACAGCTTTTATTTAAATGCTCTAAAAAGTAGAAAATAACCTCTGAAGTAAGTAAATGAAACCCATAATTTTGTTACATTATATAATTTTTTGATGATATAAAAGCTTGTCGCGAGATTTTCCTGTGTAAAGGAAATTGCTCGCGACAAGTTTGTATTTTTGACTAGAAATTCGTAATCCGCTACCCCGAAAACCCCCAGATATCGATTTGGATCTAAATGACAAAAGTCGTCAGCCATATTGGCGCCGCCATTTTGAATTTCCGAATTTCGACCAAGAATTCATAATTGGCGATCTCGAAAACCCCCAGATATCAATTTTGAATCTAATTGGATCATAAACGATAAAGTCGTTCGCCATCTTGAAGCCGCCATCCTGAACTAAATTTTTGACTAGAAATTCGTAATCGGCGAACCCAAAAACCCCCAGATATCGATTTTGATCGATTTGGATCTAAATGAAAAAAGTTGTCCGCCATATCGGCGCCGCCATTTTGGATTTTTAAATTTTGACCAAGAATTCATAATTGGCGATCTCGAAAACCCCCAGATATCAATTTTGAGTCTAATTGGATCATAAACGATAAAGTCGTCCGCCATCTTGAAGCCGCCATCCTGAACTAAATTTTTGACTAGAAATTCGTAATCCGCAACCCCAAAACCCCCAGATATCGATGTTGATCTAAATGACAAAAGTCGTCAGCCATATTGGCGCCGCTATTTTGGATTTTAAAATTTCGACCAAGAATTCATAATTGGCGATCTCGAAAACCCCCAGATATCAATTTTGAGTATAATTGGATCATAAACGATAAAGTCGTCTGCCATCTTGAAGCCGCCATCCTGAACTAAATTTTTGATTAGAAATTCGTAATCGACGAACCCGAAAACCCCCAGATATCGATTTTGATCGATTTGGACCATAAATGACAAAAGTCGTCCGCCATATCGGCGCCGCCATTTTGGGTTTTTAAATTTTGACCAAGAATTCATAATTGGCGATCTCGAAAACCCCCAGATATCGATTTTGAGTCGAATCGTATTAAACGATAGAATCGTCCGCCATTTTGAAGCCGCCATCTTGTTTTTTTCTCATATGAAAATGTTAATGTTTAAATAAACTAACTAACAAACATTGCAAGTTTAATAAAAGCTTTTAATAAAAACGTATCAGTTCAACATACAAACGATACAGAAACAGAACAGAGCATTTAAATCGTAGCTTAGAGCCCAACAAGAGGGTGAAGTGTAGCAGCTCAAATCATTTAATTGTCACTTTCACTTTACAAAGTCACGATGAGTAAAGTTACTGAATTCATTGTTGTAGTGCCATCAATTAAGTACATAAATATTTCAATTTTATTATTAGGTAAATCACAAAATTCAGCTTGAAATTGCACCATAATATATTGCGTATTTTTAATAGGAGGCCTCGAGTCTACTACACACTTATTTGCTAATATTGGCAATGAATTATTTTTCCAAAGTATCAAGTGTCGTAATTCTAACTATCGCTATTTAACTGATAAGATTTGTTTTAAATGTTATGCTTAATTTATGTAACGTTAAAAATAACATTAATATATACAGGGTGTCCCACGACGAACTGCGGTAAACTAAAATGTCGATGGAGGCAACTCGGCTAAAATATTTCCAAGATGGTGACACTTCCGGTCATACCGGAAGTAGATGTCAACTTGCTTATTTTAAATGTGACACCCTATATATTATTATATTTTTGGATTGTACGCAAAATTCGAGGCCGATTTTGTGTATTATGTCTTATACCTAAGTCTCTCTGTTTTTGACATATTTCAATTTTTATGTCAAAAATGACGTTTTCAGGCCCTAAAAGAATTATCAATTCTTCCTATGAGGAAGCATTTATTATATAATTTGGGTTGGATTCTTTATTGAAAAAGACCTACTTTAGTAGAGTTTTTATAATATTTTGATGAGTATTAATACAGAGTGTTCATGGAAAGCTCCAATTTTTATAATCTTACCGTATTTACCATTAAAAATAAGGGTAAGTTTGTGTATGGATGTCTATTCCAAAAATTTTTAGTTTTCGAAATTTTGCTGTGGATTTTAAGTTCAATTACTCATAGTTGGCTATGACGGCGTTGAGTGCTAAACAAATGTATGTAAGCTGTCACTTACCATTTGACAAGTATTAATTATCATGCAGGGGCGCTTAAATTATACGCACGAGGATTATTTAAATTTGTTTATAATCTACGCAGAATGTAACAAAGTTTTATCAAGAACATGTGAAATATTTGCTAATAGATATCCAGAGAAAAAAACATGTTCGAATAGTATTAAACAAATAATGGAGAATTTCAAAAATTTTGGCACCGTTAAGGCAACAATTCATAAAATAAAACCAATTGTCAATGATGAAAATATCGAAATTGCTGTTTTGGGATATTTTGCGGCATATCCTATGACATTTTTAAGACAAGTGGCCTTACAAACAGGAATCTCCAAGAACTCTAGTCACAGAATTCTTTTTTACAATAAAATATTTTTTAAACATATTTTTTTTACTTTTTTACTATTAGAGCGGGTTTTTAAAGTTTTTTTAAACTATAATGTTTTTTCACCAATGTCCTCTTTTTTGTTTTTGTGTTGTAGTTTCATTGTTGTTCCCACGAGTAATGGATAATTAAACGGTCAACCCCCCCAAAGTTTCGATATTAATAGTCCCGGCGCGTCCGGCAAAATGTCGACAATAGATTAGTCATTTTTATTTTATTTTATCCTGATGATCCTGGTGAGGACATTAGGAGGACACAATTGTAAAATTATTGTATTGTCGTTCTTGGTCCTTGATAAGCCTGTAAAGTTTCAGTTTAATCTGACGTTTTGAAGTGGGTGAGACTCACGTTCTAAGATTAAAAAAGTTACATAGTTACATAATACAAACAAACATACAAGTGAAGCTAATATAAAGCGTGTAAAAATTGGGGGTTTCCATTTGAAGAAATTGATTTTTGACAGTTTTCTCAATTTCATTTTTATTCTTATTTTTTGAACACTGTATTAATATGTACTTATCAAATAAAACCTCTACTAAAGTAGGTCTTTTTCAACAAAGAATTCAACCCAAATTAGATAATAAAGGCTTCCTATAGGAAAAATTGATAATTATTCTTTTAGGGCCTGCAAACGTCATTTTTGACATAAAAATTGAAATAATATGTCAAAAATAGAGCGGCTTAGGTATAAGACATAAACTACACAAAATCGGCCTAGAATTTTGCGTACAATCCAAAAATATAATAATATATACCTAGGGTGCCCCATTTAAAATAAGCAAGTTGACATCTACTTCCGGTATTACCGGAAGTGTCACCCTCTTGAAAATATTTTAGCTGAGTAAGCCCCATCGACATTAGTTATTTTCAAAATTTTCCAATGTCTACTTTTCGAGATATCGATCGCCGCAGTTCGTCGTGGGACACCCCGTATACTCCCCAAGATTTTTTAGTTTGTATGAACTTTTGATTTGAACAGTACTATACCTATAATTTCTGCGATACATTGCTCTCTCTCTCCCTCCACTCCATAAAAACGTCTCTCTCTCTGTTTCATAAAATAAATACCTACATGATTAATTCCCTAATGTTAATACTTGCGAGTACCCTACCTGTAGGTTCAACCTTAAATTTTAGACTGTATTATAGCTATACTGACCACGTCTGTTCCAATGTATAACTTGCTTCATAATTTGCAAACTCTATCCATTCTAACTTTAAATTAATAAAAACTGTGAGACTGAAGAATGCCTCTGTGATTTATTACGATAACAATAAGCTTTCCCAATTAAAAAAGATTTCGAACTAAAACTGACCGAAATATAAGAAATGAACTAAAATATTTCTTACCCACTAATGGCACTTACCCACTTTAGAACTTATTATCGTTTGGAAGTCTTCAAAAGTATATGTATATCAAATGAACAACACTCCGTATATTCATGTTAAATTGATAATAAACTGTTACGAATTTATCAGCTCCTATGCAATCAATGAAAAACTCGATAAA
Source organism: Leptura quadrifasciata (assembly GCA_963675555.1). NCBI lineage: Eukaryota > Metazoa > Arthropoda > Insecta > Coleoptera > Cerambycidae > Leptura > Leptura quadrifasciata. The sequence continues at coordinate 29,546,340 of OY776674.1, forward strand.
AATATAAATTCATGGCCTATGACAACGTTGTCGTCCACCTTGAAATATTAAAAAGGTATTCAAGGTTCAATGTCAAGGATAAAACCGAACAGGAATTAAATTAAATGATTGAATAATTCAATATATCGGATTTTAAGGATGTTTTTATTTAAATACTGTTTATCCCCAATTACCTACTTCATTTAGGCAACTAATTATACACCTGCGGCTAGAATTAGCATAATCTGCCAGCGGATGTGAAATGTTTAATTTCAGTTTGATTAAATTAATAATTTCCTACTTTTGATTTGTTGTCGACGTTTAATAAAAGCCCCATTAAGCGTAAACAAATAAAGGTGAATGAAAATCAAAACATTAGCCAAAAACAATCGAATTTATAGAGTAACAAGTCGATACGCGTACTAATTACATCTATCGTGCGTCAGACAGCAAGGGAATTTCTTTAAAAATGTTGTTTCGCGAACCCCTAAATAGATTAAATATAATGCCAAGTGGATCACAACTTTTTACGTCAAACGCGTTACATGAATGTGTATCATTAAATAATGGCAACATATCCACGATAAACTTACCTTTTCCTGAATAGGACGATCAGATTATTACAGATGAGGAAATCAAGAAGCACACACTCATTATTTCGCATAAAAACCTAACCTTTCACAAGCACTAGATAAAACCAATCATATTTGTTGCTGTTACAGAAAGTAGGCTGCCATTTTGTAAATTCCACAATTTACTACTGAAATGAAGGCTTGCGCCATCTACCGAACCAGGCTTGTAACACTACACGGCGGTTACTAGATTGAACATCCGCCCAATTTAAACCAATTAAATTCGCTTTTGGGAAACAAACGAGCGGCGAAACACTTCCTCTTTGACGTTTTGTTTTATACCTTTCAAAATATTTTTGTATATCACACTGAATTAAAATTATTAGATAGGATTAAAGCAATGCAGGAGTTTTTGTCAGATTTTGATAGCTTTGCTCAAAGCTGGTGGCCTTATATGATAACTTTGCTTGTTAGTATAATCAGTGCCATTAGGTAAGTGAAATTTGAATTTATTTTAATTTTTATCCTTACTAAAAATAAAATTGTTTAGTGGCTAATACAATATTAATGTCTTCAGTTATATCCAACAATTTTGTAGTAAATAATTACTAGTTCTGTATAAAACTTATTTATTATATTTTTCTAGCCTGCTCGCGTTTGTCTTCATAATTTTATTTTAAGAGTCACATAAAAGGCTTTTTGATACATACCTATCAGAAAATAAATATTCAATTTTATTTTAGAATATATGTAGGGGGTACCTATTGTGACAGTTCATATCATATAGATGGTAAATTTGTTATCATTACCGGAGGGGCAAGCGGTATTGGACTTGAAACAGCAAAAGAACTAGCTCTAAGAGGTAATTTGCCATTAAAGTTGAGGCAAGAATTCAAGCGATGCACGTCACGAGTGATCTCATTAAAGAAATGTTAATACTAACATAATTTTTAATCATTAATTACGTTAAAAAGAGTAATTCTTGACACCCAGTTATTAAGCTTTTTTCAGAAATAGGTACAGTTTAATGGGGCTTCATGATTCTTAGCAGTATTGTCTTATTTATAGAATCGATCTGTGACGTGCATCGCTTGAATTCTTGCCTCGACTATACATCTCTACTGCTGTATATTAGAATAATGACATTGAAATTGATTTAGGTGGGAATATAATTTTGGCAGTTAGGAATGTGGAAAAGGGAAGAAATGCTGTAGAGCAGATTCAAATGTCGGTGCCGAAAGCCAATGTAGTAGTTAAACTTTTGGACGCTTCCGAATTTTCCAGCATAAGGGATTTTGCTGAGGAAATCAAAAGAGAATATGATAAAATCGATGTTCTCATTAATAATGCTGGAATTATTTTCCATCCGTTCACTAAAACTGCTGACGGAAACGAACTGACTTTTGTCACAAACTATTTGGGTATGTAATTTTTAAAAAATTATCTAGATTCTCTATCGCTGTTTTTATAGGCCCATTTTTGCTCACTCACCTCTTGCTGCCTGTGTTAAATAAATCTGACAACGGTAGGGTCATCAATATCTCTGCCCTTGCACATTTCAATGGCAAACTGAAACTGGACGACCTCAACTCCGAAAAGAACTTCAACGAGAAGGATGCATTCTCCCAGAGCAAATTGGCGGTGACTATGTGGACGAAATACATGGCGACGTTGTACAAACGTAAGTAAAGTTAAAGTTTAAAATAAGAGATACTTTCGATTCGGGGCTGTTTCAACTAGGTTAGTAAGAGATTTTCAGTTATTGCATGATTTTGTTGAAAACAATAAGGTGAAAGGGCTTTTGCATTTTGTTTTCAAATGATAGGGCCACAGTAACTTTTAATAATAATAATATCATGTATTAGTCTCAACTGCACCGTAGTGCTTAGATATGTCTAGTATACATATATAAGTATTTACATATAAAACTGGTTTTATAGATAGACAGTATTACGATGTACAAAAAACATAAAATATTCATCTAACACACAAATATAAATAGGAACATATAATAATAACAAAAAAAGATATATTAGACTAACTAAAATTAAAACAATTTATGTCATAATATGCATTTTCGATTGAGTGTTTCTTTATGATTTATATTTGGTTAACGGTGCTCCTCTTACAGATAGATCTTGGTAATTTATTAAATAATTCTATCCCAATAAATGTTTTGTTTATGTTTGTTAAGCTATGAGGAGGGATGACTAATAAATTCCACCTTGAGTGAGTCTAATGATCATGATATTCCATAGTTGTATTAAACTTATCCAAGTTAATTTTATATAAATTAAATTGTAATGTACAATTACAAAGGGCAAGGTTAATATGCTAAACTTTCTGTACCATGGCTTACAACTGTCATGGTATGGAATACCAACTAATGTTCTCATAGCTCTCTTTTGTATGTATAGTAAGAGGTTTCCCAGTTTATTATTCCATAAGTCACCTGCTGTGAAATAAAGCATGATAACTTATTGAAACTGCTTCCAAATTAATATTATACTTAACGTTCTTCACTTCATATAAGATGGATGATAGTTTTTTCGAAAGAGAATTACTATGACTTTGCCAATTTAATTTCGTATCAATGCCAAGACCTAAAAATTTTACAGCATCAGCTGTTTTTGATTTAAGTGAAAACTCTAAATATTCAGTTTTGTCTCTATTGAGGCATAGATAATTTGCATTGAACCAATCAGAAGCAGTCTCAATTATTTCCTCTCAGATAGGGTCCACATTTATGTTTTTCTCGATGTGTAAATAAGGTTGTGTCATCTGCAAAAAGTACAATAAAGAAACCATTTGGCATGGAGAAGTCGTTTATATAAATTAAGAAAAGTAATGGTCCAAGAACACTTCCTTGTGTGACCCCATGTTTGATTTGTAAGATTGAATTTATCGCGTTCCCACATGAAACTGACTGGTATCTGTTTGAAAGATAGGATTGTAGTAACTCTATTGTAATTCCTCCAAAACTATTGTATCTCAGTTTGGATAATAATACTTTGTAATACACAATCAAATGCCTTACTTAAATCAATGAATATGGCTAAGCTATGTTTATTATCTTCAAACCCTTCACATATGAAATTTACTGGCTCATAGACAGCATCTGATGTACTTCGGTTTTGTTTGAATCCATATTGCCTTGGAGAGAAATCGTTATTTAATACGACACATTTTGTTATTCTGATTGCAATTATTTTTTCTATGTTTTTAGCTAGAATAGGAAGTAAGGTGATTGGTCTAAAATTTGAGACATCATTTACATTTCCAGATTTCAGTAATGGAATGATCTTTGCTATTTTTAATTTATCAGGGAATATTCCACTTTCTAGTATTAAATTAACAATATGTGTAATTGGGGCAGCAAGAGAGGCTACGTTATCTTTTAAACATATCAATTAGTAATTGCATATATCAGTTGATTTAGATTTTTTAAGTTTCTAATTATCTCTGAAATTTCATGCTCTGTAGGATAAAAAAAAAATTGAGTGATTGTTCATGATTTTTAAATTTTGTAAATAATGTTGATAGTTTTTATATCACGGAGGTATATTTTACTTCCACGTCCAGTGGGAGTATAGTAACGCAAACATTATTATTATTTTTTTTTTGTTGAAATAGGCTTAAAATGTCTTGAAACGTCGAGACTTTAATTTGAGCGCAAAAAAATTTCCTGTCTGTCTGTAACTTTTTCTTGTGCGCACGTTTGCTCTGGAACCGTTTATGCTATTGAGTTGAAATTTGGTACACTTATGTATTATAACGAGATCTGGAATTAGATTATCTAATTCCGTTGAAGGGTTCGGGGATAAATGGGGTAAATAGGCAAAGCAAGCAGGTAAGAGTCCATAAAATTGCAATTTAGAGCATGTACAAAAATCCAAGGTCTCAAAATTTTTTTTGACAGCCACACTATTATGAAAGGGAGTAAAAAAAAAAAATGTGATTTAGTGTGTACACAAGCACGAAACGTCTCAAAAAATGTTTTTGACATTAGCTGATGGGACAGAAATTGGGGTCAAAGGTGGAGGCGATCATGTTGCTATAAAATTCGAATTCAAATCTCACATTATATGTTTAAAGGGCTTTTTTGCTGTCCTGTGATACATGTTTTCAGAAGTCCTGAAAATTTCAACAATATCCCCGGTCCAACGTCCGGGAATTCCGAAAAAACGGGTCCCGGTGTCGTCATGATGAGAAGTTTTTTTGTCAAAAATCGAGATATTGCTTAAACTTGACTTTTATGATGCTAAGATGCTATTGACAGCAGTTTTTTTGTCGCTAAAAGAGTTAATATGCAAAAATGTGTTTTGCATGGTCGTCAAAAGCAAGCTGTTCTTTGCAGAGGGTGTAATATCAGAGCTGATGGTCTAAATAAAATATGTTTACTCCAAAAATGTTTGTATGGCTCCTAACTAAAACTTAAAATACTTGACAGCAATTTTCAACATAAATAAAACTAATTAGGATTATGTTGGAATTTTTTAATTAAAACAGGGTTAATATAGGGGTGATTGTAGTGGTTAATGGGGTAATGTTTACTCATTGCATATCCTCATTAAAAAAAGTCTAAGGAGGTTAGATCTGGTATCCTCGGAGGATTTTGCCTCCATTCTGCTTGACAGGCTGATTGGGGTGGAACATTTTGTGGTTTTCCGAAACACTGTAGTCGATACTTGAATTTTAATCAATTCGTGTTTCGTTTATATATACTTACAATATTCTTAATTGCATTAATAGTCCAGTAACTCAGGGTTTTTACCTACAAAAATTATTAACAGCAAACCAAGGTACGTAAAGAATCGGAAATTTTCCGTATAATTCAATATACAGTTTTTACATTAAAAAAAAACTTGGCTTTTGTACAAAAAAAAGTTACAAAAGAAAAACTTATGTAACTTTTTAATATGGATCGAGCTGGCCTGGTCAGGTCCCAAAAAATTGCAAATTTAATTAGTTATTGCAAAAAAACCGCTAAAAATTGCAATTTTTTTAAATATCTGTATATAAGTTGAATAAGAGCGTTTCTACAGATTTGCAAAATATTGCAAATTATTTGCTAAAATCGATTTTTTCTAAAAAAACGCATTTTTTCAATGTCCGATAGCTCATACAGGCCATCATATTTTTATACCAGACCAGTCCGAAAAGTTTCTTTAACAGTTGCGCTAACATGTGCAATTATTCTGCATATCACGAAACGACCGCTAATATCTCTGAAAAGAATGGAATCTGTTAAATTTCTTGAGCCTATTATAGATGAGTGTTTGGAAACCTCACTGTAATAATCTTATCTCTAAGCTGAATACTGTTTGTTATCAGATAAGGAACCTCAAAAATGTTATAAATAGGGAAATGATCATTTCATTCTACTATTACCAAGTGGGGGCAAGCGTGGGTGCGTCTTTACTATGTACATACTTCGATATGCGATGTAAAGCAAGGTAAGGCGCGGTTAGTAGTTGGATGGGTGACCGTTCTAACGAAGACCGCATCCTCGCCTCACACATCTTCCAGCGGCTTGTATATCAATGTATGCACGGAAGCTATACAACCTTAGGCGAGGGTTGTATAGGGGATATATCATCCTTCAATTCAATTCAATTCAAAATTCTTTATTCGTGTCAATACAATAAAAATGTTCACACATGTCAAATTGGTAAGTAAAGTAATAAAACTACAATAATGATAATATGAACAAACAAACAATAAACAATTAATGTAAAATAAATAATTGTAGCCTTTAAGTTCCTATTATAAAATCTGAAAAATTATTATTACAAAATTCATTTAGTGAATAAAAACATTTATTGAGCAAATACTCCTTGATTTTATTTTTGAATATTCTTGGTTGCAGGTTTTTGATATTACTTGGGAGGAGATTGAAAAATTTAGGTCCAAGTAGGAAATGCTTGTACGTGATCTATATACTCTATGATAATCTAAGTAAATACTGGAATTATTTCTAGTTTCATAATTATGTACATCGTTACGCATTAGATATCGCTCGCTGTTATATTTTATGTACATAAGGCATTCAAGTATGAATAAACATGGAAAAGACAGAATCGCTAATTTGATGAAACTATTTTTACAGTCTTCCCTATATCCTAACCCATCAATTAAGCGTACAGCTCTGCGTTGAAGACTGAATAATCTTATGGCCAATGGTGCATGGCCCCAGGCTAAAATTGCGTAACTTAGATTAGTTTGGATTAGTGCATGGTAGACAGTTTTGAGTACTGGTTGGGATACAATTCCTATCAAGTTTCTTATGACAAAGATATTAGTTGTCATGCTTATGCTACATGATTCACATGTGCCTCCCATGTAAGTTTAGGGTCTAAGTGTACACCCAAAAAGCGAACTGACTGAAGATTATTCCAGTCCTTAGCCTCTCGCTGCAAAGATAATGACCTCAGTTTTACTGGTATTGAGACTGAGTTTATTAGTTGTGAACCAGTTTGTGACTTTTGATTGTGCATCCTCCATATTTTTAAGCAGGAAGAAAAGCTGTTTATTTCTGGTTACTACAGTGGTATCATCCCCAAATAATATAAGGTCAGTGTTTGGTACATGATGATATATCATTGACGTATATTATAAAGAGGATAGGACCCAACACCGAACCCTGAGGAATGCCAGGTTAGATGATTTCAACATTGGAATGTATGGCATTAACGATTACTTGTTGTCTCCTATTGGAGAGATAAGAGCTTATTAGTTGTAGTGAATTATAATGAAACCCATAGTAAAGCAGCTTTTCTATAAGTATGTCAGTAGATATATAGTCAAAGGCTTTAGTTAAATCACAGAATAGAGCTCCGACAAATTCCCCTTTATCATAACAATCTATTATTATTTCAACTGTGCTTTATTAAATAAATTATTATTATCAAAGTATCTATTAATCCTAGTTTTAACGGCTTTTTCAAAAACTTTTGCAATAAGTGGAATTATAGATATTCGCTGAAAGTTGGCTGGATCATTTAGGGAACCTTTTTTGTGCACAGGTGTAACTTTTGAGATTTTTAGAATATCAGGAAACGTATTAGTTTGCAAGCACATGTTAAACATATCAGTTAGTGGTACCACTAAATAGTCTCCAATGTGTTTGATTATTTTCGTATTTATTCCAAAGATGTCCTTACTGGTTGTATGTTTAAGCGAGGAGATAATGTCATAGGTTTCATCATAAGGAGGGGGATGTAAAGCCGTCGGTCCCTTGTCTATTAAATGTTATGCAAGTAAAAGATCCCTACTCTTCTTAAGGGAAGAGGTTCTGAAAAATTCCTGGTTGGGGGTAGCTCGTCTATAGCTCAGTAGCCTCAGTAGCAGAAATAGACGTTAAAAAATGCATAAAAAAAAATATTTCCAAGTGGAATCCAGATTAATTTATGGAATATGTTTCTGGGGCTCTTGTGCATCAATGCCAAATGTTTTTAAAGCACAGAAAAGGATTATTTGTGTTCAAGTTCAGGAAATTTTTTATTGAAAATATAAGTATTCAATAATAACCTCTGCAAATTTCAGTCCCTTATATTAAAAAATCCAGAAGGTCGGAGAGCAAACATTTTTTATGTAAATTTGTAGAAAAATGCCAGTGATCGATTGGCAATAATGGCATTCCAATGTAATTTAAAATCTCAAAGATATGAATAGATTTTTGGGGTAAAAAGAATATTGATTTTTTTGACTGATTTTTCGCATATTAGCGATCGTTTCGTGATATGCGCGATAATTGCACACGTTAGCGCAACTGTTGAAGAAACTTTTCGGACTGGCTCGGAATAAAAATATGATTGGCTGTATGAACTATTGGACATCGAAAAAAAAAAAACGCGTTTTATTAAAATCGATGTTTGCAAAAAAATTGCACTTTCGCAATTTTTGTTTTGTTAAAAAATATATTTTTTTCACGGATACAGGTATTTCAAAAAATTGCGATTTTTGGCGGTTTTTTTGCAATAACTAATTAATTTTGCAATTTCTTGAGACTGGACCAGGCTGGCTCTATCCGTATTAAAAAGCTACACAACTTTTTCTTGTACAACGCCAAGTTTTCTTTTTCGTAAAAAACTGTCTTTCGTCAACTTTGGCCGCCATTTTGATAAGGACACATGTTCGTCATTTGCTTTAAAAATAGTACATTGAATTCTACAGAAAATTTCCGATCTTTTACATACCTTGGTTTGCTGTTAATAATTTTTGCAAAAAAACGCGGCATTCTCAACAGATTTCTTGGACTATAACTATAGTAGCCAACGTACACAGCTAAACAAAGAACCTCTTCTTTTCAAGGGACCAACATAACATTCAATTCCGTCAACCCAGGCCTGGTTCGAGACACGGGGCACATACAAAAGTACTCGACTCTCGGATGTTCATATCTAACCAAATTGTCAGTATGGCCTTGGATCTGGTTGTTTATGAAGACCCCACACCAGGGATGTCAGACCATCGTTTACCTTGCCGTGGAACCCACCTTGAATAGCATATCGGGTTGTTATTTCAGGTAAGCAATATTGAAGTTTACAATTGCTATTTAAAACATTTGAATGTGCTTGAATCCTACCTATAAACTAGTTTTGGCTTCATCTATCGATATACAGATTGTATATTTTACGAGGGCCACACCAAATATCTCGCTTAATATCTATTGTAGAAGAATACAGTTTTAGAAACAGTTATCCCATTTTTGTGAACTATGTTTCAGTAAAAAGAAATTTGAAATCCATAGCCTACTTTGCGAGATATATTACCTGAAAAATAGGAAAGCTACAAACGGTTATACTTCCTTATTTGAGGAGATACGAAAAAAGTTAAAGGGATGAAAGTTGAAGGGAAAGACTATAAGAATAATGATGTATAGAAAAAAATTCGGAAAACACAGAGTTGGCGTTGACATATGCTCTTGTGCAAAAATGAAAAGAACAAATCTCAAAGTAGGCCATGACACCATTAATTCCATTTATTTTTTCTCTTTCCAACGATATAAAACATGTCACAAAATTTTAACTGATAGTGTCAATATTTAATATTTTACGATAACTACAATTCATATCATTGAATCGTAAAAATCAGCTATGCCATAATAGTAAAAATTCACTTTATAATAATTATAATTCAGTAATTATTTATTACAATTTAATACAAACAAACAAATATCTCATAAATAAAAATACAAGTGCAAAATGAACATCCAAAAAAAATGAAAACAGTATGTTACGTAAACATAATATTTTTAGTCGCAAACTCCTCTATAAATCCTTATTTTACTATAAGGAACCTAACCAGACTGCAACCAACAGCTACTCTCCGGGCTATGTGCCCCGCCGAGCGCTGAATTACAAGTTACAAGCCTGGCGCGTTAAGTGTAATAATTGCATATTACCATCAAAACGCTAATGCTTCGATTGCAACAAACACCAGCCGAAAGACTGATCCTACTTAAAGGAGCTCCCTTGCCAGTCGTCACACACCACTTGCAGACTGCAGTTTCGAGCTGTTGGCTCTCGTCAGTGCAAGGTAGGTATGCGACGACCGACATGAGAATCCTTTGACTATAGTACATCCCGGTATCTTTACAATAGCGACATGTAAAACAGCCAGCAGGCGCCATCTAGCGGTCCAGTGTCCGTTGCAATCGAAAAATAAATAGCCTGACTTGGCTTAGCATAGTTCAAATGTGCTTTTAGAGGGCGGAATATTAAACATAATATTTTTAGTCGCAAACTCCTCTATAAATCCTTATTTTACTATAAGGAACCTAACCAGACTGCAACCAACAGCTACTCTCCGGGCTATGTGCCCCGCCGAGCGCTGAATTACAAGTTACAAGCCTGGCGCGTTAAGTGTAATAATTGCATATTACCATCAAAACGCTAATGCTTCGATTGCAACAAACACCAGCCGAAAGACTGATCCTACTTAAAGGAGCTCCCTTGCCAGTCGTCACACACCACTTGCAGACTGCAGTTTCGAGCTGTTGGCTCTCGTCAGTGCAAGGTAGGTATGCGACGACCGACATGAGAATCCTTTGACTATAGTACATCCCGGTATCTTTACAATAGCGACATGTAAAACAGCCAGCAGGCGCCATCTAGCGGTCCAGTGTCCGTTGCAATCGAAAAATAAATAGCCTGACTTGGCTTAGCATAGTTCAAATGTGCTTTTAGAGGGCGGAATATTAAACATAATATTTTTAGTCGCAAACTCCTCTATAAATCCTTATTTTACTATAAGGAACCTAACCAGACTGCAATCAACAGCTACTCTCCGGGCTATGTGCCCCGCCGAGCGCTGAATTACAAGTTACAAGCCTGGCGCGTTAAGTGTAATAATTGCATATTACCATCAAAACGCTAATGCTTCGATTGCAACAAACACCAGCCGAAAGACTGATCCTACTTAAAGGAGCTCCCTTGCCAGTCGTCACACACCACTTGCAGACTGCAGTTTCGAGCTGTTGGCTCTCGTCAGTGCAAGGTAGGTATGCGACGACCGACATGAGAATCCTTTGACTATAGTACATCCCGGTATCTTTACAATAGCGACATGTAAAACAGCCAGCAGGCGCCATCTAGCGGTCCAGTGTCCGTTGCAATCGAAAAATAAATAGCCTGACTTGGCTTAGCATAGTTCAAATGTGCTTTTAGAGGGCGGAATATTAAACATAATATTTTTAGTCGCAAACTCCTCTATAAATCCTTATTTTACTATAAGGAACCTAACCAGACTGCAACCAACAGCTACTCTCCGGGCTATGTGCCCCGCCGAGCGCTGAATTACAAGTTACAAGCCTGGCGCGTTAAGTGTAATAATTGCATATTACCATCAAAACGCTAATGCTTCGATTGCAACAAACACCAGCCGAAAGACTGATCCTACTTAAAGGAGCTCCCTTGCCAGTCGTCACACACCACTTGCGACTAAAAATATTATGTTTAATATTCCGCCCTCTAAAAGCACATTTGAACTATGCTAAGCCAAGTCAGGCTATTTATTTTTCGATTGCAACGGACACTGGACCGCTAGATGGCGCCTGCTGGCTGTTTTACATGTCGCTATTGTAAAGATACCGGGATGTACTATAGTCAAAGGATTCTCATGTCGGTCGTCGCATACCTACCTTGCACTGACGAGAGCCAACAGCTCGAAACTGCAGTCTGCAAGTGGTGTGTGACGACTGGCAAGGGAGCTCCTTTAAGTAGGATCAGTCTTTCGGCTGGTGTTTGTTGCAATCGAAGCATTAGCGTTTTGATGGTAATATGCAATTATTACACTTAACGCGCCAGGCTTGTAACTTGTAATTCAGCGCTCGGCGGGGCACATAGCCCGGAGAGTAGCTGTTGGTTGCAGTCTGGTTAGGTTCCTTATAGTAAAATAAGGATTTATAGAGGAGTTTGCGACTAAAAATATTATGTTTAATATTCCGCCCTCTAAAAGCACATTTGAAGTATGTTACGTGTTTATAGTCTTCAGAAAACACTCTGTAGGTTCAAATAACTTGCAACAAGAATCTTCACTAACCACTATTTTATTAATCACTAAAATTACAATAATAATATATTTTATTTTCATAAGACTTGCAAATACAAGTATAGAATATTGTCATAAAAAAGTACAGAGGAAATTAAAAAATATATAAAAGAACAAGTACAACAAAAAATAGAAAATGTAAAACAATAAGATACAAACATACAGACATCATAATAGGTGATCACAATTTAAAAATTCTTCAATCGAACAAAAACTGTGTTTTTGCAGCATATTACGAACAATCGACTTAAATTGACTTAGAGGAGGTAAAATCTTCAATGAGATAGGTAATTTGTTAAATATTTTAACGGCCATGATCAGTGGTCCATTTGTTGATGCAGACATAGAGTGCCTAGGTATTTCCATATTAAAATTAAGTCTAAAATTGTACGGTGAATTCATGTCTCTGGTGAGCGTAAACTTACTTATCAGGATGAGACTTAACATAGCAAATACAATTCAGAATATATATATTGATAACAGTTAGAAGATTTAATTGCTTAAACAGATCTCTGCAGAAGTATCTAGGGCTTTTGAACATCATTGTTCTTAGGATTCTTTTTTGTATGATCAAAATTTCACTAATTCTTGTACAATTTCCCCAACATAAGATACCGTAATTTAGTCTGGAGTAGACATAAGCATAATAATATGTTAACAAAACTTCAATTGTAACATAATTTCTCAGTTGCCATAAGACAAAGCAAGTTGTTGATAGTTTCTTTAATATGACATCAACCTGGGCACTCCATGTTAGTTGTGAGTCTACACATATGCCAAAAAATTTAACATGTATACTCTGTTGAATACTACTTTTGTTTATTTTTACTAATACACTTTCATCCGGTTTTCTTGGAGAGGACAGTATGAGATCAGTTTTGAGTTCATTTAATATGAAGCCAGTATAAAGACAGTAATTTTTCATTCTGAGAATTACATTAATTGCCAAGGTACTTAGATCATTAAAATTATCCGAACTAACTGCTATTAAAGCGTCATCCGCAAAAAGAGATACAAAACCACTTGGAAAATAGGAGAAAATATCATTGATAAAGGTGATAAATAAGAGAGGACCCTGTACAATAGTTAATCCTTAAAACTCACACAACTAATAATAATTTTAATCTAATATGACTTCACTACAACTGTACTTTACTTTTAAATCACTTGTCAACTCTTATCTAAACTAAAAACTGTCTCTGTATACCAGAACTGTACTGTATACTTAACTGAACTGTTCCATCTGCTGGATTTATCTCTTTATATACACACTTGGAATATCTAGAATCTTATTGTAGAACTTTCCAGAATGTACTGGAATCCTCCATCTACAGTTTTATTAGGCATTACCAAATGGCGGTTCGCCAGTTGGCTCATAGATGGCGCCACCCTACTAGCCAGGGAGTAATTACACTCTCCTCTCTGTTAGAGGGCTGCACATAACAAGTACTACCTACTACCATACTGAAAAGAAAATGTGTGTATTCATTTTTCTAACTACAAATATTCAAATTGTGCACCATGCATTCTAATATACAAACGTGTTCCACGAGACACCTCATGCTTTACATTTTGGAGCATTTCAGTAGTAATTAAATTGCCTCACATGCGTTTCTAATTCTGGTTTTGATGTCCTCAATATTTTCAGGGGCAGTTTAAAATACCTCGTCTTCAATGTAACCCCAGACGAAAAAATCCAAGGGAGTAATATCTGGTGATCGAGCTGGCCATAGAATGGGTCCATAGGTGCCTATCCAGCTATTAAGCATAACTTGGTTTAAATAATTTGTACATATTACAGCAGTGAGAGGTGGAGCCCCATCTTGTTGAAAATATGAATAATTTAATCTTTCTGCCACTGTTAATTCATAAAGAAAATCTTGAAATTCGTTTTGCAGAAAATTAAGGTATACGAGCGGTTAATTTGCTATCATAAAAATAAGGTCCAATTACTTTAGTTCCTAAAACACCCACCCAAACATTCGCAGAAAATCTTTCTTGGAAAGCAGTCTCTCTCTGCACAAATGTGAATTTTCTCGTGTCCACTTATAATGCATATTTCTATTAAAAAATCCATTATTAGAAAAATTTTATTTGTCCGACCAAAGAATTTTATTATATATCAGCAGGTCATTCTTTTTTTTATTTTACAACCATCTACAAAATCTTACTCTCCTTGACTTATCTCCCTCATTTAAATGTTGAACTTTTTTGTAGCATCGAAATCCGTGTTCTTTTAATATTTTTCTTGAACTGTCTTTTTCTATGCAACAGTTTTTCTGAATTTGTCTCAAAGAGGTTTCTTCATTTTGGTTAACATAATTCAATATTCTATTCACTTTTCTTACATTATCCGCAACATGGCCTAGCCTTACTACTTTTTTTGAAAATGAACCGTGCGTTTTTAGATTTTGAACTAACTTCCTAAACATAGTTTGATTTGGCTGCGGAGCATCTGGAAATCTATCTCCATAAACCGTGACTGCCATCTCAGTGTCAAAGTTGCACTAACAATAAATGCTAATCATATCGAATTTGTTATTATTGTATACACCATAATTACTGATATAAAACTTGTCTTAGAACTCGACAACAACATATAACAGTGACAATCTGTTAAATTTGTCAATAACTGTATACATTGTTTTTCACTAATCATAGCTGATTTTTACGATTCAATGATATGAATTGTGGTTTTCGTAAGATATTACATATTGACCGTATCAGTTAAAATGTTGTGACATGTTTTATATCGTTGGAAAGAGGCAAAATAAACAGAATTAATGGTGTCATGGCCTACTTTGAGATTTGTTCTTTTCATTTTTGCACAAGAGCGAATGTCAAAGCCAAATGCGTTGTTCAAATTTTTTGATACACATTATTATTCTTATTGTCTTTGACGTCAACTTTTATCCCTTTAACTTTTTTCGTATCTCCTCAAATAAGAAAGCTACAACCGTTTGTGATTTTCCAATATTTCAGGTTTTTGTAATATATCTCACAAAGTAGGCTATGGATTTCAAATTTCTTTTTACTGAAATATAGCTCACAAGAAACTGTATTCTTCTACAATAGATATTAAGCGAGATATTTGGTGTGGCCCTCGTAAAATAGACAGTCTGTATATTCGCTAAACGTAACCTCAAACAGGAATTTAATTATGCTTTGTGCTTCTATATTCTTTATGCGCTTACGCCAACAGATTCGCCCTATGCATCTGCTGTGCTGTGGCTTGAACTAGTGGATTTGCTATTAAAGTTGTCTTGAGCTGCATAATTGTATGAAACGTATGTTTCAACTTAATCAACAACAAAGGATTTTTTAGCGACTGTGAAATTAAGGAACCCGCAGAAACCGTAAAGGACACAAATCTGGCGAAAGTTTTGTATGAAAAATCTTGTAAAATAGTAGATATCGATCCAGATAAAATTCTATTGGCCGTTGATGAGGGAGACGTGTCCGTTAGCAAGATTGAAAGCCAGCAAAGCATCGATTAGTTGTATACTACACCACGCATCACTCAATAACCAAAGTACATCTAACATGTGTAATACCTGAAAAATAAAACACACCTTAAGAATGTAGTTGTTTTATTGATAAAGAAATAAGGAGATAATAGAAACAACTGTCATATTTAGCAACTAGGCCAAGTAGGTAGGGTTAAGTATAGAAACCCACTATTCCACAACTTTCTGTGAAATGTTTTTCTTAGTTATAGTCCATGAAAAAGTTTTAAAAAACCACAAATGTTCTGTGACAGGGATGAAACATGGATACCCTACGTTTTCGAGGACGCTGAAACACGATGGTGATATTATTAAAGTTCCCACCCCTCAGCAACTACCCCTAAACTCGAAAACCACCCATTGCGTTTTTTCCCATCTTAGGCATGCGAATCGGTTTTCAGGTAGGCCGTATGAAATTTAACCATACAACATATTTCCACCCCCGGGATTGAAACTACCCTCCCCTAATACTAAAATATCCCCAAAAAAAATCAAAATGTATGAAAATTTGTTATCCAACGAGTCCACACATGCCCAGTATCAAGAAATATGAAAAGGGGGTGGTTGGTGGGGGAGGAACGAATATAACCATTGTGTTGAACACCCTTGAAAATGGGGGGATAAACAAATTTCCATGCATTTTAATTTTTTTTGGGATATTTTAGTATTGGGGGGGGGGAGTTTCAACCCAAAAAACTGATCCGCATGCCTACGATAGAAAAAAATGCGAAATATGGGTGGTTCTTCGAGTTTAGGGGTAGTTGCTGGGGGGTGGGAACCTTAAAAATATCCCATATTTCATTCCTGTCACAGAACTTTTGTGTTTTAAGCCTTTTTTGCAACTTTTTAATGGACTATTAGCGGGAGCAAATTGTAGCCAAAAGGGGAACGATTGTTCTTTCTCTTATTTTATTTCATATATGTAAAACTGAAGATGTTGGCTATGGAGGTATCCGTGAGGACAAGATCAACCAATCAAATTCCATTTCTTGTTGACAGTTTGTCAGCTGGCAGTAAAAATTCTAAAAACATCAAACTCAGTCAGGTCATGCCTGTAATCTTGTCCATTTTTCACTGACTGCCCACAACCACTTGGCGGTAGTTTCATCTTTGGCCTCTTCAGAAATCTGTTCCTCTTCATAGTTGCTGAAAGTAAAACTAGGTGTAAACCAATGACTTCAGAATAGGATAGACAAAGCATCTTCTTGGTTTGTTGTGTATCATTTATTTGTTTACATTGCTTTAAAAATAAATACTGGTACTCAGCAGTCTATTGGCTAATGGCACGTGGGTATATGCGCACGCAGTCCCTCTCAACACGTTTTGTTTACAATCCAGTTGCAGCGTTGGCCGCCATTAAAGTGTTTGTGATAAACCGAAGTTAAACGTTGTAATTACAGTGGTTTTGTAGTGTTTTTGAAGACAGAATTTGTTACTGTGAATAAACAATGGGAAAATATTGTGTTGTATGTAGATGTCTCTTTAAAATTGGAGTTAATCGATCTTTTCACAGGTAGGTGAAATTATCTCATAACCGTAACCTCGGAATGGAACGACAAATAAACAAAATTGTAAATATTCAGTGCAATAATATTGGAAGTATAGAAAATGTTTTTATGTTTTAAAATTGAGTAATATAGTTAAATGAAACTAAAGTTGGAGGGCAAAATAAAAAGATATTATTTAAAAGTGCAATATTATATTATTTGTAGTATTCCAAGGAATATTAAACGCCGAAAAATATGGGTCTGTCGCATTTTGAACCATTTGGGAAATGAAAATATCCCTGAACATAGTGTTGTGTGCTCAGATCACTTCTCATCAGATGATTTCACAAGTCCCAGTGGCCGAGTTGTTCTTAAAGAATTTGCATTATCTGACTTACCAAGTTCATCTAAGGAAAGTGTACAAGTTGGGTAAGTTATCATTTAAAAAAAGTAGTACATGATGGGAATAATTATAACACGTTTTTAATTTTTGGGTTAGTAATGCAGTAAAAGGAAAATTGTATTAATCATTTTGTTTATGTGACATATATCTATATCAATTTATAAGTGTAAATTTAATATTTAAATCAATCATTTAATAAAAAAGCAATGTTATTCATATTACTTTAAAGTCAAACTAGAAGAGAAATTAATATATTATTTATATGAAATAATCACCCTCTTTAACATATACACGCCACTGGCAATGAGCTCCAAAACATAAACAAAACTATCTCCATCCTTTTTTTAATAATAGAATGTATGAGATGGTAGGGAAACACAACAACTCATGTGTTAATGTATAGTACATGCTTTGTCTATCCTATTCTGAAGTCATGGTGTAAACATTATAGTTTTTGGCAGTTTACTCAAGTTCTTATATAATTGTTAAACATTATCTTCGTAGTTTATTGAAAACCTTCAAGAAATATTTAAAAATTGTGCATTGAATATACCGGTTGCCTTAGTATTAACTTGGTATAGAATATTAAACCATTCCAAAATTATTTATATATTTTATTAAAAATCTTTATTCATAAAATAAACAATAAACATTTTAGAAATTTTACAAAACATAAATTAAATGAATGATACAAAATATATTTTGTATCCATGGACTTTGAACCCATTCCTTTATATTATTTATGACTAGCATAGCAGTCACTTCGTTCTCGATTTGGATAATGTTAGGAAGATTCGATGTGTCAACATATTCTTCATCCAACCATATAGCATCGTCATCGTTTAATATCAAACAAAGAACTTCCCTGGGACGTCTAGCTGCAATCCTTTGAGGGCGAATCTTCGTAATTGGCAAAAAGTGATACAAAAAAATTTATAAACCTTATAACAATATTGATTGAGATTTTCGTTAGAGTTTTAATACTTTAAAAATTTATATATGTGACGTCACGAAGCTTATGACTTGCCCCCCCCCCCCCCGTCACATTTTGTTGACCCCCTCCCTTCCCCTCAACGTGTGACGTAATTTATGGATGGCTCCTAACAATGACACCTGGAAAATGTCCAATACGCACCAAACGCACATCACACCCTTTTATCATCATCCACATAAATCCTCCTCATGCTTATAGAAAAGTATACCTACATTTTCATATAGATATTTATGCAATTATCTGTTTTAGTGAGACTTGGTTACATAATTATGTTTTTGATAACAAACTGATTGATATCAGATATAATGCTTTTAGAGCAGATCGCAAATATGAAAGAAGAGGTGAAGTCTTCGCTATGCGCTATAGACAAAAAATGCACAGCTATTTCTATTGATGTATAAGAAAATAAAATTAATAATGGGCTAGTAAACAATAATGAAAATGACAAAAGTAAGTAAGTAAGTATTTATTCGTCCATTTTGATTATGTTTACATAATATACGACAGGTCAAGTGTAAATAAATAAAATGTATAAAATGTAAAATTTACAAAGTTCTAAATAACGAGATACAAGAATAACAAGTGTAACAAACAAACAAATGTACAAGACTACATTTAAATATGCAAGCATAAGATATGATCATCTTAATATGGTCATTAAACAATATTGAATAAAACTAATGAAACATAATAAATTATAATAAGTTGTAATAAATTGTAGTGATATCACAGACTGTCAGTCATATATTCATTAAAAGAATAAGATTTTTCAATTAACATACCTTTAATACTTGTTTTGAACTGTTTTTGATTTAAAAACTAGTATTGGTGAGGTAATTTGTTATATACTTTAATAGCCAAATATTTAGGACTATGCTCAAACAAGCTGGTACGATGTCGAGGAATCTCCAGGGTCTGATTATTTCTTGTTATAGGAGTGGTAGACATTTAAATTATTTAACTCTTCCAGATTAGATCTGGCATACAATAAGAGATGCATTATGCATTATAAATATTAATGGTAGTGTTAGAATTAGCATAGCTTTAAAATAGCCCCTGCAACTAGCCCTATATCCGATGCCAACTAAATATCTAATGGCCCTTTTCTGTAGTGTAAATACCCTTTGCCTCTCACCACAATGCCCCCACGCAATTATATGGTGCATTATGCTCTATAATTTGAGTAATGTTGTTTGTTAGCTGTTTGAATTGATAGAATTTTTGTGCTGTAATTTTGATGTAGTCCACTAGTGGCGTTATGTCGTGAGAACTTGCATATAGGTCTCTTAAGGAGGTGAAACGTGATGAATTTGAAATGAGGCGAAAAAATTATGTTCTAAAACAGAAAGTTTTTTCATTGTCGTTACCGATGTGCTGCACCACACCGGCGACGCGTATCTAAGAGCCGGCCTCACAATAATGGTATATATTAATTTTTGATTATGTCTGCTCAGTCTGGTATTCCTGGCTAAGAGCAGGTACAGACTCCTAGACATGGAATATACTGTCCGTATTGTTTCTTGAAACTCGGGTCTGGTAAGCATTTTATATTGGCTGGTAGTTTATTGAGAAATTTGGGTGCTAAAATTTGAATTCCCTTTTGACTTTTTGTTAGTCTTACGTAAGGTGTGGTTAACATATCTTTGTGTCTTGTATTGTAATGATACTCACGTTCTTCTCTGTTTAAACCCTGAGCATATAAATTCTTTCTAGCATACAAAAGCAACTCATATATATATATATATATATATATATGGTGTTATTATACATGATTTGCAGGAAACAACTACTCAGCGGGCAAATACCCCGACCTGCATTGAATTACACCTTACAAATCATGAAAAATTGGTAGCCAATGTCATTTGTCAACTCCCTGACCAGACATAGACCGGTTTCGAACTTATTAGTTCTCCTCAGTATGCCATAGGTCATGGAGCAGACAAATGACAGTGGCCAACCTGCTAGTCTTATACAGACTAATGTAAATGGTATAGTGGTGAGAGGTAATTGAATCCTCTCATGTGGTCTAATGCTACTATACACCAGACATCATAGATGTCTCCGTGGTGCATATATATATATATATATTGATGGAAATGTAAGTATATTTAACTCACGAAACTGTTCTCTACAGTCATCCCTATAATTTAAGTTGGCTACTATACCTATTGCTCGTCTTTGTAGAGCAAAAATTCTGATCCAATTTGACACTTGTCCCCATACTAGAACAGCGTAGGAAAGCAAAGAGTGGCATAGTGCAAAGTATGCATTTTTTGGAGGCTCTTTACCTACTTCATTTGCTAGATTTCTCAAAATAAATGTTTTTTTGACAAATTTTGATAAATTTTCTATATGTACATGCCAGCTCAATTTATTATCAACATAAACTCCCAAGAACTTTGTTGATTCCTGGGGATCAGGAACACTGTCCTATTTTATCACGCAGTGAGAAGATCTTGTGCACTATTTTATCTCGATTTAATGTGAGTTTATTTGCTTTGAACCAGAGCTCTGCCCTTGACACCACCTCATATGCCACTGCTGAAAGTTGTTCAATGCTATTATTTTGAACCGAAATAGTTGTCATCTGCAAAAAGTATATGACTAGAGTGTTCATTTGAATTTGGGAAATCATTTACATATATTAAAAAGAGAAGGGGCCCAAGTACTGAACCTTGGGGCATCCCATGTATTATTTTTGTTTTATTTGAATATTCATTATTTATCTTAATGGTTTGATACCTATTGGTTAAATACGTTATATTTGTTAACATGTCGGTTGAACGTCAGTCGTTTGTCTAAACGTACACCCAAGTACTTCACGCACTCCCTATCCTGAATATTGTTGCCCCTTATCGAAATTGGTGCCATGATTTTATTTTCTGTGAATCTACGCATGAAGACTATAGATTCCGACTTCTCGACGTTTACCCGGATCTTCCACCGATCGTAGTACACCATAGCACGGACCATGTAGGCCTTAAGTAACATATTTGCCGCTTGAGCATTGTGGCTATGTGCATACACGGCCATATCATCGGCGTACTTGCCCAGTTTAATATTTGGGAACATGGGGAAATCAGAAATGTACGGTTGTACAGTTTAGGTGCGAGGTCCGACCATTGCGGGACTCCCGCGCGAATGTCCCGTTGTGTAGACAGTTTGTTATTCACCCGCACCAGACAAGTACGAGTGAATGAGTTTTGTTATGTATAGCGGAAAATGATAGTTGTTCATTTTATATATTAGCCCTGGGATCCAGACGGTATCAAAGGCTTTCTCAATATCTAAGAGTACCATGGTAGTACTCTTACTGAGATTGTATTGCACTGCCATGTCATTCACGATTCTAATGACTTGCTGCACTCTGTAGTTCTTCCCGCTCTGAAGCCAATGTGATCCTCATCGTTAATGTGAAGTCTCTCCTGAGGAAAGTTTAACCTGTCCAGGATAATCCTCTCCACTAATTTTGAGATCGCCGACAGTAGCGAGATTGGTCAATAACTACCGGTGATCTTGGCAATCTTATTCGCCCTGAGATATAGGCAAGTGCACTTACCTTTCCACCATCAGCCATACAAATGTTTGGTATGAATACTTCTGGAATTTTGTTGTATAAATTAGCTGATGGATGTGAGAAGGACGATTTATAATGGATAGTTCTATGAACAGGGACATGACGAGTACTACCAACAGTGCATGTGATTAGTATGCAATGACGCACGGAATACCAACCTCTCATATAAATACTTAGGCAGGCTTTTATTTATTATTTTGTGGACCATACATACTAAACGAAATTGCTATTTCTGTCGCAAATTAAACAATTTATGCTGATTATAATAGGGCGTTATATGGTCCGGTTTCCGCACATTAGCAGAAAAATGCATATATGAATTTTGAAGCTTCTGCAATTTGTATTGCATGGGCCATACACAAGATCGCCATACTCTACAACAAATAAAATAAGCGACTCTGTAAGTTTTAACTTAGTAGAAGTGGGTAGTACATTTTTTAAACCACAGTTTTCAGCTGAGAAGTCAGCTATATAAAAAATAAATAAAATAGGTCCCATTATCGAACCTTGAGGGACACCGTTTTTGACAATCACTGATACCGATAATATACTAATTTTAAACTTGAGAACGTCCAGATAAATAATTCCTAAATCAACCAATTGAGTTTGGATCAACACCAAAAAAAGTAAGTTTGCTGAGCAATAATACATGGTTTAAACAGTCAAAAGCTAGTAGTAATTTACTTTCAATAATTTAATCATTTATTTTTTCTAACAATTATATATTTACATCATTCAAATGAACAAATTATACAATTACTTAACGCCGCTAATTAGTCAATAGGAGACATCACTCAACTTGAAATACATATGAATAATTAAAGTCCAAAAAAAAAAACCAGAGACATATTATAATAAATATATCACATACCTACAATGTTTAAAGCAAATATAACATAATGAATCTTAATTTACTATAAACTTGCCTAGACTGAGCTAGGTTTCATGACTAATATCATATGGACAAGCATCTATTAAGCGTTTCATGTCAAACTTGTTTAAGTAGCTGAACATTATGTTGGTAAATACATCAGGTAGCTGATTTCTGGTCAAGGCGTTGAAGGATTTTATGCTTGGTTTTAATAAACGCTGTCTTTCTTCTGCTTTTTTAAACAGATTCTCTAGTAGATCAGCATATATTGGAAATATTTTAGTATATTCCCATGATCCGAAAGCTTTCACTATATTTTTATTTGTCGCATATATTGCTAGTTGGTGTTTATTTTTTGTCAAAATATCATAAAATGACACAATGGTATTTGCAAGCTTCTCTTTCTTCATTTTTTTGATTTCTGCCTCACAGTTAATATAGTACTGTTTTATGTTGGGATTGGCATTAATCGCTTCCATATATGTTTCATTTACAAATAAATTTTTTGCTTTTAATTGTGCAATGTGACTGACAATAATCTTCGTATTTCTTGAATTATAACTAGGTTCTTCGGCATTAAATTGGTGAAATAATGACTTTATACATGGCAAGTCATGCCCATTAACATCCTTTGAACCCCTTACATTAATATCACAGCCACCTTGCAATAGAGCTACCATAATATGTGTTTGTATTCCTCGAAAAGCAATGTGAAGTGCTGTCTTGCCGTACGCATTTAATGAATTGACATCGATACCAAAATCAACGAGAGTGTTAATAATTTCTGGATTATATCTCACAGTTGAAAGATGAAGTGCAGTCATATCAGCATAGGTTCTACAATTAACCTCTGCGCCATGTTCTAGTAATAATTTCACGATTTTCGACTGACCTTTTTCAACCGCAATAAGAAGTGCAGTTCTTCCGTCTGCACTCTTGGCATTTACATTTACATTGTATTCCACTAGAGCTTCAACAACTTCCGTACACCCTATCTCAATAGCGGCATGAAGTATACTTACTTCCTTTCCAGAACCAATATCAGCACGAGCCCCATTAGCTAAAAGCAGTCTCGCTATGCTTCCCCTCTTTTTAAAAGTACCCCCAAAACTAAGAACAGTATAATTCAAAGCTGTCCTTCCAAAGCTATCCCTATAATTAATGATATCAGAATTAGATTTTAGAAGAATTTTAACCATTTTTACTGACACCTTCTGAACAGCAGTAATGAGTAGGTGAGGATACAATTTTATCTTAGCTCCATTATTTAAGAGCAGTTTGGCGATATTCAAATTATTTTTCTCGACAGCATAACATATTGGTGCTTTCCTTTTTGCATCTTTGGCGTTCACATCAGCTCCATGTTTAATCAACAATCTAACCATTCTCTCTTGCATGTAATTAACTGCGGTATGTAGAGGTCTACGTCTCTGATGCTCATACCTCATATTAACATTCACACCATACCTCAACATATCCTTAACTATCTTCGTATTTCCATACTGAATGGACCTGTACAATAACTGCTTATTATTTATGTCTTCAGAGTTAAGAACAAAACCATAATCAAAAAGATCTTTAATAATGTCTCCGTATTTGTTAAATTCCAGATATATTGCGTGTCTAAAAGAATTTTTATTACTTTCATTATTAATATCGGGACAGAACTTCAGAAGCTCCCTGACAATGTCTGAATTACCCTTTTTAACAGCACAATATAATATACTCTCGCCATCCTTATTGTGAGCATCGACATCGGCTCCATACTCCAAGAGTAGTTTTACAATAACATGGTGTCCCTCTTCGGTAGCTACATGAAGTGGTGTTCGGTTATCCTTGGTAACAGCATTAACGTCGGCACCCTTCATTAAAAGCAACCTGACATCTTCCTTTTTACCACTTGCGGATGCAAGATGTAGTGGTGTATACCCCATTTGTACTCTTACTTCATCCATCCCAGAAGCTTTTGGAGCTCAAAAAATGGTCAATAACTTGCCTCTATTATAACTAAATAATTTGATGTTTCGTTAATTTACCTGTAATAGTAGAAAAGTTATAAATAAGCAAATCCTTCAGTTTAAATCTTTAGGAGCAATTTCATGTATCTCTCAAAATAATTCCAAGAATCGGAAATCGGTTCTCTGTTCAAACGGTTTTATCAATATAGTCCGGAGGATTGCTGTAAGAGTTATGCCCAAGCGGTTAAAAGTGATTTTTTTTTCTGTCGTGTCAGTAGGGACCTAAGGACCATATGCCATCGGATCAGTCACTTGTAACTTCTATACAGTCGCGCAAAGTACAGTTTGAGACCTAATGTCATTTTGTACTATTAATTCCGTTTCAGTCATCGTAACGAGATCATTTTTGGGTGTAGATCTATGTTTTTTGGGGGTGAGAAATCTAATTATAACTGTCTCGAGGCCCTAAGACCCATAGTGGTACATAGTACATAACCGTAAAAAAAAAAAATCGGAAAAACCAATCTCGTAGCCAAACCTCAACTATCTTTTTTTTCATCTAACTTTTAAAAAAGCAACCTAAAAAACATCTTAAAAAATAAACCTAAAAAAAAATTCGGTAAAGTCAGATTTGCTAGATTGCCTTGTAACTAGCGACCATTGACATGTCCATAACTTCTTCTAAAACTGAAATAATAGTAATTGATGATGCTGCTGCTGTACATTTTCTGCGTCCTCAGCCTGGGGAAGCTTTCTTCTGTTACAAAAATAAATTCGTAACTTACATCAGTATTAATGGATCAGTTCGGATTGACTTAGTTTTTGTTTACTATCATGCTGACTCTCTGAAGACTGCCGCACGCTTGACGCGAGGAACTGGCATTAGGCACAGAGTAGAAGGGGATAAAGTAACCCCTAAAAATTGCAGTGAGTTTTTGAGAGACGATAAGAATAAACGAGGGCTGTTTTTATTTTTTTATTTATTTTTTTGTTATTTTAATGCCTTGTTTATATTTACGTCCTGGCGAAGCTTACTTACAGTTGCTCTTCCACTCAACCAGGAATGGCGAAATGTGATGCTGTTCATCCATCCAAGTGATGGACTCGACCAATGCTGCTTAACTTCGTCGATCGAGGTCTCAGCGCTTAAACCGATGACGGTACTTCACTTCATGCCTATTCTTGAGCGATTTCATTGGTTCTGCATCTTACTTACTTCAGTCTGACCTGACGGATCTGATGCCCTGCGTCCATGAAGAAGCAGATTATAGAATGATCTTCCACATCGCTGATGATTGCAGGGAAGGACACAAATATATTTTGATCAGCATGGTCGACACAGAAGTGGTGGTACTGGCAACTGCCTTTTTGCATGCTCTACCTGGCTCTGAAAATATATGGATTGCCTTGGGTGCCGGCAAATCCTATCGTTTGCTGGATGTCTCCTCTATTATTCAGAGTGTTGGGCCAGAAAGGTATTTGAGTTTTCTCTTCTTCCATGCCCTTACAGGTAGCGACACTACATCTGCGTTCAGGGGCAAAGGAAAAAGAACAGCTCTGGCAGCGTGGAAAGACTTTCCTGCAGTAAATCCTATCTTTGAGTGCTTGTCCAAAGCTCCTTCCTTGGATGAAATTGAGCAGGTCCTACCCATACTGGAAAGGTATGTTGTTATAATGTATGACAGATGTTCAGAAGATAAAGAAGTCAATACCTCCCCGTCTTCACCTATTCAGCAAGGGCAGAGACATAGAAAATATCCCCCCTACTCAAGATGATCTCCATCTGCATACCCAGAGAGCTGCCTATTAGGCGGGTATACAGGGTGTCCCAATAAAAATTCCCAGGCCGGATATATTCTAAACGAAAAGAGATATTTTAATTCTGTAAAAGCCAGTTTGTAGAGCATAAAGAGAAATTAATTTTTGAATATAATTGCTTTTTGAATATATTAGTATATAGATGGCGCTGTGCTCTAAAGAAATATTTCGATGGGAGAAACTTTGAAATGGGGTTTATGTGAAAGAAAATGCATTTCTAAGCAGATTATGTTCTAAAAAAAAATACCATAAAACTAACCGTTTTCGAGATATTTGAGTCCAAATGTTGACATTTGGGAATATTCAATAATTGTAATCTCTTCAACATTTCAGTCCTTTAAGTTGGACAATCTGTATTTAATTTACAAATTTTGGAAGAAAATATTTG
Source organism: Leptura quadrifasciata (assembly GCA_963675555.1). Classification (NCBI taxonomy): domain Eukaryota; kingdom Metazoa; phylum Arthropoda; class Insecta; order Coleoptera; family Cerambycidae; genus Leptura; species Leptura quadrifasciata. The sequence continues at coordinate 29,573,446 of OY776674.1, forward strand.
ATATCTAGTGAGTATATAAACTCTTATACCTTATAAATTAAATACAATTTTTCATATCTTATGAATTAAATAACTATTTTAATAAGTGTTCAAAATTATTGCCATTTTCGTTAACACACATTGTAAACCTATTAATTAGTTCAGATCTACAAACTTTTAATAATGTATGCCGATTCATGGCTGCAGCACTAGCATAAATTTTATTATACAGATCTGCCATGTCTGCTATTGGTTCTTTGTACACTTCACTTTTTAAAAATTCCCATAAATAAAAGTCTAATGGAGTAATGTCAGGAGATTGAGCGGGCCATCTAAGTACTCCATTGGTACCAATCCATCTTCCTGGGAATGCTTGATTTAAATAATTAACAACGTTGTGATGATTATGTGGGCCTGCTCCATCCTGATGAAACCACATATTATCCAACTGAGCGGGCAAATTCCTTAATAGTACTTGTAAATCATTTTGCAAAAATTGTAAATATCTTTCACCTGTTAAATTCTCATGGTAAAGGTATGGGCCAACAATGTAACCATTAACGATACCACACCAAACATTTACTCCAAAACGATTCTGGGATCTGGTATGTCTCATCCATCTAGGATTCTCTTGAGACCAGTAACGACAATTATGTCTTGCGATTACTCCATTGTTATGGAATCGACTTTCATCACTCCACATAATTGTATTTAACAGATTTGGATTTTCTTCTAAGAGAATTGAAAGTTGCGCCAAAAAATCTATTCTCCGCTCATTGTCCCCTGGAATCAAATGATGAACTAAATGAACTTTATATGGAAAAAATTTGTTTGTTTTAAGAATTCTGTGGCAGGTGGAACGTGCAATATTTATTTCTTCCGTCAACTTGGGTACTGAAATGTTTGGGTTATTTTCTACTTGATGTAATACCAATGCAATATTTTCATCAGTTGCAGTTCTTTTTCTTCTTGTTGCTTTTGGTTTTTTAAAACCTCCATAATTTTTCAAATTAAAACACAAACTTACAAAAGTTTTCCGATGTGGCGAAAGGTCTGCCAGGAAAACGTGTTCTATATAAACTTACAGCCCTTGAAGCATTTTTACGACATTCCCCATAAATTATAATCATGTTTAATTTATCTTCATTTGTATGAGAAACCATATTTAATAATAAATATTCACAAAGAAAACAATAATTAGGTAAAATAATACAGTTCTATTGACAAACCAATAAACAAAATGTGTTTGAAATTGAGAAATGTCAAAACTATTATACCAAAGGTAACTTGTATTTAAAATTGTGTTTAATTTATAAGGTATAAGTTGTTATACTCACTAGATATCAAATATTTTCAATTATAATCTAACCTAATAACAAAGCAATTGTATGAAAAATTCTTTAAATATTTTCTTCCCAAAATTTGTAAATTAAATACAGATTGTTCAACTTAAAGGACAGAAATGTTGAAGAGATTACAATTATTCGATATTGGCAAATGCCAACATTTGGATTCAAATATCTCGAAAACGGTTAGCTTTATGGTATTTTTTTTAAGATCATAATCTGCTTAGAAATGCATCCTCTTTCACATAAATCCCATTTCAAAGTTTCTCCCATCGAAATATTTCTTTAGAGCACAGCGCCATCTATATAGTGATATATTCAAAAAAAACAATTATATTCAAAAATGAAGCTCTCTTTATGCTCTACAAACTGGCTTTTACAGAATTAAAATATCTCTTTTCGTTTAGAATATATCCGGCCTGGAAGTTTTTATTGGGACACCCTGTATATGGGGACAGGGTCTGACAAAGGGTTTCATTCTTCCCGACCCTGCATTGTATTGGTGAACCAATACACGACAAGGAGTATGAAAGGTAAAGTTAATCCTTGACCATTCACATTTGTTTATGTTTTCCAATACAAATTGCATGGGAAAATGTATACGTGTTCAAATGCAAATTTGCAAGGGCAAGGAACCTGGTCGTATCGCTCGTTAAACAGTATTTTGCTTCCTCCAGGTCGAAGTGGTCGACCCTGCCACCAGCAGGAAGGGCGTGAGGTGTGGCTGCAGAAAATCCCAACTACCATGCACCAGCCTATGCAGATACAGTTGTAATAATGTAATAAAGGTAAAAACAAAAACCTCAGAGTTTACAACATACAATCTGACACACCGATGATGATAATTATTATTATAATACTCTTTTTATTCCTTTATTCCTCCAGGTGCTCGGAACAAGGAACTGGTATAACCTGCAATTAATGCAGAGGTCAGAAAAGCCCGCAGCGGACACATCTTCGAATGAAGACAATCTTCGATGTTCTTTGTGTGTTTTCTGTTTTAATATGCAATTTATTTCAGTAAAATTAAATAAAGTTCCTTTAAAGAATAGTCTTTTAACCTTTTTCAGTTTCATAAACATCAACTCATGGTTGGAGGCAAAGCCATATTCCTCAGGTACCTGTGGTATACCTTCAGTATATAACCGTTCAAACCCTAGGTACCCAAATGGGAGTACTATGGGCCTCAGAGCCTCGAGACAGTTATAATCAGGTTTCTCACCCGTAAAAACATAGATCTACACCCAAAAATGATCACGCTACAACGACTGAAACGAAATTAATAGTCCAAAATGACATTAGGTTCCCAACTGTACTTTGTGCGACTGTGCAGAAGTTAAAAGTGACTGATCCGATGGGCTCCCATTCTGAATATGGTCCTTAGATCCTTACTGACACAACAGAAAAGAGAAATCGCTTTTAACCGCTTGTGCATAATTCTTGTCAAGTTAGGTTCTAATGCGCTGGACTAATAGCTAAGCCGGTAAATATTGCTCATTTCAAAAATGGTGTTCAAATATAGTGTTCGTATAATGTGGGTCAGTCATGTAGACTAATGAGACTAGATGAACATAAAAATTATGCCAGAAAGGGATAACTAGAAAAATCAAATATTTGTAAACATACCAGGGATAACAATCATAGGATGAAACTGTACGAAAATTTTGACGAATGAAAAACGAAATAAGATGTGAATGGTTGATGGCTCAACTGTTTGAAATTTGTCTCTGATAAAAATAAACGTAGCTCAAGTAATATATTATGGCATATTCTACAATTATTTTTAAATGTCTATGGTGATTCAAATTTTTGCATTTTTGAATTGTCATAGCTTAATTTTGGAACACCCTATATATTTTTATTTAACATGCTTCAGCAACACATTCAAAATAAAATAAAGACCAAATTTATGAAAATATGTTTCCAGCAGATTTTATACTCTGATTGCAACAAATGATTTCTTTTCTGAGGAAGTTAGTTAACCATAGCACATTTAAATAATATAACATATATTCTTCCGACACATCATATTGAATATTCATAGATTTGTCGATGTGTTCACAACTACATCAAATATCACATCGCGATTCTCAAATCACTGACTTTATCTCTTATCTTGGAGGTTACCGGATATTTTTAAAATTATCAGTTAGTACAGGATCATTGTTTATGCATTTATAAATAAAGATGGAACCCCAGAAATAGAGCAAATAAGACCTACTTGTGGGATCTACAATAGCTACAGATGGTGGTCACAAAGGATATATGTAAAATGTATACGGGTTTATTGAAATCAAAAGAAATAAAATCGAAGTAACTTGCGTATCTATATAGATTTCCGAGATTTCGGTTGCAGAGAAAATTTTAATTAAACTTATTGAACACTAATTTATTATACACATTTTCTCTTTTTTTAAGTCTGATATTTGGATATCCACAATTATGAAATTAAAAGTTCTTATAGACAATTTTTATAACTGAAATGAAAAACGACAACATATCTACAAACGCACGATTCGATGTTTATTTCCTATACAGATACTTACATAGAATGAATAACCAGTTAAACTTTTCAACAATATTATACATACCTTTTGCTTCCAAATGAACAAACTGGCCAAGCTGTTGAAACTATAGAAGACACGCACTATATTTTGTAGTATGTATGCAGATAATTTATGTCTAACTAGCAACCGATTTCAAGAGACTGATTTCATTTGAATCAGTGCCCTATGTTTTTATAGGCTGTACCACAATAGGTTATAACCTACTTTAATGATTTTCAGGTAATTGTAAATAATGTAAGGGTTTCGTTTCGTTTTAGGAATAAAGAGCAATAAAATGAATCCTCTTTAAATGGTAAATTCTTAGTCCCTATGGTTCAATAACTGTATTTAAGGATAATGTAAACAGAGCTGGGCAGTCTGTACTTATAAATACATCATAAGTATTTAAATACTGAGTATTTGAATACGTTTTGCAAGAATTATTTGTATTTATACTTGCAAGTACTTTACCTGAAATATTTGCTAATTAGTATTTGTGAAAATGATAAATAAATAAATAATAAACACCACATAAATTAGACGGGGGCTTGTGCGGAAGGGGGTTACACATTGAAAAAACGCGAACATACAACCATTTCCTCCGACAGTGCCAGTGCCGGAGCCAGGATTCGAACCCGGTGGTGCGATGTCCGTGTGATTAATCGCGACTGCCACTTCGCGCCTTAACCCACTATTTTTACAGAAGAATTTAAATTCTTTTCTGATGTATTTCCAATATGTTTTCATTCTTACAACTTTTCACACCTAATTTTTTATATTTTTATATCAAAGTCAATGAGTTGTTTTAGTTTTTTAAGGTGAATTTATAAACTAGCCGCAGCGGTTACAGTTGCAGTTGCCGCACCTGTAGTGTTTATGAAGAATACGAAACGAATGTTTCCATTTATAAAGTCCGCTGCCGCTGCGGTTGCAGTTCATATTCCGCAGGTAGATAACCAACTTTTATCTTGAACGGCAACCGCTGCGGAATTACCAGCGATAGCCAATGAAATTGTAGTTTTCAACCCGTTCGACGTCAACAGCAGCAAGAGTTTATAAATGACGAATTTTCGTGAACTGCAACTGATACTGCTGCGGCAACTCCAACTGCAACCGCAACTGCAGCGGAATAGTTTATAAATCAAACTTTATTGAAAATTACTGCTATTTTACATATTTATTTTTTCATATTAAAAATGCAAAATAGTGTTAGTTCGTGAAACATACATTTTTGATAATTCATGAAACTTTGGAAATTTATGAGTTATAACCATGCAATCTGTATTTAAATGCTTTCAAAATATTTCAGTGTTAATGTTAAAGAACACGCTAAAACCTCGATATACTTTTTGACGCTGTAACAAAATCCGACTTAGGAGACTTCGTACGAAAAGCGTGCTTCACGTAAAAATATCCTGGAAGAGGTTTTTAATACTTGTAATCATATTTTCGCTCTACGGAGCGTTTTTTATGCAAAATTTTCAATAACTCCTCAAGGAGCGTTAATTTAGCAAGTGTAGTAAATGTCGCTGCACAGGGACGTAATGTCGCCCCGACACCAAAATTTTATAAACTGTAATAAAATTTGACTTCGAAATTTTCAAGATTAAAAACCCTTTTACGAATCCACGTTGTCAAGCACTGCAACTCTTACGAGGTATTAAATATGAGGACAAGTTAAACCAGTCTCTATTCAAAGTATATCGGGAGTTCTAGCGAAAATAGCCCTTAGCGACATGGGACCCCCATCATTTCCTAGCAGTCGGTTTTGACGGGGAAATGATGAGTTTTGACGGGGTTTGCCCTAAACCGGTTCCTCAATGATTCGGTGTCAGAAAAGTATTATTACCATGTACTCATACGTGCATGGGATCCGCCTTGCCTGAACGTAAAAAGTTGTAATTGCAGAATACAATTAGAAGTAGTAGCGCTTCAAGCATTTTTAAGCTCTGAGGAGCGACCAAAATTAATGTGAAATAAAAATACGTTTAGAAGACACGCAAGCAAAAGCCCCCCAAATTTTAGTAACATTGAACTTTTCTTGAATCTTTTTGTGCATCGTTAGCTTATAAAACCGCACATTGGATGGTAGTTGGTACATTATAAATCGTTCCGTTCCTCACCATATGTTGTACACGGGCCAGACTAGTGTTTGTTAAACATATTTCTTAAAAGTTGTTGTAAAAACGTAAATTTTTTAAAGATTTAATATATACATTTTTGAACTTTATATTGTCTTTTAGTTGTTTTCTAACAAAATTCCGTTTCAGGTATAATTTTAAGAAAGTGTGGTACATCCAGTGTTAGGTTTATAGTGTTACGACGTCCAATAGATACCATTAGAGCAGCAGTTAAGCATCATCTTGAACCCTAAATTTTATGAACGTCAAATATTCATTTTTTGAAATAGAAATAGAGAAAAAAAGATTTTTTTTTTCTATTTTTTTTTCTAACTTTTTTAAGATAAGTCCTTCAGACACCCTAAAGATGGATCGTTCACATTAACAACATATTTAAATATTTTGAAAGTAATCAAAAAGTTAGTTTAAACTATTTAATTATTTATTATTTCATATTTAAATACTTTTTCAAAGTATTTCACCAGCTCTGAATATAAATAATATAATTTACGAAAATCCTTACCTTGCATAGATAATGAACACTCGAACATTTTTAAAGATACAATACAAAGTTTCAACCTTAGTCAAACCATACATGAACCAAAGAATTATTAAAAATTCAACCTCATTACTCGATAAAATATTTATTAATGAAGTAAACGAAAAACAGGGCCAGGTTATAAGTAATTCCTTATCCGATCGTGAAGGGTAACTTTTAGATGTCTCTGTGCTGTGTGGGTTAGAGAATAAAACCATGTCAGATAAAAAGGCAAAATTGCAAGAGTTCAAAAACGAACTTAAACAAGTAAATTGGCAGGACAGATGAATCATACCGAAATTTTTTGAATAAAATTGTCGACTTGATGAATTTAATTTTTCCTTTAAAGATACTCAAACAAACTGCAAATAAATCATCAAAATCATGGATAACACGAGGTATTAAAGTATCAACAAAAAACAAAAGAAACCTCTATAAAAAAATGACTAATGGGACTTTAACAATTGAAAAATATAAAACATTAAAACAGGTTATCAGAGGCAAAAAAATGTCAAATAAAAACTATATAAAAAAATGCCAAAAATCCTGGAAAAGCTATTTGGCAATTGGTAGATGAATATACTGGCAAAAAAACACAGACACAAGACTCTGCTTAATCTTCAACAATATAACAAAAAAGACCCAAAAAGCATTCTAAACGAGATTAACAATTTCTATATCAATGCATGTCCAGAATTAAACATTAACCACAACATAGTACTTCGAAATATTGAAAATCATCAAAAAAGCCTGTTCATGTATCCCACAGATAAAGAAGAGGTATATAGTACTATAATGAATTTAAAAAACAAAAAATCTGTTTGTTACGATGCGATTCCTGCCATACTCCTAAAATATATTGCTGTCGAAATTACACCTCCTTTGACACATATTATAAACCTGTCGCTTAGCAGTGGTGCTTTTCAGGAACAACTTAAAGTTTCACAAATAAAACCGATTTACAAAAAAAGGGGACAAAAATAACATGAAAAATTACCGTCCAATTGCTTTATTAATATAAGCAAATTATTTGAAAAAATTACATGTCAGACTAGTCAAATTTCTTAAAAATGAAAAGGTCTTATCAGAACATCCAAATAGCTTTTGAAGAAAAAAATCTACAACAAGGGCAATATATCAAGCCATTAGTAAAATATTAGAGTCCTTAAACTCAAGGAAAGACACCATTACGATGTGCCTCGATCTGTCAAAAGGATTCGACAGTGTAGACCACGAATTATTATTACTAAAATTAGAGAAATATGGTATCAGAGGCATAGCTCTAAACTTACAACGGTCTTATATAACTAAGAGAAAGCAATGTGTGATTGGATATGATGAAACAAACACTCTTATGATGTCTAACATTGATATAGTAAAAAAGGGAGTCCGCAAGGGTCGATTCTTGGTCCTCTTCTTTACATCGTGTACACAAATGAATTGCCTAAAGTAGTAACACATAATTTAGCACAATCTGCTGATGATACATCTGTTGTCTTCACCACGGACCATAATTACAAACAGTACAAATGATGAAATATTTGATACACTGGGTACATTAGAAAGATAGTTTTCGTCTAACAATCTATTATTGAATGTTGAACGAACTTAATTAAATTTAGCTACCAAACAACCGAAACCAGAAGAAACTTTGTTAAAAATCAAAAATCACTTCAAACAGTACAAGCAGCAAGGTTTTTAGGAGTTGAAATTGATTACAGGCTAGGATGGAGGTATCACATCGACTGCTTAGCTAGAAAAATATGCAAATACTGTTATGCATTAAAGGTACTTGCTCAGAATATCAATTTCGAGGCAGCAATATGCATATATTCATTCGCAAATATGTTACGGTGTTATTTTCTGGGCCAACAGCACGGAAGCAGACAGAATATTTATTTTACAAAAAAGATGTCTTAGAAATAATTTCAACTTAAAATCAACTGACAGTTGTAGGCAAGAATTCAAAAAGAATAAAATTCTCATCTATATATAGATAGATATTTATTCACCAATAATGGATCAATTTTGCACATTTGGCATGTCAATATAAACAACAAACAAAGGAGGAATGTATATACATATAAAAAAACCGCTGCCCAAGGAGTCACTACTTCCACATACAGATTTTGTATTCAAGTCTTATACACACTAAATCCCAATGTAATATTTTACTCTCTTTAATAATAGGGTGGGGGTGGAAATGGGGGGTGATAGAGGGGTGGCTAATGCCAAAATAAATTTTAAAGGTCCGTGGTTCTCGTATACGCACTAAATCCCGATTTAATTTTTTATTCCCTTAAACAATAGGGTGGGGGTGGCAATGGGAGTGGTAGAGGAGGTGACTAATGCCAAAATATATTTTAGAGGCCCTTGGTTCTCATACACACACTAAATTTCAATTTAAATTTTTACTCCATTTAATAATAGGGTGGGTGTGGCAATGGGGGTGATAGAGTTTAGGCATATGCAAATATGATAAGTCGTATTTATATTATACATTCAGTGTATTGTATTCAGTATAAATGCAGTTATATAGTATGTTAACAGACACACTTTGTTACTATTTTTATCAAAGCAATATCGTTCATAACCCACCTGGAAAATCAATTTTCTTGTCAATCATGTTCAACGTCATCGGGAGATGAATAAGACTGATTTTGAGTCTTAATCATCTCCTGATGATGATAACATGGTTAGCGAAACGCGCGTCGTGTGACGAATGGTCCTCATATGTCCGGAGTTTATCTATATGCAACTGATGGTATCATATGTCCAAAACAGGGTACAGGGTGTCGTTGAACGAAATAAGAATGGGAATTAATAAAATCACTGTTAAGAGATATTCCTCAAGGTTCTATATTGGACCCTTTTTTTTATCTTAACTACACCAATAATCTTGCCTGCAATATTGATGACGATGTAATTTGGTTTGCCGATGATTGTTCTTTAATTTTTAGTCACCCATCAACCATGAATCTTGATACAAATATTTCTTTTCTACATTTGAAACATCAGAAAATTGGTTTGCTGAACACTGAACACAAATTAAACTCAATAAAATTTGATTAGTCTTAAAAATGATGAGATGGTTGCCAATGCAAGTGAGGAATTGTGAAAAATTTCCTGTTAATAAACAGTAATTATGAATTTTTTACCTGAAATACTTTCCAGTAACTTTCTCCACTGAATCGTCGAGTGCCAAATAGATCGGCGTTTGCGCTCCTTGCCTCGGGCTCTTAACAAACGGCCAAACAAATGGCTTAATAAATATTGCTGCCAGCCAACTGTTAAAGAAACTCATGTGCCGGATGATTTCGGTGTCCACTATACCGGGATGGACAGAGTTGACCGTAACTTCAGTACCTGCAGGAGATGGTATAATGATTATTAATGGTTAGAAGGGTCCAGTGGTCCACATTTAATAGGAAAATGCGTGCAACTCATAAGCAAATTTATAGAAAAAGTAATGAAAACACACCTTTTACAAGCTTTTGTTTAAACACACTTTTTCTGTTTTTTTGTTTGGGTCAAATCATACATGAGGTTTTTTACCAACCCCTCTAGAGTCATGAAATTTAGCACAATGAAACATTCCCAATGGCATTACAATAACCAATCATTAATTTCACAGATTAATGTAAATTAATTTACATTTTATATCATGTTGGTTGGTATTTGGTTTGCCTTGGTATTATTTTTAATATTTTAATGTAAAAAATTTCATATAGATCTCGGGAAATTGCAATAAAATTTGTGCTTGCCTTATACTACTTATCAATAGGTGGCACTAACATCGATAAAATCTTTACTACAACCACCGAATACCCTGAAGTATAACACTCATTGGCGGGAAGAGTCGGCGCAATCAAGTTGGCGCACGTGAAATCGCCATTTTCTTGGGTGCATTTCCAGAGTTGCCTAGTTTTATTTTCAGTCGCTGTTGCCTAGTTGTGTGAGAAGCAGTTTATGTGATTTATTCACATCTCCAGTTAGAGCACGGTGTAGTATATTAGGTGGTCCGAGACACGGCACTTGCCATGTTAATCGACGGCTTCATAAGTGCTTGGTTTTTATTTAATTAAGTAGATGGCGCCCGGAATATACCCCTGCAATTACCTAGGCATAGATCATGGCATAGATAAACGGATTTCATTTGATGCATGTAGTATTGCATATATACACAACTAAACGGCAAAACTAAGACAAAAAGAACAAACTAAAAGGCTCTTTAAATATAAATAAAACAAATCTACAGAGCATTAACTATTGTATGTATGTAAACTGTATTTCTAATATTTCTGTGTTAGTAACGATGAGACTTTATTTGTCCTGCCATCTATTGCATTACACACAACTAAACACTTACGAAGCCATTCGTACTAACCTTGTCGCATCACCTAATATATTACACCGTGAGTTAGAGTGAGCGTTTTTGTCTTTATCGTTTGATTTGTTTCTGTACGTTTTTAAAAACAATGGATAAACCTGCTTTAAAAAGAGGTAAAAGTGTGTATATATCTAAAAATTGTAGAAATACACCATCAGATACAGCAAGGTAAGTTTTTAAACATTTATTATTATAGTCTAGTTCGTAGAAAGCATAGTCACAGAATATTTACGTATACATGTTCGTTTATGTAAATATACAGTACATAGGTGAGAATGGATATTAAAGGTTCGGATATTTAACTCTACAATTACCTATGTATTACATGGAACAATTTCAATAAATGCTTTCAATCCCCCTTTTATCACCTTGTACACCTTGCCACATTGCATTATTTTATAAAAGGCACTGTATCAGTATATCTTTTTGCTTTTTAAATTCGCCCTGTTGATAAAATAATATGTATATTTTTTAACTTACGTAATGATTTAAGTAATTTTATACTTAGACTATTTATATTCAATTTAAGGGCTGAAATGTGGGCCATTGCAGCAGGACGAGATCTCGTTAAGTTTAGACAGGCATTGAATGAGTCTCACCGTCATTGTGGGGCATACTTTGTTTATTCATCATAATGAAAAACGCCGTTTATTGCAAATTTTAATAAAATAAGAAATTAGACCGACCCTGTCAAATACACTTGCGAAGCCGGTTCTTATAATGCACCCAAAAAAATGGCCGACGGTCATGGAAATTTGCCACAATTGTCCTATTGTTATTTTACGAGAGGTATTCGGTGCTACAATAGATGTTCACAAAAGAGGTGATGGTAAAAAAAAAAAAAAATTCAAACAAGTTTTATATCCTAGGACACAATATCGTTCCCTTCCTGTGGCTTTTTCAGGTTATTAAGAGCTCGACACTTTGTTCAGTACTTACAAAGTTATTACTGCTATTTGACAAGACCTTACCTTCCAATTTCTTGACTAATTCGTTTGTAAATAAAATATTTGCCAATTTGCTTTGGGCATAAGCTTTGTACGGATCGTATTTCTTATCGCTGTTCAAGTCTTCCTTATTTATTGTTCCTTTCTTGTGGGCCACACTTGAAACGTTGATTATCCTACTTGGTGCCGAATCCTACAAAGACATGTTAAATTAACCCTTGGCAGATAACAACTGAATTTGTATTTGATACAAAATGAAACATAGCTAAATTATGAGACACATTTATCTTTTAATAACATCAACTGGTTTGGCAAAATATGCATCGAAACATTGTTCAATGTTTTTGAACGCAGAACCTCTCTCACCACCTTTTTCTACACTAATACATCTTCTCCTTCTTCTTCCTGTGGTATCACAGCCCTATTGAGCCTTGACCCTCTCTAACTTTCATCTCCACGTCGCTCTGTCTCTAGGGGCCACCAGCCAGTTCCTCACTCTCAGTAATGCCTGAGTGTCCTTGTGAACGTTGTATTGCCAACGGATCCTCGGTCGTCCTTGTTTTCTGTTGCCTGCAATATGCCCTTTTAAGATTCCTGTTCGTCCATTCTCTCTACATGGCCTGCCCATTTGAGTCGTTGAATTTTAACATAGTCCACTATGCTTATGTCTTTATATAACTGTTTTAGTTTGGAGTTGTATCTAATACACCATAGACCATCTTCATTCACCGGCCCGTGAATTTTCCTCAGTATATTTTTCTTTCGAACTAAGGCGAACATTTCTTGGGTTCTGTTTGTTAACGTCCACGTTTTGCAGCCGTATGTCATCATCGGTCTTATTAGTGTTTTATATATTAGTGCTTTGGCATCCTTATTCACTAGTTTAGATTTGCATATGTTGTTCAGTGCATAAAATGCTTCGTTTTCTTTTATTAGTCTGTGCTGTATTTCTTGAGAAATGTTATTATTATTATTAATTATACTACGGAGGTATGTATAATCATTAACTACCTCTATGTTGTCATCTCCAATCAACCAATTTTGTCCGATCCTTCTCTCTGTCTCGATTTCCATCGCTTTTGTTGCATTTATGTCAAGTCTTACCTTCTTTCCATTTTCTTTCAATGTCTCATAGTTTTCTCTCACTGCCCTTTTCGTTCTTCCAATTATGTTAATGTTGTCCACGATTACTTGTCTTTCCTTATTAATTTTGGTTCTGAGGCTTTCGCGGAGCTGATGATGATTCATAGTTAGGTTTCCAGGTTCTCTTCCGCGTTGATAGTTTTGAATACCTATTGTTTCGACTATCCTGTCTTGGTCTTCATCTGAAGCAAAGTGGGCTCTGTTGGCTTGAGCTCCTCTATTTATATGCATCGTCAGCAGGCGTGGCTTGGTTCCAGTGATGTCACATGGTAAGTGGACCAGAACATTGATTTCCATGTCAACGATAGCTGTAGTCCGGCACAGTTGAAATTATTTTGATTTTTGTGTATTTCTATGGCTTCTCTGCATCGTCTGGGCTAGTAGTGTCTCGTGCTCGCCAATCTTTTGGTCCCGTCAAATTTTATCCAGTGGCCGGTTTCCTTTGAGTGTTCCGCAACTACAGACTTAGTGATGTTTTCCTTCTTTGTGTGTCTGATATGTTCTTTAAGTCTGGTATTAATATGTCTCTTGGTCTCTCCTATGTAAACTTCTCAACACAAACATGGAATGCTATAAAGTTCTGGTGAGTCGAGCTCTTCTAGAGGCTCATATTTATTATCCGAGTTTTTGTTTTGCATTGTAGATATAATCTTCTTCCACCACTCGGCCAGTGCACACACAGACCTGCGACATTGATCACACAGTAGCGCTAACTAAGCGATCACGTATCAATACATCATTTGATCACAAGAAGCCAATGAGGACAGTGCAAGAAGCGTAGTTTAAGCATGTGATCAGTGAGCGCTACCTGATCCCTCACCGTGATGAACGCAACCATTGCCAACTGCCGCAGCTGAGACTTGAACTCAGGAAAGGAAACTGACTAGATGTGTTGTCTCTCACCACCATCTAGCCCACTGCTATTGCCTCAGTAATGCTTGAAAAAGGCCTCTTAACGACCATACACTCCAGGATTAGAATCCGAGATACTCTGGTTTAATTGCAATACATTTATCTAGCGGTAATAGTACATACACACATCCTCAGTACTGCCCGGAGCCAGCCAGACAACCATAGTGCACCTTGTATTGTTTATAATTGAAAATGTATACCTATTCTACAAGTTTACTCACCTTCAATAAATCCAACAACAAATTTGTGAGGAGGAAATGTCCCATGTGATTAACCCCTAGTTGCATCTCGAAACCATCCTTCGTTTTTGATTGAGGAGTGTTCATAACGCCAGCGTTATTTATCAAAACGTCCAGCCTCTTCTGTTCTGCCTTGAAGGTTTTCACGAAATTTCTTATCGACTCCAGTGACGCAAGGTCACATTTTCGACAGTAGACATATTTGTTTTTGGTATCTAAAACAATTTCTTCTCTAGCCTGAAACATGCCGAAGCATTCTTGCTTTAAAATTGTTGATACATTAAGGGAAACACTGTACGAATCAATGAGATGTGCTTACTTACCGCTTCACAACGTTTCATATCTCGACAGGCCATATAAACTTTGGCCCTTCTTCTGGCTAACTCCCATACCGTCTCCTTCCCAATGCCTGTATTCGCCCCGGTTACAATGATAACTTTACCTTCTGCCGTTGTACCAGAACCTTGATATCTTGGCCCTCCAACCATCTCTCTGCAATTAATCGTTCATTAAACATAGTCATTCGAATTTACAGAGTATGTAAAACGTTCGGTTTTAAAAGCAACCCGTTAGATATAACCTACAAACGTGCGAAAACGGTTCTCACTTTGATAAGCAGGCGAATCCAAATACTCCGGCTACTCCTGATGCTATTATCATCGGCTTTGGGATTTTCTTAGATATCCTTTTCAGCATTTTATGGGTACCTAATTATTCTAAATGCAATTTAAAAATGTGTCGGAAATTTAACTAACCTATATCTGAACATCCATGATTAAGATCAAAATAGTCTTCTTCTTCCTCTATCGGTGTTTATTAGGCTAATTGCACATTTGCCTTTATGAGCATGCCAAAGTTTGATTCAGTAATCTCCAGTCCTCGCAATAATTTAATTTGCAACTCACAGCTATACGGATAGATTTCTTTGCATATAAAGAAGATGCCTTATTTATCATAATTTCAGAAAAAAGTATGCACATTTCCACAAAAATATCAATACATTTTTACTTTTAAAATAGTCTTTACAACTAGTAGTTGGTTGTACTAACTCCCCAGGATACAATATTGTTTGCCATATGACTATAGGCCAAAGAGTAATACTTAATAATCCTTCGCAATCTAGACTGGATTTCATTTGAAGTATTGCATAAAAAGTCGAATTCAGTTAGGCACAAAGTCAATATGGAGGTACCACCTTAATTGACACTCTCAATGTGTATCTAATATTTTAGTAGTTTTAGAAAATGTTATTTTGCTTTTTGATTCGAAATTTGGGGACAGTGGTCAGCCTATTGCGTTGACGCTGATACGGTTATTGAGGTACCTGCGAACATGGTAACTTGACCAGTGGATAAATATTGTGGAAAATCATTCATGAAAAGGAGGGGACCCTATACTGAACTCTGGGGTACTCCAAGGTCTACATTTTTTATAGAAAATTTGACATCGTTAAATTTTGCTACCATTTTCCTATTTTCCAAATATGGCCGTATCCACCTTAACAAATTCTTTGTATTCCCATAGAAAATAATTTATCGCATAAAAAATCAATATTAACAGTGTCAAAAGCTCGAGATAGGTCAAACACCTAATTGTCTTCATCAAGTTCCTTGTAAACGAAATTTACTAAGTGGTATAAAGCTGTTTCTGTTGACGTATGTTCTCTCGGGGACAACCCTACACTGAGTTCAGGTTCTGGTGGCAGGGGCTTTCTCGTATGAGGGTTGCTTTTTACAAATCATTATTTTCGATGTCTGAACACTACTTTTAGAAAACGCTGAAACGTTTGGCGAATGCACTACTCGATGCGAGTTTAGCTAATCATATCAACATCATCGGGAGACGAATAAGACTGGTTTTCAGTTTTAACGATTTCCTGATGATTCCCACATCGTTAACGAAACGCGCGTCTAATAGTGTATTCAAGTGCAGTGTTCGAATGTTTGGCGTTTTGTAACAGTGATTTTTAGACATCAACGCTATTGATTTGTGAAAAATAGCGCTCATACGAAAACGCTCCCGCCGCCAGAACCCGGATTCAGCGTAGGGCTGTCTTATTAAATGGGACTACACACCATAAAAGTTGAAGTAGCTTCTTAGACGCTCATTGGAAAATTCAGTAGATATATAGAATTGCTTTTATATTTAATTGACATTTCTTTCTCTGTAAAAATTGTTGAATAATTTAAAGTTATAAATAAATTCAATGAAGCAAAAACTTCTTTCTTGTACGAACATAAAATTTTTAGTAGTTTCTTTTTGGCATTAAGGCCGAAGCCATTAAGCCAACCACGTATTTAAACTAGTGCAAGCACTAGGTCCCAAAAAAAAGAAAAACCTACTCCAACTTACCCACACACCAGAAAAAGAAAACTTGATGTAATAATCAGCTAAACAAAGGATATAACAAGGGTCACAAACTTCTCGTCCAGGGGCCCTTCAGGACATTTTTCAGAACACACAAAACTAGACCACTGATAGAAGTTTTTCAAAATTTATAAAAATACGTCTCATTGGAGAGAACAGAAAGTCTACTGGTTCACTTCAAGAGTAAAAAAAAAATATATATATAAAAATATTACAGAATACAGAAATGGTTGGGTAATGTATGTATTGAATCCTAAACAGTGGGGGCGGATGTTAAAAGATACCATATTGTGGCCAAAAACAACATCCCAACTTCCTGCACCTGATTGCCTTTTGAAGATGATTTTCTGCACCGGTACGAAAGGCTGTGGACTATTGTGTGGCTGTCGGAGATTGGGACTTAATTGCTCACCAGTTTGCGGCAACTACCATGGGCAATCTTGCTTGAATGCTGAACAGATTGCAGACTCATCGGAAATAGAAGTCGTCACTGAAGCACAAACTCAAAGTTCTCAGATTGGCTCGAATTTCCTCAAACAATGAATCGATGAATTTTTAGAAGGAGAAAATGGACAATAAGATAATTATTAATTTGATAACATTTTAATAAGTATCACAGTCGTGGATTAGACCTGCCAGGGAAACCACATAAAAAACGCACCTAGTATTCAACCTCAAGGGTGGCGTGGAATAGAGTACTTAAATTATTCATAATATCACATAAGTTCAAATTCAATGCAAGATTTTGAAAAAAAATATTGCGTATACGAGAAAGAGACCCTCAATCTTTTTTATAGAGAATTTCCATAGCTTTTTTTGTTGGCCTGATGTATTTTTGTCGTAGAAGCAATGAAAACCGATATATCTCGAAAAATTCGTTTCAGAGCACAATTTTAGCTCTTTACAGCGTTGCTAAATTTTATTCTCACACTCCCACTTAGGGAACTTTTGAAACATTATTCAGGATCCACAACCTACCTGGAAAATCATCATTTGCTTTTGTATAAATTGGTCTGAAGATTCAGCTCATTTTTCACTAAATCCGGTGGATAGTCGTCCGCTATCTTGTTTTTTCTTATATGAAAATGTTAAAGTGTATTGTCACCGGACCTATACACATATGAAAAATTCCAAAACTCTAGTTTAATTAGAACTAATCGAAATTTTGATAGCAAGATTTGACCTAAACAAACTAACTAACAAATAACCAAACAAACAAACATTGCAAGTTAAATAAAACCTTTAAAAAAAACAGCTACCATCCTAATAAAGTGGATATGATTTTTTTTTTTATACATTTATTTAACGTCGGCCTATTTCCGCTACTGAGGCCTATCACCGACGCCTGTAGACGAACTACCCCCAACCAGGAATTTTGCCGAACCTCTTCCCTTAAGAAGAGTAGGGATCTTTTACTTGCCTAACATTTAATAGACAAGGGACCGACGGCTTTACATCCCCTCCGAAGGATGGTATATCTCCTATAAAACCCTCGCCTAAGGTTGTATAGCTTCCGTGCATACACTGATATACAAGCCACTGGAAGATGTGTGAGGCGAGAACGCGGTTTCCGTTGAAATGGTCACCAATCCAAGTACTAACTGCGCCTGTCGTTGCTTTACATCGCATACCGAAGTATGTACATAGTAAAGACGCACCTACGCTCGCCCCGTGGATATGATTAAAAAGGAAAATAACACACAAATACAACAAACACTTTTATTATTTGTGACAAAAATGCAGAAAGTTGACATAAATATAAGTAAAATACACCGGAAAATATTTTTTTGTAAAAGCCCCTTTACAGTTTGCAACTTTCTTGCAAGCAAGATCTTACAGTGCCAATTTCTTGCAGGTAATGTTTCTTGACGCTACCGTTTTACAGTCGGCAATTTCTGTAATTGCAATAATATTTCCCAAGATTTGCCAACTTTGTAAAAATAAATTGTATTGTGTGTCTAACGAATTGAATAATAATACATTAACCTAACTTATTCTGCTCGTTTTAGTCGCTGAGAATATTCATATGAATACGCTTTCGTCTACTTTTATCGTCTATAGCATAGCATCTTAATCGGGCCACGTGATAATATGACGTACAATCGAGTTCATCTGTTTTCGGCACTCAAAAAAAACACAACAAAAACTTTACGACCTCATTAAAATACCGGTGTTGTCTGTACTATTTTGTTCTTAAATTGACTCGCTTACCTTTATAGGTTTTTAATGTGCGTCGGTTTCTTTGATGACAGCATGCCGCTTGGTCAAACGGCGATAATAATTATATCGTAAAGTTTTTGTTGCGTTTTTTGAGTGCCGAAAACAGATTAACTCGATTATAACATTCCGCCCGACTTCCACATAAGTTGCAAGAAAAATTAAGCAGAACCCATTGTCTACAATATGTTGTAATGTGCAAGCAAATTATCAAATGTGGTCAGCTGGCTCTCAACTGCGCATGCCTTCGATCAAGATTTCTTGAGTTTGCAAGAAAGTTGCAGACTGTAAAACAGCTTTAAGTACTCACCATAGACCAGGGCCAATCCTGTTTAAGGCAATAAAAATTCTTAGCAGTATACGAATGGTCGGAAAATGTAGTTAATGGTGTGAATAATTAAGGAAAAATCGTCCAGACTGAGTAAAAGTTCGGGAAGGGGGGTTGGGGTGGTAATATATACGTTTTTAGGGGTTGGTACTCGTTTTTTGCGATTTGCGGCTAAACTATTCATCCTATCGAAAAATGTTGAATGTAAAAGTTGTAGATAATGAAAAAATCCAAAACTTTATAATTGAACATTATTGGCCATAACCTCAAAATTATCGAGAAAAATGCAAAAAACCGTTTTCTCGGTTTTTAATTTATAACTATCGCAAAAATGTTTATATTTTCATGAAAATTGGCGAAAATATTCTCTTTTGTGTTTCAAACAAGCCCAAATTTTTTCAAAGCGAAATATTTAATTTTCAATGTTTTATGAAGAAAATAAAAAAGAAGACCTAATTTTCAATCGAAAAATTTGGTTAGCAAATTTTCGATTAATGAACTTTAGTCGTGCTCATTTTTTTCGTTGAAATCTAAACTTTAATATAGAATTAAAATATAATATTGTTTATATACAAAAATATCGTTAAAAAAGCGAAAAATTGAAAAACTACTTTTTAAAAATCGAGTTTTCGGTGAAAATCATGAATTTCTTTTTCCTTATTGTAAATGAATGTTTACATTCATAAAAAGCGTTAATTCTCATACAATACTATGTTATACAAGTAATGTACATGTAACTAACTATTCTCGGCTTTCAAAGTCCCGAAAACATTATTTAAACTGCAATTAAATAGGTAAAAATTCAAAAAACACAAGGGCTGTGAACTGAGGAAATTTGTTAATTATTTCTTATGATTCGTAAGTATTTACAAATTATCACGTCAAAGTCTTATATTTGATTATAAAATACAAAAATTAAAAGTAAAATAATTTCATTGAAATCTTTTTTTCTTCGTGGGCAATTCTTCATCGCCAGAATCGATCAAACTTTCGATTTCTTCACGTTCATTTTCTATATCTTCAATTCTTGGAGTTATTCTGGATTGTCCAGTTCAGTATTATTATTATTTTTATTATTATTTATTAGACAGTGGGTATTGTCTTCGTCTTCGATGCCCTCGAGATTACAATTTTATTCGTACAACAATTTTTCGGCATTAGAACATCTATCAGAACAGTGGCAATTTGAGCACTTTCAGCCATGCTTGCGACACCCACATTTGTTATTACCGCATCCTGTTTCGCAGCTGCAGCAGATAATTTTCAATAAATTTTCAGGAATTAATTCTTGTTCTGTAAATATGGGTACGATGCCATTAACGTCATGTTTCCATCCCCAATCTGTAGCTGTTAATTGATTACCAAGCCAACTTTTTATTTGAAAATACACCCTGTAACAATGTTGCTTAGCTGCCCCTTCAGTTGGAGGTAATTTTTTTCAAATGAAATGAGGATTTAACAGTAGCCGTTTGGTAGAGTTCAAATCTTTTGTAAATAGAAGCTATTATTTTTAATCCATTTTCGGTAATCGTTTGTTTGTCTGCATTTGTGTTGTAAAAAATTTCTGCAAGATTAGGTAAATGTTTATCGGCCAATAATGATTTTATAATTGTTTTTTTTTCCTTTCCCAGCAAAACTGGAAGTTGTATCGCAGCCAGAAAAACAATGCAAAAATGCTACAATATGTTTATGTGATTTATGTTTAAAACTATTAGAGGTGTAATAAGTATCATTAATATTTTCTGCGTCAGGTTTGTGGAAATAGATATTCAATTCATGTGAACTGAATTGATTTAAAAGAACTAAAGGATCTATCTATGTCTTGGCCAACAACTACCACTATTTTATCGGAGTTTTTTGCTACTTCAAGGGATGTGTTGATAATTAGGGAATCTGCATTTCTTCATATAACTATTTTTTGCGTAGTTGTTTTGTATATAATGTAAATATTTTTGTGTTATTTCATTAATTGTATCGTTTTTTTGCCAGATTACTTTGTGTAAGAGAAACCCGCCATCAACGACGTCTACAATATTGCTCGAAGTTGGTAACGAATCGATGCTCGCAAAATCTGTATATAAATATTACTTAACATTTTTTCTGAAGCCATTCTCTGTAAACAACGACACAGAAAATGGAGCAAGCTCGTACTGTAAATAATTTTTCATATTAACTGTGCTGCTGATATTTCGCGAAATTCTCTGAAATAATAGTAATGGATCAATTGTAACAGTCTCGCCTCAGTTAGGTACATGTACATTACTTGTATAACATATTATTGTATGAGAATTAACGCTTTTTATGAATGTAAACGTTTATTTACAGTAAAGAAAAAGAAATTCATGATTTTCACCTAAAACCCGATTTTTAAAAAGTAGTCTTTTCGGTTTTTCGCTTTTTTAACGATATTTTTGTATATAAACAATATTATATTTTAATTCTATATTAAAGTTGAGATTTCAACGAAAAAAATGAGCATTAGTAAAGTTCATGAATCGAAAATTTGCTAACCAAATTTTTCGATTGAAAATTAGGTCTTCTTTCTTTATTTTCTTCATAAAACATCGTAAATTAAATATTTCGCTTTGAAAAAATTTGGGCTTGTTTGAAACACAAAAAAGAATATTTTCACTAATTTTCATGAAAATATAAACATTTTTGCGATAGTTATAAATTAAAAACCGAAAAAACGGTTTTTTGCATTTTTCTCGATAATGATTAATTAGAAAGTTTTAGATTTTTTCATTATCTACAACTTTTTTGTTTAACATTTTTCGATAGGATGCATAGTTTAGCCGCAAATTGAAAAAAACGAGTACCAACCCCTAAAAACGTATATATTACCACCCCAACCCCCCTTCCCGAACTTTTACTCAGTCTGGACGATTTTTCCTTAATTATTTACACCATTAACTACATTTTCCGACCATTCGTATACTGCTAAGTATTTATCGTCTATTACGATAGTTTAAACGGTTTGGCCCTGGTCTACCAGGGAAGGCTTGGATTAAGACTACTTTTGAGTAACAAATGTTAAATTGTTCGCAATTTGACTAGGTTTAAAAAGAGTTTGACCGCTATTTTCCAAATCGTTTTTCTTAGAAGCCTTTTTGGGACCTTTTAAAGATTGCTGAATCTCTTCAAGGGTCTTTCCCTTAGTCTCTGGTATCAGGTACAGCGATAATACAATCGAAAGAAAACAATTGACAGAGAAAAATAAGAACGGTGCAAACAAACCGTAATTCGTAGAGAGAATATGAAACAATTTGGTGACCACACTCCCAAGAATACCGAACACGATAGTAAGAACAGCTAAGCCTTTAGGTTTGATACTGGTTGAAAATAATTCGCCGAGCATAAGCGTTGGCACAATTCCCTGACCCGGCGAATAGAACACGACGAATAGCACCATCCCCGTTATCGGTATCCAATTTAAGAAAGCAATGTCGATAGCAGGTTCGTATTGATTTACATAGAAGTAGACAGCCTCCGTAAATAGTATGATGCTGCAGGATGATAAGGAAATAATGTAAGATAGCCTTCTTCCGAACAAGTCCAGAGTATATGCGCCCACAAGGTTCATGAAGCATGTTACGCTAAAGAAGATTATCGATGAAACTTCAGAGCTCAGGTCTCCTCCGGATTTCTTAAAAATGTATTGAGTGTACACCGCAAAACTCGAGTAACCACCCAGCTGCTGAGAACTTCGAAGGAATATACCGGCGTACAAGGCTCGTCTGTTACTGTCTATAGTGAATAAATCTCTCCAAGTCCCCGACTCGGACATTTGCCTCTCAACGTCAGATTTCAGCTTAAAAAACTCGTCTTCCACATTTTTCTTCCTCGTTAGTCGCTTCAAGGAATCCTTAGCTTCTTCAAATCTTCCCTTCATAATATAAAAATATGGGGACTCAGGCGCAAAGGAGAACAACACGAGAAATACGACTGGAATGGAAAGGCATATGTATGAAGTAAGTTTGACGTCACAGTAGCTGCCGATTACGTTAATTGTCAACTGGCCAAGGTATAAGCTAAATGTCAGGGCATTCCCCCATACACCTCTTACTCTCGGCGAAGATATTTCTCCGATGTACATCGGTACTGAGGAAAAAACGCAACCGGCAGCTATCCCTGCAAACAATCTGGAGGCGTAAAACACCCATACATTGTTGGCCACAGCAACTAGAATCCACGCTATCAACTGAGGTACAGCGATCAGCAGTATACTAGGTTTTCGCCCTATTGTGTCGTTTAACCTCGAGAACAATAGACAGGTGACTGACATCGTTACAGGAAGGATCACGGTGAAGTACGAAGCTTCATCTTCCGAAATGTTGTAACCATTGTCCTTTTGGGTTAGCTTTGGTATGAAAGGAGAGGACCATGAGAAGAGGATGCCACTAGTGAAAGGGCCTAGACATGCTGAAAATGAAGTAAATTGATAAATTAGCAGTTGAAAATAGAATTCTGATTAAATTTCTTTAAGACTAGTGATTCTGAGGTTGTACTCTTGATTCGGCTAAAAATTTTCTTATATTAACCCAAAACTATGATGTCTGTTCAACCTCATATAGTACGGGGGCCATGAACCTTCCCGTGGCCCTTTGAGGTCGCGACGAGTAAATAGGTGTTTTCGACGTATTTTTTCATGCTGAATCCAAATATGCAACTCAATTTTACGAAATCGTGCAAGAAAAATTGTTATTAACATTTTAATTGTTTATAAGGTTATAACTTCAAAGTTAAAAAGTGGAAGGGAGAATTTTCAAATTTTTTGTGATTTCTGATACAAAAACAAAGAAAACTCTTTTTGAAAAATTAAAATCGACTGATTAGAACCGGAGATATTGCACATTTATTATTAACAATTGCATAATTACGATTTTTCCGCACTATTTCACTCATAACTCGGCTCCTATTCAACGTAGAAAGTTCTACCAGGTCTCATTTTAAAGCTAAAGCTTCAAGCTTTAAAATCTTTTGTAGTGAAATATCCCACCATGCTCTTGAAAAATTTTACAAGTGATGAAAGCCTGAAATTTTTGCGGAAAAAAGATAAGTAATTTGTTTATACGCATTTTGAGGAAAGTTAATCTATAAATATCAGCAATTGAGTTATATATTATTATTGTACATCTCAAAACAAACATTTTTTGACTTGCTGAATGTATTTTGATTGATTTTTCGCCGAGTAATATTAATTTGTAGTTGAAGCGCTTTCGCGCGCAATGCGCGCACTGAGTACGCGTTACATGTAGCGACTACCGTTTTATTCCTGGCTTTACTTAATAAATAATTTTTGAAATATTTACATTAATAAATAATTTGTAAATAATAATAAACAAATACATAATTTTTTCTAAAGTGTAATAATGAAAAAAAAGTTAATGTATAATCATGAACACCGATACATACAGAAACCAGCTGATACCCGCCTACTTTTCGAAACCGCTGAGTATCCGCTAGTAGTACATAATAAATATTACATCATAATGTATGTATGAAAGTTGAAACTAGCGTTTAACAAGGGCTTATACAATGGCAAGTACGTTACAGACAATTTTGAAGTTACGTATATGTACTATGGTATGCAATGAACACAAACTGTACCGCAGTTGCTTAATTCTCGTCGAGCGCTGGGTGTTGATGCTTATATCATAATATAATATGAGAAACGTCCAACACTCATACCGTTTTTGCGTTCTGCGATATTAGTTTAAGCGAGGGTGGATAGTTGTGTAGCTGTCTGCTTTGAATTACCGCTGCTCACTTAGACACACAACGCATATGCGCAGACGGTTGCGCAAAAGTGTACACCTATGTACGCGACGCTCTTGTGCTAACCGTTGAGACAGTTTGGGCGATAATACGTTATAAACAAACAAACATACAGGTGAAGCTAATAAAAGCGTGTTAAAAATGAAAAAAATCATATTAAGCATTTTTTATGGAAAAAATTTATTTGTGAAAATTGTTCAGAATTGTCAAACTTTTGGTCCAAAATTTAATAAAAATAAAAAATAACAATTTTATTTAAAATAATGTCAGTCTGAAAACATCATTTTAATTAACTTACAGATTATTTGACGAACACCTGACAGCTTGCGTTTAATTTAAACACACTTCTCTAAGCAAGGAAACACATTACAGTTATATTTTTGGACTTGGACGTTACTTTAAACAAAATCTTATAATTTTTTTAAATTTTGATGAAATTTTAGACTCACGGTTTTTAGACAATTCTCAATAATAAAAACTTCCGATAAGAAATGTCTAATAAGATTTTCTGATTTTTTTCCGTTAATTTTGGTATCGTAGGTAGCTTTGCATTCGTAGAGGGCGAATGTTTTTTTGGTCATAAGTAGTTCTATATCTCAGTAAAATTTGGCTCAAATCTGAAAGAAAAAGAAAAAATTAAGGGCGTTACACTCCTAAGAGCGACATACTGTATATAAAGTATTATTATTATTTTACCAATCACTAAGTAGTCAATTTATAACAAAATAGTAATTTCTTAAATTTAAATAAAAAAATAGGAATATAGCCGTCTAAACAAAGTAATTTATTCTAGAGTTGAATGAAGATAGTATTCCATGTAAATTCTCATGACCGCGCCTGTATTATACCTGCACAAGATGTATGAATTAAACTGCTTCCATTTTGAGTTAAAGTATCACTTTGTTTATTTAAAGAATTAAAATTTTTAAAGTTCCATATTTCCGTTCTAAATTAACGTCTTGTAATTTTATTTTTCCAAACTGTAGGCGTCGCAAATTATTATCAAGCTATCTTTGTGCTTTTCATTATAGTCATTATAAATGTTAATCTGTTTATAACAAAGTTGAGACAAGTACTTTTAAAAAGTACTCCCAGTATACAGTAAAAGTAGTCCAAATTTATTTTACTCCCAGAATTAAGTACAAATACTTTGAAAAAGTACTTAAACTATTAAGTAATTTATTTGATATTTAAAATTTAAGTAACCATTAGAAAGTACTTACACCGTGAAATACTCTAAGTACTTAAAATACTTAGAGTATAGTTCAAATAATAAGTTCACGATACATAAAAAACTCACCAGAAACTTTACGACCCCATTAAAATTCCATTACTCTTTGTGCTACCTCGACCGCAAATTATAGGTTTTTAATGTGCGTCGAGTCGTTTGATGCAGGCATGCCGCCGTGGCCCGCGGCGATAATAACTATATCGTAAAGTTTTTGTTGCGTTTTTTATGTCTCGTTAAGTCCTTACTTGGGCTGTACCTTTAAATACTCTAAGTACTTTTTAAGTACAAGTAAAAGTATTTTAAGTATTTAAAGTAATTTTTTTTAGTATTATTTTGAATGTACTGTAATACTTTTTAGGTATTTGATACCAGTAATTTTTAAATTACTGCACTCCTTTCAAAATATTTAGTCGTTAGTAGTAACATGTTTTTCGTTTCAATGCAAATTGCATATACTCTTCAGCATTTTAAACAAAAAAACATTTTTTTCTTTTCATTTAGCTACATATAAACAGATACAGCATAGAAGAGAACACTTTCTGCACTTGACTGATGTTCTCTTTTAGGTAAAATTTCTAGAAAAATTTTTACTATTTTTTTTCTAACGACAAAGTTAAAGGATGTAAAATCATTTGGGTATCACATCACATCAAACATAAAAATTAAATATCTGAAAAAATAATTTACAAAAAAGAGATGGGGGGGCGAGCGTAGGTGCGTCTTTACTATGTACATACTTCGGTATGCGATGTAAAGCAACGACAGGCGCAGTTAGTACTTGGATTGGTGACCATTCCAACGGAAACCGCGTTCTCGCCTCACACATCTTCCAGGGGCTTGTATATCAGTGTATGCGCGGAAGCTATACAACCTTAGGCGAGGGTTGTATAGGAGATATACCATCCTTCGGAGGGGATGTAAAGCCGTCGGTCCCTTGTCTATTAAATGTTAGGCAAGTAAAAGATCCCTACTCTTCTTAAGGGAAGAGGTTCGGCAAAATTCCTGGTTGGGGGTAGCTCGTCTACAGGCGTCGGTGTTAGGCCTCAGTAGCGGAAATAGGCCGACGTTAAATAAATGTAAAAAAAAAAGAGATGGGAGCCAAAATAAAACTAATTTTTACAAAAAATTCATAGTCCTTCGCAATGATGCAACCGGAGGAGACATTGGAAATGATGGATCAGAATTAAGATTTGTTTCAATTTTACATATCTTAACTAATAGTCCAGTCAACGAATTTTTCAATATCGGGGTGTAGACTACATGGAGAGGGGCGGAATTTTCGACTTCAGGGATGGATTTGGGGTAGTTAGAAGATAAATATTCTAAAAGTCCCTGATCTTATGAGGTGAGCCTTGCGGGGGGAGGACTACCGGAAGGCTCTAAATTTTGATTCGTTTTTAGTTCCTCGCTAATAACTCGAAAACTATTGGTCGTAGAGGAAAAATTATTCTCACCCTTTTGAAAGTTGATAAGATTCCCCACATTTTTTAATTTCAACAAAAAGTTTCTATCTTCAACCATTATCGAGTTACCCGCTTCTGAAAATCGCGATATCTGAAAAACACTGTTTTGGATCACTATTGTTTTTGATGACTACACCAACACATCAAAAAATACAAAAGTTGCTGAACGGAATCGCAGATATCGACTAAATAAGTGTTTAGATGTATAATTCGCTATGGAAACTAAAATCACGGTAAGAAAGAAAATCTTCCTCTCGAACGCCAACAAGAGCCTCCTCATCAAGCTGTTGATGAAAAACTGGAGGAAAATAATATCAATACCTTCCAGGCAGAGGATGATGCAGATGTGGCAATTATATCCACAGCCATTGAAAAGTCAGTTTTCTCTTCAGTAGCTGTGATAGGCTAAGATGTGGATTTGGCAGTCCTGTTGTTGGCGAAAATCCCTACCCAGCGTGACATATTCCTCATGAAACCTGGCAGAGGAAAAGTATGCACAGCAACACACTGTTCACAAGAGCTGCAGCAGCTGGGGCTCGAGCACATTCTGATATTATACAAAAAAGACAAATCGGTCAAGGAAGCAGCTGTGGTGTTTACCAGCCCTTCATCGACACCATCTGAGGTCGAAAGAGCAGGACATGATTGCCTTCTTAGATGGTACGGTGCTCCATCTAAGGAGATATCCTTGGATAACTACAGATATCGGTTATTTTTTCGCTTCGATCAAGTCAGACATTTCCACTCTCCCAACAACTGAGGAGGCCACGAAGTACCATTCCTACAGGGTGTACTACCAAATCCAACAGTGAATGGGAATCATACTGCCCTCACACGTGTGGGATTTAGGAATTCCTGGCTGGGAGGAGAGAAATGGGGAGCTGGTGCCAAAACTAACAGACAAAAATGCTGCCTCCGACGAAATTTTGCAAGTTAAATTTTGTCGTTGCAAAAAAGATTGTGACTCCGGAAGACGCGAATGCAGAAAGGCATCATTAAATTGTTCGCCAGCATGCCTTAACTACCAGGGCAACTGCCACAATGAAGTCCCCATAACAGAGGATGATGAGGATGAAGAATTTGATGACATAATAGTTTCTTTGTAGTATTCATTTTCTTTTCTGCTGGCGTAGTGACCGCATAAACTATTCCCTCCGTCCGAAAACTGATCGGATTTTTTCTTTCTTTAAAAAAAGCATTAGGTAATTAGCACTTAGCCAATTATATATAAATAAAAGTAGCTGTTATATGTAAATAAAAGTAGTTCAAACCGTAATACTGTGTTGTTTTCTTATAGAGGTACCTGCCTACCTTTTCCTACTGTTGGATTGCAGGTACTACTCATTACTATACCAAATGCAACAACTTACAACAATAAATAGATTAAATGAATGCAATAAAATATAGGTATGATGTCAAGCAATAACCCTATCATATTACAGCAAATAATCTTGAAATCCATCATCTCAGCCATTAATTATATGTGGAATATATAATTTTTAAATCAATTTAATCCTCTTCACTTAATTTCGTTGTATTTTATTTTACGAAGATTTGAGGTGTTAGGAGCAGAGTATGATGAAAAAAGTGATCCGAAACAACGTTTTCCGGATGTCGACAATATTCAGAAGCGGGTAACTCGATAACGGTTCAAGATAGAAATTTTTTGTTGAAATTAAAAAATCAGGAAATTTTGTCAGCTTTCACAAAGATAAGAGTAATTTTTCCACTAGGACCAATAGTTTTCGAGTTATTAGCGAGAAATCAAAAGAAGTAAAAATTTAGGGCCTTCCGGAAGCCCCCCCCCCATCCTGAAAGGATATTTACCTCCTAACTACCCCTAACCCATCCCTGAAGTCAAAAATTCTGCCGCCCTCCATACAGTCTGCAATAATTTGTCGATATACGACTATAATTTGATATTGTGAAATTTAGTATGTTAAATATAATAAAAGAATGAAAACAAATTTACTAAACAGTATTTAAACATGTAGATTATCAAAGTACAGAGGAAAAAAGGAAAGATAAAATAACGTTTCTAACTCCGTCACGATCGAAGAAAAACTAACTATATTTTATAAAAGATAACATACATTTCCTGTTAAAACAGTGCTGCCACCTTCGCAAATCATATAACCTCCAAAGTTGGTAATACAAATACAATATTTTGTAAAATGTTGATTATTTTAACACCCTCACTCAACATTTTTAAGAAATACCCAATGACTTTAAAAATTTGCTGCGTTTCTCTGAAATTTTGTTAAAATATCAGCTGGCATTTCGTTTGTCGACAAGTACCTACTTAACAGAAGAAATTTATTAGCTACAGCTTTTCTTATGAAATGATGTTTCCTGTCTTTCGAATGTTTGTAGTCAAAGTACACTGCGTAGCCTGTATCGACATGTCGACAAATACGTTTTACAGAATTTTATGATAAAAAAAAAAATAAAGGATGTTAATTATTTATTATTTCTTTTTATTTGTTGCTTTATTTGTTGAAGTGCATTTTTGGATTAATCGAATTGCTTACAAAATTCTAGGGCCACTTGCCACTTTATGGTCATGATAGCTCATCATAATCCAAACCTAATAAATAATTAAACTGCATATTTGATGGAGTTATTTGACAAAATTATTCAAAGTAGAATACGTAAAAATTTGATAGAAAATACTAAAGTGCTTGGAGTACTTTTTTAAGTACCAAGTACTACTTATTTAGAAATATATACAAGTATCCATAGTACAGTCATTCAACGTTAAAAAGGGGCCAAATCTCCGAAATCTGAAGTACTGCTCCGATAAAATTTAGAATTAGGTTCATCTTACCCTCCTCTTCAAACCTGACTTGGTCGCAAAGTGTGCTTTTTGTTTTTAAGGGGTGAAAACTACCCCTTACTCCAATAAATTGAAAACTAATAAATTAACGCCGTGATGGCTATAATTATGTTCAAATATGTTAAATATCAATTGTTCTTAATCATGGATCTAATATTTCAATATTTTACTATTTAACTACCCTTAAAAACAACCCCTCACACGAAAATTAATAAAAAAATGTGTTTAAAAAGCATGAAACCTTTTTATTTTGGATCGTAATAGGAGAATTTTTCCCTTTAAGTATAAGAAATCTGATACTTCAATTTTTTAATGATGCAACCCCAAAAGCCACCCCTAACAATAAAACTTAGGAAAAATTGAAAACTAATAGATGGAAGCAGTGATAGGTTATCATTATGTTCAAATATGTTAAATATTTGTTATTTTTTATAATGTAACTAATATTTCGATATTTTATTATGTAACTACCCTTAAAAACTACCCCTCACACAATTATTAAAAAAAACGGTTTAAAAAGCATCTTTTTATTTTGGATCTTGAATAGAAAAAAATATATTCTTTAAGTGTAAACGACCTGATACATCATTTCTCAGTATGATTCAACCCCTAAAAACCACCCCTTACAATAAAAATTAGGGAAAAAATCCTTTTGAATGCGTAAAAAATGAAAATATATTGCTGCTTATGATATAATGAAATTTTTCTAAAGTTTTCATCCCTTAAAAACATCCCTTTCAGGGAAATTAAACTCTTAAAACTTCACATTGTTATTACAATAAAAATATTTATTTTACAATATTAAGATGATTTTTAAAGTGAATATTAATAATTTAATTTTAATTTTCAAATTCATCCATTTCTTCACTATCAACTTCCTTTTCTTCTTGGTCGACTGGAGGACAATTTTGGCAACTGTCACCTGAGCAAGTGCCGCAAGCTTCATTGCAATATAACCCAAGTTTGCAACACCCACAAGTAGAGCCACACCCTTTTTTGCAATTGCAAAATATCATTTTTAAAAGTTCTTTCTTCATCTTTTTATGTATGTGTTTATACATGTGGGAATCCAGATATGTATATATCAAGAAGACACAGCATGTACAAAAGAATAAATGCTCCAAAATGTTCAAAATCTCTAGAAAAATGTATTTAGGTTATTAACGATAACTCGGCTTCCTTTTAAGCTTTTTGCATTCACCCACACATCATTTTGTAAGGAATTTCATAAGCTATAAAGATATGATGATTTCAATATTTCTACATCCTTTCGTTTAGAGAATTTTAAGGTTGAAGGGCTAAAAAGAGGTTTTCTTCGCATAGAAATCAAAGCTTTAAATGCCCATATCTCGCTTAATTTTTAAGCTACATGAATTTAAAATAAAGCAAAATTTTCAGTGAAAAGAAAGCTAAATTTTTGTTAAGAACACTTTTTTTCGTAAAACCATTATTTTTTGAGTTATTTTGAAAAACAACGTATTTTTTGAAAAATTGGAAAAAAAATTTACTTAAAACAACTTTTTTCAAAATGTACATTCTCTAAACCATTCAAACTTTTGGAACGTGTTACTGGGACATAAATAAAGTTAATTTTTCATGGGCTACGATTAATTTTAATTTTGCCGCTCATGGCGCCAATTTTATTGTTAATTTTTTTTTCAAAAATTCCAGAGACTTAACTTATTTTCGTCATAACTTCCTTAATTTTTATGCTAGAGGCTTTTATAGAATCTTATTTTAAAGGTCTAATAAAGCACTTTAAAAAAGGTTATGAACATTTTCTCTGAAAAATTACTCACTTTTCCGTTATTTGAGTTTCAATCTTTAGATAAATTTACGACAAACAAAAATTCGTCTTAAATATGACCTTAATATGATGCTTATATGACCTAAAACATTAAAGAAAAACCAACGAATCGCTTTGTTTTTTATAAGCTTCAATTTTGATAAGAATAGTTTTTTCCAGAAAACGTTTAATTTTCGAGTTATTCACGAAAAACTGTTGAAAAACGTGTTTTTTATTGGAATTTTCAGTCGCAAATAACTCAGAAATTATTAGGTTGTAGAAAAAAACTTTATACTACATTTTCTTCTTAAAATTTGATCCTCTATCGATTTCCGTTGTCATTTTGAATTTATAAATTTCCACCCCCGAGAAAGGGTGGAATTCACCCCCGGGGTGGAAGCACATATCGGCACTAAGTCAGGTTTCTTATTTGCATCATTTTTGAGCTACTGTCAAAATTTCAAATAAATCGGTTGAGTTGATCAGATTTCGGAGGTGAATCGGTTCATTGATTGTACTACCAGTACTTTTTAGTTAAAGTAGTGGGAGCACAAGTAACAGTACATGGATTTTAAAAGTAATTAGAGCAAAATAATTAAAGCAGAAATGTACTGGTTACTTTACTTGTAGTACGTTTTAATACTGAGTACCTACCTCAACTCTGGCCTATAACGAAAAAAAAAAAAAAAAATGAAATTGATAAATGTTATGGCTTGTAACCTGTTATGATGTGACAAATTTAAAAAATCAGCAATTCTTTTACTTTCGATTTTTGTAACTTATCAAATTAATGGAAACAATTTTTACTGCTCTAATTGTATAAGGAATTTAATTGCAAGGAATACAGTGTTTTTATTTTCTCGATATGACAATCGCAACCGGAGATATATTTTTGTGTATATTTTGACAATAAAATAAGCATAAATAAATAAATAAATAAATTGTAGTTGTACTGGTTTTTCACATTTGATTCACATTTCACATTTGCTGGCAGAATAACCATTACGACACTGTTTAAATGGAAATAATCACAGGATAACAGATTTTTTTTTATATACATTTATTTAACGTCGGCCTATTTCCGCTACTGAGGCCTATCACCGACGCCTGTAGACGAACTACCCCCAACCAGGAATTTTGCCGAACCTCTTCCCTTAAGAAGAGTAGGGATCTTTTACTTGCCTAACATTTAATAGACAAGGGACCGACGGCTTTACATCCCTTCCGAAGGATTGTATATCTCCTATACAACCATCGCCTAAGGTTGTATAGCTTCCGCGCATACACTGATATACAAGCCGCTGGAAGATGTGTGAGGCGAGAACGCGGTTTCCGTTGGCATGGTCACCCATCCAAGTACTCACTGCGCCTGTCGTTGCTTTACATCGCATACCGAAGTATGTACATAGTAAAGACGCACCTACGCTCGCCCCCCAGGATAACAGATATAAAGAGAATAATTTACCATATTTTTATTTCCTGTCGTTACGCTATCACCTATCATAACAGAAAAAAAAAATCAGTATTGAATCAAATGATAATAATTATGTATGACTAAGAAATTGGTGAATCACTTTTTGCAATCTACTGAATCTTGTGGCACATACGAATTCCTTGATATGTGTCAAAGATCAAGTTGATCTTAGGACAGTTTGAATAACTTAAGGCGTTATTTTTTTTTTGTTTGTAAATAAAAATAAAATAAAATAATTATCATTTATTGTTAAAGGGACTTCTTTTTATAACACCTTTATTCAATAGAATGGAGTATTTTCAATTGTTTTAAATTTTAGTTTTGGTGATATACAGTGTGCTGCACTTAAAAGTGTAACACCCTTATTATAACTTTTTTCTTTGTTTTCCGATTTGGAACAAATCTTACTCAAATATAGAACAAAGTAAGAAGTAATAGAAGTACTTATGGTTAAAAAAACATCCGCCTCCTACAAATGCAAAGTCACCTGTAATACCAAGATCCTTTAATAGCAAACTGAACTAAAAAGTAAAAAATAATGTTTAAATATTAAGATTTTGTTCAACAGTGATAGAAAGTCCCCTAAAACTCGATATACCGCTTGACGCTAGCGACATGACATTTTTAGTCACCCTCTTGCCATTCATCCCTCGGCACGTTTCTTACATATATATTGGATTGGGTGAATTTTAGAATTAGCATCATGAACACCGATACATACAGAAACCAGCCGATACCCATCTGCTTTTCGAAACCGCTGAGTATCCGCTAGTAGTACATAATTAATATTAGATCATAATGTATGTATTAAAGTTGAAACTAGCGTTTAACAAGGGCTTATACAACGGCAAATACGTTACAGACAATTCGGAATTTACGTATATGTACTATGGTGTGCAATGAACACAAACTGTACCGCGGCTGCTTAACTCTCGTCGAGCGCTGGGTGTTCATGCTTATACAGGGTGTTGCATCATGAGAGGGACATAGCTTAATAGGAGGTAGAGAACATCAGTGGTAACCGGAACCTCCCATAGAAATGTCTCATTGGGCCTTCATTACGAGGTTGCTGGGTGTTAAATAATTTTTGGCCAAACTTGTTTTTTGTCATAACTTTGACAGGGAATGAAATAACGGATTCATATTTGGTACGGCTAATGTACTAACGAGCCCCAAGAGGTACATGTATAAAAAAAAATATATCCAGGTCCGGACTCACTATAATTTATGTTTCTTCTTTGCATCAATAAAACATCACCCTGTATATATTTTTTTGAAATTTCGATACGATATTCGAAAAGAGCAAGAAAAAACAAACAAAATGGCCTATTTCATTTTTTTGTTACACCTTCGTGGTTATTTAAATACGTTGTTAAATGTGCAAGAAAATGGATTACAGAACCCTATTAAATGAGAGGCACGTGAAATAAATAGTTTTATAACTAAAATTTGCAAAAATTCTATTGAGCCTAGGTGGTCTGGGTGAATCCTAATTCCGGCATGTTTTAAAGGTCCATTTTGGTAAAAAACTGTGGTCCTAATAAGTAATCGGGTATGAAATAACAAAATTTTTAATCAATCACAGTAGGCTTGTTCAAAGTGACAGATAATAAAAAGAAATCTCCTAAACAGTTGAATAATTGTTTGTTAGTAATTTAATGTGTTAATAATCCGCATTTAGTTAGTGAAAACTTGCGAAAATATTTTAACTATGCCAGTAAAATTTACAAACGTGGAATATGCTGACATAATATTCATCTATGGTTTCTGTAATGGAAATGGTAGGTCGGCGGAAAGAGAATATCGGCTGCGTTTTCCTGGTCGTCGATGCCCTAATCATAAAACCTTTAGTACGGTGTTCCAGTATGCAAGACAACACGAAAAGTTTCCTAATTCTGCAGTTGTGGAGCGTGTTTTACAACAAGGTGTGCAGGAACAAAACAATATTATAAACGTAGTTCAAGAAAACCCTAATATGAGCACTAGATGAATCTGGCCAGTTTGGCAACTGGTATTCCTCATTGGCTAGTATGGAGAACCCTAAAAAGAGAACGTTACCATCCATATCATATCCAGCAGGTACAGCGTCTTCAACAAGGCGATGATATCCCCCGCCTGGCATTTTGTCATTGGTTGTCTAACCATCGCCCAGTCATTTACAGAACCTTATTTACGGATGAGGCACAATTTACAAGGGATGGAGTAAACAATTCACGAAATAATCATAAATGGGCACAGGAAAACCCACATGCGGTAGGCCAACGCCCTTCGCAACACAGGTTTTCTGTAAATGTTTGGGTCGGACTTGTGAATAGACATTTGATAGGGCCACATTTTTTTGAAGAAAGATTGAATGGTGAAATTTACTTTGATTTTCTTCAAAACATTTTACCGAATATGTTAGAAAATATCGGTATAAGAGGCATGTTGTTTCAGCATGATGGGGCCCCACCACATTTTAACCTTCAAGTAAGAGAACACTTAAACAATGTGTATCCTAATAGATGGATTGGACGCGGGGGTCCACATGAATGGCCACCAAGATCTCCTGATTGTAACCCTTGTGATTACTTTTTATGGGGCCACTTAAAAAACGAGGTTTATAGCATTGAAATTGAAAGTAGACAACATTTAATCCAGCGCATCGTTACAACCTGCGACGAAATACGGAATAATCCAGAAATGATACGTCGAGCAATTGGTGACCTTTCTAAACGCGCAAGAAAATGCACAGAATGTGGGGGAGGACATTTTGAAAATTTACTTCAGTGTCAATTACGTTTTATTTTTAAACACATTTAGTTATTGTTTTGTTATTTATTGTTAATTGAATGGAAAATATTTTATTTATTTAGATTTTAGTTTGTTCTCTTTTCCAATTTTTATTAAGTATAAAATGTTGATGATTTTCTTGATCAAAGTAACTGGTTGCTTAGGCCTAAATGGTTTAAATTATCTGTCACTTTTATTCTTTGAACAAGCCTACTGTGATTGATTAAAAATTTTGTTATTTCATACCCGATTACTTATTAGGACCACAGTTTTTTACCAAAATGGACCTTTAAAACGTGCCGGAATTAGGATTCACCCAGACCACCTAGGCTCAATAGAATTTTTGCAAATTTTAGTTATAAAACTATTTATTTCACGTGCCTCTCATTTAATAGGGTTCTGTAATCCATTTTCTTGCACATTTAACAACGTATTTAAATAACCACGAAGGTGTAACAAAAAAATGAAATAGGCCATTTTGTTTGTTTTTTCTTGCTCTTTTCGAATATCGTATCGAAATTTCAAAAAAATATATACAGGGTGATGTTTTATTGATGCAAAGAAGAAATATAAATTATAGTGAGTCCGGACCTGGATATATTTTTTTTATACATGTACCTCTTGGGGCTCGTTAGTACATTAACCGTACCAAATATGAATCCGTTATTTCATTCCCTGTCAAAGTTATGACAAAAAACAGGTTTGGCCAAAAATTATTTAACACCCAGCAACCTCGTAATGAAGGCCCAATGAGACATTTCTATGGGAGGTTCCGGTTACCACTGATGTTCTCTACCTCCTATTAAGCTATGTCCCTCTCATGATGCAACACCCTGTATAATAATATAATACGAGAAACGTCCAACACTCATACCGTTTTTGTGTTCTACGATATTAGCTTAAGCGAGGGCGGACAGTTGCGTAGCTCTCTGCAGTGAATTACCATTACCATTAACCATTAAAAATATTTTATTATTACCGCTGCTCATTTAGACGCACAATGCATATGCGCGGTAGGTTGCTCAAAAGTGTACACCTATGCGCGCGTCGCTTTTGTGCTAACCGCTGAGACAGTTTGGGTGAGAATCACGATCAAAGATTCCGTTATAAACAAACGATAATACAGGTAAAGCTAATAAAATAAAAAATATATATATTAATAACAGCGGCGCCTCCGGAAAAATCTCGACAACAGATTAGTAATTTTTAAATTTTTTTTTTATCCCGATGATCATGATGAGGACATTAGGACAAAGTTGTCAAATTATTGTATTGTCATTGGCTCTTGATAAGTGTGCAAAGTCTCTACTTAATCTGACGTTTTGAAGTGGGTGAGAATCACGTTCAAAGATTCCGTTACAAACAAAGAAACAAACATACATGTGAAGCTAATAAAAGTGGGTTAAAAATGAAAAAAAATTAATGTTAAGCATTTTCTTATCGAAAAAATTTATTTGTGAAAGTTGTTCAGAATTGTCTTAAACCTTTGGTCCAAAATTTAATAAAAATAAAAAATAATAATTTTATTTAAAATAATGTCAGTCTGAAAACATCATTTTAAATAACTTACAGATTATTTGACACCTGACAGCTTGTGTTTAATTTAAAACAAAACACACTTTTCTAAGCAAGGAAACACATTACAATTATATTTTTGGACTTGGACGTTACTTTAAACAAAATCTTAATATTTTTTAAATTTTGATGAAATTTTAGACTCAAGGTTTTTAGACAATTCTGAACAACTCTCAATAATAAAAACTTCCGATAAGAAATGTCTAATAAGATTTTCTAATTTTTTTTCCGTTAATTTTTGTATCGTAGGTAACTTTGTATTTGTAGAGGGCGAATGTATTTTGGCTATAGGTAGATCCTAATTTGTTCTATATCTGAGTAAAATTTGGCTCAAATCGGAAAAAAAGAAAAAATTAAGGGCGTTACACTCCTAAGAGCGACATGCTGTATATAAAGTATTATTATTATTTTAGCAATCACTAAGTAGTCAATTTATAGCAAAATAGTAATTTCTTAAATTTAGATAAAAAAATAGGAATACGGCCGACTAAACAAAGTAATTTATTCTAGAGTTGAATGAAGATAGTATTCCATGTAAATTCTCAGAGGGGGGGCATGGCCCCTATGACCGCGCCTGAATAGTGGAGTGCGTGAGTGAGAATAAAGCCGAATATTGTTAGTTATTTTGCTATGCAATAGGAGTATAGTCTAAGTCAACACTTTCCTGCAAATAAAAAATGCAACAAAAACTTGACGACCTCATTAAAATACCATTACTCTCTGTACCATGCCGCCGGTAAATTGAATTACTCACTTACTTTAGCTTTTAAAGTGCGTTGGCTTGTTTGATGATACCATACCGACTGATTCGCCGTAATAATGAGCTCGTAAAGTTCTTGTTGCATTCTTTATTTGCAGGGAATCGTTCTCTTAAACTATACCTCCCACCCCTGTTTTCGAGGATGCTGAGTACGATGGCACAGGTAGAATTTCTCTTTGGAGTTACGTAACCCCTAAATGGCCAAAAACCATCCCCAAAAGGGGTTAAACGCTTATCACATCTTTTCCAACGCTGAAACTTAGCATACCCACGTTCTCGAGGATGTTGAACACGGTGGTGATGCTGAATGTTTCTTCCGACTCCCTCCAACCCCTCTATCGGCTAATAAACACCCCCGACTGGGGTGGAAAACTTTTTTTACGGGCCGTATATACATTTCGCCGGTGACATATAAAAAAAATGATTTTTCACCCCTGTCAGGGGTGTTCGCTAGCCGTTAGAGGGGTTGGAGAGAGTCGGAAGAAATGTTGACCATCTCCACCGTGCTCAGCATCCTCGAAAATGGGAGGTGGCTTTTAACCGCTTAGGAGTTGCGCAACTCCAAAGAGAAATTCTACCAGCACCATCGTGTTCAGCATCCTCGAAAACGGGGATGGGAGGTACTCTCGTTACATAGCAAAATATTTACACGTTCGTCCGACTCACACACTCCACGATATGCTGGCGCTGGCAGTTTCAATGTAAACTTATATAATATACTCGCAAAAAACAAAGGGGCCTTAGAGAATATCTCAATTTTCAGAGTGTGTAATTATTAAATTAATTAAAATATTTTTTTAATTAGCAAAATTTCAAAGTGGCAGGATAACAAGAGTAAATGTAGTCATTAATATATAGATTTGAGTAAACCGGCAGTTTCCAGACTTATCAGAGCTCCTTGTCCTGCGGATGCTAAATTTCTATCGGCTTTTAATAAATGCTTATTAACCGCCTTCCAGGTCACCTGAATGACCCTCTTAAGTCTAGAAGATCTGTATTTGGCTGAGTGAAGGAGACGGGGCCCTACAGGTTATAGTGAGGTTCGAATCAGTTCTTCGGGATAATTTATTCTTAATTATTTCATGTAGTAATGAGTACATATGCATGAATAATGATTACCAACTGCACCTACGACTCGTTTTGTATATTTCATTCGGGTGCGATAAAGCCCTAGATACCACCTTTATTATATAATGTACTATTGCAGAACCTATGAACCTTCGAGAAAAATTGTTAGTCGAATATTTTTGGACAAATAAGAATTGACAAAATAACAATAAATATGGCTGATAGGTATTTAAGATGAAATCTTACCTGTAAGTATTGCGTACACTTGAGGCCAAATTTTGCCATCGTCCTTTGGTTGAGTTGGCGTTAAGATGTAGGTTTGTGACAAGCTATCAATCAATTTGGGTTTGGATTCACTTAGCGGCACTTTCCCGCTGCCGGTGTTGTCCATTATCATCTGTAATGTTCATAAAGTAGATTGTATTTTTAATATTGTTTAATGATTCATTAGGTAAATTGGTTTATAGCGGATAAGCAAAGATATGCAGCGTCTCCACGGGTAGGGTTGCCCACAGGAAAACTTTAGTAACTAATTCGTAATATATATTTTAAACAAAAATGTTTCTACTTACTTTCATAATGGTGGTACGGTAAGATCTACTTGCAATTTAATCACTTTGCAGTTCACGCAATTTTTAAATCTGGTCTGAAAATGGCGAGGCAATATTTTCGAAATGCTAATCGGTTTGTATTTGTTGTTTTCATGTTCCTATTTTGTGTCATATATCAGATTAATGAATTTATATAAAAGACGACTTTTGGCATAAAGTTGAAGTTATGGTCGAGCTCAGACTTAGGTGCACTTACTTTACGACCTCATTAAAATACCGTTAACTAGTCGCGAAAGTAATTGCGCCCATCAGGCACGCGCTTGAAATATTTAGATCAGCTACTCAGTCGCTCAATTTTAACAGCGCGTTACGGTCTAGTATTATTCATATAGGAGGAGGGGAGGGGGGGAGAGGAGAAATCTTCAGAAAGACGTCTCGTCTGGTGTTGTGAGGAGAGGTAGGAAGTGTGGGATTTGGGATTTTTACCCACTAAAACCCCTCCTCTTTTTCTCGTACGAGTAGCCCCCCCCCCCCCCCCCCTCCCTCGGAACCGCAGATGCATTTCATCGGAATTGTGTTGTTCTCATCCTATTGCATATGTCTTTACCCTCTCCTCTCGTCGACTCCTGGTAGTACTAGCATCTATCCGTGTCAATTTTTTTGAAGCGGTGTAAGTAGTGTCGGAACTCCTCATGTCCCGTTATAA
Organism: Leptura quadrifasciata; assembly: GCA_963675555.1. Classification (NCBI taxonomy): domain Eukaryota; kingdom Metazoa; phylum Arthropoda; class Insecta; order Coleoptera; family Cerambycidae; genus Leptura; species Leptura quadrifasciata. The sequence goes on from OY776674.1 coordinate 29,614,518, forward strand.
CTTGGGTGATGTAATATTGCCCCGTGTTTTCCCATCTTTCTTGCCACCTTTCTATAATCTCTTTCCTTATTTCCTTCAGTGATGTCCCTCCCTTTTCGTGTAATTGCGCTCTTTCTTCCACTAGTAGGTCAACTGAGGGAGTATTCGCTATTACCAACAGTGCCTCAGTTGATGTGATCCTATATGCCCAACATATTTTAATTAGTAGCTGTCTTTGTATCTTTTACAGCATGGTATTATACTTTTTCATGTGTATGGCTCTTTGTCTGATTGGTGGTCCGTATAGGATTACTGAGTATACCACCGAGGTCAGTGTCCTTCTTTTATTAACACTAGGGCATTCTAGACTTGGCATGATGCGACTTAATGCCGTAACTATACTCTCTGCTTTCCTATTCTACCCTACCCAACTCAACTCAACTCACCTCACCTCTGCTCTACTCTACCCTACTCTACTGACTTCGGGCCCGCCAGGCCCGATATTTCACTAAACAAAATTTCATTAAAACTTAAAAATATGTAGCTTACGAAAGACAGCCTCACACCTAGAGGACTGAGAAATAACCGCTAAAGGTAAGCGTATGCAGAAACACGACCAAACCCAAAATCATTCATATCTTACATTAACATATCACTCGTTGCCAAACGAATCCAAATGCATTTCAGACCGCGACACATGGTAAATAACAAATTCAATTGCGCCCACTGGGTTTCATATTTTTGCACCAAATTTTCAGGGCATTTTTGTTAGAGCAAAAGGCAGATTTTCTGAAAGCTTCAAGATGATCGGTTCACCCAGCGTCTCTGTGCAGCAAAATTAAATAACAACGATTTTTGGCCAATTTTTTCACTTCTGTAGGTTATGGTTGCGCTTCTAAGACCTACATTAAACGTAGATTTGTAGAAAATTTAATTACAAAGATTTTGTTTTCTTTTTGCCTCGGTCGGACCTACATATCTCGAGTTATTCACATTTTTAGGTTGAAAAAAAATTAAATTGTTAATAACAATTGAAGTATAAAATTTTTTTAGGTACTCCTTAGCATCTCCTCAATAGGATTCAATTGCTTATGGAAAGAATTCCACTTCAAATTTTATTTTGACTGCATTAAAATAAAAAAATGAGCCACCTATCTTGGTTTTTATATTGTGGGTTGTTTAGAGATTTTTTTTTAAATAAGAAAATCTAGTTAGGTTGCTCAGCTACTGATTGCGCCCAAAAGAGTATGAGACACAAAGCTGGGTACCAGAGGTCTTTGGATATGACGGCACATTAAGCATCAGTATCTGCCAAGGTTCATATCATGGCCACCTAAGATTTAATAAAAACAAATGTCATGTTGCGATATACGGTTGAAAAGAGAATTTAAAGACGAATAAGATAAGTAAATATATATACAGAGTACCATTTAAAATAATAAAGTTTGGGTCACTTCCGCCTAAACCAGAAGTTGAAGAAAATCTTTGATGTACTCAAAACAAGGACAATTATATAATATATAACTCTCTCAAAATTCAAAATTTTAACGTCTTAAATAGCAAAGTTGCAGTGTTGCATATCTCCTGATTCACCAGGTATATTTGATCCAAATTTCAAAATAGTTGGTTTATAAACACAAAAGGTATAAACTTGAGCCGGGTCTATATATGCTATTAACCGAAATTGAACTCAGTTCAAATATTTAAATAGACCGAATATGTATATTTTGTATTTGCCGGATTTAATTTCTTCGTCAAATTGCTTGGTATATATCTAAACAGTAAATTGTCGTAGAGCAAACATAGTAAGTACTAACACTTTCTTAAAATTAAAGCTGAAAGGGAATTTTGAAAACACAAGAAAAAGACAATATAAAGTTCAAAAATATATATTAAATCTCTTTAAAAATTCATGTTTTACAACAACTTCAAGAAAAATGTTTTTGAAAAACTATAGTCTGGCCCGTGTACAACACATGGTGAGGAACGGAATGACTTATAATGTACCAACTACCGTCCTATATGCGATTTTTGAGCTAACGATTGCACAAAAAGATTCAAGAAAAATGTTTATAAATTTTTGGTGGGCTTTTGCTTGCCTGTCTATTTACGTATTTACAGTTCAATATCAATTTTGATCGCTCCTCGGATCTTAAAAATGCTTGAATCGCAACGACTTTGAATTATATTTTGCAATTACAATTTCATATGTTCAGGCAAGGCGGTTCCATGCACATATGAGTACATGGTAACTATACTTTTCTGACACCAAATCACTGAGGAACCGGTTTAGGGCAAATCCCATTAAAACCCATCATTTTCCTGTCAAAATCGACTGTTAGGAAATGATGGGGATCCCTTGTCGCTAAAGGCTATTTTCGCTAAAACTCTCGATATACTTTGAATAGAGAGTGGATTAACTTGTCCTCATATTTAACACAACGCATGAGTTGCAGTCAAATTTTGTTACTGTTTCTAAATTTTGGTGGTCGGGGCGACATTACGTCCCCGTGCAGCGACATTTACTACACCTTCTAAAATTACATTCCTTGATGAGTTATTGAAATTTTTGCATAAAAAACGCTCCGCAGGGCGAAAATATGATTAAAAATATAGAAACTTCTTCCAACGATATTTTTAAGTGAAGCACGCTTTTCATGCGAAATATTTCGGATTTTGTTACAGTTTCGAAAAGTATATCGAGATTTTATCGTGTTCTTTAACATGTTCACAGCTTAATAAGGCCTATTTTTACAATTGAAAAATGAACTTGACGAAACAGGGCTATTGAACACATAACTGCGCTCTTGCTTATTCACATATTTCTCTTAATATTATTGTTTGGAGTAATTCAAAGGATAGATCTAGAGTATTTATTAGTCAAAAAAGACTTATTAGGCTTATATTTAAGATGGGATATAATGAAGTTGCGCCGAGACATTTAAAAATAAAAAAATCTTGACTGTACCATGTATATTTATTTTAAAATATTTGACATACACTAAGAAAAATATTGGATAATTGGACAGAAATAAAAAAATTTGCAAAATTATAAAAAATATAAAACTATGGTTATAAATTTGTTACTCAAAGGTGGTTTTTATAGTGTCCAGGGCTTTTTAAATAGGGAATCTGAAGCGTTTTAAAATTATTTTGTTTGTTTGTACTTTCTTTATACATAAATTTTATTTACTATTATATATACTTATGTTTGTCTTTACTCATGTGAGCGTTATATTATTCTATTTGTTTTGTGTAAAGATTTTATTAAGAATTTTATATAACGTATATTTATATTGAAACACCCCCAACCCCACCCCGTTAAATATTAATACTAATCCTTAATCGTGAAGCAATCAAGAACATATTTAATCCCACCCAGTAATTATTTATCTCAATTTTATATTATATTCACCCCAGATTCTTGTATGCAAAGTTTGGTATTACTTGTTTCCCTGATCTGATACTATTTGCATTAGAAAATTAATCACCTTTTAATTAAAGTACCTTCTAGGTTTGAACACGCTACTTATGAATTGAGAAATTTCGTTAATTATTTATGTTATTTAGTTGTTGTTTTATTACTCAAGATTGAACTTTGGATTTAGGTGTAAGGTTTGTTTCGTGTTTAATTGATTGAAATTAACCCATTATCATATATTTAGTTTATTACTTGTATTACCAGGAAGGTAAGTTGAAAGAAAAGACAGAAGTCGTTTTTATACATATATTCAGATGTTGGTGACAAATCGTCAAACTCGAAGGGAATAAAATAGTACTCTCCAGGTACGTTCAATGCTCCTCGAAGGATGTTCATAAAAATCTATTTATGGCTTCATGACGTTCGTAATTACAGGCTAAGTGGCGGTATGAACCAGCGTAAAACCTTACGACTGATGCGAGGATAATTCCCCTGATTTGAGAAGTACAATGGCGGGTACCAAATTTAAGGTAGCAGTCACTACAAGCACTGTCGAAGAGATGTCGTAGAGTGTATGAAATACATAACTAACTGTAGGGACATGCATTTACTCCTAGAGCGCAATAAAAGTAATTGTAACAGCCACCACTTCAAATCTGATGTCGTGCCGTAATTCACATAATTGGAATAAAATGACCCAAAGTCTTAACGCCAGAAGAAATAAACAATCTATGTACAAAAACTTCCTGTAGCGTGCCTTAACAGTACTTACATTGTGTTGACCGAAAATAAATAAAGTTAAGACACGCTCGCACAAAGGCCCTTGTTGAACGTGATGGCCATAAACTTTTAGAATATTACTAATTAGGTAGGATGAAAGGTCGTTGTCCCGTTGACCTAAATAACATAATTCAAAGAGCATTGCACACCAACGCGCAACGGTAGAGTAAAATTCCACCCCCGCTGGGAAAGCGGACCAATATTATCTGTTAACTGTAGCAAAACAATGAGACTGTGATCTGAACTAACCTGGCTCTAATTTGAAAAGAAGCTATTTGTCTGTTTATTGAATAGAGCAGAAATGAAATGAACGTAACTTTTGGAACTGTTTGTAAGCTAATAAGATCAAAGAAATTATTATGCAACTTAAATTAATCTTGAAACAAAAAAAACGTTGTCATCGACTAGTAAATAAATGTAAAATATCCTAAATTTCCCTAACTCTGATTGTTTGTCTCCTAAATAAGGAAACTCAATAAAAATTTTAGATACCACCGCGGCCGAACGGCCAGTGAATGTTAGGTCCAGTATATATATGTGTATATATGTAAGTCTACAGATTCTTCCCCAGATTCCTGATATTGTTGCCAGATAAATAATGAGGGAATTTAGTTAACGGATTTGAAAAATGGGTAAGGCCGCGGGACGACATTTCAGCCTCACCTGGACAAATTGCAATCTCTCTCTTTCTCTCTCGTTAACTATGTTGTCGTCTTCTTCAGAGTCTCGCACCTCGCTGGGAATTAAGTTACACTTCATGGCTGTGAATATGCTGCTCTTCTTCAAAGTACAAGGCATCGACACGGAAGGTGTCGGTAATAATTAAATCGGATTTAATTCTCTTGTATCCAGTTACAAGGCCTCGATATGGAAAGTATCGGTAATAATTAGATCGGATTTAATTCTCTTGCACGTCCTGGTAGAATCTCTGGTGGCTGGGCTTTGGTTTCTCCTATGTGGTAGCTCTCCGGACAGGTCAAGGAAAATGACCCTATTTCGCGGTTTCAGCATCGCTCCCTATGCAAATGTGTATGGTGCGAACGAGAAAGACTCTGGCGTTTGGAGACAGAAAGTCGGGACTACTTGAGAATGGTGTTTGTTAAATTTTACTTGCGGCCTCCCCTGACTAATAAGGTTCATTATGGCTCTTAACTCCTGTAACATCTATTTAAAAATGCAACGAACTAGCGTAGCCTAACGTTGCTTTTAAGACTTTTTAAACTTATTCATTTATGTAAAAAATAAAATTATTTGACTTGAAAACTGAAATATTATGCAAATGCGTATTTAAAATTGATAATGGCTTTTTAAATTTTAATTCCTTGTGATTATGTCGTAAGGAAAAAATGATTATTGATAAATTAAATAAAAGCAATTGCAATTTTAATAATAAAGTAAGAAAATAATTGGAAAACGGTCTACCCTATCCGGGCCGTTATAATCTGAATTATTGCAACTTAAACTGACTTGTCATATGTACATTTGGTATCTAGAATGGTTAATAAATATTATTATTATTATTATTATTATTAATATTCTTCAGAATCCATTACATTTTTATATTTTCATCGATCCGTTTCTAAGTAATATAACTTTAAACAGTATTCTTGTCCAATTATGCCTTTTATACTTGACATTATTTTCTTTATAAAATATGTTATATATTTTTAGTGGTAAAAATAAACTTAACAAAACTCTTTTTTGCAGAAACATTGAATTTTTGTGTTTTATCTGAATGTTAAATTTTGAATACTTGTACAAATGACTCAAATCTTACTGGGACCTTTTAAACCATTATTACTACTACTAGTTTATTTGAAGAGTAAAAAAGAGTTACCATTCTAATCGGTTTGATTAAAAAAGGAAATGATACACTTAAATCACACAAATATTAAATGATTTTATTTCTGACAAAAGTACCTAGGAATAAAGACACAGAAATTTTATATTTTCGCTTCTTTCTTCCATGCAATGGTCATTTATAATTGACACTAATAGACGTACAATATATTTGTATGTTTCATCAGGGAGAGCTTAGTTCAAGAACTACTGCTGAGTAGCAAATGCTAAATTGGTCTTAATCTGGCTAGGTTTATCAAGAATTTGACCACTATTTTCTAAATCGCCCTTCTTCGGAGACTTTTTGGGACCTTTCAGTAACTGCTGAATTTCTTCAAGTGTCTTTCCTTTAGTTTCTGGTATCAGATAAAGCGATAATACAATCGAAAGGAAACAATTGACAGAGAAAAATAAGAACGGCGCAAACAAACCGAAATTCGTGGTTAAAGTATAGAATAATTTTGTAACTGTACTCACAAGAATACCGAACACGACGGTAAGAACAGCTAAACCTTTAGGTTTGATACTGGCTGAGAATAATTCGCCGAGCATAAGCGTTGGCACAATTCCCAGACCTATCGAATAGAAAATAACGAACAGCATCATTCCTGTTATCGGTATCCAATTTAAGAAAGTGATATCAATATCACTTTCATATTGGTCTATGTAGAAGTAGACAGCCTCCATAAATAGTATGATGCTGCAAAACGATAAGGAAATTATGTAAGACAGTCTTCTTCCGAACAAATCCAAAGTATATGAACCCACAAGGTTCATGCAGCATATCGCGCTGAAGAATATTATCGACGAAAGTTCGGGGCTCAGTGTCCCTCCAGATTTTTGGAAAATGTATTGCGTGTACACCGCAAAGCTTGAGATACCTCCCAGTTGCTGAGAGCATCGAAGTAATATGCCTGCGTACAAGGCTCGTCTGTTGCTGTCTATAGTGAACAAATCCGCCCAAGTTCCTGACTCAGACATTTGCCTTTCGACGTCAGATTTTAACTTAACAAAATCCTCTTCGACGTTTTCCTTTCTCGTTAGTCGCCTCAAGGAATCCTTGGCCTCCTCAAACCTTCCCTTCATAACGTAAAAATATGGCGACTCAGGCGCGAAAGAGAACAACACGAGAAATACGACTGGAATAGAAAGGCATATGTATGAAGTGACTTTGACATCACAGTAGCTGCCTATTGCATTAACTGATAACTGGCCAAGGTATATAGCGAAGGTTAGGGCATTCCCCCATACTCCCCTTACTTTTGGTGAGGATATTTCTCCTATGTACATTGGCACTGAAGAAAACATACATCCGTCACCTATGCCTGCAAACAATCTGGAGGCGTAGAACAACCATACATTATTGGCAACAGCAGTTAGAATCCACGCCATTAAGTGAGGTACAGCAATCATCAGTACACTGGGTTTTCGCCCTATTATATCGTTTAAGCGCGAAAATAATAGACTGGTGACTAACATCGCTATGGGAGGGATCACGGTGAAGTACGATGCTTCTTCGCTTGAAATGTCGTAGTCATTTTTCTCTGCGATTATTTTTGGAATAAATGGAGAGCTCCATGAAAAGAGGATGCCACAAGTGAGAGGGACCAGGCACGCTGAAAAAAAATGTATGAATAAATTAGTAAGTGAAAATAAAGTTCAAAAACTCCTCTATAAAATCCTTATTTTACTATAAGGAACGTATCCAGACTGCAATCAACAACTACTCTCCAGGCTATGTGCCCAGCCGAGCGCTGAATTACAAGTTACAAGCCTGGCGCGTTAAGTGTAATAATTGCATATTACCATCAAAACGCTAATGCTTCGATTGTAACAAATAGCAGCCGAAAAACTGATCCTACTTAAAGGAGATCTCGTGCCAGTCGTCACACACCACTTGCAGACTGTAGTTTCGAGCTGTTGGCTCTCGTCAGTGCAAGGTAGGTATAATAGTAAAATAAGAATTTTATAGAGGAATTTGCAACTAAAAGCGCGTTTTGAACTATGCTAAGCCCAGTCAGTCTATTTATTTTTCGATTGCAACAGACACTGGACCGCTAGATGGCGCCTGCTGACCATTTTACATGTCGCTATCCCAAAGATATCGAAATATACTAAATATTCAAGTGATCCTCGTGTCGGTCGTCACATGCCTACCTTGCACTGACGAGAGCCAACAGCTCGAAACTGTAGTCTGCAAGTGGTGTGTGACGACTGGCACGAGAGCTCCTTTAAATAGGATCAGTCTTTCGGCTGCTGTTTGTTGCAATCGAAGCATTAGCGTTTTGATGGTAATATGCAATTATTACACTTAACGCGCCAGGCTTGTAACTTGTAATTCAGCGCTCGACGGGGCACATAGCCCGGAGAGCAGCTGTTGATTGTAGTCTGGTTACGTTCCTTATGGTAAAATAAGGATTTTATAGAGGAGTTTGCGACTAAAAATATTATGTTTTGAAAATAAAGTTGTGATTTTCTAAAGACTGGAGGTTCTTAGGTATTATTCTTATTGTTATTCAACAAAGCGCGAAAATAAGGCGTCAAAATTTGATTTTATCGAAGAGGTGAAAAAGGTCGTAAATTTGCGTAAACTGCTGCATATTCTATTTTTGTCTAAAATAGACCTGAGAAGTCTCAAGTTAAAGAACATTTTGTAAATTAAAAAAAACTATTTCCGTCATAACTCTTATTTTTGAGATATTTTCTGTCCCTTTTCCGACTCTCAAAGAATCCTGCCTCGATCTTGTGCAGGCTCATTGGATCTAGAAAGCCTAAGTCAAAATCAGCACATGTGCGCAGTCTCAGTGATCTCCTAATTATTGTTATCTTCATATTGCAAATTTGAATCTCTTTACTGTATTACATGGTAACCATATCACTAGACGATGTGGGGTTTTGTTAATAATAACTTTTCATTCGATATCAAACAATACACATACGTCTTTGAAGATTAAAAATTTTAATTTAATAATGTAAACTTGTTTTTATGTGTAAATTGGTGATAAAAATGAGCCTAACTAAACAAACCGTTATCGTTTTGATTTTTCACATCTGTTTATACTCAAATAAATTAATAAAGTTATTAAATCAAAATATTCTCAGGGTAGCAAGCACCTACGCGATCCACCTACGCATTTCGAGCATTTCACTTTTAACGTCAAGCTGGCTGTTACAAGCAATAAAATCGATATTGATTGAAATGATAATTGCGGATGACTAAGAAATTGATGAATCATTTTTGCAATCTAATGAATCTTTTGGCAGATATAAATTCCTAGACACTGGATCAAAGATCAAGATAGGATCCTCAATAAATTACTGCGGAATGTATTTTATATTTATAAATAAATATTAAAATATCATTGCATATAGGTACGAAATTTACTTTTATCTGTTTCAAAATCATATTCATTAAAACGCCTATTTATTTATTCATTTATAATATTCAAATTTTATCGATGACACCGCCATCTATTGACGGTAGACTGCTATAGTACTTTCCATATATGACGTATAGATAAAAAATCAAAAAAATTGAAATTTGCAAAATAATTCAATCTTTCGTTTCAAAAGTCAAACCATGATAAAAAGTAATCTCACACTTAAATTAATCAAAAACTACAATTTTCATAAAAAAAATTCTGAGTAGTAAAAAAAATGTAATTTTAATTGTTAAAAAAGACTGTACCAAGCCGATTCGACGAACCCTTGACCTCGCATGTGATAACCGGACACCAATTACCAATTAAAAGCCTTTTATTCATTTTTATATGTACATAATATTTTATTCAAGTTATTTTTCCCTAAGTGATACTTATTACAATCCTGCACGTCGTGCATATAATACTGGGTACCTAACTAACTTAGATTTTCGTCTTCATAAATTAGGTTGGCCGATGTTTGCCGAGAATACTTGCTCCTCTAAATTTTAATAATTAAATTGATATTTCTATTCTCCAATTTGTTTTAAATAGATTTATACGTCGATATCTGCCCAGTAGTTAAAGGAAAATAATAGTTCAAGCTTCGTTATGGAATTACTATTTTTGTAAATTTTTATATACAGGAAACATAAATCGTAAAAACCTTTTTAATTTTTTTAATGTCAATAAAATAAAATTAAAAATAATTCCGTATGAAAAAACTATATATACAAAAAGGTTATAAAATTAAAAGATATTCTGTTTGCTTTAAGTATTATATACAGTAAATAAGGGTGTTAGGTGGAAAGGATGGGGAAGGAAGGTAGATCTGTCTGTGGGTTATGTATTTTAAATGTTTTGTGTGTTTGTCCTTCATCAGTCTCTACCGTCGCAAATTGGGAGGTTGTGAAAACCGGGCACGCTATCCATTACACCACGGACTGCTAATAAGAAACTTGCATACTTCTTACTATATCAATACGTAAATCGCGGATGAACCGTCTGCGCAAAACTTAGGAGCCAAAAATAGATATTCTGCTCGTAGACGCTAGTCCAAATGAACTTCATCAACATCAAAAACTACTTTCCGCACCCCAATCAAAACATTTCAATTCACTTCAGTTAACATTCCATCGAATAATCTTTCCTTCGACTCTCAATTCGTTTCGCATCTTTAATATACAAATCTAATCGAAAACTTACTTTCTTTCATTCACCGCAGACCTATCGGCACAGTTTCATATCATATTCAACTCTAAGTGCAGGACCTTCGGGACGATTTTACGGGGTCATTCCAAATTTAATTAATCTCTTCAACTTATTTCCGTTAATAACTTCCGAATTAAAGTCGAGTCGAAGTTCGTTCATATATCAAAAAAATCCCATTTCAATACCGAAACGGTCGTATAATTTTCATATAAGAATTTTTTGTTTTTACATTTGATGATGCAATGTTATAAAATATTGTGCGATCATGCCTGCACGGAAAGGCCGGGGACATTTCCAGACCTCAAGCTAAACACTAAGCACTTAAAAAAAGCGCTCTTATTTTTCGAGCACTAAGCACTGTTAATAGTAAAGTGCTAGCAATTGCTAAGCACTCTGCAAAAGTGATTGAAATTCACGAGCACTAAACACTTTTTACCGACAGTTGTATGCTGTTTCTTCAGGAGGTTAGAGTAAGAACACGCACGGTAACTCAACATATTAAGCTTGTTAGAGACGAAACAACAGATAGAACATACCGTCTGTCTATTTTACAAGGGCCACACCAAATATTTCACTTAATATTTATTGTCACGGTTTACGGAGATAGATTTCCAGATGTTCCGCAGCCAAATCGAACTATGTTTAGGAAGTTAGTTCAAAATCTAAAAACGGCACGGTTCATTTTCAAAAAAAGTAGTAAGGCTAGGGCATGTTGCGGATAATGTAAGAAAAGTGAATAGAGTAGATATTGAATTATGTTAACCAAAATGAAGAAACTTCTTTGAGGCAAATTCAGAGAAACTGTCTCATAAAAAAAGACAGTGCAAGAAATACATAAAAAAAAAACGGATTGCGATGCTACAAAGTGAGGAAGTTCAACATAAAAAGTAGTATGGAAATGACAGAACCTCGGTTCGGTTCGCGGTTCATGATTAGTGATCAGTTTAGGGGTGGGGGTAATAGAGTGGTAGGGGATAATTGCGGCGGTGGGGGTTCGGAGCGGTTCGCGGTTCGGAGCCAGAGCAGTGATCAGATTAGGGGTGGGAGGTAATTAGGGGGTGGGACGTTAGAGGGCGGGGTCTAGAAGTGGTGGGGGGGGGGGCAATTGAAGTGGCGGAGTCAAGGTCACGTGATGGGGTAATTAGAGTGGTGGGAGGCAATTTAAGTATAATTAAGTGTAATTGAGGGTAATTGCAGTAAATATGGGGGTAATTGCAGCAACAATAAGGACAATTGCAGTAAAAATAATGGTGATTAAAGCAATTATGGTCCAACAGTCGGTCCACCAGCGCACATGCCTATCTGTCCGTTATTGCATTATCCTATTGCACATTGCATTTTTTTACGATGACATAACCCAATAAAGTCAATTATGTCGCGCGCTTTTACACTATCGGGTCATTCAAGCGTGCTCAGTGCCGAATTTTATCCACCCATTGAATTAAATACTGGTAGTCGATATGGACTGGAATTGATTGGATTCTATTCTTACAACACCATATTCAATGTAGACGAGACGCATAATCGCTTTAGTTATAAAATTGGATCCAAAGTGGCCTTTACAGTTCTCCATATACCATGCGGAGCTTATGAAGTTAAAATATATCTTGCATATGGGGAATGGTAGCTCAGTTGGTTAAAGCGTCTGGCTAGCAAACTGAGTTGCCTAGCGAAGTGGGTTCGATACCCACAAGGCGAAACAATTTTTCATTAAAAAAATTGCCCCAAGAGTGGTTCGGAGTCCACATTAAACTGTAGGGCCTCGTCTCTCTTTACCTAGCACAAGATCCTTGAGATCTTCCAGGGGGTTACTTCGGTAACTTGAGAGGCGGTTAAGAAAACATTTTAAGAAAACATTTCAATATTAAAAGCAATGCTGAATGATAAAAGTGAAGAGTTATTCCAACTACGAGTTAACAGTAATACGCTGAAGTGTGAAAGTTGGTCAAATCATGGCATTGATTTTACACAATCAAACACTATTGGAAGTCAATTGGGATTTGAATCGATATATTTACATCTAAACAAGGATCATGAATCAACACTCCTTGTTAATATTATGAAAGTGCGAATGATATGGGTGGATTGTAACATTATTTCTGGATCCTATTTGAATACTCTTGAATCCCATACCCTATTCGAATTTGACATAGATGCTAAACCCAGTTACAAACTTACTAGGGAGCCGGCTAACAATATATATTTGCCTGTCACACCTGAAGAGCGTCAGTATATCGACAACATCACACTAAGCATATTGGATGACAAAGGTGATTTAATTAATTTTCGAGGTGAGAAGATTATTGTAAAGCTATAATTGAGGATCATACATTAACAATGGTACTAATTACATCTAGTGAAAAACTTGAAGCGTTCGACGAGCCTGTATATGACCAGTCAATTGTTAGCTTACATGAGTATACATATAAACCCATATGGTTCGCAATATTATAAAAACTTTGATGAAATACACATTTATATCAATTTTCAAGATTTCATACTCGACGTTGCAGAGAGCTATATTTATTTAGAAGGAATATTTACACCTAAGGATGGTACCAAACCGTGTTATTTATCTAGTAATGCACTAGCCTTTCTATTTGATGAGATAAGATATGAAATGGGTGGATAGCAAGTGGCCGTCGTTAGAAAGCCTGGAATCACTACAGCAATGAAAATTATAGTATCATATGGCGAATCACATCTCTGATCACTAATAACTACAGGTTGGGGACTCACACAACAGAAGCAGGATATTTTAGATATTACCAGTCATGTGTTTAGTGGTAGACTCCCTCTTAAATACCTCATGGGTTTTGCTGAAGATTACACCAAAGATATTTTAAATGCAAAGCAAGAATGAATTCTAATCATACCTCGATCCTTCAACGACTGTTATATTGATAAAGTTGATGCAGAGCTAGAAGTTAGTAAAATTGAGTGGAAGATTAGCCATATTGTTCCTGAAGACAGACAATGGCTTAAAATATTAAACAGAATTAATAAGAGTGGTCATAACACTAGAATTCAGATGGTTTATCGTATGTGGGATTTATATGAGCTACCTACTGTACATGATACTACTACTGACATATGAACTGTTAAAGCCGCTAGCAGTTTCGAGAAACCTCGCTTCATCATTATTGGTTTTCAAAACAATGACACTTCGAATAATAGAACCAAAGATGTTACAAAGTTTATTCAAGCATATATTAGTAATATTCGACTATATCTGAATGATGAAGTATTTCCATATGAATGTTGGAATTTAGATTTTGCAAAGAAACTTGACTCTGCAGCCTACTATGTATACGAGAGCTTTCAATGTAGTTATAATGGTAGAAACATGGGTGAACCTCTGATGAATCTTGACAAATTCAGAAAAAATCCATTGTTTGTTATTGATTGCTCTTGTCAAGCAGATGCAATTAAATCATCCACTGTTGACATTAAAATATAATTTGAAACACAAGACAAAGTTCCCCGAGAAAACCCGAGTGTATGCGCTTATACTTCACGATGCTTATTTAACCTACAGTGCATTGGATGGTTCAGTCCAGAGCGGCTTTGTTGATGCTAGGTGAACGATGGTGCATGCATTTCCTACTTTGATCATTGACTTACAAGGTTTTCAATATAAGGACAATGAGTTTATAGTTGAAGAATTAGCTGCTGTCTGCTGTAACACTAAACAACAAACACATTATATTTTCAAACCACCATATCCATTCTCATCGTTAACAAATGGCGAAAAGGCACAATTCAATGGTTGGAGAAGAATTATCATGGCTTAGAATGGAGTCATGGATACATTCAGCTGAAAGAATTGCCACTAATTTTTGAGCAACTTTGTCAGCTGTTAACAACTTGCTGTTAACAACTCTACTATATGCAAAGGTGTGATGAAGAAGAATTTCCTTCTACAATATCTACAGTGTAATAAAATTATAGATCTTGAAGACTGTTCACCGCTTCTACCTAGCCTTAAATCATGACAATACCAGAATGTCTGGAACATTGCCAGTATAATTGTCATTGTGCTCTCGCAAATGTTCATTTTCTATACAAATGTATTGTAGATTTGAATATAAATGTCTTTAGTTATGGGTAATAAAATGAATGTATTATACTAATCTTTGTTTTATTCCTAACCTCATCATAATATAAGCAGGCTTTGTAACATTTCACTTCCACCTCATTTGCGGCGTCACGATGCTTCTGTACCTAAAGCCGTTAAAGAGGGAGCGCTCAAAACCTTACAGTGCAATCATAAGGTAAATAATGAAAGTGCATTGCAGATAAGACAGGCAGGCAGAAAAGGTTCATCAGCGTAACATGTCCCTAAAAATAAGGCAGGTAAAATAATTGTTGATCGGCATAAAGATAAGGCAGGTAGGTCATCATAAAGAAAAGGCAGGATCGCAATTGTTCATCTTATAATAAATCAGTACAATGATAAGGCAGGTAAAATAATTCTGTAACTAATGAAGAACGAACATTTGTTATGTCATCGTAAAAAAATACAATGTGCAATAGGACAATGCAATGGGCAGGTGGGTAGACAGACGGACAGGTAGGCAAACAGACAGACGGATGGGCGGACATAATTGCTTTAAGTATCATTATTTTTACTGCAATTATCCTTATTGTTACTATAATTACCCTCATTGTTGCTGCAATTACTCTTATTGTTACTGTAATTACCCTCATTGTTACTGAAATTGTCCTTATTGTTACTGCAATTACCCCCATATTTACTGCAATTATCCCCATTGTTGCTGCAATTACCCCCATTGTTACTGCAATTACCCCTATTGTTACTGCAATTACCCCCATATTTACTGCAATTGCCCCCATATTTACTGCAATTATCCCCATTGTTGCTGCAATTACCCCCATTGTTACTGCAATTACCCCTATTGTTACTGCAATTACCCCCATATTTATTGCAACTACCCCCGTATTTGCTGCAAGTACCCCCATTGCTATCCATTATTACTGTAATTAACCTTATTATTGCTGCATTTACCTTCAATGACACTTAATTATACTTAAATTGCTCCCCACCACTCTAATTACCCCTCACCACACTAATGACCATATACCACGCTAATTGCCTCCCACCACTCTGATTACCCCGTCATGTGACCTTGACTCCGCCACCTCAATTGCTCCCCCCTCCACCATCACTTCTAGGCCTCGCCCTCTAACGTCCCGCCCCCTAATTACCTCCCACCACTCTCATTACCCCCACCCCTAAGCTAAACATGCTCCGGGTCCGAACCGACCCTCTCTCGTTTCCATACTACTATTAAATGAGGGAGATAAACCGAGGAGAGTAAAATTTTCTATATAGTTGTTAAATACAATAAGAATGACCCGCTGATATGTAGCTAAATTCTTTGGTCAGATGAATCAAATTTTTGTAATAATAAATTTTTCAATAGAAGTATGCATTAATATATAAATATTATAAATATGCTAACGCCAAAAAATTTTTTTGAGACGTTTCGTTCTTGTATGCACACTAAATTTTAATTTGCATAATCATGTGAGGGGGGGGGGGGGTGGCTGATGCCTAAGAGAATTTTGAGACCTTAACTTTTCGTACATGCCCCAAATTGCAATTTTATGGACTCTTACCTGCTTGCTTTGCCTATTTACACTTATTTACCCCATTTATCCCCGAACCCTTCAACGGAATTAGATCAAAATATAATCTAGTTCCAGATCTCGTTATAATACGTATGTACCAAATTTCAAGTCACTATCATAAACGGTTCCAGAGTAAACGTGCGTACAAAACAGTTACTGACAGACAGACCGACAGGCAGGAATTTTCTTTTGCTCAAATTTAAAATCTCGGCGTTTTATGACATTTTAAGCTTATTGCAACAAAAAAAATATTTAAATTCTTTTTGCGTTACACTATACTTCCACTGGACGGAATTAATGGTGTCGTGGCCTACTTTGAGATTTGTTCTTTTCATTTTTACACAAGAGCTATACACATTATTATTATTCTTATTGTCTTTGCCGTCAACTTCTATCCCTTTAATTTTTTTCGTATCTCCTCAAATAAGGAAGCTATAACCGTTTGTGGTTTTCCTATTTTTCAGGTTTTTATAATATATCTCACAAAGTAGGCTATGGATTTCAAATTTCTTTTTACTGAAATATAGCTCACAAAAAATGGAATAACTGTTTCTAAAACTTTATACTTCTACAATAGATATTAAGCGAGATATTTTGTGTGGCCCTCGTAAAATATACAGACGGTATATCAACTCAAATCTGGTTGACACTTGACATGTTACGTTACCGTGATTGTTCTTTGTTCATAAAGATTTTGTATACAACAGATGATAAACTATCAACTTGTACTGATAAAAAGACAAGTTCTGATTAGAAAGCACTAATCCCCATTGTATTACTGTGAGAAGATTGCCTTGCATTGGGGTTCCAGTGTTACAGAATTAAAAAAACAACTACTTAGTCATTTATTGAAATTTCGGTCAATCTTATACAGCCGGGAGCTTACGAGATCCATATCTTAAAAACTACTGAACGAATTTTTGTGAAATTACGTATGTAAAAAGACTTTCATGGTTCCATAGAACATTTCAAAATAATGTATTACCTTTCTTATACAGTATTGACAATGGCGGAGACAATCAATTTTCCTTTCTGGATCTGAAGGACGTAAATGATGAACAAAATGTACATAAGGATGAACATTGTTATCGAGAAGGATTCTTTGACAAAAAGAAAACGATACGGCAGTGGCCCCTTGAACACCGCTTACTGAAATATGTGAATTGTTTTCAATACACTGTAAACCTCCGCCGCCATTACAATTTAAATAAGAACTGAATGGAACATAGTGGTTTTATGCTGACGAAAAAGCATTATTTATTTTGAATTATTTCCAGATGATTAACGAAACTCACTTCGAGTTTTGATATCAAGTCAATATCACATCGCAGGATTCAACTAACTTCATAATCAATTGGAGTTAACTTTTTCAGAATTTACTCTACTTACTACGTACCTTTCATGCCACTGTACTTATACATACAGACACGCTGGTATAGATGTACAAAACTACTTTATTCGAGTAGGTGAAACCCCCATGTAAAATATGAGTGGAATATTATTTTGATATAATTAGTGCAAAAAATGCCCCCTTGTCACAAACAATAAAATGACAAAATAACGTTAACTATTTCGGTACTTGAAATGGAATCTTACCTGTAAGTATTGCGTATATTTGAGGCCAAATTTTGCCATTGTCCTTTGGTTTAGTTGGTGTTAAGAAGTGGATCTGTCCTAGGCTATCTGTGAACTTGTACTTGAATTCACTTAGTGACACTTTTCCGCTGTTGTCCATTGTGGTCTGTAATGCAAAATGTCTCAACTAGGTTCGTATTTTTAGTATTATTTGCTGATTCATTAGATATGTTGGTTTACGGTAGATAAGCAAAGTACAGTGTGTTAACGGATAGGGTTACCAGCAGGAAAACTATAATTTATATTTATTTTATACAAAATAGTATACTGCGAGGGGGAGAAGTGATATATTCCCGAACCATGGTGAAAATTTACCGGCTAATAGTTCAGTGACAAAAAAAATTAACAATCGTTCACCGGTTAAGATGATTTCAAAGAAAATGATGAATGAATCGTTCACCTAAAATGCCATATCATACGTTAATTGTCTTTGAGGACTTCAATTAATAATGCAGTAGCTGCAGTTCTGAGAACTGGTGAATGTTGCTTCATCCGTAAACATAATTATTCAAAGGAAACTTTTATCGTTTGAGAAATTACCTTGTGTCCGATAGCAATAATAGTCTAGTCTTTTGTTTTCGCCACCTTCCATTAAAGTAATCAAAAATTTTGCCTTATAGGGCTTTATTTTATGACGAATGAAACATCTAATTTCATCTTTAGCCAAATTTATTTGTAGATCGTAAGCTCGCAAACTTAATCGAAGATTGGCATGATGCGCTGCTAGATATTGTTATAATTAGGATACCTCCGATTTCGACGTAGAGAACAGTTTGCGGGTGTTTGATACACCAATTTGATTGAAGTGATATATAGAATTTTATTTATTTATCCCCCTTACATATTGAATACATATTTATGGCGAGTCAATATATAAAAAAATGTAGTAGTTCATGAAAAAGTTGAAAAAACCCAAAAGTTCTGTGAAAGGGATGAAACATGAGTACCTCCGTTTTAGAGGGCGCTGAACACGATGGTGATATTTTTAAGGTTTCCACCCCTCAGCAATGACCTCTAAAGTCGGCGGTAATATTATCATTGTGTTGTGCACCCTCAAAAACGGGGATAAACAAATTTTCATACATTTTGATTTTTTTGGGGATATTTTAGTATTACGGGAGGGGGGGTAGTTTCAACCCTGGGAGCGGATAAGATGTTAAATTAAAACAATATTTTTAGTCCCAAACTCCTCTATAAAATCCTTATTTTACTATAAGGAACGTAATCAGACTGCAACCAACAGCTACTCTCCGGGCTATGTGCCCCGCCGAGCGCTGAATTACAAGTTACAAGTCTGGCGCGTTAAGTGTAATAATTGCATATTACCATCAAAACGCTAATTCTTCGATTGCAACAAACACGCTATACAATGTAGTAACGAGCGGTAATTCATCAAGTGAGTTATTACCATCATCGCAAGTTGAATACTATACTTTATCTACGATTCTAAGATAAATATTAAATTGCAAACCGCCCCTGTGAGGAAAAAACTGGTTGTAACTGATTTTTTCGAGCTGTTCGAAGGGAATGTAACTAAAGAAAAATCGAGGAGGATGAGGGAGGCAAAATTCAACCATCCACCTATTATCTCTAGTCAAGGGGGTGAAAACTATGATTACGGCAACCCTCAATTTTTCTGCCGGTTTTCCAAAAGAATTCCGATTGGGAGATGCTGATTCCAGCAGGGGATAGTTTTTACCCCCTTGACTGAAAATAAGGGGTGGATGAATGAATTTTTCTTCCCTCATTTATTTTGACCACCTCCCAATCGATTTCCTTTTGGAAAAACCGGCAGAAAAATTGAGGGTGCCCGTGATCCCTACAGCGGTAGTTTTCACCCCCTTGACTGGAATAAGAGGTGGATGGTTGATTTTACCTCCCTCATCCTCCTCGATCTTTTTTTAGTTATATTCCCTCCGAACAGCGCCAAGAAATCAGTTACGACAGTTTTTTGCTTTTTTTGGATGTGTGTCACCCCCTTTGACCCTCTCGGTGGCCCCGTATCAAAAATCATTTTTACAGGAAAAATTCCTCACAAAAACTGCGGGTCCACTTGCTACACCTTTTGGGGATGGTTATTGGTCAATAGGGGATAGAGGTAGGTGTTTTTCACCCTCGGACCTATCGTAATCAATTCTCCGCCTCTTAAAAAGGGAGAAGAAATGTCTTTTAGCCCCGGGGTAGTTTTCACCCCCTTAACTGGAGATAAGGGATGGGTGGATGATTTTATCTCCCTCATCCTGCTCGATCTTTTTTTAGTTAATATTTCCTCCAAACAACACGCAAAAATCAGCTACAAAAGTTTTTTGCTACAAAGGGGTGGTTTTCATCCCCTTTGATCAACCCTCTCGGTGGCCTCGTATCAAAAATCATTTTCACAGGAAAAATTCCGCACAAAAACTTTGCCTCCACTTGCTACACCTTTTGGGGGTGGTTTTTGGCCAATAGGGTATGAAGGCCGGCTTTTTCACTCTCGGGCCTATCGCAATGTCTTTTAGCCCTGGTCCAGAAGTGTCCAACTTTTCGCTTATTTGCCTGGACAGAAGGTAAAGGAGATTGGCACTGTACCTAGTGAGTTATTATAACTCAGGCTTATAACTCACGCTATTTGTTTGTGGATACCTATATACTATTACTTGTTCAAAAGCAGTCCATTAATAAATATGTATGTAATCTAATATGGGTAGATAAATTTTTTTAAATAAAACCAACATTAATGATAAAACATCGTTGTTATTCACTTAAATACTAAGAAATCAATCACCGCCACTGATGTAAAAATATATACGTTTTTTTGTCACATTTTTCCCGACAAATCTTTTGATATATTCCGGAAAAGTTATCATTTTGACCAGTAACATACTCAAGTTTATCATCGAAAAAATTACTGAAATTATCTTCTGATTCAGTTTTAGCTTGTTTACTCGTCAACGATGAAGTGTAACATAAGAGAGTGAATTACGATGTTTAACTTTGTGTTTACTTTCATTATCAAATATTTCTGCAAGAAATTAATTTCCCAAAAATAGAACTTTTGCATTAATAGACCTTTACCTTGTTTTACTTTTTGATTTTCAGCGTTTATAAATCTATAGATTATCTTCATACCAAATGATTTTTCTTAATTTTCTTAAACACAACCGAATGAGAGCGTATATTGAGATTAGCGCTTCCCGGCACATAAAAAACGCAACAAAAACTTTACGACCTCATTAAAATACCATCACCCTGTGTTGTCTCAATCGCAAACTGACTCGCTTACCTTTATAGGTTTTTAATGTGCGTCGGGTTGTTTGATGACAGGCATGCCGCATGGCCCGCGGCGATAATAATTATGTCGTAAAGTTTTTTTTCGTTTTTTGAGTGTAAGGAAGTATTGACTATACCTATATGCTAATACTCCGATAACCACGTCTGGGCTCTTAACAGGTGGTTTTTTTTATTTAAGGAAGCGCAACTTTTGGTTGAACAAAATTAATAGAACATTTAACCAATCTCCTCAAAAAAGCTCAGTTTTAAGCATCTCCAGATTGGCGAAATAAGCGTAGAGTGGAATATTCGGTTGGAATCCTCAAATTAAAACTCAATTTTAATAATCTCCAAATGATGCCAACATGATGGACGAAACGCGCGTCGAGTAGAGTGTTCGAGTGTATTATTCAAATTAAAGCTGACTTTTCATTCTCTCCAGTGATGTCAGCATGATAGGCGACATCCGCGTTGAGTAGAACATTCGAGTGTTGCTATCAAATTAAAGCTCGGTTTTAAATATTTACAGATGATGCCAACGTGATGGACGAAATGTGCATCGAGCAGTGTGTTCGTGTGTATTGTTCACATTAAAGTTTTCATCATCTCTAGGTCGCGTAAGACATTCGGGTGTTGATATCAAATTAAAGCTTAGGTTTAAGCACCTCCAGATAATGCCAACCTGGTGAGTGAAACGCACGTCTACTAGATTATTGGAGTACAGTGTTTATATCAAAACTCAATCTTTATCTTCTCCAGTGATGTCAGTATGGCGGGCGAAACACGCGTCGAGTTGAACATTCAGGTGTTGCTATCAAATTAAACTTAGTTGTAGGCATCTCCAGATGATGCCAACATGATGGGAGAAACGCACATAAATAGAAGTGTTCGAATATATTCTTCTAATTAAAGCTCAGTTTCTTCATCTCCAGGTGATGCCAGCATAATGAGCAAGATGCACGTTAAGTAGAGTATTGGAGTGTAGTGTTCATATTAAAGCTCAGTTTTAAGCATCACCGGATAATGCCAACATAGTGGGCGAAATGCGCATTGACTAGAGTACTGGAGTGTAGTGTTCATATTGGAGCTCAGTTTTAAGCATCTTCAGATTATGCCTACATGGTTGGCCAAACCCGTATCGACTAAAGTATTCGGGAGTAGTGTTCAAATTAAAATTTAACTTTATTACCTTCAGATGATGTCAACATGGTGGTCGAAACGAGTATCGAATAGACTGCTCGAGTATATTAGTAAATTAAAGCTCAGCTTTCATCATCTCCAGTAATGCCAGCATAGTGGCCGAAAGCCGCCTCGAGTAAAACATTCGAGTGTTGTTATCAATTTAAAGTGTCTACAGGTGATGCCAATATGGTGGGCGAAACACGCGTCGAGTAGAGTATTCAAATAGGAAAAGAATTTCTTTACAAATTTTTTCAAAAGTTCTTTAAAGTATTTAGTTAATTCATTAATTATTTGAAATGTTTTATTTAAATTTACGCATAACACTCGGCAGTTGCAAAAATTTTACGAGAAGTGGGCATATCTCCTGCCTAAACCCCTAATTTGGGGGGTGGTTGATGGATAGTGAGGGATGAAATAGTATTGACATCATGTTTAGCGCCCTCGAAAACGGGGAGAGAACATTTTTCACTATTTGGTATTTTTGTGTGGATTTCAATGTTAGGGATGGTGGTAGTTTCAACTTCAGGGTTGATGGCATGTTTCGTCACTCAACTTTCTTTACAATGTCGAAATTCCCTTTAAACAACCCCAATCCAACGAGTCCCCACATGCCTAGTCAATAAATATGAAAAGGGAGTGGTTTTAGGGGTGGTTGATGGAGTGTGAGAGAGAAATGAATATTACCATCATGTTGAACACTCTCTAAAAAGGGATAAACAAATTTCCATACATTTTAATTTTTTTGGGCATATTTTAATATTAGGGGAGGGAGTTGTTTCAACCCCGGTAGTGGATAAGATGTTGCATGGTTAAATTTCATACGGCTTAACCAAATCCTGCCCAAAAACCGATCCGCATGACTACGATGGAAAAAAAAACGCGAAATAGGGATGGTTTTTCAAGTTTAGGGGTAGTTGCTGATGGCTGAGAACCTTAAAAATATCACCATCGTGTTCAGCGCCCTCGAAAACGGGGGACTACCCTCTCATAGAACTTTTGTGTTTTAACCCTAACCCTAATAACTTTTTCATGGAGTATTATATTATGAAATTTTGTTCTATCACTCGTTGTTTTCGCGGCGTTTGTGCTGGAAGTTAAGCCACATGAAATATTGCCAATTGGTCTTCAAGCTCTTCATTTTTATTTGAGGAGTGAGTATTGTCAGCAACCCCACATTTTCTGACCAAATCTCTCATGTTGATCGGTATATTAAAAATATCATCGCATTGGATTTGTTGCGTCGTGTAACACCACAGCACTGAAAACCGTAGTAGGCCATGGAAAAATCTGAATGCGGCTGACGTGACGCTTCCATTTTTATTGTTGTAGATCGAACGTTTTGATTTTAAGCAATCTGTTGTGAGTTGTTTGTGGTGTGAATTAAATTTTCACATTCGTAAAGTGACTTTTAACCACATTTTAATGTGAATTTGTAATCTGTGTTGTGTTGTTTGTATCGGCTTGATGGCCACTAAATGCGAGATTAATGCATTAAAGGTAATATTTATTGTCTTTCCATAATGATCTGTGATTATTTAGGCCAAGCAATTGAGCTTCAAATTATTGATTTTTTGACATAAAACCTACCTGGAAACCGCCTGTGCCATCACGTGCAGGACAGTCCGGTTAAGAATCTGAGTTAAGAATCGATTTCCTCAAGTTCAGATACCCCAAAATAAAAAAAATCAATCAAATAGATGCAGTAGATGCTGAAATAATCAAATGCAATGAATAAGTTGCGCGCAGCGCGCGCGTATTACTATATACCTTTCCCCTCGGCTCGCACCGTCCCCTGAACACGTAGTATCCTCTGTTGTTGGGAAAATAAAAAAGTTTGGGCTGGCTAGCTTCGACTGAGAGTCCCAGAGGCCCCTGGTGCACTTAATGTCTTTAAAAGTTAGGTCGGGGTGGTATGTTCTTAAGCGGAAGGATTCGGCCAATAGGTACACCCTGTATAAGTTTCAGAGCGTAAACTGCTTTTTATTTATTTGTAAGGGCCTAAAGCTTCACCCTGTATAAGCTTGTTGTAGCTAATTCAATTTTTGGTTTCTCAGGTAGGGTCTACTTGAGTACCCTGTAGATATTTTTCTTTCAATAATAACACTGTATTTAGAACACGAAATTAACAAACTTTTTATTTATGCGAAAAGCACAGAGTTGAATGTTTATATTATTTAAATTAAACAAATTTCTCTTCAGGTAACGTATCGACACTTAGAATTTTGCCTTAGATGGTGCGGGTTTTGTTTTGATTTTATCAGATCTGAGATAATTCACTTACAAACTAGAGTCACGAAGATGATTTATTTTTACTAAAAACTAGGGCCGCGTGGGCGATAAAAAGAAAATGTAGCACTTGGGCTGAACAAAAATATAAAAGCCGATTTTTTACTAGGGGCTGCCTAGGAAGAGGACGCGGGTACACATTAGGTTTCGTTAGCTACGCCGGAAAACACAACTTTGGGTTTAGGCTCTGTGGCGACCAAAGGGTAACGCTCATTCGTAGATACACCGGGAACACAACTTGCCGGGGGCTTGGCACGCTTCTTCTTTTATACAAATGACGGGGCACGACGTAGCCGACAGCTGGATGAGAATTAAAAGGGTACCGGACATTCATTTGGGCTATTATTATGAAATGTTGTACAATAGTTACTTAAATTTTTGAATTTCTAATTGAAAATTATACTGCTAAATCGGCTATGGAAAATGTAATATTCTGATGTGAAAATGTCAGCGGAATCGAATTTAGTTTTGGAAATATTTAAGATAACTGCGGATATGACTGATGTCTGGAAATGGCCCCGTAAAGTAACGTTGAGGGTTCGACTTTAATCCATATTAATGTTACATTTAATGTTACATGTGGTGCTAGGTTTGGTCATGATAAATTTATTTAGGTCATGCTAAATCCTATTTAGGGTAATGCAGTGAAGTTGGCGACGAGTTGCCAGCATGCAAAAGGGAACTAGTAAATTGGACATAGGTTTTTTAATTAAGAAAAGAAGCTGAATGTGGGATAACTAAATGAAGATAGGGACGAGTGGCCAGCAACTCATGGGGAACACGTAAACTGGTCTTGATTTTGAGAAGGTTGTTTTATGGGCGGCTCGGGGAGATAATTAGAAGATGTTTAAAGATATTTTATGGAAATTGAATTTGACGTGAAAATTAAGAGAAGGGGGCTCGTAGAATGATTTGGGAAGTGAAATAAATTTGATAGATTGAAGTTTGGGGAGTAAATTGAAAATGATTTGAAATGTATTTTTAAGGGGTGTTGTTTATAAAGTTTTGTTATTAATTTGACGGAATTGGGTGTTTTGGCTAATTTAATGATAGGATATGAATGTCGGTGAATTATCGAGGATACTTGACATTTCTCAGATTTTTTTGTTGTAAACTGTAGTTTTTTGGTATGGTAGGTGTCTTAAGGACTTTTTTATGGTGTTTGCCAGGTTGACCTTGACAAACGATTTATTTGTCAAATTTTGACTATTTTCTGGTCGGCCATTTTGGTAGTATGGGGAATATACTACAACACCCCCCCACCACTCGACCGCTCTCGCGCGCTCGGCCGTTTCAGTTCATGTACACCCACTTAAAGTGACTTAAACGCGTTTTATCGAAAAATCAGAATAGACGTTTTGTTGCTGCTCACGTTTAGTTTCCAAATACGTTTTTTAAATTTCAATCGGACGACCTCAAACGCATCCAGCCCTCCGCGAAAATATAAAAAAAAAAAAAATCGAATGGGGATTGGGCGAAAACTATTAATTCGACCGAGTGCAAGTTTTGCACACATAAAGTACACGTGAATAGCTACCATTGTGCAAAGTTTCAGCTCTTCATATTATAAAATGGCGGAGTTATGAATTTTCCGGTTTTTCCGGATTGTCTCCGATTCTAATTATCCGATCGGGTCGTTTGATCCGTCAATCTCTTCGTAATTCAATCCTCTACAATTCATCCATTTACACTATTAAGATTACTTCAGTTTCCATTTTACAATAAAAAAACTTAAAAAAAAACGCGATTTTTTTATGATAATTGTTTATAAAAAATTAACAAATTACATTTTCGAGTAGGAAACATAGTTGAAATAAACTACAGACTGTCCTGCACGTGATGGTACAGGCGGTCTCTAGGTAGGTTTTATGTCAAGGACAATCTCTCTATTGCTTGACCTAATTGTTAACTTTCATTTGTTAATCAATAAGGGCTTAGTAGACTCACTTCATTTTAAAGTTTCATAAAAGCTCGGTTCCTGCATCATATTTGTTGGGAGGATTGTATTTAATAATTAATTGTTAACATTTGCATGAACATTGTTTTTCAGTTGTAACTCTTTCTATGAGGTTAAAACGCCTCTCTGACCATTGGATTGTAAAAATCCAAAATAGTGTGATTTACGGTATAACTCAAAACATATTGTTAAAATAGAGCCGGATAGAGAATAAAAATTCTATTCAATTAAAAACTGGAGTAGGATACACTCCGTAGCCCTTTGTCATCTTCTCTGACAATAATTATATTTATTTATTTTCCAGATTGTTCGAAAGCATGCAAGGCTGTGTAGAGTCAATAGCAGATAAGATTTTATTATAAGAAGTTTTCCAATGCGTGCCTTTCTTTCAATTGATATACCCATAGAGGACGATTTCTAAGAGATAGGTAAACAAAATTAATGTTCAAATGTCTATGTGAAAATAATTTCAAATGGTAGCTATTGATGCATGCATCTTGCATACCAAAAAAAGACTCAGTCATTAAATATTGGGAACTTTGGTTTGTTCTGTACTGTTCGCATTGTAATACAAATTTAAAGAGATTACTAACAGGCTAAACCTGCTAAAGAATTTGTAGGACAATTTGACCATTCGATTTCAAAAATATTAATTAACAAAGTGTAAAAATCAGCCCGTTAGTAATAACATTTCAGACCTCGTTATTTTTACATATTGGGGGCAGAGAACTCGTCAGTCCAACTCATCGCTTTTGTAGGACAAGCGCAGCTCCCTGTTTCTTTACACTAACGGGCTGATTATTACAGTTTCCGTGGATAAATCAGGATACTTCATTCCATATTGTCGATCTCCAAAACCTTCATAAATTTTTTTATCAAATAAATGTTACTAAATAGCTACCTTGATTAATGCATTTGACAGTAAGTATTGTTGTTACTACATTAATCTCAGATATTCTGTATCAATATTTAAGAATCAAGACGTCGCGTCGTCGAGATCCTTGCATATCCGTTTCAATCGGAAGATAAACAATACAATTATCTATGTATCTATGAATTTACTTTCTTTTTTTAATTTTTTTTATGTGATTTACAAACTCTGAAAATCAAAAATAAAACAAAGTCTATTTAATAATATGTATTAGTGAGCTTCATTGTTTAGAATCTTGAACTTTAATGTCAGCGGGTAATTTCGTTGATGATAAAATGATAAGATAATGAACTTAGCTTATTTATAACTGCAATGTCAACGATACTTACATTATGGTAAAATGTAAAAATCCATCTTGCTCTATCCGCGCGTGTAAACCTACTAATATAATATTAGCTATTTAGCTAAACATTTCGGTGGCAATGGGATGGAACACCTGTATTAAACGTGTACATAGCATATAATTATGTGCGTGACCGACTAGTTCTCGCTCTTAATGTATTTCTAAGCATAGCGACAACTTCTATATATAAGCATTAGAAATGTAACATTCAAATCAGTTCTTATTTGTTTTTTTAAGCATACCAGAGAGCTCACCCTTAGTTTTAAACAAATATTAAAAAAAAGTAAATTACCAATTCGTGTATTTAATTATATACCGGGTGCAAAAGGATCATGGTATACCTCCCTTTTTTCCTTTACGTTTGAAGATAATTGATTGAAATTTGCGATGTACTACATACATAATAAGCGGCACTTTTTGACATCAATTGATTTTTTTTCCACTTCCAATTTCGCCGGAAGTGATGTGAACGACCCATCTTTTCACGTCTGATGGACATTTATTATACTTTCCAAAATAGGTATTAAACATTCACAAAGAAGGGTTCAAAGCGGCTGTTTCAGACAGAGAATAATACAAAATCTATAGTTACTGTTTCGTTCTTGCTTAACTACTTCACTGATGGTACCAATTGGACGTCGTAACACTATAAATCTAACACAGTAAATGCTAACACTTTCTTAAAATTTACTCTGAAAAGGAATTTTGAAAACACAAGAAAAAGACAATATAAAGTTCAAAAATATATATTAAGTCTTTTAAAAAATTATGTTGACCAAAAACGTTCAAGAAAAATGTATTGACAAACTATAGTCTGGCCCGTGTACAACACATAATGAGGAACGGAACGACTCATAATGTAACCGACTACCATCCAATGTGCGGTTTATAGCTAACGATTACACAAAAAGATTCGAAAAAAGTTCAATGTTTATAATTTTGGTGGACTTTTGCTTGCCTGTCTATTTACGTATT
The DNA here is from genome assembly GCA_963675555.1 of Leptura quadrifasciata. Lineage (NCBI taxonomy): Eukaryota > Metazoa > Arthropoda > Insecta > Coleoptera > Cerambycidae > Leptura > Leptura quadrifasciata. The sequence goes on from OY776674.1 coordinate 29,643,381, forward strand.
ATCAGTTCAATATTAATTTAATTCGCTCCTCGGAGCTTAAAAATGCTTGAATCGCAACGACTTTGAATTATATTCTGGCAATTATAAATTTATACGTTCAGGCAAGGAGGTCCCCATGCACATTCTGAGTACATGGTAAAGATACTTTTCTGACACTGAATCACTGAGGAACCAATCAATCAATAAATCAAATAAAATTTATTTGTCGTTAAAAGTACAAAAGATCTACTTGGACACCTCGCACCTGATCCAGCCGAATATCCAGGGTACGAGGGCACCGTAGTATTTGAGAGGTTGGAACGGAGCGAGACCAAGATAGAGTTTAAATTTAAATCTAATGCCCTACTCCTACCTGCGTAGAAAGTTTATTAGGGCGCGATAAATAGAATGTCCAGGTGACTTAACTAAACTAAGAATATAAAAAACAGTTAAGTTATAAAACATTAAGTAAGTTGTTGGCTGTTGAGACGGGAAAAACTCACTGAAAAAACCCGCCAGATGCAATAGAATACTGAGCGAGAGCGGCTATGCCAGCCATTAAATTTATGATAAAATTTCTAATTTGGTTCGAAATGTTGTAGTTATTTTGTATAGTTTTGCTTGACTTTAAGATAATAATTCAAAACAAAAAGGTAACAAATAAAAACTGACAAAAATAAAGGACGGTTAAGGTGAACAGAAAAGGTTAAGAAATTTACTGTAAATATAATATTTTGGGAAGGGGACTGAAGAACCGGTTTAGGGCAAATACGCGGAAAACAATAGTTTTTCCCCTAAAATCGATGGTTAAAAAATGAAAGGTCATCCTCGGTTTTCGTTATACTTTTTAAATTTTGTGGTCTGGGCGACATTACGCCCCTGTGTAGCGACATTTACTACACTTTCTAAAATTACACCCCTAGGTGAGTTTCTGATATTTTTGCATAAACATCTCTTCCAACGGCGTTTTTACGTGAAGCGCGCTTTTCATGCGAAGAGTCGGATTTTGTTACAGTTTCGAAAAGTTCATCGACGGTTTTGGCGTGTTCTTTGACAAGGACACTAACTTTCGATTTTTAAATGGAATATTCTGCATATTATTGCATTTTCGAATTTTTCATAATTTTTTGAATCCAACGATGCCAAATAAGTGACATTTCGAACATCAATTTTTTTTATAATATAATTTTTAGTTTTCCACTTAAACCCCAAACAAAGAAATCAAGGGGCGTTAAATCAGGTGACCTTGGAGGCCACCTCACAGGACCATTCGTCGAAATTACGTTTTCTCCAGAACGTTACATGTATAATAATTCGAATTTAGCTATTTCTTGCAATTCAAGCTTAAAAAGTGCGTATTTTTCAATATTTCACATTATTGACAATATTCTTTACCTCCACGTCCAGTGGAAGTATAGTAACGCAAAAAAATTTTGTTCAAATAGGATTAAAGTGTCATGAAATGTCGAAAAAAATTTCTGTCTGTCTAAAACTTTTTTGCGCGCACATATTGACTTAAAATTTCGTACACTTATGTATTATAACGAGATCTGGAACTAGATTATATTTTGACCTAATTCCCTTGAAGGGTTAGGGAGTGAGTGGGACAAATAAAGGTAAATAAGCAAAGCAAGCAGGTAAGAGTCCATAAAATTGCAATTTAGGGCATGCACGAAAAGTTAAGGTCTCAAAATTTTTTTTTTGCATCAGCCACCCCCCACTATCACCCCCTCTACCACTCCCCACCCTATTATTAAAGGGAGTAGAACATTAAATTGGGATTTAGTGTGTATACGGGAACCAAGGGACTCTAAAAATTTTTTGGCATTAGCCACCCCTTCTTCCACCCCCATTGCCACCCCTGACCTATGGTTAAAGCGAGTAAAAAATTAAATTGGGATTTAGTGTATATAAGACTTGGATACAAAATCTAGATGTGGAAGTAGTGATTCCTTGGGCAGCGGTTTTATCTATAGTGTTTTTCTTAACTTGTGCAGGTACAGTAAAGTAAATCATCGATAACCCAGCTACTCTTCTACCTCAACAGTGGCATTTATTTATTCATTCTGCATATAACAAAAGTCAACTGGCTAATTTTTTGTCTAAATACTATTATGAAATTTCTATGAGTAATGATGTCACCAAATTTGGTACATCCGATAGATTTAATGATATATATGAATACAAAACTAATTATGTGTGTGAAGATCAATATTCGTGTTCATCGCATGAAGAAGCGGCACCAGAATATTATTGCACCTTTTATCTACTAAAAATGAAGGATTATTTCGGAAAATCATATAGACTACATAATATAGAGACGGGCAACCAATTATTGTACAGTCTTCTTGCGTTTTATGCGATGACAGGTTCCGACACTACAAGCCAATTTGTAGGTATGGGCAAAAAATATGTTGGGCTATGTTTGCAAAGAATTATTAAAGAATATAGGAATGACCCAATTAAGCGAAGAAGTATTTAGAGGCATGGAGTCATTTGCAATACGTTTATATGGTAAAAATGAAGTAGTTAAGGACACTAATCAACTATGAGGCATTTTAACATAGTCCCGAACTATAAACAAGCTTCTACAGACCGAGGATAGATAAGACAGCATTGCCCTAAGGTTAACTACCAAACGCAGATTTGGTTAAACTGTTTAAATCTACAGCCAAATTTGTTGGACCCATTGAATGTGGATGGAAAATTGTGGACGAAAAATTAGTCCCTGTCCTCATCATACTACCTTCTCTACCACCAAGCGAAACTATTTGTCTCGTCACTTGCCAATGCAAAAAAGGTATATAGTTTCTATTTATTTTTAACAGTAACGTAATTATTGAAAGTTATATTTACAGGTTGTAATGGTCGCCAGTGCTCTTGTAAAAGAGTAAAATTCCGTGCATAACATCCTGCAAGTGTATGGCACAACCATTAACTTGTCAGAATAATACTCAGCTTGCCAAAGAAAATTGTAGAAAGAAACCTCTTCAGACATATCAGATACCGAATAATAATATTGTTTTTTTATTTCTCTTCATTACAATATTCAGAACTTTTAATAGAGCATTTCTAACAATAAAAATAAGCTTCTACATTTTTTTCTAGAAGTTATGACGTCGTCAACAATTTTTTTAAATGGCAAATCAATTTCTGATAGTGCTATTTAAAAGAGCACAATTTTTGTCTAAAATTTCTTCTACAAATTTTAGAATTTTTTTTATGTATGTAAAATTATATTTAAAAATCGACCTGAGTAACCGATTTATTATCGATTACTTTTTAATGATTTTATCGAATTTATTCCAACCTTTACACACTCAATGTGACCACAGATCTGCAGATTATTACAATTATATTACATTTAGAACCAATTAATAACGCGTGAATAATTATATTTCTTTAGAAATACTGCATCAGCAAGCTATTTTACATCTCGAATGTGGAGGTGTAGTAAGCGTTTCGCGTCCAGCTTGCGTGAATCGGCAATCTAAATATTCATTTTCTCAGTAACCGCTAATTCAATTTGAAAAAATAAAAAACCGACAGCATCCTTAAAGAGCGGTCCATAATTTTTACTTCAGAGTATTTTTAGAAAAAATTACTAATTTCCGAGATAATGCGAGCTGAACGAAAATCAGAAATTGCAACATTATTAGTTTTGAGTAAACAGCACTTTTCTTGGCGGCATTCCTATTTAAACACATGAAATTCTAAACGGGAAATAAATTATTTTAAGTATCTCAAATTAATTATAGATACAGATCTTTTTTTACGAGGTTCAATCCATTTCAGAGGATCAAATTATGCAATAAAAATATTTAGGGTGTTTTTCATTAATTTCACCCCATGCACAGGAAGATTTTTTGACAACCTCAATTTTTGTTGTCTATGAGGTATTAGAAATGAGTTATGATGGTCAGTACATTTTCCAATTTAGGTGCCAATAGAATGACACAATCTGAGGGCCCGGGCACTCTACTATAAAGGCTGTAGATATGTTTGAACGTGCGCGTGATATGACAGCCAAGCAATGTATTTTAGTAATGGCTACTTACACGAAATAAAACACGGTTTAAAAAATTTACGTTTTAATTACCAAACGTCTTGGTAAAAAATAGGTAAAAAAATCGGTTTTTCGCAAAAAACTCGGACATTGTCAATTTTACTGTAAAATATGTATATTATAGGTAATAAAAATCCGCACCATTTCGTTTTCTTTTTAACTTCGTACGACCTATTGGACCCGAGACAAGTTTTTTTTTTGAAATTTTGACAGTTTTGCGACGCAACGGATCGCAAAATGTTTCAAATGAAAGTTGTAGAGAATTCAATTACAAACAATTTCTTTTTATTTTTCATTTCATTTCATTTTCGTCTGGTCGATAGCCGAGTGGGTTAAGGCGCGAGATGGCAATCGCGATTAATCACCCGGACATCGGTGGGTTCGAATCCTGGCTCCGGCACTGGCACTGTTGGAGGAAATGGTTGTATGTCCGCGTTTTTTCAATGTGTAACCCCCTTCCGCACCAGCCCTGGCTTCTGAAATTGGGGGTTGTCTAATTTCTGTGGTGTTTATTTATTTATTTATTTCCATTCGATCAATATTGGCAGAGATATGAATTTTTAAACATCTTTATAGCACGCTATCAGAACTCTTGTTTCATGATAAAATCGATAAAAACCCGAAAATGATAGATGGTACGCATATAGTGTATTAAATGGGAGTTAAATAAAATTTACTTTTGAATATGATGGAGTATGTACAAACTCGTTTTGATAACGAGTGATTAGAGATAAAAGGGAAAAACATGAAAAATTGTCATTTTTAAGTGCATTTTGACAAATAGCTATTTTTTGATTGGCTTTAGGCAATAATGTTAAGGTTTTTTGAAGAGAATTAAATTATCTATAAAATGAGCTCAAGTTACCTTCATACGATGAATGGTTCACGAATTACAGCTGTTTAAAACTATGAGCAAAAATTTCCTTTTTATTATAAATTAAGATTTCCTGCAAGAATTGTGCATATCAATATTTTACAAATTGGTTTTGACCTATTTTTATTAGTTTATATACATATAAAAGTAATGCAATCGCATAAGTCGTTCTTAAAAACCGTTTTTGTTCAGAAAAATTTAACCAATATTATTTTTTAATTCCTTTTTTTGTATATATCATCGTTTCTTTTGACTTTACGACAAAATTTCATAAGACTTAAATGAAAGCTTACAAAATGTCCTACAAAATAGATTTGTTCGTGTATAATTTTCAATAAGTAGCGATAAGGAACTGACGATTGAAAATGCGGCTGATTTTTAATTTTTAGCAAACAGGCAATTTTCGTCACATTTGGAGTACAAAAAAGTACATTTAATAATATTTTTCAATTTTTGAAGTATCAGTAGTTATTCTCTGAGCATTTATGAGTCGTTTCATACTGGGCCCATATTTTTGAAAAAATTGTTATCCATTCATAGTTCTTGCATTAAGGTCACTTGGAGCTCATTTTACAGATAATTTAATTCTCTTCAAAAACCTTTAGTGTCATTATTGCCTAAGCCAATCAAAAAGTAGCTATTTGTCAAAATGCCAATTTTTCATGTTTTTCCCTTTTATCTCCATTCACTCGTTATCAAAACGATTTTGTACATACACAAACATATTCAAAATTTGGCTATCTTTAACTTTTATTAGGTACACTATATGCGTACGATCTATCGTTTTAGAGTTTTTATCGATTTTATCATGAAACGAGTGTTCTGATGGTGCGCTATAAAGATTCTTAAAAATTCATATCTCTGCTAATATTGATCGAATGGAAATGAAAAATAAAAGGAAATTGTTCGCAATCGAATTCTCCACAACTTTCATTTGAAACACTTTGCGATTCAAAGGACCATTTTTGAGATTTTAGTGAAGAACACGCGCGTTTTCGTTGCGTCGTAAAACTGTCGAAATTTCAAAAAAACCTGTCTCGGCTCCAATAAGTCGTACGAAGTTTTAAAAAAATGAAATTGTGCGGATTTTTATTACCTATGATTTTCATGTGTACATATTTTGCAGTAAAATTTATACTTTCCGAGCTTTTTGCGAGAAATCGATTTTTTTTACGTATTCTCTCCCCACATTCCCCTCCTGTTAAAAAAGTACCACAAAATAAGCCTGTTCCCAAAATTTCAGCCCGTTCTGAATTATTTCATCCAAATCGACAAATTTCGTTACATTTTATAACTAACTTGCTAACTTGCAACATAATATAAACTACAACGAGAACATCAGTATCATCTGACTGAATGACAGTATTCTCAAAAAATGTAGATTTCAATAATAAGGAATACCATCCTTCGGAGGGGATGTAAAGCCGTCGGTCCCTTGTCTATTAAATGTTAGGCAAGTAAAAGATCCCTACTCTTCTTAAGGGAAGAGGTTCGGCAAAATTCCTGATTGGGGGTAGCTCGTCTACAGGCCGACGTTAAATAAATGTATAAAAAAAAATAATAATAAGGAAACTACGCTAATACAAAAATAACACTTGAACGTAATTAGACAAACTTCTACTATGCATAACTCAAGACTACCGTACTGAAAATGTACGATTCACTCAAACCCACCGTTTAAATATTTGTTTTTCTGTCTCCCATTCGCAGCACTAACGTGTCACGCGCACGTTCAAACCCATCTACAGCCTTTATTTATGAAACGCGACAATATATTATGTGACAGAAAATGTCCCTTAAACTTCGGAGAATAGTTTGGTATAAGAAAATGCTAAATCTAAATCGTGAAATAAAAAGTTACGCCAATTTGAATGCAGTACACTATTATTTTTGTCAATTATTCCTTAACATATTTAGTTTTTTCGACATACAATAAATCGATTTATGAAACTTTTCGAGTATAATATCATTCTGAACGAATAACTCTATCCATCAGACCAAGAATAATTTATCTAAGTGCAATAGTTTACGAGTTATAGATTTTTTAATTTGAGAGCGCGCGGAATGGGAATGGTAGCTCAGTGTGTTAAAGCGACTGGCTAGCAAACTTAACATATGCCTGTGCGTCCTGGAATTGCATCTCGGACGCACAGTGCCACAGACTACAGACAACACAAAATAAGATACTTAGACTATTACTTAACGCAGACAGATATACTCCGGTTGTTGACCTACATGAGAGGGCCGGAGTCCCATTCATTAGGGAATATATAAATGAAACGGCTCAAAAATTCTTCACCACCAAAATTCAACAATCGGAGTTGACTAGAGACATCACAAAAAAACGTAGACATAATGAGCCACCGCACGCGCATAGACTTCTGCACCAGAAACTACCCATATACGACGCTAGAGACTGACATAGGACACACACATATAACATGCACTCTACAAAAACTTGAACGGACATACACACCTCCCTTATCCCTCCTACACTCCCTTGTATATATGTATATAGCATTTGAATAATTTTTTAAGTTCACTTTTTCCAGAATCACTTATAATTTTTCTTGTACATAAATTTTATAATAGGAAATTTTTTTTAGTTTTTACAAATACACAATTTAAAGTAGGTTTTATTAAGTTTCCTGCATAGCATACATAAAAAGATTAAAATCACAGTGAAGTTACAGGCATTTATTCTATGAATCTGTTATCAGAATAAAAACATAAAAATGATATAAAACTTTTGTAGGAGATATCATAAAGTAGGATACAAATTAAAATTCAGGAGCGTGTTATTTAGGCGTCCACCGGCCAACCCGTCCTAGAAGATAAAAATTCTAGATAGGATAGGGTATCCTTTTTCATTAAAAAAATTGCCCCAATAGTGGTTCGGGGTTCACATTAAACTGTAGGGCCTCGTCTCTCTTTGCCTAGCACAAGATCCTTGAGATCTTCCAGGGGGTTACTTCGGTAACTTGAGAGGCGGTTAAGAAAACATTTTAAGAAACAATAAAAATAACCATGATTTCTGAAATTAGATGATCATAACTTTGGTCTCGACCACGGTAAAAGGTGGTCAAACGGGAATATAATACATTGTTTATTTATCTATAAGATGGTTCTAGGTCCCATATCTTTCTATTCCAAAATAAATTTTTGAACGATTTAATCCTAAATTCTGCTCCACTAATAAGTGTACCAAATTTCAAGTCAATATCATAAACGTTTCCAGAGTAAACGTACGTACAAAAAAGTTACAGACAGACCGACAGACAGACAATTTTTTTTCGCTCAAATTTAAAATCTCGACGTTTCATGACATTTTAAGCCTATTTTAACAAAAAAAATATTTTTTTGCGTTACTATATATACTTGCACTGGACTTGGAAGTAAAATCGTCTATTCTCTGCCCTCGCGCATTTAATACGAAGTGAATTTTAATAATACTCTCCAATCGGCGCATCCGCCAAAAAGTGAATTCTTTCAAATCTCCAAATAAAATTTAAAAACGAGTTAATTCTTTATTTTTCTAAGACAAAATAAAATTTTTGTTGTTGAAAAGTTATCATTTTACAATATACATTCAAGTTAATTTTTAAGTGCATCAAACTCTGTTACGTGTTTTAAATAAATATTATAATTTCGTTCTAAAAATCAGTGTGTTATTTCAAGAAGTAAATATACATATGCAAAAAATTTAAAAATTTTCATAAATTAAATTGATACTTCCTAATCAGGAATAAGTGCACGAAAGCCTTCAAGAGTCTCATATAAGCTCTGAGCTTACTCATCCACGAAGGCCAATTCGGGTTCACAAGGAGGATTACGTCCTCGCCTCACATCTTCCAGCGGCTTGTATATTAGTGTATGCGCGGAAGGTATGCAATCATAGGCGAAAGTTGTGTAGGGGATATACCATCCTTCGGAGGGGATGTAAAGTCGTCGGTCTCTTGTCTATTAAATGTTAGGCAAGTAAAAGATCACTACACTTTGAAAGAGAAGAGGTTCGGCAAAATTCCTGGTTAGGGGTGGCTCGTCTTATAGGCGTCGGCGATAAGCCTCAGTACTGGAAATAGGCCGACGTTAAGTAAAGTAAATTTTTTCGGTTGTGAGTTTGAATACAAAACGATGTAAATTTTTTTTAAGGAAGGTCATATGATCCTGTATCTATATAGGCCAGTCATTAGAGTAAAAAACTCATGAAAAATTGCGAAAGTTTTTAAATTTTGAGACAACCTTGGAGGAGGTAAGAAATAATAAATTTAATTTTTGCACCCTTTTCCGCTCCCCGGAACATTGTTAAATTATCAAAAAACGTAAATTTGTAATAACTTTTTGAACAAAATTCCGAAATTTATACAAACCTTGGAGAACATTTTAATAATTATTAGACATCTTCTGTCAAGTTTGCACCGGATCATTGCAAATAGTTGTTTATTTACTTTACTGTGACATATTTTGTCGATTAAAAATTGCGAAAGTTATACAAATAACCATTTGGATGTTTCATAATTTATCGCTGATCCTAAAGGGCAATAATCTTTGGATGATGCAAAATTCTTTATATGAACATAGGTCCGCAACTGCTTTATTTCCGAGATACAGGGTGTTGAAATTTAACAAAAAAATCAGTTTTCCCCAATATCTCTAAAACCGCTATTTTTTCAATCTGGGTACATGCAAAGTACGCATAAAAATACATTTTTTCCATTATAAATGTTTTTTAAATTTTTATCAGTGGCGTTCCTGTTAACATGCTCTGCAATATTTTTAATAAAAAAAAATATTCCACTGTTTTTTTTCTTAATGAATATTATTTTCATATTTTCGGTTTATCTTGTCATAAAAATGGTCCCTTGAGTTTTCCCGTCCGGCGGACGGTTTTTGATTTAAAAAATAAAATATATTCATTTGCTTGTCCCTATGCGATTCTTTTCTCATAATCTCAATTACATTATTTGTACTAACCAAAGCATCTAGGCAAGATTTTTATAATTTTAATAGTAACTATTATTTAATTTTAGCAATATAAGTACGCAAAAACATTTTTTTAATTTCAAAAACTTAATTATTTTGAACAAAAAATGCCAAAATAAAATTTATTGTTCAAAATAGTTATAAGCTTTAGGATCAGCATTCATTTATGAAGCACACACAATAGGTCACATACCTCGTTTGTAGTTTTGAATAATTTTTCTTACCCCGGAAGATTTTTTCACAATTTTCTTTATCTGGCTCGGACACGATTTTGACGTTTTAAAGAATAAATGAGGGTCTTAAAAATTGTGAAAATCTTAAGACCTGGTTGCTAATGTTTGTAACATTAATAACTGACATAATCTGAATTTTCAACCTCGTAAATGTTCCGAAACTAAATGAAATTACTTATTATTTAAATAATAAAGTTATGCTCGACTACAAAAAAAAATTGGAAAAGGTGCAAATTTCATACAACATTCAAATAATGTATTGAAATACTCCTGTGAATTTTCAACCTTGCAAAATATCCGGAATATATTTTATCTATTATCGCTATCCTTCTGAGACATTTTGCAGTTGATTTAAAATATCATTCGTAAAAAGAATTTGGTGAAAGTTGGAAATTTATTTGTTTCAATTACGTCGTTATACAGAGTGTCTCACCGAGAAGTGAATCGATTGATATAGAGAAAAGTATGCATCAGAAAATTTTGAAAATTTAGATAATTACTAATGTCGGTGTGGCCAATCCAACAAAAATAATTACAAGGAGATCGCACTTCCGCTTATACCGGAAGTCGATACCAACTTGCTTATTTCCAATGGAACATCCTATACATTTTAGGGTTTTCGAAAAGAGCATAGAATTCGGAGTCGAAAATATGTAGCATATCCTATACCTAAACCTAGCCGTTTCAGAGATATTTGACATTTTATAATAGAAAATTTGACAGGTGCAACGGTTTGCAAGAACCGTTATAACTGTCTTCGTGTAAAAGATCCTCATTTGCTTCTTGTCACTAAAAAGAACACAAGGAGAACTACGTTCAACATCTGAAATAAATTCAATAATATCATACCAAGTGTTCCGTTTTTCGCGTTACATTTTGTCAAGTTCAAACCGCGAAAACTTGTTTAGGTCAAATGGAACAACCTGTATTTTTTTCCGTCAAGTTGTGTAAAGATGAATTCCCATTTTTCTGATATTAGCATTGTGCGGGTTAAAGTTACTACTTTTTGAAATATTTGCGATTTTATTAGAAATTCATGAATTGTTGTAATCATTTCATCAAAATAGCCATGATTAGAAACAATCAATCATTATCTTATGTCAAAATATGCCAGCACGTTTAAATTATACCAACGAAAACTTTTTAAATTTGTTTATTATTTATGGAGAATGTGATAAAGTAATATCAAGAACTTGCAGCACATTTGCTACTCGATATCCACAAAAACGCTAAATAACACTAACGCTGTAACATGCATATTAATCGAATTGAAGATATGGCATGAACTAAAATAGCAGAGATAAGATCAATTTAAAATATGGTTTCATTTTAATTTAATAATTGCTCAAAATTCCGCCCTCGAACCTCGACACATTTTTCGCACCTTCGGATTAGTTCCTCATGGGTAGCTCTTCTAATTGAATCCTGTGATATGTTTTGAAATGCATTTCTTACTCTTTGCAAACAATCTTCAATGATTGTTAATGGGCTCTTATAAACTTTATTTTTAATAGTTCCCCAAATTGAATAATCAAGAACTGATAAATTGGGCGAGCGAGGAGGCCATAAGAAAGGTCCATTATTGGCAATCCATTGATCATAAAAAGTTTCTTGCAAATAATTATTAATTAAATATATGTTATATGGGGGAGCACCGTCGTGCTGATAAAAAATGGTTCTATGTTCGGCGAGAGGTAAATTTTCTAAATAGTTATTATTCAAATTTTGAAAGATATTCAGATATCTTTCAGCTAAAAAAAAAAAAACAAAAATTTACCTATACATATTAGCAGAAGAGAAAATATAATTTACCGTTTAAATTTTCCTGATAAAATTGTAATGCCACCATTCTATCGCACAGTAAACATTGAACTGCCAACTTTCCTGAAAGTTTCGCTCTCTGAACATATGAGGATTTGAGTCACTCCAATAATGCGAATTGTGTCTATTAAAAAGTCCATTTTTAGTAAATTTTGCTTCATCTGTCCATGTAATATTTCCCAAATAAGAATCGTGACCCTCAGACCTTATTAGAATGAACTCACAAAAATTCTGTCTTCTTAGGAAATCTGTTTCTTTTAATCCTTGAACCATATGGAATGAAAACGGGTGAAACTTATGTTTTAATAAGATTCTGTGACTTGAATCCTTGCATAGTCCCGACTCCAGAGCAGCTTGTCTTAATTCATGAAAATATCTCAGAATGACTATTTCAATGTTTTCGTCATCAACAATAGGCTTCCTTCTTTGCATTTTTGTCTTGACAGAGCCATAATTTTTAAAATTTTCCAGTATGCGTTTTACAGTGTTTGGTGACGGTTTCCGTTTTTCTGGATATCGAGTAGCAAATGTGCTGCAAGTTCTTGATATTACTTTATCACCTTCTCCATAAATAATAAACAAATTTAAAAAGTCTTCGTGGGTGTAATTTAAACGTGCTGGCATTTTTTGACATAAGATAATGACTGATTGTTTCTAATCATGGCTATTTTGATGAAATAATTACAACAATTCATGAATTTCTAATAAAATCGCAAATATTTCAAAAAGTTGTAGCTTTAATCTCCACAATGCTAATATCAGAAAAAAGGAAATTCAACTTTACACAACTTGAGGTAAAAAAATATAGGGTGTTCCATTTGACCTAAACAAGTTTTCGCGGTTTGAAGTTAACAAAATGTAACGCGAAAAACGGAACACTTGGTATGATATTATTGAATTTATTTCAGTTGTAGAACGTAGTTCTCCTTGTGTTCTTTTTATGTGACAAGAAGCAAATGAGGATCTTTTACACGAAGAAAGTTATAACGGTTCTTGCAAACCATTGCACCTGTCAAATTTTCTATAAAATATCAAATATCTCTGAAACGGCTAGGTTTAGGTATAGGATATGCTACATATTTTCGACTCAGAATTTTATGCTCTTTTCGAAAACCCTAAAATATATAGGGTATTCCATTTGAAATAAGCAAGTTGGTATCGACTTCCTGTATAAGCGGAAGTACCAGCTGCTTGTAATTATTTTAGTTGGATTGGCCACACCGACATTAGTAATTATCTAACGTTTCCAAATTTTCTGATGCGTACTTTTCTCTATATCGATCGATTCAGTTCCCGGTGAGACACCCTCTATTGTCGTCATCTGGGGCTAACTAAAATTATTTTTACGTTGTTCACAGCAAAAATTCCTACTCCACCTTCAGAACTTAAACATCAGTCTATTAATTTTGTTTTTTAATTGAGGATTTTATTTTGAAAACCCTATACGAATAAAATTCCCGAATAGTAACTATAATTTTACTCCATATCAAAAATAGGGGCATGAAGAAGACAATAAATCATTTTAAACATATTTTTTATAACAGTCATTATTACACATTTTCCTTTTTCTTCTTCTTCAGCGACTGTTGAATTTCTTCTAGAGTCTTGCCTTTAGTCTCCGGTACATAAAATATAGCCAATATAAAAGAAACGAAAGTGCAGATGGAAAACAATAAGAAAGGGCTGTAGAAACCCACGTTGGCGCTGAGCAAGTAGAATACATTGCTAGCCATAAATTGAAAAACAGCTAGAGAAAGCGATAACAGTGTGAGCCCCTTGGCTTTGATACTAGCAGAAAACAATTCACCGAGCATCAACGTGGGGATAATTGCTAGTCCGAACGACGAAAAAATTATAAAAAGGAACATGCCAATGATGGGGAAAATCGTGATGCCTGATAAATCCAATTCGGGGTGATATTGATCTATGAAGAAATACGCAGACTCGAGAAATAGTACAAACGAGCACAAAATTAAAGATCCTATGTAAGATATTCTTCTTCCTAGTCGTTCTACTGTGAACCCAGCGGCGAAATTTAAAACTAAACACAAGCTCGCGTATATTATTGTCGAAGTGGCCGAGCTCAAATTTCCACCGGCCTTTTCGAAAATGTATTGAGCATACACACTGAACACGGCCATGCCTCCAAGCTGCTGCGAGATTCTTAAAAATAACCCAGCTATAAGCGCCTTTCTGTTGCTTTCAATCGTGAAGAGGTCTCTCCAAGTTCCAGATTCCGATATTTGTCTCTCTACATCAGCCTTGAGGCTCTTAAATTCTTCATCTACGTTTTCTTTACCTCTGAGCCACCTTAAGCTGTTCTTGGCCTCTTCGAGTCGTCCTTTCATAATGTAAAAATATGGCGATTCAGGCATGAACGAGAACAACACGGCGAAAATAATGGGCAGCGCTACACAGATATACGCCGTTTGTTTCACGTTTAGCAAGTTACCGAGCACGTTGATTAACAGCTGCCCTAAATAAATAGCAAAAGTCATTCCATTTCCCCAGGTTCCTCTAACTTTCGGCGTGGTTACTTCCCCGACGTACACGGGCAGAGCAGAGAAGAGGCCAGCGTCCCCGATTCCAGAGCATAATCTTGCTGCGTAGAACACATAAACGTTCCTTGCAACAGCTATAAGCGTCCAGGATAACACGTGGGGAATAGCGACCAGAAGCAAAGTTCGCTTTCGTCCAATACAGTCGCTTATTTTCGAAAACGGGAAGCAGAAAATTACCATCCCTATGGCGGGAATGAAGGCGAAGTACGACGCTTCATCTTCGCTGATGTCATAGTTTACTTTGTCTTTGGTGATTTGTACGATGAACGGTGAACTCCATGTATACAATAGGCCGTTGGTGAGTGGTGCCAGGCAGGCTGAAAAAGAAAAAAAAATATGACTCTCGCCTCGCTGTATTATATTTAAAACTTAGTAGAGGAAATTAATGTATTTCGGTCTTAATATAATAATAATAATATGCCCTTATTTATCAGGTGTAAAAAATAATAGTAACTATAGAATAGGTAATGTTGGTGGCGGTACCCAATAGAGTTGCTCATACAACCACCCATTATGAGTTAATATATGGAACATCTATTGTAACTGTGATATATTATATAATATGTTAAGTATGTTTTGCCTATTGTTAACGGTAACCTGAACGCTAGGTAAACAACCATTGTTAAATGATGTTTGAAAGGAAATAAACTTATTTCTAAATAATCGCATTTATTAATATATTTAATTGAATATATTACATTGGCGACGAGGAATTGGAGCATAGCAATGGTCACAGAAGTTCCATCAAATTATGGATTTGTTAGAGAGTTTAATCCTCAAAACACAGACTGGGTAATATATAGGCGAAGACTTGATAATTATTACCTGGTAAATGGTATAAAGGATGAAAATAAAAAACGAGCTATATTGTTAAACGCTTTGGATGAAGATGCATATAAATTATACAATTTATGTCTTCCAGCAATACCTGAAAATAAAAGTTATGATGACATAACACAATTATTTGACAAATATTTTAAATCGTCAGAATCAGTATTTGTCTCAAGATCAAAATTTTTTTATGCTTTTAAAAATCATGAAGAGAGTGCAAATGAGTGGGGAGCGAGAATAAGGAATTTAGCTGTTCACTGCGACTTTGAGGAAAATATTTTTGACATGATGCTGCGTGATAGATTTATTATAGGATTTGAGAAAGGAACAATTCAAGCTAAACTGTTCAGAGGGAAAATAACTTGCTCATTTTTTGACGCTATGGAAGTAGCAATAGCAGAAATGTCAGCAAATGAAGTTTTGGGTGTAAATGAATCAATGGTTAAGTTGGAGCCAAGTTTTAATCATGTTTCATCCGGGATTATGAAAGATGAGTCCGCACCAAGGAATACTACGCCAAACAGAGAACAATGTACTTGTTGTGGAAGAAGCAATCATTCTACAGAAAAGTGTCGTTTTAAAAATTATGAATGTCATATATGCCACGTAAAAGGACATTTGGCCCCAGTTTATCCAAGAAGAAAATATATAAAAGGTGACAAATTCAAACCAAAAAATGTACAAAATTACATTGAGAGCGAAGAATTATTTTCTGTAAATGATAAGTTTGTCTCAAATCCATTTAGAGTGGATATAATAATAGAAAATAGTTCTTATTCATTTCAGTTAGACTCAGGAGCTAGCATTTCAGCTATGTCTGACAAATTTTACAAAGATAATTTTTCTAAGCGTAAAGTATTCTCCCCAAATAAATTTTTAAGTTGCTTAAGTTGTTTTAAAGCGAGTTAAATAATTTGATAAGTTTGGGCATAATTAAGCCAGTAGATTAATCTCCGTGGGCTGCACCTATTGTTCCTGTAATTAAAAAATCAGGAGCTGTACGAATTTGCGGGGATTTTAAAGTAACTATTAATCCTGTATTAGAAATAGACCAATATCCTCTACCTAAAATAGAAGATTTATTTTCGAGATTACAAGGGGGTAAAATTTTTTCTAAAATAGATCTATCACAGGCATATGCCCAAATAGTTTTAGATGAGAAATCTAAAGAATTAGTTACTATTTCAACACATAAAGGTTTGTTTCAATACCAGAGATTGCCATATGGAGTAGCCTGTGCACCTTCTAAGTTCCAAAAGATCATGGAATCTTTAATTCAAGATTTGGACGGTGTTATTTGTTTTCTTGATGATATTTTAATTGGCGGAAGTACAGATAAAGAACATTTTGAAAGATTGGAACGAACACTAAATCGTTTACAACAAGTAGGGTTAAAAGTGGCACCGGAAAAATGTACTTTCTGCCAAGATTCTATTAATTATTTAGGACATATAGTTGAGAAAGATGGGCTGCATACTTCTCCCGAAAAAATAATAGCTATTAAAAATGCACCTGTTCCAACATCGATTAAACAATTACAATCGGTATTGGGAATGATTAATTATTATGGTAAATTTCTTCCTGATTTGGCTATTATACTTAATCCCTTATACCAGCTTTTAAAAAAAAGTGTGAAATGGATATGGACAAATGAATGTGATAAAGCATTTAATATAGTTAAACATCTCTTAATGTCTGCTGAAATATTAGCTCACTACAATCCAGAGTTGGAGATTAAACTCACAACCGATGCTAGTCCTCATGGTATTGGTTGTATATTATCTCAACGGTAACGAAAGACCAATAGCATACGCTTCACGTACTCTGTTGCAGAATAAAATTATTCTCAGATTGAAAGAGAGGGATTGGCAATAATTTTTGCTTTATGTAAATTTAATCAATACTTATATAATAGAGACTTCACCTTAGTTAGTGACAACAAGGCTTTATTTGCAATATTTAACCCTAAAATAGGAATCCCTCAATATTCTGCAAATAGATTAAGACGTTGGGCAGTTATTCTTTGTAATTATAGATATAAAGTAGAATATGTTAAGTCAGATAATAATAATGCAGATTTTCTATCACGTTTGCCTATAGAGATGAATGAAAATGAAATGTGGAAATTGTTGGATGTAAGTTATATAAATTATTTCTGTGATAAAGATATTATATCTACAAATTTCAATTTAATCAAAAAAGAAACTGAAACGGATAACATACTGCAGTCTGTTATAAATTTTGTCAAAAAAGGTTGGACAAAATATTGTAAAAAAGATTTACAATTCAAATATTTTTATGTTATTAGAAATGAACTTACTATTGAAGATGAAGTGCTATTATGGAATAACAGAGTTATAATTCCAGTTAGTTTAAGAAGTCGTATGTTACATCAATTACATGAAACGCATTTAGGAATTGTAAAAATGAAAAGAATTGCAAGATCACATTTTTTTTGGCCTGGAATTAATAATGATATTGAAAATTTTGCAAAAAGTTGTGAAAATTGTTCTATTAATGAGGCCAGTCCTCCTAAAATAAAATTGAGTCCTTGGGTATGGCCTGAAGAAGTTTTCTCTAGAATCCATATTGATTATTTGGGTCCATTTTTAAATAAGTATTTTTTGGTTATTTTGGATGCCCATTCTAAATGGATAGAAGTTTATCCTACTACAAATATGACCACACACTTTACGTTATCGGCATTACATAGCACTTTTGCAAGGTATGGATTGCCAAAAACAATAGTATCTGATAATGCTCAAAATTTTACTAGTGCTGAATTTAAAATTTTTTTTGGAAAAGTTTAATATTGAACATATAACGTCAGCACCATATTGTCCTCAATCAAATGGCGCAGCAGAAAATGCGGTGAAAACTGTTAAAAGTGCTTTAAAAAATGTTTTAGGTCAAAATAAGAGTTTAGATATAAATACTGCTTTGAATAATTTTTTATTCGATTACTGTAATACACCGCATAATACAACTGGTATTTCCCCAAGTATGTTAATGTTTGGACGTGATGTGCGTACAAGGTTTAGTTTGTCAGAACCCGCTTCAATAAGCAATAAACTTAAAGATAAGGTTTCAAGAGAACAAATTTTACAGAAAGAACATTTTGGAGGAAAAGACAGGAAATTTAAAATTGGAGATAATGTAACGGTCAAAGATTATCGAGCGGTAAATAAGGTAACTTGGATTCCAGCAATAATTGAAAAAATAATAGGCAAGTGCATGTACATTGTAAGGGTGCCTGCGGTTAATACAACCTGGAAACGTCACGCTAACCAAATATTAAATGCTAATATTGAAGTGAGTAATAAAGACTTCGTGAATTTGCCTGCCAGTAATACTAGTTGTCTTAAAGAGTTTAAAGACAACCATTTAAATGGAAATAAAGAAAATATAAATGATCCTGAAAATAATACGTCTATTGTGAAAAAGATACCTGTTACTATTAGACCTAAGAGAAGTGTTAAGCCACCAGATAGACTTGGTTATTGAATATTCCTATATATATATATATATATATATATATTGTTATTATACATGATTTGCAGGAAACAACTACTCAGCGGGCAAATACCCCGACCTGCATTGAATTACACCTTACAAATCATGAAAAATTGGTAGCCAATGTCATTTGTCAACTCCCTGACCAGACATAGACCGGTTTCGAACTTATTAGTTCTCCTCAGTATGCCATAGGTCATGGAGCAGAGGTCATGGAGCAGACAAATGACAGTGGCCAACCTGCTAGTCTTAAACAGACTAATGTAAATGGTATAGTGGTGAGAGGTAATTGAATCCTCTCATGTGGTCTAATGCTACTATACACCAGACATCATAGATGTCTCCGTGGTGCATAGCGACTTGCCATTTTGCAAGTACCGAGAGCGGCGACCTTTAGCCCTTGGTGGACTTAACCTATATACTGTTATTATACATGATTTGCAGGAAACAACTACTCAGCGGGCAAATACCCCGACCTGCATTGAATTACACCTTACAAATCATGAAAAATTGGTAGCCAATGTCATTTGTCAACTCCCTGACCAGACATAGACCGGTTTCGAACTTATTAGTTCTCCTCAGTATGCCATAGGTCATGGAGCAGACAAATGACAGTGGCCAACCTGCTAGTCTTATACAGACCAATGTAAATGGTATAGTGGTGAGAGGTAATTGAATCCTCTCATGTGGTCTAATGCTACTATACACCAGACATCATAGATGTCTCCGTGGTGCATAGCGACTTGCCATTTTGCAAGTACCGAGAGCGGCGACCTTTAGCCCTTGGTGGACTTAACCTATATACTGTTATTATACATGATTTGCAGGAAACAACTACTCAGCGGGCAAATACCCCGACCTGCATTGAATTACACCTTACAAATCATGAAAAATTGGTAGCCAATGTCATTTGTCAACTCCCTGACCAGACATAGACCGGTTTCGAACTTATTAGTTCTCCTCAGTATGCCATAGGTCATGGAGCAGACAAATGACAGTGGCCAACCTGCTAGTCTTATACAGACCAATGTAAATGGTATAGTGGTGAGAGGTAATTGAATCCTCTCATGTGGTCTAATGCTACTATACACCAGACATCATAGATGTCTCCGTGGTGCATAGCGACTTGCCATTTTGCAAGTACCGAGAGCGGCGACCTTTAGCCCTTGGTGGACTTAACCTATATACTGTTATTATACATGATTTGCAGGAAACAACTACTCAGCGGGCAAATACCCCGACCTGCATTGAATTACACCTTACAAATCATGAAAAATTGGTAGCCAATGTCATTTGTCAACTCCCTGACCAGACATAGACCGGTTTCGAACTTATTAGTTCTCCTCAGTATGCCATAGGTCATGGAGCAGACAAATGACAGTGGCCAACCTGCTAGTCTTATACAGACCAATGTAAATGGTATAGTGGTGAGAGGTAATTGAATCCTCTCATGTGGTCTAATGCTACTATACACCAGACATCATAGATGTCTCCGTGGTGCATAGCGACTTGCCATTTTGCAAGTACCGAGAGCGGCGACCTTTAGCCCTTGGTGGACTTAACCTATATACTGTTATTATACATGATTTGCAGGAAACAACTACTCAGCGGGCAAATACCCCGACCTGCATTGAATTACACCTTACAAATCATGAAAAATTGGTAGCCAATGTCATTTGTCAACTCCCTGACCAGACATAGACCGGTTTCGAACTTATTAGTTCTCCTCAGTATGCCATAGGTCATGGAGCAGACAAATGACAGTGGCCAACCTGCTAGTCTTATACAGACCAATGTAAATGGTATAGTGGTGAGAGGTAATTGAATCCTCTCATGTGGTCTAATGCTACTATACACCAGACATCATAGATGTCTCCGTGGTGCATAGCGACTTGCCATTTTGCAAGTACCGAGAGCGGCGACCTTTAGCCCTTGGTGGACTTAACCTATATACTGTTATTATACATGATTTGCAGGAAACAACTACTCAGCGGGCAAATACCCCGACCTGCATTGAATTACACCTTACAAATCATGAAAAATTGGTAACCAATGTATATATATATGTATGTAATATATATATATATATATATATATATTTATTATTTTTTTTATTGTGAGGGGAGAATGTGATATATTATATAATATGTTAAGTATGTTTTGCCTATTGTTAACGGTAACCTGGACGCTAGGTAAACAACCATTGTTAAATGATGTTTGAAAGGAAATAAATTTATTTCTAAATAATCGCATTTATTAATATATTTAATTGAATATATTACAGTAACAATAACAAATTCGTCTACTACAATTAATACATAAACAGGTGAATATCCTATTATGTATTCAGTTTACGCACATTCATGAGCTCTTCATTTTATTTCTTTACACATTTTTCGATCCGAATCAAACTAAGCGAGTTATGTCCGGAAACTAATTTTTCCCAGCTTTACCTGTAAATTGCCCCTCCTACACAGCCCCCTGCGAGCTTGCAAACATGACCAGATGCTAGAGGGAGCCCGACTACATAATATACACAAAAAAAAATTCGAAAAAAACTGTCGTTTGGAAACCTAGACCGATCTCACTAATGATTGACGATAGAGTCACGATCTCGACCAAACACCAAAACCTGCGTCTTCCCCTCATTTAGGATTGATTCCTGTCACCAGAATATCTACCAATCATGTCCAGATATGAGTTGATATGATGAATGGCTGAATTGAGCTGATCGTAGGTAAAATATTAATATACTTGCGTCATCCGCATATTGGTAGAATTTTAGGTGCTTGCAAATATCAGTAGTATAAAGAGAAAACAAGAGCCCTAGTATACTACCCTGAGGAACTTCCTTATTTAAGGCAATAAACTCGGAGGCCACATTATTTAAAACAACCCTTTCATTTCTATTATTTAAATAATTTACAAAAAACTGAAGTGCTAAATCGCGGACATCAAAATATTTCAGTTTAGTTCTTATTGTCGTATGAGCTAAGGATCAAAGGTCTACTGTAGTCCAACAAAATTAAACATAAATTGTTATTACTGTCACTTACACGAAACAGATCATCAGTTACTTTAAGTAAAGCAGTAGCTGACTATGATAACGACGAAAACCAGATTGAGTCGATGATAAAACCTTATTTTTGTTTAAGACGTCACTTAACTGGCTATGTGCAATGTTTTCTAGTAACTTAGGCATGACTTATAGAATACTTATAGGCCAGAAGTGAGAAAAAATCTTAGGCACCGGGATAACATTAGCGTTTTTCCAGGACTTGGGAAATCTCCCTGTAAGTAAACATTTATTAATATAGTCCAAGTAAGGACTTCCCGAGACATAAAAAACGCAACAAAAACTTTACGACCTCATTAAAATACCATTACTCTTTGTGCTGTCTCGACTTGCTTACTTTTATAGGTTTTTAATATGCGTCCGGTCGTTTGATGCAGCATGCCGCCATGGCCCGCGGCGAAAACAATTATGTTTTCGTTGCGTTTTTTATGTATCGGGAACTTATTACTTGAACTAATATGATTGCTCAAATATGGAATTAAACACAATAACATTTTAATGAATATGCTGCCCGGTCCCACTGCATTAGATTTAATATTAAATAATATTTCTTCAACCTTTTCCGGGTTTACAGTTGCAAAATTAAATTGTTCCAATAAATCAGGCCATAGTCTATTTACATAAGTACTGTCAATAAAATTCTCATTTACGACATTAGTTTGCGATACATTATTAACAAAAAAATTAATCAGCTCTTCAAGTGAGCTATCAATAGCAGAAGAAGTATTATCTGCATTTGAACAAATATTTAAATATTTTAGGGTACGCCAACAATTTTTCGGGGCCGTTTTAAATGCATGTTGCAGATATGCCTTCTTTTCTGATTTAACAGCCATATTAACAAGATTTCTAAGATTTGTATATTCACCCCTTGCTTTATTAGTTTTTCATTTTCTGCATTCAGTTAGAGCTTTATCCCGTAATTTCATCATAATTCTGCGATTTTCAGTTAACCAGAGAGCAGGCGGCGGCGTTATTCTAGCGGTTTTGTAAAGAGCAGAAATATCAAATAAGTACAAGATATTGTTATTTAGAAAATTAACCATGTCATCAACTTCCTCCAACTCGTAAATGTAATTCCAATAAATACCTTGTAAATCATGTAAAAATAAATCATGATCAAATTTCGAGAAATCCCTGTAAGATTTATATAATGTTTGCTGTGCGGGTTTAATTAATTTTGTTACAGCTGACTATGCAGCGGCCCGAGATATCATCCGTTTAGAGTACTTCTATATTGGTAGATATTTCAGGACAAGAAGAAATTATTAAATCTACGATCGATTGTGAGGTTTCAGTTATTCGAGTGGGTTTGGTAATAATTTGATTTAATCCATACTTATGTAAAAGATTACTAAACAGTGAGAAATTATAAATTCTCTAAGTGATCTATGCATAAATTAAAATTCGTGTTGGGAGGTCTATACAATGTTCCCAGACACAATTCCTTACTTGAAATTTTGAGGCTAACCCAAAGCTGTTCCAATGGGCTATTCTGATCACCAATGTCCACTATAGTGAGTTTGAAGGAGTCTTTTTAAGTAAAACGCTACACCTCCGCCTTTGCCTTCACGGTCCTTTCTAACAATTTTATAACCTGGAATAGATATACTTTTGTCCGGCAGAGAAGAGCTAAGCCAAGTTTCAGAGAGACCTATGACATCACGAGAGCTACCGGTGACTAGTTCAGAAAAGATATCAAAACATAGAGCTGACGTTAAAATGTGAAAATTTCAACAAAAATCGTTACTACTTCAATGTAAAGACTTGAAATCTTTTGCATTATGTTAAGTTTCGGCAACATATGAAATGTATACCTTTGAAAATTAGTGCACTCGCCCCGGGGGGTTGCAGCCCCCATTTTGCACCCCTAATTCAATAACTCGAAAAGTTTTTAACGAAATCGGCTAAAATTCATATCATGGGGGTTTTTGGGGTGGCTGATTACGAATCCGAAATGAGAAATTGGAAAATACAAAATGGCGGACTTTAAAAATCAATTCCTGATTTACGCCGTTTCTACTGATTTTACTGAAAAATATGTAGAGTAAAAAAATGTTTGGAATGCCATTTTGTATAAGAATTTACCACATTATTTAACCCTTCCGTTTCTCCCTCGTGGAAAACCTCCTACGCCTGATCCTTTCTTTTGCAAAAAATAACCTAAACTCACCGATACCACACTTTCAACATTCATTCTAGTAATTTTACTAAAAACTCAATACAAAAAAAATCCTAAAACATACAGCTTCCTTATAGTCATCAACAAGATCAAAACCACTCTCCATACCTATAATCTCAACCTTTTGCTTCGTTTCGTTAATTTTCTACAAGTTATCAATCGCCCCTCATATATTACAAGTACTTTTTTACTTTCATAAACAATACTTTTCCGTCGCCCCCGTATACGACATTTTTCACCTTTCTCAATTTTTAATTAAATCTTTTCAACTTTACTTTATTATCGCCCCCGTATATAAAATTCAGGAAATTTTCAATTCTTAGTTAATTTCTCGACGCCCCCGTATGATATTGCAGCCTCTTGCTCAATTATGTGTTAATTCTTAATATCTATCACTTTCTCATCACCCCCCCGTATACAACAGCTGTAACTTTATTAATTCTTAAAACATAGTTTTCGTTCAGTTCATTCAGCTTGTCTGCATCGGCCCACAAATCGTATCCACTTTAATAGTACGTGCGTGGTGTTAATGCTACCTTACGGAGTGATACGATATGTTCCTAATTATGGAAATATATAACCTGCAATATTTTTTTAAGTAAAATAGAGTCACATACAAACCTTATATCAAAAAATTCGTCTTTTTAACTACAATCCGATCATTTTGCACAATATATATTTCGCAATCGATGACTCATCCTCGCCCGCACGGAGCGATATCCAGCTTTTACCAGACTTTTAAAACGGGACGCGAGACTCACGGGACACGAAAAATGCAACCGTTTCGAAGCGTATAAATACCCGAGCACAGCCAAACCAAGGCAGTTCCGACTTTGGCAGTGACTCCGTTATTAAGTATTGGCGAAGTGGTTTTTGAAAGTTTAGTTATTTAAAAGCGATTTTAAGTGTAATAAGTTGATTTACTAGTGCATCTGGTCCGGTTTTCTATTTCACTAAAGTTGTAGTACCCACCGTCCAGTTAGGCTTTCTTATTTTTCGGACCCTGCATACTTTTCGTGACTAGCTGTCGAAATCTAGATTCCCAGGATGGCCACCTGGTTAAACAGAGTTAGTTTTAAGTCTTCGCCTTATGTGTCCCCCCCCCCTTTATTTTAAGAAAATCATTTCGCTTTCGCAGCCCAAACAATTTTTAAATAAAAAAGTGATTTTTTTCATAAAAAAAGACATTTTAATAAATATTTTCGCAAAATTCAACAGACTGAATTTATGTTGTCGAATAGAGTTACCCATTGAAAGAAAATTTGTTAAATAAAATACCACCCATTTTAAACTCTGCTCAGTTAGAATTCTAAATAAATACTTCGTTCGTTTCGTTTAAATCCAAGTGTTGTTTTTTTCAAGAAAACCATATACAGGGTGTAGCCGTTGACCCTGTCAGAACTATAAAAGACTAATCAGTGCTAAATAAACTAAAATTTTAAAAACAAAGTGCTACCACAGTTCCAGACGATATTATACAGGGTGTAGCAATTGATGCTAACTACAACTACAGAATTCGGCTTCTCTCAACGAAAATAAGTGCGCGACCGCCCTCTGGGGTCTCAGCTCTAACCACTGAAACAATTTTTTATTTTCCACGTATCGAGGGCTCAATCGTGTTCCCAACGAAGACCACGTCCTCGCCTCACACATCTTCCAGCGGCTTGTATATCAGTGTATGCGCGGAAGCTATACAACCTTAG
Organism: Leptura quadrifasciata; assembly: GCA_963675555.1. Classification (NCBI taxonomy): domain Eukaryota; kingdom Metazoa; phylum Arthropoda; class Insecta; order Coleoptera; family Cerambycidae; genus Leptura; species Leptura quadrifasciata. The sequence goes on from OY776674.1 coordinate 29,669,203, forward strand.
GCGAGGGTTGTATAGGGGATATACCATCCTTCGGAGGGGATGTAAAGCCGTCGGTCCCTTGTCTATTAAATGTTAGGCAAGTAAAAGATCCCTACTCTTCTTAAGGGAAGAGGTTCGGCAAAATTCCTGGTTGGGGTTAGCTCGTCTACAGGCGTCGGTGTTAGGCCTCAGTAGCGGAAATAGGCGCGCATGTATATAACAAAAAAATGAAAAAAATCGGCTAAATAAAAAAATGTAATTTTTAGTTTATATCATGTGAAAGTACAAAAAAATACCTTCATTTTGGCAAAAAGAAATTCATTCGACCATTTGGACAAATTGGGGAAAGTTTTGCAAATGTTGTGGAATTTGGACTAAAAATGGAATTGCGGCCAAACTGTTGGATATTTTTTGCTAAAATTTAGCAGGCTATTTCTTTGCTTTACTTTCGTCTAAAATTTAATCAAATTCGGTTTAATTTTGGTCAAGTTAGCAGTAATTAAAATTTTTACGTTTTTTCAATATGTATATATACATATCGTGGTAGGCGGTGAACCGATTTTCACGAAATTTGAACTGAAGGTTCATTGAATACCTACAATAAAATGGTATCGTTCTCGTTTCTAGCTATTTTAAAGGGTCCAAAATAAATTAAAACTGGAAAACCACTCTTACAAATGAACAATTTACCTCTTTTCCTCGAAAAAAAAGTTCCCCCCCCCCTACTCGAAGTAGAAAAGTCAGGGTATTCCTGGTTTCACCAAAACAAACTTATTTTTCTATGTCGTAGTGCTGCATGTAAAATTTTCTCTACAAATCTATATTTACTCCACTAAAAAGGTTTCAAGTCTTTACATGAAGTAGTAACGATTAAGAACTTATACCCTTTCTTGCATTCATTTCCTCTACTAACTTGGATATTAATCGTGCCAATAAAAGTTGCACCATGTAATTCATTTAATGCCGGTGTATATTGACGATGAAAATAAACTTCGTTATGACTTAAACAGTTTGTTTCCATAAGATTTACCATCTAATAATATAATACCATTATGCATTTATTTAAACTGCTATAATCTCAAGATAGCACGTAATAAAGACGAGTAAGAGACTACTATTAACATACGAAATAAAAATTCTAAGTAGATACAATTGTGTCTTGTAGATATCCATGCTAGGGTGGTTCTTGCTTCCGACTTTCAATTGTTTTTCGGAACGCGTCCCGGATTTGTTGTGTTTGTGTAGAAAATAGTTTGGATACAATTTTAACTAAACCAATTAAGCAAATAGTAAAGTAATGACGAATATTTCCAAAATGTCTTTATTTATCTTATGAGAAGAAATATTCAAGTATTTAAAACATGCTTGTTCATATACTTTACCAAAATTCCTGAATCAACATGTTTTTTAATAGATTTTATTTATTTTACTCGTTTTCACCTTTGAATGTGTCGTTTGTTTGGTTAATTTTAAATTCATGGTTGTACATTTTCATTGTTGGAGGAATATTGAAATATTGGACAATGGCAGTTTTGTTTCGTTAGATTAGTAATAATGAGCCTTTTAATATAAAATTTGACTGATAAGATTTAAAAAAATTTATTTCTATGGGTGTATATATATGACTGATAGTCGAGAGGTAAGCGCACTTGTCTTTCACCCAAAAGTACCGGGTTCGGTTCCCGGTCGTGGCAGCGGAAAATACTGTGAGAGGGATTTTTCCACTATACACGGATATTGTAATCCATTTAACGAGGTCCCGAACACCAAAAGTTTGTAGGATCTTTTGAAATACATTTCCCCCCAGTTTTCGAGGGTGAGAAAAACGATGGTGATGGTTTCGAGTTCTGAAACCCCTGCGTACTACCCCTATCAAGGAAAAACCACCCCAATTTCCTGCTTCTCGGTCTTGGGCTTGCGAGGGGTCATCGGATCGGTTTTTTTTTGGGGAATAATAATAAATTCAGTTAATACATTAGATTGCTCCGGAGCAACCGCAGGGGTTTGAACCTACCCCCGCCCCTAATATCAATATCCCAAAAAACTAATAACATATGGACTCGACAAAGTTTTTTATGGGCTTTCGAGGACACGGATCATGATGCAGGTGCTATTTTCCACCCTACACTACCTCCAACGTATAAGAACCACCCCCTCTTCCATGCTGTCGGTCCTATAGGCATGCGACGATTCGTCGGCTCGGGTTTTTTATGGAAATATCAGGGAAACTAATCGTTAATATACCGCAGTTGACCTAAGCAACCCCCAGGGGTTGAAACTACCCTACTTGCAATATCGAAATCCCTCGAAAAACGGGAAAACAGACTACTCACGGGTTTTCGAGGGCGGTATTCACGGTGGTTTTTTTTCTCACTTTACCCTCTCGAAAGTACCCCCTACGTATAAAACCACCCCCTTTTCCATGCTGTCGGGCCTATAGGTATGAGGGGATTTGTCGGATCGGGGTTTTATGGGAATATCAGGGAAATTAATCATTACTAAACCACAGTTGACCTAAGCAACCTCCGGGGTTTGAAACTATCCTACTTGCAATACCGAAATCCCTCGAAAAGCGGGAAAACAGGCTTCTCACGGGTTTTCGAGGGCGGTATTCACGGTGGTATTTTTTTCACTTTACCCTCTCAAACTACCCCTACGTATAAAACCACCCCCTTTTCCATGCTGTCGGTCCTAGGCATGCTGGGATTCGTCAGATCAGGATTTCTATGAGAATGTCAGGGAAATTAACCATTACTCATCAACAGTTGACCTAAGCAACTCCCGGAGGGGTTGAAACCACCCTGCTCGCAACACCAAAATCACTCACGGGTATTCGAGGACGAGAGTCACGATGCTGGTGTTATTTTTCACTCCAGTCCCCGCAACTACCTCCAATGTATAAAAATACCCCTTGCTCTATAAATTATATGTGTAGTTATACAAGGTGGGGCAATACCTCGATATTTCTAGTTCTATGATAACTAGAATGAGGGTGTTAACAGCCCCCGGTATAACGAATAATTCAATATCTCTGCTCTCCGACATACAATATTCTTTATTCTTCGTCAATAAATCAGAATAACCATGCTTTTTAAAATATCCTAAACTAGATTGATTCGCAATATCAATGAGGGTGGTTAACAACTCCCGGGATAATGAATAATTCGATATCTCCGCTCTACGACATACAATATTCTTCATCCCTCGTCAATAAATCAAAATAAATATACTCTTTAAAATAGTTAACCCCAGATTGACTGCAAGATCAATGAGGTTAGTTAACAACCCTCGGAATAACAAAGAATGGAGAATATTGGAGAGACGAGATATCGAATTTATAGTTATTCCGAGGGTTGTTAACCATCCTCATTGATCTTGCGAGTCAATCTAGTTTCGACTATTTTAAAAAGTATTTTTATTCTGATTTATTGACAAAGAATGAAGAGAATTATGTCAGAGAGCGGGGTTATCGAATTAATCATTATCATGGGGGTTGTTAATCAGTGTCATTGACGTTGCGAGTCAATGTGGGATCAACTATTTTAAGTAGTATGGTAGTTCTGATTTATTGACGACGAATGAAGAATATTGTATGTCGGAGAGTGAAGATATCGAATTGTTCGTTATTCCGGGGTTGTTAACCACTCCTATTGACCTTGCGAGTTAATCTGGGTTCAATTGTTTTAAAAAGTATGGTTATTCTGATTTATTGACAAATGATGAAGAATATTGTATGTCCGAGAGCGGAGATATCGAATTATTCGTTATTCATAGAGTTATTAACAACCCTCATGGATCTTCCGAGTCAATCTGGTGTCGACTATTTTAAATAGTATGGTAATTCTGATTCATTGACGAGGAATGAAGAATGTTGTATGTCGGAGAGCGGAATTATCGAATTATTCGTTATTCTGGGGGTTCTTAACCACCCTCATTGATCTTGCGAGTCAATGTGGTCTCGACTGTTTTAAAAAGTATGGTTATTCTGATTTATTGACAAATGATGAAGAATATTGTATGTCCGAGAGCGGAGATATCGAATTATTCGTTATTCATAGGGTTATTAACAACCCTCATGGATCTTCCGAGTCAATCTGGTGTCGACTATTTTAAATAGTATGGTAATTCTGATTTATTAATGAAGAATGAAGAATATTGTGTGTCGGAGAGCGGAGTTATCGAATTATTCGTTATTCCGGGGGTTCTTAACCACCCTCATTGATCTTGCGAGTCAATGTGGTCTCGACTATTTTAAAAAGTATGGTTATTCCGATTTATTGACGAAGAATGAAGAATATTTTGTCGGAGAGAGAAGATATCGAATTATTCATTATTCCTAAGGTCATTGATTTTGGATTTTGGGAGACACCGAAAGTCATTTCGCTTTAATAACAATGTATTTTGTGCTACCACCTACAGGCGTCAAATTTATGACGCGCCAATGATCATTCGGTTATTTCCCGGAAATTAGTCTCTATCTTTTGTCGCCAATTTCATACAGATAATTATGTATAATTGCAAGTTTAAACTATAAAACTATTTTTACTATGTCCTCTCTACGCCTTCGTACCATTTCAAATCTATTCTATTTAGTTTTCTATTTTATGTAATTTGTTTAAAAATAAAAAATCACTATCAAAATAATTTTTATTGATCCTTATAGTTTGCACTAGTACTTATACCTATTAAGAAGCAAAAGAGAGAACTAAAAGGCTATTATTCACAAAAAGGTACTTATTCACATTTGATTATTAGACATATAATTTCTTTTTCAATTATTACATTATTAGAATCAATACATTTTCTTGATCGCACAATTGTGTTACTCATTACGATCATTAACATTTAATTGTTTAGTGATGGTATTAAAAGTTATTTTTATTCTCAATGCGAGATCCTCGTTGGTCATAACGGGAGTTTTGTGGACCTGTCGCTTGATATAACCTCAAAGAAAGAAGTCTAATAGGGTTAGATCAGGTGACCGTGCAGGCCACCTTATGAAACCCTTGTTTAATCCATCCATAACAACGCGACTGTTATGGGGCGCCGCAGGGCGATGCGGTGCTCCGTCTTGTTGGAAATACAACAATCGGTGTTGTGCTAGAGGAGCTAGTTCGATTTCTTGCCGAATTTGATTTTGTAAGAATTCGAGATACCTTTGTACTGTCAGCGTACCTTGAAATACAATGATTCGTGTTCCATGATAGTACGGCAGCCCGTAACCAATATTTTCGATTTATTTCTTGGTGTTGATAAATATGCATAGTTTGAGGAAAAAATAAAAACGGATATTTTTAGTGCTGCGTCAAGACAAAAAGGGTTAAATTATTGAAAACTGGGAATAGGTGGAAATTCCTGTCGTCGCCTAATGGCCGTTCCGACAATTCTCGTCTATTTCTAAAGTTTTTCTACGACAAAAAAATAAAAACGGACGTTTTAATCGGTGCACATCACTTGCATTTTAATTGTGCATATTTTTACTTCCACGTTTAGTGGAAGTATAGTAACGCAAAAAAAAATTATCTTTTTGTTGAAATAGGCTTAAAATGTCATGAAACGTCGAGATTTTAAATATGAGCGAAAATATTTCTGTCTGTCTTTCTGTAACTTTTTTGTGCGCACGTTTACTCTGGAACCGTTTACGATATTCACTTTAAATTTGGTACACTTATGTATTATAATGAGATCTGAAACTGGATTATATTTTGATCTAATTCGGTTAAAGGGTTCGGGGGTAAATAAGGGTAAATAGGCAAAGCAAGCAGGTAAGCGTCTATAAAATTGCATGTACGAAAAGTCAACGTATCAAAATTTTTTTTGGCATCAGCCACCCCCCGCTATCACCCCCATTGCCACCACACCCTATTATTAAAAGGAGTAAAAAATAAATTGAGATTTAGTGTGTGTACGAGAACCAAGGGCCTCTAAAATTTATTTTGGCATTAGCTACCTCCTCTACCACCCCCATTGCCACCCCCACCGTATTGTTTAAGGGAATAAAAAAATAAATTGGGATTTAGTGTGTATACGAGAACCAAGGGCCTCTAACATTTTTTTGACATTAGCCACCCCCTCTACCACCCCCATTGCCACCCCCACTCTATTATTAAAGGGAGTGAAATATTACATTGATAATTAGTGTATGTAAGACTTGGATACAAAATCTGGATGTGGAAGTAGTCATTCCTTGGGCAGCGGTTTTTAAATTTTGTTACTTACTCCCTAATGTCCGTTCTCTAATGGAAATGATGTTTTATATAAAAAAAACCGATGGCAGGGGCCAGTCAAAAAGGTAGATTTCGTCCTATACTAAATTACGCAGGTTGGATTCAGAAACTTATGTAGAATTCAAAAATGCAATATATATTTTAGGGTTCTCGAAAAGAGCATAAAATTCTGAGTCGAAAATATGTAGCATATTCTATACCTAAACCTAGCCGTTTCAGAGACATTTGACATTTTATAGAAAATTTGACAGGTGCAATGGTTTGCAAGAACCGTTATTTTAGTTCATGCCATATCTTCAATTCGATTAATACGCATGTTACAATGTTAGTGTTATTTTGCGTTTTTGTGGATATCGAGTAGCAAATGTGCTGCAAGTTCTTGATCTTACTTTATCACATTCTCCATAAATAATAAACAAATTTAAAAAGTTAACTTAAACGGTGCTGGCATTTTTTGACATAAGACAATGACTGATTATTTCTAATCATGGCTATTTTGATGAAATAATTACAACAATTCATAAATTTCTAATAAAATCGCAAATATTTCAAAAAGTTGTAACTTTAACTCCCACAATGCTAATATCAGAAAAAATGTAACGCGAGAAACGGAACACTTGGTATAATATTATTGAATTTATTTCAGTTGTAGAACGTAGTTCTCCTTGTGTTCTTTTTACGTGACGAGAAGCAAATGAGGATCTTTTACACGAAGAAAGTTATAACGGTTCTTGCAAACCGTTGCACCTGTCAAATTATCTATAAAATGTCAAATATCTCTGAAACGGCTAGGTTTAGGTATAGGATATACTGCATATTTTCGACTTAGAATTTTATGTTCTTTTCGAAAACCCTACAATATATAGGGTGTTCTATTTGAAATAAGCAAGTTGGTATCGACTTCCGGTATAAGCGGAAGTGCCAGCTGCTTGTAAATATTTTAGTTGGATTAGCCACACCGACATTAGTAATTATATAAATTATCATAATTTTCTAATGCGTACTTTTCTCTATATCGATCGATCCAGTTCCCGGTGAGACACCCTGTATATATATAAACTTTTGCACGGGGGGTATTTTTGGGGTCTGAGGACTATAATCGAAGAAACTATAGTGAAATTTTCCCGAAGTCGTAACATGCTGCACTCTGCAATAGGTAGATGAGAAATCTACCCAAAACATGTATGAAAAATATAAACGGACAATTTTCAACTTGATATGTTGAAAAAATATCATTTTCCGTCACAATTCAGTAATAAAAGCGCGAAATTTCATATGGTAATGCAGTTAAGTAAAATTTCTCTCCTTATGTTTTTTGGGGGGCTTAAACGAATGCGAGTAGTCTCAGTACCCCCCACCCACCGGACGCACCTCTACGGGCAAAAAGCAGCCCTGAAACGAGAGTTTCATTAATGTCGAAGTACAAACTGATTTTTCGATGTCAGTATTGAACGCGGAATCATTTTTTCAACTAAAAAAAACCGATTCGCGCTTTGATATTCATAAGAATCCCGCCTTTGTTTTTAACGGACGATAAATCGTTTTACCGGCTACTGCAGCATAATGGGAGTTGTTCTCAGAGGAAAATCGATTTTGTATTGTAATATGCTATAGCATAAGGCGATAATAGTTGATCTTGGTTACGGGCTGCCGTACTGTAAATACCTGCCCATACATTTATCCTGAATCTTTCTTGAAACCTCCTTGGTCTAATCTTTGATTTTGTTGGGACTTACGTTCTGTCGGTTGAATATCGCTTATTAATTAACCACTCGCAAAACACAATTAGTTTTACAGAATCTCCTTCGTACAAATGTTGGTACAGATTGTACTTTAACGAGCGGTAATTATGTTTATTCAAAATTCTTCTTACTGTTTCCCTATTTGATCCTAGTCCTTCCGCTAGTTCTCTAACAGAGGCTGATTGATTGTGGCTGACGATTCCTAGTACATCAATCTCCGACTCTTCATTTACAATGAATTCTTGATTTTGGACACGTGGCTCTCGCCGCATTTTGCTCTCTAATTTCTTGAAATAATGACGGGTCGGATGTCTTCTTTCGGGACCTGCGAGCACAGAATTTTTTCGACATTCGCTATAAATTAATATCATGTCAGTGTTTTCGTTATTGGTGTAATTCATGTTAAGAAAAATCAGGAATGGACACAAGTCTTTCGCTAACAATGATTGTTTACAAATGTCACCTTTTTTTTGTTTTATAATATTGTATCAAATTGTAGTGCAAAGGCAACTATATTAAAGTTCATTAAAAATTATTCTGAAAGTGATTTCTTATTTTTAATTAAATTAAATAAAATAAAAAACAGAATAGCATAGATTTGAAATGGATATGAATGAAAAAAATCTATAATTTATTGAACACTATGAGCCACCACCTTCCTATTTAAAAAAGTTTTCGATAAAAAAGTGACATGTTCAAATTTAGAGGCTTCGTAAATAGTTATTAATGAAATTAAACGAAAATGATATTTTTCCCATGGACTTTACCTGCCGTAGAACAAATTTTGGTATTTCACAGCACTCTAGACGAATGTCTTAAAATGTTTATACTCCAAATATGTGAAAATATACAGGGCGTCCATTTAAAAATCGAAAGTTGCGATCATTTCCGGGTAAACCGGAAATGGTCTCATATCGTTTTTATGCCCAAAAATCCATTTTACGGGTAGTTTGTGCACTCCAAATTTCGAATAGACAAGTTAAAAAATAAAGGAAAGGGTGAGCTACTAGTCTGTGTCACCCAGTATTTTTTTTTGAGTAAAAATTGCGTATAAATTAACTTTAGATCTTTTTTAAAATCAACTCTGAAGGAAAGATATCAGAAATTATTATTTTATAGTGTGCGATTACTGAGAATTAAAATTATCACATATTGGCTTTTCCAAAATTTTGGACTCTAAATGAAACGGAATTTAAAAAAATAGTACCTATGAGTATTGTTACGACTTGCGGCCAGATCTTCCCGTCATCTTTCGATTGAGTTTGAATGCCGTTCTTCTCTAGCCCATTTGCACTCTTCATTTCGACTCACTGTATCACGAATCCCATTTTAAACTCGAATGGGATGCGTTAAATTGACCTCATATATTTAACGTTTTTCTGTCGAGTCATTTTAAACTTTCTGTATATTGTTTTATTACAGATAAGAAAATGATATTCTAGCTTTTAACATTTCTTAATATAAATAAATTGATAAAAAAACAGACGTGAATAAAAAAAGTAACAAATAGATAATAGGTTGTATGTAAATAACTCGTGTGTACTCGTATTCGTAATTTTTTAATAATCATGCTGCCTAATTTATGTAGTGTGCGTGTTAAAATTCACTGACATCCTCTGACCTTGTGAGCTACATAAGGTTAGGATTTACGATTTGGGGTTATCATTTAATTAACAAGACTTTTTTATGAGAATAAAGAAACAAAGTTTTGATGAAAGTTTCGCCAATAAAGTTGGCATTATCTGTGAATGATTAAAACTTGTGTCTATTTTAGTGTGAATGAAACATCACGGATTCTAAACCTTTCTAAATTGGTCTCTTTATTAATGTGATCAGAAAAATGAGCAGACTTCTGGAAATTCCAATATATTTAAACGTCCTGTCGATATCTTTAACGATGTTAATCTTGCTTGTACAACTTTTTATGCAAAATTAACTTTAATCTTTGATAACTATATATCCATTTATAAAAATAAAAAACGTAAATACCCATCATGGTATACCTTAGATATTATTAGTAATATTAAGTTAAAAAGTTACTATCATAAAAAATTTAAAACAACGAAAGCTACAGCCTGCCTATAAAATTTTGTTGAGGTCATTAGTAAAAATGGAAAATAATGCTGCATATAGATCATACTCAGTTTCTGTTGAAGAGAAATCGAAAACCGATCCAAAATTTTTCTGGTTTTACATCCAATCAAAAAAAGTCCAGAATACCAGGCAAATTAGTCAACGAGGATGATATATTTAACACACCGCAATTGATAGTGGATGCATTTATTAATTACTTTAGTAGTGTTTATTCACATTCTACCAATCCAGATTTTTCTAACCTAGAAATTAATAATTTGCCAATTTTGAATGTCAGCGAATTCACACACAAAATGGTGTTTTGAATGCCATTGGAAAATTAAAAAATGATATCAGGGCACGACCAAGTTCCGAGTTTTCTAGTTAAGGATTGCACATATATTTTCATTCAACCTTTACTCATATTATTTAACATGGCTATTAAAACTGATACTTGTTCCTAAGTTTGGAAACAAGTTCGAATCTGTCCTGTACTCAAATCTGGCGATTCTACTTTATTAGTTAATTACAGACCAATCCCCGTTTTATATAATTTTGCAAAGCTTTTAGAGATCTTTCTGTATAGTAAAATTTATCCGTGTGTTAAAATATCAATGACTTCAGATAGGATAGACAAAGCATCCTCTTGGTTTGTTGTGTATAATTTATTTGTTTACATTGCTTTAAAAATAAATACTGGTACTCAGCAGTCTATTGGCTAAAGGCACGTGGGTATATGCGCACGCGGTCCCTCTCAACACGTTTTGTTTACAATTCAGTTGCAGCGTTGGCCGCCATTAAAGTGTTTGTGATAAACCGAAGTTAAACGTTGTAATTACAGTGATTTTGTTGTGTTTAAATGTTTCAGTGTAATAATATTGAAAGTATAGAAAATGTTTTCGGTAATTCTAAAGAAGAACGGAAACCTCGAATTTTTGCATGATTCTTTCAAGATTCCCTATTTTGAGGTCATAGAACACGAATCTGAAATTAGTTTTGCGTGCATACGAACCGTTTGTCCAAAAAAATTTTTGAAAATTTTTCTTATGACACACACTTTTTCATGCACCTATTTATACACCAACAGCACTTGTATATCGCCTTTTTTCTTATTAAGATCACACTATGGCCTTTATAGAACAATAAACCCTTCAGTTGTGGCAGAAAATTCACTTTCTTTTGCATAAAAATCTGAATTTTATTCACAGAAATTGTATTAGATCAACCTCCTTCTGCCATTTGATTACATATATTTGCATGCGTTATTTGCGCATGTGTGCAATATTAAGGCTTGGTGTCTAAAGGCACGATGGGTCTGGTTATGCGACGTCATTTTTCCAAACACATTCGCAACCGGTCGACGTTTAGCAAGGGATTTCGAAGCGTCGACGGGCGCGAACGTGTCTTGAAGGGCAAGGGATATGTAATAGTACTTAGCACCTTATTAAATCTGGGACAGACGGCGTTAAGTATTATTTATAAACATATATATCCCTTGCCCTTCAAGATACGTTCGCGCCTGTCGACGCTACGAAATCCGCGCGCGCGGATTACGAAGCGTCGACAGGCGCGAACGTGTCTTGAAGGGCAAATGATGTATAATAGTACTTAGTACCTTATTAAATCTGGGGCAGATGGCGTTAAAGTATTATTCATAAACATAAATCAAGACACGTTCGCGGCCGGTCGACGTTTCGAAATCCGCGTCATTTAGTATTTCTGTTTTTTCAACAGAAGAGGGGGGTGTTCTATAGAATGACCCATACCGGTTTCAAAAGGAATATTAATTTAACATTGAAAACGTGAAAAATCGCCTCATGATATTGGTCAATGTCGGCATTTTAGACACAAATTTGTAAATGCATGCGCATCGGGTTGACAGTAGTACAGTTTTCAGTAGCTGTTTTATGATGTTTTACAAACTCTCTGTTTTTTTTTAAGGGAAAATAAGTTTTCTGCCATAAGTGAAGGGCTTATTGTTCTATAAAGGCCATAGTGTGATCTTAATAAGGAGACAGACGATATACAAGTGCTGTTGGTGTATAAATAGGTGCATGAAAAAGTGCGTTATAAGAACAATTTTCAAAAAATTTTTTTGGACAAACGATTCGTATGCACGCAAAACTAATTTCAGATTCGTGTTCTACAACCCCAAAATAGAGTATCCTGAAAAATTCAATGTCTCGGTTCTCCTTTAGAATTACTTTAATTATACGAAATCATCACCATCTTTAACATATACGCCACTGGCAACGAGTTCCAGAACATAAACAAAACTATCTCCATCGTTTTTTAATAATAGAATGTATGAGATAGTAGGGAAACACAACAACTCATGTGTTAATGTATAGGACATGCTTTGTCTATCCTATTCTGAAGTCATTGTAAAATATAATTTCACCCCTTCAGCACGGTTTTATGGAAGACCGGTCCACAGTTAAAAACCTGGCAACATTTTTTCAATACTTATCTGAGGCAATTCACGACCAAGGTCAAGTAGACGTCATATACACAGATTTTTGGGCCAAATAGACCATGGAATCATTATTAGCTAATTAAAAGTCATCGGATTTAGTGATTAGCTTCTAATACTATTTACATCATACCTTAACCAAAGATCTGTTTGTCTCATATAATGGTTTTAATTCAAAATATTTTTATTCTATATTTTGAGTTCCTCAGGGATCCAACCTTGGACCCTTTTATTTGAAATTAAATAAAATTTATTACAGCATAAGGATATTTATAAAATATCTAAATTTTAAAAGTAGTAAAATTATGTATTTTTCTAATTTCGAGTCGTTAAAACTAACCTTAATTTGCCGCGTGTAAAACAGGGCCCTCATTTTCGAATATAATTGAATATATTCGTACACGATCGACAGTACACGGAATTATTTCGAGTGATGTAGAAAGTTGCATTTGCCTCCTATTTATGTTACTTTCGTACTAACGAATCACGTTTCGTTTGGGTTGACCCGCAAATATGTACGTATGTGTTCACACATTTCGAAAATATCTATAATTCGCTTTTTGCACGAAAGTACATAAAATTCGTATACGAAACTAATTCGTGTGGATTCGAGTCCCTGGTCATTGCATATATTGGTCAAAATTAACTTTCTTTTCAGTGGATGATGTATAGTATTATTTTTTTTCCACGAATGTGTTTCGGTAATTTCCGGATGTCACCGGGTCCAATAGACCAAGGTTACATCGTTCACTGTAGGTATTTTAGGACAATATGGCACGTACCCAATATAGCTGCTTTTTGGGTTACCTCTACCAGTTGAGTATTCAAACCAACTTTTTCCAAATTTTTGCAGAAGTTTCTTTCAACTAGGCCATTTGCTGATATTATGACTGCTATCACCTGAGCTTCTTTTAGTTGCCACATTGCTTGAATTTCATGCCTCAGGTCCTGGTATTTAGCAATATTTTCAGTGACTGATTTTCTGATGTTGTCGTCTATAGGAATCGCTACATCTATTATCCATGCTGTTTTCTTCTTTTTGTGTAGTACTATTATATCCGGCTTATTATGATTCACGTCACGATCAGTTATAATCATCGTGTCCCAGTATATTTTTACATTTTCACTTTCGAGTATGACGGATGGTCGGTATTTGTAATAAGGAGTAGTTTCTTTTATTAGATTTGCCTGGCTGCCCAATGCCTGGTGGATGATTTTAGCCACATCATTATGCCTGTTCAGATATTCTCGTGGCGCTATGAAACTACATCCTGCTATAACATGTTGTATGGTCTCAGTTCTTTTGTCGCAAACCCTACATTTATCAGATGGTATATCCTGCTTTAGTATGTACTTTATACGGTTTCGTGTAGGTGCGACTTGGTCTTGTATGGCAGATATTGCGCCCTCCGTTTCCAGATCCAGTTTTCCTTTGACAAGGTAAGTAATGGACGCCTTGCTATCAACATATTCACTTTGCAGTGCAGATGCGAATCGTCCATGTAATACTTTTCCTTCCCACTCTATTTTAAGCCGTTCTAGATAGTCATTTATCCTTTCAGGTGGTGTTCCAGATAAGTTAAATGCCGAGTAGTTTTTATCTACTCTAGATATTGTCTGATACAGAGGTAAGTTTTTATTTTTAAAATACACGTACAGCTTAACTGAATGCTTTATATGATTGTTCCAGGTTACATATGCTTCTGCCCCCTAACCGTCTAGGAAGATAAAGCCGACAACAGGAGGATTGCGGGTGACTCCGATAAGAGGTAAGTACTGTTCTTACCATCCTATCTAATCTTTCCAAGTCTGTTTGGGTCCATCTCAAAACTCCAAATGTGAAGGTTGCCACAGGCATAGCCCATGAATTAATTGCTGTGGTCTTATTGATTGCATTTAGTTCTGACTTTAGGACTTTTTTAATTCTGTGTCTTAGTTCCTCCTCAACTTTCTTCTTCATTTGTGTATTGTCTATCGTCAGACTTTGTTGAAATCCTAGATACTTATAGGTTGCTCCTGGTTCCAATGTGCTTATTTCCGTACTATCCATAAGTTGCAGGCTTGCTTCATTTGTTACCTTCCTTCATTTCACATGTAGAGTTAAACATTTTTCAACTCCGAATTCCATCTTAATGGCTCGGCTGAATCTATTTACCAGTTCTAGTAGTCCCTGTAGTTGTTCTGAATTACTGGCATATATCTTAAGGTCATCCATGTAGAATGCATGTGATATCTTATGTCCTCTATCAACGGTGAATCCATACGAGCTTTGCCTAAGCATTTCACTCAATGGATTTAATGCGAGACAAAACCATAATGGGCTCAAGCTATCTCCTTGGAAGATCCCTCTTTCTATATCCACAGTGCTTGTTTGATACGATGTTTCCTTTGTTCTGATCAGTAAGCTTGTTCTCCATGACTGCATGAAATATTGTAGCAGCATTGTAATACTTTTATGTATTTTGTACAGCCGAAGTATCCTGATCAGCCAAGTATGTGGGACAGAATCAAAGGCTTTTCTGTAGTCAATCCATGCAACAGAAAGGTTTCTGTTCTTACTTTTTGCATATCGTGTGACGACTGTGTCAATGACCAAAAGTTCTTTACAGCCTTGTGATCCTTTCTTACATCCATTCTGTTCATGGGCCAATATGTTGTTTACGTTTAAGTGTGCTTCTATCTTCTTCTTAATCACCGATGTTAAGATCTTATAGAGGGAAGGCAGGCAGGTGATAGGCCTGTAATTTTTTGGCAAACTTAGATCCCCAGCTTTTGGCAACATTATGGAGTACCCTTCCGTGAGAAATTCAGGTACTATTGAAGGGTCATAAAGTATCGCTTGGAAGTGCTCAGCAAGTTTTCCGTGGACACTACTGAAATTTTTCCACCAGTAGTTCTGTATTTTATCTGGTCCAGGACACTTCCAATCACCCAGCTTTTTTAATGCCTCTTCAATATTCTCTTTCGTTACTTCTGTCATTTCCATTTCCGGTATATTTCTACATCGTTCTTCCTCATCTGATATCCAGTATTCGCTATCTCTATGGTTTACAGGTTTTGACCATATGTCTTTCCAGTAATTAAGCATGTTCTCTTTTTGTGGGGGTCTTTTATTTACCATTTCATCTGTATCCTTCTCAGAAAGTGTTTTGTAAAAGATTCCTTGATTTTCATTGAATATTTTATTCTGCGAATACTTTTTTTGTTCTTTTATTATATCGCCGTAATCGAGTTCCTAATGCAGTTACCTTTTGCTTTAGGGTATTATTATTATTATCATTAATAATTTTAACTTTTCTTCATGTGTGTACCTACTCCCGGTTTTAATGTTAAAGTGTACTGCCATTAGTGACCATGATTACGTTCGCTTTCGCCCGTCAGTCATTACATATTTGAAGTTGAACGCCTTTATGGGTTGTCGTCGATCCTAAGGAAATGAGAGACGAGCCGAGCTGCACTTTAGATAGAGGCGAGGTCTTCTTCGAGGACCTCGTCTAAGTCGCTCGTTACAACCGACACAGGACAAAAGGACGCCTGTGGTCGGCGTACCACTTTAATTATGGTCTTGCACTGAGTTCGTAATTAAATCGATGTCTTTATTAATTAAGATGTAGTTTGGAGGGCGGAAATGACCTTTAATTTATTCACGAGGGGATAGTCGTGCACGCAAATTTTAAAATATAAGATTTTTATTGATTTTGATGCCGCCGAGGAAATACACAATCACTTATCCATTGCAATTACATAGTTAAAGTTTTTATTAAAATAAAATAGAAAAATACATTGCAATTACACTAGCGTGTATTGGTTAATCTAACAATTATTATTATTTCGTTAGGCAGTCAATTTAAGGGCTCGCAAAAGAGAATACCCCGATAAATGTTATAGAAAAGAACAGATTTTATTCGTGCTCGTGCCTAGTTCACGGCGGACGATTTGTTTATAGGTTGCACATATTTGTGAAAATCGGAGAACTGACATAAGTTTTCATCTGTGGTTTATATTTGCTGTCGTCGGGTTTTCTACTGCCATTTTCTACTGCCGCAATATAATTTGTAATGTTTATTGCGATTGACAGAAATAAATAGTTGTCATAGTTGTCAATAAATAGTTGTCAGTGTTTTGCGTATTGTTTGAGTTTTGCTAACTGCAATTCCTAAACATTGAATAAAATAGAATGTGATCATAGGAGAAAGTTGCTCGCCTATTTCAAGAAAAATTTGCTGATTTGCCGCCTATATCCTAAGGTACA
The DNA here is from genome assembly GCA_963675555.1 of Leptura quadrifasciata. Lineage (NCBI taxonomy): Eukaryota > Metazoa > Arthropoda > Insecta > Coleoptera > Cerambycidae > Leptura > Leptura quadrifasciata. The sequence goes on from OY776674.1 coordinate 29,685,949, forward strand.
GCATGCATTGTGTGTGGATACTTTGATATACCTATACCTCTCCGTAAAAAAACTTTCAATTTTCTGTGGCCAAAACTGATCAAATTATCGGTTCATCACGCACATTTAACCAACCATCAACAGATATACAGGGTGTCTCACCGGGAACTGAATCGATTGATATAGAGAAAAGTACGCATCAGAAAATTTTGAAAATTTAGACAATTACTAATGCCAGTGTGGCCAATCCAACTAAAATAATTACAAGCAGCTGGCACTTCCGCTTATACCGGTAGTCGACACCAACTTGCTTATTTCAAATGGAACATCTTATATATTTTAGGGTTTTCGAAAAGAGCATAAAATTCTGAGTCGAAAATATTGTACCATATCCTATACCTAAACCTAGCCGTTTCAGAGATATTTGACATTTTATAGAAAATTTAATAGGTGCAACGGTTTGCAAGAACCGTTATAACTTTCTTCGTGTAAAAGATCCACATTTGCTTCTTGACACGTAAAAACAACACAAGGAGAACTACGTTCTACAACTGAAATAAATTCAATAATATCATACCAAGTGTTCCGTTTTTCGGTTACACTTTGTCAACTTCAAACCGCGAAAAGTTGTTTAGGTCAAACACAATGGATTATAGTGGGGCTGAAAAGGTCGAAATATTTTCCATTTTTGTGAAAAATAATAAATATAATTGTGCCGCAAGAAGAGAATACATGACGTTGTATCCAAATCGAGCGATTCCTAGTGTAAACATGTTTTTGAATGTTTATCGTCATGTAATTAGGACCCATAGTTTTTCAAGAAAACGACGTAACGTTAGAGCAAACGAAGAAGAAGATCTAGATATATTGTTATATTTTGAAGATAAAAAAATAGTTTATTATAAAAATAGATCGATACCTTATTTTAATATTTGTTTTAGAAAATTCGGTTAATAGTTTATTAAATGCTTGTCGTGAAATGGAAAAAAGTTATTCCAACATTCAAAGAACTTTGAAAAAGCATCAATATAGGCCTTATAAAATATTACCCGTCCAGGAGCTGAACGAAGACCAAACACGTAGAATATTGGAATTTTGTCAGATCATGATCCATGAATTAGATGAACATTTTTTAAAGATATTATGTGGATAGATGAGTCAAGTTTTTCCACGGCTGGAGTTTTTAATAGAAAAAACAGACGTTCCTGGGAGAATAAAAACCAAAGACAAAGAAAGGTCAAGTTAATAAAAAAATTTCCCATTTGAATAGGCAATGCTGGGACCATTCGATGACCACCAAATAGTTCTGATTTGACGCCATTAGATAACTTTTATGGGAGTTTTTACAAGACAAAGTAAATTTTAATCATAACAACGATCTTCGGGCCATTATGGCAAAAATTCAAGAAAAAACTAACAACTTAAACAGAAACCATGATAACGCTATTTGCAATATTTTCCTAAACTTAAGAAGACGCTATGAGCTTTGCATCGAAAATAACGGTAGCCACTTTAAACAATTTCTTTAATTGATTATTTATGTAGTATTATTTTATTATAAAGAGTTTTTCTTGCTTTGTTAAATCTGTTTTTTAATGAATTAAATATGAAGTTAATTCTAATAACGTATTAACATATACAGGGTGGGGCAATAGTGCGTCGGACCTCGATATCTCGAGTTCTACGATAGCTAGAAATTTTTTAAATAATTGCTAGTGAACTGGATAAAAAAATCTTTAACTGGAAATTATTTTCGAACATACAGGGCGAGTCAATACAAAATTACAGGACCAAGTGCTTTTTTTAAAAATAGAATGCTATGTATATCAGTACATTTTTAAAGCCTCTTTTTAGGCTCTATCTCCCAACCACTTGGATGTAATGAATTTTTTTGTTGACACAATGCAATCTGCAGATGGGTATTAAAAAAATCATCATAGTCACAATTATGGGTATTTAAGAAAAACTTATGTAAATACCAGTTACGAGACATCTAATTAATGTTTTTGAATCATTTTGATTTCTTAAAAATGTACAGGGTGGCCAAAAATTATTCTTCAATTAAGAACATTTTAAATTGAATTTTCTCAATTTTTTCAAATGGAACACCCTGTATATTTTTCGACAATCTGATGTAGATATGAAAAACGAACATTTTTGTAAGTACTTTTCTATGGCTAATTGTAACCATTTTCGTTTTATAAATAAATAAGTGCCAAATTCAAGAAAAAACTTAAAAACAGAGGTTCCCTCAAATAATTCATTAGAAAAATGTATAAGATGTGTTCGACGTATTGCCCATTTTGATTGACATACGGCTTTATGCAATTTTGAAATGATGCCATTTAGTGGGACCATTTCTTCCAATTCATTGAAATGAGTAAATAGTTATTTAATCAGTCCTTTACTGTAATGTTTCTTTGTACATTTTTTTGCTGTTTTCGTTATTCGACAAACAATAAAGCCTCAGTGTGGTATAAATTGTCGTGTACAAAGGAGTATTTATCACACTTATCGGTCGTTACAATTTGTATTGAATTTTAAATATTTGGAATTTTACAATATGAATTTTAATAAAGCGGAACTTGTAGACATGACTTTTGTTTTGGGCGAGTCAGACAGAAATTGTTTACTTGCCAACGTCATCCTGAAAGAAGGATTCCTGATGTTAGCAGCTTCCAAAACCTTCTCGATAGATTTCTGGAAACTGGAAATGTCGAATATAAAAAAGTGAAAGAATAAAACGTGTTGTGAACGAAGAAAATGAGTTTTCTGCGGCGCTGGTAACGGTGAGAATCCCCATATTAGCCAAAGAGAAGTGAGCTCATTAGCAGGAATAAGTAGACGGTCTGTGGGTAGAATCTTAAAAACAAATAAGTTGCATGCATATTATATTCAAATGCACCAGGAATTATCTGATGACGATTTTCAACAGCGCCTACAATTTTGTAATTGGTCCAGAGGTGAAATGCAACATGATATCATCTTCTCCAATACTGTTTTATTCAGTGATGAGGCAACTTTTCATAAAAATGGATTTGTTAATAGGCACAATTCCCATTATTATGCATTGGAAAATCCTCACTTTTTTATGCAAGTTGATAACCAACACATATGGTCTATAAACGTTTGGGGAGGAATTATTAGAGAACATGTAATAGGGCCACATTTCTTTGATGGTACATTGACTAGAGCTATTTATCTTCATTTTTTGGAAAACTACCTGCCACAATTATTGGTAAATCTTCCTTGAAAGAATTCGAAATGGGGTGTGGTTTCAGTAAGATGGTGCTCCACCACATTATTTAAATGCAGTTAGAGACCACTTAAATATATACCTACCTTATCCAATGGATTGGAAAAAATGGACCCACTAAATAGCCTGTTAGATCCCCAGATCTTACAAAAATGGATTTATTTTATGGGGATACGTAAAGGAAATTGTTCATAGAGACACACCAACAACAGTTCAAAATATGAAGGAAAGAATAATAACTGTCTTTACATCTATCACACCGGCAGTTTTAGGAACGGTGAGAACCTCATTTCAAGAGTGCATAGAGGTGTGTGTCAATCAAAATGGGCAACATGTGGAACATTTATTATAATTTTTTCTACGGAGTTATTTGAAGAAACCTCTTTTTTAAGTTTATTTTTGAATTTTGTAATTACTGTTCAATAAAACGAAATTGGTTGCAATTATCTCTAGGGAGGTACTTACAAAAAATGTTCGTTTTTCATTTCTACATCACATCGTCGAAAAATATACAGGGTGTTCCATTTGAAAATATTGAAGAAATTTAATTTAAAATGTTCTTAATTGAAAAATAATTTTTGGCCACTCTGTACATTTTTAGGAAATGAAAATGATTAAAAAACATTAATTAGATATCTCGTAACTGGTATTCACATAAGTTTTTCTTAAAACCCATAATTGTGACTGTGCTGATTTTTGAAATATCCATCTGCAGATTGCATTACTTCAACAAAAAAATTCATTACATCCAAGTGGTTGGGAGATATTCAATGCTAATATAGGAATGAATAGAGCCTAGAAAGATGCTTCAAAAAACGTACTGATATACATAGCATTCCATTTAAAAAAGGCACTTAGTCCTGTAATTTTGTATTGGCTCATCCTGTATGTTCGAAAATAATTTTTATAGACTTTTTATCTAGTTTACTTGCAATTCTTTATCTTATCTATGGTTGGTACCTAGTTATTCTTGTTTTTAGTAACGGCCCAACCTGTAGTAGTATTATTTCGTGATTAGAGAATGACACTTGTTGCTTTTAACACTGTTAACTTATTATATATACTTTTAAAACATAAGTAGTGTTACTGTTATTTCAATAACCTCACAATAAAAATGGAAAATGGAAAAAGAAGCTTCCAATGCAATGAGTAATGATGCCAAATTAGATATACTGCTTGAGTTTGAAGAAAACCCACGTAATTCAAGTCGACTAGCAGCTTTAGCATTGAACATTTCCTATTCCTCAATTATTCGGGTTTAAAAGAAAATAAAATGCGTCCCTATAAACTGACCCCAACTCAAGAGCTTAGTGAAGACGATTTTGGTAGAAGAACGCATTTTCGTGAACAAATGATGCAAAGTTTAGATAACAGAGTTCGGGGACGGGGACTATTAAATTAATTATTTTTTCGAAATAATATAAGTAATTTATTTGCAATCGATCCCAGTCATCTAAATTGTCCAGAAATTTTTATTTATATCAATTGACGCTACCGGTTGTAATAAACATTTTGCCACGCCGTCGATTGATTCCTGCCTGGCGATATTATGTGACCGTGCAATGTGTGCCAGACAGGATGATTTCTAGCCCAGCACGGGGATATCCTGCAACTGCCCGCTGCTAGGGGTCTCTTTGGTTTTCCACGTCCGGCCTGACCAGTTGACTTTTTGGTAAGAATTCGCTATTCTGAATTCATACATAATTTTGTTGTAATTTTTGTGGAGTATTTTCGATATTTTCATCAAATAATTTTAATTTGTATTTGTTATATTTTGATAATTTCTGCCTTCAGCAACTAGTAGTAACTTTTATTTAACCGATCGTGACCAGTAAATCCAGAAAAACATATTGTTGTGAGTAATACCCTCTGGGGACGCTGCCTTTAAGTGGGACAATCCAGAGGCGTCGCGCCGAAGTTTTATACTTTAAATTGCAATTTCTAGATTAGTTTGCCGAACGACTATTTTTCCGTGAAATTCTCAGTCGGGGACGCTGCTTTTAAGTGGCACACTCCAACTGAGTAGAGCTGTAATAAATTAATATCTTACACGATCGTAATAAGCAAAGACAAATTAATATCTGATAAAATAAAACTCGACGACTGAACCTATCTGTTACATAAATTTTCCGTGAAATTCTCAGTTAGGGACACTGCCTTTATGTGGGACACTCCAACTGAGACGTGCCTTCTTGTCTAACAATTAAACAATCCATCTCCAGTTTGACCACGTCAACTTCGAAAATCTATCTGTTTCGTAATATTAAAAATTACTTTATTCTTGTTAGAAATTTTCTGTCTGTCATAAAGTTGGTCCAAATTACCTACTGTTGTATATGTCGAGCCGCCGCTTCGCTTTGCTTGTCATAACTGCCACTTGCTATCATTTTTCATTTTGCACTTACTTGCTTGCCATCATTTCGTACAAAACCTGGTCAATAATCATGGTAGAGATTTTATTTAAAAATAAAACTAGAAATTTGATCACTTCCAGAAACTTGGGTAATTAAACATTTTAATACATTAGAAATATCAACCTACTTGTATTATTTAGTTGCTGTCTTGTAAATATTTATGCAAATATCTTGAAATATCTACTTTATTTTAAATTGATTTTTCTTTGAACTGTAAATATTGTCAATATATTATTAAAACGTTTTGTGTGCCTTGTCTCTACTCTAATCTGTACTGTTAATAGTAAAAGTGTTACAAAAGTAAAACCATTACAGCTGTCCATTCTACGAGAAATACAGCCTAAGTTTCGACCTCTGGTAATAAACCATCTTCACTGATTCTATCTGAGGCCTCTATCACACTGCTGATAGAGAAAGTGGTGTTTCTACACTTTAAATTAGAAACTGGCACTCGAGGAAAAAACCGCTTCAATTGGTCATAAAGTGCAAGTTGCAAAACCGAAGTAGCAGCGATTAAAAGAAAGTGTAGAAAATAACTTTTATTTCATAAATATCTTATTAATTAAACTAAATGTTGTTGGTGTCACTTGCCTTCTTAGTTTTCTTCAGTGACTGTTGGATTTCTTCTAAAGTTTTCCCTTTAGTTTCTGGAACTAAGTAAATTGATAAAACGCTTCCAATGGTAGTACAAATGCCAAAGAACAGAAAAGGGCTGTAAAAACCCACATTCGAGGTGAGAACATAGAATATATTGCTTGCTAGAAACTGGAAGAGTGCATAAACCAGCGACAATATAGTTAAGCCTTTGACTTTGATACTAGCAGAGAAGAGTTCTCCTAGCATTAGCGTGGGGATAATAGCCAATCCAAATGAAGAGAAAGTTACGTATAGAAACATTCCTGCTATCGGCATCCAGTTTAGGGACGACAGATCTAATTCGGGATGGTATTGGTCTATGAAGAAGTATATACCTTCTGGAAATAATATAAAAGTACATAGAATTAGCGATACCATGTAAGCCTTTCTTCGTCCTAATCTATCAACTCCAAACCCAGCAGCTGTAATCAATATGAAACATAAACCAGTGTATATCATAGTTGAAGTGCCCGAGCTCAAGCCTCCACCGGCCTTCTCAAAAATATATTGCGTGTAGACGGAAAAGACGGACATGCCTCCCATTTGTTGAGAGGCTCTCAAGAAAAATCCAGCTATAAGGGCCTTCCTGTTGCTGTCTATTGTGAAAAGATCTTTCCACGTCCCTGATTCCGATATTTGCCGTTCCACATCTGCTTTAAGACTCAAGAAGTCATCATCTACGTTCTCCTTGCCTCTAAGTCTTCGCAAAGAGTCCTTGGCATCCTCATACCGTTCCTTCATTATGTAATAATAAGGAGATTCCGGCATGAATGAAAACAACGAGACGAAAATAACAGGCAACGCCACACAAATATAAGCAGTCTGCTTAACGGTCAAGTAATTGCCCATAACGTTTATTATGAGCTGCCCTAAGTACAGGGCAATGGCCATCGAGTTCCCCCAGGTTCCCCGAACTTTAGGCGTAGATACTTCTCCTATATACATAGGCACAGAGGAAAAAGAACACGCATCCGCTATACCAGCGAAGATTCTTGCGGCGTAAAATACGTATACGTTCCTCGCCAGAGCTATTAGCGTCCAGGATATTATGTGGGGAATGGCTCCTAACAGTAGCGTACGCTTTCTTCCCATAAAGTCATTTAACTTTGAAAATATGAAGCCCGTCAAGGTCATGGAAATAGCAGGTATATAAGCAAAGTACGACGCTTCGTCCTCGGTGATGTCATAGTTTTCTTTGTCTTTGGTGATTTGCACGATGAACGGTGAGCTCCATGCATACAGTAATCCATTAGTTAGTGGTGCCAAGCAGGCTGAAACAAAAGAGAAATAGGTAATAGATATGTGCGTTGGGTGGACATAGGTATATTGTTTTCGATTGCATGTATTGTATTTTAAAATCAGTGCGTCACTTCACGAAAGAGTTTAACATTTTAAATGTCTCGCAAGCAAAACATCATTTTTATATGTATATAGGGCATGGGTATACTATCATTCAGAACTTCCGTGTACATAAAAAAACAAAGAAAAACTTTACGAGCTCAATATTAACGCCGCTGATCTATTCGGTATGGTGTCATCAACCAAGCCGACGTACAAGAACCTATAAAGGTAAGCGAATCAATTTGGGGATGAAACAGTACAGCGCCGTACTTAAAATTTCGTATGTATTAGAATGTAAGTAGTATGGAAATGACAGAGGGTCGGCGCAGGAGCGGGAGCGCGGTTCGGTTCATAATCATGATCAGTGATCAGATTAGGGGTGAGGGGTAACTAGAGTGGGGGGAGGTAATTAGTGGGCGGGACGTTAGAAGGCGGGGCCTAGGAGAGGTGGTGGGGGCAATTGTAGTGGTGGGAGGTAATTGAAATGGTGAGAGCTAATTGAAGTGACGTGGTAGTTAGAGCGGTGTGATAATTAGATTGCAATTAGAGTGGTGGGAGGCAATTAGCGTGGTTGCAGTAACAATAGGAATAATTAAGGATAATTACAGTAACAATAAGGGTAATTACAGCAACACTAAGGATAATTGCAGTAAAAATTATGGTGATTAAAGCAATTATTTACTTCAAGGGTTTGATTTATATTATGAGCGCACCCCCCTTTAACGGCTTTAGGTACAGAAACATCCTGACGCCACAAGTGAGATGGGTATCAAATGCTATTCTTTGACTTGGTGTAGACGCATATGTAATCATGTCGTATATCATGTTTGGGACTTTACACAGTACGTCACTTCGTCATCTTAGGGCTCTTGGATCCATCCTGCCGTAAAGTCGTAAGTGTAGACCTAGATGTTTTGATGAAGTTTAAGACATTTTGGCAGGTTCAATGATTTAAGGCTAGACGGGTCATTTTATTCCATAGTAAATACTGGATGTAGTTCATTCTATATTTGTATAAAGTTATAACAACAATTAAACCGCGTCGATAGGTGTTAATTGCATTTTGACAAAATCGAGATAGTGCTATCCTTAACATCTAAGACCACTATTAATTCATATTGCCTGGTAAGTAAAGATATTAAAGAATTCTTCAGGGGTTGTAAGAGGATGTTATGATTGACGCGAGTAAAGACCTTCTTTGTACTGGTATTATTATATGTAATGAAATATGTGGTAAATGAAACTGGGGGGTATTTTTAATTTACTCTACAGAGCGTAGTTTCGTTACAATTTTAATGTAAAATATTGGTAGTGTTCTTGGGAGCTGATTTTATATCCGGAAATATAAAGAAAGGTTTCCTTGGACCCAGAGATGTTTATTGAGACATGGCGTATAAACTGCAATATACAGTATATTTCTCAAGACATGTCAGTCTCCCAAAGCCCCCGCATAGACGAACTTTAAGTATAACCAATGGTAATTTATGTAAAAAATATGGACAATATAGCGTAATTTAGGTAAAATAATAATATCAAAACAGTTAGCATTCTTAAATACCCTTAATTATCCCTGTCCTTACCTTATTAATTATCGTTATTTTAACCTTCCACTCTAATTATCCCCCACCCCTAATCTGATCACTAATTATGAACCGAACCGCGCTCCCGCACCGACCTTTGTCATTTCTATACTACTAATGTGCATATTAAGAATACTAGACCGTAACACGCTGTTAAAATTGAACGGCTGAGTTGCAAGTATTGCAAGTTCGTTCCAGCGCGCAGTTACTTTTGCGATTAGCTTAACGGTATTTTAATGAGGTCGTAAAGTAGGTTCTATTGCCTTTTTATCTGCACCGAAAGTCTGCAGGTTACTATATAAAGACGCTGCTAAACATTTGGACTTCATCTAGGAATGGTCTTCTTGCCTATTATTTATAATTAAGAACACCGTAGGAAGTAAGCCATAGGAGTAAGGTCTGGGGAACTAGTTGGCTAGTGAAAATTTGAATATGTACCCTTTGGCATCGAAAAGTTATCTAAAAATTTCTTCATTACTTGCCCATTCTGTTGAAGGAGTTTCTTCGTCTTCAAATATCTACATAATTACGTTGGTAATATCGTTTCTCAAAAACTTCAAATGCATTTCGCAATTTCAGTATTTCGAAAATATGGCCCAATAAATCCATTAGAAAAAATACCGCACCAGACGTTTACTTTAAAGTGATAAGTATTGATCTCTACACTAAATTGTAAAATGTGGATTCCTATCAGCTCATCATCTGCAATTTTGGCTGTAAAATTCGATTTTTCAGAAGATAAAATAAACTTATGGAAATGTAGATCACCTTCTATTTGTCCTTGCACCCATGCGCAGATATGAAATCTTATATCAAAATCCCTTTTCTCATCAGGATGAATTAATCTGTTTAAAAGGAAATTTATTTATTTTCAAAATTTGAAAACTACACTAGAATACACTACTCAACTCGCGTTTCACTAACCGTGAGCAAGTGTATTCGGGTGTAATGTTCAGATATTTTGTCGTCTTGTAAAATTGGTTTTTGAACACCAAAAATATTTATTTGTGAAAAAAGATAGCGCTAATGGAAAAACGCCCCCACTGTTAGGGCCCTGATTCAGCATAAGATTGTCTCCTTAAACAGAACTACGTACCATGAAAGTTGAAACAGCTTCTCAGACGCTCATAGAAAAATTCAATAACTCTTGGTTTATGAGGATAATTCCGCGTAATTTAAAATGTTACCTGTTTATTTTCCATTTGTTATAATGACCAATAAACAAAGCAACAAATGCGAACGGTTAGCTGGTTTAAGGTTGAGCAAATGACCTTTTTGTGTGTGTGGTATTAAAGAACGATTTTGTTTTGTTTGGCGAAAAGAGTTAATGAAATATTTGATGTTAAGAGAGTACCATCTGTAGCAAATAATTAAGTAGAATTATTTCTTTTTCCTTTAAAACCAGTTTCCTACAGATTAAACTCAAATTTGTTGACGAGGAAAACATAATTATTAATATGAATGATAATATATATTTAGAATAATAAAAGTTTACGAAAGAAATTTAGAAAGTAATTTTGAAAGAGTGGAATTTAAAAGTAAGTCTTAAAAAAATATATAAATTTATTAAAATATAATTTTGACGTGTACGAAAAATTGTAAATCAAAAAAAGTTGTTCAGAGAAAAATTTAATACCAAAATAATATGAAAGATATAATTTACCAACATAGTCCTATTGTTACAAATTGGATGTGTGCGAAGTTGGGTACGTCCTGGTACAGCAATTCGGACTCCAATTGTCTCGCAGCAAATCTAAACGTTTGGCAATTTAGTTTTATCGCTATAGAAAGCATATATATTCCAAAGACTAGGCTCTTACGGATTTGAGGAATTATGGAAAAGCTTCCTGAATGTAATGCAGTATTAAAATAGATTCTTAGATATTTCGTTAACCAACTATTAATTAATAATAATTAATAAAAAATTAGACATGAGCACATTAGCATAATAAAAAAAATTCGGTTTTGATTAAATAATATATTTAATATTATTAGGTAATTAAATAGCTAGTTCTAGATAATTACAATATTGCTAGATAATTACAAAATTGCTGATTGCGAACTAAATTGCCAAAAGAAATAGAAAAAAAATGTATTACCAGGTGGTCACATGTAGAAAGCACATTGATAAAATAATTGACAAAAATTAATAAACAAAATTTACGTATAGTGTCCAAACAGAAAGAAATGTTGATTAAGTATGTAATAGGTATTATTCGAAGATCTCATAATAGAGTTCGCAGATGTCAATCAGTTCAGATTTAGTAGGCAAATAGCTACTTCGGATATTTAATTAATAAGGTAAACTTTTTTATATTACAGTTTTAATTGTGGTACCAATGTACAAACTTAAAAGTACCTATATATTTAACCTAAATATAATAACACTGTAAAGTTTAGCATGGTCTCGCCATCTGTTGATGACCAACTTAATTAAATCTATTTAGAAACGCACTATAATCGGATTTCTTTTCTAGTTAGGTTTCTATTTGCAATTAAATTATTGAACCGATATAGAATCGATGAAGAACTCTTCAATATTCAATAAGAAATATTTATGACATGATACCTATCGGTAAATTTTAAACACAACCAAATAATCAACTGTCGAAATTATGTAAATATTAAGATATGTTTTCAAACTGTATTGTGATGATCCGGTAAATACATTATATAACAGGTGTGTCTGGAAGAAGTTTTAGAGGTAAGAAAATTAACTACATGTACAGAGTAAACAAAGTAAAAATAAAACGGAAATTTAAATGAATGTAAATGTTTTCCAGGTATGGTAGAGACAATTGGAGCTGAAGTGTTGTAACAGAAGTACATATTTAGTGTGAGTATCCTAAGATACAAAAATAAATTTATAAAAAAATGCATATGATGAATTGACAGTGTCACATCGCGTGGAAGCAGATGAACTCAAGTTCGTACTTTTAATCGTTGTAACTCGGTGATTTTTTATTGTGCACCGAGGAACAAATTAGTATATTATACAACGAGCATATAATGATGGCTATTATTCACGAGGGTGAAGTTTATAAATCTTCTGAGTGAATAATAGTCATTACATCCTAGTAGAAATAATTTGTCCACGACTATTAAATAAAATCAATATTTAATTTTTAGAATGATAGCATTTTTGAAAATTCTCTAATCCATAAAAGGTTTGTATATTGATATATACAACTTTTTTGACTTTTATGACAATAAATTCAAAGAGGTAATTTCTGGCGGTGTTCAAGACATTTCATTTTCACTATTAGTATTCATATTTTTAGTTTTTTAATTGAAATAACCAACAAAAGTACATAATGAATGTGATTTGATGTTTCAAATCGATGACAAAATTATATTTTGACAGATTGTTATGGCTTACTAAAAAAATCAGACAAAATAACAAGCACGCAGATAAACTTTAAAAATAATGGAATAATGAATGAATAGTATTATGCTTGAGAAAACATGGATATATTATATAGTAGTCGTGGACAAAACAAATTATGCGATGTTTCAGATTTGAAACAAAAATGACGGTAAACGTTCAACCCTCGCTTTTAAAAGGGAATATTAAAGATTGAATTACTTACATTTTATTATGAAACCATTTTGAAAAGATTGAAAGGCTTTCTCTCTGCGGGGCAAATAACTAGTTCGTTGTTTTACTTTGTTATAACATTTTTTTTGACTTACCTACAAGAATAGCTAATATTTGAGGTGACGATTTTCCAGTCTCTTGAATTTTAACCACCACATTATTTGCAAATGTCATATTTGAGTATCCAATTTACATAAAAGATTTAATTACCATCACTTAGTCAGAAATGCATTTTACATGGTTCTTTTCGACGTTTAAATCAAATATAAATATAAAAATGTTTGTAATGGAACTAATGCTTATACTTTTTAAGATAACCATATCTTTATTAAGTAATATACACATAAATTTTAAAAATAAACTTAAAATTTTTACAGGGTTACTATATTTAGCCAAAAATATAGTGAAAATACATCATTTGACCTTTAAATCTAGTTCTTAGCCTCCTTAAAGTATCTATGTGATCAGATGATGCGTCCCTATAACCGCCTGTTATCCATATAGTTACCATCAAGAACTGTATAGTCCACCCATTGAACAACTGCCCCATCTTGAAATTGCACAAGCTATCATAACAAAAAATGAATAGGTAATCTCCTCATATCTTTTACGACGATAAATGGTTTAGTAGCGATGTTGACAAAAGATAAAGATGATTACTTTGCTTGCTTTGTTTTTACCTCGTCCTATAAAAAAAATGTTATTTACATTTAGTTTTGGGAATGAGAATAAAGCTGTCCCCGAATTAAATCTGCGCAAAACCTGAGGTGTTCCAGAGCTCTTTTCCATGTAAAGAGGATGTGTGAGGATTTATAGAAAGATCTTGCTGCAACACCTGTCGATAAAATTTGTGGGTCTTTGCGAGAGATCTGATATCGCATTCACAAATCGCCTCATGATTAATATTGTTAGATCTTCAACATATCCTAGACGATAAATATTAATAATAATAATAACATTTATTGATGTTTACCACAAAAAATTGTATAACATAAGACAAAACATACAAGAAAATGCAAACAATATCAGCAAAGATATTACATAAAATTTATAAATATAATATAAGAAAATAAAGTAAGTAAAACAGAATTACAATATATAGTCAGTTATATAGAAATGACTCAAAAATTTAAACATTTAAATAATTAGCAAACAGTAAAACTGTCAAAACTGCTGATGCAGTGTTAGTTTAAATAAAATGTGAATATAATTTGAAGGTGACTGAAAAGACGTTTATCTAAAATAGTCGTCAACCTGATAACAATTTTTATCTAGTAATATTTTTTTTCAACTTTAATTTAAAAATATGTAAATTCCCAGATAATTTCATCTCTTCACTTAATGCATTAAAAATTTTGTAACCATTGTAACAGAAGCTTCTTCGGTAGAGAGATGCTCAGTGTCTGTCTGGTCACATGGTAACGGAGTCATCAGTAAGCTTACTACTATAATCATTCCTTATCTAAAAACAATAGACTCTATTGGAGGCAAAAGGGATACCCTTTTGTCTGTTTATAACGTTATTCACGGATTTTTTCCATATTTTACATGCAACAGATTCGGGGTTATCTACAGTGCTGGTATTGCTTGACTATTCGAAAGCTTTTGACACTTTAAATCATAAGATTTTGTTAATAATATTAAAATATGTAGGATTTAGTACTGAGGCAGTGGATTTCATTGCTAGTTACTTAATAGATAGCAAACAAAAAGTAGTATTAAATGAGGCATTTCTCTGATTCTATAAATATTTTTCAAGGTGTAGCGCAAGAATCTGTGTTGGATCCGCTTTTATATACTTTATACACTAGTTCTTTACCGACATTTATACAAAATTGTGGCACTCAGATGTACGCGGATGATACACAATTATATTTCTCCTTTAATCCTGAAAATATCCAAAATAGTTGCTTATAAATAAAGACCTCGAAATCATATACAAAGCTCACCAGAGCATTCGCTAACTTTAAATCTTAATAGATGTATAGCAATGTTGTTTAGTCGGTGTAATGAAGTATACAATACTACAGGAATATTGTATACTTTCATTCCAGTTTAACTTATTTTAATCATGCATGGATCAAGTAGTTCCGTTTTAGATTAGTTCAATACCTGATTAGTTCTTTTGTTAATTTTTAATTCTAACTTCACCAGACCGCAACTTGCGTACCGTGTGCATTTCGTGCCGGGTGCAAAACCACGTGACCGTGATTTTTGGGTATAAAATAGCTAGCCAGAAACCAGTAAATTCAGAGCTTGACTTTCACCTTTCTCGAGTGTGTTGAACTGAGATAACCGGAAGCTCAAGTTTCTCCGGCGCCGTGGCAGCCGCTGGACAAGTATCTGTTAGGGAGGATCCGAGTGCGTTGAACTGGACCTCCTGTCAGATTGATTCGAGTGTATTGAACTGGATCTCCCCTGAAACAGATTTCTTAGTCGCGTCTGTTATGTCCTGGAACTTCGATTAGAGAATTGGGATTACGACGACGTACATAGAGGAAATATGTTACACTCTCTCTCTCTCTCCGATTACTATGATGTACTTATGTAATAACAAGATTGTCGCAACCTAAGCCATAAAAGATATGGCCACACTGTACATATAATTATTAGGAAAATAAATGTCTTATTTTGGATCTGGATTTTAATTAATATTAACATTGAACCCTGGAATAATCTCCAAACCAGCTACCCGAGCAAAACAAGCATCACATCGGCTAATAGACAGAGCCGGATTAGCTGGAGAAATTAACATTAAAATAAATCATATACCTGTACTAGTCACCGAGGAAGCAAAAAATTTAGGTATCATTGTAGATATATCACTAAGATTTGATAAACATATATCAAACTGCATTAAACATGCCATTGTCAGATTAAAAGTTTTATATAGCTCTATAATATCTTAAATACAAATTTAAAAATTATACTTTGTGATTCACTGGTCTTGTCAATATTTAATTATTATGACCTGGACCCTGTCTTACAGCTACAAATTACTAACGTATACAAAAAATACAAAACTTTTGTTTGAAATTTATTTATGGAATTAGAAGGAGAGAACCTGTTAGTCACAAATTGCAGGAAATTAGATGGTTTAATATGAAAAATGGACGACATTTGCACACTAGTTCTCTGTATCACAAAATTGTAGTACCAAATAAGCCTTCATATCTCTATAGTAAAAGTACATTTCGTACGGATGTACATAATTTGAATGTTAGATTTAAAGGCACTTTAACCTCTCCAGTACATAGAACTACTTTATTTGAACGGTCTTTCTCATTTAATATATTAGAATATATAATTCTCTAACACTCTCTCTCAAATCTCACTCTTTTCCTTTTCGCAAATGTATAAACGCATTTTTCCATTTAGTTAGGTAGTCATCACTTTATCTCCTTTAAATGTGACATATTATATGGCAAATTATTTTGCCATTTCTGTACTAATTTGATATTTTAGTCTTGCTCTGTGTATTTGTGTTATGAATATATATATATATTTTTCGTATTACCACTATGAGTTTAACTGTAAAAACAGCTCTAGGGAAACCTCTAGCTGAACTTCGCCTTTCCATTTATTATTTATTATTGTTTTGTTATTATTTTGTTATTATGCCCAAAGAAATGAATAAAGTGCATTATTATTATATGTCGGTTTTGTCTAAATCGAATATTACGGTTCTTGTATTATTTAGAATTACAGCGCTTATAGTTGGATTCTGATTGCATCTTCTCAATTCGTGTTTTACACTGCCCCAAATCAATTCAATTGGATTGAATATGCAGTAATATGGCGGTAGACGTAACATACATAGTCTTTTTTAAAATTATATTCCTTGATAGTTTTTAATAAATCTTCTTTTACTCGAATACTCAGGGATATTTATATTTTTAGATCTCATAAACTTTAATATATCGTCCTTTTTCGTATTATTATTTGGTACTTTATTTAATAGTCGCAAATGATAAGAAGCGTTATCCATAACGATAATTGAATTTGGGAGAATAGTAGGTAACAGCTATTCAGCGAACCATTTTTCAAACAAACCACACTGTTTTATATTTTTGGCTGACAAGAGCAGTGCGTTGGGTACGAACCCATTTTTACTTCCGGCATGCAGAATTATAATACGTTTTCCCCTTGAACATCGCGCATTTAAAGTACAATTTTGAGTCGCGTCTACCCAACCGTAATTAACAGTATCATGCGTATCAAATCACGTCTCATCGAGATATATTACCGCCCTATTTGAGTCACGGTATTTTTTTATTTTACGCAAATAATCCTGTCGAATTTCCACAATACGGCGTGATTCCATTACTATTAAACGGTTATTAATTTTGTTATATTTAAATTCGTACTCTAATAAAATACCTCTTAAATTTTCCAAAGATTCATCATGAAATATTACAGTTAATAATTATTTTCTTTTTATTGGGAGAACGCGCAAACTGACATTGAATAAACTTTAATTGTAATGCTGTAAATGTTAAATTAGTATTACAAGAATTAAAATTTACATTAAAATCACCATCTATTACCAAAAGTTTGTCCTTTTAACTGACAAACTTTCTAGTAATCCATCAAATAATTTAAGGAACAAATTTAAATCACCATTATGTGGTCTATATATGGCTGTAATTAGTATGTTAAGTGCAGCTATTGATACAGAAATGTACTTAAAAACACCGTCTAGACAAAAACCGTTAATTAAAAAGACCGAGACGTCACTAAAATAGCTGTTATTTTTATAAATAGCTACTCTACCATGACACAATTTTCCGACAATATGAATTAATAACAGAAAAGTCACTTAAAGCATTATGTGCATGCCCACACCCTCTTACGGAGCGAGGGTTAATCCCTAGTAATAGACGGAGCAAAGGGAAGTCTGCCTAATAGGCAACCAGTAAAATAATAGTTCACCAGCCGGTCCAGGGTGGCGCTGCCTCATAGAATATGCCAGAGGAAGTAGAACCGTCTCGAAGGACAAACTGGATTAATCGAAAATAAGCGCCATAGTGAGTCGGACAGAATCTCGAAAAATATGAATATTTTCTAACCTAATGAGACTATATCTCCCCCCGTTTTCGAGGATGCTGAACACGGTGGCGGTGATAAAATTTCTTTCCTAGGTCACCCCACCCCCCCAAACGGCCAAAAACCACCCCCGAAAGGCGTAAACCGCGTATCCGTTGTCTCCTACCAACCAAACCTGTTTTGCCCCAGTTTTCGAAGATGCTCAGCGCGATGGTGATGTCGTGATCCTTCCTCGACTCCCGCCAACCCCCAATCGGCCAAAAATCGCCCCCGAAAGGGGCAAACCGCGGATAGGCCATCTTCTCTCGGCTAAATCCGCATGATGATGATGTCGAAACCCCTCTTCGACCTCCGCTGAGCGAGGAGAGGTCGCGATATTTTTTTCATGCTCAGCATCCTCGAAAACGGGAGTAACACAGGTTTGGCTGGTAGGAGACAGCAGATACGCAATTTACCCCTTTCGGAGGTAGTTTTTGGCCATTTGGGGGTGGGGTGACCTCGGAGAGAGATTTAACCACCGCCATCATCTACAGCATCCTCGAAAACGGGGGGAGACATAGTCTCGTTACGTTAGAAAATATTCATATTTCTGTCCGACTTACAGAACGCACTACCACGGATATATAAGAAGCGGGACCAGCGCATCGAGTTAGTTCGGTGCAGTTCTGAATGAGTTAAGGTTCAGATAAGATAAAAAACAGTAACAAGTTGTGAATTATAGTAGTGAGACTATAGTAGATTAAAGTTATACTTAGTGTGCTATTATAAGTATTATTGTATTGTAATTTAATGATTAATAAATCAGTGGTGAGTGAAAATTCGTGTTGCAATTATTGGGCCTACGCTTGGAGGTGTGTACTAAAGGGTGTAAACACGTAACAGTATTTACATTTATTTGGATTTTATTCTGCCAATGTTCAGTAACTAATAAAATATCACAGTTATAATCATTGGAAACATTATTTATATTTAAAATTTTGTTTCCCAAACACTGAATATTTTGGTCAACAAAGGTGAGTATATTATTATTCATCTTATTATTGTAAGGTTTATTCACGAAAATAATTTTTTTCTTGATTCACCTGGAGTAAACTAGATCCTGGTACCATATTATCAGAGCAGCTGGTAGGCATAGATGTAGACAAAATCACATCACAGCCACTATTGGAGTTGTCCGAGTCTAAGTCAATGACAATTTGTTATTACTAATTTGCCTGTTGCCAGAGAAATTCATCGATAGCAATCGAAATAATACTCCTTCTGAGTACATCCTAGACTCACCTTTGCCTTTTTGGTAATACCACCTAGATTGGATATTATCATTCTATTTTCCAGGCTGGTTTTAATTCATTGTTTGGACTCCTTTGTTAATAACGTAGTTAGTGAATACGTTGTTGAGTTATTGGATGACTAACTTCTAGCGTATTGTTTCAATAGAGGTTTGCTAGAACGCAGCTTCCTTGCTTGTTCTGCTATTATACTCTTGATTAGAAATAGTAGAAGAAGGTACTTCCTGTATGCGAGCAACTTTGGTACTAGCGCCCTATAAGTAACCATGACGTGGTAAAGAGTCACGTAATATTAATAAGAGGGGGATTTCTTATTTTAATCTTGGACATAAGGAAATAATACAAATATTAGAAATCTATTTAAAAACTGCCTACTTATCAATTTAACTAATTCCTAAATATCGGTCTTACGTTTCTTCAGTGACTGCTGAATTTCTTCTAAAGTCTTCCCTCTCGTTTCGGGTACCAAATAAAATGATAAAATTCCCGAAGTGAAAGTACAGATTGAGAAGAATAGGAACGGGCTATAAAACCCCACATGTGCGGTAAGAAGATAAAATATGTTGCTTGACAGGAATTGAAAAAACGCCATAACAATTGATACGACAGTGATACCCTTGGCTTTTATACTAGCTGAAAACAGTTCCCCTTGCATCAATGTAGGTATTATCGCTAGGCCAAACGAGGAACAAATTATATATAGGAACATCCCAGCTACAGGCATCCAGTTCAAGGGTGACAAATCCAACTCGGAGTGATATTGGTCGATAAAGAAGTACACAGCTTCCAAAAATAACAGCAGGGCACATAAGAGCAAGGATCCCAAGTAAGATTTTCTTCTCCCAAACTTGTCCACTGTAAATGCAGCGGCTATATTTAAAACTAAACACAGGCCGGAATATATCATCGTAGAGGATGCCGAGCTCAGGTTTCCGCCAGCCCTTTCGAAAATATATTGTGTGTAGACAGCGAACACCGTCATACCTCCTAACTGCTGCGAAATTCTCAAGAAAACACCAGCTGCAAGTGCGTATTTGTTGCTGTCAATCGTGAGAAGATCTTTCCATGTCCCTGATTCCGAAATTTGTCTGTCGACGTCGGCTTTAAGGCTTACAAATTCTACTTCTACGTCTTTCTTACCTCTAAGTCTTCTCAAGGAGTCCTTGGCGTTCTCGAACCGTCCTTTCATTATGTAGAAATAAGGCGATTCAGGCATGAAAGAAAACAGCGCGATGAAAACAATCGGCAGTACCACACAAATATACGCAGTCTCTTTTACGCTGAAGTAATTCCCTAGTATATTGATAGATAACTGGCCCAAATATATAGAAAATGTTACAGCGTTTCCCCAGGTTCCTCTAACTTGCGGAGTGGAGATTTCCCCGACGTACATAGGTATAGAACATAAAGCGCAAGCGATCCCTACACCCGCGAAAACTCTTGCCGCGTAAAATACGTAAACGTTCGTTGCCGCAGCCGTGAGCGTCCAGGATAATATGTGGGGAATCGCCGCAAGAATTAAAGTCCGCTTTCTTCCAATAAAATCGCTTAATTTTGAGAACAGGAGGCATGTTATAGTCATTGAAATGGGAGGTATGACGGCAAAGTATGACGCTTCGTCCTCGCTGATGTCGTAGTTCTCTTTGTCTTTTGTGATTTTGACGATGAAAGGGGAGCTCCACGCGTTCAGCGAGCCATTTGTAAGTGATGCCAAACAAGCTGGAACAAGAAAATATACAGTTAGTCGAGAGTATCCTTCAATTACCTACGAATCAGTTTAAGTATATGATACTTAAATAATTGAAATAATAGTATCATGTTACATTAAATCTGATTGCTTCCAGATCCAAAAGAAAGTGTCAGTGACACAATCATATAGACCTGTCGAAACATTCAATTTAAAAATATATCTATCAATAATTTAAAACCATTTGGTAAGAATATAGTTTGAATTTTGTTGTTAATTGAAATGTCAGGGCAAAATAAAGGTCAAAAATAATGTAAGTTGCTTTCACAATCACTAAAATATCGAATTCTACGTTTGACACACTCCATTGCTTTGTTTTTAACTATATGTGATGAGCCATATGCTCCTTAGATCTAGTTATGAATCACTGTTTCGCGCATCCAACACATTTAGAATTTCCACATTTTTTTTCGCACTTCACTGTTTTTAATTTGGCTGTTGACGCTGGTACTTCAATCGAGACGACCATCTGTGAGACGTGCAATGCCGGGCTGCACATAGGCTGGCATAAACTTTGGTTTTAAAAATTTTGATTTTCGGAAAATGTTTATTTTGTTGTAAAATTTTGATAGAAAATGAATTTAGAGACAAAAATGCACAAAGAGAAAACGAGCAACAAACAATACAAAAAGAAACAAACATAAAGGAAGAGGGAGACAGGAAAGATTTAAAGATGTAAAGGTATTAAATATCAGTAAGGTGGATAGGGTAAGAGAAAGTTATAGTTGTTGAAGTTTGGTTACAGAGGTTGCCGGAAGATCAGTAACGTCTGGTACGATAGGGTGTGTTTAATCCGAAATGGGCGATTATGCTGTCTAATTTGTATTATGTTTCTTGTTAGCGGACTATCGCCCAGTTTGAAAGAGTAGAATTTCTGGGAGATATTCTGGACGTAGTCTGCTATTGGGGTTATGTCGTGGCAAAGTGCGTATAGGTCTCTGATGTAGGTGTACCGTCCAGAATTAGAAATGAGGAGCATATATATTGTGCTCCAACATTTTTAGTTTTCTCAATGTCGTGGACGACGTGCTGCACCACACCGGCGACGCGTATGTGATGGATGGCCTAACCATTATTGTGTACAACAATGTTTTATTTTGTCTGTTAAGTCTGCTGCCCCTGACCATGTGTAGATACAGACTCTTGGGTAGGGAATAGACCGTTCTTACTATCTCATTCATATGCGTATTAAACGTCAATCGCTGGTCCAGTCTGACCCCCAAGTACTTTACGCACCTCTTTGTTGGAATATTGTTTCCCCGTATCGGGATTGGTGTTAGGATTTTGTTTTCAGTGAATTGGCGCGTTTGACTTCTCAGCGTTTACCCGAATCTTCCACTGGGCATAATACGCCGTGGCACGGGCCATGTGCGCCTTCAGCAGCATATTCGTTGCTTGGGCATTATACGAATGCGCGTACATGGTCGTGTTGTCGCCGTACTTGGCCAGCTTCGTATTCGGGAACTCTGGGAAGTCGGAGACGTTCAGGTTGTACATCTTTGGCGACAGGCACGATCCTTGCAGGACTCCCGCGCGAATGTCCCGCCGTGTTGAGAGTTTGTTATTCACTCGAACCTACAGGGATCTTCCCGTCAAGAATGAGTGAATCAGTTTTATGAAGTAAATCGAAAAGTTGTAGTCGTGTTGTTTGTAGAGTAATCCCAGGATCCAGACGGTGTCGAACGCCTTCTCAATATCGATGAGCACCATGATGGTATTCTTCCCAAGGTTGTATTGCACTTTGACGTCGTTAACTATCCTAACGATTTGCTGCACCGTGCTCCTGCCCTTTCTGAAGCCAAATTGGGTCTCATCATCGATGTGAAGTTCCTCCTGCACAGTGTCGAATCTGGTCAGGACAACCTTCTCCACCAACTTGGAGACCACCGACAGTAACGAGATGAGCCTGTAGCTGCCGGCGAACTTCACATTCTTATTTGACTTAAGGATGGGCACGACCACGGCGCACTTCCACTGACTAGGCCAGTGTTATAGCCGCAGGATCACGTTAACGATGTACGTCAATTGCACAATACCTTTCCTCGGGAGATATTTGAACAGCTTGTATTCGACGCCGTCTTTTCCCGGAGCTTTATTGTTCGGTAAGTTTTTGACAATATCTGTTATTTGTGAGGGCTTGATCATTACTTTCAGAAATTGTCGTCTTGTCATTTGTACTTCATGATCAATGATTTCGTTTATGTAATTTTCAATGCGGTCGTGCTCAAAATTGTTTGGAATGTTAGTGTTGTGTATACTCTCGAAGTGTACAGCTTTTTGCGCGTCTGTCATCGCCGCCTATCCGTTCGCTCATATCAGCGCGAGTATACCCTCCCGCGTAATTTTCAGGATCCTCATCATCTTCCACAGCGAGTTTTTCTGAGAATTTAGCGCTGCCAGTTTGTCCCCCCATTTCTGGTTCTTTACAGTGTTGATGGAGGCTCAGATCTGGCATTGCAGTCTGATCATCTCGGCCTCAGCGCCGGCATCACGATTTCGCTGCCAAAGCTGTCTCAGTCTGTTCTTTTCTCGTATGTCTCATATGACCATTGCGTCAAGTGGGTCTTTGTTCACGTTAATCGTTACAGTAGTGGCAACAGCCTACTTGGCATCCTGCAATACTCTTGTAAACTCCTCCACTGCATTTTCCAATTCGGCGCCTCTATAGGATGTGATTTTTCGTATAATGCCTTCCCTTGACACATTACCCAAATCCATGAGAATTGGATTGTGGTCAGACGTGGGTTCCTCCAAGGCCACTGGGGCCGTGAAGTTCCTCACGCCTTTATTGACCACTATGTCAAGGGTAGAAGGTGTTGTACCGTTGTCCGGAAAATGTGTGGGATCGTCCGGGTACTGCAGAATGACATTATGATTATTTACATAGTCAAACAGAGTGTTGTCACTTATAAGCAGTAAAGCTATAGCATAGTAGCAAAATAAAAGTGCTTCAAGCCTGAGCTCTATGTTATGCACGCAAAGAGTAGAGAATGGCAATTTTCTGAGAAATCCGTAAAATTAATGTTTGGAAATTATTTTCTGCAAGAAACAGTTCCAACTTTTATAAACTTTTTTATAAAATGGGCGATATAGACTATTTTCAAAATCCACTTTAATTTTTAAGTTTTGGAGGCCTTGAAATTATTGCATTTTCTAGGTAAATTTTGTTAAGAAAGTGACACCCCTCCTTTGGCAGGTTATAGTTTATATAATCGGCTATCCACTCATGTTAATAACTAAAAAATTTTGAATAGTGCCCCTAGTGACAATTTTTGGGCAAATTTGAAATGCGGGAATGGGACTGTCATGTTTCCCTTGTTCAATAGCAGTAAATTAATATATTGACTTTCTGCCTTATTGACAGGCATTAGCATGTATGAGTTATTTTTTATACATTTATTTAACGTCGGCCTATTTCCGCTACTAAGGCCTAACACCGACGCCTGTAGACGAGCTATTCCCAACCAGGAATTTTGCCGAACCTCTTCCCTTAAGAAGAGTAGGGATTTTTGACTTGCCTAACATTTAATAGACAAGGGACCGACGGCTTTACATCCCCTCCGAAGGATGGTATATCCCCTATACAACCCTCGCCTAAGGTTGTATAGCTTCCGCGCATACATTGATATACAAGCCGCTAGAAGATGTGTGAGGCGAGGACGCGGACTTCGTTGGGACGGTCATCCATCCAACTACAGACGCACCCACGCTCGCCACCGTATGAGTTATTGGTTGCATTAAAATAAACTAGGACATGGGCCAGCATTGACTTGGATGAACTCAACCCTTTTCGAAGAACTTGATTAACGTATATTCGTTTATCATCTGCGACAATCAAACATTAATACTTGATCGTGGAGTAGAAAGAAACTTTGCTACTGAATCAATACATAGTTACATTTTAATTGTTAAGGTCATTGACCAAGTGACGTAATGGCGAAATCCCCACTTCATTAGAGCAAATTAGAGTAATTTGTTAGTAGAAATAAATATTTGTAGTAAGCCACGTCCAAGGGCAGTTCTGTTACTACAGGTACAATTAAATTTATTAATTTATTCCACATACCTACAAGTATTGCCAAAATTTGGGGCCAAGATTTTCCAGCTTCTTTATTTTCAGTCACAAGTGTCATATCGCCCAGGTTGTTTTATTTTAATACTTAACACCGGTACGTGAGTACCTGGAATGTTTGTTTTGCTCTTGATTTATGTGCAGGTATTGTTTTAAAATTTCTAAGATAAGGATATTTAGTTGTTACTTATTCATAGAATTTCTTAACTTTATATGAATATGCGCAATCCATTCATATACTGTTTTGATTAATGTTACAAATATAAATAAAATTCATCTAGTAATATAACATATATGTATAGTATAACGCAATCATAGGTATAATATAATTTCAAAGAAACAATCGTTTAAATAATTATTATAATTACAAGATTATACAAAATATAATATTTCTCAAATCATTTTGTCGCGGTTTTTTCTGTTTCTGAAGAAGACCTCGCTTTTGAAGAAAACCATGACAAGTTGGTTAAAGCGTGAAGCATTCCATAAATTCAACGCGAAAGAGAACCCAGTAATCTACACACAAAACGTATTAGAGTGCTGTTCACGTTTAACCACAACTTAAATTTTAACGAACACGTTGGAAATATGGTAAAGAAAGCATATAGAAATTTAGGATTTGTTATGAGGAATGCATCTGAATTTAGTTGGCAAACAATTAGAATGCTTTATTTCAGTTTTGTAAGATCAAAATTAGAAGTTGCTTCACAAATATGGGATACCAGAACTGCAGTAGCATTACAGCAAATAGAAACTATTGAAAACAAAATCTTAGTTTACTTTTACAGGAAAAAAACAAGGGTTCCGGATTACAATCAATACCATACAATAAGAAAATAATTTAAAATAGCCAAACTGTCGTTAAGAAGAAAAGTAAGTAATGTGCTGTTTATAGGCAATATAATAAACGAATATATAGCATCAGCATCAGAGGATATTCTATCAAAGCTAAATTTTTATATTCCATCCAGACTCAGGACCCGACTAATTATCTTCCAACTGTATTATAAGACTAATATAAGAAAAAACTCGCCAATTGTAAGAATGTGTATCGATGTAAACTGTGCCTTTCATCATCAAATTTAACACAATTAATCTAATACAACGTAAACCAAAGAAATATATAGAACGAAACATTCTGAGATATTGAATAAAGTAGTTCTTCTGCCTTTTGATTTTAATCTTTAATTAAAATAATAAAGTCGATTGTATGTGATATTTTGTTATTTATAATTATAGGCAATATTTAGTTTAATAATTGCTATATAATAAGTTTCTCTATACAAGGTGAACCATAAATACCAGGCCATAATTCAGGAGTAGATTCTTTGGGCCAAAATATGAGGATATTGTCACGACCCCGCTTTCGGGAAGCCGTAACTGACGGCCACTTGGCTTGTGAGAGAGGGAGATTAGGTAGTTAAAGTAGAAGACGAGTTTAAAACAAAATAAATATAATTTATTACCAAAATAACAACAGTATCACAGTATTAACAGGCACAACAACAATAGTAACAAATGGAGGGCTCTTATCAATATCACTGATGTGGGGAGATGCGTTAGGATAAGGAATCGTACTTCTTAGGAGCGCTCGGGATATAAGCCGGAAAGACGGTTCAATTTACTCTCATATAAATCATTATTTTAAAAAACGGCTTTCACTAAAAGACATTAAAAACATGTTACAATGAGGGACGATGAGAGAAAAAAAATTATATATAAAAAAATATATTATTTTTCTTCTATTTTCGATTTACAAAAATAATTCTTATCATCCCACATAGGTATTATTAAAATAAACATTTTCCCTTTTGTAGAACTAAAATAAAATTAGCCCTAATGTCCTCAAGTGCACCGAGAAATTTAAAGATTAAGTATAATAAATTTGTCCAATATCATGTTCTATTACATCTCTATCACTCTCGTTCCAAGCACACCGTACATTAGGCTGCGTCATTTTATTGACGTGAAGTCATTTACAATTAAAATTGGAAGCATGGATGACTAATACACTCCGAACAACTCTTAACACTTAAGAATAGGATTGTCGTAAGAATTCGACTGACGCCCACGTTAATAAAATTCGTATTTATAATTTTACCACATGCTTATTTAGTAGGTTATCTATTGAGTACAAGTTCGTATTTATTGTTTGTTTTTAATAATTCAGTGTCAGGTCTCCTTCTTAATATTTGTTTATTAATAATAATAATAATAATAATCTCTTTATTTCCAACAGGTAAGTACCCAATTACAGGAAATACATGAAAACACATATCATTTATATATCAATAGCGAATAAAAAAGAAAAATAATATTGACACTTAAGTTACAAACAAAATAAAACCTACTATTCAGTAATAATTATATGACTTAATATACTGCCTAGACTGTCAAAATTAATATCACATAGATGGGAGATTTTATTAAAATTATTGCACATTACATAAATTGGAGATCTCGCCATAATATTTGTCCTATAGTTCTTGACATAGAAGGTTGTGTGACGGGGGATTTCAAGTCTGGGTATGTGGAAATTGATTTTATCTAACAAAAAGGGACAATCAATAGTATTGTGAATTAAACTGAATAAATATTTAATGGAAATTATTTCGCGACGAGTTTCTAATGAAACGATTTTAAAACGGTTCATTAAAATGGACGTATTAATTCCTCTCGGCGGGTAAATGCCATCCTCCTTAAAAAACAAATATTTTAGGAACTTCCTTTGAACTGCCTCAATATTATTCACGTGACATGTGTACCACGGATACCATATGATGGCACCATATTCCGCGTATGCGTAATATAACAACATTAGGCTAGAAGTTTTGCTAAAACACTTGCAGTTTCTTAATATGAAGCCTAGCATTTTATATGAGTTTGATACAGCACTATCAATATGGGCTCGAAATGTTAACTGACTATCGAAGATAATACCCAAATCTTTGATTTCTGTAGGTACATTTGGTTATACACTCTGAATTTATTTTATAATCATATTCTTCAGGTTTATTTTTCCGAGAAAAAGAGATAACGTAACATTTTTGAACATTAATGCACAGATGGTTCGCACTACACCAATCAGATACGGCTTTAAGGTCATTCTGGATCATTCTATAATCACTTGTTGTTCTTATCTCTCTATAGCTAATGACATCATTAATATCGTTAATGTAGATGAGAAATAGAAGTGCTCCTAAATTGGAGCCTTGTGGTACTCCGGATGCATTATTGCACAGTATATCAATTTAGAATTTGGAAAAATAATTTGTATCAATATGTAACCTGCTAAAGTAGTTTTATAGTTTTCTCCTACTCATTACGTAACAATATAACCAAATATGCTTTAGTAAAATGTTGCTGTGGAAAAAGATACAGGGTGTCAAAGTTCAAATTATTTTTTGTTTGTTTTGTATTACTTTTTTTATTCTAAGAAACAATAAGTTATGTATTACATTACGTTAGATCATAGAGGGCGCCGCAGGACTTGTATCTGATGATGAATTTTTTTTTGACGAAAGGTTGTGGTACTTCTGACCAGAAAATCTGTTGAGTGCGTCATTTTCACGTATAAAAGGTACATGATAGAACTTGATAACTCCAACCGTTTTCGAGGAAAGTTCCGTTAAACATTTCAGTACGCACAGAAACACGTGATTTGGAATTCCGGTGAAAATGGTCGAAATTGAGATATGTTCTACTTCAGACCTTCCTGATGAAAAGTTCAAATGGCACCAAGGCTCGAAAACCTTTTATTTTGGAGTTACAGCAAGGTTGAAAATTCGTAAATTCGTGACAAATCTTGAAATATCAAAAATGTATATTTATATATACGGTACTAGATAACAGTCATGCGATATTAACATCATAATGTAACTTGAATTTAAAATTACCAAGCGCGTCGTCTGCTAGATATGCAATTTTTGCACACAATAGTATTGAGTAAAACTTTAAATAAGTACCGAGTATATATTCGGTTGATAAAAATGAGAGAAGGAATAGGCATTCGAATATTGAATATTTTGTTGAAAAAATAAGATTTTAACACAGATAAATGGAATAAAATCGACCGTTCATATAGCGTTCTTTGTGGAGATGAGTTATTCTATAGTACTCGTATTTATAAAACGCACGGATTTGGCAGAGTAAAAACCTGAACTAGATAATATAAAATCAAAAAGCTATTCTAAAAGTTTCAAATTAAGCTTTTATACTTTAATTGATTATAAAAGTCGTATATCGTATATGTTTATGCGTATATATTGCCGTGTACACCCCTGGTCAATCTGAAATGCAAATTACACCTGTACAACCCCTTAAAAAAAAAACAAACCCCCTTTATTAATGTGCTGGAATTAAATTCTCACTCTAAATTATTATTAACAAAAATACTCCTAATGCTCAGAGCATGAATTCTGATCTTCAAATTTGACACTCGACATACACACAAAGAAGCAAGTTCGAATTCAAATCTAACAATATATTGTATTTTTATAAAATGTAAAATATAAAACAACAATATTAACTTAATCTGCCTGATCTAACTTAAAATATAAAATATAAAAATGACAACAAATGGATAAAAGTTCAGTATTAAAATTAATAAAACTGACGAATGTTTTAAAAGGATATTAGATTTCAAAATAAATTCCAAACGTCTATGTACTCTCTCCTGGCTTTCCAAAATTATTAATAAAAAAAAAACTCCAACTCTATTTCGTTTCCACTCCAATATTAAATTTCTATGATACCAATTTCAAAATGTTTAGACTTTTCTTCAAAATTATATTTTTGACAACTCCAATTTTCAGGTTACGTTGTTACATGTTTTCAGATTCGCGGTCTAATTGAAAAAACCTTTTTTTCAGCTATTGTAGCTCTTTATATAGGATCGGTTTAACGTTTAATATTGCCATAGCAACGCAAATGTTACAGTTCTAACAATACGTTTTCTGTCTACCTCTTTTAAATTGGGCTTGACATTCCTTAATAAAATGTGTGACCGAGAGTCTTACACATCTTTTGTGCTAATTTTAATCTTATTCTGTGAGTATTTATTTCCTGGTACAGCTTAGATCCTTTTTGTGTCAAAATTCGCACTCACGCACAAACTAATTTACAAATTTAAAAGTAATAGAACAATAAAAATGCAATAAACAATTAGAGATGGTTTAGAAGTAGAATTATGATCACCAACGATGATTTTGAGTAATCTCAGTTTTATGACTGTCCGATACAGATACCCAGATGTATAAAAACTATTCATATCATAATTCAACTCTTCTTAAACAGTTTATATAATCTCTAATTGCTTATATTGGCTAAATTAAGAAATTGTATGGAAAATAAGAAATTATTTGACTTATGTCAAAACCAATTCTCAAAATTTGCTTTAAAATAGCAATAAAACCCAATAACTATCCATACAGATTCCCTAATTAAAATGGTTTGCATCACAAACACAATATACTATAGAATTTATTCGAATTCATTCCATTGCTTATAAAATATGAATTTGTCCCTTTCTCTTTATCTATACCAGTCCTTCTTGCTATCTACCATAATAAAATCCAGTACAATATCCCATCAAAGGTAAGTTAAATATAATAGATAACATGCAATAAGTATAAATACTTTAAATTAAAATACTGATAAAGATAAGCTTTTTAAAACTAAAAACTCCCATTGAAAGTATAAACTGAAAACACTTTTCAGTGTATTGCGATCTACAGACTCGAATTCCTACAAAGTATACCAAGAGTACTCAAAGATAATAATAATTTGTGTATAAAACAGAGTATTCATCTAATTCCACATACTAGAAAACATATTCCTCATGTTTGTAATTAAGTATAAGTGAATATCATAGCAATATATATATATATATATATACGTACACATAAATATGTATATTTTTGAAGATTTTTCATGAATTTTCGACATCTGCCCTTGCTGTAACTCCAAAATAAAAGGTTTTCGAACCTTGGTCCCATTTGGACTTTTCATCAAGAATGTTTAATCTACAGCATATAACATATATCAGTTTCGACCATTTTTACCAGAATCCCAAATTTACGAATTTTCGACTTTTGCCCTTGCTGTAACTTCAAAATGAAAGATTTTCGAGCTTTGGTGCCATTTTTTATTAGGAAGGTCTGAACTATAACATATCTTAGTTTCGACCATTTTCACCGGGATCCCAAATCACGTGTGAAACAAAGTGTTTATTGAGAAAAGTACAAAACGTAAGAGAAAACAAAATCGTAATAACAGCGTAAACTCTTTCTCAGTTTCTTATGAACCAATGGATTATTTTCATGGTATTGAGATAAATCCATAAATCAAAAGATTGTCTAAAATAAGAATCTAATCTTATTAGAAGACCAAAAAAATAACGTAAAAGTTGACTGAATGGCATTATAAACTTTCTCCCCATGCAAAAACCCCATTGCTAATCTTAAATTCTTGGCGAAAATGCCTTTCTTTAACGGCATGAGGATTTTCTACTTCCCAGTAATGAGCATTTCTCTAGTTAAAAACGCCTCGGCAAGTAAAAATTGCTTCGTCGGTAAATAAAGTGTTCTTAACAAAATTTCGATCTATGTGTTTATTTAGAACAAATTGACAAAATTGTAGCCTTTGTGGAAGATCCCTTCGAAGTAAGTTCTTTACGTAATACTCTGAGGGCAGATTGTTTACTCATCCCTGTTGCCGCTGCTAAACAAGTTGAGCTGACTTGAGGATCTTCATCCACACGAACTAAAATTTCTAGTTCTTGATCTGGAGTAAATTCATCTTTGAAAATCTTATGGTCTGGCTGTATGAGTAGCAATGAGCATCTCCTCGTTGCAACGCGTCCGCTAAAATTATTTTGTACGTAAACACATATCATATCCCTCATTTCCCTACTTGAAAAATTATTATGTCTAGGCATTGTGAATAAAACAGTTAAAGAAATTAGCTCGAGGAACACCAGAACAAAATAAAATGATTAAATGACGTAAATGACTAAAACTAAACCGTAACCGAGAATGTAACCAATCACACTTTTCAATAAATACACTTTGTTTCACTAAATTTGAATTTGTCTTTCAAAATATCATTCAATTATTATTAAAAATCATTTATTTTAAATGTTAGATTTAGAATTTATGAATATTGTCTGTTAAACACCCGAATAACATTTTTCAATACATTTAGTTACCTAGTTTAGTTTAGTTAGTAAAAAGCTCCCCTGTAATTTCATCCCAGGTTTGAAATAATCTCCGAGTCAATAGAGAAACGCAACTTTTATTCAGTTTCTAGAGATAAAACGCTAACTTCTTCCTGACTACATTGCGCCACATTCAAAATTGAGGAAAATACCATCTCCTATCCAGGCTATGCTTTGACTGGTGTCCAGATAATGCCGGCCTCGGTGGCAGTTCGGTCTGACCAAACTAATTAAAGCAGCGGCTTCATAGTACCATTAACAAGTTTCTAAGGGGTTATGTATGTTTAACGGAGCTCTCATATCTGCAGTATGTGCCATGGCAACTTCAGGAACACTAAATTATACGGTTATACAGTAGCTAGTTGGTTTAATAATTAGTTTTATCTGCTAATTAAATTTTAGGTTCAATCTCCAAGTTCTTAATTAGAGGCTGATATCTGTTCAAGAAATATATCGGCTGACAGGAAGTTGGATTATTAAACAATACGGAAATATGGATAGATCCTAGAATTTCTAGACACAAAATTATGATAATTTAACGCTAAACGTCTATATCCAAAATGCCACCGTTTTTTGAGATACGGAGTGTTAAACGTGAGCGAACAGAATCTAATCGTGTCAAATACAGGGTATTTCAAAAGTTTATTAAAACATCTTGTGTGATAATTGTTTAGGGCAAATCCAGTGGACACGCGAACGTTAATTAAATTTTACGAATTTTGAAGAGATTGCAACTATTGTAAATTTAGAATTAGGTCTTCTGGCAGAAAAATTTAAAATCAATAAATTGAAAGTAAACGAATTATATTCTAATTTTATATTCGTAGAATGCCACAAATAACTTTCAGACAATATCTTCTTTATATTATTTCCCTGTTTTTACTCTTAGATATTATTCAGAATTATATATCTATCCTTATATATTTATCGATATAATTTTTTATCATTTACCTGTAATAATTATTATATCAGCTTAATTAATTAAAAGTATGCAAAAGTTTTTTAAGTTTGCAAAATGTGGTTACCTTTTCTGGTTAATTATGTCTGTACTGTATGTTTGTATATATATTTTTTGTGTTGCTTTTCTTTTAACATGTACTGGAGCCACTCGCTAGATTCATGCAAGAAAAATGGCTTAGTTTTTGTCATTTTAATATTAGATCATTTACTGCAGGTTTTGATCTGTTCTCTGAACTGGTAACTAGAGAATCATATGATGTGGTAGGACTATCGGAAACATTTTTAAATGCTAATACTCATGAGAGTGCTATTCGGATTCCCGGCTATAAAATTATTAGAAAGGATCGAGAAGGAAGAGGTGGAGGGGTAGGTTATTATTAAATTTAAAATTTTAGAGGTTCCTAATAATTGTCCTGTCGAACAACTGTGGATTAGCACTAGAATTAAAGGTAAGAAGCTCTGTTTGGGTGCGGTGTATAGGCCTCCCCATGTAAATTTGCCATTGTGTATTGAAAATGTTGAAAATGTTCTAACAAATTTTTTACCCGACTTTGATTATGTCTTATTTGGGGGCGATTTTAATGTGGATTTTTTAAACAAAAATAGTCTCAATTTTAATCTATTTAAATCTTTACTTGATAAGTATGGCTTACATAAGTTTATTGAACAGCCAACTCGTATCACTGACACTTCTAGTACATTGATTGATCTTATTATTTCGTCTAGTTTAGATTTAACCTTAAATACAGATGTTCTTAATATGGAGGGTATATCTGATCACTGTTTTGTTAAATGTTACTTAAAAATAAAGAAGATTCGCCAACCTACTACTTTCCGTACATTTCGTGATTTTTCCAAGATTAAGTACGATTTATTTTTGGAAGACCTTAGCTTAATAGATTTTGATAATATTTATAGCCTTGGAAGTGTTGACGAGATGATTAGTTTTTGGAATGTTAATTTATTACATTTGTTTGACAAACAAGCACCTCTTAAGTCTGTTCGAATAACTAAGTCTCGTGCTCCGTGGCTGACGGATAATTTGAAAATTATGATGAAGGTCAGAGACAAGGCATTTTTAAAATATAAAAAGAATAAAACTGATACTACTTGGAATGATTATAAAACATCAGAAACTTAGTTAACTCCTCGATTAAAGCAGAAAAAAGGGCATATTTACACTATCAATTTAAAAACGACCCTAAAATATTTTGGAAAACACTAAAGGCTCTAAATATTAGTCCGGATGTAGACAACCCTTGCTCGGAGGTTGCTAATGCAAATTCATTCAATGACTTTTTCATAAGTAGTTTACCTAGAATAGATGTCAATGTTAATGATAACTTCGTCTCTGAGAATTATGATAATAACATACATTCTGCAATTTCTGATGAATTTAAGTTTGACACAGTAACGGTTGACAAAGTAGAAAAAATTATATTCACTATTAAATCTAATGCCAAAGGAGTGGATGGAATTGATCTTAAGATGCTTTCTTTAGTTATCCCCCACTTAAGTGAGCACCTAACCTTCATCATTAATAAATGCCTAGTGAGTCATAATTTTCCACAGCTTTGGAAGTCGGCGATTGTTGTGCCTGTACCTAAAATTAATAATCCCTCACTTGTGTCCACTTGTCTCACTTTAGACCTATTAGTTTATGGCCTTTAATATCAAAGATTCACGAAAAAATTGTTTCTGAACAGCTCCGATCATTCTTGGACAAGAAAAAAATCTTACCGCCAACTCAGTCTGGCTTTAGGGCACATCACAGTACAACTACTGCCTTGCTGCAGGTCACAGATGATATATTTAGGGCCAATGTTGTAAAACAAAATACTGCTTTGATTCTGCTGGACTATAGTAAGGTGTTCGATATTCTAGATCATTCGATTCTGTGTTCTAAATTAAAATATTTTGCTGTGCTGGTGCGGTTACATTCTTTAAAAATTACCTTTTAAATAGAAATCAGAAGGTACTTGTAAATAGTGAATTTTCAAATATTGTTAATCTTAATCAAGGGGTTCCACAGGGTAGCATCTTGGGCCCTCTGCTTTTTGCTATTTATACGGCCGAATTTTCACAATTGTTAAAGTATTGTAAGATGCACCAGTACGCTGATAATACGCAAATTTATTTTTCATTTTACTTAAGTGGTGTTAGAAACGCTGTCTCTAAAATTAACTTCGATCTGCTTACTATATCTGAGGTATCTAGGGCGCACAAACTAGTTCTCAATGAATCTAAAACAGAATTATCTTTAGTTCCTACTAATTCTTGTAAGAATTTGGGTCTATACCTGGATGTTAATCTTAGATTCACTACGCATGTCAACAGTCTGCTTCAAAAATCATATTGTAAATTAAAAACACTGTACATCCATAAAGACTTCCTAAGAGCAGATGTAAAATTAAAGCTTTGTGATGCTTTAATACTTAGCAATCTTTCTTACTGTGATACTGTTTTTTGGCCTGCTTTGTTAGGTAGAGATAAATATAGTTTACAGAAAGTTCAAAACTCCTGTTTGAGGTTTATTTATAATCTGCGAAAATTTGACCACATTTCTGATAAATTCAGAGAGTCGCATTGGCTAAATTTGGATGAACGTTTTCAACTCCATATGGCATGTCTAATTTACAAATTAAACAGGTTAAAACTTCCTGAATATTTATTTGTTAAACTTGTTAAAGGTAGTCTTACTCATGACTGTCCTACGCGCTCTCGAGACTTGTACACTGTACCTAGACACAGTTCTGCTCAGTTTGAAAGATCATTTGTGTACAATGCTACTAAGATATATAATAGTCTACCCTCTAATATTAAATCTGCTTCTAGTTTATATAAGTTCAGAGACCTCATCAAACACCTGTTGTTTAATAATAGAAATGATTAATTATGTATTTCACTTATAATTTTTTATTATAATTTAATTTTTCACCAATATTTTAACTGGAATGGTTATGTGGAAGAGCAGCGTTGCTGAACATCGCCATTCCTTTTGATATTATTTCTGTATCTGTTTAAAGTCTGAATAAAGTCAATTTATTATTATTATTATTATTCTAACCTTATGTTTCTAAGTAATAATTAATTATTTGTACATCTTGGTATTTAAATAAATAAAGAATAAAAAGTAGAACTTTTTAGCAGGGCCTCCCCTTTTGTATCGATGTTCAAGGATAACAGTTTATAACTCACTAATATTCTCTGATTTCCTCTATTATGGCCCAGTGTGATATACAGTGTGTGCGATTTAATACTGTAGCACCTATTTTCGAACGCGCTGCCCGATTTAACTTTTTTGGGACATAGTGTTCTATGAGCTCTATTTGACCATTTTAAAAAAAAAATTCATTTTCATATTTTCCAGTCCTACTAAGGTCCCCTAAATGAGTCGCCAAGATCAACTATGGCATTTTATTTATTGGAAAAGTGGATAGAGTATTCAATTAGCAGTTATCTCAAACAGTTTTATGAAAAATTTTAGCTCCGATACTTCATGTAGGCTGTTTGTTACTCAATCGCCAAATTTGAAAATTTTTCAATTTTCGACTAGACCTTAACAAAAGTCTGTTATGATCTAGTGAAACAAAAATTGAAAAATTGGTGTTTTTAATAACACAAACAACATCAAATAATACAACAGTCAACACTAATTTAAAAATGAATAAATAACATAAACGAATGATTGGAGAATATCGAAATTCAGCCAACAAACGGATGGAAAAACACAAAAATCTAACAAAGTATTTCAAATTTTTGTATTCTTAATATAACCTCCTTCACACCTTATGCATTTTTCATAACGTCGCTTCAAATTTTGACGGGTCTTCATTAATTTTTGTGGTGTTCCCTGCACTCTCGTTCAATTCCTTCTCTTAATTTGTCAACATCTTGTGGTCTCGTACGTTAAACTTTTTCTTTTAAAATTCCCCACAAAAAATTTAAAGATTAGATCTGGCGAACGTGGCGGCCAATGAATAAGAGGGCTGCTTCATCCTATCCATGTGTTTGAAAAATTTTCATTAAACCATTTACGTACAATCACCGAATAATGTATAGAAGCACCATCTAGTTGAAAAATAATTTGTCTGTTTTTTTACTCATTTAGTACTTCCATAAATTCCCAAAAATCTGTGTTCAAGAAATTAAGAAACCTTTCACTGTTTAATGTATCTTGGAAAAACGCTGGACCCACTATACGAGATAACTGAGAATAGAAAACGCTATCTACTTTTCCAATAAAAAAATGCCTAATAGTCGATCTTGAGACTTCAACCCATTTAGGGGACCTTAGTAGGTCTTGAAAATATCAAAATGAAATTTGAAATTGCACACTGTATAAGTAAATTCTACAAATTATAATAGGTTACAGGTTCTCCAAAACAAAATAATGCGTGTATTATAGGGGTGCAACAGATTCTCAGGCAGTCAACTGATGCTAAGTACGGTCGTGAGCAAAAAAAATAGAACAAGTCTTATAACGGTATTTTGCTAAAATCTAGTTGTGTACATCTAACTTTAATTTTTGTGACATTGTCAGTTAGTTGTCATAATTTATTGCAAGTGTGCAAAAACTAATATGGCTCATATAAGCGATTTAGTTAAATCTGGAGTTATTGCTAAAGCAGAAGATGGATGGTCAATGAGACTATTTTTATAATATTGACAAAAATTCGGTGTGTAATATTTTAAGAAAGTGGAGAATAAACGGTACGATTAATAGAAATCCTGGATCAGGGCGACGAAGGATATCAACTCAACAACAAGATTTGCAATTGGTAAACGCTTTAGTAAAACCCACTTCACTCAGTTATTCAGTCTGCTGAAGAAACGGATTTTCCTGGATCGACTAGTACTGGTCGCCGGCGAGTAAGAGAATCGGAGCTACGCTGTCATGCAGCAGCACAGAAATACTTACTTAAAGCTGAACACAAAGAAGCTCGAGTAGGATTTGCGTTTGAATTTTTAGCGCATGACGTAAATTTTTGGAACAATGTAATCTTTACAGATGAAAAAACTTTCCAGTCAACACATAGCGGTCGTATTCGTGTTTACCGCCCTCCGAATACTCGATTCGATGAGAAATATATATCTAACAATGATAAAAGTGGTACATTTTCCGTTAATGTGTGGGCTTGGATATCGGCACGTGGTCCTGGTGTTTTGTGGCATACTGAGGAACGATTTAATAGTGAAACGTATATTAGGATTTTAGACAATATTATGCTCCCTTCTGTGTCACAATTATTTTCTAATAATGAGTTCATATTTCAACAAGACAATTGTTCCGATCATACTGCTCATACCGTAAGTAACTGGTTTCAATATAACAACATCAATGTTCTTAATTGGCCCAGTCATAGCCCAGAGCTTAACACTGTGGAAGAAGTTAGGGGACTACTCGTAAGAAGTATCCGAAAACGAAATGTGAGACCACGGAATGCCGAAGCATTACTGGAAATAGTAAATAATGCATGGGAAAATATTATTACTAATGATTATTGTATAAGGTTATTTAATTCTATGCCAAACAGACTTATAGACGTTATAAATAGAAATGGTGCAATAACGGAATATTAATAGTTAGTTTCTTGTTAAATAGGATATCCTCTGTCATTTGATCCTGGATTTTTATTAATTGTATCATTTATTTTCCACTTCCTTATAATGTTACACACCAAATTTTTGTTAATGTAATAACGCAGTGCGATTTGTCTCATTAACCATCCATCATTTACTATAGCAATAACTACAGCATTAATATAAAAAATAAATTAAAAGTGATTTTCGGCTTCATTCAAATAGAGACAGATTTACATTAGAAAAAAAAGTTGTCCTATTTTTTTCTGCTCACGACAGTACATTAAACTGGATTAGCTTAATATAAGACAGTTTTTTATTTTCAAACTATGGTTTTTATTTTTTAAATGATTATTAAAAATATTTTACCTGATTACTTTACGCGACAAATGTTGCCTGTTACGGTTGTACAGATACGCAGCACAGGATGGCAAATACTAGCAACTTTTATGTTAAAAGAACATCTGAGACAAGTATAGTCGAGCTCAGTTTCACGGTGCACTCAAAAAAGGCAACAAAAACTTTACGACATCATTATTATCGCCGTTGGCCCATGCGGCATGGTGTCATCAAACAAGCCGACGCACCCATTAAAATAAGCGAGTCAAGTTACGAACGAAACCGTACAGAGCCGTACTTAAAATTGGTATGTCTTAGAATGTACATATTAATAATCTAGACCGTAACGCGCTGTTAAAATTGAACGACTGAGTTGCTGATCTAAATATTTCAAGTGCGTGCCTTTTGCAACTAGTTTAACAGTATTTTAATGAGGTCGTAAAGGTTTATTGCTTTTCCGGAGCTCGACTGTGCCGTGAACAGTAATATTCCATAAGGAAATTGTAAAAATCAACCTTCTACCTCACATATTTAAATCTAGTAAAACCGTTAACCAGTTTGTTTAAATTATTATCTTATGTAAAGGATACTACATTCTATTTAAAATAATACTTCTATTTTGTATTTTATTATCTATATTTTATATATTTTTGTTTGTATTTATATTATCTACGGATAAATAAAATATTTTTATGTTTATTATTATTTAATATGATTATCTTCTTATTCTGAAGGCAAGCATTTTTTTACACGTTTATCAGGAATATAATCTAACAAGCTTGCCATTTTAGCTCACACAGTGGCAGAACTGCTATGATAGTCGGTACAATGGGTGGCATACGTACGATTTCCAAATAGACTTTAGAGACTGTATCCTAAACAATTTCAAAACTACCAACTGCAGCGATCGAAAATTAGACGCAAAAAATTAGGTATTCAGTTACTAGTGATTAGCAATTAAAAAAATATGTCAGTAATTGTAATGGCGGTATTAATAATCTGAGGATCTTTCATCAGAATGTCCAGTGCATAAAAAATAAAGTGGAATTAGAGCAGCAACATATAGATATTGTTTGTTTCACTGAACATTGGATGAAAGACTCTGAAGTTGATAATATCTGCTTAAAGGGATATACATTAGCTGGGATTTTTTGTAGATCTTTTAAAAATGGTGGGGTTGCAATCTATCATAAATCAACATTAAACGCTGATATCAAAGAAATCACATTTATTAATAAAAAATCTTCTGAAATGGACTTTGAATTTGTAGGAATTGAATATAAATTTAATAATAGTATGAATGTAAATATTTTAACGATATATAGGTCACCATCTGCTGACGTAACTGTATTCTTTACGGAACTTGAAGCATTATTAAAACATATATGTGCCGGTAAATCGAAAATAATATTGTGTGGTGACTGGAATATTAACTTTTTATTAAGATCTCCTGAAAAATTTGAACTCTGTGATTTACTTCACTCATATAACATTAACTTTCATGTAGAAGAACCGACAAGACTTGCTTCAAATTCAGGTATTGATTATATTTGTAGTAATTTGGATATTGGTACTGTTAGATGTGATGTAGTAGGAAATGGTCTATCGGATCATACTGCACAAATTTTAAATATTGATATGCCAGTTACTTCTTCAAAGTTACTAAATATTAAAAAATCAAGGCTCTTTACTGACTCGAATTATGAAACATTCAAATACTATATAAATAGAGAAAAATGGCAAGAAGTATACGAGGCAGGTACTGTTGATGATGGCTTTGATAAATTTGTTGGTGTACTTTCTTATTATGTTGATATTTGTTTTCCCTTTACAGAAGTTAATCTGAATAAAAACAAGAAGGTGTGGGTTACCCAAGGAATTATTAATTCGTCAAAGAGACTAAAAATGTTAGATAAACATATCGAAAAATCTGGAAATCCGAAACATGTAAACTATTATAAAACTTATAAAAAAATATATAAGAAAGTAGTCTCCGCAGCTAAACGGCTATATAATGATCAGTTTTATAATCGGGCTAGTAACAAATCGAATGCGGCTTGGTCAATCATTAATGAAGATTTGGGAAACAAAAGAAAACAGAATTCTATTAAAGAAATTGAAATTGACGATGACAGAGAATGTGATGTAGATAAAATAGTTAATTCATTTAACCGCTATTTTACAAACTTACCAGTAAATTTAAAGCAGAAATTTGGAAACACAAACTTTAGATCTTTATCTACAACACAATATCCAACAATGTTTGTTAGACCTGTCACAGAAAATGAAATTTTTAACGTAATAATGGAACTTAAACAAACGAATTCTTCTGGAGTGGTCAATATCAGTTCAAAGATGTTGAAGGTAGTTGTCAGTTATGTTGTGAAACCTTTGACTTTCCTAATAAACAGATCTTTAGTTGAAGGCATATTTCCTAATAACTTGAAGTTAGCTGAAGTAATACCTTTGCACAAGAAAGGGTCCACAACATTAATTGATAATTATCGTCCAATTTCTTTACTGTCGACAATTTCAAAAATAATGGAGAGAGTAGTGTATTCACGAATGATTCATTTTTTAAATAAGTTCGATATAATGCCTGATGCTCAACATGGATTTCGGGAAAAAAGGTCCACACAGACAGCTGTTATGCAGTTTCTGGATAAATTGTACGATTCCATAAATAAAAATGATAAGTGTTTTGGAATTTTCATGGATTTAAGCAAGGCATTCGATATGGTGGATCATGACTTACTTATTAAAAAACTAAATACGTATGGATTTAGGGGAAAAATAAACAGCTGGCTGCAGTCTTATCTATCCAATCGAAATCAAGTTGTTGAATTAAATAATATAAGATCAGATGAGCTAAATGTATCCTGCGGTGTTCCACAGGGATCCGTTCTTGGGCCACTACTATTTCTATTATTTATTAATGATTTACCAAGCACTCTACACAATAATGGTAATCTGATCATGTTTGCTGATGATAATTCATATTTGAGTACTGCTCCGAATATGACCGACCTAATAGACGTCTCACAAAACAAAATCGAAGATTTTATATTATGGTTTAATGAAAACAAGTTACTTTTAAATACATCGAAGACTGTTTTTATTCATTTTACACCCAGATTATCGAATTATAATACAAGCAGCTTAATAAAAGTTAATGGTAGGTCGCTTGAACAAGTTCAACATACACGATTTTTAGGCATTTATATTGATAATGCCCTAAATTGGGAAATACATATTGACCATTTGTGCAAAAAGCTCTCATCGACATGTTTTGCCTTGCATAGATTAAGTAAGCTAACCAGCATATCAGTTGTCCTCTCCTATTACTATACTCAATTTTTTTCCCGGGTGAAGTATGGCATTGTGTTTTGGGGTTCATCTCATTTCCTTGAAAGAATATTCAAAATTCAAAAGATGGCATTAAGAAATATACGAGGATTAAATAAAACTGTGTCCTGCAGAAATGTTTTCAGGGAGCTTGATATTCTAACAGTACCGAACATATTTATTCACGAAATTATTACATTTGTAAAGCTGAATTTGCATGAATTTTTATGTAACAATTATAATCATGTCTATGAAACTAGGTACAAAAATGAATTAGCAATTCCAATTCACACGTTGTCGATTTACGAACGAAGTCCTCGATATGTAGGTATTAAGCTGTACAATAAGCTACCACAAAAAATAAAGGAATTAACTAATATAAGAGCATTTAAATATGAAGTTAAGAAATTACTTCTAAATAATGTATATTATAATGTACGGGAATATTTAGAATCACAATTTTAATTGATTAGCCTTACTTTTCTGTATAAAAAAATTTTTTGTAACTGTTTTGTATTTTTTTTGTTATTTCCATTTATACATGTATTTTTATTTTACTAACAATTGTATTTGACGAGTCCGATACCATTTGTTGTAATATGGTCTATGGATAATAAATATTATTATTATTATTATTATTATTATTGAGCAATGTTCATTGGGTAGTAATACTCAACACTCTTAACTAATTGTAAGGGATGAAATTTCAGCACTTTATTATTATTAATGTTAAAACTTTAGCTGTTGCATGGGTAATGGGCGGTGAAATTTTTAAATTAAAATTAATTAGACTTTTTGAAACAGAATATTCATACGACACTTTTAAAGTTAAAACATAATATTACACTGTAATAAGTTCATAAGTATAACAGATTTTTGTTGCAATGTTTTCTTCCATAATGACTGGCAATTGTTTATAGACCAGGCGAGTTAGGGTTTTTGGTTCCGGATATGTCCAAAAAGTTTAGAACCTTCACATTCCGGTAACATATTAATTGTGAATATTATTAAGTTGGATTGCTCAACTCAAATTTGCGGTGTTTTCGAATTATTGTTAAAGTTGCAAAATCTATGCTCTCCGATATAGATCGGAGAACTTGAAACGCTGATCCTGAGCTTTCTGGACATACCCAGAAATGTTGAATGATATTTGTCTTATTCGCCTGAAGTATTAAGGAACTTGCAATAAATATAAGTTGTTTAATTATAATTTGTAATTAACTAATGTTAAAAGTCCACGTCTGGTGTAAACGGGTAATAACGTAGCTCCCTTGCACTGAAACGAAAATATAGAGTTTATTATGAGATAATGGAGGCCAATGAAATACTTACTCTTCGGCGGGACATATTCTACCATTACAGTCCAGTGTATCTAAAAACTTCACGTCTTCAGGTGTTAATTCAAAGTCGAAAATGTTTATATTTTGCCTCAGTCTCTCTTTATTTGAAGATTTTGGAATTACTGAGTTTCCCAACTGAACATTGTATCGAAGCAAAATTTGGCCAGGAGTTTTTCCATATTTCTTAGCTAACTTTTCAATTTCTAGATCGTTGAGAACGTCAGGATCGCCGGGTTGTTGCCATGGCCTGGAGGGGGATCCCAAGGGACTATAAGCCGTAAGAATTATACCTCTTTCTAAACAA
This sequence comes from Leptura quadrifasciata, assembly GCA_963675555.1. Classification (NCBI taxonomy): domain Eukaryota; kingdom Metazoa; phylum Arthropoda; class Insecta; order Coleoptera; family Cerambycidae; genus Leptura; species Leptura quadrifasciata. Next base: position 29,729,994 of record OY776674.1, read on the forward strand.
AACTTTCGAAGTTTGTTCTGGTTTAAGTACACGTGACATTCAACCTGAAACATGAGGACATATTAGCAAGTAGGTAAAGAACACTTGAATCTAATATAAATTTATTATTATTAATTTGCTTTGTTATTGTGTTTTGAATTCCACCTAATAATAGGGAAGGGAATGTTGAAATAAGTCATGCAGCGACCGACCACCCTATTTCCGTTGGTATACAAGGAAGAAAATTAATTTCTCTTACTAACCCTAGTTAAAACATAATATTTTTAGTCGCAAACTCCTCTATAAAATCCTTATTTTACTATAAGGAATATAACCAGACTCCAACCAACAGCGACCCTTCGGGCTATGTGCCCCGCCGAGCGCTGAACTACAAATTACAAGCCTGGCACGTTAAGTGTAATAATTGCATATTACCATCAAAACGCTAATGTTTCGATTGCAACAAACACCAGCTGAAAGACTGGTTCTACTTAAAGGAGAGCTCTCGTGCCAGCAGTCCCACACCACTTGCAGACTGCAGTTTCGAGCTATTGGCTCTCGTCAGTGCAAGGTAGGCATGTGACGAACGACACGAGCATTAGCATTTTGTTGGTAATATGCGATTATTACACTTAACGCGCCAGGCTTGTAACTTGCAATTCAGCGCTCGGCGGGGCACATAGCCCGAAGAGTAGCTGTTGGTTGCAGTTTGGCTATATTCCTTATAGTAAAATAAGGATTTTATAGAGGAGTTTGCGACTAAAAATATTATATTTTAATATTCCACCCGCTAAAAGCACATTTGAACTAAACCTAGTTGGTACTGAACACAAACGTGCCTCGTAGATTGAGAAACAAAAAATTTAGATTGAGCTTTAGAGCTTAATTGAGGCTCTGGAGACCTTCGTGCACTTTATTTTTTGATTTGCAGAGGTTCGGGAGGGTTGCGCCTAAAATGTCGGACAGGGTCGAATGCCACGCCCTGTATAAGTCCCTCTGGATCTTGGTTTACATGGTTTACACTTTGGGTTGTCTGCGTCGAGAAGCACTGGTTTTGATTTTAATAATTCTGGCAGGGTCAATTGCTACACCCAGTATATGAAGCTTTTTGAGCTTCACACTTACAGTTGATTTTAAATTTTTAGTTTAAACACATTTTGAATTAATTAATGTCTGTAACAGGATTCATTGAACACCCTGTATATCCCCTCTGTATGTCGCTTGTATTAAAACACTTTTGCTTTAAACGTAATTAAGAACGTTTATTTAGAGAAATTAACAAAGTACGAAATTCTTTTTTTTTTTACTAAAATATTTAATTTTTTACACGAGTTGTGAAAATGTTGTGATACGGACATTCTGGTTTGGAATTTTTTTAATATTATTTAATTTTGGTTTAAGAGTCTGAAAAAATTCACTTTTTATTTAAGGCGCGATGGCAATTATTGGTTTTGTTTAATGCGCGAGGGCAAATTGATTTGTTAGCTTTCTTTACTCGGGCAGCCAAGGAAGCAGCGCGGCCACTCGATTTTGTTAATTTAAGCGTCGAGGAAGCTATTTAAACACTTGGGTTTTTTGAGACTTCGCTCGCAAAAGCACAGAAACTAGAGACACACCGGATACTGACTTAGCCAGAGCGTGCTGAGGTCGGCCATTTATATGGTTCGTTGGGAAGTCGTCGTGCGGAAGGCTGAAAAGGTCTGGAAATGTCCCCGCCCATTCCGTACGGGCACAATTGCGCAATGTTGCATCAGAAAAGGTAAGAATGAAAAATTCCGACATGAAAATTATATGACCATTAAAATGGGAATTTTTTGATATATGAACGAAGTTCGAATCGATTTGAATTCAGAAGTTATTAACGACAATCAGTTGGAAATATTTACTAAATTTGAAACGATCCCGTAAAGTCGTCCTGAAGGTCTTTGCAGTTGAATATGATATGAAATTGTGCCGACACGTTCACGGTGAATGAATGACGTGTATTCAATTTAATTCGGAAGTAAGTTTTGATAATGATGGGGACGAAAGTAACAGTATTCTATTGGGACAAGTTGACTAGAGGTTGATTGCATGTTGATATTCAGGATGCGGAATTGAATGAACGGTGGAATTGAAAGGAAGAATAATTTCTAAAAAGTTTGTGTGATTGTAATAAAATATTTTGAATGCGGGTATGGAAAGTAGTTTTGATACTAATAAGCCAGCAAGCGGAACATACGAAATGGAAATAAGTTTTGATGTCAATCGGAACATGCGAAATGGAAAGAAGTTTTGATGAATGCTCAGCTGACACATCGGGAAAGTAATGAAGTGTATTTTGATGTATGAATTGAAACTTGAATGGAAATTTGAAATTGAGAGATAAATAATTAATAAAAATTTCTAGAAGTGAAATATAACATTGTGGCTAGGAGTGTGGAAAGCGGTTATGATGCGAATCAACATGGTGAAGGGGCTGTATTTTTTAGGACCGTAGTTTGTAATTTTTAGCTCGGACTATTTATGAATTATCGATGAATTATTAATTTTTTCATATTTGTTTATAAAGAATAGTAGTTTTTACATAAATTTAAGTGTCTGAAGGACTTTTATCGTGGTTTGACTTTCTGAAGTGAAATATTGAATTATTTTGTGATTTTTTAAGCTTTTTAAAATTTTTCCTTTCGCCTATTTATGAAAGTTACTATAACAGTACTTTAGTGTTTTGTTGGTTATAATATCACTTGTATTTTTAAGCATGAGTTTTACCTGATTCGTTACTGGTTTAATAGTGGCCACTTTCAGAAGTCTTTCAATCTGCTTGCTGTTAAAATTGGAAATACCTAGAGATTTTGTTAGTCCTTTCTTTTGTAATTCTTCCATTGCCTTCCAGGTGTCTACATAATCTACATCACTGCCAATAGCTAACTTTGTCTTCGGATCCGTTGGTCTCTTGTCAGCGCCTTCCTAAAATACATTTTTTAATATCTAATAAAGCTTTGTTAAATAGTAATAGTAGTAATAAGTTGAATATTATATTCTTATATCTATTCTAAATCTAGTATTACATATTTATGTCTACAGTCTACATTAGCAGAAATAACCTACTTTAATGATCTAAGGTGGTTTTGAAGATTTGTTTTGAATACTTTTACAGAGCTAGTCATTTTTTATGTCATTATTTAAAATATCATATTGGATGAGACAAGCATGGAACAAACTGTTCATAGAATTGGTTATAGAAGTTGTATTAATATAAAATTTAAATGTTACGTTCTTCCCTAGTACAATATTGATGGACATCATATATAAATTTAATTTGGTCTTTTAAGTAATTTGGTAATAAATTATTAACAATTTTATAAATAAAAATCATTGTATGCATGTAAAGATAAGTTTTAATATCAAACTAGTTTAAGACATTTAACATCAAATTAATCTTTGTATATACAGGCTGTCCATTTTATCAGGGCCCTCGAGAATATCTCACTTAATATCGGTCGTACAAAAAGAATATTTTTACGAAAATTGTGACGATATATACATAACCTACAAAATGGTTTAAAGACATTTGAAATCCATGGCCTACTTTAAGAGTTATGGCGGAAAATATCGAAAATGCGGAAAACGTCTAGGCCAAATATTTCCGTTATTTGAAGAGATACAAGAAAAATTCTAATGCGAAAATTTTTTGCAAAACAGAGTGTTTCAACGAGATTTTATCTAATTTTTTTCAAAACCGCTGTATTTTGAGATTTACTCTCAATGGTGTTAAAAAAATTATTTTGAAACGGGCGGGAAATGGCGCCATTAAATAGAGTATTTTCCTCCCTTTTCAACGATATATCACATGCCATATTTATTCATTGGTACTACGCTAGTAATTATTATAATAACATTTTTTTAAAACCAATAAATTTTTTTTTAACAAGCATTACACTTGCCGTGGAGAAGTATGATTAAATAAAACGATAAAATAATTCAATAAGTTGTTCAAATCTTTGCTATAATAAAACATTAACACAATTAAGAAGAATAAAGTAAATTCAGGTAACAAAAACAAATAAATAATAAAAAGAATATAGCACACAGAACATTAATATTTATCTAATCCTCAAAATAATTTTTAAGATATCATCAAGTGTTGAAAGTGTCCACCGTTATTTCTTATGCACAATCGAGCGCGGCGAGGCACTGCATTTAAAAAATTACTCAGCATTTCGGGGTGTCGTCGAAAACACCTTATCTTTAATATACCCCATAGAAAAAATCCATTGGGGTTATATCTGGAGAACGAGGGGGCCATCGAATAAATCCATTGGTACCTATCCAATGTTGAGGCAAAATTTCGTCTAAATAATCTAGGCAAATCTGGGAATTGTGGGGAGGAACTCCATCTTGTTGAAAATATTGAAAGGTGTGTCGATTCTCTAAAGGTAGGTCATTTAAGAATTCATTAAATTCATTTCTCAAAAAGTTTAGGTACCTTTGACCACTGAGGTGACCATCATAAAAATAAGGACCTATTAAATTGGTGCCTAAAATACCTATCCACACATTGAAAAACGATTTTGAAACCCAGTCGGTCTATGCCAGTGTGTATTTTCACAAGTCCATTTGTAATAAATATTGCGATTAAAAAATCCATTATTGGAAAAATTCGCCTCGTCGGACCAAAGTATTTTACTACATATTAATGGATCGGCACGCTTCTTTTCCAACGGCCACCTATAAAAAGTCGTCCTCCTTGGTTTGTCCCCCGCCTGTAAATTGTGAACTATTTTGGCTTTATAACACCGGTAACCATTTTTCTTTAAAATTTTTCTAGCACTTGTTTTTTTTATATGACAAGCAATTTGAATTTGTCTTAATGACGTTTCCAAATTTTCCGTATTTTTATTTCTTACATAATTAATCTCGGTTTACCTTATTTACATTATCAGTAACACTGTTCAACCTTGTCTTTTTCTTTAAAAATTAACCATTGTTTTTCAGTTTCGTAGCTAATTTTCTGAACAGAGTTTTATTCGGCTGTAGTGCTTGTGGAAATCTGTTTCTATATTCTACTTGAGCTAATCCAGAGTTAAAATTGCATTGGCAGTACGTAACGAACATATTATAACGATCAATGTGAGTGAAAATCATTTTTGAAAATTCTAAATTCTTAAACGAGTGTGAATGAGTGAGAGTTTAAATATTAATGAGATGATCTGTCAAAAAATTAAATTGTCAAGTTTGTTCATAGCCAACTATTTTAAAATAATTGAAATGACAATGAAATCATAAAATACAAACAAATGGATATTATACTTAAATTAATTGCAAAGACATTTTAACTTTCTGAGCAAGGAGTGACGCTTTTATGGAGGACCTCTATACATTGGCATAACTGCGAATACTCTTTCCAAAATTGCTCCATGTTGCTTTCTTGATTATTATTTTGCTTTTGTTACCTGAATTTACTTTATTCTTCTTAATTGTGTTAATGTTTTATTATAGCAAAGATTTGAACAACTTATTGAATTATTTTATCGTTTTATTTAATCATACTTCTCCACGACAAGTACAATGCTTGTTAAAAAAAATTTATTGGTTTTAAAAAAATGTTTTTATAATTACCAACCTAAACCTAGCCGTTTCAGAGATATTTCACATTTTATAGAAAATTTGACAGGTGCAACGGCTTGCAAGAACCGTTATAATTTTCTTCGTGTAAAAGATCCTCATTTGTTTCTTGTCACGTAAAAAGAACACAAGGAGAACTACGTTCTACAACTGAAATAAATTCAATAATATCATACCAAGTGTTCCGTTTTTCGCGTTACATTTTGTCAACTTCAAACCGCGAAAACTTGTTTAGGTCAAATGGAACACCCTGTATTTTTTACGTCAAGTTGTGTAAAATTGAATTCACTTTTTTCTGATATTAGCATTGTGGGGGTTAAACTTACAGTTCTGAAATATTTGCGATTTTATTAGAAATTCATGAATTGTTGTAATCATTTCATCAAAATAGCAATGATTAGAAACAATCAGTCATTATCTTATGTCAAAAAATGCCAGCACGTTTAAATTACACCCACGAAGTTTAAATTTGTTTATTATTTATGGAGGATGTGATAAAGTAATATTAAGAACTTGCAGCACATTTGCTACTCGATATCCAGAAAAACGGAAACCGTCACCAAACACTGTAAAACTGGAAACTGGAAAATTTTAAAAATTATGACTCTGTCAAGGCAAAAATGCAAAGAAGAAAGCCTATTGTTGATAACGAAAACATATTGAAATAGTCATTCTGGGGTATTTTTATGCATTTCCAAGGATGTCATTAAGACAAGCTGCTCTGGAATCGGGACTATGCAAGGATTCAATTCACAGAATCTTATTAAAACATAAGTTTCACCAGTTTTCATTCTATATGGTTCAATAATTAAAAGAAACAGATTTCCTAAGAAGACAGGATTTTTGTGAGTTTATTCTAATAAGGTCTGAGGGTCACGATTCTTATTTGGGAAATATTATATGGACAGATGAAGCAAAATTTACTAAAAATGGACTTTTTAATAGACACAATTCGCATTATTGGAGCGACTCAATCCTCATATGTTCAGAGAGCGAAACTTTCAGGAAAGTTGGCAGTTCAATGTTTACTGTACCATAAGAAACGATAGAGTGGTGGCATTACAATTTTCTAAGGAAAATTTAAACGGTAAATTAAATTTTCTCTTCTGCTAATATGCATAGGTAATTTTTTTTTTTTTAGGTGAAAGATATCTGTGAATATCTTGAAAAATTTGAATAATAACTATTTAGAAAATTTACCTCTCGCCGAACATAGAAACATTTTTTATCAGCACGACGGTGTTCCCCCACATAACGCATATTTAATTAATAATTATTTACAAGAAACTTTTTATGATCAATGGATTGCCAATAATGGACTTTTCTTATGGCCTCCTCGCTCGCCCGATTTATCAGTTCTGGATAATTTCATTTGGGGAACTATTAACAATAAAGTTTATGAGAGCCCATTAACAACCATTGAAGATTGTATGCAAAGAGTAAGAAATGCAATTCAAAACATATCACAGGATTCAATTAGAAGAGCTACCCATGAGGAACTAATTCGAAGGTGCGAAAAATGTGTCGAGGTTCGAGGGCGGAATTTTGAGTAATTATTAAATTAAAATAAAATCATAGTTTAAATTGATCTTATCTCTGCTATTTTAGCTCATGCCATATTTTTAATTCGATTAATACTCATGTTACAGTGTTAGTGTTATTTTGCGTTTTTGTGGATATCGAGTAGCAAATGTGCTGCAAGTTCTTGATATTACTTTATCACATTCTCCATAAATAATAAACAAATTTAAAAAGTTTTCATTGGTATAATTTAAACGTGCTGGCATTTTTTGACATAAGATAATGACTGATTGTTTCTAATCATGGCTATTTTGATGAAATGATTACAACAATTCATGAATTTCTAATAAAACCGCAAATATTTCAAAAAGTTGTAACTTTAACCCCCACAATGCTAATATCAGAAAAAAGGGAATTCAATTTTACACAACTTGACGTGAAAAAATACAGGGTGTTCCATTTGACCTAAACAAGTTTTCGCGATTTGAAGTTGACAAAATGTAGCGCGAAAGACGGAACACTTGGTATGATATTATTGAATTTATTTCAGTTGTAGAACGTAGTTCTCCTTGTGTTCTTTTTACGTGACAAGAAGTAAATGAGGATCTTTTACACTCAGAAAATTATAACGATTCTTGCAAACCGTTGCACCTGTCAAATTTTCTATAAAATGTCAAATATCTCTGAAACGGCTAGGTTTAGGTGTGGAATATGCTACATATTTTCTACTCAGAATTTTATGCTCTTTTCGAAAACCCTAAAATATATATTGTGTTCCACTTGAAATAAGCAAGTTGGTATAGACTTCCGGTATAAGCGGAAGTGCCAGCTACTTGTAATTATTTTCGTTGGATTGGCCACACCGGCATTAGTAATTATCTAAATTTTCAAAATTTTCTGATGGGTACTTTTCTTTATATCGATCGATTCATTTCCCGGTGAGACACCCTGTAGACTATCATAAGAAAACATTTTATGTTTAGATAATATTTTATGTAGCAATAATAATTAAATGCTATATAAAGATAAATAATGCCATATAATAAATACCTTGAACGCAAACGGCCAGTGCATTAGATACAGATCAAGGTAATCCAATTGTAGATCTTTCAGAGTAGTCCTTATGGAGGGTTCAACTAAATCTGGCCTATGGGCGTTGCTCCATAACTTACTTGTTATAAACAGATCCTCCCTTTTCACCTTCCCTTCCAAAATTTTTTCCTTTATTGCTTCCCCAATAATTGACTCGTTTTCATAAAAAAGAGCACAGTCAAAATGTCTATATCCAACGTCAATTGCATATTTTACAGCTTCCCCAACTTCTGCTTCTTTACCAGGTGGTCCCTTTAAGAAATAAGTTTTATCTATTCTTTACTTATTTATTTTGGTTATGACTGCCCAGACAGAAATCCAAATACAGGGCAAGAATTTTACAAAAATTAAAATAATAATTTAAAACTAAATAAATTAACTACAGTAAGCAATTAAATGATAATAAAAATTAGCAAAATAAATTTATGATTAGTATAATCCTAAAAATTGCAATCTAATATTTTAGAAGCTACAGTTATTGTGCAGAATTAAGATCAACATTTTGCTTAATTGGATGGAATCTGCGGTAGGTTCTTGATGAAACATATTCAATAGAATAATTATAAATATTCAAAAGAATAGTTACAATACGCACTTGGTTTATTGTTTCATTGGTTTTGTTCAGATTTCTCTGACATATGTTTCGGCCTTGCGACCAATTTTTTTAAAAAAAGTTAAAGTTTAAAGAAGTTTTTAAGACTCTTTGATAATGGTCGCAAGGCCGAAACATATGTCAGAGAAATCTGAACAAAACTAATGAAACAATAAATCAAGTGCGTATTGTAACTATTCTTTTGAATATTTATAATTATTCAACCTTTTGAATTTTGGATATACTAGTATTAAAAATATTTCTATCATTATATAAAGAATCATAGTAGGAACACATACTGTGCAGGGGGAAAAATAATAACAAATTTGTTCTTCGTGCAGGCAAATAGAATAAAGAGACGAATGCGAGCGAGTCTGCAAATTAGGAATATGAAATCTAATGTAACTAAGAATTTCAGGGCAGTCAACAGTGTCATTTAAAATCTTAAAAAGGAATACAAGAGACCGATACAACCACGTAGTTGAAGATTACGTGTGTTGAATCTGTGTAATAAGTCACAATGTAAAAAACCTCTCTGTCTGGATAATTTCCAGGACTTTTGAACCAAAGGTATTTAAAAAACGTCAATGCTATATTCATGATTTTTATAACTAGGATTCCATAGTATTGAAGCATATTCAAGTCTTGATCTCACAAATGAATTAAAGACAAGCTTTAGTGTATTTTCGTTAAATTCTTCAAAATTACGGATAATGTAGCCTAAATTTTTGAAGGAATTAGAGGTGAGTGATTTCAAGATTTTGCTAACAAAAGGTAACTTTGGGTTTAATATAACTCTTAGATCATTGAGATGACTAGAGCTCTTCAGTTATTTATTATTAAGTGTATAGATAAATTTTATTGGATTTTCTGCACGAGAGTATGTAGAGCTACTCTTTGAGATATTTAACTGTAAATTGTTTACGCTACACCAAGACCATAGCTATACAAGATCCTTTTGCAAATCAGCGTAGTCATCTACATTAGTAATAGATGTGAAAATTTTTAGGTCACCGGCATAAAATAATGTTTTGCAGTGTAAGCCAATGAAGATATCGTTTATAAAAATGTTAAATAGCAAAGGCCCAAGCACACAACCTTGGGAAACATCTGAAGTCGCTGAGATATCTATAGATCAAATCGACGGTATGCACATTCAGTCGTCTGTTTACTAAGTAGGATTCAAAAAAGTTTAGGAAGTGTTCAGTTAGTCCAAATTCGGATAATTTGTTCAGCAAAATTCCGTGGTCCAGTGGGTCGAATGCTTGAAAAAAATCTGTATAAATGACATCTCCTTGGCCTCCAGCATCCAAATGTTCAGCTATGAACTGAACAATGCGCACCAAATTGCTGGTTGTAGAGCGATTTGGTATGAATCCCTTTATGAAATATTGTTCGAGTACTTGCAGGTCATATAAAAATCCGTGGCCCAATAAAAATTAAAGGAATTAATTAATTTTCAGTTGAAAATCGTTTTCTTCAGGATTCAGACATTTTGCACTCAGACACAAACAAACACAAAAACAAACATTTTGAAATAAGATTATATAGTTTTGCGGTTGTTGTATGAATAACAATATGTTTACCGTCTACCAGGTAAAATATTTACATTATAGATAAAAAGTTTTCGCTGGTGCTTGGTAATATCAGATGAAATAATAACAGATAAAAGGATATGAATCAGTATGTCGTTATTTTTATCTGTTTATCTACTCTGTAATATTTAAGGAGTTGAGCGGTGAATACAAACATGCTATGAACAAAATTGTTGGTGGTAAAATTATAGTAAATATGTCAAAACAATGTATAAGAGATATAGGCTGGTGCCAATACCTTTAAAATAAAAAAATTTAACAGGCAGGGACCAGCCGGAAACTTTAGTTAAGGTTATAATTAAGAGAATAAAACAAAAATTAAAGACGAGATTGGGGGCGAGAGTAGATGCGTCTTTACTATGTACATACTTCGATATGCGATGTAAAGCAACGTTAGGCGTGGTTAGTACTTGGATGGGCGACTGTTTCAAAGAAGACCGCATCCTCGCCTCACATATCTTCCAGCGGCTTGTATATCAGTGTATGCGCGGAATCTATGCAACCCTAGGCGAGGGTTGTGTAGGTGATATACTATCCTTTGGAGGGGATGTAAAGCCGTTGGTCCCTTGTCTACTATGTATTTCCGCTACTGAGGCATAACACCGACGCCTGTAGACGAGCTACCCCCAACCTGGAATTTTGCCGAACCTCTTCCCTTAAGAAGAGTAGGGATCTTTAACTTGCCTAACATTTAATAGACCATGGACCGACGACTTTACATCCCCTCCGAAGGATGATATATCCCCTATACAACCCTCGCCTAAGGTTGTATAGCTTCCGCGCATATACTGATATACAAGCCGCTGGAAGATGTGTGAGGCGAGAACGCGGTCTTCGTTGTGAACACGAAAAGGCCCTCTGAGTGGTGCAAATAAAAATCTGGTGCAGTGGGGGTTTAGAGCTGAGATCCTGGAGGGCGTTCGTGCACTTTGTTTTTATGTGAGAAGTCTTTTTGTTGTAATTCTGTAGTGATGGTTAGGATCAAATACTACACCCTGTATATTGTAGTCTGAATCTGTTGAAGCACTGGGGTTTCAATTTTATTGTTGTTAACACTGTATAGTTCTTTGAGTATTGATAGTGTCAACGGCTGCACCCTGTATATGGTATTCATGAAAAAATAACACTTGTTTTTTAAATCGGAACGAACAATTATTTATTTAAGCTTTCACTTTGAACAGAGTTTGAAAAAATATATTAAAACAGTTTTATTTAACAGAGTTTCTTTTGTAGGATGAAACTATTCGACAACATAAATTCAAATTCAAAAGTTCACTTGGTTTAGGATTGTATGGGCCGTAAAGGCGAGAATAAATTTAGTCACTTAAGACGAAATATAAATGGGGTCACTTAAGACGAAATATAAATATTTAAAAAAGAAAGGGGCCACTTAAGGCGATTACTTAAAACTACTCTTTTTAACCAGGTTTCGGCCTGGGAAGCTCGTTCTGAACAGCTAGTCACGAAAAGTATGTTAGGACAGGGGGTAAGAAAGCCTAACTAGACGGTGGGTCTACAACTTAAGTTAAATAGTAACCGGATCGGAAGCACTAGCAAATGAGCTTATTACACTTAAAATCACTTTTAAATAACTTTTTCCACTGAATCATTTCGCGAGTACTAAACATAGGAGTCACTGCCAAAACTTACCTCGGGTAGACTGTGCTCGGGTATTTATACGTTTGGGAAAGTTTCGTTTATCGCGCCCCATCGAGTCTCGCATCCCGTTTTAAAACGACTGGAAAGGCTGGAAATCTCTCCATGCGGGCGCGGATGAGTCATTGATTGCAACATATTGCGCAATACTGGAAATTTAAGACTTCGAAAATGAAAATTACATAGAAAAATCGGTAATGAAAAGAGGAATTTATTGAAATAAGAATGAAATTTGGATCTGTTTTAGTTTAGAAGTTATTAGTGTTTAATTAACAAAATCTGACACGACCCCTAAAGTATTAACGGAGGTCCAATGTTTAAAAGTTGAAATGAAATGAGAATGTTCCCGATAGGTGCATAATGTGTGGAAATAAGATATGAAAATGTTCCTAACGGGTACGAGTCAAGTTGAACCGAGATATTGTATGCTATATTACGAGGAGTGATCAAAAATGGTGAAAATTAAAATAGCAATCGTTTTGCAAGAAATTGATGAAATTAAATTTGAACTTTAAGACTCGAGGCACGGAACGTGGTTTGAAGTATACAGGGGGTGATCAAAAGGCGAAGTGGTTGCAAGAAAGTTATGAAATGAGTTCAAATGTTAAGTTTTAACGTAGTTACGTATACGAGGGTGGTCAAGAAGTATTAAAATTTTGAAAATGAAATTGTTTAGAGAAAATTTACGGATTGAAGTAAGACGTTGAAAATTTGGGTCTAGATAGTGATTTTGGTCACGTTGATGAATATACGGGAGCTGTATTTTTTAGTGACGTTTTTTCGTAGTGAATCTGTTATGAATGGACGTGAATGAATGTTTGAAGTTGGATATTAGTGAATTTACGTTATTTCTGAATTATCGAGTGCTTGCGAATTTTTTCAGATTTATTTGAGTTTGACTGTGGTTTTTGGATGTGAATAGTGTCTGGTTGACTTTTTTTATGTAGTTTGCCATGGTGCATGGGGTGATATGATTTTTTGGTGATTTTTGGAATTATTTGTTTTTTGTTTAGGACTTGTAGGGGACATACCCTACAACAGTTGGAATGGTCACCCATCCAACTACTAACCGCACCTGACGTTGCTTTACATCGCATATCGAAGTATGTACATAGTAAAGACGCACCTACGCTCGCCCCTAAAGAACTATTTGAAGGCTTAAGTAATTCGGAAGAGATTATCGATGACGAGCCAGCAAAGAGTCTCAATATTGAAATTGAAGAACTCGACGATGTCGGTAATCTCGAAGATCCTTCGGAATTTAAAAGTTTTATTGATGAATAACCAAGATGCAAAAGATCTAAAATTGGTTAGAATCTTTTAATTTTTTATTTTTCTAAAAAAAAGACAAAACAATATTTTTCTGAAGAGGTCAGTCAAAATTTGTAAAAAGAAATATTAATAAATTAATTGTTTTAATTATTTATTCAAATTATTTTATTCGAATATACCTAAAACAGATTACTCATCGTTATACCATTTATTTAGCGAATAAAATAGTAAAATATATATTAATAAAAAAGCACACTGGGCCAGTGGGTCTTAACTTTCTAGCTTACGAATTTCAGTGCGGTGTATTGCCTGAAAAACTTAAGTTTCAGAATGCTTTCTTCATTTAAATTCATTCAACTTTAGTAATATTACATTGAAGTAAATTCTATCATTGAAATTTAATCCTCAATTACATAAATAATAAAAAAATTGAAAATAATAAACATTACAAAATTCATGATTCGAAAAGTCATTTTTTTTGTTTTTCTTATTTTAAGCGATTTCATGAAAATAAACTATCAACATATATAGACCACTTTAAAGTAGACATTTCAACTGTTACAATGACCTCAGATAGAATACTTAAATATAAAAAAACACCAATAAAGTTTTCCGTGGAAGACTTTGGTTATTATTATTATTATTTTTTCGAAAAATGTAAATATCTCGGAAACTACTTGTTTCCCAAATTCCAAAAAAATCATGCTTATTTAGTGCAAAAAAGTATACTTTCTCATAATTTCATGTAAATTGAATTATTTTTACGAGAGAGAAAATAAGAAAGCGAAAAACCGGTCATCCGCCGTTTTCTCAGAGTATTTGAGGTTATGTTGAAAAATGCTTGATACGAAAGTTTTACATTTTTTTATTATCTACAACTTTTGAAAGAATGTTTTCCGCTAGGAGGTCACGTTTCGCCGAAAATCGCAAAAAACACTTTCAACCTCTAAACAGCACCCCCATTTCACAATTTCACTTAATTTTGTGTTTAATTTTAGTTTTTTCTCTTAAATATAACCTTAACTAAATTTTTCGGCCGGTTCCTACCTGTTAATAATTTTTTTTAGCCTTCACAATCGGCTTTGGCACCAGCCTAATATGTAATTCTGGCATATCACTGACATAGTATAACATATCTGACAATTGGACATCTATTGATTTGTAAATGTTTTTTTATTAGTTAAAATCGAGATATATTCGTGAATTCATCTCTAAAGCAATAGCAATATTGTCGTACTCACTTGCCAAGTTCCAAGACCAAGCGCAGGAATGGTCAAGTTATTATTTAATTTAATATTTGGTACTTCCACCATAATGATTTAAAATAACGCTTAATCGGTCAAGTAACCTTTTATACTGAACATGAACAATACATTTACTTATCTTAAAAAATTACCTATCTGTGCTGTCTCATCACATGGCATGACATAGCAAATAATTCAGATAAATATAATTTATATAATCTATATTATTAATTATATCAGAATTGTACTATAAAATTGCATTAATATAACTTATTAGTTAGGCATAATCTGTCTTATCTCTTTCCTATTTCATCGGTTTACTTATCATTAAAAAAGTGATAAAAATCGCAAAGAGTACATAAGAATTTAATGTTTTGTTTCTTAATATTTTCTTAACCGCCTCTCAGGTCACCGAGGTAACTTCTTGAAAATCATATTCCTAACGTACTAAAGCTATTGCCATAATTTTACGAGAAAGTCTCATCTGCCTCAATGAATGTTATATTTAATGGAACCCATTCCTATATGGAAAATGTAAAGCTTGGTGTACCTCAAGGTGCGGTACTTGGGCCATTTCTCCTGATAATATAACGTTTGGCTAAAAATTTGGAGGGCTACAGTAACCTCTTGAAGAAAAATAAAAAGTGAATCAGTACTACTCTACTACCACTAAAATAAAAATAAATATCTATACATACCTTATTCTAACAGTACATGTTACACTTTCCTATGGAAGGGCTTTGTATACTCTTTTATGTATAGCTTTATTCTTTCTAATACAAGTAATTTTTCGACAAGAACTTTATCAATAAAATTGAATATCAATTTCGATAATTATCACTGAAAATGTTGGCCATGAACATCTCACCAAAAATAATATTTTAAGTTTATTTTGAAAATATAACATTGCAAAAATATTATTTTGTAATGTTGCAGTCACGACACAAACGTATGTTGCACGAATATTTACTAATGTTACAATTGAATGTTACAGGTATGTTAGGGATACATCATCACATAAAGAATGAAATTCTGGTTGTGTATTAATATTGATTTAGAAATTATTAGTTTTTGTATCGCCAAAAGGCAGTGGCGTTTTTTAATTTTCCATTATAAATTTAAACCAAACAAAACTTTTTTAAATATAATTTTTTTTACATTTATAAAAGCTAAAACATAATATTACATTGTAATAACTTCATATAACGAATTTTTCCATTGGGGATTTCTATCACAATGTGTGGTAATCATTTAAGGAATTGCCCAATGTTAAAATTCCACGTCTGGCGTAAACGGGTAATAACGTAGCTCTCTTGCGCTAAAACGAAAATATAGAGTTTATTATGAAATAATGGATGCCAATGAAATACTTACTCTTCGGCCGGGCATATTCTGCCATTACGATCCAATGTATTTAGAAACTTAATGTCTTCAGGTGCCAATTCAAAGTCGAAAATGTTTATATTTTGTCTCAGTCTCTCTTTATTTGAAGATTTTGGAATTACAGAGTTTCCCAACTCAACGTTGTATCTAAGCAAAATTTGGCCCGGTGTTTTTCCATATTTCTTAGCTAGTTTTTCAATTTCTAGATCATTGATAACGTCTGGATCGCCAGGTTTTTGCCATGGTCTGGAAGGGGATCCCAAGGGACTATAGGCCGTAAGAACTATACCTCTTTCCAAACAGAACTTTCGAAGTTTGTTTTGATTTAAATACACATGACATTCGACCTAAAACATGAAAAGGCATATAGTCGGATAAATAAAAATTGCTCATATTAAACCTCAAAGGATTTTGCTGTATACAGGGTGGACCATTAATAATAGGCCATAGTTCAGGAGTAGATTCTTTGGGCCAAAATATGTGGATATAACTAAATATGCTTTAGTAAAATGTTGCTGTGGAGAAAGATACAGTGTGTCAAAGTTCAAATTATTTTTTCGTTTCTTTGCAACTCAGCAGCCTCCTGACGGATCTTCGCCAAATTTGTCAGAGGCATTTTTAAATTTCCATTAAACAATAATTTATGTATTACATTATGTTAGATCATAGAGGGCGCCGCAGAACCTGTATCTGATGATGGATTTTTTTCATATTTTTGTGGTACCTCTGACCAGAAAATCTGATGAGGGCGTCACTTCCACGTATAAAAGGTACACTTGGTAGAACTTGTTAACTTCAACCGTTTTCGAGGAAAGTGCCGTTCAACATTTCAATAATTTTTTGAAAGACAAATTCAAATTTAACGAAATAAATTGTATTTATTGAAAAAGAATACAAAACGTAAGGGAAAACAAAATCGTAATAACAGCGTAAACTCTTTCTCACTTTCGTATGAACTAATGGATTATTTTCAAGGTATTGAGATAGAATAGAATAGAATAGAATAGAATAGAATAGAATAGAATAGAATAGAATAGAATAGAATAGAATAGAATAGAATAGAATATGTTTATTTACAGAAAGCACACAATTAAAATATTAACAATAATAATAATATTCACGTAAATAAACAAATTACTCATTGAAATACCTAAGTATTTGTGCATGAGAAGATGGAACTTGCATAATTATAGGTTCCACCACACTTAGAACCACCCGGCCACCCCCACCGAGGCTCACTAACCTCCCTGGGTCAGCATTACCCCGGCGGAGAAGGCCGATATAGTTTCTGATGCAGTGAATCCCCTTTTTAGGGAAATAACTACACAATATATTATAAATAATAAGCACACCTAACTAATACTTATAACTATACATTAATAAAACGATTGCGATGATTTGTGTGGATGTCGCTAGATTTTTACATTCATAGAAGGAATTGAATTCAATTTAGTGACGACATTGTTCAGAAGAAGAAAAAAAAACTTGTAAGTAGTAAAATAGATTTCAACTTTCATTGCTATGACACTAATCTAGGCAACCAATGAAAAGTATTTTAATTATTCTTTATATCTATTGTCCTATGTATGTCAAGTCTGGGGGTTTTTAGTATATATTCTTTTAGTTTTTCTTTAAATGTTTTGTGTGAATTTTCGCATCTCAGATTTTGAGGAAGGCTATTATACAATCTTGGGCCTAAATAGTTGTAGCATCTCTGGCCTATAGTTTTGTTAGCTTTAGGTGTTATATAGGCAGTTTTTTGTTTTCGGGTATTGTAAGAATGTTTGGCTAATTGTAATTTATTTTTATTTAGGTTCTGGCTTATGTTTGCTTTTAGAAAAAATAGCTGTCGCAGATCCAATACTCCAACCTCCCTAAACAATTGTTCTGTCGGGTAAGTAGGTTTCACATCAAGTATCAATTTCAAAAATCTTTTTTGTATGAGTTCTAAATTTGAAACATGGACATTTAGGATACCACCCCAACCCAAGATACCATACGATAAGTGGGACTCTGCTAGTGAGTAATAAATTATTTTTAGGTACCGCTGATCGAGAAATATCTAAACTATAATATATAATATATATAATATACAGCGCAATTTTTGTATGATATAATTTACATGAGTATCCCATTTTAGATGTTTGTCTATCATGATACCTAAATATTGTATCTCATTGGATGACTTTAATACATGTGAAACCCTATCAATTTTTATGCCGATTTGTTTGAACTATGGCAAGCACGTTACAGTTGGACTAAAAGGTATATATTTCGTTTTAGTGAGATTAATTGTAAGCAGTTTATAGTTAAACCAGTCTATAATTTTAACCATGTCCCTTTCTACAGTAGTTTTTAATTCATCCCAATTATCACCCTTATAGAAGAATGCTGTATCATCCGCAAAACTGACAATATCAGCCTCGCTACTAATTGAATACAAGCCATTTATATACATGATAAACAAGATGGGTCCTAGTACAGTTCCTTGAGGAACCGCGTAATGAACATTTGTAAATGTACTGCATACATCATTTATCCTCACGCACTGTTTCCGACCTGACAAATATCTTTTGAATAGAGTTAATGTCTGAATCCCATATCCTCAAGCGTACTTATAAGAAGTGCATGACTCACAGTATCAAAAGCCTTTGCCAAGTCAACAAACACGCATAGAGAGGGCTTGCCATCATTCAGAGCACAGTAGATATGTTCAGTCAAGCTTAGTATAGCATCTTGAGTGGATTTGCCCTGCTGAAAACCGAATTGCATATTTGATATTAATTCGTACTTTTTAATGTAGTTTGTAACTCTAGTTTTTAATATTTTCGCAAAGCTCGTTATTAGGGATACTGGTCTATAATTTAGAATTTCTTGCCGATCGCCACTTTTAAAGATAGGTATAATTATTGATGTTTTAAATACAGAAGGAAAGTAGCCTGTTTCAAATATTCTATTAATTATCCTGACAAGGGGTCCTGTTATATAGTCTATAATGTACTTGATTGTTTCAGCTTGTAACCCATCATAACCGGGAGATTTTTTTATTTTTAAGTTGTTTCACTGTTTGTGTCACTTCTGGGATATTTGTAGGAGCTAGAAAAAATGTGTTTTGTTGAATGTGTCGCCTTTCTTGGTAATTGTCGTTGCGTATAATTTTTTCAGCCAAGTTTTTACCTACTTCGGATAAATACATAAATCAAAAGATTGTCTAAAATGAGGATCTAATCTTATTAGAAGACCAAAAAATAACGTAAAAGTTGACTTAATGACATTATAAACTTTCCCCCCATGCAAAAACCCCATTGCTGCAACTTAGAGTAAATGTTCAATCGGTCTCCACCTACTTCTATGCCTTTTCTAATTCTATTCATAAAAGATTTTCTTACATTGAAAAATACATTTTCCTGTCCTTCTGCCCATTTAAATTTAGAGGAAGGACAAATAGTCCCAATAATTGATCGCCGTTGATACCACACAAACGTTAATCTTCAATTTTTACTGAAAATGCCTTTCTTTAACGTCATGAAGATTTTCTACTTCCCAGTAATGGGAATTTCTCCAGTTAAAAGCGCCTCGGCGAGTAAAAGTTGCTTCGTTAGTAAATAAAGTGTTCTTAACAAAATTTGGATCCCTGTTGAGTTTATTTAGAACAAATTGACAAAATTGTAGCCTTTGCGGGAGATCCCTTCGAAATAAGTATAGGAGTGAGATGACATGGGTAGAAGGGTTCTTTACGTAAGACTCTTAGGACAGATTGTTTACTCACCCCTGTTGCCGCTGTTAAACGACTTAAGCTGACTTGAGGATCTTCATTTACACGAACTAAAATTTCTAGTTCTTGATCTGGAGTAATGCGTTTCGGTCGTCCTACATCGTTTTTATGGCGAAATGGACCCGTTTCTCCCAAACGACGAAACAGATCTTTGAAAATCTTATGATCTGGCTGTATTCTATTTGGATATTGCAATGAGTACTCCTCGCTACAGTACGTCTAAAATTATTTTGTGCGCAAACACATATCACATCCCTCATTTCCCTATTTGAAAAATTATTATGTCTAGGCATTGTAAATAAAGAAGTTAAAGAAATTAGCTCGAGGAACACAAGAACAAAATAAAATGATTAAATGATGTAAATGAACAGAACTAAAACGTAACCAATAATAATAATAATAATTCATTGCACTTATTACAAACAGACATAACAGTTGCATAAGCCAGTCAACAGAGAGATATACAGAGTATATAAATAAAATTGAATAAAGAAAAACATGTATCTATAATCTATATGCTAAAAGTTAAAATAAAAATACATCGTTAAAAATCACAACTAATAAAAACACATAAATGTAAAGAGACTATATCACTATTGCTGACCAATTCTATTATTTAAGAGCTCATTAACAGTGTAAGGTTCTAATTCACAGAGAAATGATAAAAGAAATTTTTTTACTTTAATGAATGGTTCGTTGACTTTTAGATAATTTGGAAGATGGCTGTAAAGTTTTATACAGGCATATAATGGACTAGATTCGGTTAAAGAGAGCCTATGGTTAGGGTAGGTGTACCACTCCCCATGTCTAGTGTTATGCATCGGGTTCATTAAGTGCATATGGAAATTATCTCTATTATTATATAGTAATTTAATACATTCATATATATATATATATATATATATATATATATATATATATATATATATATATATAAACCACTAAGGGTCAGTAAACCTGCAGCTCTAAAATGCCCTCGACATGACTCTCTAGGCGGCTATTTTCTTACAATTCGAATTGCTCTTTTTTGTATTTTGAATGTGCTATCACTATTAGTGCTGTTGCCCCTGAGTATTATCCCATAGCGAATACGAAAATAAAAATTTGAGTAATAAAATGTTTTAGCTATATTATCGTTAGCATATTTAGCTAGTATTCTCAATCCATAGCAGGTTCTACTTAATTTTGCATTTATATATTGGATATGTTCTTTATAGCATAGTGTTTCGTCTAAGTATACACCTAGACACTTCATCTGCTTTGAGAAGACAATTTTATGAGTGTTTAGTATAATATTAGAGGGGGTATCAAGCCGCTGAGTAGTTTTGAAAAATATGCCATTAGTTTTATTCTGATTTAAAATTTGCTCATTTGTATTGCACCATTTCTATGCCATGCATAATGCGCGTACCGTCATTAAATAAGTCAATGAATGTTTCCTGATTTTTTAAGATAATATTCGTGTCATCTGCATAGTTAATTAAGGAAATGTTTTATTGCTAAGTGTGTGAATGTCATTAATAAATATTAAAAAGAGTAGTGGTCCTAACGTGCTGCCCTGGGGAAATCCCCTGGTCATATTCAGTGCTTCTG
Source organism: Leptura quadrifasciata (assembly GCA_963675555.1). NCBI lineage: Eukaryota > Metazoa > Arthropoda > Insecta > Coleoptera > Cerambycidae > Leptura > Leptura quadrifasciata. The sequence continues at coordinate 29,751,303 of OY776674.1, forward strand.
AACACACATAATTGTCATTATTAGTATCAAGCATTTTAACTGCATGTTTCCTATCTGATAGGTAAGATTTAATCAAAGTTAGAGCTGTCCCTCTTATACCATAATGGGAGAGTTTAGTAAGTAATATAGTGTGGTCAATGAGGTCAAAAGCCTTAGACAGGTCTAGAAAAATACCACAAGTAACGCAGCCCTCCTCTAAGCCGAGTAAATATAATTTGTAAATTCAAAAAGAGCAGTTTCGATGCTTTTGCCTCTTAGAAAGCCATGCTGGGTCTTGCTAATTAATTTATGATAGTTTAAGAAATTAATAACTCTATTATAAATGACTATTTCAAAAAATTTGGAAAATACACTAAGTAAGTTCAGAGGGCGATAATTTTCATACATACTTGGGTCATCTTTTTTGAACACTGGTTTGATAATTGCATATTTTAGGTTTGAGGGGAAAATCCCTGTTTGCAATGATTTATTAATGACATCACACAATGGAGCCACAATATGTTTAAAGCAACCAAAAACACACTTCAATAAATACACTTTGTTTCATTTGTTTTTAAAAAATTATTGAAATGTTTAACGGCACTTTTCTCGAAAACGGTTGCAGTTATCAAGTTCTACCAAGTGTACCTTTTATACGTGGAAATGATGCCCTCATCAGATTTTCTGGTCAGAAGTATCACAACGTTTCGTCAAAAAAAAATATATGAAAAAAATTCATCATCAGATACAGGTCTAGCGGCGCCCTCTATGATCTAACATGATGTAATCATAAATTATCGTTTCTTGTCTGGTAGATAGCCGAGTGGATTAAGGCGCGAGGTGGCAATCGTGATTAATCACACGACATTGCACCACCGGGTTCGAATCCTGACTCCGGCACTAGCACTATCGGAGGAAATGGTTGTATGTCCGCGTTTATCAATGTGTAACCCCCTTCCGCAAAAGCCTTTGGCTTCTGTGATTGGGGGTTGTCTAATTTATGTGGTGTTTATTGTTTCTTAGAATAAAAAAAGTTTCTCCAGCAAATTTGACGAAGATCAGTCAAGAGGCTGTTGAGTCATTGCAAAAAAACGAAAAAATAATTTGAACTTTGACACCCTGTATCTTCTTCCACAGCAACATTTTACTAAAGCACATTTGGTTATATTCTCATATTTTGGCCCAAAGAATCACCCCTGAACTATTTTTTAAACAAATAATTTTACCTGATTTGTTACTGGCTTAACAGTGGCTACTTTCAGAAGTCTTTCAATTTGTTTGCTGTTAAAATTGGAAAGACCTATAGACTTTGTTAGCCCTTTCTTTTGCACTTCTTCCAGTGCTTTCCAAGTATCCAAATAATCTACATCACTGGGAATAGCCTTATTTGTGTTGGGATCCTTTGGCCAGTTATCACCACCTTCCTATAACATGTTTTTAAAAAATTATGTTCAGCTGTATTAGATATGGGCAAGCCTAATTCTGTGTGGAAAGATTTAATTTCACTATCTATTGATAGATATGTCAGAACGATAATATAACATATATCCTATCTAGCTTATTATTTTTTTAGAGAGATTACCTCATATCGGGTATCATGTTAATGATAAAAAATGTCGAGTTTTAAAAACGAAGTAAATCATGTTGTTTAACATTAATAATTGAAAAACAGATAACAGTAATTATACAATAAGTACCTTAAATGCAAAAGGCCAGTGAATTAGATATAGATCAAGATAGTCCAGTTGTAGATCTTTCAGGGTATTTCTCAAGGCGGGCTCAACTAAATCTGGCCGATGAACATTGCACCACAATTTACTTGTTATAAACAAATCCTCCCTTTTCACTTTTCCTTCGGAAATTTTTTCTTTTAATGCCTCACCAATAATAGACTCATTTTGATAGACATGAGCACAATCAAAATGTCTGTATCCAATATCAATCGCATATTTTACGGCCTCACCAACTTCAGCTTCTTTACCAGGCGGCCCCTTTAAAAACATGTTTTAATTATAAATATTGTTCGATTGGTGTTAGTTTAGAGTGCGGTATAATCTGCATGAGTATTTCATATGTATTGGGCGCGAAATAATAATGTTACTGTAGCAGTAGCAGTTGTAGCCCTACCGCAACTTATACTAGTTGGTTGATTATTGTAATATATATACTTTATCCAATCTCAGTTTAAAATGATATGATGCGGTATTTTTCTAGGTTCTACGGGCGGCAAAATGGGATATTTTCCAATTACGTTTTAGAGAAAAATTGTATTGGTAAAAATTGTATTAGTAAAAGTTGTGGGCATTGCATTTGTTTATCTCAAAGAGCATCTGTATAAACAATCGTCATAAGTAAGATAATGAATCTAGAGATGTTTAACAAAGTGCAATGGATTCTTGAAAAGTTGAATTACAAGGTAAGTTGAAAAAATAAACTATTTGTTCAAAAAATTGTTGTTAAAAAGTCCGTTTAAATGGTTTGAAAAGACGTTTGAAAAACACGTATTTAAAAGAAATGAACCCTCTACGACCAATAGCAGTCAAGATAGCAATTTTTAAAAAAATCATATCTCTATTATTTATAGACATTAAGAGTTGAAATATTCACAGATTTTTAATGAAGGCTTATATTTTATGATTCAATTTTCTGTATCAAAAATCATTAGAAAAAACAAATATCCACCGTGGTTCACCTTAGAAATCAAAAAGGACATTAAAGAAAAAGAAAAAAAAAACAGAAAGTTATACAAAAAGAAGAAGGAGCAAATATATTTAGAAAATTTTAAGTATCTCAGAAGTAAAATAAAAAGGGATATAAATATAGCATATGGAAATTATACTAGGCGAGCTGAGGGAAATATAAATGCAAATTCTAAAAGTTTCTGGTCTTATGTTAACAGCAAGAAGAAACACTCTCGTTTACCACCAGTTATGACATATAGCGATACCGATCTAATTAATGGCGAAGACATTGTTGAAGCTTTAGCGGATAACTTCAAAAAAGTTTTTAATAGTGATTAAAATGTAGACGTAAAACAGCTTAACTATTGCAAATTTACTAATAATAGCATCCTAAATAAACCTAAAGTTCTTGAATCTGACATACAAGGTGCCATCAAAAAACTGAAACCGAAGGCTGCTCCAGGTCCGGAAAATATTCCAGCGTATGTTATTAAGGGCTGCAGTGATGTATTGGTGCGTTCACTATGTTATTTATTAAATTTGCCATTAACTCAGTGCCATTTTCCTAGCTTATTAAAATTGTCTGAATGTGATTGTAGAAACTATCGTCCTATATCTATACTATCATGCATAAGTAAAATTTTTGAAAAAGTCTTATATAAATACATCTATATGAGTATATCGCAGCATCAACACGGATTTGTTAGTAAAAAATCTATAACAAGTAACTTACTAAATTTTGTAGAATATGCGCATGAAGCATTTGTTGATAAATCTCAAGTTGCTGCTATATATATGGATTTTCAAAAAGCATTCGATAAAGTAGCTCATAATATAATATTACATAAACTAAAGGTACAATATGGTTTCTCTAAATTGAGTAGAGTAGAGTAGAGTAGAGTTTATTGGTGTTATTGATTATACAATCATTACACAAGTCAGTAAAATACAATGCAAATAATGAAATACAGGTACACAAAATAAAATTAAAAGTACACAAATAAAATTACAAATATACTGATATATGACAACATATCACACTGAAGACAAACATTATAAATAAGGAGTGGAAGTTTACAGATCATAATTATGAAATTCATTCAAGCTATAGAATGCCTTGGAAATAAGAAATTTTTTTATCTTATTTTTGAATTGGTTTAGAGGCAGTATTCTAATTTGGAGAGGTAATTTATTGAAGAAAAAAGGCTCATAGTAATCAGTAGCATGTCTTGATTTTTTTAGTCTGAGATATTCAATAAATAAATTATTATTATTACGTGTGTTGTAAGTATGAATATTAAAAATGTTTACATACTTATGGATGTTTTTTTTGACATAGAGCAAACAGTGAAATATGTATAGACTCGGGACCGTCATGAAGCCAAGGCTAGTAAAATGATTCTTTACATCTTCTCTGTAATTTAAACTGAGTAGGATTCTGACTGCTTTTCTTTGCATACTAAAAATTCTTGCGCAGTGAGAAGAATGACCCCATATTAGTATTCCATAGCTAATGATAGAATTAAAAAGGGCATGATAGGCCATTATAGTTATTTCTTTTGAGGTTGTTTGAGTTAAATTTTTTAAAAGGAATAGGTTTTTAGCTAATTTACTACAAGTGTAATCTACATGTTCGTTCCATTTTAAGGTTGGGTCCAGCATAATTCCTAAAAATTTTACTCTGTTTGGGTTATTTATTTGTTGATGCTTTAAGGTAAATACCATTTTATCAGTCTTGTCCTCATTTAGCTTTAGGGAATTAGCTATAAACCAGTTAAGGGCTAGGTTTTGGGAGGTTTCCATATTGTGTGTAAGAATTTCATAATCACTATTGACATCTATTATGGTAGTGTCATCAGCGAATAGCACGAAGTCACTACACAATCCAGCTGTGGGTAAATCGTTGATGTAAATTAAGAAAAGGATTGGACCAAGCAGAGAGCCCTGTGGCACACCATGATCAATCTTTTCAAGTTCGGAATATTTGTTTTTAAAGTAGGTTTTTTGGTGTCGATCAGTCAGGTAGCTCTTTATTAAACAAAGGCTGTCATGTTGAAAACCATAATAAGTCAGCTTGTCAATTAGTGTCTCGTGAGAGACACAGTCAAAGGCCTTACTTAGGTCACAAAAAGCTGCCCCAACGAATTTTCCTGATTCAAAGCCCTCGACAATGACCTCTATCAAGTCATTTAAGGCATAAGTAGTCGATTTACCTAGTTGAAAGCCGAATTGATGAGAATTTATCAAATTATTTTGTGTAAAAAAATCAGTCATTTGATTTTTTAATAAATATTCTAAATATTTTGAAACCACAGATATTAAAGAGATTGGCCTGAAATTATTTAAGTCCTGGGCAGAACCTTTTTTAAATACGGGTATAACTTTAACGATTTTAAAGCAACTTGGATATATTCCGTTCTTTATACAGATATTGAAAAGTTTAGTTAAAGGAGCAATTAGAATATTTTTAAGGGATTTTATTAATTTAGTGTTCAGGTCATAACAATCTTTGCTATTTTTTGATTTGACATTTTCTATAGCTTCAGCAACCTCCTCGACACTTACTGGTCTAAAATTGAAAGTTAGGTCATTTACCATGATATTAGAATTTCTCAAGAAATCTGCAGAAGTTGTGTCAGGATCGGGTAGATCTTTTATGATGTTAGGAGCAATATTTGTGAAAAACTTGTTGAAGTCACTCGCTTCCAGATTAACTTCGTTATGGGAAGATTTTTTATTTTTTAGTTGTCTGTTGTCATTTACGACATCCCACATGGACTTTACAGAATTCCCGGAATTTAATATGTAATCATCGTTTGCTTTTCTTTTAGATGAGTTAATTTGCTCTCGGTATTTTTTACGATAATCCTTAATTTGTATTAGTAAGTTTGGAGCCTGATATATTTTATACAAGTCCATAAGCAAATGTAGTTTATTTCTCATGTCCCTTAGTTTGTCGTTAAACCAATTTATTTTCTTGCCTCTAAGCATTACTTTTTTAACTGTGGGGAATGCTTGGTTCATGCAGTTCACTAAGATTTGCATAAATTTATTACTTATTTCATCACAGTTTCCTTCTATGTCAATAAAATCCCAACTTTGGTTTTCCAATAGTTGATACATAACACTCAGCCCCTTTTGCGTTATTGGCCTACAGTAATTTATAGTATTTTGAGTTTGTTGTTCACCGATATCTAAGCTGATCTCTAAGGCTTTATGATCTGATATTTTTGGTTCGAAAACATTTGTATAATAATTAATGCTAAATAAAAAATTTACAAAAATATTGTCGAGGCAATTTGTCAGCCTAGTTGCTTCAAAAATAGTTTGTTCAAAACCAAAGGACGTTAAGATGTTTAAAAAAATGTTTGTATTCAGGTCATTAGTATTAAATTTAAAGTTAAAATCGCCGTTAACAATCACTAGTCTACTTGTATTAAATAATATTTGTAGTATTTGATAAATAATGCCAAAAAAACATTCTAGATCGCCATTTGGAGATCTGTAAATTGTTGCAATGATTAAGTTTATTGATAGAATTTCAATTGCAGAAATTTCACAGTCTATTTCTGACGAAAACTTAGTGATGTCACATCTCTCTCTGTATTCTAATTCTTTTTTACAAAATATTATTGTACCTCCATGAATGTGAGTTTTTCTTGTAAACGCTGAGGCCATCTTGTAGTTTTCGATTTTTATGCTCGCTATTTCATCATCATTTAAGAAATGTTCGCAGAAACAAAGGACCTGATAACTCTTCCCGTCAGCTTTTAGAAAACATTCTATTTCACCACATTTATTTTTTAGAGATTGGACATTAAGGACAAGCGTATTGAACTTATTTGTCGAGTTAAAACTTGTCGTATTGCTTACCACATTCACCGCACCCTCTATATTAGTAGTCGTACCCTTACTTGTACTTCCCATCACCTTTATTTGCTATGCTTGCTTTGTCTTCCTTCCTTTCAAGTTTATAATCCTCAGATAGCAGGGGCAGTTTGAATCAGTTACTGGGTGATTTGTCTGTAGGGATTTTCTAAGTTTATTATTTGTTTCAGTACAGTTTATACACTTTGAATAGTTTGAGTTGCACTCAGTTGTTTTGTGGGGACCTGCACAGTTGAAACAGGTTAAATCATTTTCACACTTTGCCGCCGTATGCCCATATCTAGCACATTTGAAGCATCTGACTACTGAGAAGTACTCATGGGCTACACATCTTCTCCAGCCTATGTTAAACTTTTCTAATTGACAAATTTTATTTTTTAAGTTTGTGTCGACACTGAGGATTATGTTTCCTTTGTTGATTTTATCCTTTTGCTTGTATTTAGAGTGCACGGCAAAAATTGAATCATCGGTCACATTCAGTTCGTTTTGATCTCGCAGGGCTTCAATAATTATCTCGTCACTTCCCTCAATGAACTCTTCTTCTACTCCTCGTATTATTATTTTAGGGTTTTTCTGTTTCCCATCAGCTACACTATATTTGGACCCTAGCTCTTGTTCTACTGTTTTTCTAATTTTTTCTTTTGAATTAATATTATTGCAATTGATTATTACTGATCCCTCTTTTCCTTCCTTTATATTTTCTACTGCAATAGCCATGCTTTTGGGATCAATATTTCTTTTTAGATCGTTCTTTGTTGTGGTACTCAATTGTTTTTCCTTTGGTTTAATCACCAGAACTTCACTGTTTTTATTTTTTGTTATATTTGCATATGATGAGTTGCTATTTACAATATCGTTCTTCATCTCCGTTACTACTGTTTCTAAGCAACTATTTTGTTTGGCACTCCTTTCTTCGAACTGCTCCACTTTTTGTGTTAGCACCTTCATATTTACTGAAAACATGTCTATTTTTTCATTTTGTTGTTTAATGACTGTTCTGAGTTTCTTCATTTCGTCCATTACCTCTTTGTTGATGCTTAGTATTTCGGTACATATCTTACAATAAAATTTCATTGTTCTTTGTTTTTTTAATTCCAAACATTTCACTTCAGATGCTGATAATTTTGAACAGTTTGAACATATTTTTCTTTGACACTGGTCACATGACCATAATTGATCACTATCATCGGTTTTTTTACATGTCACACACACCGCCATCGATTTTTATCCCTCAAAATTTATTTGGGCTACTGAGTATGTAGATAGTTTATGTTGATATATTATTTTTTTATTGAGCCACTAAAAACTCTGACACCTTATCAGAGTTTTTTTTTTTTTGAAAATAGATTTGTGTTTGTTTATTGAGTCATACTTACGTCATCGTCAACAAATAGTGTTTTACAGTGATTATAGTTCATTGACATATACTCCTACATCAGGTGTGCCGCAAGGTTCTAATTTGGGCCCACTCTTGTTTATTCTCTTTGTGAATGATATAACAACGATTATCCAACATTCTGAAATTCGACTATTTGCTGATGAAATTATTTTTAAAAATAAAGAACGTTGATGACTGCAAGAAACTAAAAATTGATGTACATAAAATATACAAATGGTCTGAAATCAACATGTTACCCCTAAATATTTCCAAATGTAGTACAATGACGTATTCCTTTAAAAGTTCTGAAAATAATATTAGCTTTAATTACATAATGAATAACGACCCATTAAAAAGAGTGGGGATGTAAAAGACCTAGGTATATATATGGATTCCAAATTAAAATTCGACAAACACGTTGAAAATTTAACGAAAGAAGATTACAAAAGAAACGGGTTCCTAATCAGAAACTGCAAAGATTTTAAGGATGTTAAAACTTATGTTACACTCTTCAATGTTTTAATAAGACCTAAACTTGAATATGCATGTGTCATATGGCATCCGTACTATTCTATATATCATCGTGATATAGAAAAAATTCAAAGCAAATTTTACCAATTTGCAAATTTTTGCTTAAAGTTGCACAATTTATATGAATATAATATATCAGAGCATATAAGGTATTACATTAAACTGTGGTATTTTGTGACAAATTGTGTACAACTAATTACACCAAATATTCTCCCATCAACCATATGATGATATTATACAACAGAGTTCAATTTTTAGAGTGTGATGTTTTTCATGACAGTTTTGGCAGGTATAAGAATAATTTAAAGGTTTATTATCAAGGCTTATAATAATTTGGTTTTAATTTATTTAATATATTATAGTACTGGATTCAATGTCAAGTGTTTATTGTAATATTTCACTATAAAATAATTTACGTTCTAAGATAAAATTAATTATAATTTAAGAATTAATTATTTCTCTCACTACTAAGTTTGTACATAGAGGTTGGCCGCGAGTAAGGTAGTGGCAGCGTTGTGCGATGAGCAGGGGGCGTCAGCCGTAAACGAACACTTTATGGTTCGAGGCCGACGCTCCTTGTTCGTCGTGCGACGCTGTGCGCTCTGTCCGTGTGGCAATAGCGGCGAGTTTCTATTTATTATATTTATGTATGTGTCTATGTATTTCTTCTATTTCTTCTTACAGCTCTGTAATTGGGAACACCGTTCCTGTAGAGTGGTGATCAATAAATAAATAAATAATTTGATGCGAATAAAATAAATATATTAAAAAAATAAATATAGTGCACAGGAAAAAATCAGTCATTTTTATGTTTAATTTGAAAATTGCGTACAAACAAATGGCTGATTCATTACTTTATAAAATAATTAGATTATAAAAATAAATAGTGTACAAAAAAATTGAAGCAAAAGTAAAAGATTTATTGCAAAATTTTAGCATTCACGTTGAAAATAAAGTATGGGTGATAACACGCAGATTTTTCCGGCCTTTCCCAATTTTCCAGGGCAATAACAATTAACCAGTTGTTAACATTTCATCGAGTTACCCCAGACTTAAAAAATGAAGATTTTATATTCTATTAATATTGTCTAGAAGCCGAGATATTGTAAAATTTTCATGCGCGTATCCATAATGGCCCCGTCACCTAGATGTTATTTATTGTCATTTACTACCATTATTGCAAAAGTTTTCAAAAACATTTATAAAATAGTGCAAAAAGAGAGTTTTTCGCCATTACCTCGATAATTTATCGATTTTAACTCATAAAAAATGAAATTAAAGGTCTTTTTAATACCTACAACCTTTATTAATATAACTTTTCTCTAAAATGTAATTGGAATATTCTGGGTTTTCAGACTTTGGTCGTTGTTTATAAAAAATAGGGCAAATCTGGCTGTACGTCTGTTCGTATTTATTATTACTAACACCCCCCCCCCCCCCCTATGACTTACAAACAACTTCAAATACCTGTAATAAATTAAATCAACTGTTTTTTTTATACACAAGCGGTATATTGTTTGATTTATGATGTCATGTTATTAGACTTCCACAATTATTTTGTGTTTTTTTAATTGTAAAGACCTGCACTATTGCAGTCGTTGCATGAACAGCATGTTTATTGACTGGGTGGTTGGACACATATAAATGTGAGAATGTTTCTTATGGTTAGGGTCAAATATTTTAGTGGTAATTTCCAATATAATAATATATGTACTTACTTGCCAAGTTCCAAGACCCAACGAAGGGAAAGGTAAGTTATTATTTAATGTAATATTTGGTACTTTTGCCATATCGATTTAAAATAGTACTTGTCCAACAAAATTTCTTTATATACTGAATATGAGCAATATATCGAAAACTTATCAGATATCTTAAGTATATCCCTATCTATGCTATCTCAACTTATGACATGGCATTTTTCTGAGAGATATAATTCATGTAATTATTAAAATCCTTGTACTACAACACGTTATTTTATGTGTAACTTATTAATTAAATTCTACTTTATACGGAGGTATTTGTAATACTTCCAAAATATACAACTATATTACGGGCGTTGAATAAGCAGGGACATTTTTTTCAAATTGTTTTCTTCGCAAGACCATAGGCGCTGGAACGATAGGGGCTAGGGAACGTTAGTGCCCACGGCCCATCTTACCGTGGGAGCGCAGCTGCCAGGACCAAAAATATCGGATTAAGAAACTATCAAATAGTAGTGATTTTCATTTGTCATTCGATTTTAAATGTCAAGTAAATTTAGGTAAGAAAAAACATAAATTAACATTAAACTAGCAAAGAGAAATTTCTATAATACATGGAAAATCATTAATTTCAAATTAGTTAGAACAATTAACGCAGATAATAAAATAATACGTAGATGCGATGGTAACTCGGTTCCTAAACCAGTTGAAATTTCCAATATATTTGCCAACCATTTCTCTTATATTGCGGAACTTAATATACTTATCAGTTTGGTCCAAATTTAGCGTTGTCATGCACAACTTTTTTTTTAATAATAAGCTTGTACCTTTTCTTTCAGAACGTATCACGAAGCGGGATATTACTGAAACTATTAGCTAAATGAAAAACAAAAAATCATCTGGGATAGCATTGTGGTTAAAAACTCTTTTGTTATCGTTGAAAATAGGAGGAATATTTTCCGTTAGTGTTTTTATGGAGTTGATAAAAACGTTATTGAACGCATTTGCAGCACTTTGCAAGTTGATTATGTCAATCCATCCAAGTTTTTAGGAAGTTCCTTTTTATCATTATTATTCTTGATGATTGACCAGGCTGTTTTTGATTTTTAATCGAATTAAGAAATTTAACTTCATAATAATTTGTTTAGCCTGTTCAATTTTAACACGATTTTTAAAAATTATTTTATACCCAAGATAAACTTCGTTATCTTCTGATAATTTGTAGGTTTTGTGCAAGTATCTTAGGAATACTCCTTCATTTATAATTTCGTTTGTGATCCACTGTTTATAATTTTTATTTTCATTTTTTTTTTTGATTTTATATAATTCTACCTGAAAAGCCCTTATCCATCAGTTCCAGGAAGGCATAATAAAAGTTAGTGAAAGTAGTCTCACAACTTTGCTCTTTAGCCATAAAATTCCAATTTTCTTGCGATAATAAATATTTGAAATGATCTAAATTGTCTACGTTATTAAAAAATCGTTTGAGTTGATAAGCGCTCTCTTCTTCATTTATTTATTCATTTATTTATTTGGTAATGCACTCAACAGGCAAGCCCTATTACAGAGTGGTATGGTACATTTGATATTTACATTAACCTAGAACTAACTTAATACTAGCTTAATTTAACATAATATTAAAAAGTAATGGTTTAAAACAATGAATTTAACATGGTTTTTAGTTTCTTTTATACTGATGTCAAATATATCACAGTTGTCTTGGATCGTATATAGTTACTACATATTCTGTGGAGAGGGGAATTGATTTGATAATTTGTACCTGCTAGCTCTAAGTGGAAAGTTCTATAAATTCTAGTAGGATAGTGGGGGACACTTAAACTTATCATGGGCAGGAAACTACTATCGTCTACATTGCCATGTAACAATTTATGTAAGTATCCAATATGCCCGTATTTTCGTATTTGTGTTATGATTGCAACATAAAGTAATTAATTGCATGAAGTAATCAGATTAATCCGAATATATTATTTGTGGTTTAATGAGTTTTTATCGACATTTGAAAAATATTATCGATGGTGGTTTTCGATTCCCCTTGTATACGTGTAAAGTTTGTTATACATTTATTTAACTCAACAAGGTTAAAAATGTTACGAAATTTTTTTGCGTTAATATCCTCAACACTACCGTCAAAGTTAAAATTAAAATCTTCACAAAGAAAAGTGGGAGAGTTGCTGATAACGATAGAATTTAACAGCATATCCATTTTGGCTATAAAATACTCTGCATGCGTAGCTCTACTAGACGGAGATCTATAGAAACAGCCTTGATACAACTATCCACCGAGAGAATTTCAATTAAAGCGTATTCAAATAACATTTCAATTTTTTCCACATTAGAAGCCTTTATCTTAAAATTAAGCTCATTTTTGATAAATATTGCGACCCCACCGAATTTATGGTTTTCTCTGCAGAAATAATCTGTTAACTTATACATTTCTAAATTTATAGCAAAAATTTCCCTTTCATTATAATTGAATTCGGATATACAGACAATTTCTGGAAAGTCTAATAGTTCAAACAATTCTAATTTATTACGAAGACTTCTTACATTTAAGTGACAAGTTCTTAGACTATTTAAAGTTATATCATTATTACTGGGCAATGGGTAGGCGTAACTGGAGTAATAGGAAAATTAGTAGCATTTGCTATGGAGTTGTTGATTCCGAGGCCGCTGCAGGGAAATATCGTGCCTTAGGAAAGTTGAAGCGATTTACGACGGCTCCTTCAGGCTAGATTTCAGGATCATAAACATCCTTGACATGTGCAATTGGGAATGATACTATAAAAGAACAAGTGTATTGGTTTTGGTTTAATTCTTTGTACTAGAAGTTAATATGAGGTGCGGTTTCTTCTAGACATTCTTTCAAATTTTTAGTGGAAGTACTAGGGTTTAACCTCCTATAGACATGCAGGTAACCCAATTTATGTACCGCACTGACTTTCGTAACGTTTTTATTGGTTCCAATAACAGGCTTTCTGCGATTTGTGTATGGCTTATTCCGGTTTAGATGTAAACGGTGTTTGAGCGCTGGCGCTGGTTGTTGACTCGGTGAAGTAGAGTCATTTTTACTTAGCGGTTTAACATTAGGAGTTTTTACAGGATTTCTTAGTGCCTTATCGGCGTAGGAAACTGCTGCAGAACTACTACCTGGTTTTTGTAGAGTTGAGCTATTTGGGTTACCACCAACAGATGTCTCAGTAGTTTGTTCACTCTTGCTTGTTATACCACTAACAGGTGGAGTTATATTATGGGCCATGATTACTTTTCTACATCCGCTACTCGAACCACAGCTTTTCTTGCAATTGCAGAATATCGCATTGAGTTCTTCTGATGCTGGTGATAATAATGTTGTTGTCGGTTCCAGTGTTTCATTTTGCAATACCAATAACCCCATTCCTGGGGTTCTAAATCAGTCCCGCATTGTAATCCTAATCCCTAATCGTATTCCGAATTTGTAGAGAATTTTTTGCTCTACAACTTTTCTAATAACTCCAAATGTCACTTATCACAAAGGAAACAAGATATTTATAAAAAAACCGGTTTCTGCGACATTTGACCTTGAATATCTTGACTCGCGTACACGAGATTCTATGAGACTTTTGAGCTAACTTATAAAATGTCAAAACAAAGATTTATACAAGTATATAGCTTATTATCTTTCATTTCGAGGTTTACTCCTCTTTTCACTTTATATGATTGTATTATTGAATTATTGAAAACTGATAATATGCATAAAAATACTGTTCAATTACAATCATTGTGTTTTTGATATTATACATATTTTTTTTTGTGTCAGAAGTGATTCATTATTGAAGAAGGAAAATATGATGAAGAAATTCAGTACATCTGTTATGTCAGTAATTCAAGATTTAACTGAAATATTTAACTTTCTAGTTTAATTGGAAAACGTCGGAAATCGACAACTTTGGATTTAATTGTAGTGCCCTTACATTGAAATATAAAAATTATTAATTGTGTCCTTTGCAACTGTAACAATAGAAGGATTTGCTTGCACTCAACTTGTTTCTGTTGTAATTGTTATAATTCAAGCGCTCTCGACATAATAAGGAGGGTAAATGAGGAGAATTTTGCCTGTTGGAGAACTAACCAGTCTGAAAAATAATGATCTTATATTAAAATATTTCCATACCTACTTGATCATAAAGTGCAAAGCGGGGCAGAGTACAAAAATTATAGATAATTTGATGATTGTATTTTTAAACTCGAAATAATTGGATTAGGACGTTGACGATTCCTGAAAACACTTGATTATTGGTCATTATATAAATGAACAATGACGGAACCCAGGTACAATGAATAGATTTGAATTATTTTTTTAAATGTCTAATACCATAAACTAAAAAGTTTAACCATTGAAAATTACCGCAATTTCGAAAATCCGTAAATAAAAAAAAATCATAAATCTCAACGAAATATAGAATTATCGGAATTTTTAAATATTTCTTTTAAGAAAATGATTGTTATAGTTTTCGGGATTGTTTATAAAGAATTTTTAAAAAATGAAGATTTTTAAAATTAATTTGAAGATGGCAGAAGCTCCAAAAAGTGAAATTAATTAAAGAAACATTAAATAATACAAGCACATTAGTTTTTCATAGAAAATAATGTACTAACAACTTATGCTAAATAATAATTAATAAATTTTTGCGGATACCGTGGCTTTGATTTGAAAAAAATATATTTCTTTATGAGGAGGTGTTAAAGCTGTTAATAAAACTAACACATCAATACCTTCACTAACAACATTTTCTGATTAAATATTAATTGCCGTTTGTATGATTAATGTGTCAGCATCACCATCTGCTTGACACGAGAAAATATTGTTATCAGCTAGTTTCTTCCTTAACATTTCGATGAAGTTGTTTTTGTTGTTGCTGTTTGCAAGGAACTTATCTTGGTGAATTTTTAAAGGCATATTTTCATCAAAAATTAAATCGGTTGTGGCATTTTTTCAATGATCGACGATATCTTTCAGCTGATTTAGTGTAATGGAGTAGTAGCAGCTGACGTCACAATCATGCTGCAACTTCAGTTCAGTGGACTCGAAAGTTTTTGTGATATTTAGTCATTTAATTATACCAAGTTTTAAGGTATTTTAGAGCTATTTAAAAAGCTTATTTTGTGTAAAATTAATTATTAGTGTTCCCTTTTACTATACGTTTGGTGATTTGTTGAACTGGCTTTAATTTTGTGTTTTATTTGCGTTTTTTAACCGACGTGTTTTTCCGTACTGTCAAAAGGTTTTTATTTTCGTAATGGTGAGTTTATTTTAACAATTAGGAATATTAAATTTGCTGAAATTTGATCTATACACTTCATTTTAGGAGTCACCCAATTATATTTCTTAGTTAGAGTACATTAACGGTGTTGATCCATATATAGTCCAGGCAAGAATTCAAGTGATGCACGTCACAGATCGATTCTATAAATAAGACAATACTGCTAAGAGTCATGAAGCCCCATTAAACTGTACCTATGTCTGAAAAAAGCTTAATAAGTGGGTGTCAAGAATTACTCTTTTTAATGTAATTAATGATTAAAAATTATGTTAGTATTAAAATTTCTTTAATGAGATCACTCGTGACGTGCATCGCTTGAATTCTTGCCTCAACTTTAGTATAAAAGTAGAAGATTTAACTGCATCGCTAAATGATATCCCAAAAATTTCTAAAACTGTGGTGATGGATTATATGTTATTTCGAACGAGCCCTACGACCATGATGACCAAGTTAGATGCCTTTGCTCAGCTTGCCTGTAAATGGATAGACTTTCTGGATACAAAAAAAATTAGCAAGCGATATCTCGTTGGTGAAGTAAGTTAGATTCTATATGAATAATATGAAATTCAAAGTTTATTACCAAAGTATACTGTTTGAGTCTGTAATGTCTAATCACAAATTACTGCTTTTCAACATTTGTACAATATTAAATTAGATTAAGAATGAATGTAATTTTTGTTTTAGGTTAGGCATTCTCAAAGATTATCAGAAGTACCGTTTAAGCCATGGATTGTTTTATGAGGATACGTCTAGGACGGATATATTGGCTTATTGAATAGAACTCAGTAACAAGAACATCGATATGGCTGTAGTATTAAAAAACAAGGCCAGATGCTTAGAGTATGCAGTGCGCTTTGGCATTTCACAAAGATTTTTATGTAATCTATATACATTTGTAAATTATACAGTTATGATATTTAAGAAGCTAATGGCTTTATATAATGTATATACAGATGTATGTTTCCTAAGTTTACATGTAGAATATGTTAATAAAAACAACAAAACCACTATGTATTGCTATAAAATAAAATATTTTGCTTTATGCTGCTCTATCTACATTTAATATATTCATCGTTTTTTTCTTCCTGAATTTAAAAATGTTCAGATACATTGAAAATGCAACGAAGTTTTTCAAAAAGTTAGGGTTTTATTTTTCATTCTTCCATGTATTTTGCATTGTTTAGTACACTCAGTTTAAAATATGATTTGATCTTAAAACCTACCTTCATTTATCAACCCAAAACTATGTCTATTCGCACGTTACAGGAGGAGGATGTAATTAATAACCATACAACTACATATTCAATCAGTTTTATTTGTGTTATTAACAATACTTTTTTACACAAGTCAATATAATAGAATACATGTTAAAATAATATGTAAAGCATACTAAAAAAAAACGTTACATATCACCTTAAGAATAATCTACACTTTAAGTGAAATTTTAAGAACATTTATGCATCCTATTTTGATTAAATAGGCAAATTCACTGTCAACATTGCAATATTATGTTATAAATCATGTAGAAACTATTATATAGGTACCCATAGCAAAATGTTTGGAAATTATTCTTGCATTTTTTATTTTCGATTCGAGAAAATCATCTCTACAGAACGCTGCTGGGCGGAGTATGTATTCCTATTCTTGCAAGTTCTACTTGTCGTCTGGTTTGAGCAGATGGAAATCTCAAAAATCTGACTGTTCTTTTTCGATTCCATCGATTAGTGCACACAACAGCCGTCATCGACATTCTGTTTCTAAAATGGTAACAAATTCAAACTCATTAGAAACTTTTGAGCTTGAAGTACAACCCTGCCAAAAACTACTCATAGGCACAGATAAAAATAAAGCTATAAGATTCTATGAGGCCGATATCAGTTTTTGAACGAAATTAGTCGATTCCACATACAGTCATATCAATAACCATAAAAATTCCAAGAGATATTCTTCCTCAATATGACGGGAAGTCGTTGTGCAATAGAATGGCATAGAAACTCATATGTAAAACTGTTTCATGATCTACGTAGATCTTGTCCATGCTTATAGAAAAGTATATATTTTAAATTACTTTGGAAATATTTCTATGTGCCATTTTTGGCAGGGAATTAATAATATTGTCAGAAAATATAAATTTCACAGTAATGGATATTAATCTTTTATAAAACCATCAATATTAGTAAATAGAAATGACTACTATCTAACCCATTATATTATATGTCAATATTGGCTTATACCAAATCTATGAATACATATATTAAATGAATATTTAAGCAAATAAGTCATACAATATACCTACTTAACAAAAAAAACCGAAAAACAAAATTATTACCGTTAATAGTGCTTATTTTTATAATTTACGAGTTATCAGGGGTGTCAACAAACCTGACATCAAATTTTCTTTTTCAACAACAGCATTGATACGATATATATAGAAATTTCTCTCAAACTAGGCTTTTAAAAAAACATCGATAAATGTCACCACACAAATTTGATATTAAAATTATGCGCCAGTAATATTTAAATCCATCACAAACTAAGACGTACTCTTATGTCAAATTCTTCAAAGTCCACTGAACCGTTTTCAGGCTGTCAAATGCTGACGTCACTGCTACTACTCCATTGATGTTGCGATATCCGTCGAAAAACGACAACAATATTGTTTCCATAATTATTTCTTAAATATCGTAAGTAATGATTGCATATTGTATCAAAATTTTCATCAAATTCATTCATTCTAATTTTCATCTAATTGTCATTTACAACGATGTAATAACATACGAAAATGTATTATTATTATCTACACTAATATTGCTGTCTTCTTATATACTTTATATAGAAATTAAATAATTTTCGAGAGAAAAAAGGAAAATAGCTGTAAAAGGTGTATACGATACTAGAAGTAACGTCATTTTAATTTCAAAATCATTAGCGGAAAGTTTCAAAGGGTAAACTTTTTACTTTTTAGTTTAAGAAATTTAAAAAACCCGGAAACATTTTAATCTATTCATTATAGCTGGGTTCCGAGGTATAAACATAATAGAGCTGGACTATGAAGAAACTCTCAAATTTTTTTCTTTTATTTTTCGCCCAACTAAATTTTCGGTCTAATCTATTTAACATTGCCTTAGATTGGGGCCTCCAAGGTAAATAAACGATTTCTCTAAAGCTCTAATATGATACAAATCAGAACAAAAATTTACTAAACTGAACGATCCAGATTAGTAAAAAATAATATTAAATAACCCGTGCAATATAAGAGAAAATGTTCCCTCGTATTCGCAAGAAAAATTCATATGTAGAAAATTTGCGATAAAATTGTTCGAGTATCTTTCCATTCTCCACATTTATTCTAAATGTTTTTAGTCGATAAATCACACAAACCGCTCTTATGCTTTATCTTAATATTGATAAAAATCGACGGCGATACTAAACGTCCTTAAAACGACAGCACTAGGCGATCTGGAAGATTTCAGCCATTTCTCCTGAGTACTCAGTGAACTTCATTGTCCATTTGCGCGGAACGTGCTCACTAAGAGTGCAGATGCCCATTTTAACTCACCAAGCCGTCTCGAATATTGAAAAGGTCCATTTGGTCACTTTACTATGGACTTTGTCATCTCAATTGTCGGCAATATATGAGAGATTCTGCACGTAAGGTATATTTTATCTGAAATCGCTTTAACTTACCTAAAAATCGAACAAGTTTTCTTTACTCTTTTGCGTACGAGGGCGTATTTATATTTAACTCGAAAGACTTACCACCACATATTAAGATACATCTTCAAATCAACAGGTCCGTCTCATTTATGACTTCATTTGACATGCAATTGCCAGGCTGAGCGCTTTCAGTGTCCTTGCAGAGATGCAAATCTATGAAAGACTTCTTGGAGAATATACTCACTACCATTGAAAGTACTTGTCCGTCATTACCAGTAATATTGTATTATTACATGTTTACGCTCTTTAGTGAACATCCCAAACGTAGATTCAATAATTGGAACACGGCAATCACTAATTTATTTAACGACTAATTACAATATTATCGTATAGTCTAAGTAAGGAGTTACCTGCCCTCAAAAAACGCAACAGAAACTTTATGACATAATAATTATTATCGCCGCGGGCCATGCGGCATGCCTGTCATCAAACGACCCGACACATTAAAAATCTATAAAGGTAAGCAAGTCAATTGCGGTCGAGACAGCACAAAGAGTGATGGTATTTTAATGAGGTCGTAAAGTTTTTGTTGCGTTTTTATGTGCCGGGCACTGATTACTTCAACTATACTATTATTTTTTTTAATTTCCAGATACGCAGTAATCGCAGTATCACATAATTAAGAGGAACTTTTCAACACCTCGTTTTATCATATGTCGCATATATACAATACATACATACAGACAGATGAAACACAAACCTCCTTATGTAAAACTATTGTTTTAACAATCTGTTTCTCAACAGCCCAAACCTTAAACGGTTAATCAAAGTTCCCTTATCTGATATTACATTGAAATTACCATTTTGCATCACTCTGAACACGTCATTTCAATAAACAATGAAAAATTCGTGACAATTACGGAAAAATCGATCTTGAAAATATCTTTGTTTTGGTTTTTCCCAATTTTGACAATGTTTTTCCACAGTGACAGTATGATTTTTTTCATACCATCTTAAAGTATTTTTAAAAATCAAAATTTCGTTCACCAACTTTTTTGATTGAAAATTAGGATTTTTTTTTCAAATTAAATTCGCATAAAATCAAAAAATAAGAATTTCGTTTCAAAAAAATTGCAGCTTATTTGAGACATAACAATATCCATTGTCACCAAATTCTATTAAAATTGAATTATTTCTGTGGGCGATAGAAATAAAAAATCAAAAAATTGATATTTGACGTTTCTTTTAATAGTTTTGAAGTTATGTTGAAAAATTAGAGAAAGAATATAAGAATACATGTGGTAGATCTTTTAATTATCTACAACTTTTACATTTAACTTTTTTCGATAGAATATGTCTAGTTTTCCCGGAAATCGTAAAAAATCATGTTTCACCCCTAAAAGCACACCTTTCTTCACCCCCACCCTACTTCCGGTTATTTGTTGGGGTCCAATCGATTTTCCCTCATTCATATACTATTAACCCTAAATTTTCCGACCATCCATATATTACTAAGGATTTTGTCGACTTTTGGCCTCTGAAAAACAGGTTCGTGACTAGATTAGTAGTCGGGAAAAATATTTTAAATTTGTTCAGCTCATTTCACTCCTTGTTAAAAGCCAAATAAATTGTCTTTATGCTTTTTTCGATAAACCCAACGGTTATTGAAATAATTTAAGGTTTTTAATTTTTCAGTTGACAAAGGAAATTAGAGTGTTCCCATCACATTTACAGGATAATAGTTGAGTAATTCAGTTTCTTTATTTTTTCCAAGTAATAGAGCCAAGGTAGAGTGAAACAGAATGATCGATTTAGTAGAGCTTATTAATCGCAGGAAGAAGTGTAAAAATTACGGGAAGGACATTAATTTGTGCATCTTCCGTCAAAAAGTGAAGCGAGGTTTAAACTTGCGTTCAAGTTAAAATGGAATATAGAACATCATAAATGCTTCTAACCACATTGGAGATGCTGTTTTGCAAAGTATTGATGATGAAAACAGCATAAAATATCATATGACTTGCTACAGGCCCTACATATTTAAGTGAAGAATAGTTGAAGAGATACAAGAAAAAGTTGAATCAAGCACCGCAGAAGTGGATGGTGCCAGCTCCCTAGAACAACGTTCAAGAAAAAGGGATCCCAATCTAGCGGACCACAATTTAAATCGTATGTAGTCTGTAACTAAATAAAACTAAAGGGAGACTCCAAACACCGGATTTATGAGGAATTCGGAGCAGAGCAACCACTTAAATCCTCTCTGTTTTATCTCGATGCAGTTTTTAATCCAATAAGAACATCATAAGATGTAAACAGAGTTTTTGTTACTGACATCCATTTTTACAAAAACCGCATCAAGAAGTATATAATTATGAGAAGGGTAGTGAAAAAGATGCAGCTAAAGAAGTTGCTGATTCGGAAAGTCTCAGAGAATTTTTTAAGCAATTCTTGGTAACAGTGGATCTTGAATGCAGAGGAAAACTGAAAAATTTACTTATAGAGCAACTTACTTACTTACTCAATGGATTCTTCTGTATCACAGACGGTGTTTTTCAATAAAATAAGTGCAGGTAACTTAGCTGACGAAATTCGCGACTGTTCTGAGATATTGCGCAGTGATATTAAAAATTTTGATTTTAGTTTAGAAGATACAGACGGTAATGCAAATGATTTATATCAATCTCTGACGGGGCTAAAAAACAAAGTACCAAAGTCCTGGTCAAAATTTTGCTTTGCTTAAATAAACCAAAGCAAAGATGGGAAGGATCATCCTTCCTATCAGGCTTCTAGACAAGTTCAGTTAAAATGTTATACAGTGTTCCAGACACTGTTTTATCTGATACACAATGGTGGTAATAATACATCTCTCCGTGTTGGACTGGCACAAAGAATTCATGAAATGACTCTGTCCAAATTGTTACTCCAGATCGTGAATCATCTTGGCGTTACAGTCAGTTATGATGCATTGGGGAGGCATAACGTGTTACTTGCTTCAAGAATTCTGAGCAATTCAGTGGGAGAGGCGTGTCTCTTCCCAAAGAAATCAAAGTAAACATTCCAATAAGAACAGCAATGGACAATTTTGGCCATCAAGAGCATACTCTTTCTGGGATTTGAGGTAGTCATGACTGGGTTGGTCATATTTCAAAATGGAAAACAAAATATTACCAGTCAACAGAGACGATTTGAGATAGAAGGGATGGGTTCCCTTCATATTCTTCATCCATGCCAAAAACTGAAGTATTACAAGTGCTCAAAGCAAAGAGGAGCAATAAATAACCATGTGAAAGCAGCAATGGTTTACCAGCAACGGCTTTTAAACATGGTGTCTATTGAATTTTATTACATGAGTCTATTAAGAAGGACACTAGTAGTTAGTGTAGTAGCATGAGACAATTTTTAGTTGTTTCATGCTATTTTTCCATCTACTAGTGTCCCTCTTAAAAGAATCACGTAAAAAAATTTAACGGACATCAACAAACAATGGAGAAATGATTTTTTGTATTTTAGGGGTGTCTCTCTTAACAGACTCCGTAAAAAAATCAACAGACATCAACAAACAATGGAGAAATTATTTTTCTTGTATTTTGGGGGTGGCCTGCACGGAAAATTGTCTCATGCTACTACACTAACTACTATTGTCCTTCCCAATAGACTCACATAATAAAATTCAATAGACATCATTTTTAAAAACCGTTGCTGGTAAACCGTTGCTGTTTTCGCACAGGTGAAATAAATTAATATTTTGTAGAAGCACGGAAACCTGATCCTGACGTGGTAGCTAGAGTGCGTTCAACAATATGCTGTCAAATACAGATATTATAATGACCACTACAGCTTTTACACCCATTCTACCATATCCTGCAACTCAATTAAGTGCAATACATAATTGTATGAAAAACATCCAAGACTGCTCGACAACAGTAAATCAAAAAACAGGATCTCTGTGGGCTGATGAAGGCGTATATAGAATAGGTAGAGAAATAAAACTGCTACAGCCAGAAGAGTTTTCGAACATATTTCTTGGCTTATGAGATTTTCGTCTAGCATAGGAAGTTATGGCATGTATTGGAAAATATTTAGCAGGAGGTGGAGTTGAAAACATTTTTATTGAAACGGAACATTTGATCCAAAGATTGTTGAGGGTGTATTCGCTGGAAAGCTTTATTTTCGTGCCATGAGAGGTTTTCCATGCTAGCTGAAGCTTTACATATACATGTAAGGGCAAAATATTACCTTTTAATAAGGAATAGACCGAAAAAAAAAAATTAAAATTAGATCATCATATACGTTAAAATAAAATTTAGCAAAATTTTAAATATGGCAGCCAAACGACCATACTTTGGACCGTGTGACCACTCCTATAGGTATGTAATATGGCCCCACAATCAAACTTAAGGGACATAAGAGCATACACGTGACATGAGCTAGCTCCTTTACTACAATATAATAGCGTACGTCTTTCAAAATTAACGAGGTAAAGATGTATTTCATCAGCCACCACTCTGTAATCATCCATGTCTAATAGTATTGCGAGAATTAGAAATTTACAAGGCACAATAATGGAGCTTGATAAAGGGTCTCTTGTAGCGCCCGCGGCGCACGGGATCAGGAAGTGTGCAGAAGTGGTAATAAACCTATTTCCTTCAGTTATATAGCTGCTAGTAGAAGGATAAGCTGTTGATAAGCAAGATATATCCAGGATAATAAGCGTTATGAGTAAATTGAATAACTCGGAGATATAGTTGACAACATCCGCGCTAAGGGCAACACGATTCCGCACTTAATGCGGAACACGCCTCGCGAGGACAACCTACATCAAAGTAACCCTTTGCTCATCAGTTCTGAGACTCGTGGCCCCTCACCGCTTCGGTGACTGTCTCCGGCCTTTACCTATATGAAGTTTTAACAAGAATAATCAAATTTTCATGGTTAGCTGAAAGATTAAAGCGCGTGATTGCCATTAGATGCTCTCAGAGAGAGGCTTCTAAATAACGAAACGGAAAAATGCGAGATGGGGGGAAACGTCGAATGTTCTTTAAAATGACACATACATCATAATGGTCATTCTTTTAAATTACCTTTTCTTTGCCATTTATCTAGAAACCACTGAAATATAGATTCGTAAAAATTTCTACTATGTAACGTTGAATTAGGATTCAAACATATATTTTTGTATATAAGAATTTAAACTTTAAAGTGAATAAGGCTACATTTTGTTTTTTTAAATGATTGCAGTAAGGTACCTCAGAGAGAAAAAATTTCTGGCACTCCTCTAATTTTGGTGGCATTAGGTTAGAGTAAGTGATTGTGTTTACATATTGTTGGTTCAAATAAAAGTAATCTGGAAACATTCTTGTTTACGATGCATTTTATTCATACGAACAATATTATCTTACTTATACTTATGAAGGAAGAACTTATTTTTAAATAAATAAGAATCCTCTATCCATTCTTTTTCGTCAGCTGTCATATTTCACTGGGGGAAAAATTTTGTTATCAACATTGAGAAAGGAAACTGTTTCTGTTGTCATTTCATTTATTAATTCTAGGTTTATTTACTTTATGGGAAAATATTATTTAAGATTGGGATTTATACATACGGAATTTCATTTTAATGTTTGTTTTAATATTTCCATGGCTAGAATTATGTTCTGTGTCGTTATAATTTTAAAAGTAAGTGCGCGCACGTCTTTAGGGATTTTGGGTAATTTAGGATGAAATGTTAAGCTGTGATTGATGTTCGAGAACATGTGGTTGAGGAAAAGCACAAGCCATATTTTAGGTTATTCTTTGTTCAGCGTCGCGTCGTTTGCCGTTAATACGAGATTTTCCAGATTTTTTTTGTTAAATGCTTTTAGAGCAAATCTTTCTTAGTTTTGGGAATCATCCTGGAAATCTTAAATTTAGAAGTGCCTCTTTAAATGGTGAGCTGTTTGAAGCCGATTACATTTGTGGAACTTCTAGAAAGGCCTTTGTTTTTTTTTGTGCGCCCAAGCCATTTTGTTGGGTAAGGATGCTTTGCAAATTTTCCTAGAAATACCAAATTCTAAAGCGCTAATCCTTGTTATAGGCAAATTTTGTATGGCTGTAAGACTACTCCAAGTCTTACTGTAAATTGTAAAGTCAGGTTTTGGCAGTTAAGATGATTTTTCCTTGTGCCTATCTACAATATACTTTCTATGGAATGGAGACTTCTACGAGCAGAAGCAAGGAGCAGCCATGTGATCACCACTTTCACCTGTGATAGCCAACCTATTCATGGAAGCTTTTGAAAAGGAAGTTATATGCTGCAGCGAGAATAAACCAAAGTGCTGGCTACGCTACGTAGACGATACATTCATCATATGGCCACATGGAGAATTATCTTTATCTGTTTTCTTCGACCGTTTGAATAAACAGCATCCAAGTATCAAATTTACAATGGAGACCGAGCAAGATGGAGCTTTACCTTTCTTGGATGTATTAGTAAAAAAGTCACACAATGGCAAGCTGGCCCACGGTGTCTACAGAAAAAAAACGCACACCGATCGTTACCTACATGCGACATCTCACCACCATCCACAACAGAAGAGAGCGTTAATTAGAACCTTGGTCCACAGAGCCAACACAATATGCGAGGACGATAACAAACCCTAGGAATTACAGAATGTCCAACAAGCTTTAGAGAAGAACGGATACAGTCAAAATAATATACAACGAATAGTAAATAACCAGAGGAGAACTACAGAAGAAGAACAGCAACAACCAACAACGTATGCATGCCTACCCTACGTCACGGAAGTCACAGATAGGCTGAAGAAGATTTTATTCAAAAAGAAAGTAGGTGTACGGTTTCGAACAGTGAAGAAAATACACCAGATGCTTCCCTCAGTCCAAGACCCTGTCCCCAAACTGTTATCAAAAAGTGTTTACCAGTTGAAGTACACGTGGTAAGAGCTACATCGGACAAACAGGACGGAGTATCCAGTGCAGAATCCAAAGAACACCAGAGAAATACCAGATTTGGATACACGGATAGGTCGGCGATAGCAGAACATGTCCATAATAACGGGAACCATAAAATCGACTACGAGGACGTCAATATATTAGACAGGAATACGTGCTATTATCCGCGAATCATTAGGGAATCACTGGAAATTATGAAAAACGTGAACAACTTTAACAGAGAGGATGGGTATCGACTTAGTAACACGTGGAGACTGGTATTGCCAAGTACCAGCACCGTAGTAAGTCACGGTCAACCAAACACGACGAACGAGCAGCGAAGCGAACCAAGCACGACCAATGACCAGCGAAACGAAGTGGTGCCTAGGTATATAACGAGGAGTGTAACAAAACAAATTCAGTCTTTAGAATCCTTCTGAAGAAGCTGACAGGATGATCAGCGAAACGTCAAGTCCAGTTCAACGACCACGGAAGAAACTACTTCATTAGACAATGGCCGTGAAAACCTGCATTTTAACATTACAGATTGTTTCACAGATAATACTTTTAAAGTTCCCAGCATCCAACTAACACGAGTGTACCAATCACAACTTAAAATACATCTTAACGCTTTATTTTGGATCACCTGAAGAATGGAATGGAATTCATTATTGCTAAACATATACATAATCGTCGGGCAATAAGCACCACGACCAAATACGACGAATGAGCAGCGAAGCGAACCAAGCACATACACAAGCATAATTTTCTTTTTAATTGAAATGCCATATTTTAGACTTGTTTCTTTTCATTTTCCTTTACTTTGGCTTAAGGTTCTAAAGTAAATAACACTGAGTTTGGTAGGTAATTTTTTGCAATCGGTGTGTCAATCAAGTGGCTTGGGGTTGGTGAAATTTTGTTAAAAATTACCACTTAGAAGGTCTAAAACAAAAAAGTTGACTTTACACCCCCTCCCCCCTTGCTTCAGCCACCATCTTGAACATTTTTTAAATCGTTTTCCATTGGTCGCATGGAAAAACTTATTGAACAAAAATAAAATTCTACATATTTTTGGTACTTGTCGCGATGCCGAGACTTTAAAAAACTGTTTTTTGGTTTCGGTTTGGCAGTAAATTTGATGCATCATAATTCAAATATATGTGATTAAGAGGTTCGTTTTCATTCTTTAAACTATGATGCATCAAATTGTACCAATTGCTTTTGAAGCTCTTTATTTTTACTTGAACAGTGAGTATTGTCAGCAACCCTGCATTTTTCGTTCAAATCTCTCAACTTGATCGCTGTTTTAAATATATCACACTAGTTCGATCGTCTAACACTACCACGGCACTAAAAACTGTAGTAGGCCATGCAAAAATCTGATTGTGACTGACATGATGCTTCCAATTTCATTGTTGTAGATCGAACATTTTGGTTTTAAACAGTGTTGAGAGTTGTTCGTCGAATGCATTAGATTTTCATGTAAGTAAAGTGACTTTTAACCAAGGTTGAATGTGAATTTGAATAATCTGTATTATGTAGTTCGTATCGGTTT
Source organism: Leptura quadrifasciata (assembly GCA_963675555.1). NCBI lineage: Eukaryota > Metazoa > Arthropoda > Insecta > Coleoptera > Cerambycidae > Leptura > Leptura quadrifasciata. Next base: position 29,778,917 of record OY776674.1, read on the forward strand.
GATGACCACTAAACGCGAGATTAATTCGTCCATGGTAATAATTATTAATTTGTCTTTCCATCATGGTCTGTAGTTATAAACGGAGAGCTGGCTGCACAAAGTTTTAAATGATTGAGTGCAGTGGTAATTTTTACTTGAAAAAATGTTATTGGAGGGTGAGTTAGGTCAAATACGTAAATTATTAATATTGGTAAAAAAATGCAATTCTGAAAATGTGTAGTTATAATTTTTAATGTAGGCTGCCGGGCTTTTACTTTGCCAACATGAATAGAACCAACCTTTCCAGGTAAAAGTTACCACTGCACTCGATCATATTAAATTTTGTGTAGCCAGAGCTCTTAGACTAGGAACTTGTCGGTGAAAATAACTTGACGAAAATCAAGAGAACGCCCGTTTCTCCTAAGCAATTGCTAACAAGTCCTCTGCTGTAAAAGCGTATAATTAAATTTGCATGGAAACGACCGTGCTGGCAGCTTCTCGGTGCGGCTCAGTCTTGTACTAATTGAGAAACACATCGGCCCACCTATTACCATCTTTTGTCTACCCATTTTTACGTACTTTAAGACTGCCAAAGTGCCAAGACACCCCTTGCAGCAGTAATTCAGTGTCATTTTATTTAGAAACTAAAAACATTACATTAATTTCATGTAGCGAGGATGACACAGATTCCTTCACAGAATATGCCAAAATTATGGGAATCAGGCCCGATGACTAAAGACCTTTCATAGCATTACATATAAGGTGAGCCAGATGTCTGCAACGATTTCAATATTATTCTAGATATACCTAAACAAAATAGCAAAATAGCATTTTTCAGCCTTCTATGAGTGGATCTTTTCGATTGTCGTGTAATAGTATTTGCTTTTAGAATAAATCATATTACATATTTGAATTTTCTATACGGATATATAAACGGAAAGAAGATTCAATAGAGATAAAATGCTTTGCACGCTCTGATGATATGCTAGCAGACCAATGCAGATTTACTTGGCAGATCTACTATTTCTTTACCGAATACAAAGGCCATCTTTTAGTATGTGTATATTTAAATATTTATTGGGAGAATTGTAAAGCATACATTATTGTAAGTAGGAGAGACGTTGTCATATAAAATATGCACTAGATACAATTGTCCTATTTCAAGAATTGAACTATTACAGTGTGGACACTACTTACAAAGTAAATGCGAAATTTGAAATTTAATGATGATTTACTAGAATTTTTAGAGTGACGGTGGAATCGGGTTTTGATTGTATTTATTTGTTTGTGGTGTCAACAATGTAATGTAATTTGCAAATTTTTTAAAGCAAATGTACTCATTTTTGCTACATTTATTATTAATATTTGATCATAATGGCCTTTTAGTCCAGTTGCCAGAGACTAATTTTGATGAAAAATCAGAATTAATTGTTACCTCGCTAATTTTTTCATGAAAGGCTTTTGCTTTTTGCTAGTAGAAAGTGGCTCAAAAAAGTTTGCCAAAATCTACCCCCGCGAACCCTTATAAACAACCCTCTGAAACGGAAAAATTCAGTTTTTTGCTAATATCTCGAAAAATAATAATAATTAAAAAAACGGATAGCACCACGTGAAATAGCGGGAAATTTTACATAAAAATAGTATACAAGTTTTTTTTAATTAAATGTTTCCCTTAGCATGAGAAATTATTACAGTTCGCTAGTTTTTTTTTCTTTTTTATACATTTATTTAACGTCGGCCTATTTCCGCTACTAAGGCCTAACACCGACGCCTGTAGACGAGCTACCCCTAACCAGGAATTTTGCCGAACCTCTTCCCTTAAGAAGCGTAGGGATCTTTTACTTGCCTAACATTTAATAGACAAGGGACCGACGGCTTTAAATCCCCTCCGAAGGATGGTACATCTCCTATACAACCCTCGCCTAAGGTTGTATAGCTTCCGCGCATACACTGATATACAAGCCGCTGGAAGATGTGTGAGGCGAGAACGCGGTTTCCGTTGGAATGGTCACCCATCCAAGTACTAACTGCGCCTGTCGTTGCTTTACATCGCATACCGAAGTATGTACATAGCAAAGACGCACCTACGCTCGCCCCTACCTTAAACTTCAATATAAGAATAATTTTTATGCTCTAAAGTATTGAGGGTAAAAAAAAATTAACTTCTAAACTAAACTTTCTTAAATTTTTTAGGGTTAGGAAATTTTCACTTGAAAACTTGTCTAAAACGGTCCAAAAGTTCTTGCAGGTAAAAAAGCTAGATTTTACACGATAGATAATTAGACAAATTTATTTTGTTTTCCGTTGATTTTATTTAAAATTATATTATCGACTGGGCTTACATTCTTTGAATCGCCGATAGATTTCATTATTTGGGACTACATAGACAACTACACAGCTGAGACTCGAACTGAGGAAATATAACAGCGACTAACTATGTCATCACTCATACAATCTTGTCTAAACTACTTTTAAGCTACCATCTCTCCCTAATGTTACATGGCCTTATGTCCATTTAACAATTTTATATAAATAGCTAGTACTTTGTTTATGTTTAGCACGATCTGGTAGCACTTTTATTTAGTTTTTGTAAGTGAGACTACTTCAAGCCAGCAGAATTATCTTTGCATCACTGCTAAATATCTTAACATTTTATATATAGTTATTTTTGCATTTTAGGAACACAGTCATGTATTTTTAACACTAATTTATGTAATATGTATTTCTGTTACAGCATTTCAGTCTCCAATTGTCGATGCCATCCCTGTAAAACATTTATATTCGTTTACATTTAATTTTATTAGTCTGTTTACTCTGTACATCATTTGCAACTTATTGTTTGAAGCATTGCTCAATGATTATTGAATGAAAAGGAAACCGATTGTGCACTTATGTCGTTCATCAATAGAAGGCGACACTAGTAAATTTCATTTTATATTTTTAATAAAATAACGCTTTTAAATTTATATATTGGTACCAGAATTTATATTGTACTATAAAACAATTTACCTTATTAATTAATCAATCAATCATCCGAAGATGTCATTTTGCCTTACAAATCTGATCTGATTAACATCATAGAACTTTTCAATTCAGATCCTTCAGTAATTACTATTACAATTAAATCCACATTTCATTGTGTTAGAGAACACCATCAGGCAAATTTTATTTATTAATTATTTCATTTTCAATGATTTTCAATTATTTTATTAATGTAATTTCACTTTTATTAAATAAATTAAATTCAATTTCTTCAATATTATGTAACTAAAATTTTTTATGTGACCACAGGGTAATAAAATATTTTTTCTATTCTCTTTTGGCAGTTTAGTTCTAATCAGCATTTATATATTGAACACAGCATATTAAAAGCATGAACAACTTTAATTTTATTTAATTTTCTGCAACTTCAACTTTAACGTTAAGAAGCAACTTCCTTTATTTGAGATGTAAATTTATATATTTGAGTTAGCAACTTGATTTAATTATTGAACAACCGTTGGTTAATTAGCCAGCTTACTGTGCAATTTTATTTGAAGCTTATTATTTTTTCGGCTTCTCCTAAGATGCTTCTTAATTTGTTATTCGACAACACTAGAAGTTATTCTGCGATCTTTCCATTCAAATTTCCTTTAAAATCAAATGTTGCCTAGTGAAAATAAATTGCCAAAAATATTTATATTCGAAGTTCGGATTGGAATCTGAAGTGGAGTACCAGGACGTCCCAGCTCTTATTACACTCAATTTGGAATCATAGGAAATTGGTATTATATCCTCCATTATTTTTTGTGTATTAAATTCCTTTTAGTTATGCAATTTTTTTATATAAAATTTCACTTAATATTATATTTAAATAAACCTATATACAGTGTGTCCGCGGATGGACCTAACTATACTTGTCATTTTCCTTATTTCGCATATTAAGAGAAAAAGTCATTCTCCATAAAAAGTATTACTTATCGTGAAAAGTCATTAGCTATACTCAGTTTTTCAAAATAGCATCAGGGTGGTTAGTCAATAAGGAAACGTGAACTTGTGCCAAGAGTAAAGTATTAGTTTTTTGAGAGGAATATAAAAATGTTACCGAAAGAAGTTGTTTCTAATGTTAATAGTAGTCCAGATATGAAATTTGAACGTCGTATCTCAAAGTTGATATTTTTGCGAATATTATGATTAAAATAATTTTATAAATTCAAGGAAAGTACATAATTTATTGAATAAAATGATAACAAAACTATTCTATGTGTTGTTCTCCTACTGCTACACATTTTTCAATATTTTTTTCTACATTTTTCATAAACTAAATAATTGTATCCTCGTTTATGTCGGCTAGTGCTTCTGATATTTTCTCTTTTAAAAGGATTAAATTATCTTTCAAATCATGGGCATAAACTTTTTGCTTCAGGCATTCCTATAAAAAGAAATCAAGAGGGGTTATGTCTGGGGAGCGTGAAGGACATCTTATTGATCCAAACTGTCCTATCCATTTACTGTGGAAATGCCGATCTAACTAGTTTCTTACGCTAATTACACTGTATGCAGGACAACCGTCATGTTGATAATACAGTTTTCTTCTGTCCTGTAAATTTATATCATCCAGAGCAGGCATTAAAAAGTTTTCCAACATCTCTATGTAAGTGTTCTGATTTACGGTTGAGTCGAAAAAATATGGTCCAATAAAGGGCAATAAACAGGTAACACTAACTAAGATTAGAACCCAGATCCCTTTGGCCTCGAGCCTAACATATAGACACTGACTCAGTTCCCCTTGGAAAAATATTTGCTGACGCCGATGGCGACAGCATTATATTTTCCCCATCATTTTCATGAATTCGTTAATTAATGATTTTTTACCTATCCAATTACCACTAGTTATGCCGAGTTCGGCCATATTGTTATTATATTTTTATCGATAATGGCAAATTGTGAACCTAAAGCCATCTCGAATCGTATTATACGCTGATGGCACGCGGAAAACATTCAGTACAACCAGTAAATTTAATTAAACCCAAACAAGAATGAATATATATGTATAAATTCAATTTACAAATATAGTCCATGAATAAAATTGCTCGTCGAGTGGTCATAGATATGTGAATTAGATTAAAAGTGCAGGGACGCATACCGAATGGATATAAACTACATATGTAAACTAACCAACATTTAAATTCTGTTGTTAAATTGTTTGCATGCGGATCACAAAAAAGCAAGATAATATGTTAAAAAATAGTGGGTTGAGCTTTTTGTATGTCGGTGTTGCAATTTACGTGATTTCTATTCATGGAGCTCGGATGTACGAGACGGGGAAGTGACGCTGTGCCACCCGCACTGATGCTTGTCAAATTGCAAAATTCTGCGGTTCGGCCGATTAAAACGATTTTTAATTGATATGGAATTGTGAGAACTGTTCCAGATATTCGCGACAAGTGTGCATGGGATAATGGTGCAAGAGCTCGCGTCAAAAAAGTGTAAGAGTTTTGGAAAGGCTGATATTTTCAGATTGAATTTTACTTTGGCTATAGAAAGCCACTGTACAGTCAGCACGTCAGGGGGAGCCTTGGCGCTGGGGTGCTAGGAAAGTTGTAAAATTTATTAGTCTCCCCAAAATGTTTTGGAAAAGCTCAAAAATATTCTGTAAATAGCTGATGCAATCATAAACTCAGTGCAAATGATTTGGAAAAGTTGAAATTTAGCCATATGTTAATTTATATAATTAAATTCATGAAATCAACAGTCAGATTTAATTTTCATAGAACCCAGTCAGTCAGCAGTCATTGAAAGTTAGGATAACAAGCGTGCGCGACTGATTTTTGGAAAACATTTTAGAGAACTTTTCAAGTTATGATGTCAAATGTATAACTTTTAGTCAACTAGGACATTCAAACCACGCAAAAGTTCCAACCTTGATCGTGAATATCTCCTTTATTTGACGGGCAAAAATTTTTAATTTAAGCAATTTTCTACGAAATTATTCTTTATGTGTACCCGAAATTTGATGTAATCCCATAAAAAAGGGATTTACGGAGATTTTTTTTTTTTTTATTGGTGTCACTAATACAAAAGTATTTTACGCATGTCATTGGTACGACATAAAAATAAAAAGTAGTATAAATTATATAATAAAATAGATAAAATTTAATAAAACATATATATAAAAAGTAATATATACATATATATATATATATATATATATATATATATATATATATGTATTGTATAAAGCTAACAGGTTGGCCACTGTCATTTGTCTGTTCCATGACCTATGGCATACTGATGAGAACTAATAAGTTCGAAACCGGTCTATGTCTGGTCAAGGAATTGACAAATGACATTGGCTATCAATCTTTCATGATTTGTAAGGTATAATTCAATGCAGGTCGGGGTATTTGCCCGCTGAGTAGTTGTTTCCTGCAAATCATATGTAATAACATATATATATATATATATATACACGTATACACACATATACATATATACATATAGACATACATACATATATACACAGTTAAGTAAAACCAGAGTAGCGTAATAAAATTATATGCATATAAAAAAAATTTTAGTCACAAAAAATTTGAAGAGAGATATTCGTCAATATTATAGAAGGCATTAGTTTTTAGAAATTTTCTAAGAGTATTTCCAAATGGAATATACTCGAGTTCTCTAATTCTTTCTGGTAGATGATTGAATAACCTTATTGCGTAGTAATTTGTTCCATTGCGGGATTTACTAAGACGAAAAAAATCTGGACATATATTTTTGCTATTTCTCGTAGAATATCCATGAATTTCCCTATGAGGAGTGTACCTCCACAAATTTCTTTTAATATATAACAGACATTGTAAGATATACGTGTTGGGTAACGTTAATATATTTAATTCTTTAAAAGCGTGTCTACAGTCTTCTCTGTAATTTAGACTGTATATAATTCGTATCGCTTTTCTTTGAAGTGCAAACACATTTGTACTGTGACTTGAATGACCCCAAATCAAAATAGCATACGATAAGGAGGAATGTATAAGACCATGATAGGCTGTGATTAGTGTTTTCTGGGACACATTACTTACAAGATTTCTGAGTAGATATATGTTTGTTGAAATTTTTTTACAAAGAAAATTTATGTGCTGATCCCACGACAACTTATTATCGAGATAAACTCCGAGAAATTTCACGCTACCTTTATTAGTGTTTTCGACTAAGTTTCTTAGACTAAATACCATGGCTTCAGTTTTTGACTGATTTAAACAAAGTTGATTTGCTACAAACCATTCCTGAGTTTCTAACAGTGTATCATTCATATTAGAATGTACAGTAACCAGATTTTTGTCTGACTGAATGATGGTGGTGTCATCTGCAAATAGGACGAATGTTGATGAGGTGATATCAGTTAAATCGTTAATATATATTAGAAATAATATAGGTCTCAATATAGAGCCCTGTGGAACGCCGTATTCCATCTTTACTAAACTAGAGTTTGAATTCCGATGAGTAACATATTGATAACGATTTGTAAGATATGATTGTATTAAATTAATGCTACCTATATCAAAATTATAAAAATGTAGTTGACCTATTAGAATGTCATGAGATACACAGTCAAAAGCTTTGGAAAGGTCTAAAAAGTGAGTATATATATATTCACCATCTTCAAAACCTTTATTTATAATGTTAGTTAACTTTTCTATGGCTAGGGTCGTCGACGAGTTAGCTCTGAATCCAAATTGACTGGAACTAAGGAGATTGTTTGATTCAAAATAATAAGTCATCTGTCTTTTTAATATACTTTCCAGAATTTTTGATAATGAAGGCAAAATGGAAATGGGTCTATAATTTCCAACTTCATATATACAGTCTTTTTTGTACTTGTACGGATAGAGATGTTTATTAAATTGGTTAGTGGAATTAAAATTATGTATCTTATTGCCTTTAAAATTTTCATATCAAAAAAATAAGCATCTTTAGCCTTAGTCTTTTTGAGGTTTGAGATCACATCATTTACCTCAATATAAGTTACCTCTCTGAAACAAAATTTATTTTTGTTATCTATTGTACCGTTTCCTAAGAAATCTTTGTAGGTTTTATTAGTGAATGGTAATTTATTTATTATATCTTTAGCAACATTAGCAAAATATAGATTAAGCTCATTTGGGGATAAATTATCTGATAAAACATTTGAGTGAGTTTTGTTGCTGTTTATGATTTTCCACATAGCTTTTTGTGAGTTGTTTGAACCTGCAATAAGTTTGTCGTGGGTATCTTTTCTTGCTTTAGAAAGTTCGGACCTGTAATTATATCTATGAGATTTTATTATTTTTTTTAATTCTTCTGTGGGTGTTTCTTTATATATGTCCTCTAGGAAATGCAACATATCCCTTTTATATTTTAAGGCGTCATTAAACCAGTTAATTTTTGATATTTTATTGTCATTCACTAATTTTGACTTTTCAGGAAACGCTTTTTCCACAGCTGATGTTATATAATCGATAAATATTTGAAATTTGTCCTCAATTTTTATGTTCTCGTTATTTATGAAAGTCCAATTTATGTTTTGTAGAAATTTATTTAAGTAAAACAGACCAGTTTCATTAATCGGCCTATAAGTTATTCTACGATATGCTGATTTTGGATTGATGTCGAGAATTGATTTTAAGTTTCAAAGTAAAAACTGTATAAACTAAATAACTAAATGGCTACACTCAACAAAAACACAATATAATAACCATTAAATTAGTAAGAAAATTAAAAGCATTTTCCTAAAGTAAAACAAAATAAAACTATTTCTTAAAATGTTACAAATAAAACAAGTTTTAGAATAGAATAGAATAGGATAGGATAGAATGGCATGGCATGGCATGGCACGGAATGGAATGGAATGGAATAGAATATAATAAAATAGAATAGAATATTTTATTAATCCAGTAAGAGAGTGTGCTATTGGACGAGTCAAGATTGTACAATTATTTACTATCAAATTAGGTATATTGTACAGGCAACGAAGACCAAAAAAGCCAAATAGCGAAAAAAATTCATATAGAAGCCAATTTTGGCACAGTTGTAGGGGAAGGTGCCTTTAACAATAATACTAAAAGTACTTACGGTTGGGAGTGAAGCTAGAGGTCTCTTATTGCAGTTTTTCGTTAATAACTCGAAAACTACTGCCTCTAGCGAAAAAATGTTCATATTCTAGATTAATCTATATAAATTTCTCTACAAATATAAAGCGTGTAAAAAGGTCCTATACACTTTTGCGCTAGGGTCAATACTAAAGGAGATATTGAGTATTTGTGGATGCATGTATCACAGTCACTGCAAACCAACTGACAGTCACAACAGTTGACATCATTTTCACTTATATTGTAGATAGCACTATAATACAATTATTGTTCTCGATGCGTAAACTTCAACAGCTTCCATTCGCCAAGACGATCCTCCTTCTCCATAGCTTCTCCGGAAGCGACACCACCTCGGCGATACATGGAAAGAGCATAGTGGAGATCGCTAAGCTCTTCACAGCAAGTCCTGACCTCACCCATGACATCTCAGCGATATTCACAGATCATTCAACATCACCTGAGGATATTGAACAGGCTGGCGAGAAGCTTTTTCTGGCTGTATACCAAGCGCCTGCACATCAAGACAACCTGAACAAACATCGGTACAAGGCATTTTTGAAAGAATCAACGAAGCCCTAATCAGACATGGCCACCCTTCCTCCCACCAGATGAGCTTCTAAACAACACTCGCACAGGGTATATCTACAGGTAAATCCATTTACATATAGTTGTTAAATACTGATTTCTTTAAATTACAAATATCAATTTGTGCTAAATACTTACGTTGGTCTAATTACTTTCTTACAGATACAACAGTGGCTTGGCAGCCCCCTACCATCCGCCCAATAGGGTTGGACCAGGCGAGAAGATGGGATCCTGAACAAGATCTTTTGCCGATGCACGACGGTATGGAGTGGGCTGCGGTTGCCGCAAAGCAGGGATTGCCTGCTTCGGTGCCTCGGCTCATGTACGAACGAAGCCCCCATCGAAGCCAGCATCGATGATGAAGAAACTTTAGAATTTTTAATATTCAAGATCCTTGCATATTAATTATTTTATTTTTAGCAATAACTATTTCATTTTTAACAATAAACATTTCATTTTTAACAATAAACATGTCATTTTTAACAATAAACATTTCATTTTTAACAATAAAAACCGGTTTTCTATTTCCCCCCCTCCATATCTCTTTCAGTATTGACCATAGCGCCAAAAGTGCTAGAGGCAGTAGTTTTCGAGTTATTAACGAAAAACTGCAACAAGGGACCTTTAGAGACCTCCCGTCCCCCCCTAGCTTGGCTCCCAACCATCAGTACTTTTAGTATATAGTTAAGGACACCTTCCCCTACAACTGTGCCAAAACTGGCTTCAATATGAATTTTTTTCAGCTATTTTTTTTTGGTTGCCTGAAGGAATATAAATATACAAATGAGCGGTATATATACGCGTAGACGCAAAAAAACATGCAAACACATATATACACGCATGAACATGATATAATAATATAATGATCACATTACCTAAATAAATAATTACACACGTCAGGAGAATAAAATAAATAAATGACAAATAATATTAAAATAATAAAGTACACGCAAGGATCTAACAATTCTTATCACAATCAAAATATTCTTTAACAGAGTATGCACAGATATTTAAAAGATATTCCTTAGCTTGTTTTTTAAATTTCATGGCAAAGCAACAGTTAAGGTCGCTCCACACTATAGTGCCGATCACAGTTCGTTCTCGGTCCGATCTCGGTCTGGTAAAATGAGACCATGTTCACATTATACAATCTGACTTAGATCACGATTCAATCTTAAACTGTCAATAGTCGAAGTCTGGTGTATTTGGCTCGTAATAATAAAATTAACTTAATAAAAGGATTTAATTGCCTGTAATATTAGCGGCCGAAAAATGTAATTGAACTTTTCGATTGAAGAATTCTGGCTCTTCTCGATGAACGAGATAATTATTATCAACACAAGAAAAAATGTGAAGCAAAGAGAAGAATGTGGGTGCATCCAAGTTTATTGCAATGAAAACTATAATTTAAAAAAACTGAAAAACACGCTTTAATAGCAAAATGAACTAAAAAGTAAAAAATAATCTTTACATATTTTAAATATTTTATTGTGAAAAGCATGGGGTGCTGTTTACTATATTTTTATTGCGCCCCACGCTGTTTACAATAAAATATTTAAAATATGTAAATATTAATTTTTACTTTTTAGTTCGTTTTGCTATTAAAGCATATTTTTTAGTTTTTCAAACTATAGTTTTTTTTTTAGTCACGCCATTCATCCTGCTTTTCGAAACCGCTGAGTATCCGCTACTAGTACATTAACATTTCATCATAATGTTTGCTTAAAGTAGGAATTAGCGTTTAACAAGGGCTTATACAACGGCAAATACGTTATATTATTAACTGCGGCGCCTCCGCTAAAATACCGACAATAGATTAGTCATTCTTTAAAATTTTATTTTATCCTGATGATTCTTGTGAGGACATTAGGACAATGTTGTCAAATTATTGTATTTTCAGTTTAATCTAACGTTTTGAAATGGGTGAGAATCACGTTCAAATATTGAAAGGTTTACATACTTACAAACATACAGGTGAAGCTAATATGAAGCGTGTAAAAACGGAAGGAGAATACAACAACCTCTATCGTCATTTAATTAATGATGAAGAAAAATTTCTACAATACTGTCGAATGAATACGGGCACTCATAATAACTGACCGAGCCGGGAACAGAAAAGCATTCACACTATCGGTACATGTCATAACAAGTTCGATCTCGCTCAGTCAAAATTTCTTTGAGACTGATCGTTAGCCAACAGCTCGAAACTGCAGTCTGCAAGTGGTGTGGAACGATTGGCACGAGAGCTTCTTTAAGTAGGATCAGTCTTTCGGCTGGTGTTTGTTGCAATCGAAGCATTAGCGTTTTGATGGTAATATGCAATTATTACACTTAACGCGCCAGGCTTGTAACTTGTAATTCAGCGCTCGGCGGGGCACATAGCCCGGAGGGTAGCTGTTGGTTGCAGTCTGGTTACGTTCCTTATAGTAAAATAAGGATTTTATAGAGGTGTTTGCGAATAAAAATATTATGTTTTAACATTGGAGAAGGTAAAAAAAATAACAATATTTTTATCTGCCACGGCCGTGCCAGATAAAAATATTGTGAAAAAATCTTCCGGCGTAAAAAAAGTTATACAAAACAAAGTAAATAACAACTATTTGTAATGTTCCGGTCATCGTAGCAGGGTACAAACTTGATAGAAGATGTCTAATAATTATTAAAATGTTCTCCAAGGTTTGCATAAACTTCGGAATTTTTTCAAAAAGTTATTACAAATTTACGTTTTTTGTTAATTTAACAATGTTCTGGGGGGCGGAAAAGGTTGCAAAACCGGATTTGTTATTTTTTTACCTTCTCCAACGTTGTCTCAGAATTTGAAAACTTTTGCAATTTTTCATACCTTTTTTACTCTAATGGCTGGCGTATAAATGCGGTAACATTAATATCTTGTATTTAAGGGCAAGATCCGCTGTTCTACCCATTAATAATAAGAATATTGTTGTACATGAATCGCGCAACGCTGGCGTCGCCATTTTTCAAAATAAAATATTTTTATAAATATTAATGCGAAGTTTGTATAAAATATGAATCCTTCTTCCTTCCTTGTGTGTGTTATCGTATATGCGACGCCGACGCTTCTATCGATTTTCCCAGTAAGAACATCAGGATATTAAACAAAAAAACCTTGAACCTGTACGCTGCGAGAAATAAATAATGATTAAATAAGTGTTAAATTTCTAATGCTCCTTTTAAGCGCTCAAGAAAGCAAGCAGTTTCCGTTGTCTACTCTCGGCTATACATTTATTGTGCAATATATTATCAATATCAGCGGCAATTTCTCTTAAAAAGACAAAGTGGCGAGCATTTGTTTAAATTGATAAGTATTTAGGCGAAGTTTTCGCAAAGATAATGCGAATTTACTGCTGCAGATATTTGTTAAAAGACGGAGCTGAAATATGGCCTCCTCTAATTGAGTATTCATGAACCAATACTACAGATTTACTGCGCTGCTCAGTTTTATACAACTCCACTAGATTATTTTTTATTAAATTATTACTCTTCGTTATCCAATTAGTTTGGCACGTCGTAACGAACAAAGATTATATTTAAAACGACTGCACAAAAATTTCTTTAGAAAAATGTGTTGTTTAAGTCACTTTCCTCAAATATTTGTTATGTAACTTATCAAATACCTTATAGCCTAATAAAATGGGAAAATTTGGATGAAATAATTCAAAGCGAGCTGAAATTTTGTTAATAGGCTTATTTTGTGGTACTTTTTAACATATCAAAAGTCCCCACCCGTATACGCCGGCAGAGTGGAGGAGGGGAAAATAGGTAAAAAATTGGGTTTTCGCAAAACAACTCGGAATTTTACTGTAAAATATGTACACATGAAAATTATAGGTAATAAAAATCGGCATAATTTCTTTTTTTTGTTTTTAATTTCGTACGATCTATTGGAGCTGAGATAGATTTTTTGAAATTTTGACAGTTTTGCGACGCAACGGAAACACGCGCGTACTTTGCTAAAATCCCCAAAATGGTCGTTCGAATCGCAAAATGTTTCAAATGAAAGTTGTAGAGAATTTGATTACGAACAATTTTATATGAATTTATATGAATTTTTAGGCATCTTTGTAGCGTGCTATCAGAACATTTGTTTCATGATAAAATCGATAAAAACTCGAAAACGAGTTGGTGTATGTATAAAATCGTTTTGATAACTAGTGAATGGAGATAAAAGGGAAAAACCTGAAAAATTGTCATTTTCAAGTGCATTTTGACAAATAACTATTTTTTGATTCACTTTAGGCGCTAGAGGTTTTTTGAAGAGAACTAAATTATCTGTAAAATGAGCTCCAAGGGACCTACCTTTGAATCACTTTTAATCCTTTCCTGTCCCCCTCTTCTTTTCTGTTTGTGTATTTTTGTAGCGATTGTTTTTCCTTCGTTTCTTTTTGTACATTTTTGTTTCTAAATTCATTTTTCCTATCATTAACCTCGTAACCGAACGAAAACCATTTTTGTATCAAAATTTTGTAAACTCACAGTTTAGGCCAGCCCTGCGCAGCCCCTCGTTGGAACATTTCGCGGAAGGCATTTTGTTCAAGTTGTGGTGTCAGTGTCCAATGCGAAATTTTAAAAAGTGAAGTGCGCTAGTTACTCTAAAAATTGTGTTCTTTGTTCAGTTGTGTTAAACTTTTTTTTGCATACTAAATCGTATTACCTATTTTATTTTTAAGTTCTAAAAAAGGAGTCTAGGTTTTTTTATATCTTTTTAATTGTCGTTTTCGCTGAACCGGACCTGTTCCGCCCGATCATGCAATCCTCCACCGCGTCAAAGCGGTGGTTGCACGATCGGTTTCGGTTCAGACTCCGGGGAGGCAACTTTTGTGCTTTTTTAAATATTAATAAAGCTCTTTTGTTATTTTGTATGGAAAATGAAATTAATTTTAATTTTATTTGTGTAATTTGAAAATTTGAATAAAAGAAATTATAACAAATGAAATTACTCGTTCAAAATAAAGTAAAAAACTAGTAAAGTTTGCCTGGGCGCCACCTGTGTTGAGACACAGGAAATATTGAACTCAGCCAGCAGAGATGAGAACCTCTATCTAAAAGGAGCAGATTCAAGAGATTTATTGTAGGGTTGTAGACTGAAATTAAAGATTCCTATAACAATGAACCTTTTTTCTGGTATTTGGTCGAACACAAACAAATGACAATTGACAGTGGTAAAGTAATTCTTAAAACTAAAATACATGAAAGAAACAGTGATATCGACTTGAAAATCGATTTAAATTAAATGAAAAAGATACCTTTTGGTATCAGAGCTCTTTATTGTTTGTTACGACCGTAAAGCTAGCTAACCTTATACGCAAATCGGAGTGCGTGATCCCTTGCTACTCGCCCAAATCAGCTGGTCTCGTTCTGGTGAAAGTTTTACCTGCCTGGGAAATGAAGCGTAGTGAAGATGCACTTTAATTTAATATTCGAAGCACTTTATGTTTTATTTTTGAAGCAAAGTGACTTACGGTTAATAACAATTTGGATTTTAAACAATTTTTGGTGAGTACAGATTTTAATATGACAGGCACAATATCTCTATAGAATATTTGTATAAACAACTTGTATAGAAGTTTCAAAATTTATATTTTTGCTTGTATTCTATTTTGATTACAGTTATTTTCATTAAATTTTATTCACGTCACTTTGACGTTTTATGAAAAATGGCAAAATTCGAAAGTAAAAGTGAGGTTATCCGCCGACAAATTTGGAAAACGTCTCACCTTAGCAAATGCAAATTTTCAGTCCTTTGACATTATTTCCATGGATACCATCAAAATTTTGCTATATTTGGCCTTCTGGATTTGAAAATATTTAATTGTCAAAATATTAAATGTGGACTTTTCATCCTTTTTTGAATAAATTTCCTTAACTGTTTTTTGATTTTATTGATATATGTTTCATGCTGGTTCTATTGATATCCCTATCTTGCTTCTAGGGTGGATATTAAGAATTTTGAAAATTTTGAAACTTTTTATACTTTTTACTTAAAATTAAACCTTGTGAACTCCAAATACCATTGAAAACCCTCCTTTACTTACTAATACTTATGATAATAAAACGCCATACATTGGCTTTTCCTTAAAATTAACACTATCTGAATTTTTCAGGGAACGCTATCCTCAAATTATGCACTTGTTGTGTCCCCACACACGAATGATGTTTGCAAATTGATTTAAAACCTTGACTAGCACTGTGGCTATTGATTCGAACACATATGCAATTTAACAAACTCTTGGGTTTAAACTATTAGTGATTTTACCCAGTCCTTGAGGAACTAAACAAAGATCGTCACTGGGACCCCTTATAGAACTTTAATCCCAGAGCTATTGCATGCAAAAGTTGCACTAGGTAAGTACCCAAGTACTTGTATGGAGAAAGTTTTATTTTGGATTCACTTATTAAAGTTCTGAACAAAAGTTTATTCTGACGCTTGAAATGTCACTATTTTTAACTGTATTTTATTATATAAAAATAAAAGTTTAATTAGAGGTTTACTATGGACACAATTTATTTTATTCAGATCAGTAATCATTGTTCTTTATTAATATGTGCTGCAATACTTGTTGCAGTTGGATATATTATTAAATTTCTTATATTTTCTAGGTCTCCCACTACTGCGAAAGCTCAAAAAGGACTTACGACCTCCTGCAGCCAAATGTGAGAGTAGCATGGATTCCTGACCAGCATGTGAGCTAAATTGAGCTTTTTTTATTATAATGCAATAGCAAAACACTAAAATACTTTTTTCAGCAAAAATATATTTAAAAAATATTTTTATAACATTTTAAATGTTTTAGAAATATTTTTAAAATATTTATTAAAATATTGAAAGGGTATCGGAAAAAATCGTCATTGGCTTACACTGCAAAACATTACTCTACGCCGATGACCTAAACATTTTTACATCTATCACTAGCGCAGAAGACTGTGTTGATTTGCAAAACGATCTTGTACAACTATGGTCTTGGTGTAGCATAAACAATTTATAGTTAAATATCTTAAAGTGTAGCTTTATGACATACACTCGTGCACAGAATCCAATAAAATTTATATACAATTAATGATGAAGAACTGAAAAGCTGTGGTCATTTCAAAGATCTAGGAGTAATATTCGATCCAAAGTTATCTTTTATTAGTCATATCAATCAAATCACCGCTAATTCCTTCAAAAATTTAGGCTACATTATCCGTAATTGTAAAGAATTCAAGGAAAACACACTGAAACTTCTCTTTAATTCATTTGTGACGTCAAGACTTGAATATGCTTCAATAGTCTGAAGTCCTGGTTATGAAAATCATAAATATAGCATTGAAAAACCTCAGAAGAATTTTCTTAAATACCTCTGGTTCAAAAGTTCTGGAAATTATAGAGAGAGAAATTTTCCACATTGTGACTTATTACATAGATTCAACACCAGTGATCTTCAACTACGTCGGACGTATCACTCTCTTGTATTCCTTTTTAAGATTTTAAATGGCCCTGAAATTCTTAGTTGCATTAGATTTCATGTTCCTAATTTGCGGATTTTATTTGCCTGCACCAAGAACAAATTTGCTGTTATTTTCTCCTCTGCATCGTATGTGTTCCAACTATGATTCTTTATATAATAATATAGATATTTTTAATACTAGTATATTCAAAATGCGAAATGTGGTTCTCAATTCTTCACAACAAATGTAGCTTCTAAACTATTAGATTACAACTCTTAGGACTATACTAATCATAGACTTATTTTGTTAATTTTTATTATCATTTAATTGTTTACCTTTAGTTAAGTTATTTAGTTTTAGTTATTATTTAGTTTTCTTTTTATGTTTGTAAAATTCCTGCCCTATAATTGGATTTCTGTCTGGGCAGTCGTAACCAAAATAAATAAATAAAAAATATTATCACAATTATCAAAATATTTAATTTTATGTACCTACAGAAAATGTTCAAAGCAATACATTGTCAGTGAAAACAGTACATAAAAAATAATAATTCAATATTAGACTTAAATTCAACCGGTGTTTTAAATAACTGGCCGCTGATATTACAGGGTTAGGTTTTATCCGCGTCAACTGTAGGCATTAAGGCCCTAAAAAATTCGACTTTGAATAGAATTTTATACAAAATTGTACTTGTATCTTACTTCTCCTCACTTCTCTTGATTTTCATATTTTCTCGAAGTTTTGCTTGACCAGCCAGCTTGTTATTGGGGAAACTATGTCAATTTCGGTTCGGTTCCAACAATTCCTTATCTAAATTACTTTTTTCATAAATTGCATCATTTATTGGCATTTCTGAAGTAGGTACTGTCGTGAGCAGAAAAAAATAGGACAACTTTTTTTTTCTAATGTAAATCTGTCTTTATTTGAATATGTAATGAAATAAAACAGATATCACTTTTAATTTATTTTTTATTTTAATGCTGTAATTATCGCTATAGTAAATCATGGATGGTTAACATTAACAAAAATTTGGTGTGTAACATTTTAAGAAAGCGGAGAATAAACGGTACGATTAGTAGAAATCCTGGATCAAAGTACAAAGGATATCCTACTTAACAAGAAACTAACTATTAATATTTTGTTATTGCACCATTTCAACTTATAACTTCTATAAGTCTCTTTGGCATAGAATTAAATAAACTTATACAATAATCATTAGTAATAATATTCTCCCATGCATTATTTACTATTTCCAGTAATTCTTCGGCATTCCGTGGTCTCACATTTCGTTTTCGGATACTTCTTACGAGTAGTCCCCATACTTCTTCTACAGGGTTAAGATCTGGACTATGACTGGGCCCTTTAAGAACATTGATGTTGTTATCTTGAAACCAGTTAGTTACGGTATGAGCAGTATGAACGGAACAAGAGACAACTCAATTAATTGTCAACTATAGATGGTGCCCAAATAATATCAATTTTTCATTGTCTCCTTTTCTCGAACAAAACAAAAATTTGTCTTTTATGTTATACATTCAAAGAGGGTAAGTTCCAGATCTCTTACAAGTACTCCGAATCTACGACTCTTTGCTCCGGCTTAAACCAACAAGTCGTCCGCATATGTTGCCTCAATTATTTCCATAAAATATATAATCAGGGAAAGGTGGTAACAGTAGGTCCTCCCCGGAGGGAATCCAACACTTCCTGCCAACACAAAAACAAGAGATCCTCCACACATAACGAGGTATCTATCCCTTTTATCTTTTTGACACGTGTTTTGCGTTTTTTGCAGAAATGAATATATCCAAGTTTATTTAGGGCTGATAGTTTTCACTGAAATGCACCATCATAATAAATCATAAATCATCATAAATTTGCAAATACTTGACTCAGTATCACCCTCTATGTTTAATAAATAGGACTGAATAAATTAGTAATCGATTATCGCAGTCAGCAATTCTGTTATTAATGCAAATACGTATTCCACACATTTTTACCCACAAATATCATAGGAATTAAGCAAACTCCTGCAGAAGTCTCAAAAATATACGACGTTAATTCCATGCGATGGAATAATCATCGAATTCATCGACTAAGATCAGCATTATGTAGATTTGCTACATGACCGAAATCCTTCGTCCCGATTTTACCGCGTCCGGGCCATCAATATGACAATTCGGCGGAATGCACGACTTCCCCAACGACAAACGCAGCTAAACCGGCTTCTCGGGAGATACCAAAATTTATCGGGCTCTAAATTCCGAAAATATCAGTTAAATACGTTTCAGTTATAATGTTCCCTTTGTGTTAGCGCGTCCCGTGCTTCTGACAGCCTATTTGCGAGTATTTACAGATCCTTGGTATTGTGGTGATATTTTGTTTTGATTTATATCCGAGTCCCTTGCACTGTTGTTCTTTAAATGGGCTACGAGGGCAATCGATATGTTAATAAATATAAATGACATGCCATGGAATTGAGTTGTGTCGGAATACAAGAGGGCTAAAGGCGTTCTGTATTTAAATGATTTTTCTTGCCTTCTGCAGATATTTATAAAAACAGTAAATATAAATAAAATAAATTATACCGGTTCAATTAGGTCTCAGTTTAAATCATCCCTAGGCAATGATGCCAACTTCAGTGGCGAAATACGCGACCAGTGGTGCGGTTCCTGTGTGTGAACATCTCAATACAGATTCGTGTATTATAGAATTGATAATGGTTTATTATACGCCAAGTAATGTTTTTCTCGTGAGAAGTACGAAATTTATAGTACAGCGGATTACTTTAATATAGAATAGATTTTTTCGGTGTAAGATTTCGACTACGACGCGACGTCTTCAGTCTTAAGTGATTTATAAGATTTCCATCTTCTTGATTATTGTTCTTTTTTGGGCCTACCGGAACCAAATTTATGGGAGAATTTGTTTTCTTAACAATGGCGTAGCTGAAAATCTATCCCCCCCTCCCCCGCACAATATATACGGTGAAGGCCCCACAAAATCAAATACCAGTTTTGTTGAGCAAAAATCGTTATGTGCAAAATACTCTTAATAGCTGAATTTATGAAAACTCGTATTTGTAGATGTCAACAAAACTTGGAAAATACAACATGTAAACGGCAGAGAAATATTTACAAAGAATTAAGTCAATACAATTAATGTTACATTAAATATGTCTTATACCGTCTGTCTATTTTATGAGGATGAGGGCCACACGAACTCTCTCTCTCGCTTAATTATGTAGAAGAATAAAGATTTAGAAACAGTTATCCCATTTTTTGTGAGCTATATTTCAGTAAAAAGAATTTGTAATCCATAGCCTACTTTGTACTACAAAAACCTGAAAAATAGGAAACCTCAAACGGTTATAGCTTCCTTATTTGAGGAGATACGAAAAAAGTTAAAATGATGAGAGTTGACGGAAAAGACAATAAGAATAATAATATGTATCAAAAAATTCGACAAACACAGTTTGAACGAATCTCAAAGTCCATGACACCATTAATTCCGCTTATTTTTTTTTCTTTTTCCAGCGATATAAAATATGTCACAAAAATTTTAACTGAGTGTCAATATTTAAATTTTACGAAAACCACTATTCATATCACTGAATCGTAAAAATCAGCTATGCCATTATTAGTGAAAAACAATATATACAGTTCAAATTTGACAGATTGTCACTGTTGTATGTTGCGTTGTCGAGTTCTAAGACAAGTTCTATATCAGTAATTATGGTGTACATCAATAATAACAAATTCGATATGATTTATTGTCAGTGCAATTTTGACGCTAAGATAGCTGTCACGGTTTACGGAGATAGATATCTAGATTCTCCGCAGCCAAATCGAACTATGTTCAGGAAGTTAGTTCAAAATCTAAAAAGGCTGGTTTTCCTACACCTTCGC
Source organism: Leptura quadrifasciata (assembly GCA_963675555.1). Classification (NCBI taxonomy): domain Eukaryota; kingdom Metazoa; phylum Arthropoda; class Insecta; order Coleoptera; family Cerambycidae; genus Leptura; species Leptura quadrifasciata. Next base: position 29,799,942 of record OY776674.1, read on the forward strand.
CAGTCGCTGACGACTGCGACCGAGTAGCTGCGACCGGTAGTAGCCACGACCTAGTTCCTCAAACCCGTTTTCCTAGCCTGCGCCAATTGTGTTTCTCGTTCTTATGATCTGTGCTCCCGACAAAATGAATATTTCTAAAAAGTCATTAATTTAATGTTATTAATTTATCAGGAGCATGAGGAAAATCTGCTTCTTCTTTTAACATTACAATCTGAAAAACATAGGAGCAAATAATTAACCATGTTAAAAAAAGACGGTTGGAAGGATTTCAGGCAATTTCACGGCATCAATATAGTTACTCTGTTAATAAGCCACAATTACAAAATAACAATAAATATTTACTTTCAACTGTTCGCCAGTGTATCCACCAATGAAATATGCAATGTATAATATACTATAGTAATATATATGTACTATCCTTTTACTATAGCTATGATAAGTAAAAACTACAAACATACCTGCTAAAAATATTATTTTTAATTTATATTAATCGGCGAATTAGTCGCAGCACTGCTCTTGTGAATGATCCATCTTTTCGCGTCTGAAGGACTTCTATTATATTTTCCAAAAAATGAATATTAAATGTTCACAAAGAAGGGTTCAAAACAACTGTTTCAGACCGAGAATAATACAAAATCTATACTTACTTACTCTAACACAGTAAATACTAACACTTTCTTAAACTTAAACCTGAAAGAGGATTTTGAAAATACAAGAAAAAGACAATATAAAGTTAAAAAATGTATATTAAATCTCTTTAAAAAATCGCGTTTTGCAAAAACGTTGAAGAAAAATGTATTGACAAACTATAGTCTGGCCCGTGTACAACACATAGTGAGGAACGGAACGACTCATAATGTACCAACTACCATCCAACGTGCGGTTTATAGCTAACGATTACACAAAAAGATTCCAGAAATGTTCAATGTTTATAAATTTTTGGTGGGCTTTTGCTTACCTGTCTGTTTACGTATTATCAGTTCAATAGTAATTTGGTTCGCTCCTCGGAGCTTAAAAATGCTTGAATCGCAATGATTTCGAATTATATTGCGGCAATTATATATTCATACGTTCAGGCAAGGCGGTCCCATGCACATCTGAGTGATGGTAAAGATACTATTCTGACACCGAATCGTTGAGGAACCGGTTTAGGGCAAATCCCGTTAAAGTCCACCATTTTTCCGTAAAATTGACTGCTAGAAAATGAATGGTCACCCTTGTCGCTAAAGGCTATTTTCACCAGAACTCTCGAAATACTTTGACTAGAGACTGGATTAACTTGTCCTCATATTTAACACAACGCATGAGTTGCAGTGCTGCACAATGTGGATTCGTAAAAGGGTTTTTAATTTTGAAATTTCCGAAATTAAAATCGATTTTTGTTACACTTTCTAAATTTTGATGGTCGGGGCGACATTACGTCCCCGTGCAGCGACATTTACTATACTTTCTAAAATTACACTCCTCGATGAGTTTTCAAGATTTTAGCATAAAAAACGCTCCGTAGAGCGAAAATATGATTTAAAATATAAAAACCTCTTCCATCGGCATTTTTACGTGAAGCACGCTTTTCATGCGAAATGTTTCGGATTTTGTTACAGTTTCGAAAAGTTTATCGAAGGTTTTGGCGTATTCTTTAACACTCTAGGAGATGAGCGGTGACTCGCGAACTGACGAACGGCAACCGTTAGCTGGTAGTAACTACTCAGTAGCAGGTAGGGAAACATTCAGGTTAAAATGCATTTGAGATGTCTTGACGAATCTGTCGCAGTCATTGTGAACGATCCATGCTTTGATGGAAGTCTGAAGGACGTATTTTCTGCTCGAAAAACTTAGAAGAATTAAAAAAAAATAGGAAAAAGAAAAAATTAATTTTCTCTTTCCTCAACCTTTTCTTAAATTCTAAAGAATAATATTACGTTCACAAAATTTTTAGGGTTCAACGTGACTGTTTCAGACGGAGATTAATGGATAATTTATACTTACTGTCGTTTATGCTTAACTGCGGCTCTGATGGTATCAATTGGAAGACGTCGTAACACTATAAATCTAACACTGTCTGTTTCACACTCTCTTAAAATTAAATCTGAAAGGGAATTTTGTTAGAAAACACAAGTAAAAGACAATATAAAGTTCAAAAAATGTATATTAAATCTTTTAAAAAATTTATGTTTTTACAACAACTTCTTCAGAGAAAATGTTAACAAACAATGGTCTGACCCGTGTACAACACATGGTGAGGAACGGGACGATTTATACGGTACCAACTACCATCCAATATGCAGTTTGAAAAGCTAACGATGCACAAAAAGACTCAAGGAAAGTTTCATGTAACTGAAATTTTGGTGGGCTTATGCTTGCCTGTCTTATAAACGTATTTATTAATTCACATAAATTTTGGTCGCTCCTCGGAGCTTAAAATTGCTTGAAGCGTATCTACTTCGTTTGTATTATGCAATAACAAATTTTACGTTCAGGCAAGGCAGATCCCATGCACGTGTGAGTACATGGTATAGATACTTTTTTGACTCCGAATCACTGAGGAACCGGTTTAGGGCAAACCCCGTCAAAACGCATCATTTCCCCGTCAAATCCGACTGCTAGGAAATGATGGGGGTCCCATGTCGCTAAGGGCTATTTTCGCTATAACTTCCGATATACTTTGAATAGTCGTTGGACTAACTTGTCCTCATATTCAATACCTCGTAAGAGTTGCAGTGCTTGACAACGTGGATTCGTAAAAGGGTTTTTAATCTTGGAAATTTGGAAGAGCAAAAATATATTTCCAAGAATTAAAAACCTCCTCCACGGCGTTTTTACGTGAAGCACGCTTTTCTTACGAAGTATTTCCTAAGTCGGATTTTGTTACAACGTCGAAAAGTATATCGGGGTTATAGCGTTCTTTAACACTCCCCTCCTTTCCGTGAATCTTTTTGTGTAACGTTTGGTAAATTGGTTGTTTGAAAATAAAATGGATCATTGGATGTAGTCTCCCATGTGTTGTATTCGGTTATAGTTCAGACCGGCCTATCTGAACAAAACATAGATGCAAATCTAAAAATGATTATAAGTTTGAACATATATCGATGCATAGCATTCGATTGAATTATTGAACATTGGGTTTCAAAATGGCATAAAAAAAGAAAAAAAATCGAAAATCCTCAGATTCTCGATGACACAACACAAACACTTTCGACGCACTTATCTTTCTTAGTGTTCTTCCACTAATGCGGGCTTGCGTCTGCTCCTCCTCGTGTCTATGCCTCGTCGATCACCTTCGGTGTCGAACTGCCTTCTGGAACAGCTTAGGTGGTCCTCGGACTGCTTGGCTCCAGCTATACTATGGCTCTGCTCAGTTTATATGAAACAATATAAAACAAAATTTTAGTAAAATGTTTGTTCACATCCCGTCTGGGGATCTGCGACCGATAACATATCGTCGTCTTTGAGAATAGGAACACTGAATTTTGTTAACTTATATTGATTGAAATGGTTTCCGTGTATTTAAAAAAAATCTCTTCTTGGGAGAAATCTGCGACCGATATCACATCGTCGTCTTTGAGAATAGGAACATTAAATTTTGTAGACTCATGCTGATTGAAATGGTTTTTATTAAAATCTCTTCTTGGGAGAAATCTGCGACAGAATCTGCATCCGTCGGATCGTTGCATCTGCCCCTCCAGCAGACGTGGCGGCATCTCGCCCTTGAGTTGCTAGACTCATCTGAATCGCGCCCTTGCGTCAGAGTCGTCGTCTTTCCATGCCGTGCCAATGGAACATTTGTTTGGACCCTTTGGGTCGGACTCTGCTTACAGATGTATATGTTTTGAACATATGAGGACTTAGAAAAATTATAAAAAATACCAACTCTGCCGGACACGGTCAGAGTTGCTGCAGTGAATTTGGAAGATTTGTATGGACGATACAATATCCTCGATAAAAATAACTTGTAAAAAATGCATAAAAAATACCAACTCTTGTCTGACACGACAAGAAGTTGGTATGGAAATTTTGAGATAAAATAAACCTAGCACTAAGTTAAAACTTAGCCTAGGTTGAAAAATATTATAAAAATATAATTGAATCTCCAGAACTGGATTCTGAATCAGAAGTGGAAGCATCTCGTGGCGGTGCATGGATTTGTACAACCGTTTGCTCCGGCGGTGGAGGTTCTGTGGAATCGTCTGAGAACGGGGAATCATTTCCATCGAGTGATGTTCCGCCTGGACTAGCATTTTCTTCATCGGAAGATTCGATTTCCAAGTTGTGCTCCTCTGGCGGGGCTGGTCTCAAATCATTTACATGTACTCTCGTCGTTACATTTCCCTTTTGCACGAGATACACTTCGTCTGAAAACTTCTTCAGAATTCTGGTTGGGCCTGACCAACACGGCGTGAAGGCATGTACCTTCCTTTTTCTCTTACTCATGACTCTGTCTCCCACTTTGAAGACGATCGGAGTGACGGCCTCTTTCGGCGCATATTTTTGTTTGTAATTTTGTTGGGCCTGACGGGCTTCCTTGACTCGCTCGTATCGTGGAAGCGTTTGTTGCTTGGCTCTTTCTTGCCTCCAGGCATACAAATCCCATTCGCCTCTTTCGGCTGGATCATATCCTAACACGATCATGCTAGGTGTTTGATTTGTAGCGGCGTTCCTACGATTTCTTAAGATGTATGTCATCTGATGCACGTAGCGATCCCAAGTGTCGTTTGGCTTTTTGAATAAAAGAGTATTTAAAATTTTCTTATATTCCTGAACCCGTCGTTCCACGGGGTTGGACTGTTGGTGATATGCCGGAATTAAGTATCGTTCGATACCATTCCTTTCGCAAAACGTGATGTACCATTCGGAATTGAAATGACCACCATTGTCGGAAATTATGACTCGAGGGACTCCGAATCTTGCTACTATTTCTTCGTCGATAAATTTGGCTATCGTTCTGCCGTCGACCTGAATGTATGCCTTTGCCTCTATCCATTTACTGAAAACGTCTTCGACGATAATCATGTATCTGTTTTCGGCGTCTTTAGTCCTCTGCAGCGGGCCAATTACGTCGACGCTCAAGGTTTCAAATGCATTTTGTGGTGCATGACTTCTAAGTGGAGCATTGGGTTGGGCTTGTCTTGTCTTTACAGACTGGCATATCAGACAGTCGTTTATGTATCTGCCTACGATCCTGGCCATATTATTGAAATAGTAGCGTTTTGCTATTTTCCTGAGAGTCTCGTCTCTTCCTGGATGACATGCTTCATCTCGGTCATGATAATGGTAAATCAATTCCTTTATTTTCCTCTTTGGAACTATCAATTTAAAATTTCGATCGCAATCTTTAAAAAGTACATCGTCTTGGACGTGAAAATTTTTCATAAAAATAAGATCCGCATCGGAACGTTGTTCCTGTTGAAATAGATCATTCCAACGGCGGATCTTGTCTTGAATATCTCTTGAACTCAATTGAGCCTGTACGATATCTTCGTATATTTCTGAATGTGTTAAAACAGAAATACGTTCTGGACACTTATAATTTGGTAGGAACATTCTTTCCTCTTCATCGTCTGTCTCGACATACTGATTTTGTGGGTTACGACTTAGAAAATCTGCTAATAAATTCTCCTTTCCTGGACAGTGTTCAATTTTGAATGCATATTCTTGCAATAGTAATGACCATCGTGTGAATTTTGTTTTGTCGTCCTTATGTTTGTTCAACCAAAGTAACGCCCTGTTGTCCGTCTTCACCAAGAACGGTTTGTCTGCTAAGTACATCTTGTACTTTTTAATATAGTTCACCACCGCCAAGCATTCCAGCTCGTTTATGTGGTAACGTCTCTCTGCTGGAGATAACGTGTTGCTTGCATACGAAATTATATATTTTTCGCCGTTGTCGCCTAATTGATATAATACGGCCGAAAGGCCTTGGAGGGATGCATCTGTTTGCAAAATGAACTGACGTGAAAAATCCGGCCGATGGAGTTCCAGCGGTCCGGATAATAATTCTTTTAATTTTCTAAACGCTTCATCGCATGTATGGTTCCAGTGAAAACGATTTTCCTTCGAAAGAAATTTCGTTAGTGGCTTCGTGATCATCGCCACATTTGGTAGATATTCTCTTACCCAGTTGCAAAGCCCTAGGAAACTTTGTAGCTGCTTTTTGGTGGCTGGAACGGGATAATTTTGAATTTGTAAGACATGTTTTTCTAATGGTTGGGAAGTATCAGTTCTAATTGTGTGGCCTAAATATTGGATTTCATTCGTCGCTATTACACACTTTTCCGGTGACACTTTTAGATTGTGCAGACGTAGTCTTTCAAAGACTAATCTCAAGTGGGACATATGCTTCTTCACGTTTACGCTGTAAACGATTATATCATCTAAATACACTTTACAGAAATGGTGCAGGTAACCCGTTAAAACGTCCTTTGCCATAAATTTCTGAAAGGTACAGGGAGCTGTCTTGAGGCCGAAAGGCATGACATTAAATCTGTAAGCTGCCCCATCAGGAGTGGTAAAAGTCGAGAAATCTTTTGATGCTTCATCGAGCGGTATTTGCCAATATCCACTCTTTAAATCCAACACAGAAAAAATCTTCGAATTGCCTAAATCTTTAATACTTTCGTGTATTTTGGGTAAGACGGAAGCCTCGTCTTCAGTCATTTCGTTCAAATGGCGATAGTCGATGCAAAAACGTGGTTTTTTGTCTGAGCGTTTTATTATCACGGGTGGTGAACTATATTGGGCATTGCTAGGTTCGATGACGCCAGCTTTCAACATCTCTTCGATTTGGTCGTACATAATTTTCTTAGTACTCGGAGACATCGGATATGGTCTGATATTAAATGGTTTCGTGTCTTTTACTGTAATTTTGTGTTTAACAGTCACTGTGGTTGCTTGAGTCGGTTCCGCAGTGAACAGATCGACAAATTCTTCGAACAGCGGCCGTAGAAATTTGTCTTTAATAACAAGCTCTTCAGGAAGCTTTGCCTGCTGTCTCTCCCTCTGAGAAGCTTGATTCCAGAAGACGGTAATACGCTCTTCTGTGCCGGCATATAGGCATTTTCGGCCATAATCATATGCGACATTGTTCATATATAAGAATGGTGATCCTAATATTATTGTTTCGTTCAAATTTTCGATTACTTGAAAATCAATTTCAAAAGAAGTGCCTGAAATTATTACTTTTAATTTTGTCGTTCCAAGAGAGTCCACCATTCGATCTCCGCACGCCATAGCAAATGATCGACGTGTCGTGAGATTTTTAAAATTATCCAACATCCTCGGATGGATAACGTTTCGCGTCGAGCCTGAATCAATCAGAGCGTCGACTGCTTGTTCATTTATCTGAACTTTTATACGAGGCAAAGGGAACGCTTCGCTCATATAATTTATTGACTCCCTTGTCTTGTGCAGAGGAGCGTCGTAGTGGTCATGAGTATCGGAAAAAATTACTGGACATTGCTGCCGCCTTGGTTCGGCCGTTGTGCCGGGGATCTTGCAGATGGACCCTGGCCTGGGTCTCTGGTCCCTCGAAAGTTTCCCGGTCTCCTATTGAGATGAGGGTTATTCGGGCATTGGCTATGGAAGTGCCACTGCACTGTGTCTGTACAGTATCGGCACGGGGTTGCCGGTCGGTCGGGTACTCGGAATTTCCCCGATCCGCCATTGAAATTGGTTTGCCTGCGGTCAGGATTCACTGATCCGCTTGAAGAATTAGGCATAAAAAAAGGACGACCAGGCGCTCTGCCTGGACCGTCCTGTCGAGAGACATCCTCTCGGAAATGCACCCTCGGTGCTGTCGGAGTTGGGCTTCCATTGCTCCTTATACTTGAATTTTGTTGATTGATGTGTCCCGGCTCTTGATAGTAAGACGCGCGGGACAGACGTTGATCGATAAGCTGGATTAGCGACGTCTGTTCGTCAGCTGAATCCCACTCGACGTTAGTAGCCGCTGCTATTAACATCTCTGTGGTTGAAATTAGGTTGCTTCTCAAGCGTGACCTAATTTCTGGACGCAGTTGGTCCATGATGACCCGAGCTCTGATGGCTTCGGATTTGAAGGGATCAATACGATCGAAAAGACAGGTTTTCCTTGTGATAAACACTGCCGTGTCGTCTAAACACGTTTGCTTGACGGCATACAGTTGAGCAATAGCTCGTGACTGTATGTCGGGAGAATTAAATCTCGTAAGGAATCTTTCCTTGAATAAGGTATACGAAGTAGTCAACGTCCTGAATTGTTCGGACCATCGTTGAGCTTCGCCCTTGAGTTGGCCGGTTACGTTATGGAGGCGATCATAGTCGTGGCTTATGCGAGCTCTGTCGAAATATTCCTCCATAATTTTCAGAAAAGCTTCTGGATCTTCATGATCAAGCCCATGGAACGTCACGTTCGGACATCTTTGTCTCTCATGGGGCGTACAGGTCGACACGTTCTGTATCGCCTGCACGAAGCCCTCTGCCATTTTCAGAAACATACTTTCCATCGAATTAGCAGTTTGCGGCTGTGAAGCAGATAAATTTACATTATTTCCCTCTGGAAACAGTCGTTGTGGTTCTATCCCTCTAGAACCGTCGTCGACGAGCGGTGCGGTGACTCGCTCGTAAAATTCTCTTGGGGTCGACCCCTCGGAGTCTTCCGCCATGAATGAGAAAGGATTTGTTGGGTTTGGGGACGGCATGGTCCCTGTTCGGGCGCCATGTGAACGATCCATGCTTTGATGGAAGTCTGAAGGACGTATTTTCTGATCGAAAAACTTAGAAAAATTAAAAAAAATAGGAAAAAGAAAAAATTAATTTTCTCTTTCCTCAACCTTTTCTTAAATTCTAAAGAATAATATTACGTTCACAAAATTTTTAGGGTTCAACGTGACTGTTTCAGACGGAGATTAATGGATAATTTATACTTACTGTCGTTTATGCTTAACTGCGGCTCTGATGGTATCAATTGGAAGACGTCGTAACACTATAAATCTAACACTGTCTGTTTCACACTCTCTTAAAATTAAATCTGAAAGGGAATTTTGTTAGAAAACACAAGTAAAAGACAATATAAAGTTCAAAAAATGTATATTAAATCTTTTAAAAAATTTATGTTTTTACAACAACTTCTTCAGAGAAAATGTTAACAAACAATGGTCTGACCCGTGTACAACACATGGTGAGGAACGGGACGATTCATACGGTACCAACTACCATCCAATATGCAGTTTGAAAAGCTAACGATGCACAAAAAGATTCAAGGAAAGTTTCATGTAACTGAAATTTTGGTGGGCTTATGCTTGCCTGTCTTATAAACGTATTTATTAATTCACATAAATTTTGGTCGCTCCTCGGAGCTTAAAATTGCTTGAAGCGTATCTACTTCGTTTGTATTATGCAATAACAAATTTTACGTTCAGGCAAGGCAGATCCCATGCACGTGTGAGTACATGGTATAGATACTTTTTTGACTCCGAATCACTGAGGAACCGGTTTAGGGCAAACCCCGTCAAAACGCATCATTTCCCCGTCAAATCCGACTGCTAGGAAATGATGGGGGTCCCATGTCGCTAAGGGCTATTTTCGCTATAACTTCCGATATACTTTGAATAGTCGTTGGACTAACTTGTCCTCATATTCAATACCTCGTAAGAGTTGCAGTGCTTGACAACGTGGATTCGTAAAAGGGTTTTTAATCTTGGAAATTTGGAAGTTCAAGTCCAATTTTAGTATACTTTCTAAAATTGGGTGGTCGGGGCGACATTACGTCCCTGTGCAGCGACATTCACTACACTTACCAAATTAACGCTCCTCGAAGAGTTAGCGAAAATTTGGCATAAAAAACGCTCCGAAGAGCAAAAATATATTTCCAAGAATTAAAAACCTCCTCCACGGCGTTTTTACGTGAAGCACGCTTTTCTTACGAAGTATTTCCTAAGTCGGATTTTGTTACAACGTCGAAAAGTATATCGGGGTTATAGCGTTCTTTAACATCATCAGCGACTGGCGAAGGTGGAGGAAAACCTGCCTTAAGAAACGTGAACAGAGTATTGAATTATGTTAACCAAAATGAAGAAACCTCTGAGACAAATTCAGAGAAACTGTCGCAAGAAAAATATAAAAAAACGGATTTTGACGCTACAATATGAAGAAAGTTCAACATTTGAATGAGTGAGACAAGCTGAGGAGAGTAAGATTTTGTACGAGGGGGTGGAATTTTTTTTTCATCTATACTTAATTGAAAAATAGTATAAAAAACATGTTTATTAAAGTGTATTTATGAATTGATTTTCCACAACTTTGAAGGGCGAAAACAACCCCCGGGGCTGGTTTCACAACCTCGGTCACCTGCCACCTTCCTCAATGAAACGCCCCCTACAAAATATTAATTGTTTCTTCAGAAAAAAAATGAATTTTTCACCCCCTTGGAGGGTAAAAACAATCCCCGGGGGCGGTTTCACAACCCTGGTCACCTGCCACCTTGCTCAAAGAAACACGTCCTATAAAACAATCAACAATTTTTTTCTTACAAAAACAAATATCAATTTTCCACTCCCTACAAGGGTTGGAAGCCTGGAGTAGGGGTGGCTGAGGTCAAATCCCTCGAGGGACCTTCCTTTCTACTCGAGGGACCAACAATTAGTCGAAAAACTGGGGAGGTTGACTTGAGGGGGTTGCCGAGGTGGGAAAATCTGTTTGATCTTGGGAATCGATTCAGCAACCTCCAAAACGGGAGGGGAGGGACATTGTCTAGTTCGAGGCGCAAACATTCGGTAATTTCGTTATAAATTCCAGCTCTTCAAATGGACTATGCACCTCGCAAATTTGAGAAAATGAAAAGAAGAAAAATTGAACAAAGTGGATGAAAACGTGGATTAAGGAGAAAAAAATGTGGACATATGTGTTTAATCCGAGAACTAAGGGCGAATGAGCAGGATGATTTACAAAAATTATTTACGAATGCCAGGTCAGGTTTTTCAAAAAATTAACCAGATCGTCATAAGCTTCTCGTTTCATATTTTAATTTACGTACGAACTGTCTTTAATTTTCCACATACATGTTTTTCCCTATATAAATCTCTAAAATCGGTTAATATTTTTTGGTCCATTCCATGACACTTTTACTATTCGAACGGAACTGATATCTCTGTGTATGTGTACCAACAGGATTGAACCTGCAACAATCTGCCCTGTTGTATGTCACACATCGGATGTTTCATTTGTCCCGTGCCGATACAAATCGTTTAAAATTCTCTTCCGTGTATGGTGGCCTATATAGTGTGTTTGTGCGTGCTAGAAGAGTAGTCGATTATGCGTTGGTAGCGCGAGAGATATGCAGCGACAGTAGATACGTCTGCGGCTGCTAGTTTTAAAAATGTCGTCGCCGTAGTTCCTACAACCGCGTGTCTGTACCTAACATTATTTAAAAAATTAAAATTTTTACCTGTATAAATGTTAGGCGCACAGGTAAACGCAACGTCTCCTGCCAGCCAGACAGCCCTCATGCCTACCGAGATAGTGTAAGGGAGGGAATATCAAAAAACTAGCCTTCTTAAAATTCTCTCTCGAAAACGTTGGCAGCTCTGAGACTATTATCTCGTGTTTAATTTTTGTTTTATCCCTTAGTTATATTATAACCTTAACTAAATTTTCCGGCTGGTTATTGCCTGTTAATGATTTTTTTTAAAGGTATTGGCACCAGCCTAATGTGCTCTTTCCATTTAAAATTCCGACCAATAATAATACCTAAATATTTTATTTTTGACACTTTAGCAATGTCTGTAGTACCGTTGCAGGGTTTATTGGTGTTACATTTTGAGCCGTGCAAATGAATCGTATTTTTATTAGAAGTACCAGCGTTTGAAATGAAGAATGTTATAAATTTAGTTTTGTCAACGTTAAGGGTCAACATGTTACTGTCCAAGTATTTTCTTAGTGTCTGGAGTCCCAATTCCCCTTCACAATATACATCATCCCAGTTGCTGTTCTGAAATAAACCGTATCATCTACATAGGATATTATTTTATGGGATATGTTTCATTTGATTCGCTAATATCGTTTATATACATAATGAGCAGAATTGGGTCCAGCACTGTGCCTTGCGGTGCACCCATTTTTATTATTTTTGTTCACTTACCGACTTATTGATTTTTACAATTTGTCTTTTGTCGGACATATAATTAGTGAAAAATTGCAAGGTTGTACCACGAATATCCATCAATTCAATTTTCTCTAATAATATTTTATAAGACACTGTCTCAAATGCCTTAGCCAAATCATGAAAAACAGCAAGGCATTTTTTGCCTTTAAATGTTACCAAAGATAATAATCAACAGGATTGAAATCCGGTGATCTTGAAGGCCAATGGTGAGATCCATTTCTACCTATCCACATATTTGGAAAATTGTCATTTAGAAAATTTCTCACAATATTCCTAAAATGGGGTGGAGCGCCATCATGCTGGTAATACATTCCCGCAGTATTTTCATTTTCCCATAACACGGGTAAAAAGTTTTGCAAATAGTCTAAATAAAGTTCACACGATAATTTCAAGGAGGCCATATGGCCCAATCAAATGACTGTTGAAAACACCGCACCAAATATTAACAGCAAATCCATATTGGTATTTATTCTGTCTTACAGCATGCGGATTGTCTTCTGTCCAAACATGTGAATTTCCTTAATTATAAACACCATCTCCTGTAAATTGTGCTTCATCTGTAAACAGGCATCTGTTAAGAATTCTTCGGTTCCGAATAATCCAGTTACTAAAATTTAACCGATGAACTTCATCCCCTTCCTCAAACCTCTGAACCAATCAATACAACTTTATTAAGAATTAAAATTTACATCTTAATTAAAATTTACATCTGCCTCCCCAGAATCCACCCCGGGACCTACCGTGTTCGCGGTGGAGGATTGCAGGGTTGGGTGGAATGGGACTGGTTCGGCTAAAAGACAATTAGAAACAGTTAAACCCAAACACCTTCCATCGCAGATGGATTAAATTAGGTTATAAAATTAAAACATATCTGAAAACAGGTTTGGTGAAAATTTTTATGTGAAATAAATTTAGAAAACAAAAATGCACAAAAAGAAAATAAACCAAAAATTAACCAACAGAACAAAAAGAAACAAACATAAAGAGAGAGGGGGACAGGAAGGATTTAAAGATACAAAAGGTATGAAATATCAGTGAAGGTAGATAGGGTAAGCGGAAGATATAGTTGTTGAAGTTTGGCTACAGAGGTTGCCAGAAGATCGGTAACGTCTGGTATGGTAGGGTGTGTTTAATCAGAAATGGGGCATTATGCTGTCTAATTTGTGTTATGTTTCTTGTTAGCGGACTATCGCCCAGTTTGAAGGAATAGAATTTTTGAGAGATTTCCTGGACGTAATCCGCTATTGGGGCTATGTCGTGGCAAAGTGTTATAGGTCTCCGAGGGAGGTGTACCTTCCAGAATTTGATATGAGGCGCATACATTTGTGCTCGAGCACTTTTCATTGTCGAGGCAGATGTGCTGCACCACACCGGCGCCGCGTATGTGATGAGAAGAGATACCACAGAAACTACAGCAAACGATTTCTAGATATATTAGCGTAATTAATACTACTTTATTTGTGGTCATGTGGAGCAAATTGTAATTTGAATTTATTTGATTTTAAATATTTGAAGTACTCTGAATAAAGTGCTATGGGTGTCAATAAATATTAAAGTGAAATCAAGCGTGTATTGTTCTCTAGAACTAATCGAATAATACAACCAGCATTGACTGTAGAAGGTGAAGCACTGAATATTTCAAACAACATATGTAGTCACGGCCTTTTGGAATTATTTTCGAGAAAAATGTAGATTTCGCAAAGTGATCAGATAGATTTAATAAATATTTTAAAACCGCCTTCCAGATCACTATGACCCTCTTCAGCCTAAACTTATGCGAGTAAAGGAGACGGGGCCCTACAGTTTATAGTAGGATCAGAGCCACTTCTTGGGGGATAATTTATAATTGAAAATTACTTTGTAGTAGGTGGGGCTCGAACTCACTTCGCTAGGTATGCTCAGAGTGAAAGCTAGACGCGCTAACCGCTATGCAACATATTCCCAAAAAGTGATTAAATATACAGGATGTTCCATTTAAAAAACCAAATTTGATGTCATTTCCCTCGAAACAGGAAGTCGGCCTGAGTCAGATATCGTGGCCACACTGTCTGTAGAAGAATTAAAAGTAGCATTCTGAAGTGTAGATCTGCTGCTAAAAAATACAAATTAACGGAAGAAGAAACAAGGACGGATCATTTTTGCATTCAACCATATGTTGAACTACGAAGACTTTTGGCTACAAGTCATATTTTCTGATGAAAGGGTTATCCAATCGTGTAATGATGGATATATTCATGTTTATAGGCGTCGTGAGCAAAGATACAATGAACATTTTACATTCGATCCAATTAAATCGGGACGTTTTTCTCTTAATACCTGTGCGTGGATTAGTAAAAGAGGAATGGGAATGTATTCATTTATTAATGGTCATTTTCATTCCACTGAATGTATGCTTGCTTCATACATACTGCGCGTAATACAATGCAATAGCTCAGGAGTAATAATGTGAAGAAGAGCTACTGCGGCTTTCTAAAAGTCCCGACATTAATCCCATTGAGAATGTTTGAGGAATTATGGTGAGGCATATACAGAAATTAAATTATCGTCCTCAAAGTGGTGAACAACTTCATGCTATGATTGAATGGAAAAATTTACGTTATACTTAAATTGCAGAAAATTTAGGTTTATCGATGCCTAGGAATTTACAAGTATAGTCTAGTATACTTTAACTTGGCGTGTGTATGTATGAAAATGAAATCATACGGAAATATTAACTCATACATATACATGCCAAGTAAAGGTATACTAGACTATAATTTTAGATGGGGATGGAGCTATGACTAATTATTAATGGCTATTATTTACGTTGTAATTTGTTTATTTGCGTTTTACATTTTTCGTCAATATATTATATTTACAATATGGTTCTATTAAAAATAAGACTTTATTTATATTCATTTTCTCGTTTACTTTAACTTTCACTACACTTCATTTACTTTACTTTTATTCGACAACCATGTGTATGAAAATCTCTATTTTAAAACTGTTCTCTCAACTTATAAGTCTAAAGCAAAATACCATTCTGTTTCGCCTTCTCATATAACTTTCTAACAATAGAAATAGCTTAGGAAAGGTAGTTTCTGCCCTACTCTCCAGTTCAATAAAACTTATAAAATTCTAACGCTTTGGATTATGTATGTTTTGAGTGCGATTTATCCTTTACCGCCATTTGCATTTGTTTGAATATTCATGAGAAAGGCACGCTAAGAGGACACTAAGGATAACCCCAGGATATCGAATGTCCCACTCGACTCAATATTTTATAACCGCCCTCATGATTTCTTGTTTGGTGGCTGATATCGCTGTAAACCGAAGTAAATTCCCGATATATTATTCACTCTTCTGATTTATATGTATTTACACCAATATTACACATTACGAACATATTTTAGGGCTTGTCAAGGATTTTATATACGGTTAAACATTCGTTCGAATTGGAGCAGATGTCGTCTTTCACAGTAAATTTTGCTTGGGAACTCGCTGGAATTTTCGATCTATTTAGTTATGTCCATAAATTTTGTTATTTTATGGAATTTTTATTAGAAAGCGATATACAGGGTGTTTCAAAGTTAAAGGTATATACGTTACTTGTGGATAGAGGGCAATTTGGCGGTTCCAAATTACCCGGCTTTAATGCATCCGTCGTCCTTCCTTACTCAGATACAGGATGTTTTAATGATTTTGGCGAAATCTTTCTTTGGCCATAACTATTGAACCATCCTGTATAATCGGTTCATACTTAGAATATATGTTTCACTGATTTTACTTGATATAACTTAATAAACCAAAATAGAAATCCAAGTCCGGCTTAATAAAAAACTGACAATATGTTGTATGTCAAAATCAACACCCTGTATGACAAAATTTTGTATATGTGTTTCGATATTCGAAAAGAGCGGAAAAAAATTGAATAGAATAGCTCACTTAGTTCGTTGCGCATATCAAAATAGGCGAGCGGGAGCAACCCCTAAAATGACCCTATAGTGACCATGACAATCCTAATCGCCAAAAACAGTTTATTCTTATGTTTTCGAGGTCGCTGAATACGAATCCGATGTTATCTAAAAAAAAAAAAAAAAAAAAAAAATGGGGCGTCTATGTTTAAATCAACTTTTTAGTGAAAAATGAAGCAAACATTTTTTCATAATTTTTCACTTTTAACTCGCTATGTCTCCGGCGGATTTCATGATTTCATTTCGAAATTTTAATTGCATATTCCTGATGGCAGTAACAAAAAATAAGTCTTATCCGACCTTATTAGAGCATGTGAGATTTAAATGACGAATTTTTAAAGTTGCACGGACGCATTTTACGCAAAAGTTGAGTGACGAAGTTTCGAATTTCGAGAAACGAATTGTTTAGTATTAAAATATGATTATTAAGGAAGTTTTTTTGAAATATTTCAGCCCTTAATGTTTTATAGGGAAAAAATATGAATTTTTAAAGTTGAGCGTCGAGTCCGGGCGCGCCGCTCGGCGCGCGCTAATCACATCGCTAGGCGTAAAAAAGCGTTTAGGGGAAAGTAATTGCATTAATTTACTGACTTCGTCATTTTAACGTATAAATAGGATACATATATGTGTGTGTTGTACTGTTTTGCAGTACTAATCAAACTTTAACTTGTTTATTTCCAATAGATAAACCAAAAAAAAAACTTTAAAATCAAAAAGATCAAATTAAAATCTCTTACCTTTTGATCCGAGAGTATGTCAAATTTATTTAATGGGCCGGCTAGCTTATCTTTTCCTCCAGGAGCAGGTTCAAATTCAGTTTCTGTTTTAAAATGAAATTTTATTAAAGTAAAATTTTTAATCTGATATAAGTAATTTATTTTCCTTGATATTTAGATAATTTAGCAGTTTTATAACAGGTTCGAAAGTCTAATACACCATTTAAATTTTAATATACAACCCTGTCCAAAATTAAACACACAAAACCTTCCTTCTTCGTAGCTACACTCTTCTCTTTACAAATCCAACAATTCTCCTTTCATTAATTCTTCACCTTATCTCGTCCTTATCTCCTCTGCAATTCCTATCCACAATAACACCTCTTCCTTCTTATTTACAGTCTATTTTTCTCTTCTTCGCTGATCTCCACAATTTCTGACTTTTTATTTAATTTCAAATTATTAATTATTTTATTATTTTTTTTCTTCACTCGCTAATTTTCACTTGTTCTTCTTTTTCTTAAATTTGTTTTTCCCATTTTACAACATCTCTTTTATCTGTTGTTTTCTTCTATATCACTAAATATCAAAGTACCCAAAATAAACAAAACAAAACACCATATGAATTTTGATTAATTTCATTCCAAACATAACCTAACTTAAACCTCCTTGTCTTTCTCCAGGAAAGCATTTACCAACTATAAAAATAAAATTTCCTATTTAAAAGAAATGTCATAATGACTTAAATGTCAGAAATTATTTCAACTACAACTTAATAACCACTAACATAGATGTCAGTATCAAACTTACTGTTGACATCAAATAAAAACTTAAAAGCTATTAAAACAACTCTAAACAATTATTAACATTCTAAAACACATACCTTTCGGATCTTTAGCTAATTTAAATAAATTTTGAAAACCATCTAAAGGAAACAAAACAAATTCAAACCCTGATTCAGTAAATAACACAAACATGCAATCTTCGTAAACGTCCAATATGCGAATACATAGCAGTGTATATGTATACATCAATGTTACATAATTTAAATTTGTATATACATAGCATAGAATTTAAATTGTATTGAATTGAAAACGATTTTTATTATTATAAAACTATTCATTTATTTGATCAATATTTTGACACGAATCATTACAATTACAAACATCACAGCATTTTAAATTAGACGCTATACATGGGCAAACAGTTGAGCAAGAATTTTTGCCGCTGCAAGAGCAAAAGTATTTCTGCAACGTTTCTATTGCAGTTTGTCCCTCATAATAATCAATTTTCAATTTTTCTCCTTCCACTAACCATCCACATTTTGCAACGTCTTCGGAAATAATCGTCGATTGAGTAGCTTGCTTCCATTCGTTTAATTGCCA
Organism: Leptura quadrifasciata; assembly: GCA_963675555.1. Taxonomy (NCBI): domain Eukaryota; kingdom Metazoa; phylum Arthropoda; class Insecta; order Coleoptera; family Cerambycidae; genus Leptura; species Leptura quadrifasciata. Next base: position 29,818,129 of record OY776674.1, read on the forward strand.
AAGACCTCTTAAACAATGTTAGAACATAGCTGGTTTGGATTGAGGAAGTTTATCGATGTTTAAATTAGTTTCGATTGCCAAGTTATAACGTAACGAATTAATATCACTGCGATCGGCTTTAGATTTTCTTTTGGAATCGTATAAATTTGCTATGAAGAAGCTGACGATTTGTAAGACATTATCTATGTACAAATCAGTTGTTTGAGCTAAATTTAACAATTCTTCTTTCGACATGTTTTTCAAAGTCGTATAGACAGTCTTTTTACCTATATAAAATAATGCTGAATTTGTATCAATATTTTAAAGATACCATTCCCATATTATAGTAACAATTAACAAAAATAACTATATGATAACATAAAACTCAATTAATACTAAATACACAATTTATTAACATTACATATCAATTTCTCCTAAACGCTTGTATACGCCTACCGGTTTGATTCGCGAGTGCCAAGCGTGCGTGCCCGGACTCGACGCTTAACTTTAAAAATATTTTTTTAAATATACTTTTGTAAATATTTATTTCACCGTTTTTCTTTATTTGGACAATTAATGTAAGCAAATGAAGCTGGTAAAAAAATCAATAAAGATCCGACAAAAAATCTAATTATATGGTTTTGTTTAATGATGTATGGACTTTTATAATTGGCAACTGAATGTTATGATATATTTACAGGAATCGAAAAACACAAATTAAAAAAGTCCGGTCCTGGAATTTAAAAAAATATTAATAGCAATCAGCTGTGATAAGTGTATAAGCGTCTAAATTTTAAATCAAATCTGATCAATAGTAAGTACGTTCTGACCAAAATTAGCTCAGCACCTTGTATCTCAGAAATTAAGAGCGACAGGAAAATTTCAATGGCCATTCCTGAATACCCAAGTGATACTCTACCGCACAGTTCCTCACGAAACAATCTGTATATGCCGTAAAGGTTTAACGATATACCGGGTGTCAACAGATCATGGTAGACCCCCTTTTTTCCTTATTTTTAAGTATAACAGAATGAAACTTGGTAGACGTATTTCATGACTTTGTGGCATAACTGTCATTTTATTCCCACTTCCGGTTTCACCGGAAATGACCCCAACTTTTGATTATTAAGTGGAACACTCTGTATTATTATATTTTTGGAATTTTTTAAAAATTCTGAGTACGGTGATGCCCCATAAGTAACATTTCGACTCCATGAAAAAAAATTTACTCGAAATTTGTTGGTTCATCTAGAGTGCCATGACCAGAAAGAATTCTGGTTAGAAATTAGTGTAGTTTTAAGTGCCTTCAACTAAGAAGTGATATAGACACTAAATAAGACCTATTTGTGACATTTTGGAAAATTTATAGAACATTCTATTCTGAATTTTGTAAAAACATTTGACTTGTACCTGGCATAGACGTTAAATAAGACTTGTGTTGTTTGTTAGTTTTTGAATGGAAACAAGAAGCATGGCTGCCGAAAAACAAACACAGGACTTACTTGCAGAACTAAGAGAAATGATGTTAAACCAGGAAAAGAAACATCAAGTAGAAAAAGAAGAACAGGAAAGAAAACGTCAGGAAGAAAAAGAAGAACAGGTACAGGAAGAGGTAGAGAATTATACAGGGGCAACAAGATGTTATCCTTTCAGCAACTGAAGACCTCAAAAGTGAAATTAAAGAGGATATGGGCAACATAAAGACTGAAATAAGTGATGTCAAAGGAAAAGTAAATAAGGTTGAAGAGGAAGTAACTGAAGTCAAAGGAAAAGTTGCTGGCGTCGAAGGGGAAGTTACCGATATAGAAGGAAAATTTCAGCCAGTTCAAGGAGAGATAGAGCGACTTAAACGGCAGCTGAGGGAAAAAGGAAGCCAGCTAGTATTATCGTCATCAGGTCCTCGATTACAACCACCCTCCTTTGATGGGCAAACGTCATGGACGACCTACAAAAGACAATTTGAGGTAGCGGCATGTGCAAACAATTGGAGCAATGAAGACAAGGCTATGGCATTGGTGCTAGCATTAAGAGGTCAAGCCTCAGAGTTGCTTCAGACTATCCCAGTGACGCAGCAACGAGATTTTAAAGTTTTGGAGGCTGCACTATACCTAAGATATGGCGATCAACACCTCGCCCAAAGTATACCGGACTCAGCTCAAATCACGCACACAAAAGGCTGGGGAAAGTTTACAAGATTTTGAGGCAGCTGTTCAGCTACTGACATACCTGGCTTACCCGGATGCACCCAAAGAATTCCAGGAATAATTAACAGTTGGTACTTTCATCGATGGCATAAGAGATAAGGCGATCAGGCGAGTCCTTAGATTATCTCGAGATAAGACTGGTAGCGAGGCCTTGATCCATGCCCTCGAAGTTGAAGCCGCTTATAAAGAGACTCCACGTCCGAGAGTGCGAACCTTGAAGGTAGAAGTGAAGGATCATTCAGAAAAATTAAATATGGAATCTATATTGGGAGATATACGTAAAATGTTCAATCAGTTACTAACCAAATCAGATGCTCCAGGGAAGCCGGAAAGAGAACATAGTGATGGACAGCAAGGAAAATAATCCAGTGTTATCAGTGCAGCAAACCAGGACATATGATGCGAGAGTGTCGAAAACGGAATCCTGGGGAAGTAAACGCTGCAAAGAAAGAGGAAGTCCGCTCTGATAAGATGAGATTGATTGTTATGTTAACAGACATACAGAAAATGGTCGCGCAAGTACTAAACGAATTAAGTTCGCGACCGGAGCTGGAACAGGAACCGCAACCGCCGAAACAGGAGTCGAAGCAGCAGCGAAGTGCTGGAGATCTGACAAAAGGAATCCGCTGTTATAATTGCGGCAAATTGGGACATGTCAAGAGGTACTGTCGCCAGAGGAACCCTAAGGAAGTGAATGCCGAGGATGTAAAGAAGCAGCAGGATGTAGTAGAAGTGAAGGCAGTTAAGATAAAGGTTCTTAAGGACTGGACAAAGGCAGTTCTAAGAGAGGAACAACTAAACGACGATGAAATTGGACCTATGTTGAAGGCGAAAGAAAAAGGAGTCCGCCCGGAATGGAAGGACGTTTCCAGTAAAAGTGTTGGACTGAAGGCTTTATGGGCGCAATGGGATTCCCTTAAGGTTATAGATGGACTATTACAGAGAGCATGGGAGAGCCCGGATGGGAAAGAAGTTACCATGCGGTTGCTGATACCTAGGTGCCGAGTACCAAAAGTACTTCAGGAAGTGCACGAGGTAATATCCAGAGAGCATTTTAGCAGAAATAAGACCTTGGCTAGAGTACGGGAACGATTCTACTGGATAAATAGCTGTCAGGATGTAGAGGCTTGGTGTCGCAGTTGCAAGGTTTGTGCGAATGTGGCTGCCAAGAGGTTACCTATAAAGAGTAGTGACCGAATGAAGGCTAGATATGTTCGCAATGTCAGTTCGGTAGGATTCAATGTGGGGAACTCGGTTTGGCTGTATAACCCACAACGAAGTGAAGAAGGATTCTCGAAGCCTCGCTCACCTTGGGAAGGACCGTATACTCTCATTACCCGGATCAACGACGTTGTTTATAGGATTCAACGTAGAAAGAAGTCCAAGATGAAGATCGTGCACCTGGACAGGTTGGCAAAGTATGCTGGGGTATCTGAATTGCCTGACCGGGGCGTTCAGGTTTAAGGAGTGGGCAGTGTTATGTACTGCCTTCTAACAGAGAGGAGAGTGTAGCCCGTAGGGTGGCGCCATCTGTGGGCTAACTGGCGAATCGCCATTTGGTAGTGCTTAAGAAAACTGACCGGTGTGATGTCGGAAAAATCAAATCGAGCGTAAAAAATTTGAGAATGTGTATTTTGTGTGCCATCAAATTTGGCCTAAATAGTTTTTTTTATAAAAACTTATTTTTTTCAAATGGAACCATAATGGTAGAGTACTACTATAAAATAGCAGATAGTTTAAGGAATCGGTGGATGTGCCCAAAAGCATTTTTTTCTTATTTTAATTTTTTTGTTTTTTTATTAATTTTAAGTAAATTTTTTTCATGGAGTCGAAATGTCATTTATGGGGCGTCACCGTACTCAGAATTTTTCGAGGATTCCAAAAATATGGTAATATACAAGGTGTCTCATTTAAAAATCAAAAGTTGGGGTAATTTCCGGTGAAACAGGATGTGTGAAAAATGACAGTTATGCCACAAGGTGCCTTCTTGGTCATATACAACATTTACCAAGTTTCATTCCGATATTCTTAAAAAATATGGAAAAAGGGGGATCTATGGATTTTATTAGAAGAATCATTTCACTCGCTTTAATTGCTCCAAAAAACTACTTCACTTTACCCTTATTCCGAACTAATTTATTCCGAATCCGAACTGATTTATATTTATTTAAAACGCTAGAGCACTTTTGTGGAAAATTAGTAGTAAATATAATTATTGATCTGTAATAAAAGTCTCGTAGCAATTAAATTGGGAATACAAGGTAATTAAACTGGATTCTAAACACGAAAACATTCCAGTGAAAAGGAAAAACATTTTTAACCGAACAATTTCCACAACACTGAACCGGCTAAATTAATATTCCTTTTACGACAACTCTATTTACAGTTTGTCGCACGTCTACCTAGATGCGCCGCGCCAATAAACGAATAAGTGTATTATGTGTTGCAGAATGAATATTGTGTCTGAAAAGGATTTATTAAAATTCTAGACTTTATGAAACGCATTTATATTAAATATTGTAGGGCAAAAAATAGTGCGCCAGTGCGGCGCAACCTATTTCCACAGAGGAAATTTAATTCTAGATTGGCTATTATTTTCGCATAGTGAAACACAGGTGATAAACAATGTTTATTTCATTGTTATCGAATTGAAACATTTGAATAAATATTTTGATGTTTCAATTATTGGCGTTGATCACAAATCGCGGATAAGATTGATAGTGCATATTACGAAACTATGGAATAGAGAATAGGCCAAATTGCGAACTGTGGAAATGGAAAGCGTTGCAATAGCTAGCGGTACAAACGCTAATCAGACTGTATGAGAAAAAAATACGGTGTAGATTAGTTATGAAAGAGTCCCTGTGTTCTTTTTTCTGTTTATATGTGGTGTGCTTTTTATTTCCTCAGCAATTCAGGAAATATTTTCACTAGGTAATTAATCTAGAGTTCGTAAAGAGGGTTAAGACATAGCTTAGAATTTCATTTTATTTTTACCTCCTAAAAAATATTAGTATAACTAATTAACATTCACAAAGTAGGTATTGTAGGTATGTGAAATTATTTACAGGGTGTCCCGCAATAACGTGCAAAAAATTTAACTGTAGATTCCCTATCGAAAATTAAGCTCTTATCCACCCTTAAAGGGGTGTGCCAAAGAACGGTTTTTAATTTCTGTTTCAAAATATATAATCGGAAAAGCACGAAATTTGGCACATCTCGGTTACTCCTCAAAAGGCATCTAACGAAATTATTTTATCCACCTAGCGTGTACACAAAGGGGTGAAATTAACTACCCTTTTTGAAATTTTGTAAATATCTTTCTGCTTGCTATTTTTTTTCAATTAAAAAATAACTAAACATTATAATTCAGTTAGAATGTTAGAAACTTTTATCTCTTAAAAAAAATTCATAAAATCGACCATTTTTGAGAAAAAAATTAAATTACATCTGCATAGGTGATCAATCAAAAGCGATGAGCATAATTATATTAGTGTAAAATACTAAAAGTAGGCTGCTGTCAAATAATAATTTGACATTATTACGTTGTTTCTTGCCTTTGAAATAATAAGATAATCATTCCTTTCTACTTAATACTTAATACCAGATTTTAAAATGCATAGTTTTAGTAATGAGGAATATGAAGACATACATTTAATTTATGGTGAATCTGAAGGAAATGCTTCAGCGGCAAAAGAACGATATCATCGTAAATCCCTTACTCGTAGTGTGCCAAATGTTCGTACTTTTTCTAATATTCACTTGAGGTTAAGAGAAAGGGGGTGTTTTAAAAAAGAAGCCATGATTGTGGTCATCGGAGACAAATAGGAGATGCAATGGAGGTACAAATATTACATTATTTTGGTGAGCATCCTGAATGCAGTTAGACAGACAGACTGGCGAGGACTTTACCACTATCATTTACAGATAATACAACAGCTGTTCCCTTGTGACTGACTTTTCAGTAAGGCTTGATTTTTGTAGAATTATACTTAGGAAGCTGTTAGATTTTACAAGAAAAGTACTATTCACAGATGAATGCTGCTTTACTCGACATGAAGTTTTAAATTTCCGTAACCAGCATCTGTGGAGCGACGATAATCCACTGTTGTAAATGAAAGATATCAATATAACTTTTCAATAAATATTTGGGCCGGAATTATAGGGAATTAATTAATAGGGCCTTTTGAGTTACCAAACAGATTCAATGGTCCAGCTTATTTAAAGTTTTAGACGATTTAACTTTTGCATTATGTCAAATAGTGTGATTTATGCAGGATGGTGCGCCATCTCATTATTCTTTAGAGTTTCGAGAATGGATATACTCAACATTTAGAAATCGATGGATTGGAAGGTGGCGAGAAGCCACAATTAAATGGTCCCCTCGGTCCCCAGGTATGAATTCGTTGGATTTTTACTTCGAAGTTTTAAGAGAAAGAATTCTTAATGCTGTCAATGAAGTTCGAAACTCTCCACATGTTTTAAATAGATTGTATGGCAATCTTAGGAAACGGCCGTCAATAAATGCTTTTAAATCTAAAAACAATAATTGTTATATTTATATTTAAATTTTTTTACTGTTTAAATTCATCTTTTGTGTATTTTGTGTTAGTTTTTTTTAGTTTACTAATAAATTTGCTCTTCAATACTCGTCTTTAATTTGTAATGTCTCGTGCAATTTATAAGCACCAAATGATCATCTTAGTACGTAATATTGTCAAATTATAATTTGACACCAGTCTACTTTTAGTATTTTACAATAATTTAGTAACTGTGCTCATCGACTTTGATTAATCACTTAGGCAGATGTAATTTAATTTTTTTCTCAAAAAATCGTCGATTTTACGAAATTTCTTCAAGAGATAAAAATTTTCTAAATGAATTATAATGTCTAGTTATTTTTTTGCCAAATTTCGTCTTTTTTGATTAGATAGAAATTAAAAACGGTTTTTGCCACACCCCTTTAAGGGGGTGTAGCAGGACAGGAAAGGTTTATTTTGAAACATTTTATACGAAGAACCCGTCTTAATTTTCGACAGGGAACCTATACTGAGAAAATCTCCAGCAATAAATCTTTTGCCACGGCTTTTTTAACTAGAGAAGCCATAATTTTAGTTAAGTTAGAAATATCTATTCACTCCATCAGAAAAAATCACTTCACTGTGTGTTTGTATTAGTCCTTAAAAAGTACTTTTCAACCTTTATTAAATACTTTACTAGAGCACTACAACATTTAGCTACTATTAGGAAGATACGCATATAAAACATTTTAATTGTGGTAAATAAAAATTCTTCTACAATTACAAAGTTTTGTGTTAAGTTCAGTCATCACAACACCCCCTTTGGGGCTCATCGGTCAACTTTTATTTCAATGAGTTCCTTTTATCCTGATAACTTTGTGCAATTGGTTCATTCGTTCTCGTTGCAATATTAAAACTTTAAGTTAACGCAACTAAATTAATCAACACAATTATTTTATTTTGCAAAATTTCAAGGTGGTAAATGAAATAATAAGTTTAATTAATTTAATCACCCTTTCTAAAGTTTCAATATTATAGGGGCCCATTTATTTTTTGTGACTATCTAATATATTAAACATAATATTTTTAGTCGCAAACTCCTCTATAAATCCTTATTTTACTATAAGGAACCTAACCAGACTGCAACCAACAGCTACTCTCCGGGATATGTGCCCCGCCGAGCGCTGAATTACAAGTTACAAGCCTGGCGCGTTAAGTGTAATAATTGCATATTACCATCAAAACGCTAATGCTTCGATTGCAACAAACACCAGCCGAAAGACTGATCCTACTTAAAGGAGCTCCCTTGCCAGTCGTCACACACCACTTGCAGACTGCAATTTCGAGCTGTTGGCTCTTGTCAGTGCAAGGCAGGTATGCGACGACCGACATGAGAATCCTTTGACTATAGTACATCCCGGTATTTTTACAATAGCGACATGTAAAACAGCCAGCAGGCGCCATCTAGCGGTCCAGTGTCTGTTGCAATCGAAAAATAAATAGCCTGACTTGGCTTAGCATAGTTTAAATGTGCTTTTAGAGGGCGGAATATTAAACATAATATTTTTAGTCGCTAGATGGCGCCTGCTGGCTGTTTTACATGTCGCTATTGTAAAAATACCGGGATGTACTATAGTCAAAGGATTCTCATGTCGGTCGTCGCATACCTACCTTGCACTGACGAGAGCCAACAGCTCGAAACTGCAGTCTGCAAGTGGTGTGTGACGACTGGCAAGGGAGCTCCTTTAAGTAGGATCAGTCTTTCAGCTGGTGTTTGTTGCAATCGAAGCATTAGCGTTTTGATGGTAATATGCAATTATTACACTTAACGCGCCAGGCTTGTAACTTGTAATTCAGCGCTCGGCGGGGCACATAGCCCGGAGAGTAGCTGTTGGTTGCAGGCTGGTTAGGTTCCTTATAGTAAAATAAGGATTTATAGAGGACTACGAGGACTTTATATCAACTACATTTTGATTTTGGATTTAAACATAGGGACTGAATTTTTTATTTTTATGCTAAGCGGTACCTGGTTGTATACCTTAGGGCCAAGGAAAGAGAAGCATCGTTGAACTATTGTTTTAGAATCTTTTGGAATTACAAAAGAACCCTGCCTATACCCAGTTGTATGCTAGTGAGTAATACAGATTTTCGATTTTTTCGGTTCCATGATTAGTATAGTGTATAATTTATACGGGCAAAATTGAAACTGGCCAGAGTTAAAGCACAGGACCGTGCGCACTGAACTTACTATTTTGTCCTATATATTTAGCAATGGTATCGAGATTCGAACGGTTGTTGAAACTGTGCAGGCGAGTCCGAGACTGGCAATGTAATCAGCCTGAGTGAACCATCTACGACTGCACTGGTTTAAAGATAATAAAACGGACATGCCTACTAGCGTAAAAAAAACTCGTAAATCGTTTCTCAGATGAGGTGTGCTGTCAATGTGCCAGTGCAGTGCATAAATACCTATTATAATATCAAGCGTAAGAGTTTAGTTAGTTATTGTTCATATTTATAAATACTATATAAAAGGTGAAATATTTTAATTATATACTAATTTACTATGGCTTTCTGGAGACCATTTGAAACAAAGGATAATATAATAACGCCCGAAAATCTTATCATTTTCTTACGACAAGTCTTTCTATTTACCTCCGCCCGTGTACAATAAATAAATGCCGACTGTTTTTGCCGGCTTTTAGTTTTTATACGGTTTCAATTAAGTTCGTATACACTTTAATAGAATTGTTTAATGTCTAGTACTTATGCCAAGGAGTATAGCGCGTCACTTTCAACCGAGAAATTCAATAAAATGTATAGCAATGTTTTAACATAATATATTATAGTCTTTATGAACAAGGTAAAAATGATACAAATTCCAATGTTATTCGACGGGATCAAAATTTCTATGACAGTAGTATGTTTAGTTGGATAAGTTGTGACGTTATTTTATTTAGTAAAAACAAAAAATAAACTAACAAATAATAACTTATGGAATAAGGTGTTAGAAATTATTGCTATTTTCGCTTGTACACATGGAGAATCTATTCAATAGTCCTACTCCACAAACATTAAGTAGTGCATTCCTGTTGCTGGCTCCAACACACTTGCACAAATTTTATTGTAAAGGTCCGTCATGTTTATGTAGTGCATTCTGTGAATCGGATGGAACCTCGAAAAATATGAATTTTCGAGAGTGCTGAACAAGATGGCGGTGGTTAAATCTCTCTCCCCGGTCACCCCACCCCTAAATGGCCAAAAACCACCTTCGAAAGGGGTAAACAAACCGCGTATCCGCCGTCTCCTACCAGCCAAACCTGTGTTACCCCCCGTTTTCGAGGATGCTGAGCATGATAGTTATGTCGAGACCCCTCCTCGACACCCCCCCTCCCGACTCCCCAAACGACCAGAAGTCACTCCCAGAAAAGGGAGCCAAACCTCAAACCTGTGTTACACCCTCATTTTCGAAGACGCTGAGCATGAAAAAAATATTGCGACCTCTCCTCGCTCAGCAAACGGACAAAAATATCATTACATTATTACTTCTTACTAAACGGGCAAAATTATCAATATACGCGCACTTTTTGATTTTTTTACGGAAGAATGCACACAGAGATGTTATCTGGTACATATCATTCTCCGCGGCGTTTCTGCGCGGCCACTTTTATTGTAGTCAATCCATATACCTGTATCATCATCCGATACTCATTCAATGATCTGTGAACTTACTCACTTACTTCATAAAACCGCGTATCAAAGGGGTAGTTTTTGCCCGTTTGAGGAGACGGTTCGCCTCGGGGAGAAGATCCAACATCACCATCGTGCTTAGTATCCTTGAAAACGGGGGTAACACAGGTTTGGCTGGTAGAAGACGGCGGATTACGCGGTTTACCCCTACAAATTTGATTGTGAATATGCCTTTCCAAAATTTTAGAAGTGGAAGATAAGATAGTTATAGGTCTGAGATCTTTTAGTTCTATAGGATTGGCTATTTTTGCCAGAAGCTTAACTATTGCCTTTTTCCAGAGGCTTAACTATTGCCTTTTTCCAGCAGTATGGAAATACACCATCAAGTATACAGGTGTTTACAATATTTATTAGATGATTTATACAAAATGGCAAACATAGTTTAAGATCTTTAATAGAAATACCATCTGCGCCAATAACGCAAGTTCTAATATTACTAATTATGTTGTAAACATCATTCCTTGTTAATAATTTAATATTAAATGTATCTCATTTTCACGTAAATAAGAATTAAGTATAAAAAAGTATTTTTTCATTTCAAGGATCATTGTCGGGGATTATGGACGAAATGAAATAATTATATTAATTTTTTCTGGATCAGCAAGCACATTTGGAATGTTATTATTAATCTTATTTTTTGTTAAACTTCATGTTCATTTGCCTCTGTCCAGAATAATTTAGAATCTTTATTTTTTTATAGTGCATCAAAATAAGCACATTTTTCCGTGGTATGGACGATTTGCATAATTTTTTGTTAAACTTAATTCATTTACCTCTGTCCAGAATAATTTAGAATCTTTATTTTTTGATAGTGCATCAAAATAAGCACATTTTCCCGTTGTATGGACGATTTGTATAATTTTTCAATTGTTTATAATATTCTAGATTCTGGTGACTATTCCTTTTTACATATTTTGCTTTAGCTCTCATTTTCATAAGAAGTTTAATGTTGTCAGTAACCCATTGTGTAAAAGGCTTTCTTTTTATCAGTTTATGCTTTAGCGGAGCATGTTTATTAATTAAATACAAAATATTGTTATTGAAAATATTTAACTTCTCGTTTACATTTTTAACATAACATATTGCATCAAAATTTACCTTACTGCAGTCCTGCTCAAAAGATTTCATATTCATTTTCTCCTATTCCCTGCAATAAATATATTTTATTTTTTATTTTTGGTGGGGAAAAAGAATCATATCTCACAAAATTCTTTTTATTGTGTTACCGGTTTCGTGAACAAAGACTTACTTCACATCTTCAGACACAAGACTACAAGGAAACAATTTAAAAAAAGGGGATTAGTGACTGCATGTTGTCAATATATAGTTAAAATAAGTTAATAGAGACTTAATAGAAAATCTAAGGTAACAGTACTAAAATCTTATGTATAAAAATTAATGTATCTAAAAAAGTTAGAAAGTTATGACAAAAACTAATATCTAAATAAAAAGTAAAAAGTTATTGGTATTGGAATTTTGAAAACTGTATATAAATCAAATTAATAGGTATCGAAAATTATTGGTAGCATATGAAATATCTGACTAGGTATAGTTTAAACATATGATAAAATAGGATAGATTTTTTTTAAATAAACAAGGATTGTTAAAGTATTCAATGTTTTTCAACATAGTCATGTAATTTGTAACAAAAGGAAAAGTTTGTAAAAATATTGTAATAAAAAAAATAATTATAAAAATTTTTTTTTAACGTTAAAATTAATTTGCACAACCGACTATCTTGCGACCAATAAATAGAATAAAATGACAAGAAATGATCTAGAAAATTTAAAATGTTAAACATAAAAAACAGAAGGATGGTGCCCTCTTCCGGTTTACTCTTGAAATGCTAGAGTACTGTTGTACAGATGACAAAGTAAAAAACAATCGATCTATATGGAGTATACCTCGGGAAATGTAGGTGGCGGTATATGACCGAAGACAGGTAGTGTAACCAAACTTAATAAAAATAGATTGAAAAATTACTAAGAATATCGACTATGTCAAAAAACATATAAACAATAAATGTCCTGTCTAAATAACATTAGATATAATTTGTTGAGAGAGAGGAGCTCGTACTAAATGACTACAGCAAAGGTATGAGAAGACTGAGAATTTATTTGTGAATTAAGAGATAAAGTGTGTGGATTTTTAAAATCTTTTAATATTTCAAGACTTTCGAGGTTATTAAGCAAAGCATCTTTGCCCATGAGGTGTAAGATTTTGAGACTATTGTTAAAGGAATGGTTATTGTCTACCAGGTGTTTAGCAAAATGTGAAAAGCCTGTAGATGAGGTGATACAGCGTACATGTTCTTTTAACCGCGTTTTGAAATTCCTGAAAGTGCAACCAACAAATATATTTTAGGTCAGATTTAATTTTAGGTCAGATTTAATTTTAGGTATTTTAACTACCGAAAAAATCAAGTTAAATCAGATATATCCTCTGAAATGGGCACTGAATTTGATTGAAAGATTTCAATGTTCATTAGTAGTAGAAATCGCATTATTGGCTTCGATTTATTAAAAATCATTAGCTCAGAATGTTCATTATGATGAGGTCTATTAGTGATGACGTACCGTTTACATTAATTCTAGTTGGCAAGTTAATAATTTCAAATGAGCTTCTAGAGGGCAGAATATTTTAGTCGCAAACTCCTCTATAAAATCCTTATTTTACTATAAGGAACGTAACCAGATTGAAACAGCAGCTACTTTCCGGGCTATGTGCCCCGCCGAGCGCTGAATTACAAGTTACAAACCTGGTGCGTTAAGTGTAATAATTACATATTACAAATAGAATGCTAAATGCTTCGATTGCAACATCAGCCGAAAGACGGATCCTACTTAACGCGACAGGCTTGTAACTTGTAATTCAGCGCTCGGCGGGGGATATAGCCCGGAGAGCAGCTGTTGGTTGCAGTCTGGTTACGTTCTCTATAATAAAATAAGGATTTTATACAGGAGTTTGCGACTAAAATATTATGTTTTAAGTTAATAATTTGATTACGATCAAAGGAATTTAAAATAAATTTAAAATTATCACTGTTTAATGATTTAAAATTTGAATAACTTCCCTCACGTTTGTTAACTACGCCTTAGTAACAACAAAATCAAAGCAGATTACCTCACATCTACTAATGTCAAAAAATTATTTAGTATCACTGTCAAAATAAATTGATCAAGAAGTAAATGTAAAATCTAATTTTTTATTTCATGAACAGTACGGGAACAGATAATATCTTATACACCACGCGGCAGATAATTTTTGACCAGTCTCGTACTCTGCCAGTTCTCACTACGCTCGGGCGCAAAATCATCCTCGACTGGTAAAACCTTATAGTGTAATGTACTATTTTCGTCCACGTTAATATTTCCTTTATTGCTACTATGGTTTCACTAGAAAAAAAGCATGGAACATATTTTTATTCAATATTGTTCAATAAAATATAGAGGGCGCTTTAAAATTGTAATAAATACAGTTTTTGGTTTAATCGGAAGTTGTAAAAAAGTTTTATTGTTACATTACCTTTCTACGGAGAAAATTTCAGACGGACTATCGTCTAAAATTTAATCTAAGAAAGTTACTTCGATTTTAGCTTTTCAAAAATTAAATATTTCAAATTTCTTTTAAACAGTTGGATTTTCAATTTTTTTCCATATAATGAAATCCAATTGAAATTAAATCCTCTTTAACATAGATAATATTTTTAAATTTCTGTCATGCAAAAATTTTTGTAGCGCAGCACCATCTACCCCTTAACATATTAAGAAACTATTTGTATTCAAAACTAAAGCCATTTGTATGTTCTAGCAATGGGCTTTTAGAGAACTCAAATGTCTCTAGTAGTTTCCAAAATATTTCACCTGTGAATTTTTATTGGCACACCCTGTATACCCATCCAACATGCCTTATAATCCAGTCGTCATGTGCTTTGTACCTTCGAAAAATTCCGAATTTAATGAAACTTTATGATGTTATTTGTGGGTGTTCAGTAGTGCAACACCCAATTTATCCAACAAAAAAACCCAATCAATCAATCAACAAGGCTTTATTATAAATTAAAAGTACAACAGTGCCTCCCCAGAACCCATTCCGGGACCGACCATGCAACCACCGCGTTAATCGCGGTAGTGGATTGCAGGATCGGGCTGAATAGGCCTGGTTCGGTTAAACAAAAATTGATAAAACTTAACCTAAACGCCTTTTGCAAAAGCAGATAAAAGAAGGTAATAAAATTCTTACATGTCTAATTACAAAAAGACTTAACACAACTAAAAATACACTTTAAAAACTGGGGCACACACTTTTTAAAATTTTGCAGCTGACGCAGGCGCCTCAATATAAACGAGGAGCCTTCTGCGAGATCTATGAACGCCGGGTTGCGCAAGGCTGGCTTAAACTTTAACTTTAAAAATTCTCGATACCACAAGGTTTTGATATTGTGAAAAATTGATGATAAGAAAACGAATTTAGAGACAAAAATGTACAAAAGAAATACAAACAGAAAGGAAGAAGGGGGGGATAGGAAAGATTTAAAGATACGAAAGGTATGAAATTTTCAGTAAAGGTGGACAGTGTAAGCGGAAGTTATAGTTGGTGAAGTTTGGCTACAGGGGTTACCGAAAAATCGGTAACGTCTAGTACGGTAAAGGGTGTTTAATTCGAAATGGGGCATCATGCTCTCTAATTTGTGTTATGTGTCTTGTTAGCGGACTATTGCCCAGCTTAAAAGAGTAGAAGTTTTGAGAGACCTGCTGGATATAATCCGCTATCGGGGTTATGTCGTTGCAACGTGTGTATAGGTCTTTGAGGGAGGTGTACTTTCCAGAATTTAATATGAGGGGCATAAGTTTGTGTTCAAACACTTTTAGTTTTTCATTGTCGTGGCCGGTATGCTGCACCACACCGGCGCCGCGTATGTGATGGACGGCCTGACCACCATTGTGTATAATAACTTTTTATTTTCTCTGCTAAGTCTGCTACCCCTGACCATTAGCAGATACAGACTTCTGGACAGGGAGTAGACCGTCCGTATTTGTCTCATTAATGTGGGTATTAAACGCTAGTCAAAAAATCCCTGTGGAATTTTGGAGAGGGACGAAAATTCTCAAAATTTTTGCACTTTTTTCGGTTTTCTCAAAATATTTCGAAAACTGTTGATTTTAACGGACAACTTCACATTAATAAATTGTAGCTGATTAAATTTCCTGCAATTTTCATGGTAAAATGTATTTTTTGACCCCATTGGTATCGAGACACAGAGATTCGAAAAAGTGTAAAATTTCTCAAAATCGTAAAAAACTGCTGAAAAGGCTGGTTTTCGATATTTAATGGACTTGTGGTATCTACTTCCACTTGCATAGGTTCAACTACCCCCTCCGCTCCCCCCATAACTGAATCGAATCACCCACTTCACACAATTCAGTTGAAGTTGAAGGCGTGTGGCCGTTCGTTTCAATGCGAATGATATTGACACTGAATAGCTGATACGCGTACATGCGATCGAAATAGGATTTCCATTTCTCACAAAAACATCTATTTCGAGAAGAGTAAGAGAGGTAATGCCCCATTATTATTATATTCAGCAGCTTCATGCAAGATCGACCCACAAGATATTATCTTTCTGTATTCAGTAAGTGGGTGCGACACCACTTCAACCCCCTTCGGACAAGGGAAGAAGAAGGTCTGCAGAATTTACGAGAAGAACGCTTCCCTACATGACCTAGTAGCTGTGTTTAAAGACACCCTACCAGATTTGGGAGGCAGGCGAGAAGTTTTTATTGGCACTGTATGGAGGGAACGTGGAAGCAAATTCTCTCGACAACCTCCAATACCAACTTTTTACTAAGTCGGTGGCCAAGCCTGAATTCCAATTGGCCAGACTGCTACCTACCAAAGACGCGGCCACCTACCATGTTTTCCGAACATATCTCCAGGGCCAAACGACATTGTACCGTCAGTTTGGGGGTGGTCGCTGACAAGACGAGGGGTTGTCCCCATCAGGATCATACGTAATACAGCCCCAGACAACATATTAAACATCGTCTTTTGTAAATCCAAGAAAGGGTGAAGCAATGCAGCCTGCAGTTGCAAGAAAGTAGGACTGCGGTGGTCCACCCTTTGCATGAACTGCTTGGGGCATGCATGCGAAAATTAGCCAGAGCCTGATCTCCAGACGAAGAAGCAGGAGAGCACGAATAAGAAATGATTATGGACGCACTGCTAGACGATGAAGAAGATGAAACTCCGTAGGGTGCCAAACACCTAAAATATTAACTTTACTTCATTAACATTTACTTTACATTTCCCTACTTTGAAATTTTCCTTACAAATTTACTTTATTTGACAGTAAGAATCGCTATAATATACTACATATAAAAATACTGTTTTAATGTTCTTTTTTTCAACCTAATCAAGATCTACTAGTGGAAAAACGAGCTGGGTTATTTTATGCTCTTTCAAACCTTACATCATGTACATTGTATAGTATGAATGGATAGTTGAACCTATGCAAATGGAAATAGATACCACAAGTCCATTAAATATGTTGAAAAATGGAAAATAAATATCGAAAACCAGCTTTTTTAGCAGTTTTTTTACGATTTTGAAGAATTTTGAACTTTTCAGAAACTCTGTATCTCGGTACCTATGGGGTAAAAAAAAAAAACGTTTTACCATGCAAATTGCAGGAAATTCAATCCCCTACAATTTACTAATTTGAAGTTGTCCACTAAAATCAACCGTTTTCGAAATATTCCGAAAAAAAACAAAAAAGTGCAAAAATTTTGGGGATTTTCGTCCCTCCCCAAAATTCCACGGTTTTTTTGTTGGATAAATTGGGTGTAGCATTACTGTTACAAACAACATCCAAAAGTTTCATTTAAGTTCGGAATTTTTCGAAGGCACTCCCAGATTTGATTGTATGACAACCGGCCTATTATATTAATTTAATTCTATTTTATCGATTGGACTGTGTGGGTAGCCAGTGAATTTGTTAAATTGTGTCCAGATCTCGGGACTCTGCGCTTTGCGGAATCACTGTTGGTCGTGTTAATAGAAATAAAACCACAAAATAAAATTAATAGGTAAATGTTTTATTTATAAATTATTTCACTAATTCATATAAAAACAATAACAAAATAAGATTCAATTAAAAATCATATATCAGTGCGATAAAGTCGAAACAATAAAATTTTTAATTGAAAATTACGCATTACAATAATAAAACGGACTAGCACATGACAAACACTGATAAAATTTGTAACAGGAACAAAATAAACAGAACAAATTCATAGGTACATTTTTTCACTATTGTGCGTTTACTTTCTAGGAATTCGAAATTTATTAATAAAAGCGGGACGCGTCCGGAGGGTAGGCGTCCGTCGCTTTTAACAATCAAGACCCTGTTTCTCTTAACAATGTGATACAAAACCCTATCTACTCCTATCGCAAATTCAAATATTTAGAGCTAACTGCTATTTAATGTGACGGTGGTACTATTTCCCCAAAATTTTCGTTTGAAAATCGTGGCTAATTATACTTTAGAAGTCTCAACGCATTCCGACATATAAACTATTGGAACGGACGTCTGTGGAAAGAAGCGAGTGAGAGTCGTTACAATTAAACGCGATTAATATTCCGTTCAGTCAATTTAGCAAAAATGGACGTTTATAAGAAAAAACTACGTTGTCTGTGACCCTATCTTCAATATTATGTGATAGGTTATAGAGGCCGTTATTTGAGAATTATCAGTCCCTGTTTGTATCTACATCTCTACTTGCTTCACTGAATAGAGGTTAGTTACGCCACCCTATTTTCTCTCCACTGTGAATTTCACAACTGTTCTAAGACTGAAATTATTATGTCAAAAGGTGACGTGAAAATCTCCTTCTACTTCCAAATCTGTTAAGTTTTCACTCCAGAATAGAGTTAGAAAAGAACAAACTGGATTTGAGACTGAACAGGAGCGAAAAAATGTTAAAACTAATGTGAAATTTACACTCAGACCTAGTTTTACATAAAACAAATTTAGAGTTACAACCTCATTTAGGGGTAACTTACTTTCAGATATGTTAGGGAGAAGTTAAATATAAATAGAGACGACATCTACTCTGATAATTAATATATAGACTAGTTTAGGCCATTTTAACTCCTTAAGTGCTAATTTGACTGAATCTCCCGAAGAAAAGCTACAAATTTATGGTACAATATTGTGAAAAATCTACTCGTTACTGCATACATCAGTCATACAAATTACAATCGGAGGCAGTTAAAATCCCTAGAAGTTTATAAAGTAGAGAGTTTAACAAGGCGAATCAGTGTTTGAAGAGTCAATAAATATTCAAATATAAATTATGATATGTACAAAAATAAATAAAACTATAAACAAATATACAAACATTGTACAGTTACAATAGAAAATTTAAATTCTAGAACTTTGGTTGGCCGAAACAGTCCAAAATATACAGAAGTATGTACACTTTCTACAGTTAGGCGAGCTCTACGCAACGCAGGAAGAAAAACAGTTATAGTGATGCCGTATTGTACCTGGAAAAACGATATAGGGAGATTTCTTTCCAAAATTGGATTCCCTATGCATGTTTGAAAGATGTCAATATACTTGGGCAAAGTAAAACCTGCTAGTTATCAGACTTAAGGAGCATAAACATGCTAGTTTCAAAAAAATTATTGTACTTTAACAGAAAAATATCGGTATTGTAATGGAATTACATAAATGAAGGTGCGTATTCTTCGTCCAAATTTAAGAAAATTTTAACGCATGAACATTTGTACGTTTACAAGGTGAAGTTATTAAAAATTACAATTATTTTGTTAAATATCTTTTGAACAAATGTAGATATAATGAAACTAGGTATACGCTTTTTCTTTACTACATTCCATTATGATACGCTCTGTATAACAACTGTTCTTTAGATATTCATTTTCAGATACCCTTTTGACAGGAGTAGTTCCGAAAAGCTCAAATTAGATTTCTTCTCGTTTGGCTTCGTGTTTTCCAAGACACAAACCGCGAGTAAATCCAAAAAAAATCTTTTCCCCTGCATATGTAGAGCTCACCGTATATTTATATAATTATATGGAATGTCGTTTAGTTCTGTCACGATGACAAACTAACATCGAACCGTGCGCGGATGCATTTAGTCGAGGGTTTGTAGGACGCAATCGAAATTAGTTTAGCTTTTAACTATGGAAAACTATTAACGACAAGCTGTGGTGTTTGTTTAGTTGATATCGTTGAAATTACCGAAAGACAAACACATTATACGCGCCTATCAAACACGAAGTTATGGTGGCTGCAATCGTCAATCAAATATTAGCCGCGTTCAAAGTGATACGATGATTTATTTTTGTTATTTAATTAAAATTAACTGCCGCTGCTTCGACAAAGCAATTAGCAAGCCTTTATTAAGTACGGAAACGTCAATTAATCATCCTCGAGCCTTTACTATGCGAAATAATTTCTGCTTTCAAACGTATTTCGTGCGTCTTGAATCATCATCTAATACGCACTGGATGGCAAGAATAACGCTTGTTTGATGAATTAACAAACACTACATTTACCCGTTTTTTAAATGTAAGTATGAGGAAAATAAGGCATAAACAAGGAGATCAGAAGAATACTATAGGTTCCAGTCCTTACAAAGACGTAACAAGTATTCATTATTAATACAAAAATTTCGAAAAAAAAAAAATCGTTGTTCTTCGAGGGTTTGTCTTTCGGTAACACTTTGCTCACAACCAATACTTTGGTACGTACGTAAACGAAACTTTACAAATATACTAAGTACGATTCTAGTAAAAAGTTTATTTTTGTATCACAAAACTTAATGATAAGGGGGGATCGTTCGAACAATCGCCCATTGCACTGTCGAGATGCTGAACTGCTTTCACGCTCTCAGAGCTCGTGTCCGCTCCAGTTTGCGTGACTAGTCCACATTCACACGACCATTCTCTACGATAGAGCCAAGTCCGCACTTAACTGAGATAACCTTCGGGGGTCCCGCCTGCCCCGGTTGGAGCCTCTCGTGCCGCTCGTGTGATTGCTGTAGCCCGAGTCCGATCCGAAAGCAGAATCCTGCGAGTAGGGTTTCGGGACCGGCCGAAACGTCGCTAAGTGTCCCAACACTGGCACTGTCTCGTAAGGTCCGGGCGACTGCGTCATGCACTGTATCCTGTGAGTTATGCTGGGAATCTGCCTACGATTCGGCGGTTCCACGCTACCTACACGTGGATAAAGCTGCAGAAGGGCGTCCAGCAACATCCCCTCGTGGAATTCCTGCCGCCGTCTGTCCAGGCTCCTGTGGCGTTTATTTCCTGGAACTGGTGGTAGCGGCTCATGTGGTCTACGAAATCGAGGAATATCCCTTCTGAGTAACATCGGATCCGGTCTGTATGGTGGCGGGGGCATATCCAGTCTTCGCCTGTCCATCTCGCCCCCCAGACTTAGTTCGTCCTCGGCGAATTCGTCTTCGCTGAGAATAGCCGGGGCTAGTTCGCTATCGGCGTCGCTTAGTTCTTCATAGACGGGGTTGTAGAGATCCTGGGAACAGTACGGGTCTGGACCAGGCGACGAGCACAGGAACACGGGCGGGTGCTGGGATATCGGGTAGCCGCTAGGGTAATGAATGTTGTTTTTCACGTCTATCATCTAAAACAAAAAAAAAATGAAATTAGTTTATAATCCGAACATGTCGTGCAGAAAGCGGTGGGTTGACGTATTTGTTAAAACGATTTTAGTGGGCGAGAGGAGCAATCCAGTGAATGAGAGGCAATGAACAGTAATGATGACGTTACTAATAAGACGAAATTTTATAATCATGTATAAATTCAGTATAAAGAAATCGCCTTCATTAAAAAAATTTGCTTTCTATACCATCCGCATTTAAAAGTAATATAAAAAATCAGCAGCTACTGGAAGCGTCTGGAACCTCCGCACCTGGTGGATCTTTGATGCCGAGGAATGTCACGTGACGTGACGAGTTTGACGGCGCAACGCGAATAGCGATCTTAAGCTTTACATCTGCTTTTCCTTCTCTTTTTCTTTAACAAATTGAAAGTATGCATATGTAGTGATATATCGTTCAAAATAAACAACTTTTTTGCTAAAACGCCACTAAACCTAATCCAATCTCAACCAAAGTGTTTTCAGATCTTCTGGAGCACTAAAGAAACCCTCATGTAAAGTTTCATCCAAATCCATTCAGTAGTTTCGGTGTTATCGTGGTCACACACAGATATTATTCAAAAACCACTTTTTTGGGTCCTGGGACCTCAAAACGTAAAGATTTGGTGTTATCTCAATTTTCGATTTTGGACTATTTTTAGTAACCTCTCACAATTTTATTGTGGTGAGGTTAAATAGTTAAGTTTCTTTAAGGTAGTCATGCATTATGATCATTTATAGATATGCAAACAATTGCGAAATTTTGTGCAAGTTTCAAAAAGTATTACACTTCCGAGAGTTATCGATGCGAGGATACTGGAGTACCCGGAGGGCAACTAACAAAACATTTTTCAATATCCAAAGATTACATCAAATCAATAATGGCGACTTAGAATGTATCGAACAAATGTTTGTTTATCAAAATACATAATTTAGAAACAACAAACGCGCAAATGAATGTCCGCCTCGCTAATTGAGGCTTTTCAACTGCAGCTTTGTCAAATATAACGGCCACCAAAAACGGCCAGGCCCTGATCCGTTCAAATTAGAGTTGCATTCGTAAAAAGTTAAATATCAACTTTTTAATTCGCCGGTTGCAAATTTTAGCGGTATACGAGAACGCGGCCTCGCTAAAAAGAATGAGTGGTGAGGCGAGTTAAATTTGATTGAAATTCTAACTTTCTGAAGTGATTAGCGTTTTATTACTACACATTTGCCGCGGCTACAGACGAGACGAAACTCGTTCCAGCCGAACGAAAAAACTCTGGATTGTGCTAGGCTGGAAATACATTTAAAAGTGTCGCGATTTATGGCTCAGGAGCTTGTAATACATGTTTATCCATGACAGAATTGATGCTTTGGTATACAGGGTGCTCGATTATCGTTCCTGTAAATCGATTTTTTTAAAAGTTGTATTTGTTTGTAGTATCTACGAAAATATCCGTGTACTATTCGAAAATATGTAAAACAAGAATGCGATGAAGAAAATATATATAACTTATTTTTTATTTTAGACGACTACAAACTATGTAGAAGCATACACACGGAAAATATTTTATATAGGTATACATTATACCTTCTTTTGTAAGTGGAAATTTTTACAATAGCCTTATAAAATTAGCATTAAAAAATTATAGTTTAAAAAACTAAAAAAACACGCTTTAAAAACCGAACTAAAAAGTAAAAAATAATAACGGTTAAATATTAAGATTTTGTTCAACAGTGATAGATTGTAAAAAGCGTGGGGTGCTTTTACTATATTATTTTTATTATAATTCTACTTTTATCAATAGCTACCTATAATATATTGATAACAATTGATATTAAGCACCCCACGCATTTCACAATCTATCGCTGTTGAACAAAATTTTAATATTTAAACATTATTTTTTACTTTTTAGTTCGGTGTTTAAAGCGTGTTTTTTTAGTTTTTTAAACCATAATTTTTTAAAACTTACTAAAAATTATTTAGTTAACACGCGTTTATTATTAGTTAGAATATATATTATTAATAACGGCGCATCCGCCAAAATCTCGGAAATAGGTTAGTTTTTACCATTATCTGGAAAACTATCAATATTTCAATAAAAAATTTTATTATAAAAATTGTAGCACATAAGAAGCGCAACTACTGATTATCGTTACAACTATCATACATTTATAAGAAATTTCAAGGTTACAATACTTGAATACCCTTTCCACTGCTCCACATGAGAGCTGTGTATAGATATTCTGTTGATGTATATGATTTTATTGGTAATGTCATAAACTTAGACAATTTCGATCTTTTCAATACTTCAGCTAAAATATCTTTAGCATCTTAAACTATTGATAAATAAATATTCTAGCCACAGCTCATCATTTCTTTTAATTTTTCAGTCAAGAACTGTCTAGCACAAATATTTTTATTCTTATGTTTTGAATTTCCATTTCGTATAACATCATACAGAAACGGAGTGCGTCTATTAACTGAACCCATTTTAAGTACATTATCGGTAGCTGCAGTAACCACTGCAAAACCAAAAATTTATAATTTTGTCAATAGCAGTTTTTATCACTCAGTTCATCTATCCTATTCATAACTTTAACTACTCGATAAACTCAAATGGTATACTAACAATTTTTAGTTCTAACTTTATATATATCACTGTCTATCAAGGCCGAGAGTACATCAAGGTCCAGGTTTGTTCAAGGTGGAAGACGAGACCGATATAAAACCAAGGTCAGGTGTCGGGGGGGGGGGAGGTCCAGAAACCCCTATTATTCTCTACTAGCACATAGAAAACTCTACAAAAAAGGATATTAGACTTTTCTTAATAAAAAAATTTGATTCAACATGTCCGTTGGAAATGAGACACTTACAATCACAACGTGAAAAATCACGTTTACAGCAAACGACGAGTCATGTTTAGTGTAATAAATGTACCAAGTTGTATCTCTTTAGATATTTTAAAAGAATTGATGACAAGGTTCCATCTTTAAAGGACTGTAGCTTCATTAGGAAGCATATTTGGATTTACGCCAAATCGATAGAAAATTAGAATTCGCAGTTTTCATTTTTCAGGAGAGTTTCTGGACGCCCTATATACCTTCGAAATATTTTCAATATAGGAACCTTTTTTGTTAAAAAATTCCGAGACAATACCAAGTTTATAAAAGGAATCCTGTACAGAATTTTTCTTGCATAAATAATCGAGGATTGGTCTACACAGCAACTACACTGTAAATAAATAACGTGAAAAAATGGCATTGTCGAGCTCAAATAAGTCTGGTAGCAGAAGTTAATCCCGAGTCCTCGCTTGAAGTTAAATAGAGTGAAATATATTGCACGTTGTATTTGCATAACGTCAGCGTGACAGTTCATTTGTACGTTAAAAGATCCATCCGTGACAGGAGAATTGCAATCCTGAATTGCGTTATTTAACTTGAGGATCCTCGAAGTCTCCTAAGACGCGCTTGTGCTGCTGCAGCTCTCAGTGCAGCAGTACCGCGGGCTATTTGCTACTCTCCTGCGTTTGAATCCTCGGTTATTAGGCGGGATTTGTGGAGCGACTAATTCACAGCTCAACCCTGTGTGTGTAGGGTTGATGTTCATCTTACAACTAAATGTTTGTCGAGTCACTTACAGGAAGAATTTACCCAGGAAATAATATCTTTAGATTATTAAACTTTGTGGCAGGAACAAAACGAGATTTCTCCAGTTGTATTTTCCTGGGACCCGGGATAATAACAGGGGTTATTAATATTTGTTTAGTGTAGAACGGGGAACATCATTTGCTAAGTTAGAATAAACTACTCGCATAAATTTAAACCGTTTGTTATTTCGGTGTCTTGTAAAGAAATTGAAACAATACAGGAAAACCCTTTCCAACGATACTTTACGTACAATTTGTATATTTATACAAAGCGCTATTTAAATAGGGCATTCCTAAATAACTACAAAAATGTTGGCCTATTCGAGTATTCAAACACGGACGGTTTCTTGTGTTGTGAACATCTTGAAAATAATTATTATTTCAAGGGAGCACTGCTTTTAGATGTTTCAGAATAATATATTTAGAATACTCTACATACAGCGTATCCCGTAAATAATGGATAATCCTGAAAATGGTAATAGGTTAGACCAAAACCTATCAGAATATCACAACTTGACCTTCTTTGAAATTTTGACAATTTCTACTCTAGGATAGTATTTTGGCATGCCACTACCACAAAGTAAGAGGCACGGAGTTGGCCTCGGCTACAGAGTTACCTCAGACAGGGGTGGACTTAGGTATTTATTCACAGGATATACGAATATGATAAATATTTTGTTACGATATTTTAGCATATCGTAAAAATTAAACGAATTTCTCAAGTATTTTTAATAATATGAGATTTTAATACGGTTGGGGACACCTATGAGTCAGGGTATGAACTTGTGATTTTTATTTCTTTTCGAAATCGTCGGAATAAAAAGAGATTTTATAAAAGAGTTTTTTTTTGGTAACAACCGGCATTCTAGATAAGCCGTTTGTAAAATTAAAAGCGAAGTAACGGCCGGGTGGGTGTTTAAAAAAATATACATTTACGTAAATTACGAATAAAACACCCCAAAAAGCCAGTAAGAGGGAGTCTTTTAAGGGCTGATTATTTGGATCAAAGATGCCCTCTTTAACAGTTTGTTGTATTGGATAAAATACTTTGCGTAAGCGTGCAGACGTCTCCTGTAAGTGTTAGGGGAATCGGCACGAGGAGGTAAGCGTTTGCATTATTTTATTAAACTTGAAAATGTAGTAACAAGTTGTGTAATTGCCAAACTATGTATTATATATCGAGGTTAAGATCGGTTATCGATTTCTTTTAGACGTCTTTTTGTGTACACGTTTATTTTGGGCTCGAATTGGAATATCAAATTGTAAAAATCACTTTTGGGATAGTCAGCGGCAGTTTGCAGAAAATCTTTGGCGGACCACTTGTCCGAGGGAGGCCGAAAGAAATAAGAACCGTTCCCATAAATGCATATTTGATCGGCTGGCAGTCACCTAAATATCCCGCTTGTAGGAAACCTCCCTGTTAAACTGGAGTGTGAGATAAGTATACAAAGCTTCTAGTTGAAAAATCTGTTACAAAAGCAATAACAACTCGAGAATTCACCAGTATCATAAATAATAATAATTATAGTATAAGTAGGTTGTAAGGTAGTGGCTATTTTAGACAACAGTATTTCTGTATTTAAACACACATATTTTAACGCGTTTTAAATATATTTAAGTTTATAATAGGGTTTTTGGACGGCCCAGTGATATTTTTTTTTACGTTACTGTGTCCAAAGACTCCGACTCTTGCAAGGGTAAAGTGCACTATCTAGGAGAATATCTGTACACCACCGTATATGTATGTTGAGTAATTATTGTTGTAATATATAGTTGTTTATACACTTAAAGGTTTCATGTTCTTATTTTATCATCATTACATTGGCAACTTGGAATTATATTTAGTGGTTTATTGTCCAAGTTTTATGAAGATTAGTTAGGGTAAAATTAATATTTAAACCACTTGGCGCCCCTGAGCATTTATTTTTCATTTTCTTTTTTTTTGGTGTTATTAAAAACAATCACCGATCCACGACCCTTAGTACGAGCAAGAACATTACTTGCCGAACTTAACCCTCAAAAAAATATATGTATGTTAACGTTAGTCCCTGAAAATTAACAAACAAACAGGGAATTTGGTATTTCTAGATAAAAACGGATAAACAATCTAAGTTAACCAAAACAGAAGCACTTGCTGCAGGCGAATAGACGATTTGTTCCTCGAGGAGCGTAGGAACAACTGATTCGGAAGATGCGCAGAACACATGAAAAACCCGGATCTGCCACGGGTGGATTAAAACTTTAACCAAAATACGTCATAAGTGAAACATCTGGTTCCTTCTGATCTGTGAGCTGACAATCGTGTGTTTATTAAGGTGCATAACGTATACAGCGAGAGAGGGATTTCAAGTCTTCGTGGTATCGGTGGTGCCAGTGAAGGAAGACCTCGTCAAGATTTCGATGACGAAGTGCTCGATGAAATTAACGACGATCCATCTACACTGGCGTATCTAAAACAACTGTGCATAGGATTCTAAAACGGTACCAACTCCATCCTTTCCACGTACAACGTGTGCAAACTCTACTATCCAGAGATTATCCCTTGAGAGTGGAATTTTACCGGCGAATGATACGAGTGGATCCAGATTTTATTAATAAAATTTTGTGGTCATGGAATCATCGTACAGAAGAGATGGCTTTGTAAATTTACATAATTTGCATAGCTGGCAGTTGGAAAATCCCCACTTGATAAGAGAAGATCGGTCACAATACCAATTCAAAGTAAATTTGTCGACAGGCATCCTAAGTGGTCAAGTGGTAGTAGGCCCATTCGAACTGCCACCAACATTAATGTCCGACAATTATTTGGAATTCCTTCAAAACGACCTACCGCTCTTACTAGAAGACTTTCCTTTATTCCTCAGGCGGACAATGCGGCTACAGAACGACGAATGCCCGCACATTATGGGTGAGAGGTGGGAGCATACCAAAATTTGAAATATCCGGGAAAAGGGATCGGTCGCTTAGCTCCAATTCTGTGGCCACCCAGGTCACCAGATCTAAATCCTTTAGATTTTTTACTGGGATGCATAAAGGAGAAGGTGTACTTCCGACCTGAGCAATCTTTAAATGAATTGCATGAGCGCATTGGAGTAGCCGCTGAAGGAATCAGCCGATCCGGATATTCACGCATTTTAAAAGGTTCATTTATTAAAAGGTGCAGAGTCTGCATCAGGGCTGGAAGAAAGAAATTTGAATATTTATTATAAGTTGTTTGAATGTTACTTTTTAATATGTTTAATAAATGCAGTTGAAATAACGTACAAAATGTTGTCACATACGAGAATATCGACGAATGCTTTTACCAAACAATACAATTAAAAACGAGACTTGTTAAAAATTTCAACCGATAAATTTAGCTCATCCACCAGTCAAACAACTGTATCCTTTTTCTAACAGGACAACTCAGAATTTTTATACCACTTTAAAATTTAATAATAAGTGGGCAAGTTTTCAGGATAAGCGGCAAGTATCGCTTGGCAATTTTCTTTACACCACGAAAGGTCAAAATCAGCAGGCGGGATCTTGGTGGAACAGAAATTTAAGAAAAACATTTTTTTTTTTCAGAATACCGTCGGTGTTATCCAAAAACACCTATACACGTTTGATAGTACAACTGTTCTAGAATATTCACCAAAAAACAGAACGAAAAAAAATTCTTACTTTGTGACAGTGGAATGCAAAATACTGTTCTAGAGTAGAAATTGTCAAAAGTGCCCATATCTCGAAAACCGTAGGGTTTTCAATAAGGTCAAGTTGTGATATTCTGATAGGTTTTGGCCTGGCCTATTACCATTTGCAGGAGTATCCATTATTTACGGGACACCCTGTATATTTCCGCTTTTCCTTTATCAAGAACATTGCAAGTTGAATATTAAAATTTGACAACACTGCATATTATAACTGTAAATTTTTCTATGGTCGAAGAACAGTTGGTTTGTTTGTATATCCCACTAGGGCCAATACATATAGCGGCATATTGAATGGTCTAAGATATTCCACTATCATGCAACCTTATATTAATTTAAATTATTACATGATCATTAGTTACATAAGTTCCCTTATAACCACAGTATTTAAAAATCACATACGTCGGCGTCGTCTTAGTAGTTTCTACTTTAAAATACTTAAATTTCTTATAGTGTCATTATCAACAAAAGATTATTAGATTCAGCGACGAGCATATCCTCTCTTAAACATAATATTTTTAGTCGCAAACTCCTCTATAAAATCCTTATTTTACTATAAGGAACGTAACCAGACTGCAACCAACAGCTACTCTCCGGGCTATGTGCCCCGCCGAGCGCTGAATTACAAGTTACAAGTCTGGCGCGTTAAGTGTAATAATTACATATTACCATCAAAACGCTAATGTTGCGAAGCATTAGCGTTTTGATGGTAATATGTAATTATTACACTTAACGTACCAGACTTGTAACTTGTAATTCAGCGCTCGGCGGGACACATATCCCGGAGAGTAGCTGTTGGTTGCAGTCTGGTTACGTTCCTTATAGTAAAATAAGGATTTTATAGAGGAGTTTGCGACTAAAACTATTATGTTTAATATTCCGCGTTCTAAAAGCACATTTGAAATATCCTCTGTTGCTAGGTTGTTTGCTAAAATTAAGGAAAAGATTTGGTAGGAAGATAAACAAAACAATAACCTATGTAGCTGTAATTGCTTACATATGTTATAAACAATGAAAATCAAAAAGTAAAACGAGCTATAGATCTATTAATGTATTATTTGTAAATATATTTCTGCCAAAAAAATAATTGCCCAAAAAAATTGACTTTTCTGTCTTCTTTTAAACTTTTCATTTTATATATAGATTCGGCAAAAGTAGTTTTATATATACTGAAGTAATCGAGTGCGAGAAAGAAAACATAAGTGAACGAAAGATGGATATACCCCCATCACCTAGTCCCTTACATCGTTTACGTGAAAGCGAGACAGATGATTGTTATATTAGTGGGGCACGAATGAAAGTTTCTCCACCTTCCGTCGCACCACGACCGCATTCTACTATGCCGTCTGCAACGACAATACCGATGTCCTGCGTTAATACACGACAAGTTGATAAAAATAAGATTTCACGAAGTTTGAAGCGTGCTGGGAGCAGTATATCCGACTTTCTGTTCCTAATTTTTGTTCCTTTTGTTGCACTCGTTTACTTCAGGATAATATAAAACTATTTTTGTCGAATCTGTAAAACTTATAAGTGCTGAAACTCAAAAAGAAAATCCATAGAAATCTAGATCATCGTTCTGTTTATCTTGGTACCAAATAGCTTTTCTTAATTTTCATACACCTCCAAATGAGAACGAATTTAAAATTTCTAGATTTCTCAGATTTTCGAAACCTGCAACGATTCAGGAAATCCGAAAATTCCATTTTTCGGACAATTAATTTTTTGCAAAAATATATGTAAATGAAACTCATTAATAGACCCCTAGTTTGTTTTACTTCTTGGTTTTCAGTGTTTATAACTTACGTAATAAATTTTAAAAAGAGGAAAACTCTATAGACTATCTACAGTGTTGTTTATTTTATCAAGTACCTACCAAATATTATATCTTAATTTTCATAAACAGCCGAGTAAGAGAGGATATGTTAAGATTTAGACGACGTCTGGGCTATAGCATAGGGGAAATTCATAAGAATTGTTCGCTTTGTGCAAAGTCTTTGAAATTTGGTATAGTCTTAGGTTTTAGGAAACCATCGCAAGCAACTTGTGCGCGACCTCTGGTGGCCTGTTTGCTATAAATCCGCCGCCATCAGTATTGCTATTTTTAATAGATGGGCTTCCATTAGACACAAAATCTTGAGTAATACCACTTTTTATGGATTCTAGAATGCGAGGAATCCATTTCTCAGGTCTAATTTGTCAAAATCAATTTCAAGGTCATTACGTATTTTGATATGGCAGATTAGACAATACAATGCAAGGTAAAGAAACAATTTTTTTTATTAATTCAATGTTATTTATCACAAAATATAAAGAAACATGAATGGTTGACACATATACGATAGAATCTGACACTTGCATAAAGGGCTGCAGCTTGGTAACATTTACATCTGCCTGTGCATGAGACCAAACAACCACAATTAAGTGGCAATGAACATCCATGGCTTGCATCTGGAAGATCAGTTCAGTAGGGTACCCATTCTTTGATTCTGTTATTCCATTCCCATTTCCCAACCCCATTTACTGTAATCAGGGATACCAGGCGATTTGGGCAGCGACATTTTCCAAATGAATGCGCTCGCTTTGTATGCTGAAATAAAGCATGTTGTGATAGTGGTATAGATTCAAGAGACTTCAGGCCTTGGGTAAACATAAACTTCCTTGCATCATTGACTGAATCTCCACCACAGTTTTTGCTAGTCTGTGATTTAAGACTGCCATCGTGATAAATGTCCCTGACTGCATCTACTCTCGTGGTATTAGGCGTCATTTTGCTTTCTATAAATGGCAGTAGGTGCATATTTGTATATTCCCCGAAAACTGTGGCACGCTGTGGTTTTATAATATGAGTAACTGACGACATATCCAGTACAAGCACTGATGCCGCCTTGGTTGATTGAGAGCATCCTGGGCCAGGCATACCTGGAAGGCACCTTAGAAGAGCTGATTTCGTTCCCGACAGTAGTTTTCCCGCATTAGTTAATGAAGGTGGGTCACGCTGGTTCTCGTGTCTGAAGAAGTCATCTATGTCAGCCTGTGGTCGTGCTTGCAAACTTAGAAATAGCTTCGTGATGACTGCATTTGCCCTCACTTACTGGACCTCTTGTTAAGATTCGCAGGCGGCCGGTTGCTGAACGTGTATATGGTTGACCTTGGAATTGTGTCTGAGAGGGGTTTTGTAGCACTTTTAATTCTGTCCCTCATAAAGTCCTTGTACATCCTTGGCTTCCTTCAACAACAGGATCCAAGACCTCACCAGTATCCAATGTGACGAGTTCCATACCTGTTTCTTTAAATGGATTAACAATTGTTCCATTTTGTACTACATTTAGAAGGGCTTTCAGGTGTTTAAGAAATTTTGTCTGTTCCGCAGTAGAAGATTTCTGATGTTCTTGATTATTTACGGATGAACGATTCAAATTACGTTCAAAATCATCTAGTACCCTCAGCACCAGGATTTGAAATCTCGATGACTTCCTTCTCTTTTTTCTGACAATACAGACCCTTGGGCCCACTATCCGCCTTTAGGAATGGGATAGATACTATGCTCCTGGCTCTGATCTAGTGCCATAGAGAGAACTTTTTTTAATTTCATTATATATTATACTTGTGCTATGGTATTATATTACTCAATCATATATTATGTCTAATAGAAGCCCATCTATTAAAAATAACAATATAGATGGCGGCCATATTGCATTTATAGCAAACAGGCCACCAGAGGTCGCGCACAAGTTCCTTACGATGGTTTCCTAAAACCTTAAGACCATATCTAAAACTATACCAAATTTCACAGACTTGGCACAAAGTGTACGATGCTTATGAATTTTCAATAATTCCTGCTCCGCTACTACAAATAAAGTTAGTTATAGAACACCCCTTGAATTTACAACAGATTGTTAATCAACGCAGTATTCTAACAATGGATATTAGACAGAAACATGAAGACTTCACATTGAGCAGAATAGAAAGCGCGCACACACACATAAAGCAAAAATAAATAAAATAAATTTGTACTTATATAAGTGTTGTCTCCTCGACACTGTTATAAATATGGTGATCTTTATAAGAATCCCTCGGTTCGCTATAGAATCCACTCGAGCACACAAGTCCTTGGCTCTGGCAAAGAAACAAACTCGTTAGCATCAGCATATTTTATTTTGGCATCGTCAAGTTAAAAATGTAACTTGTACCATTGAGATTTTATTTCAACTCCTCTGGGGGCGATAAAGGTAGTTTGTTAAATCCTCTTAATAGTAATATACATAAAAATTCATTATGGATAGAAATAAGCTTTTACAAATATACCAAAAAGTAGAAAATAATTTTTTCAGCCCTCACAAGATTATTCGGCCTATGTCATTAAAAATAAATACACAGAGAAAATGATTAAAAAAATTTGTTGTATGATGTATGAACCACAGGTGACCTCATGAATAAAAGGGTCGCTCCACACTATAGTGCCGATCACAGTTCGTTTTCCGATCTCGGTTTTGTAAAATGAAATCATGTTTACATTATACAATCTGACTTAGATCACGATTCGGTCTTGAACCGTCAATAGGCGAAGTCGGATGTATTTAGTTTGTAATTAATAATAAAGTTAACTTAATAAAAGTATTTAATTGCTTGTAATATTTGCGGCCGAAAAATGTCATTGAACTCAAATTCATGAAAATCCACAATTCTTTACGAAAAAATCTGAAAAAATTCACATAACACCGATAAATCACAAATAGTCCGTATTCATTAACCAGGGCCGGATCAAGGTAAATTTTGCTTGCAGGCAAAAGAATTTTTGGCGCTCTCCCCTTACCGCATAATTTAGAAAATATGTTGCTTTTTCGATTTTGTCGGTCTTTAATTTTTTTCGCTCCCTTAATTATTTAAGTCTTTTAATTTGTTCGCTCTTCCAATTTTTTTCGTTCTTTATTTTTCCCCTTAAAATTTGTTCGCTCTTTTCAATTTTGGCGCCTCTCCAAGTTTGGCGCCCTACGCGACCGCCTGCTTCGCTTGCGCCTTAATCCGGTCCTGTCATCAACAACTCCATTCAAACATTCATATTAATCAAATTACAGCAAAAAAGTTACAAACTACGGCCCTAAAAAATACAGCCCACTCAATATCTCACATCATAATAACTTTCCACACCCCCAGTCACAATGTTATGTTTCACTTCTACAAATTTGTATACAACATTTTCCTCAATTTCAACTTCCCATTCAAGTTTCCATTCATACATCAAAATAAACTTCAGTTTCCCGATTTGCCAGCTGAGCATTCATCAAAACTTCTTCCCATTTCGCATGTTTCGACTGGCATCAAAACTTATTTCCATTTCATATGTTCCGCTTGCTGGCTCATTAATTTCAACACTACTTTATATACCCGCATTCGAAATATTTTATTTCAATCAAATTTTTTATAAATTATTCTTCCTTTCAATTCCACCGGTCATTCATTTTCGTACTTTAAATATCAACATGCAATCAATCTCCATTCAAATTGTCCAAATAGAGTACCGGTACTACCGTCCCCCTTTATTATCAAAACTTACTTCTGAAACATAAACTATGTATCAAAATAAATTGAATGCACGTCATTCATTCACCGTGAACGTATCGGCACATTTCCCTTTTTAATGCCGATATGGTTGTATAATTTTCATGTTCGAATTTTCCCTTTTTCCAAATTCTGATGCAATATTGCGCGATCGTTCCCGCACGGAGTGGGCGGGGACGTTTCCAGAGCTCCGCAAGGTCCCCGGCAAACTATATTAAAAAGCTGAGAACGGTGAGCTCGAGCTAAGTGTAGTTCGATAAGTGCGCCGCGAACGAGCCACTACAACTACTTCCTTGGCCGAAACCAAGTCAAAAAAATAGTTTTTAAATATCAATTATATTCTGCCCTCGTGGATCAAACCTAAAAGTGATTTTTTTGAGACTGTATAAAACAATCGTGTTAATACCCTTTACATTTAAATTTTAATATTTCAACAACGGAATTTCAGTGTTCGAAAAGTATTTATTTGAAACCTGTGTGAATTAAATATTTAAGTTAAACTGCTTTAAAACTTTGTTCAGTTACATTAAATAAATTATTTTTGTTTTCTTTAAACTAAAGTGTTTTACTTCAAGACCAAATGTGAAGTTTTGGACCCTGTCATTGATAATAAAATTAATTAAAGTGAATAATAAACTATTTCAATTGAAGCAACATACTCCATGGTTTACACAGGGTGTAGCATTTGACCCTGTCCGACGTTTTACAAGTGACCCCCCACTCTTTTTAAATAAAAAATTAAGTGCACGAAAGGCTCCCAGCGTCTCTATCAAGGTCGATGGCTCAACGCTCTGCCGAAACTTTTTTATTTTACCAAATTAGGGAGCGTTTCCATGTTCATGATTCAATGTATTTTTTCTAAAAATTTTGGGAAATCGAAAACTGTCTCGAAAATCTACGACTCATAATTTGTTATATCCTTAACTTTTCTGGAGCAGTTTACACATCATCAAGACATTCTAGTGATGTGCTAATTCCTTGAAGGATGTATTTCAATTAGTGTGTCGTGAACAGAGCCCTAGCAACGAATGTAAGTGAAGACAAAACACCTTTGATCACGCGAACTATTACGGTAAATTTTAAATTCTCCCTCTAACACACCCGTTGAAGGGCCACCGTTAACCCTATCGAATCCAGATATGGAATGATGAGATGACGCATTATTTCACACGGGGGCACAAGTTCAAATTAATATAGGGTTGCACATAGGCATGTAAATAATGATTACTTGTGTCGTATCGCTTTGTTTGCCTTTGAAAACGAATTAATGCGCGAATACAGCGAGACGCGTTGCGTTAGTGAATTTTCGCATGAACAGCCGCGCAAAGAGCTTGTTTTGTTACAAGTTCCCATTAAAACGATCCAAGTAAAGTAACGTATGTTGTTCATGTGGGCATGAACGATTCGCCGGCTCCAAGATACCGAAAGGGGCTGGGAAATTCACCTAATTGGAAAATTGGCTGTGTAAATAATTTGCGCGTATTTTCCTCTGTCTTATCGTTTGCGTTTGAAGTTGTAACCATCGCGCGTTACATTATCAAATAAAATAGAATCATATACGAACTTACTCTCAACAACAAGTACATTAAGTTAAAACCGCATTCGCTTTATTTTGCAATTAAATAGTTGCCAGGAACATTAAAATTGTGCTGCGTGAACAATCTGAAATGAACACACAGCAAAATATATATAATCCAAGTAAGGACTTCCTGAGACATAAAAAACGGAACAAAAACTTTACGACATAATTATTATCATCGCGGGCTACGGCGGCATGCCTGTATCAAACGACTCGACGCACATTAAAAACCTATAAAGGTAAGCGAAATGATTTGCGGTCGAGGTAGCACAAAAAGTAATGGTATTTTAATGAGGTCGTAAAGCCTTTGTTGCGTTTTTTATCTATCGGGAACTTATTACTTGAACTATGCCCGATGACCTTGCTTTGTCAACGAGAATGGCTGTCTACAGAGCAGTTGTCATTCCAACACTGCTATATGAATGTGAAAGCTGGGTCGCTTACCGTCGTCATGTGAAAGAATTAGAACGTTTTCAGCAAAGACACCTCAGAAGTATGATGAAAATCCGTTGGTTCCATCACATATCAAACGTGGAAGTACTCAGGAGAGCAAAGAGCCTTCCAATTGAGGTGCTTATTTCAAGAGCATGCCTAAGATGGGCAGGTCACGTTCATCGTATGCATGATAACCGCCTTCCTAAATGTACACTTTATGGTGAATTGCTAAGCGGTAGAAGAAGGCGTGGCGGTCAACGAAAGAGGTTCAAAGACGCTCTCCATGAAAATCTAAAATCCTGCGGTATTGCAGACGAGCAATGGGAACAACTTGCAGCGGACAGAACCGTATGGCGAGGGGTTGTGGCCAGCTATCAAGGAAATGTTGCTGCAAGAAGGCCGAATCCAAGACCTAACCAAGCCTATGTTTGTCCTGACTGCGGTCGACATGTGCTCTCCCGAATTGGCCTCTATAGCCATAGTCGTGTGCACCGTAGATGAATGGGAATTACAATAGACACCTTTTACTTGTTTTTTATTGTACACAATCGATCGACTGTAACATTTTTATACTCGGACTCGAGTAACGGTTAATAATAATAATAATTACAGAAAACTTTTTGGGTTCTATTGCATTAAGCAGTTTTCTTATAGAGTGCAGAATGTAGGCGGGAACATCAAAATTATTTTAATGACCACACCCAAAAATTGATTTTAACTTTTAAACTTTTTTTTAAAAACTTGCCTCTGTAAAAAGTACTAAAAAGTAAAAAATAAAATATTAATGTACGAATACAAGAAAAGCAAGGCGTGCGTCATTATATACATAGTGCCTTCAGTCATGCGCACATAAAGATGTTATATATACTTATATACAAAGTGCGCACGCCTTGCTCTTGCATTCGTACATTAGTATTTTTTTTTATTTTTTCTTTTTAGTACTTTTTATAGAAAAGCAAGTTTTTAAATTTTATTTTAAATTTTTTTGTTTTTCTACTTTTTAGTCAAACTTTTTGGGGGGGGCTTACCCTCCAGAGATCGCTCAATAAAAATTCGCCTCTTAACGATTTGTCTTGATTTCTTGTCCGCGCCCCCTATGTGCAGATATTTGCAGAAGTAACAGTAGAATTCTGTATTGTCATCCGATCTTAGTAATTGCAAAATTTCATCAATCGATTATGTCAGGCAGTGTATTAAATAAGAATGCAAAATCTAAAGACAATTTTCACCCCCGCGCCCCCTATGCGCGGATATTTGCAAAAATAGCGGTGGAATACTGTATTGTCATCCGATCTTAGTAACTGGGCAAAATTCCATCAATTGATTATGTCAGGAATTGTGTTAAATAAGGGATGCAAGATTTGAAGGCAATTTTAACCCCCGCGCCCCCTACGTGCAGATATTTGCTAAAGTAACGGTAGAATACTGCATTGTCTTCCGATCTTACTGTACAAAATTTTATCAATGGATTATGTTAGGAAGTGCGTTAAATAAAGGATGCAAAATTTGAACATAACCACTGTGCAGGCATTGTGAGTTAAAGAAAAGCAAGTAAAATTGAAATTAAAGGTCTTTTTAATACCTACAACTTTTACTAATACAACTTTTCTCTACACCCCCCCCCCCCCCCCCCCTATGATTTACAACCTTCAGATTATTAAATTAAATCAACTGTTTTTTTACATAGACTGGGGTAAATGACGAGATTTTTCCTCGGCCTCTGGTATATTTAACGGCCACAATTTAAAAGTCGAACTAATGTAAATAGAAACAAACAAAGTAGCATAAAATGTAAACACCATCGAATTATCGTTTGTTTGTGTAATCTATTCATGAGAACAAAAAGTTTTGTACACAATATAATGTAAATAGCAGCACAATATCGCATAGCTGGGTTTTGTCGAAGCTGAAAAATAAATAAAAAATTCTCATTTGCCGTTGTTATAATTCAATTTAATTAAATCTGACCCTGCCCGGTCGGGGTTTAAACATATGTTAAGTCTATAAAAAATACGTTTGCGCCTCGAATATTCCGTGCTGGGTTTTCACACTTTGTGGCTGAAGGTGTCGCTGCACAAAAGCTTAGAACAAAAGGTAGCGGATGTTCGTGTTCACAACATATTTAATTTATAAAGAGACGGGATTTTAATTACGCAAAGTCTAGTTTTTGTGCAGTGTATGCAAACTGTTTTGGTTCGCTTGAAGCACTGAGACGAGGATAATCATGCCGTATATTCACATATTGACATTACATAATATATTGTACATTAGCAGAGTGCTCAAGCTAAGAAATGGGTTAAGCCGCAACATTTTTTTTGCAGGTATAAAGCAATGCCATCTCAACAGCAATGTTTAGAAATTTTGGCGGGTGCAAACTGGGCACCAAATTTATTGTGTTACTTGCTCTGCAGAAAGCATCGCTAAATCCGGCATGTAATCTAGGCTTTAGTGTTAGGTTATGTAGGAATATATTTATATTTATTACTAGGAAAATTAATCGAAATGTTGGTTATTTCATAATTCAATTTACGAAAGCGCTTCAAATATGAATGGTACGACGTTACACCTACACAGGGTGAACCAATTTTTTTCAAATGAAACAATCTGTATATTATTGTATTTTTGAATCATACGTTAATTCTCTACGATTTTTGTGAATATCCTATATCTAAAATTGATATTTTCAGAGATCAAATCAAATCAATTTATTCCTGGAAAACTTCAATACATCAGTCAGATAATAATTTCACAACACATATAAATAAATAATCAACAACATGGGACTAACGGGGCGAGGCGTAGGTGCGTCTTTGCTATGTACATACTTCGGTATGCGATGTAAAGCAACGAAAGGCGCAGTTAGTAGTTGGATGGGTGACCATTCCAACGGAAACCGCGTCCTCGCCTCACACATCTTCCAGCGGCTTGTATATCAGTGTATGCGCGGAAGCTATACAACCTTAGGCGAGGGTTGTATAGGAGATATACCATCTTTCGGAGGGGATGTAAAGCCGTCGGTCCCTTGTCTATTAAATGTTAGACAAGTAAAAGATCTCTACTCTTCTTAAGGGAAGAGGTTCGGCAAAATTCCTGGTTGGGGGTAGCTCGTCTACAGGCGTCGGTGTTAGGTCTCAGTAGCGGAAATAGGCCGACGTTAAATAAATGTATAAAAAAAAACATGGGACTAGATTCTCAAATGTCACCACATCGATGTCGTGGACAACAAATACCGTTTCTAATGAAATGAAAATTTCATTATTCTCTAATGTCGTAGTAGACAATTTTTAATACACATAAAGGAGAATGGGTATAACCCGTCGACAATCAAATGTCGTGATCGACACCATAGATAAGAAAGGATAATAATTGACGTGCTCTCTCTACTGCGCTAGGGAGAGGGGTGAAAAACGTTTCTACATCTGTTTTGTGTGGTTATGTTTAACTCGGCACAGAGATTTTTTTGGTTTTTGTAATTACCTATTTTAAATAGATATTATTGTATTTTTCATTTGAACAACTTGGAAAATAGAGAGAATAATGTAATGAACAATAACATTTTAAGTAAAACTGAATACTGAATTAGAGAATATGTTTAGCCTCCAGCAGATTCAATTGAGTTATTTAAATTTGGTGGAAAAGAGTGGGCAAACAATTTTTAGACTACAATTTAATAACAAACAAATTAAAATTGCAAAAAATTTAAATATCTACTATATAAAAATGTATTCCACTTTATTAATGAAACATACTTTGAAAGATTTCAAAATGTTAACTAATGTATTTCTTTACTGCTTTTTTAAATTTATTATAGTTCACTATAGTTTTAATTTCAGGTGATAATATGTTAAATAATTTAGGACCTAAATAAAATATTAATCTTTGGGTATAAGTTTTTTACACAGTGGAGCAACAATATTTTGTGATGAAATGGATCTGGTATGATGACTAAAATTATATCTATTAATATTACTATCCATAGGATACATTGGTAAGTATAAATCTGTCTAATATTAAATAATCCAGCTTCTTGGTATAAAAGATTTGTAGAATATCGATGATGTTTTTTAAAAATAAGTTTTAATATTGTATTCTGTGTAACTTCTAGGTTACTTAAGGAATGTTTACATAGACCACCCCACGCAATGAAGCAATATCTTAATATGGATTCAATCAAGGAATCATACACTGTATTCAAAATTTTTCTATTTAGGATATCTCTCAACTGACAAAGTTTGTGTAATAAACTCAATATGTTCATTCCATTTCAAACGATAATCAACCACAACCGCAAGATATTTTAATGAATTAACTCTGCCAATAAGTGTACAGTTACAATTGGTGTTACCTCCTTTCTCTTATTATTTATTTTTGAGAAAGAATTGAGGCAACATGTGCGGACGACTAGCTGGTTTAAGCCGGAGCAGAGAGCCGTGGGTCCAGAGCATTCGTAAGAGTGGAGAAACTTACCCTTTCTGACATGTACAGCATAAGCGACAGATTTCTGTTTATTTCGAGAAAAGGAGACAAAGAAAAATTGATGTTAAATTGGGCACCATCTATAGTGAAATAAGCAAAATAGTCTCTTTTTCTCGAATAACCAGTCTGCTATAGATCAGACTGAAATTGTTGGTAAGAGAAATAAAAAGATAGTTTAAAATGAATGACAAAATATATTACATAAAAAAATTAGACAAATCGGTTTTGAGACAAATTGATATGTGAAAATATATATATATATATATATATATATATATATATGTTAGATAGTGGATTGTTTGAATAACTTTTTAAAAAGGAACTTTATTTGTTACACTGGAGTCTACGTTGACTCTTTAGAAAAATACAATAATAATTTAGATGAGGTTTATTCGAAAGTGAGTATAAGACTGATTACAAAAAGGTTGTTGGTAATATTTATAATGTTTTGAGAACAAAGGAAACAGTGTTGCTGATTCAGCACAATCAGGATTACTTAGAATTGAAATACAATGCTCATGCAGCGTGAGCGGTTATTGAGAAGAGCTGTTACGCAGTATGTAATACGATATGTTTGAGAAGGTTAAGCCTGTCTCGATAATATCATATATCATAGTATATTTCTAATATAACAGCTTCCCCCTTATAAAAAAAGTTGGTGTTTTATGCAGCAACTTTTGAAATGAATATAAAATGTATATAAAAGGTAATGGTACAATTTGGAAAATATAAAAGATACAAAAATGTTAAATCGTAAGGTTTAAAACACAGAATATAACCTTAGCGTCTAAAATATGAAATGCAAGCACAATAAGCTTGATTCATAAAATAAAATAACATAAAAATGTTAGAGTTAAAATATAGCTTTGGCAAGAAAGCGTAAAATACAAACATACTAGGTTTGAATTGTAAAATAGGATAAAATATTCCTAAGGTTAAAATATAGCTTTACTGTGAAAGCATAAAATATAAGCATGATGGGTTTGAATGAAAATGACGTAAAAATGTTAATAAAATTGAAATTAACAAATGATAGAAAAATAATGAAATATAATGATTAAACAAATGAAATAAAATTCACTGAAGAGTCCAGCACTGAAAGTCAGTAAAAAGGCACAAAACAGTTTGTCTTTATGTAAGTTCTATGTCTTCGGCTTCGTTGTCTTCTCTTCTTAAGGTAGGTCGTCTTCGTGAAGGAAATAGGTTAGCAAATGTCCTGTAGGGTTTGCTAGGCCTCGGTGGAGATGGGGGTGATGCAGAAACATCGATGGCTAGTCTTCGTCTTTTTGTTCTGCACTTACAAAATAGGTACAGAAATAACAGTCCAATTATTAGCACAATGATAAAATAGGTGAACCAGGATATGTGTTTTGTTATAAAGGGTTCGTTGATCAAATCATCTAAATCTCTGGAGTATTGGTCCAACTTGTGTTTGGCAACTTCGAGGTCTTCCGTATTGAGATTGTTTAATTTTAGTGGTTTAAGATTTGGAGCTCGGATTTTGTCTGGAATATGTTTACAACATTCAAATGGAATTTGGATTGGATGAGTGTCGTCTTTTACATCGGTTACTTCATTGGTACTGGCTTGAATTTTTGTGATGCCTATGAAGGCGTAACAATTTGGTTGTAATTTTACTATTGAATTTTTGTAGATGACTTCAGTTTTTGAATTTCTTTCTGGACAGTTGATGGTTGTTTGTAGAGGTTCTGCGTTAATAACTAACCATGTGTTTTCGTCTATTTTTTGGACGTTGTAGCCTTGGCTGATGATAAATGACGTCTGGCAGTTTTCTGGCAGAGTTTTGAGGTTCTTGAAGAGACGGGCTTCGCATATGGCATTGTTGTCAATAGGATATGCAAATAAATTTGGACATAATTTGGTGTTGAAATAAAGTGGTTTGCATTCGTCAAGGTTCGAAATAGGTATGTACATTAATGAATCATCATCTCTCGCGATATATTTTTGAGAAGTTGATAATACATGATATAAACCAGTTCTATTATCCAAAATAGGAATAGGGTATAATTGAAATACTGAATATGTTTGAGGGTCTATTAAAGGTATGTCTAACACAAATATTAGATCCGAATTTGTTTGAAAAGCTTTTAGTTCTATAATGTCTAAGTACTGTGCAACCTTTGATAGTTTGATTGGAAGCGGTAAATTGTTCCTTTGTAGGTTTTGCGAAATTTCCTGTAGAGAATTTACTAAGTCTTTTGGATTTATAATTGACGTGTGAATTATTTTAAGCCTCGCGAAAGTGATGGAATTTAGGATGTCATTTAGGTTATCCTCGATAAATAAATAACTTGCCATAAGTTGTTCGCAGATTTCGATAAATTTCAGTTTTGCATGGACGTTTTCTATGTCCTTAGTCATGTCTAAAATTGAGGTTTCAATTTCTTTAATATCCTTATTGAAAGTTTCTTCGTCAACTTGCAATTTTTGAATAGTTGCGTTGAAATTTTTGATTACTGAAGTTGTAACGGATATTTGGTTTTTAATTAGGTTTTCGAGTTGGTGTTCGTCATTATTCAATTTGTTGATACAATCAGAATAATACTGACCGTCTTCTGCGTCTAAATTTCCGGTTATTGATTTGAAAATCGTTCCGATGCCATTTAGTATTCCTCGTTTGTATCGTTTCGTGTCAAGGTAAATTTCGTCAAATTTTGATTTTATTGATTGGGAAATTTGCGTCAATAAGCTAAGGTGAGTTTTTACATCTCCTGAAAAGACGTTCATGTAATGATATGCTGGGTCGAGTGTGTTGTATAGTGTCTGTAAGATCTTGTCGTTTTTGTCGAAAGCTGTCTTAAAGGTAGATATGTTTTTGTGTACCAGTAAAGTCCATTTCTTGTGAGAAATCACAATGTCCGTGTCTTGGTGATAATATACTCCGATCGTATTGTTAATAGGTGTTATTTTAAATTGAGCAAGTGCTGATCCGATCAGCAGGAGAAACCTGAAAATAAATTTAATCTTCAGTATATGGTTTCATTCGATCAAAATTTACTTTGGTTGTTTGGTTTGTTTCGAGATTTAGTAATGTAGCGGAATTTTGAAAGATTTCTGTAATTTCAAAGGGACCGTTGAATTTATTTTGTAGTTTATTTTTTATTTGTGATTCTTTGACGTACACTTTGTCGCCAATATTATATGTGTGTCTATTTTCGGGAATGTTCTTGTCGAATCGAACTTTGGCTTTTTGTTTTTGTGCTTCTGTTCGACTTCGCGCAATTTTGTAATAATGGGATATTCGATTATTTAGGTCTCTAACGTATTTGGTGATCAGGTCTTTTTGGTTGTAAAGAGTTTCAGGTGGTCGGTTAGCTGTATGTCCGAAAATAAGCTCGTATGGCGTAAAGCCATGAGTTTTGTTTACCGAGTTATTGTAACATATCACCGCATAGGGTAATATAGTAAAGGGATGTTCGTTGGGATTTTCGGTTTTGTGTATTCTTATCATTTCTGCTAGGGTGGCATGGAATCGTTCGATAGATCCGTTGGATTGAGGATGTCCTACGCTTGAGTATGTTAGTTTTATGTCGTAAAGGGTGCAAAGGTCTTTTAATAAATTATTATCAAATTCACCGCCATAATCGCAATGAATTCTTAGTGGGGTACCATAATGCTGAAAATAAAGCAACAGGGTATTTACGACTGATTTTGCGCTCTTGTCTGGGACTGCGTAAGCTTGAGTAAATTTGGTTAACTCGTCGCGGATAGTTAATGCATAGTTTCGCGTGGGAAATTCGAATAGATCAATATTAACTCTCTCAAATGGAGTTTTAGGGGTTTCAGTAATCACTAAGGGATTGTTGAGGTTTTTACGACAGACTTTTGTTCTTTGACATGTTTCACAATTTTTTATAAAATTTTCGACGTCTTTTGTTAAGCCTTGCCAATTATATTTATTTTTGATTCTACGTATCGTTTCATTTATTCCACGATGTAAATTATTTTTTCCGGTGTGATGCTGGTCGAGAATGATCGGACGTTGGTCTTCATCGGGAGTTCGTACTAAATTTTGACAAATAATTAGTTTTAAGTCTTTTTCTGCAAAAATAAATGATAGGATTTCGAGAATTGGAAAGTCTAAGTTATTTTCAACATGATAAGTTTTGGAAAGGTCTAATTTGTTTCGATGTTTGTACAGTGTTAGAAATAGGTGTTCTACC
This sequence comes from Leptura quadrifasciata, assembly GCA_963675555.1. Lineage (NCBI taxonomy): Eukaryota > Metazoa > Arthropoda > Insecta > Coleoptera > Cerambycidae > Leptura > Leptura quadrifasciata. Next base: position 29,862,826 of record OY776674.1, read on the forward strand.
ACAGACTCTGGGTCGAAGGGTAGAGCGATAATGTAATAGTTTCTTTGTCGGGTTGATTTACTGGAAACGATATTGATTGTGTTGTTATAAAACTCTGGGTTTTCCTCGAAAATATCTTCGATAATTTGATGGTGAAGATCTGTCAAGTTGTTTTGTTGGAAGAACGTTATGATATTTTTATTTTCTCGATCTAATAGTTGTTTATTTGTAATTTGAATTTTGGAATAATCTATTAGAGATTTGGTTTTGTAAAGTCGGGAAAATGTGTCAAATTCTCGGGCGATTTGTTCGTCGGTAATTTCGTCGTCATTGTCTGAAATTTCGTCTTCATCTGAGTCTTCGTTTGCGGCTAGAATTTTTGAATAAAATTTGGAACATTCTGAAAAGTGATTAATTTTTATTCTGGACAACGCGTCCGCGTTTTTATTGATCTTTCCGGGTTTGTATATTATTTCGTAATCGTATTCTTCGAGTTTTAAGCGCCAACGCGCTAGTCTACTACCTGGGTCTTTTATGGAAAATAACCAAGTGAGTGGTCGGTGGTCGGTGACGAGTTTGAACTTCCTTCCGAATAGATATGGCCTAAAATGCTTTACACTCCAGACCAAAGATAAAAGTTCACGCTCAATGGTTGAATACTTAGTTTCCGCGCCGCATAAAGTTCGAGATGCGTATGCGATTGGCAAATCTTTTCCTATACTTCCTTGTGAAAGTACAGAACCTATTGCAAATGCACTAGCGTCTGTAGTTAGGACAAAAGGTTCATCAAAGTTGGGGTAGATCAATATCGGAGTAGTTGTCAAAGTTTGTTTTAGGGTTTCGAATGAATTTGTACAGTCATTGTCGAAATTGAAAGGTATATCTTTTTGTAGCAACTTAGTTAAGGGTTTTGAAATTTTGGAGAAATTAGGAATGAAGCGTCTATAGTAGCCTGCTAGACCTAGAAAAGATTTAATTTCTTTCTGATTTTTGGGTTGAGGAAAGTTTAGAATTGCTTCGACTTTGGCAGGGTTTGGTTTTACACCATCCTTTGTAATAAGATGCCCTAAATAGGCGACTTCCTTGCGAAGGAATTCGCATTTGTCTGGCTGAATTTTGAGGTTGGCTTTTTGTAGACGTTTGAAGACTTCTGTTAGTCGAGAAATATGTTCATGGATAGTAGGGGAATAAATAATAATATCGTCCATGTAGACGAGACAGCGTTCATTTTGGATGCCTAATAGAATATTGTCCATGACCCTCTGGAAAGTGGATGGAGCATTTTTTAGACCGAATGGCATACGTACAAATTCGTAGTGGCCATTCTCTACCGTGAAAGCTGTTTTTTGGATGTCCTTAGGATCGATTTCAATTTGGTGGAAGCCAGAGGCCAAGTCTAGAGTCGTGAAATATTGACATCTGCCTAATTGGTCTAGAAGATCAGAAATGTTGGGCAAAGGATACTTATCACCTATCGTTACTTCGTTTAATTTTCGGTAGTCAACTACGACGCGCCATTTCTGTTTACCAGAAGCGTCTAGTTTTTTGGGGACTACCCAAACTGGGGAGGACCAGGGAGAAATTGAAGGCTGGATAATGCCTTGGTCGAGCATTTTCGAGACTTGTGATTTTACCTCTTGTTTATGAATTTGGGGGTAACGATAAGATTTAGTGAAAATTGGTTTAGAATCGTTAGTGTCTATTGAATGTTTGATTTCATTGGTAAATGTCAAGTTGTCACCTTCTAAATAGAATATGTCTGAAAAGTCTAAACAGAGTTGAGTAATTAGTTCACTCTCCTCATCGTTCAAGTGATCTAAGCGTAATTGGTTTCTTATTTCGTAATTTCTGTCTATATATTGGGAATCCGGATTTTGAAGATTTACATTAAATATTGACCTAAATTTTTGGACGGGTTCAAGTTTAAGATTTGAAAATTTTATTGTTTTTGGAATCGCGTTAGCGTTTATTATCGTTGTCAAAAATTCACCATTGTTGTCTATTTTGACAATGGCGTTCGGTAAACGTACCTTTTCGTTTTCCTGGGCTATTAGTATAGCTTCGGTATTTTGTAAATCGCATTTAAGTTTAAAAATCTTTTCTGTGCGTGGTTCGATAGAAATTACATTTTGGTTTTTTGTTTCGTTTAAATTTTGATTTTTAATCGGGCTCCAGAGTGTAGTTAATATATTATCGGTAACTTGATACAATGGTACGGTTTTGAAATTAGTGATTAATTGTCTGTTTTTAATGTCTATTAAGCAATCGTAATGGTCCAAAAAGTCGGCACCTAAAAGTCCGTCAAATTCTATATCTAGATTATGAATGTAAACTTTGTATGGATCATTCGGATTGAAAGGTATGAGAGCAGATTCAGTGATATTAATTTTTTCGTCTGTTATACCTTGTATAATTACATTTTCGTGGGATCGACGTTTATAGTTTTCTGCCGTTTCGGGTTTGAATATAGAGATACCTGCGCCTGTGTCTATCAAGATTTTGAAACGTTTAGTGATGTCTTCTATGTAAAATAAATTTTTTGAGTTTACGATATTTAGTTTGTAGCGGGGTGTTTTTACATGAATTGGTTTTCCGGGAAGTTCAGGTTTGGGCCGAAACTGTCCTGGAGGTTTATCGCTTGGACTTGATGAGAAATTTGGTCTACCTCGTCCGTTTGTTGTGTTGGAGTATTCATGGAATACTCCGGGCCTGTGCAAAAATCCGGAGGATTAACAGTATAATCCTCGTATTGCTGAGAATTAGCAGTATAATTCTCATATTGTCCATTTTGAAAATCGTAGTCATCGTTATTTTGAGATTGATAATCAGGAGAATAATTTACGGACTGATTTGCAGAGTAATCTTCGTATTGGTTTGGGTAATCTGAGTAATTATCATAAGGTTCTTGATTTAAGTGATGTGTTTTTTGTTGATTGAATCGATTAAAATTCGGGTTCGGTTGTATGGCAGAAGGTCTCTGCTGCTGGAAGTTAGGATTTGGCCTGATAGCTAAGGGCCTGTTTTGTTGTGGATAATTACGTTGTTGATTAGGCAAATTTTGGAAATTCTGTGGTCTAAAATTTGTTTGGTTAGGTAAACTCTGGAAGTGCTGTCTAGGAACTTGTGCCTGATTGGAATAGGCGTTTGGTGTGAAATTGGGGTGTGAAAATTGGTGGTTTTGCCTCGTGCGGCATTCGTTAAAGCTGTGTCCATTCCTTTTGCAGAATGTACAAAATGGTGGGAGATTTGGGCGTCTTTGCTGATTTTGAACGGGATTTTTGTTTAAAGTTCTATTTCCAAATTTTTGAGATTCGAAATACGATAATTGTAATTCTCGTTTGATGCGATTTATTGCATCTAGCATATTGCCGGGGTTACCAGCCCTAATAATTTGACCTAATTTTGGTTCGAGTCCAGTGAGAAGAGTAGTTAACGTCATATTTTCTATTAAAGTGGATTGTGCGGTTTTTTCCTCTAAAGTTAAATTTTGTTTTTGTATTGCCGCGTGCATTTTTGCATTATGTGTTTGTAACCTGGACACAAATATTAAAGCTGTTTCGTTGGGTAATTGACGAATTGTTTGCAAGTCTTGTATCAAGGCTGTCAAGTCACGAGAGTCACCAAAATGTGATTCGAGCAAATTTTTTATTTCCGCCCAAGTGACAGGGTTTCGTGAATTTATCAATTCTGCGGCTTTTCCGCGTAATTTATTTTTTATGTGAAGCGTTAATAAGATGCGCTGATCGTCGACAGCGATACCCTGAGCGGTTATGCAAGCTGAAATAAATGTTTGCAAGAATATGGGGTTGCCGTCAAATTCGGGCACTATGGAAAATATTTCGTTTAACCTATAAGGTTCAATATTTATTGTTTCGTTCGCCGTGATTGAATTGTTTGCATTGGAATTGCTTACGTTTGTAGCCATTTTATTTATATTATTTAGATAATCGAATAACTTAAAACACCTTTTCAATTTGAGCTAGTACGCTACTGATAATTGGCAATTTTTTATTATATGTAAAACAATGTGCTGTTTATTTTATAATATTTCAAAATTTAATTACAAGGATAATTGGATTAATTTAAAAAGTGTTTTTAGTTGGGGATAATGTCACTGAAATTTTATATACTAATGTGCATTTAAACAGTATAGAACATGTGGGTTTTATTTTATTTCACAGTCAAGTAAGGCGTAAACTTAACCTTTATATGATATATGATATTATGATAAAAATAATGTTAAGATAAAAATGGTATGTGATTGTAGTTAATTAGATAAATTCGCACTTGAGGAGTATATGATATTACCATAAAAATAATGTTACGATAGGAACAGTGTATGATTACGGTTATTTATATAGGTCACACAAATTATAATCAAGATATTTTATTTCAAGTTTAAATAAAATTACTACCTTAGATATTAGAACTGTATGTAGCAATGCAATGTATTTTGATAAAATAAAATGTAAGATTATGTCGTTGTTTGCAAATAAATGTTTGCGAGATGATTCAAAAATGACTTACCCTAAATTTTTCATTCCTCGTGGTCCAGTTGAATGCGACTTCGTGAGCTTAGCTTCACCAAAGGTCTCTCTCTGCCAGGGGTATCACTGGGTGTTCCTTCCACAGGGTTGCCTTTGATGCCGAAGACACCAACGATGGGACGGGATGAAATTCTTACTTGCTAATTGTTGAATCGTGTTGATTTGAAATGTTGCTTTGCTTGTATTTCTTGATAATTATTATTGTTTCGCTTCTGTGCGTTTGAGAATAATGTAGGTTCTTCTGAACAAAGGATTGGGATCCACCACTACAGCTAAGAAGTTCTCCTTGTTCCAGAAGCTCTTTTCGTCCGGTTAGGCACCTTTTTCAGATAGACTCCTTGTTCCCTCGGATATGTTTGCTACTGGTTAGGCTCCCGAACTGTGTGTTTTTCAGATCCGCCACGACTGCGCCAATGTTAGATAGTGGATTGTTTGAATAACTTTTTAAAAAGGAACTTTATTTGTTACACTGGAGTCTACGTTGACTCTTTAGAAAAATACAATAATAATTTAGATGAGGTTTATTCGAAAGTGAGTATAAGACTGATTACAAAAAGGTTGTTGGTAATATTTATAATGTTTTGAGAACAAAGGAAACAGTGTTGCTGATTCAGCACAATCAGGATTACTTAGAATTGAAATACAATGCACATGCAGCGTGAGCGGTTATTGAGAAGAGCTGTTACGCAGTATGTAATACGATATGTTTGAGAAGGTTAAGCCTGTCTCGATAATATCATATATCATAGTATATTTCTAATATAACATATATATATATATATATAAAAGACAAATTGATATCAGTATCCTAGGTGGTTTATGGGTCAGGTGGCTGGTTCTGGGACAGCAATCCAGGCCCACAATTGTCTCTTATTGCAAGAATTCTAAATTTTTCTTGGCAATTTACGTCTCTCAATGAATGGGGTGAAAATTGTAGGAAATTTAACCAAATATAAGCACATACAAAATTTATGCAAGTTATTTATGCAAAATTTAAGCAATGTTAGCTATGCAAATATAAGCTAGTTAGCTGTACAAAATATATTTAAATTAGCTGCACGAAACATTAAGCTAGCTATACAAAGCTGCAGGAAATTAATTTAAGCTATACAAAAGTAATCTGATTAGCAGTACAAAAGTAATTTTAGCTATGCAATAGTAATTATTAGCTATGCACGAGTTATTATTAGCTATGCACGAGTAAGCTGATTTCTTAGACTGTATGTTCAACACTTTGTAACTGGGATATAAAAATTGTAATATCAATTACTGAAGTCCACAGTTAAAAATTATAATGTTTGAATCAGTACAAAGGCTGCAAGCAAATCTTCCTGGTGAGTTTTACTGATAAGGTAAACTTTTTGTCCTGTTTACTGGAAAACAACGCCACCAAAAAAAATGTGAGAAATCTAATTCCCTATTGAAATTGAAAGCTATAAAATATAAAAATAGTACCAGTATGGCCATCTGTCAGTGGTTGCGTTAAGCGCACCAACTTGCCTTGTAGATTCCCATACTCAACTAAAGTAGTGGCATATAATCCATAAAAGGAATCTATAATAATAGTTTATTTTCCATGCCAGCTGATTTGCCTTTGCAATTTCTATTTTATACATAACAACAAATATTAACAGATGTAAATAAGTAGTAAAACGTATTGATATTATTGAAAAATCAGTAACATATTACATGTTATAGGATTTACTATATATAGAATGAGAGAAGGTAAGGAAAATAACCATATGTACTCCATAGTAAACAAAAATATAAAAATTGAAAAATAGATATCTGATGTAACTAAATTTTGTAGACAAATTGTTTCCTGGGATAATAATGCTGTATTACAACGGATATGAGATACATAATAGTGTTAATAGAAAAACAGGACTAAGTTCCTAAGATATAAAACTAAGTACATAAACAGTGTGACATGGTTTAGCAGTTATACATGTAAAATTCTGTTAGTTGAAAACAGTTTCACCTGCAAAAACTGAATCCAAAAAATATACAGGTCGTGCTAACTATCCACAAAACACTAGTTTTAAATAAAACTGTTAAATGGACATAGGCCATGTAACATTGGGGATGTTGTCGCATCTGGAATTGTGTATTTTGAGAGTAGCATGTTGTGGTTGATATGCAGAAGTAGTGGAGAAAGTTCAAAATTTTGTTTTTGATAGGCTTAAACTTAGGATACTAATATTTAACCAATTTTAATTTTTTGCATACCAAATTCTGCATTTGTATATACTTCATTCCAGGAGTCCCCAACGAAGTTTATTACGGTATCATCTGCATAACATATAATTTTACCTTTAATATCTAGATTACCTAGTAAATTAATATAAATTAAAAACAGAATGGAATCTAACACGTGTACCCTGAGGGACGCCCATGGATATTATTAAAGGGTCACTTAGGCAGTCATTAATTTTTACAACTTGTGGTCTGTTGGTTAAGTAGTTCCTGAAAATATGCAAAGCAGAACCGCGGACGCCACTGTCCTCTAAACGTTTTAATAGTATATTGTGATTGACAGTGTCAAACGCCTTTGCTAAATTGAGAAATACAGAAAGACATTTTTTGTTTTCATTATTATTACTTATGATATTTGTCTCAGTACTAATATTTTTTTGAAAACCAAATTGATTTTTGTTCAGTATATTGTTTTTACTTAGAAAATTCATTAATCGAGTTTTAATGCATTGTTCAAACAATTTGGCGAAGTTATTAATAATGGTTATGCATCTTTTTTATTACCCAATGCCACCCAATATTACTATATTGGATATGGATTGGAGATATTCTTACTTTTCATTTCGAACTGATCTAGTAGCCATAATTTTGACATACAGTGAGAATAATTGAGAGATATCTTATTGGCATTTAATTATTAACTATTGTGACAAAGTATTTACACTCATTTTAAGTTATAAATTAGTTTAAAATTTGCACTTTCCAATAATGAATTTTTCGAGAGAAGAAATAGTCGATATGGTCTGTGTTTAAATGTATTTTATACAACTGTGTTTTTATAAATATTTTGGCGGGTAGTGAATATTCGGAGATTTTTTGTTTACAAGTGTGTGTGGTCAAATAATATTGTGAACATATTTATGCCTTGGGAAGATCCACAACCAAGCACCAGCAGAGAATGTCAGGAAGATGTGAAGGATGGTAATGGTAAACACATTACAAAGAAAGTTTCTGCACAATATTTACACCCACAGACTCAAGAAATGGTTTTAAAAGTGTATAAAAATATAAAAGAAAGTGAAGGAGAAAAAGGAGCCGTGGAAAAAACGGTCTACTTAACAGAAATTCCAACACCAAGTGTACAAATTAATTAAAAAAGGGGTACAGAAATGAAAAGTTAGATCGGACAAAGAAACATCACGAACATTAGATTCGTCTATGGTGAAATTGTTAAGAGATGCCGTTTATTGCCAGTATAAGGAGAATGAGATACCAACCGTACAATCACTACATATGGAACTGAGAAGAAAAGATCTAGTGTCAGTTAGTGAAAAAACACTTCAGCTATGGCTATTGAAGATGGGATTTAAGTTCAAAATGATTGATAAAAGAGCAAGTCTTATGAAAAGCAGCATAATTGTACGGTGGCGTATGGAATATTTGGAAGCTATTAAAAAACTTCGAAATGAACAACGACCAATATATTATTTAGACGAAACTTGGTATGATATTCATGATACAGTGAGAAAAGGCGGGATAGCTGGCTCAAAGAAATGTAAAGTTGATATGCCTGTAAATAAAGGAACCAGATTAATAATTCTACATTGTGGATCAGAAATTGGATGGGTGCATAACGGCCTCAAATTAAGCGGGAAAAAATGGAAAATTCAAACATTCACTATCACCAAAACATGACTGCGGTTATTTTTGAAGAATGGTTTCAGACTTCATTGCTAACAAATATAGAAAAAAACAGCGTAATTGTTTTAGACAATGCTACATATCATTCGCGACAAATCGAAAAAATATAAAATACTAGAACAAGAAAAAAAGACATTCAAGAATTTCTTCGAAAACACAATGTGGCATTTTAAGAAAATTTTAAAAAGAAAGATCTTTTGGATATTGTTAAGAAGCAAAATTTCTCTAAACAATATGTGATTGATAAAATGGTCGAAACTATGGCCGAAACTCAAGGACACGGAGTATTACTGTTGCCCGCATATTTCTGTATTTTCAACCCGATCGAACTAATACGGAGTCAGCTGAAAAGAAGCATCCGAAAAAATAACACCTTTCCCAAATTTGATGCCAAAGTAAATCTGAATCTGAAGTGAGAGAAATAACAGCATGTGATTAAAACTGAAGATGAATACATTGACTTAGGAAAAAGCATCAGTCCCAATCAAAAGCGTTTGGTAATATATGTAGATACAGATACCGATTCAGAAAGTGGTAGTGAAGCGTTTAGTGAGTAGAAGTTAATGCTTTGCATGAAAAGTTATGTGAAGTGTGAATCTATCGTGTTATCAGTGTTGCGCAATAATTCTATTGTTATTATATGTATAATAACATTATTTTTATATATATATATATATATATATATATATATATATATATATATATATATATATATATATATATATGTATAGATTATTTGGTTATTATTATCTTTATTATTATTATTGTATATATTTTATTTGACAATTATTTATATGTTCTCCAGAATTGAATTTATTCAGTTAACCTGGGTCTATTAGATCAAGTTAGGATTATCGATATAAATATAGGTAACATTTTATTTATTTAAAGATTTTAGAGATCTGCTGTATTTATTTTAACTATTTTAATATCGAAAATCTTGACGCTATACCCACATCTTTGACAAGGAATTGCTCGTACCTCCTCACGGTCCTTGCTGGGCAACAATAATAATATAATATATATTCGAGGATATATTGTATTATTATTGACAGATCTGAGCAACAAGAGAATATTAATTTTAATTTAGAGTATCAAAATTAATCAATATGTTTCACCAATATATAAGATATTTCTATCTTCACACAAGCAAAATAGGGTAAGATTGTTAAATTCATCAGATACATACGAATTTTAAGTACGGCTCTGTAGTATTGACTCGCTTACCTTTATAGGTTTTTAATGTGCGTCGGGTATCAGGTCGTTTGTCATCAAACATACCGCATGGCCCACGGCGATAATAATTATGTCGTAAAGTTTTTGTTGTGTTTTTTATGTATCAAGAAGTCCTTACTTGGACTATACACTCTTATTGTAGATGTTCAAGGAACGTTCAGTTCAAATTTCGTGAAAATTGGTTCACTGCCTCCTACGATATGTATATAAATATACTGAAAAAACGTCAAAAAGTGAATTACGGCTAACTTGGCCAAAATTAAACCGAATTTGATGACATTTTAGACGAATGTAATCATATATATCCAAAAAATAGCTCGCCAAATTCCATGAAATTTTTAAAACTTTCCCCAAACTCGAAGCGGAAAACTCAGGGTATTCTTAATTTCACCAAAACAAACTTATTTTCTATGTCGCGTTGCACCATGTAAAATTTTCTCTATCGCCTTATTTTGGCCTATTTTTACTCCACTAATTGCCTATTTCTTGTAGACTACCAAAGCACTAGTCGCCAAAAAAATCTCCCCAACGATAATTCTAGATTATTATTATGGAAGTTTTTAAAGCTTAAATCTGCAATTGCAGATAGGTTTACAACTTATAACATAATAAACTGCAGCAAATATTACAAGGATGACTAGTACGTCAAGATTACTGGGAATCGTATGAAATGTGTCGATGCAAGAACACACAGTATACACATTGTTTTATGATTGTCTTATTTTACTGCAGGTAAACATCGAGCCTGACATCGTTTGATACATACCTCTATCGATGGGGCCACGATGTGCCCCCCGGCAAGCTGTGGGTGATGATGCGTCGGGGTGGGCCGCGGAATGACGTCGTGCAAGTCTTCGTAAATGGTAGCGGCCGTAGTAACATCACAGTTGTTTTGGGGAGAATTTTTACAAGGGAGGAAGTTTTGTACTTTTCTTTTATGTCTGCAACAAAAGCGAATCATTAGTTTGATTGACAGTATCGGCGAGCACATTAAAATTCTTCACCGTTTAGTTTGAGGTCTGTGTTTCTGTTGATCAAGTAATGATTTTTTAAGTAGCCGTGCCATGTTCGAAATTTGTTAACAAGGCCACGGCCATTAAGTCGAACAATGCGTTTAGATGTAACAATGCTGGCGCCGGGTTTATCGTTTACAATAAAATTATATGGCAGGATGCAAAATATTAGAAAATATGCACAGTAAAATAGAAATGTGTTAAGTGTTAGTGTTTAGAATAACAATGAGATTTATACATATGCATATTTCGTAGTAATCAGGTCGAAATTGAAGTGCTTGAAAAGTTGTTGATAAACAAACATTCTCTAGGGCACTCTTTGGTTTTATGCTTTATTATGTGTTTTACGACGTTTCAGTAAAATTCAACGTTAAAATGACTGAAAGTATTTAAAAACGACATCTTTTATTTCTGCTGTAACAATTATGTAAAGACAATCTCCTCTAGAGAAGTCAATAATAATCTAAAAAAAAAAAAAATTATAGTAAAACTATCACAAATTCAATATATAGCGTGCCTCATTTTGCTTGGAACCACTCCTATAAAAAGTTTATTTAACGTCCGATTTAGATATATATTTTTTAATATAGGTCTTTGAAAAGCGCATCTTTATATTCTATTAAATTTTACAAAACATAATAGCGTGGCCTACTATGATTTTTTTCCGGTCAGAAAATGGTGAAATCTTATTAGCGATTTTTTAACAGAACACAGAATATTCCTTCCTATTATTTGGGTTTCTACCACATGTATTATTATCCTCTTCAAAAACAAATCACCGAATCTACAAATTAATAGAATTATTGGAAAAAAGCCTCTGCGCCCGTGACGTTTACGCCAAAGGAATAGTCAGAGGTTATGTTTTGCAAATAATATAAATCGGAATAGAAATAATGTATTTTGCTGACGTTTTGGAAAGTAATCTCTTTCCGTTTCCAAAGCTTTTTTTGGAAGAACTTTTATTTTACTGTGTATGTCAAATACACAGGGAGGAGGGACCCTACTCAAAACTAAACAAAGATCCAACAAAATCAATAGAGAGCAAAATTTACAGAACTTTGTTTAAATACAAACATGAATTTAACGATTTTGAACGAAGGAAACTTATACCACATCATAGCAAGCCTCCTCATTTTTATGGCTTACCAAAGACACATAAACAAAATATTCCTTTAAGACCAAAAAAGATTATTGCTGATTCTTTAATTTTTCTTTTTTTGTTATCTGCCTCTTTTATTAAAATTTTTGCCGAGTCCCAGTTTATTCTATGTCCGTTTTCCCAAGCATGTTCACAAATCTTTGATTTCTGAATTCCATTCTTTCTAATATAATTCTTGTGCTCATCCAACCTCACACATAAGATTTATCACATTCGCACGGGATATTGTTTATTGTGACAAATGTTATGTGGATGAGTCATCCAGACCTTTCAGTGTGAGGTTGGATGAGCACAAGAATTACATTAGAAAGGATATCAGCAATAATCTTATTAAATGAAGATAAGTGCGTATCGAATTGTTCTGTAGATATTTGTACAACCTGGCTACCAATGTTAAAAGAAGAACTTAACAAACTCAACATTATCTAAAAGAAAATATCATCAGTTCTGTGTAAGTATTAAGTATCTTATCTATGGAAATAACATGAACAGTATCTTAAAGTTGTGTATTTGACATACACAGCAAATAAGTGTTCTTCCAAAAAAAGCTTTGAAAACGGAAAGAAGCTACTTTCCGAAACGTCAGCAAAATACATTATATCTGTGTTTATTCCGATTTATATTATTTATTTGGTGATCTGTTTTTGAAGAGGATAATACATGTGGTAGAAAACCCAAATAACAGGAAAGAATATTCTTAGAATGCCACAAATCACTTTCAGACAATATTTTAAGCCTATTTCAACAAAAAAAATTTATTTTTTTGCGTTATTACACTTCCACTGGACGTGAAAGTAAAAAGGGAGAAAAAACATGGTCCAAAAAATAAATTGTTTTAAAAAAACAAACAAACAAAATATTTTCCTGCCCGAACTATTCATTTCATTAATAAAATCCACCTTTCCAGGCAATTCTATTCAAAATCTAGTTGCCTTCACTACAAAGGAAACAAATGATAAATAACTTCTAAAAAATATTAGTTGTTCGTACTACGAATCAAACGATAAATGAAGGAGGCATCCAACATAAAACAATTCAGGATATTGCCGTTCTATGGTCACTCTATAAGTTAATTGTGCTTACAACTCTTTTGCATTACGTTAACGACAAATAAATACGTTAGCCGGTGAGGTGTCTCGACAGGCACTAAAACCGCAGTAAGCACAAGTTGGCTCCTCGGCTCTGTTAATTATATATCAGTTCGGTTCCTAATAAAACAATTAGGAACTTTCACGAGCCATTTGGTAGAAGAAGTGGATCTATTTAGCCCTGAAGAATGCACAATGAGCGATAAAGAATCAACTAAAATCAAGTTGGAAAAGTAACCGGCGTCGTTAAGGTGGTCTTTGACGGCTCGGGGTCCTAAGATTGTGGCCTCGAGTGGCATACTTTAGATAAAACTCCAGTTTACGTTTGGTTTTTGTCAAATCGTTAAGTAGGTAGCTGGGATGTAAGTGGAACCTAATTTTACGATACGAATTTTTTGACCGAAATGTTATTTCCACCTTGGAGCCCTAAACACATAAAGCGATTACGAGTTTTTATGTAAAAAACACTTCGGGTATCTGAAAAATGTATCGTTCAAAATGCCCTGATATGCCCCGCACAGCTGGCACGTAGTTTCGTCGTTCAAATATCACTAGAATGGCCACGGTTACTTGACAGGGCATTTATAAGTAAAATAATGTACCGCCGGAGGGCTATTTCGTTCGCCTTTTTACATACTCAGGCTACGAAATATTGATGAATAGCTAGCGAAACGCACGGATTTTTGTGCTTTGAGTCTAAAATACGAAACTTGTTGCTTTGTTCTTTGAATTGTAACAAGTATGATAGACAGGACTGTATTCAGGATAAAATTCGCAATACTAAAGTGTATACGAACTTAATTGAAACAGTATAAAAACTAAAAGCCGGCAAAAATAGTCGGCATCTCTTTATTGTATATGGGCGGAGGTAAATAGAAATGCTTGTCATAAGAAAATGATAAGATTTTCGGGCGTTATTATATTATCCTCTGTTTCAGATGGTCTCCAGAAAGCCATGGTAAATTAGTAAATAATTAAAATATTTTACCTTTTATATAGTAGTAAATATTTATAAATATGAACAATAACTAACTAAATTCCTACGCTTGATATTATAATAGGTATTTATGCACTGCATTGGCACATTGACAGCAAATCTCACAAGTCCGCGTTGACTTCTGAGAAACGATTTACGACTTTTTTATGCTAGTAGGCCTGTCCGTTTTATTATCTTTAAACCAGTGCAGTCGTAGATGGTTCATTCAGGCTGATTACATTGCCAGTCTCGGACTCGCCTGCACAGTATCAACTAGCATTCGAATCTCGATACCATTGCTAAAGATATAGGACAAAATATCAAGTTCAGTGCGCACGGTCCTGTGCTTTAAAACTGACAAGTTTCGATTGTGCTCGTATAAAGTTTACATATTATTATTTAGTAATCTGACAGAACGGAGTACTTATAATGGAGTAAAATCGTTCCTTTATCTCGCTTATTTCTGGTAGTAATGGGACCTTTTTGTAGGGCTTAATGGCTATCCGAAATTAATTTCTATAACTTTTTTTAGTAGGGCTGAATTTTGTAAAATAGTTTATTTCATGTCTGAGAAGTAATTTGGAAAATATGTTTTTTAAAACATACATTGCGCTATTAAATCAATGGTTTGAGCTATGATTATGAATTTTTGTAAACTTACTCAAAAACTATAGCGCTTCTAACGGTACTCTCCAAATTTTCAAACTGTGAGGCCGTTTCGAGAAAAAATTCCAAAGCCGCCACTAGCAAATCCGTGCATTGAAAACTTCACCATGCGCACAAGTATGTTAATTATTGAAAATATATGTATATATGTTTGTATGACTGGTGGTGGAGAGGAGAGTGCACTTGCCTCTCACCCAAAAGTTCCGGGTTCGATCCCCGGTCGTAGCAGTGGAGAATACTGTGAGAGGGATTTTTCCACTATACACGGATATTGGGTGTATGTCCTTTGTCTCTAAATGTGTAGCCCCCTCTCACACAAGGCTCTTCTAGAGCCTTCCGGGATAAAGGGGGTCGTAATTACCTGTGGTGGTGGTGGTGTGTTATATGAAGACAAATGTAAACAAAACTATAGAAAGGTTTTTTAAAAAAGATTCAGCTCAACAGGTCTCATTGTTTTCGAGAAATCCAAATCTTAATGCGTCTCATTTTCACAGTTATATAATGTGCCGGACCCGCGAGGTCGCATCTGCATTTTGTAATAACGTTCGATGATCAGTCGTACTGTGTTAATGTATTGAGCAAGTATATAGGATCTTGTAGAGTAGTCTTTTTCGTGTTTATTATTAATCTTTTGAAATTTGGCAAATAAAATTTCGTAAGTATATGAAAAATAGGCGAGGACGAATAGTTTTAGTTAAAAATAATTGCAGTTTCTTTTGAAAATGGAGCAAAATTTGTTACGTATATTTTGTGGGAATCTTTGTGACTCTTCTAAGGACATGATTGGCAACAAACAAAAAAAAAGCTACCGAAGCCTAATAAAAGCACTGAATCTCGACAAGGTTAATTTGCGAAGAATACTTTTATTCATAGGGACAGCGTCGGTTCGTCTTTACGACGTACATATTTCTATATGCGATGTAAAGTAACGTTAGGCGCGATTAGTACTTAGATGAGTGACCGTTTCAAGTATTATAGTACGTTTCACACATTAACGATCCTTAAGACACTCAAAATAGTAAAAAACCACAAGTTTTCAAAAATAATTTCGAGAAAATTCATACCATATCGATAATTCATAATTAATCTAAAATCAATAAAATCATTCAAACATCCAAATTAATCAATTTATAGCAAAAACCTTACAAACGACTGCCGTAAAAAATACCACCCCCTCATTATCTTGATTCGTATCAAAATCACTCCCCAAACTCCAAGTCAAAATAGTTTAACTCACTTCCGAAAATTTTCTATAAACTATTTTCTCCTTCAAAACAACTTCTAATTCAATCTTCCATTTATACATCAAAATATACTTCATTCACATTACCAACAAGCCATCATCACATTCATCAAAACTTTCTTCCGATATACCAATATCAACGCTTCTTTCCCATTCATATGTTCCATACGCGTTGCCAGCGACTCGCAGCTATCTTCACTTCGAACATCAAAACTTACTTCCATTTCGTTCCAACACCGGCGACGGAACATTCTCAATATGACATTAATATGGATATTAATATGGCTTAATTTACGGCTTTCGGAACTGCTTTTCGCGACCAATTCAATTTCAGCAATATTTTCAGACAGTTATCATTCATATTTCTTAAACCAATTTAGATTCAACTTTCATTTATATATCGAAAAATCCTATTTTTCATTGCCGTATTTATAATATATTTTTCAGTCCTGAATACACATTTTTCAAAATAATTGCGCAATATTTCACAATATCGAGCCCCTTGGACTGACCGGGGACCTATCCAGCTTTATTCAGACTTCGACGAACCAAGTCCCCATCGTACCGTATAAATAGAGGAGCATGACGAGATCAAAGTACGCTGCTGATGATCTTAGATCTAGTAGTTCAGATGAGGAATTTTCACAGGATGCTTTTTCTTTAAACATCTCTGACAATCAAATTCTTCATAGAGCTGTAGAAATTTGGAAAAAACTATCTGACCATACGACAACAAGAAACACAATTTTGGTTTTTAAAAATACCCGATGAGAGTAGGAGTAATACGGATTGTCCAACTATTTCAAATATTATCATGAGCTTTTATTCAAAACAAGTTTCCAAAAATAATTGGCGGATAGATTTACGTTTATGCTTATATAATAAAATCAGAAGCAAAAAAAATAATAGATCTTCTATATAATATGGGATTTTCGTGTTCTTACAATGATGTAAGAAGTATGACAACAGTTTTGGCTAAACACGGGTTAAGTACTGAGAAAGACATTTATATCCCGCATGGACTAGAACAAATTAACGAAAGTGAAGCAAATTATATACAGCCAGTATTAGCAATCATGTGTGATTTTCATTCGATTGACAATCGCACATGTATCGCGTTAGGAATAATTATTATAACAGCGCTACGAATTTTGTTTTCTATGGAAACGAATGGCCAATGCGGAAAATTCAACTTATAAGGCCTATTAACAGTATAGCGGTAAGTAATAATAATAATAACATACATGTAATTTTGCCAAAATACTATTGCATTTTTTGCCGTGCCACAGGGAAGTTGTTCGTATAGTACGACTCCGAGTCCGAGAATCCGAGCGCAAATGACACTATGAAAATGAGGCGTATTAAAAATTCGATTGCTCGAAAACTATTAGACCTAGTGAGCTGAATATTTTTTTTAAAACGTTTCTGTAGTTTTGTATACATTTGTCTTCATAAATTCATAAATTTTGAATAATTAATTATTTGCTCACGTGGCGAAGTTTTCAATGCACGGATTTGCTAATGGTGACTTTGGGGCTTATTTTCTCGAAAAGGCATTACATTTTGAAAATGTGGATAGTAGCATTAGAAGCGTTATAGTTTTTGAGTAAATTTACAAAAATTCTTAATCGTAACTCAAACCGTATAGCGCGATGCATGTTTAAAAAAAAGCATTTTTCAAATTAATTCCCAGGCATGAAAAATTTGTTTTTTCGAAATTCGGCCCCACTAAAAAAAGTTGTAATATTTCATTTCGTATGGCCGAAATTATATTCTAGAAGATTGTGAAGGCCCCACTATACCTTAATTTAAAAAATATATATATAAAAAAGCTTTTATTTAAATCCTCTAAAAAGTAGAAAATAAAGTGGAGTAAATCAAACCCATCATTTTGTTACTTTATATAATTTTTTTGCGATTTAAATGCTTGTCGCGAGATTTTCTTGCGTAAAGAATATGTAAATGTATATATGTAAAAAATGTATATAATGTAACAAAATAATGGGTTTGATTTACTTCAAAGTTCATTTTCTACTTTTTAGAGCATTTAAATAAGTTTTTTTTAAATGCTTTTTAACCTCTCCACAATAAAATTGTGAGAGGTTACTAAAATTGGTACAAAAACGAAAATTGAGATAACATCAAATCTTTACGTTTTGAGGTCCTAGGAACCCAAAAAAGTGATTTTTGAAAAATGTCTGTGTGTGTGTATGTGTGTTAGCACGATAGCGCCGAAACTACTGAACGGATTTGAATCATACTTTGCGTGTGCGTTTCTTTAGTGCCCCAGAAGATCTGAAAAGGTTTTGGTTGAGATCGGATTACGTTTAGTGCCATTTTGACGCAACAAGCTGTTTAATTTATAATTACTTTCAATTT
This sequence comes from Leptura quadrifasciata, assembly GCA_963675555.1. Classification (NCBI taxonomy): domain Eukaryota; kingdom Metazoa; phylum Arthropoda; class Insecta; order Coleoptera; family Cerambycidae; genus Leptura; species Leptura quadrifasciata. Next base: position 29,881,009 of record OY776674.1, read on the forward strand.
GCAATGGAGCCATTGAAAAGCAGTTAAAATTCTGATTTCAACGATATATCACACTTCCACCCTTTCGATTTGGTTTCCGTGAAAAAAATTAAAAACAAAGCAAATATGGTATAGATCACATTTCGCATGATACTAGTAAAATTACTGAAATGCTAATGTTTCATTTAACAAAGACAGCCGCGAGCGAACGGATTGCAATGGGCAAATTTTGACGATTGTCATTGTCATCGTTTGTCATCCGATAACGTTGGTGTCATGTCATGTTAATAAAACTTCGGCATATTTGTAACTTTTAGTGGATTGTCACAAACTTTAAAGGTAGATATAACAATATCATATGCTTTCTGTACCTTCGTTGGTGAATTTATTATAGATTATCACTTTACCAATTTTCAAATTGTTGCTTTACAAATCTGTAGTATTTAGGATAACTAGACTTTCTTAGTCGTTCAAGTGATGTTAAAGTTGTTAATATCCTAATAGTATATTATTCAACGAGCGATAATGTAGGTAATAACTCGCATAGATGATTGTAAATTCATTAAGTTGAGGGTTTTTTTAGTGCCCCAGAAGATCTGAAAAGGTTTTGGATGAGTTCGGATTACGTTTAGTGCCGTTTTGTCACACAATTTAATGCTCTTTTCGGCTTCAAAGATCCACCGAGTGGGGAGGTTCCAGTCGCTTCCAGTAGCTGCCGATTTTTTTACATAATTTTATTTTTTACTTTTTAGTCTTGCGATATACTGTAATCCCTAGATATCGATTTTGAGTGAAATCGGATCATAAACGATAAAGCCGTCCGCCATATTGTTTTTTTCCTATACAGTGTGTCCCACTTCGTAGTAAGCCACCCCTATAACTTGACTATTTGTATTTGGATTTGTATATATTTTTTACAGCACATAAGTTAGAAAAATTCGAGGTAAGGGTTAGTTTAGAGCATCCAGATTGCTATGAATGTCAATCTACTTACATCAATTACTGTAAACACCAGACTCCAGAAATTCCAGAAAATAGTTGGAAATTTCCAATTTAATAAACCAGTTTACATAATGTTGATAATTTATTTAATTCAAAGAAAACCGAGCACAATATTAACAATGCTAACAATAATAATGATCTGAAATATTTTTCCAATAGATCGCCTTCAATTTCAAGGCGTTTTAAAATTCTTTTTTATTATGATTCGATACTTTTCTTAATTCTTCAGGAGATATTGATCGACAAACTTCCAAAATTCTGTTACACAATTCTTATCGTGTGCGTGGTCTGCTTTTATAAACTTTTTCTTTAAGTGTACCTCATAAAGAAAAATCCAGGGGAGTAATATCTTGGGATCTGGGCGGAAATTCGCAAAGTGCACTATTACGTCCTATCCATTTTCGAGGAAAATTTCAATTAAACCATTCTCTCACAATCAAGGCATTATTTACTGAGCAGCCATCTTGTTGGAAGTGGATATCTCTTTGCAATGCAAGCGGTAAATCGTCTATAGCATCGGACAATTCTATGTTAAGAAAATTCAAGCAAACATCAGCATTTAAATTTCCTTCGAAATGGAATGGAATTACCCAATTGGGATTATCCGCAGCCCAATATCTACAATTTTGTGACGAAATCACGCCATTAGTGGTAAATGTGGCTTCGTCTGATAAGAGTATTTTATCGATTAAATGATGGTCCTCTAGAAAATTTTGCCTTGCAGCCAATAACAATATCCTAATCTTCGTTCTGGGTCCCCTTCTTGCAACGTGTGAAGAAATTTTGACTTGAAGGGTTTTAATTTGTGCCTGCGAAGGCAACGTCAGATCTTGTTTTTTGATAAATTTAATTCCCGCGCAATTTCTCTTACACTGGTTCGAGGGTTTCGATTAACAAAACTCAGTATAATATCATCATCTGGACGCCTTTTGGTAGGTTTTAATTTTGGCTTTACAATAGTGCCGGTTTGATCAAATTTCCTATTAAGGGCAGCTACGGTGCAATGATGTACTGGAGGACGATCGGGATGTCTACGATTAAATATTTTCGCAGCTCCTCCGAAGGAACGAACATTATCTCCAACGAGACGAATAATTTCCACTTCTTCTGGAATTGTTAATTTCAAAGGCATTTTGACGTAAAAATTGACAACTATGGTGTTTACAATAATTAATGTAAGTAGACTGACATTCATAACAATTTGGATGCTCTAAACTAATCCAAACCTCGAATTTTTCTGACTTGCAATATTAAAAAAAAAAAAACCTAAAAATCAATATTTTCAAATGAAACTGCATATTTGAACTTACTTAATTTTTCTGAACGACTTTTCCAAATACATTTTTCCTCTATCTCAATCGCTCATGTTACTTATGCAAAATTCCCATTTTAAAAACATCACAGTTGGCTTTAAAATAGAGATTGAGTAACAATTCTACCTTCCAAAGGTAGTTCATTATGGGTATTATGTGCTGTAAAAAATATATACAAATCCAAATACAAATAGCCAAGCTATAGGGGTGGCTTAGTACGAACTGGGACACACTGTATGAAAATGTTAGTGTCACCAGACTTATACATATGTGCAAAATTTCAAAGCTCTAGCTTAATTAGAACTAACTAAGAAAAATTTTGATTGCAAGATTTGACCTAAACAAACTTAGCTAACGAACCAATTAACAAATATTGCTTTTAATAATAAAAATGGCATAATTAGGGGTCGATTTTACTCCACTATTAAGGATGTTTGAAAAGTGCCGGCGTGAATTATATAAAACTGCAAGGGTAGATTGTACATTGTTTTATGGGGTCGTTTGGCTTCGAACAGCCTTACTTCACTTCGACCTAAAAGGGTAGCAAGTCTTTAGAATCTTTTGTAATTGTGTACAGACTCTGTTCCAGTTACGGATGTACTTTAGAGTCATCCTGTATTTCCATATCCTGTCGTTTTCGTGAGAGTCGATTAAAAATATAACTTCGCACAGGTACTCGCTGCTCACTTGACGCATTAAATTCGACACCAAAAACACGCTCGAAATCATGAACGTTTACAAGCAACATCCGCTTGTCTTTCCTATTACCCGACACCAAATCGTGGAAGACATAAAACATTCCCCTTCCTCGATATCGCCTTACACTTTTTTTCTTGGCGAAAAATATAAATAACCTATCGGAATATGATTTTAAGTAATTAAATTATGATTTATGATGCCCGCAATTATATTAGCAGCTTGTTTTCGTTTGCTATAAGACCGGGGTCGGGGTGAGTTTCTTGAAAACTCAGTATTGAGTGAGCAACATCAGGTAGCGAAGTAAGGCGATGTGTAATAATTAATCAGTGCGACGCGACTCATTATCGCGGGGGTATCCATTACGGTCTCCAGGAAGTCATTAGACGGGGAAAGGCTAATGGCGCGCCCTCCGTTACTTATCAGCCGACTTGTGGTGGGCCACTGCAGTTAAATATGGGTCCGATCAATTTCACTCACCTTTACAAAATACCTCGAAGAACGAATAAATCGGGCTTAAGTGAATACGGCGATGGTTAGGCAGAAAAAGGCCTAAATTAAGATACAGTTGTAAACAACTCATTAATTGGGTAGAGGAGCGCTTTGTTGTTGTTTATAGCTAAAGCTCCTTTATAGAGCGGAACTGCCATTAATTTATTCTGATCCTGCCGCCAGCAGGAAAGAGCAAGGTTTGATCCGTGTGTCATACAGATTGTTGGATAGGGAAGATTGTGGTATTTCTAAGAAAATTGTTTTAGAAGCTTAAATATTAGAGTTATTGTTTATGTAGTTTTTTTTTTATTATACTGTGCCTCAATCTGCCACCTTCATATTACTTCCACGTCTAGTGGAAGTATAGTAATGCAAAAAAATATATATATTTTTTTGTTGAAATAGGCTTAAAATGTCATGAAACGTCGAGATTTTAAATTTGAGCGAAACAAAATTTCTTGTCTGTCGGTCTGTCTGTAACTTTTTTGGGCGCACGTTTACTCTGGAACCATTTTGATATTGATTTGAAATTTGGTACACTTATGTATTGTAACGAGATCTGGAACTAGATTATATTTTGAGCTAGTTCCGTTGAAGGGTTCGGGGGTAAATGGGGTAAATAAGGGAAATAGGCAAAGCAAGCAGGTAAGAGTCCATAAAATTGCAATTTAGGGCATGTACGAAAAGTCAAAGTCTCAACATTTTTTTGGCATCAGCCATTCCCTCCACCCTCGCGATCACCCCCAACACCACCCTCACACTATTATGAAAGGGGGTAAAAAATTTAAAATGTGATTTAGTGTGTATATAAGAACGAAACGTCTCTAAAAATTTTTTTGGCATCAGCCTCCCCCTCACTATCATCCCCTCTACCACCCCCACCCTATTATTAAAGGGAATAAAAAATTAAATTGGGATTTAGTGTGTGTACGAGAACTAAGGGCCTCTAAAATTTATTTTGGCATTAGTTACCCTCTCTACCACCCCCAACCTATTGTTTATGGGAATAAAATATTACATTGGGATTTAGTGTGTATAAGACTGGATACAAAATCTGGATGTGGGAGTAGTGATTCCTTGTAGGCGAGCGGGACACCCCCAGAAAGTCGCTTAAAAATAGGAGTAAGTGACCACGCAGTTCCAATGGCTGAATCCAGTTTTTTTTCGTGTTTTCGAAGTCGCTGAATACGAATCCAATATTATTTTTGCAAAAAAAGATGGGGCGGGGTGCCTATGTATAAAATCGTATTTTTGTGAAAAATAAAAGAAAAAAAAATTCATACTTTTTCACATTCATCTCGCGATATCTCCGACAGTTTTAATTATTTCATTTTGAAATATTACATTGGGATTTAGTGTGCGTAAGACTTGGATACAAAATCTGGATGTGGAAGTAGTGATTCCTTGGGCAGCGGTTTCTTTACTTGCTTTTCCTTAACTCACAATGTAGTATTATTCATGTTTGTGTTCATGTCTTGCATCCTTTATTTAACACACTTCCTGACGTAACGGTGGAATACTGTATTGTCATCGGATCTTAGTAACTGTGCAAAATTTCATCAATTGATTATATTTGCAAATATCTGCACGTAGGGGGGTGGGGGGTGGTTGAAAATTGATTAAATATACTATCCAACCGGCACCTCCAGCAAAACATAGAATACAAAAGGTTTCTCACCTGATCAGAAACTTCTACGTCCGTTTTTTCCTATGCAAATAGTACGATGTTAGTTCCTGTGACATCATGCAATGCCGTTAGGTGTATACCTCGGAAACCAGCTCCAATGGATGAATTTATGTAAATTGGTTGTATACCTTATAAATAATTAATGTATGACTAAAAAGTAGAAAATAAAAAAAACTTGCTTTTCTTAAAGTACTAAAAAATAATTGCAAGAAAGGCAAGGCGTGCGCATCATGCGTACAATCATGCAAAGTGCACATGTCATGATTTTCTTGCAATTATTTTTTGCTTTTTAGTACGACTTTAAGAAAAGGAAGTTTCGAAAAAAATATTTTTTTATTAGGGCATTAGTTTATCCCCGAATAAATAAATGTGAGGGTCTAAAGTGAGTACTTTGGGAACTACACATTATTTTAAATTTAAAAAGTTTAGGGGAATAAACGATTCAATTCCAAAAATTACTTTATCTTAATATTTACTTGTTATATACAAAATAACAAAAATAAACGTGTAACAAAAAGAGCATATAGCAAACACCATTAGAAAATACGTTAAAAAATATTTACCGAAAGGTGAATAATACTTCCAGTTTTAGTAGAAAAAAGCGTGTAGTTGAAGCAAACCAGGAAGAACAGCTATATATACTGCTTCATTTCGAGAGTAAGCCCATCCATATTTATTCGCTAATACGCTTTTTTGAAACATTGTATTATTTTTTAGAAAATTCTGAATGTAGTATAAATAATGCAGTCGATCAATTACGTAAAATTATTCGAAAATCCAATGTACGTTAAAAAATAATAACTACAGACCATATAAAATTTTACCCGTACAAGTTTTAACAGACGCTCATAAACGCCAGATGATTCAAAAGTTGGATGAAGATTTTTTTACTAAAATATTATGGACTGGTTAACCGTCCTTTTCTACGGCAGGAGTTTTTAATAGGAAAAGTCGAAAGTCGTGGGAGAACAAGCACAACAGAAAAAGATTGGTAAAAATAAAAAAATCAGGAAGACAAACTGTTAGCGTTATTTGGTGTGGAATTTTCAGAAACAAAATTGTTGGGCCTATATTTTGTGATTATTCTTTAACAGGAGTTACCTATCTGGAAATAATTATCCCAGAAGCAGAAAATATTCTTTTGCAGAACTTTCCGGAAGCTGAACTTGATGATATGATTTGGATGCAGGATGTTGCACCTCCGCATAGTGTCCTACCCGTTCGAGATCATTTGAATAACGTATTCCCAATATGGATAGGAAATAATGGAATCATTAAATGGCCACCCAACAGTCCGGATTTGACCTCTATGGATTAATTTATTTGGAGATTTCTCAAAGACATTATCAATAATAATAATAATAATAATAATAATAGTATTCAAGTCATTAAAGACATAATTCGAAATAAACAAATAATAAATAAACAATCTGAATGTAGTTGAAATGTGTTTCTAGAGGGCATATAAGGAACGTAACCAGACTGCAACTAATAGCTACTTTCCGGGCTATATGCCCCGCCGAGCACTGAATTACAAGTTACAAGCCTAGCGCGTTAAGTGTAATAATTGCATATTACCAACAGAACGCTAATGCTTCAATTGCAACAAACACCAGCCGAAAGACTGATCCTACTTAAAGGAGCTCTCGTGCCAGTCGTCCCACGTCACTTGCAGACTGCAGTTTAGAGTTATTGGCTCTCGTCAGTGCAAGGTAGGCATGTGCCGACCGACATGAGGAAATAGTCAAGGGATCCTCGTGTCACCAACGGGTGGCATCCATGGGATGACTGATGAGCTACCTTTCTATTGCTAACTTCTCTTTCTAAGGTCCGGTTTATCAAAACAGGGTTAACTCTTAACTAAAGAATAAATGCCAAATGAAACAATAGATATCTACTGGTTTGTTTGACATTTATCCTCTAGTTACGAGTTAACCCTGCATTGATAAACTGTACCTAAGAGGGACTAACTTACAGAGATCTCTCTCTGTAAGGGAGTATCTATTCATTTATTACATTTAGTTCATGGGTAATTTGTTCGAAAAATCTAGATTAATGGACACAAATTAATTTTATTTGCAGCTCCCAAACTATTCACTGCAGATCCCAAATTTATACCTTTTTGAAATAAGCTCTTGGAGAGGATCTTAATTACCGAAAAAAATGGGGTGTTCCATTTAAAAAAATTTTAGGGATGGCTCTGGGGGTTTTGACGTGTTTTGCATTGTTGCAAAAATCAATATACTCAAATTTATTTAGAGTGGATAAGATTTCACTGTAATGCTTATATATTATAACCGTTTACAATAAAAATGTCACGACGAGAATAATATTGGCACTGCAATTTTTTACGGTATTTTAAATACGGGCCGCCTTGTAACAATATATTTTGTGTGCTGCTACTACCATTAAGATTTCGTTATTGATTTATTTTAAATGCCAATTAAATTGGATGCCGCTTCTTATTGAAGAAGAGAATGGATGACAAGTAGGGAGGAAGATATCAAAGTAGTCAAAGTACTTAATTAGAAATTTCCATAGCAACTGTCCAAGCAAGTATAAGTACACGTGTAAAGGGAACAATGAGGCACTTAGCTTCAGCTCCAGCGACAATAATTAGAACAAGAGCACTCAAAGACGTGTGTCGAGCTTAAAGTGTTTAAAATCGTCTCCATTAAATTAAAACTCAAAACGTCTTCAAAACTATATTTAATTTTGCAGACCTCGCCAATATATTGTCGATATTAACAGTTTAACGATCAAACTAGGATTGATAAGTTTAACTCAATTTTAATGCGTTCACATTTCCTATGCCTTTAAATAAGTTTATCTAATATCTTTTTTATACCGTACAGTGTCAATGTAAAATTCAAACCTTCTGATTGCAACGAATCACAGCGACACTATTTTAATTTGTAGAAGAAGCATTACATCTTGACACAAATCCAACTTTAGAATAATTTCAGTAATTCCGTGTGCCAACTGCCTCGAGCTGAACACTCACAGCGAAAGGAACATTTAGAGCAGTAGAGTTCCTTCAAACTAAAGACAAATAAAAATTTAGGCCATGTCAAACGACAATTTACATACGTTTTTCCGTTTGCGTTACAGGCGAAAGGATTACGGTGCTACGTTTAAAATATTATTATAAACTTCGCTAATTCTGCCATTTCGGACCTAATGTTAAAAATTAAAGAGGATCCCATAAATTCCCACCGTTTGGTGTTTGCCTTCTCGTTTTTACGTCGGGTACGCGAACAAGTTAAACGATTTGAATATTATCTCTTCTATTACAGGGTTTTTGTGTTATTTTTTGTTTATGATGAATGGTAATGAGGAAATTACTTCGGGACGAGGCAAAAACTAATGTTCATTAGTTCCCCCACATATCCCGAGTAATGTGGCCTGAAACGGGGCAGAGTTATTTATGAGATGCGTTTCAAATAATCATCGAAAAATCTCTCCATAAGACGAACCAGCAACCCGAGCTTGCACATATGGCGAGCCGTTATTAATGGGCCTGTGTAGTTATGAAATATTAGTTATTTTTTTAGTTGCGCCAACACAAAGGCCGGCTTATGTGTTACCGGTGATAAAGCAGAATTTTTTAACGTACCGATGACGGGCTGTGTCACAACGTGGCCATCCTACTGGAAATTATCTCGAATACCAGTGGCGATTTCCTCTTCAGAGTTATATTGAATTTTGTTATTGTTTACAGTAGACTGACCGCTGCGATCTCGATGATTTAAATGGGCGTTTTTGTTTTAATAAAATTTTTATCGTTTGCCTCGAAACTATCGTTCAATCTACCAGACGTGGTCAATCTCTGATGGATTTTTCGATTATAACTACTATCCCCGCTGTGCAATGAAAATATCGAAAGCATTAACTCAGAATGTACGTCGACCAAACCGTTCTAAAACTGAAAATGGAATAACGCGACGTGTATTTATCATTTCACGAGTACTATGGATACAATTCCGTGATTTGTATTTCATAAAATTGAGAAAATTAAAAAAATCATGTTGTGAGTGGAAGTTCAAAAGAATGCTCTTGGTTTAAAGATACATTATACAGGGTGTATCGTAATGGGATGTCATAAAAGAAAAAGTATATTTCTCGTCCAAATTTAAGAAAATGTTGTCATTCCCATTCAATCAATATTGGCAGAGATATGAATTTTTGAACATCTTTATAGCGGGCTATCAGAACACTTGTTTCATGATAAAATCGATAAGAACTCGAAAACGATAGATCGTACGCATATAGTGTATCTAATGAAAGTTAAAAAGAATCAAATTTTGAATATGTTGGTGTATGCACAAAATCGTTTTGATAACGAGTGAATGGAGATAAAAGGGAAAAACATGAAAAATTGTCATTTTCAAGTGCATTTTGACAAATAATAACCATTTTTTGATTGGCTTTAGGCAATAATGGCACTAAAGATTTTAAACCAAATCTTACAAAATTTCCTACAAAAAACACTTTTGTGTATGATTTTCAGTAAGTAGCGACAAGGAATTGGCGATTGAAAATGCGGTTGATTTTAAAATCTTTAGCAAACAGGCAATTTTCGTCACGTTTAATAATGTTTTTTCACTTTTTGAAATATCAGAAATGTCCACAGAATAATTTCTCATACTATATGCGTATAATCTATCGTTATCGAGTTTTTATCGAATTTATCATGATAGCGCGCTATAAAAATGTTTAAAAATTCTTATCTCTGTCAATATTGATCGAATGGAAATGAAAAATAAAAGAGGGGGGCGGCGGGGACCTTTAATATGTTATAATACCACAAAATAAGCATGTTCCGAACATTTTGGCCCGCTCTGAATTATTTCACCCAAATCGACAAATCCTCCCATTTTATTAAGCTATGAGAGGACGTAGACAATGTATCTAAAAGCGTAATGAGACAGATGAACCTCACTTCGAAAATCTTATATACAGTTATGGCAATACTTTTTCAATATGGCACGTTATTAGTTTAAAAAAATGATAAAGTTGGCTTTGCAAAAAAGACAAGAGATCATTCTTCTGACATGCATCAACAAAGATGAGTATACTATATGTGTTTGTATGGAATTATCAAAAGCGTTTGATAGTGTCGGCTATAAAATATTGTATGATAAACTAGAATTAAGCTACGTTTCCAAGGGTTGGCTCTAGAGTTAATTAAATCTTACTAACGAATAGAAAGCATATTAGTATTAACAAAATAATATAATCATAACTTACTATACTGTATATGTTTATAAAAGCACAAAGTATTATTAATGTCCTTTTAGATTTATTTTACTGTACACTAAATATAAACATTATATGATGAAATCATCAGTCTAACTCTAACTCTGCTAATAAAGCAATGTGTGGTAACAGAAGACTCCGAAGGTAAACAAATTTATTCAGATTGGTATGTTGTAAAAAGAGGAGTGGCACAAGGTTCAATCCTAGGACCGTCGCTTTTTTTACTTTATATCGATGAGCTTCCAGATATAGTGCTACATTTGATAACACTATTTGCAGATGATACATTTCTGGTGCCCTACAAACTCTGCTCCAATGGTATACTGGATATAATCTGACGCTTAATGTATGAAAACTCATTTAATAGAATTCCATAAATTAAATTCCTAGCGATTATCTTGGACTCTAAATTAAATTAGGGAACACACTCTAAAATCAGTTCTTACAATTATGCTTTGCGTACTATATCTTCTACAGTTAGTACGTGTTTATATTCATATCATGCCTTTGTCCACTCGCGTCTTAAATATAATACTTTGGGGCAATTCTGTTGAGGCCTCTGGAATGTTTAAATAGCAAAAATCATGTATTAGGACAGTTTTTCGTCTAAAAAAAATACACAATCTTGTAAATTGACATTTAAAAACCAAAACATACTTATATACACTTCCATCATTGTTTATATACGAATGTGCATGTTTTATTAAAAACAATTATGACCTCATCCACATCTTTGCCCTCTTCAAACAACGAAAGATGTGCAAAAGAGTGCTCTTACACAAGTAAAGTGGATATATAAGAAACTGTCTAGCGAAGTTAAGGAATTGCCATTCTGTAAATTTAAAAGAGTCTTAAAACAGTTTTTAATTAAGGAAATCCTTTACACAATAGACGTTTTCTTTTCAGTAAATTTTAATATTGTGAATAATAACAGTACATCTACTGTAGCCACGTCTTTCTTATTTTATCTAATCAAATTTTATATTTTAACTATATCTGGCATGGTCTATACATTGCGTGATGTCTTTTTATGAAATAAATATACATTGTATTGTATTGTATCTAAAAACCACGCGAGCATTTAGGTATATACCGCGCTATGAATGAATACATGAATTGATTATAATAATGATTTTCTTTTTTTAATTAATAAACCGACATAGAAACATACATAATACAATTATTCTTAACCTACAATACTGAGAAATCAAATAGATTAAGTACCTTGTTCATTATTTTTTCACTCCTTGGCACTAATTAATGTTTTCTGCAAATAATATAATTGTTTATATATATTTTCACAAATAACTCTAATTTCCCATAATAAAAGCAATAAGGCCAGTTCAGGTAGATTAACATAGTTTTAAATCGAACCAAAAATTTTACTGTTGGATCCAGTTCATTTAGGCCTCCTTTAGTCATATTAATTTTTCCCCCTCTTCCGCCCCCCGGACGCCTCTAATTTTGGGACAATATAACTTAAAAATATTTTTTTTGCAAATATGTCGATTCTGAAAAGCGAAAAAAAAGATGGTTATCAAAGTTAAAGATAAGTGAATTCTCTATCGAAATAGTTCAGACACAATTTTACGTATAATTAATATTCTTGAAGTTATAGGCGGGGGAAGTCAAGCACCGTATCGTATTCACTCTGTATATCGACACACTCCTATACAATTCCACGCTTTCTACTTGCTATTACGTTTAATTGTCATCTTTGAAAGGGTCCTGCGCGGAATGATGAGGAAAATGGCCCTCGTTTGAATTGCACCAAATTTTAGTATGTTATAGGTCTTGGCTTTCGGAACAATAGTTCTCATGGGCACAATACTCAAAAGCCATTATAGCGCAAACCACTACTTGTTGAAGACAGAACCATTAACAGTCCATTTAAGGAGGTTCCAAAAATGCGAAAACATCAAAAGTTTGTAAGATACATTTCCCCCTCCGTTTCCCAGGGTGAGAAAAGCGATGGTGATAGCTTCGAGTTCTGATACCCTTGCGTACTACCCCTACCAAGGAAAAATAACCCCAATTTTCCGACTTCTCGGTGTTGGACTTGCGAGGGCTCGTCGGATCGATTTTTTTTTGGTGGGTAATAATAAGTTCAGTTAATTTATACTATAATACCCCGGGCCGACTCCCGAGGATTGAACCTACCTCCGCCCATAATAGTAATATCCCCACCAAGAAATAAAAAAATAGGGACTCGACAAGGTTTTTTATGGGTTCTCGGGGGCAGATATCATGATGGTGGTGTTATTTTTCACCTTACCCTCCCGCAACTACCCCGACATGTGAAAAACCACCCCCGCTTCCATGTTGTTGGTCCTAGTTATGAGCGAGTTTGTTCCATTGGGTTTTTAAAGAGAATATCAGCTTCAGATGGAATAAGTTACCAATGGCTGCATCGATGCCCGGTGTTTTTGTTGAGGATTGATTTATTGGGATTTTTTTTTAAATTTAAATAATTGTTTAGGAATTGATATGCTCTTATGATATTCTTATTAAAAAAAAATATTTATTGATGTAGTTATGGAAGGGTAGGTTGAAAAAGAAACCCACCAGAATCATCATTACCGCCCTCGAAACCCTGCGAGAAGCCCGTTTCTCGAGTGATTTCGGTGTTGCGAGCAGTTAGTAGTAGCGAGGTAGTTTCAACCCCCCAGATTCTGGTTTAGTAATGGTCAGTTTCCCTGATATTCCCGTAAAAACTCCGATCCGACGAATCCTCGCATGCATAGGACCGACAGCATGAAGACGGGGTTGTGTCTATACATTGAGGGTAATTGTGGGAGGGTAGGGTGAAAAATACCACCACCATCATGATCCTTGCCCATAATGAAACCTTACTGAGTTCGTATTTTTTTATTCCTTGGGGATATTCCTATTACGGGCGAGGGTAGATTCAAACCCCGGGGGTCGGTCTGGGGCATTCTAGTGTAAATTAACTGAACTCGATCCGACGAGTCCTCGCAAGCCAAACACCGTGAAGTCGCAAAATTGGGGTGGTTTTTCCTTGGTAGGGGTAGTACGCAAGTGTTTCAGAACTCGAAACTATGACCATCATTTTCCTCACCCTCGAAAACGGAGGGGGAAATGTATCCTACATACTTTTGATGTTTTGGCCTTTTTCGAACCTCGTTAAATAGACTATTAATGGTTTGTCTTCAACAAGTAAGTAGTGGTGCTATATTGACTTTTGAGTATGGTGCACATGAGAAATATTGTTCAGAAGGCCAAGACCTATAACATACTAAAATTTGATGCAATTTAACCGAGGGCCATTTTCCTATCATTCCGTGCGGGGTCCTTTAAATAAATATATTTTCAATTTTCAAATTACAAATGTCTACAACTATCGGTGGTTACTAGCATTATGCGGTCGTTTCCACACCACCTTGCGGTAGAGCATTTGGCGCGTATTTTTAAAGTGATGTCCCTAATAGGCCTAATCCACTTTTTGTTTATTTGGTTAACTTATTTCTAATTATTTTATTCTCTACTGCCAATAAATTACATTAGTTTGAATTTTTTTGAAGTTGAAGGACACAAAACGTTCCTTGCTTCAATAAAACTGCGAATGTCCGTTTCATTATCGTCTGCATCGTCTTTGTCAAATTCAGCCTTCTCGTGTTTATCCTGTCCCAAAAAAACTAATACCTTTTCTTCGGTTTGATCTAAGTCGTCTACATATATTTTCACATTTGTACATGTTTGTCCTTGACATCGAAAACAAATAACGGCTCAATTTTCCTACAAATACATGCACTTTGCAGCCTTTTGTACACTTGCAGCTTATTGCTTTCAAAAGTTCATATGGAACAGCTTCGTTTTTGGCAGTAATAGGAAACAGACAATTTATTTTTTATCCAACCCCAATCTTGAGAACTTTTGGTATTGCCGTACCATTACTGAATTTGACAGTATGTTCTAAAAGAGTGTTGACGTGCAGCAGACTCAGTTGGAGATAACGACGCAAGGTAACATGTGCTTTTTGCCACTAACTTAGTAAAGCATTTGTACCTGAATTCATTCAAATAATGCTGTTCGGGTCCAGCTCCGTAAAGAGCTAAGATAACTTTTTGGCTTGCTGTATCTATAACATCAGGGCGAGAATGCGGGTCTTTAAAACATTCTACGTATTTTTGTAATTCTGCAGATTTTTAAATGATTTAACAAATTTTGCTTTGCAGAAGTCGTAGATAAGAAAAGAATTAGATGTAAGATATTTGCAATAAAATGATTTTTCAGCGATATTGCCACAAAATTGGAGTTCCAACAGTAAATATTTTGTTCGATTTAAAACAGTATTTACGCATTTCTCAAGTCCCTGACGACTGGCCTAATATTAGAAAACACCTTTTTAATAAATTTGATCACAAAAAACATAACCGTTCACTCCAAAAAGCATAGAGCACTATGGTAGTCAGAGAAACGAAAAGAGATCGGTTAAACACCTGGTGTTTATAACCTCAATTATGCTTACCAGGTACTCTACCTGCACAACAAAATACCGATTTCTACAGAAACTATAGCATACAGTTTTTTGGCTGAAAATGTGTACATATTGTTATATCATATTCCTCTTGTTGAAATGTGAACGTAAATGTTTACAAAAATGTATAAACAATTGAAAATTGATATTATTCTATGAAAGTTTTGTTTTTTATACTCAAATATTTTTTATTATACCACATCCTAAAAAAATTATTTTCCATTAAATACGAGATTAAATATCATTGGAAACAAATTAACTTTCCGTATAAATTAATTACAATTATTTAAACAATATAAATGTTTCCGATTCCAAATTATGTATTATAACAATAAATTTTAAAAAAATTCATCCAAATTCGACCTGCTTCTGAGAATTTTGAAGTGAAAACCTTCATTAATTCGGCTATGTGATAAAAAAAAATTGAAAGATGTATAATTATAAATTCAATATACAGAATATTCAATAGGAGATAAATAAAGAAAATACTTCTTTATTTCCTTTTTATTCATAGTAATAATGATTCGTTTACAAAGTATGCATGTTCACATTCTTCGCTATATGCTATGTAGAAGCTAAAATAAATTTTGCAAAAATTTAACTACTTTCAAATAACGCAACCAACTGTATTTTTAACCCACCTCAATAGCGATCTTAGGTGACAAAGTTCAATTAACTGGGCGGCTAGGTAAAAACGTCATACTTTGTCTGCACTTTTAACTGTCAACACAGGATAAAAACGATAACTCTTGCTGCCAACAACCTTATTCTCTGCACTTTCCTATGTCTTATCGTTCTCTATTAAAATTTAAATTGAAATGTTAATAAAAACACAAATCATCGCTGTATCCAGATTAAGAAAAATAACTCTCAAAGCCTCTCAGTCCCGGCTCGCGGATAATATCTTTAATTTTAAACTTTCAATCTCCAGGGGATATATTAAATCCAATGACAGTATTATAACGAACTGTCAACTGGAGTCACCGTACTTGACTGGGAGCTTTTTTTATTTTTCCAAATCCGAACGCAATTACAAGGCCGGTGACTTTTAATAGAACCCTAATCCACACATTAATTAAATATAAATTATAACGGAGGAAAGTAGAATCTACGAGTATTTTGGTATTTGAATTTAAAATGTTCCTGCTAGGTATTGAAAATAATGTTATGTTACAGCACCTGACAAATTACGTGGACTTTATATGTGGATTCATTTATATCGAAGAGTATAAAAGAAAAACAATATACAGATACGGCAAAAAGAAACGATTAAAAACACAGGATGTCTAACAAATCCTAACCTAGAAATAGCCGTATATTTCCCTCATATTCCCGGTAGTTTCTAAAAAATTCCCGTATATCTTTGTCATCACAATATTAAAATATATTGAAAATGAGTACAGAAATGTAAAATATTTTTATAGAATAAAAAGAACAAGTCCTTCACGAGTAAAGCAATACAAAACTTTTTTTCTATACTGATTTTTCCAGAAAAAGCATACCTGTGAGGCTTTCCGGAACAACCTATAGAAATAGCAAAACTGAGAAGGAAAATCACTGAAAAATTTTGTTCTTAAAAATCTAAAAAAATTCATAATAGAATATTTGATTGTAAACAATTTCCACCTCTAATTAATTCTTTTTAGTATTCATATTTTTCGAGATACGAGTATATTTTTTGGTGGAAAAAATTATAATTATTTCCCTCACAAATGCTCGTATCTGGGATATTTTTTAAAAAACTATTAGAGAGGAAAATTGTTTAAAATTAAGTGTTGTACTATTGTGATTTTTTTCAGATTTTTAAGAAAATGTATTTCAGTGACTTTCCTCATCAAAGTTCTTATTATTTTATATGGTTTTCCGGGAAAACTTTGCTATATCCTTTATGGAAAACCCGACAATAAGAAAAAGTTTTGTATTTTACATGATTTTTTTCGGATATTTTTTTATATAATATTATGGTTTCCCCTCTCTATTTCACATCTCTATATCTCGGAAACTACACGTTTTTTCAAAAATGTTACAAGAGTGAAAAGTCGTTAGTTATTAGCAGAAAACACGAAAATTCTATTGTTTTAGTTTGTTCGTCTTTTGCAAGTTAACAAACTAATACCATAATTAGTGTTTATAACAGTTTCTGAACAAGAGTGGCAAAATCGAAGTTAGTTAGTTTTTTTTATAAATAATAAAATAATACAAACACAATGGAGAAGGTTTCATGAAAATCCAACCACTTATCCAAAGTTCCAAGTGAAATGCTAATTCGGGTATATATCTTCTAATGTTGTAAATTGAAAATAATCTAAACAATTTCTTTTTTTTAACTAGCACCCCATTTTTTTCATAACGTCACATTAATCGCACAATTCTTAGTAAAAAGTAATCAGGTCGGTATACATGAAGTAAACTGTTCCTGGGAAATAAAAAATGCAACAAAAACTTTACGACCTTATTAAAATACCGGTACTCTTTGTACTGCTGTTCGCAAATTGACTCGTTTACCTTTATAGGTTTTTATTGTGCGTCGGGTCGTTTGATAACAGGCATGGGCGCCATGGCCCGCGGCGATATAATTATGTCGCAAAGTTTTTTGAGTGTAGGGAAGTCCTTGGACTATACTATGCACCTAAAATTGATATTTTGTGAGAAAGTTTTAAAACACCTGATTTTTAATACTTTTTTAGTTTATACATTTTTATTTCAATAACACAGGAATACAAACAAGTTTCAGCAATTTAATAATAATAGGTTTTTGAAAAATTTAATTTTTCGATTTTAAATTTATTATTTGGCGAAAATAACGTCAATTTCGTGTAAACCGGAAGTCATATATAAAATTTTACAAGCACGTTTTTACTTCCCTTTATAGTCAATCAAAATTATGCAAACATCGGTCATTCTGAATTCTTTTTTAACATTTATTATTGTCTATTTTTAAACAGCATCGGATTTCACAGAAAAAACTAAGTCAGACTGGATTTTCAACCAAAAATTGATCTAAAAATTACAGAGAATATCGAATTCAACACATAAACTGGGCCATACTGTATATTTGTTTACTGCTTGGCGCGTATAGTCGGAAAAATATAATGCTGCACTGTTATTCTTAGATTTTTATATCTATCTTTTCAGTTTGCTAGGCAGGTGCTATAAAAGCTTTAGCACACTAAGCAACTTAATAACCCTCCTTTCTTAGCAAAAAATCAAAAAGCTCTATTTACAACTCATTTTTAACTAAACTGCCCCCATATATATAAGCGGCAGATCTATTATCCGCATTATCAATTAAAAATTATGAATACTTACCAAGTACATTTTTGAGAAAAACAACTAAATGCGCAAAAATAAAAATATCTTTTATTGTCGCCCTAGCCAGAGTCCCTTAGGATAAAATGGAGAAGTCATAAAAATAGTAAATTTTTAAGCACATGTTTGCTGAAAGCATTGGTGCCCTACATCTAGAATTTAAAATGTCCTTGTATCTAACACATCAGACAAAATACTAAACAAAAAACTCTCACTATGTACTTATAGACATAGAATTTAATGAGACACTACTGTGAAATTTATAGCAGTACATGCACCCTGAAAGCATTCACAGACTATAAACCATTTGATTCCGTAATTAGGGACAATAAATATGAGACTAATTGTAAGTTCCAACCCCTAATGGATTTAACAAGCTATAAAGCAAGCATATTTTTTAAATGTTGGGTCCATAAGGATGACATCCAAATCACTTGAACACATGAGGCTGATGCGACCAGGTAGCTGCCTAACGTTTTAAAATTTTATCACAGCAATTTCTTTAACGCTTTCATTTACAAAATCGGATGTAAGTACTACTTTTTATGTGGTTTTTAAGGAGGTGGAGATTATTCATGCAATTTATCTAAAAAATTTTATATCCAAAATTTCGTATTTTTTAAAGGATATTGCCCAAATTTCTGGTATATTTCCCGCATTTTCAAGGGCACTATAAAAATCTCGTATAATTGCCGGTTTCTCCGGTCGCTAAACTTCTTTTTATTATCCATACGCATGATACTTAGATTTAACACTAGTATCATGATCAATACGTATAAATATGTCTATAATCCAAGCAACACCAAACGGTTTAATAAACGTTTTGATTTCGTTTATACGACTAGTATATATGTTTATTGCAACCTATATTCAACGTTCGAATGTCCGCACTACAAACGTATATATTTGTTTTATCATATATGAAATATAGACGTTTAAAAAAAACGTATATATATATGGTACATCATATTCTAAATACATACATCTTTAAAAACGTTATATTGTCGTCACATCATATACGAGATATATACTTTTATGTGGAACCTCAAATAAACGTATTCCATATACGTCGATAATACGTATGATGTAAAGGTTTTTCTCACGGTTATGAAAAACCTTTTCCCCAGTTGCTGGTTAACGAGTAATAAACCTTTATTATCCACTGTAATTCATAAACACATAGGGTATCCCTGTAAGGAATATCTAATACTTACAAACTTTTTTATTTTAAATTTTTTGAGAAAGTCATTTTTTATAGTGTTGCTTCAGCTTATCAAACTTTTTTTGGCAATGCCAAAATTTAGGTAATATATTCAGAGAATATAAATATCTGACTTCGCGTAAGGTGAACATATTTTTTTTTTTTTTTGAAAATTTTTGGCTTCGAGCTTATGGAAAGCTCACACACCACAAACTGTTGATAGTATCAAAAGTAGCAGAATTGTTTAACGTGGATTAACCCAGCAGAGACAATGATAATTCTAACCTAACCCGAAAACTATAGAAATAAACATCAGGAACTGGAAAAGGTATGAGACACTATTCTCGCCCAGGGGTCTATCAGGGCATTTTTTCCACAGAGAGATGGACCACGGTTGGAGGGAAAAGAGGAAAAATATTATAGGGATAGAAACAGAGGTGGAACAAAGCTAAACCTATTTCACTATGATGCTAGCCTTTTGAAATTGAATCACAAGTCTAATTTTATTTCTTTCAGGAAAGTTAAAATTGTGTTGAAAATTTGTAAGTCATTGTAGTGTAATAATGTAGTAATATTAGTAGGAAGTTGAACGTTCTGTAGTGAAAGATTTTTAATGAGTTTGGTTGTAGCCTGAGTGTTTCGATTGCAATTAAAAATAATGTGGTTCATATCTGCGGTAGATTCATTATCACAGTTACACAAAGGACTATCAAGAAGTCCAATTCGATTAAGGTGTTGTGGGAAACGTCCGTGGTTTAATTTCAATCTAGTGACAGTAGTAGAAAAATATCTAGAAACCTTATGGCTACTTATATGGGGTAAAGAAGTTGGTAGCATGGGATGAATTTTTGTGTAGTGGTTTTTTGAGTTGGCCACATACTGCTCCCAACTAGCTTGCCATTTCTGTTTTAGTTCTTGCTTATAAATATGAAAGAAATCTGTCATAGGGAAGAATGGGTGAGTGATACTTTGTTCTTTAATTGATTGTTTGGCAAGGCGATCAGCAATACAATTTCCTCTGATATCTGAGTGACCTTTAACCCAAACATATTTAACTTCAAAGCCAGCTGCGATAACTAATGATTCTTGACGTTTAATTTTACAAATTATGTCGTTCTTATATTGCTCATATCCAAAATTACTTATCGATAACAGAACAGATTTAGAGTCACTTAGTACTGTGAAAATTTTAAAATCAGGATTAGGTAGCTTTATGTAAAAGTCTGTGATCCAAGATAGGGCCTGGTATATTGCGAACGCTTCAGCGCTATATATAGTACATTCTTTAAATAATTTAAATGTAGCGGATATGCTCAAACTAGGAATGAAAAAGGCACAACCTGTACCGTCTGCGGTTTTGGACCCGTCGGTGAAAATCTTGCAAGTAGGACTATTGTTCAAGATATTACTCAGAATTTTCGAATTTAGGACCTCATAATCTGAGTATTGTGGGAATAATACTGTTGATTTTAGATGTACAAAACCATACTCATATTGAAAAATTGAGTAGTTATTTTGTGGAATGACTTGGTTTGTATAACGATGATACACAAGAAACGATTCGGTTAAAGGTGGGCTGTTACGATGTGCCCAAAATCCATTCGTTAAAACCTCTACAGCGAGAGTACAGACTTTATTGTACAACCTTCTGTTACAGATTTGTATTTTGGCAAAGAATTTGTTGGCCTGATATTGCCTTCGTAAGTGCAGAGGCGGTTCTTGTGATTCAGCCAAGACAGCTTCGGATGGCGAAGATTGCATAGCCCCGATACAAATACGTAAAGCCTTATACTGGATTCTGTCTATAGTTTTTAGGTTAGAGTCGGAGGCTGAACCATATAAGGTACTACCATAATCTAGTATTGATAGGATGTACGACTTATAGAACATGAGTGCGGTCCTGGGGTCGGAGCCCCATTTGACTTTGGTGACAGATTTTAGAACATTTATACCTTTTTCACATCTTGTTTTAATGTAATTTATGTGTTTAGTCCAGAGTAATTTTTTATCCAAAATAATGCCAAGGTATTTATATTCATTGACAAGAGGAATAGAATATGTGTTTAAATTGAAAGTTCTAATACCAGGATCGATTCTATGGCGACTAAATATCATGACGGCTGACTTGTTTTCAGATAAATCAAAATTGTGGTCATTAAGCCAGGATTTGAGGCAATAGGTGATATGTTTCAGAACAGTAACACAGTCTCTATATGTTTTTTGAGTGGAGTAAATAACCAAATCGTCAGCGTACTGTATGCAGTTTATCGTTTCATCATATACTTCATGTATGCTCGCGGTGTAAATATTAAAAAGCAGCGGGCTTAGGACCGAACCCTGTGGAAGTCCTTGACACGAAATTCGAGGTCCATGGTAATTATTTATAGAATCCTTTACATATACTATTCTATTATTATAAAGTTCAACAATATTTGTTGAGGTGTTGGAGGAGAGACCATAATGAATGAGCGTATTTTGAAGCAAAGGTAAATCGACCGAGTCATAAGCCCCTTTTATGTCAACAAATAAAGCTGCAAGATAAGAATTTTCCGTAAAACAGTGTTGTATATCTGTAACTAATGTAGAGACTGCATCAATTGTTCCATTACCCTTACGAAAGCCAAACTGATTTCGGGGGATAAGTGAATTATGTTCAAAGTACCATTCTAAGCGATATTTAAGCATACGTTCGAAGATCTTTGTTATACAGGACAACAGAGATATAGGACGATATGATGTTGGATTGTTGCTATCCTTGTTAGGCTTTAGGATAAGGCAGACAGAAACAGTTTTGATTTGTTCAGGGAATTTATTATTACACCACCAGTCATTAAATATGTCAAGAAGCATTTTTTTCCCATTATAGGTTAAATTGTATAATATTAGAAAAGATATATCATCTTTTCCAGGAGCGGAATTCTTTGTAATACTTAGTGCAGATTCAAGTTCTGCCATATTAAATGGTTCGTCTAGCACGGTTTTACGACATTTGTTTTTAATATAAACCAGATTTTGTGTGAAGGGTGGAGCAATAGTATCCAAGGCCGATTCTACTAGTGGGTTTGATAAAAATGTTTTTGTGGGGAGAGTTGTTTTGTTAGCAATTTTTTTAACTCGTTTCCATATATCAGTGATGGGAGTATCTTTATTTAGTTGGGAAATAAATTCTTTCCAATTATTCCTTCGCTTGATATGGAAGAGTCGTTTGGCTTCTGCATCTAACTTCTGAAATTTCAGGTAGTTATATAGATTAGATAATTGCTTATATTTTTTAAAGGCCTCGGATCTTTCTTTCGCTTTGATAGAGCATTCATTGTCCCACCATATGGGTCCTGTGCGATTATAGGAATGGGGTTTCCGTATTGGCATCGAGACATCAGCAGCAGATGAAATTGCATCAGTCAAAAAGGAAAACTTATCAGAATGGACGGACGACTGAAAATTGTTAAGGAAGTTATCTAGAACTGTTTGGAAAGAATTCCAGTCAGCAGCTGAGTCATTCCATTTCGAGGATGGATTATACTTAGTATATTCAATATCTAGGCCTAATATTATTAGAATAGGGAGGTGGTCGGAGCCTAGAGGGTCTTCCAATACTTTCCAGTTGCTCATGATAGACAGAGAAGGAGAGGCTAATGTTAGATCTACTACAGATTTATTTTGATTAGGCCTATTGACTTTTGTAGAGCTACCGTCATTTAGAACAACAAGATCTGTGCTGTCCAAAGCATCTGCCAATCTGATACCTTGATTGTTACTTGTTGGAGATCCCCAAATACCGTGTTGAGAGTTAAAATCACCACCAGTTACGGTCGAGGTTCGAAATTGAGAAAATATTTTTGTCCAATCATTACGAGTGGCAACAATATGTGGGGGTTTATAGACAGATACAATATTCAAATTGTTAGTTATTAGCTTGATGGCACATATTTCAATATTGTTATTAAAATTTTTGACAAGTTTTATCTCGTTAAAAGCTAGTTTTTTTGATATCAGAATTCCAACACCTCCTTTTCCAGTTTCTCTATCTTTACGAACAAATGTATAGCCATTGAAGTTAATAGTAGAGCTTGGCTTTAACCAAGTTTCACAAATTATTAAAATGTCGACAATGTTTTTGTTCAAAAAATTTTCCAAGTTGTGTTTATTTGATTTTATAGATCGGGCATTCCATTGTAAAATTACTAGTTTATTATTTTTTTGATTGTTTGTGTTGTTCATTATGGAAGGTTAGGTTAAATTCGGTTGACTAAATAAATTTGAAAGAGACTCCTTAACATTTAATTCTGCTACAATTGTACTAGCACCACCAGGTACTAAGCTTACTATTAAATTATTAATAAAACCTGAAATTTCTTCTACAAGAGATTCTTTATAAGCAAGGAATTCCTCGCGGTACGGGTTTGGAAGGATACTTTGGCTATTGTTACTTCTACTACTAATTCCTCTCATAGGAGGAGCCACGTTGTTTCTTTCAAGTGGCCTACCTGCCTTTCGTTTTACTGGTATTTGCTGACTGTTCCTTATAGGACGACGTGGTACATATGAATGTGTACCAGAGGTCGATTGCGATGTATTTGGTAAACTGGGAAAATTGTTTTGATCTGCTAAAAGAGAGAATCTGTTATTTGTAGTGATTTTTGCGTACGAAGGATTATTTACTATTGTTTCTGCTTCTTTAAACGATATATTGTGAGATGCCATAGTACGTTTTATGTTTTGTTGTTTAATATAAGCGGGACATTTTTTATCGACTGAGGAGTGTTCACCAGAATCACAAAAGACACAGTATACGGTATCTACATCGCAATTATTTTCATCATGTTCGCCACTACAGAATTTACAGCGTTTGTTACTTTTACATAGATTCAGGGTATGTCCATACCTAAGACATTTAAAGCACTGGACTACAGGATATACATAAGCTTCAACTGGAAAATTTACCAAATTAATTTTAACATTTTTAGGAATTGCATTTCCCAAAAACGTAACAATAACTACCTGCCTCCTGACTAATTTCGAATTACCGTCTTGTTCAATAATTTTTTTCATCATTCTTTTTACTTCTACAACAGGAATATCAGATTCTATATTATCTAATAAATATTCCTCAGTGAAAAACGTATCAACCATACGAATAACACCTTTTTTTTGAGTAAAAAATTTAGGTATATATGCGATAAGATTATTAGAAATAATAATCTCATGATTTATAAGTGCATTTGCTGCACTGTAACAATTAAAAATAACTTTTACCCTGTTAAGTCCAACTGACTTAATGTCTAGAATGGAATTTTTAAATAGATCTTCTGTAAATAAATAGTGACCAACTCTAATTGGAAATAATCTACCCAAGTTTTTATCCTTATGCTCCACATATACGAAGTACGGAGAACTATCACATGGTCTGTATATATTTTCAAAGTCTATATTATTTGCATTTGTTTTTGTAGAGTTATCAATACTTTTTTGCAGCGGTTGGATATCAGGAGGTTTATCAGGCGGCTCCGTGTCGTTCATCATTAGCCTATCTTACCTTATGAACTGCACTATTTAATTTAACTAGGTTACGTATTTTATATTTATTGGTAACTTTAAAATAAATGATATTAGGAATTATTGACTATAATCACGTTTTTAAGAGGAATAGGACTGTGTTTTACTCGATTATTAGCACCAGGCACAACACTCGATGTTTCGCGCACCGTTGTTCGCTTGGAACTCCGGTGAACATATTTCAAATTAAAAATATAGAAGTTTCAAAGCCTCATAAAGCTGGTGAACTATAACAGTTAAAAGGAAATTAGATGTAATCGTAAATTATAATTGTTTTTTGTTTAATTTTTTTTTTTCTTTTGAAAATCTGAACTTTTCTGAAGAATTTAGTTTTTCTCAAAAAATTTAGAATGAAAAGTTAGAAAGTATCGAGAGATATTTTAAAGGGAATCCACCCTTGTATGTTGTTAATGAATATACGCTATAAGTTCTTTAAACTTTTTTTATTCTGTTTTATAAATTAAGAGCTTATTTAATAAATGATTAAATATAAGGGTAGGTAGTTCTGTAATATTGCCTTTTCTGAGAGGCCGAGAGGGAACTCTGGTACGCACCATAAATTCTAATATTATCTTTGGAATGAAACTTGATATGAGAAGTGTATAAGCTCGGCTTCTTGTGGACCATCCGGTATGTGAAAAACAACTGTTAGCTTCGTTAGAACGTCACGTTTTATGGCATTTTAATCCCGAGCCATTTAGCACAAGATTTCCTGCGGTCTTAATTGTTGACTTCTCGTGTTCAATAAATAACTCCACAAATAATAATAAAGTCAGCTTATTATACATGGTAATACTTTAATTCCGTAGGTATTCAAAACTCTCGGATAGTATATAGTCATTAAATAACTGTTATAGAGTTAGAGCGAGTTTTCCTCAAATTCCTGATGTGATATTTATGAAGCACACGCTCGAGGGAGTTGTCAAACTTTCTTATGTACTTTTTCTTTATCATAGTTTAGCCTTTTGCTCTCCGTTTGAAAGAACCGAGCAAATTGCAACTTTATAAAACAGGGAATTGCCTTATATTTCATAAAATACGATGTTACATTAGATTCACACGAAACTAATATTAATTCAATTAACAAAACTCATTTAAAATAAGTGGAAACTATGCTCTAAAAACGATGGAGAAGATAAGAAGGTTTTCGTTACAAGTTGTCCTAGTGCTGAGGAAATTAGATTTGCAAATAGAATTATCCGTTGCCAACGAGTTATTGGACTGTCTAAATGCAAATGTTCTGAATTATATGATAGATAAATATTTAAATTCGCAAAGTTGGTGCGAAGGAGATTCCGCTTAATTGGGATTAAGTAAGTAGATTTTCAGCTAGACCGAGTAAATTTTAATCAGCCTGCAACAGTCATTGTTCTGCTAGAAACATTCCTATGGATTAAAAATCCAGGCCAGATTTATTTTCGACGCGTTGCGTACTTCCCACGAGTATTTCTCCGCGTCTTTTATGCATTGTTTTCCAACGTTTTGGCTTTGTTTTCACCCCACCGTCTAGCTTCCAAGACATCGTAGCGCCGTTCGCCTCGCCTCACTTATCGGACCCATATAATTTGGTTAGATACTGACGAGCCGATGGGTTTATCTCTTAAATACCTCATTACTTTCACTCCAGATTTTATATGGAGCTTTTGCCTTTGGATTTGCCACCAGGGGATTTCATTGCGAGTCTTAATTTTCCCTTATACTTTTTTTTGTTTTTGGAAACGAATTACATGTGGCCATATTTCTATATCCTAGTTTTATCACCTTGTTTTCCGAGTTGAAAAAAAATAAATAAAAACTTTTAAAAACCTGCTTTTCTGACAGTCGTAGTAAAAAGTACTTTTTAGTATGATTTCATATATTTTGCAAGGAAAGCAAGTTTTGAAAGTTTTTTATTTTCTACTTTTCAGTCATATTTTAATTAAATTATTATCATACATGAATATTGTGTCGTCCCCAGTAGAAATTTCTAATCAGGCCAAAACCTTTTGTATTCTACGTTTTGCCGGAGGTGCCGGTTGGATAGTATATTTAATCAATTATCACCCCCGCGCCCCCTACGTGCGGATATTTACAAAAGTAACGCGGAATATTGTATTGTCATCCGATTATAGTATTTGCCAAATTTCATCATGTTAGGAAGTGTGCTAAATAAAGGACGTAAGATCTGGACCAACACGAAAAATACTATATTGTGAGTTAAAGAAAGCAAGTAGTAACAATTTTCAATTATCATTGAGAAAATTGAATAATTCGCATTGTTGTCAGAAATTATAGAACTATGTGTAAGAGGACCATGGAACATAATAAATTCTTTATGAATAGTATTAATAAACGGTATGGTTCTATTTGAAAAAAATGTATTTTGTACCAAAAATCATTTTGTTGAACTTTATTTGCTCATAAATCACATAACTAATATTTTCAAAAATAAAAATTTATATGTGATATCA
Source organism: Leptura quadrifasciata (assembly GCA_963675555.1). Classification (NCBI taxonomy): domain Eukaryota; kingdom Metazoa; phylum Arthropoda; class Insecta; order Coleoptera; family Cerambycidae; genus Leptura; species Leptura quadrifasciata. Next base: position 29,908,451 of record OY776674.1, read on the forward strand.
TTGGATTCAGAAAATTATGCATTATATGAATACATGCTAGAACTTACAATTCGTAATGTTAATTTTCCACCTTAGCAATATGTTCACATTCACTGACATTTTATAAAAATTATTAAAATTTCCTCCCCCACACATTTCTCTACAGTTTTAAAAATAAAATTGTGGAATTTGGGAAATCAGATATAAGTGTTAATGACCACATATTAACCACTAAGTGATCAAAAAATCACTTCCGGTATGACCGGAAATTATCTTATTTTAAATAGCACCTTGTATATTATATAAGTCATTTTTCTCATAAAGCGGTAATCTCTTTCCAGTGCTTTTTTCAGATTTAAAATCGGATGAAAAATACTGTTGGAAATGGTATTTATTTGTTATGTCTAGTTGGATTTGGAATTCAGGAACAAATTTAAAAAATTTCAAAGTAGACTGTGAATTCGAATAAAAGGGTATTTCTCAACAAACTAAATGTAAAATTGGCCTATTTTGTTCATTTGCTTGGATTTAGAAATGTTTTTTCCATTTTTCAATTTCATAGAAATTCAATTTGTCATAACTCAATTTTTCAAATAGTACCCTGCATGTCTTATTTTTTTATCAGATAGAGTGGTAAATTTGCTTTAAACTGGTTTTCCCCATTAAATATTTAATATAAATTAAAATAAACACGCAAGAAATGATGATTTTTTAAACGTCTTGTGTTTCTCTGATGAGTCATGTTTTATCAGGAACGGGGTGTTTAACTTCAAAAATATGCATTATTGGTCAGATGAAAACCCGTAAGTGATAAGATCTCACTTTCAACGACGTTTCTCTATTAATTTGTGGACAGGAATTTGTGGTAATGAAATAATTGGACCAACAGAATTACCCAATAAATTTATTTAAATTTCTTGCAACAAACATTGCCATATTTGTTGGAAGATGTACCTTTGGCGACGCGTAGATGTATGTGGTATGGTATAGTGTATACGACCAGTATCGAAATCGCATAAAAATTAAAAGCCGGCAAAAACAGTCGGCATCTCTTTATTATTTTTTCTTATGACAAGCATTTCTATTTACCTCCGCAAGAGATGCCGGTTGTTTTTTCCGGCTTTTACTTTTTATACTGTTTCAATTCTAGTCGTATACACTATATATGCATGATGGCGCACTAACGCATTTTAGTCTGACGGTTCGAAATTTTTTAAATACGCAATTTCCACAACAATGGGTTGGACGTGGTAGACCGTTTGGATGGCCTGCTAGATCACCCGACTTAAATCCAATGAATTTTTATTTTTGAGGGCATCTTTGGAACAATTGCAGCAACGTGTTTTAATGTCCATAGAGACCATAAAGAATGATCCTAATTTACCCAATGTGTTGAAAGCAGTGCGTATTTCTTTACTTCGTCGTGCTGACAAGTGGTAAGTTATCATTTGTTGCTTGTCACCGCAGTTTTTTTTTCGTGGAAAATTATTTTATGTATAAAGGAATGTATTACAGTATAGCTTCTTATACAGGCTGTCCATTTTATCAGGGCCCTCGAGAATATCGGTCGGACAAAAAAAAATATTTTTACGAAAATCGTGCCGATTTATATAACCTACAAAATGGTTTAAAGACATTTGAAATCCATGGCCTACTTTAAGAGTTATGGCGGAAAATATCGAAAATGCGGAAAACGTTTAGGCCAAATATCTCCGTTATTTGGAGAGATACGAGAAAAATTCTGTTTGCAAGACAGAGTGTTTCAACGAGGTTTCATCAATTTTTTTTAAATCGCTGTATTTTGAGATTTACTCTTCAGGCTGTTAAAAAAATTATTTTGAAACTGGCGGGAAATGGCGCCATTAAATAGAGCATTTTCCTCCCTTTTCAACGATATATCACATGCCATATTTATTCATTTTTAACATTTTTTTAAAACCAATATTTTTTTTAACAAGCATTATACTTGCCGTGGAGGAGTATGATTAAATAAAACGATAAAATAATTCAATAAGTTGTTCAAATGTTAGCTATAATAAAACATTAACACAATTAAAAAGAATAAAGTAAATTCAGGTAACAAAAACAAATTAATAATAAAAAGAATATAGCACACAGAACATTAATATTTATCTAATCCTCAAAATAATTTTTAAGATATCATATCAAGTGTTCAAAGTGTCCACCGCGATCTCTAATGCACAATCGAGCGCGGCGGGGCACTGCATTTAAAACATTACTCAGCATTTCGGGGGTGACTGTAATACATGCCTGTTGAATTCGAGCTTTTAGGTCCTCTACATTTTGCGGTGTCGTCGAAAACACCTTATTTTTAATATATCCCCCATAGAAAAAAATCCATTGGGGTTATATCTGGAGAACGAGGGGGCCATCGAATAAATCCATTGGTATCTATCCAATGTTGAGGCAAAATTTCGTCTAAATAATGTAGGCAAATCTGAGAATTGTGGGGAGGAGCCCCATCTTGTTGAAAATATTGAAAGTTGTGTCGATTCTCTAAAGGTAGGTCATCTAAGAATTCATTAAATTCATTTCTCAAAAAGTTTAGGTACCTTTGGCCACTGAGGTGACCATCATAAAAATAAGGACCTATTAAATTGGTGCCTAAAATACCTATCCACACATTTATTGAAGAACGATTTTGAAACCCAGTCGGTCTATGCCAGTGTGTATTTTCAGAAGTCCATTTTAATGAACATTGTGATTAAAAAATCCATTATTGGAAAAATTTGCCTCGTCGGACCAAAATATTTTCCTACATATGTAATGGATCGGCACGCTTCTTTTCCAACAGCCACCTACAAAAAGTCGTCCTCCTTGGTTTGTCTTCCGCTTGTAAATTGTGAACTTTTTTGGCTTTATAACACCGGTAACCATTTTTTTAAAAAAAATTTCTAGCACTTGTTTTATTTATATGACAAGCAATTTGAATTTCTCTTAATGATGTTTCCAAATTTTCTGTATTTTTATTTCTTACATAATTAATAACTAGGTTTACCTTCTTTACATTATCAGTAACACTGTTCAACTTTGTCTTCTTCTTTAAAAATGAACCATTATTTTTCAGTTTCGTAGCTAATTTTCTGAACAGAGTTTTCATTGGCAATATGTAACGAACATATAACGATCAATGTGAGTGAAAATAATTTTTGAAAATTCTAAATTCTTAAACGAGTGTGATTGAGTGAGAGTTGAAGTATTAACTGAGATGATCTGTCAAAAAATTAAATTGTCAAGTTTGTTCATAGCCAACTATTTTAAAATAATTGAAATAATAGTGAAATCATGAAATACAAACAAATGGATATTATACTTAAATTAATTGGTAAAGACATTTTAACTTTCTGAGCAAGGAGTGACGCTTTTATGGAGGACCTCTATACATTGGCATAACTGCGAATACTCTTTCCATAATTGCGCCATGTTGCTTTCTTGATTATTATTTTGTTTTTGTTACCTGAATTTACTTTAATCTTCTTAATTGTGTTAATGTTTTATTATAGCAAAGATTTGAACAACTTATTGAATTATTTTATCGTTCTATTTAATCATACTTCTTCACGGCAAGTATAATGCTTGTTAAAAAAAAAATTACTAGTTTAAAAAAATGTTGTTATAATTACTAACGTAGTGCCAATGAATAAATATGGCATGTGATATATCGTGGAAAAGGGAGGAAAATGCTCTATTTAATGGCGCCATTTCCCGCCCGTTTCAAAATAATTTTTTTAACAGCCTGAAGAGTAAATCTCAAAATACAGCGGTTTTGAAAAAAATAGATAAAACCTCGTTAAAACACTCTGTTTTGCAAAAAATTTTCGCCTTAGAATTTTTCTCGTATCTCTTCAAATAACGAAGACATTTGGCCTAGACGTTTTCCGCATTTTCGATATTTTCCGCCATAACTCTTAAAGTAGGCCATGGATTTCAAATGTCTTTAAACCATTTTGTAGGTTATATAAATCGGCACAATTTTTGTAAAAGTAATTTTTTTTGTACGACCGATATTAAGTGAGATATTCTCGAGTGCCCTGATAAAATGCACAGCCTGTATTGCAACTTTTCTAACATCATCGAGCGATCTGGTTTCTGTACAAATCGAAAAATTCCAACGAAAAAATTATAACATCACAATCAGTTAAGGCCACCCGGCGCGGCGGCGAATTTCGATGCGCCATCAATATTAAACTAACGAGAACACTAGTCATATAGATATGGGAGGTTAGCTATGCGGTAGAAAAAGCGATATATATCGGCCACAGCCATAATTCTACAGCCCGCCCACCTAATTATCGAACGAATTCCCGTGTGCAGGTTTCGGTAACTGTTTTTTATATTAAAGTTGTTAAAAGTGACCAATGCCGCCGAGTCCACCATTAATAACCCCTCTACATTTATAATACTCGACCCTCCATATATCTCGCGTGTTCGCCTGCCCACAAAAATCCACGTCCGGCCTCTAGACAGATCAAGTACTCCTTGTAAAGCCACCACTTCCTCTTAACGCATTTTTATACGGAACGATGGCCAGCGGGTCCGAAGTGCTGCATCATAAAGCTGCCCTTAACGGAGGGAATTTAAATTTAGAGCACACCACGGGATCGGGCCAGAAGTGAAAAGTTTGCTTATGGAAAGGAGGCTTTAAAACGTATTACGTTCCGTTCTCTTCGTCGTTTTTAGCGTGCAGGGTTAGAATGGGCACGACTGTCCCTACTAATTACAGGGTCATGTTTTCACTTCACTTTCACCCACAATTAACCGCGGTAATTTGTCTCTGCACGTATTAACTGTCAAAAACTTTTAGTTTGGTATCACGACCAAAATAAAATCGAAACCGTAGACCAATAAAATAAGATATTATTTAGCTTTGATTTAAACGAAACATAATAATAATAATAATATAATAATGTTTATTTAGTAAACGAAATTCAGTTACATATGAAATAAATATAAACGTAATATATAAATAAACATAATACTCCACAAAATATCAGAGATACTTGAGCGTACGATAGCACATCAGCAGAAATTTAATATATTTAAACATAGTTACAAGTAGGTATAGTCCAAGTAAGGACTTCCCGGGACAAAAAAAACGCAACAAAAACTTTACGACATAATTATTATCATTATATTACATATCATCATATACATTGTTATATTATCATTAACAACTATAAACTATAAAGGTAAGCGAGATGATTTGCGGTTGAGGGTCGGTCGAGGTAGCAATAAAGAGTAATGGTATTTTAATGAGGTCGTAAAGTTTTTGTTACGTTTTTTATGTCTCGAAATATTCCTACTTGAACTATACAGTACTATCTAAAGGGTGTCCCACGACAAACTGCGGAACTGCCCCGATCGATATCTCGAAAAGTTGCAGGCCCTAAAAGAATTATCAATTCTTCATATATAGTGGAGCAGATCTGGAAGGAAACCAGACTCGAATAAGCAAACGTCCATTTGTAATTTTTTTTTTTTTTGCCAATAAGTAAAGTTGGGTCCCCCCAGCATTCCGACACATTTGTTTTGAGAAAATCAAAGGGGAGGAGGAGGAACCCAAACCCCCAATTTTTGTAACCTTATCTTATTTATTATTAAAAATAAGGGTAACTTTGTATATGGATGTCTATTCCGAAAATTTTTAGTTTTCTAAATATTGTGAATTCAATATTTTTATATGGGGATTTTGTTACGGATTTTAAGTAATTACTCTTAGTTGGCTATGACGGCGTTGAGTGTTAAATAAATGTATGTAGCTGTCACTTACCATTTGACACGTATTAATAATTATCACGCCGGGGCGCTTAAATTATACGCACGAGGATTATTTAAATTTGTTTATAATCTATGGAGAATGTTACAAAGTTTTATCAAGAACATGTGAAATATTTGCTAATAGATATCCAGAGAAACAAAAACCGTCTCTGAACAGTATTAAACGAATAATGGAGAATTTCAAAAATTTTGGCACCGTTAAGGCAACAATTCATAAAATAAAACCAATTGTCGATGATGAAAATATCGAAATTGCTGTTTTGGGATATTTTGCAGCATATCCTATGACATCTTTAAGAGATGTGGTCTTACAAACAGGAATCTCCAAGATTCACAGAATTCTTTTGAAACACAAATTCCATCCCTATTCCATTTCTATGGTTCAACACCTAAAGGACACTGATTTGGCCAGAAGAATTTATTTTAATGATGTTACAAGACTTTCGATTTTTGGACAACATAATTTGGACTGACGAAACAAAATAGCCTTTTCATCCGACATAATTCCTACTTTTGGTGTAATTCAAATCTCCATGCCATGAGATTGCGAAATTATCGAGAAACCTGGCAATTTAACGTGTACTGTGCTGTAAGAAATGATGAAGTCGTAAAACTACATTTTTATGAAGAAAACTTAAATGGTAATGAATTAATACTTAATTTCTTTTTTCAAATTACGTATCAACTTTTTTTTTAGAAGAAGGATATTTAAATATATTACAAGATTTAGATAATGAATATTTGAACAATTTATCGCTGAACAGGCAAATATTTCATCAACACGATGGTGCTCCACCACACAATAGCTTCTTAGTTAACAACTTCTTGCAAGATACTTTTCACGATACGTGGATTGCTAACAATGGACTTTTCTGTGGCCTCCTCGTTCTCCTGATCTGTCTGTAATAGACTATTTTGTATGGGGAACACTAAAAGATATGGTTTATTTTAATCCAGTCACAACAATAGAAGATTGTCAGGCAAGTGCCACCATATTGAAAATATTTTAGCCGAGTTGCACCCATCTACATTAGTTTATTTACAAATTTTCAAAATTTTCATAACTTTCACAACTTTCATGAGTAGAAAAAATGTATAATAATTGCACTGCAATAAACTAGAAGTGTTTATACGGGTTTCCCGAGAGAAGTTTGTGTTGGTTCAACACCTCTCACGTCCAAACTAGAGAAGATAAATGTATGGATGCCTATGTAGACTTTTTGTAGAAAATTTAATTTCCTACAACTGCGTCTATGTGGAATTTTTTCGAGTACGAGGTCGCAGTTTCCTTTTTTTTTTTTAGTTTTATGCATATTTAGATCTGTTTTATATCCATCATTCATCGTTACAGTTATTTATTCAGAATTAATTCAAATTTCTAACACCAAACACATTTCACATTTTCACAAATACCTTTAGCAGAATTTCCGCCCGCGATAAAATTATATTTTGTAAACTATTAAAGCCCGAGATATTATATACCAGTTCTTCGCAACTTTGCTAACTCTATACCTATTTCCATTTGTGTTTCCTGTGTTGCGCTAACTCGATGAAATACGGAAGCGGGGTTCCGCTACAAAGAAGTCGCTAAGAAAAAAGTGCAAGAATACTTACTTCCAAACAAGTATGACGGCTATAAATACTAGAAGTCCAAGTAGAACGGAGCACAAAACTATCACAGCCGATGTTTGGAAAGATGGACTACTGCGGTAGCTTGCGTCGATCAGCTGAAACAATAAACAGTCTAAAACATCTGCAGTCATAATTTGTATTTATTTGTTTCCATAAACTCATGCGATTTTCAGGAATTAGATTAAAAATTTTCAGTCGGCGATACGTTCAAAGCAGATGATGATAAATCTGCGGTGCCCGCCCTCAAACGTGTATTAACTGACAGATGAGTTTGATATACTGGTTGGGTTGAGTGAAATTGGAAAAAACTCGTTATTTCGCGCAGTAAACAAAAATTCCTGAATTACTCGTAACCAGCAACATTGCACATATATTTTATTTCTAACGGAAAGCAAGCGATTGAGTTGATGAAACTCAAATTTAGGAATAATCTAATTGACACAACGAAATTTAGCTTACTCTTCACATATAAAGTCTCTTAGTTTAGTTACTGCATACATATTGATATGATTTTCATTTGTACTTAAGCTAAAAAACACATTCAGGTCAATTTGAGTTGTATATTGTGAATAAGATGCATTTTATTCTGAGTGGAGAGTTGCATGCATGTTTTCTGTTTTCTTTTATTTGTTCTGTGTGTTACCGAGTTGGTAGCAGTGGACTAGATGAGGTTGTGTGAGAGATAACACGGCTAGTTGCTGTACCACTCCTGAGTTCGAGTCTCAGCTGCGGCAGATGGCAATGCCGTAGGGAATGGTCATTGTATAATTGTCTGTGTGTATGTGTCCTGGTTGAGTGGTAGAATAGTTAATGCGAAACTCCGCCAGGACGTTAATCTAAATAAGGCGTAAAAAAAATAGAGATATTTATAACATAATTTAATGATAAATAGAATCGGTTATTTTAAACGCACCCAATTATTGTTATACCAATTATTAAAACGTTTAAAACATCTCGAAATGTTTACGCATTTTAGATATTCAAGTAGATACAAAATTTTTAATTAATTTGTGCAGGAAAATGATAAAAGTGAAAAAGATTCAATGTCACGTGCTGATTGAAGGAAAAGGGAAGAAGCCAATTTGTTTTGTTAAGTTTATGCCACGAGAGATTCAAGTTGGTATTTACGATTTTATTTGAGAAAAATATAAAGGAGATTGTGGAGAAATTGAAAACTGGGGTTATCAGGAGATGGAAAAATAACAACAAGAAAATTGAAAAATTGAAGAAGAGAGAAAATTTTGGTGAAAAAAGATTATTAGAATAGAATAGAGAATAGACTGCTGTTTGATGAATTGGAGAAAAGTAGATCGAAGAAAGAAAAGCAGTTAAACAATTTTCATCAAGAAATTCGAATTTTAGGATTTTGACAAGTAGGGCGAAAGAAGAATAATAGTTATTCATTTTAGGATAAAGAAAACGATTCCTAGTGGAAAACGGTATCTCACTTAGAAGGTGAAACATCATGGGGGATAGTAACGGATGTCGTCGCAGATAAGTGACATTGTGCGGCTGGAATTAATACTACGCGGACTAAAAAGGTTGTAACAAACTATATATAAAAGTTTATGTTCACTATTTTAGCATAAATTCAATCCATAAGTTGATAACTTGTAAATAATTAAAAATATTTTAAATTGGTAAATTTTTTACAATCAACTTCATTTTTATAAACAAAGTACAAATTACTTTAATTTTAGAATCATAATTATTTATTTAGCTAGATAGGAAATTTTATTTTTTGTTGTATGATATATATTTGTTATCACAATACATTGTTCAGATGATTTGAATTTGTTTTATTGCTTGTGTATTTCTATATGTGCCCTTCATCGATTCCGAACTTTCGACCTTGAGAATTAAATTTAGAAATTATATTGTCTGGTATTTTAGCTGCATGCAGGCGAGATATCATAGCGTAAATCTTTATTTTTGTACAGAATCTATGACTGTCGTTTTTATTTTCTCACCATAATTAAGTTCTGTAGATGTAAAATGAATTTGGCAAATTTATTTTTAAATTCTCGATTCTATTAATATTAATATTATTATACTTCTTGTTCTAAATCACTGAACGATATTCAAGGTTACTAGGCACCAACGATTTATATAGTATTAGAATCGAATTTGTCTTTAAAATCTGCACACTCTTAACGAATAGATTCATACGAAGAAAAAACATTCTTGAACATTTTTTAAAAATGTAATTTTTTAAAAAACAATGATTTTCATAAGTCTATCACCTTTAAGCAGGTACGTTAATGGGCCTACGATTAAAAAAAAGAAAAATTTATACACATTTCCTCTTTAATACTTGGTGAAGGATTTAAAGTTATACTTCGTCCGTCATTTATGACCGTTCAAATAACTTACAACGTCCGCGTTAGATGAATTCGATTTGCTCATAGACGCGCTTTATTTTCATCAACTTTGGTGAAATCACTCTCTTTTATCGTAAAGATATTCGATTTTGAATTTTTCAGACATTTTTGGTGTTTTCTTAATTTTTTTCAGGATACCGAATAGACCTTTGAATATCGTATAGATTTAGATTTCTTATGAAGTTCATTGTAAATCAGCCCGTATTTTTGTTATTTAGATTGACTAGTACGCGATATATTACGCAGGTAAGTAGAAAACTCGTGTAAGGGTATCAGAAAAGTGCATAGGGCTGCACCCACTTTTTGGAGAAAATATTTTTTTTGCAATCCGGAAGTAAAATACATAAGAATCGTCAATAAAATTTCCCCTGGAAAGTTATCGCCGAAACAAATCATTCACTCAATTCTACTGTGCTATAACTCCTAAAAGTCTTCTATTCGATTTACACGAGCCAAATTCACACCGAGTTTATAAGAACTTGATATTTTCTTTTCGAAAAAGTGTTTTCCGTTGGTCTGTATTAAATTTCAAATAGTTTTTTCACGCCACACAAGGTCAATCGTTTATTCAAGTCGTTTTGCAATTTTTGACATTTACTGTAATTTTTAACCTTAATGAATATCTTTAAATCGTTTACAAATAATGGTGCTTTGCATCCCAATTCGGTTAATATTTCATTCATGACAATCAAAATTATAGTCCTCACCAGAATCATCAGGATAAAATAAAAATTTTAAAAATGACTAATCTATTGTCGAGATTTTGCCGGAGGCGCCGTTGTTATTATTTACTAAAAAAACACGCTTTAATAGCAAACCGAACTAAAAGGTAAACAAATAATTTTTAAATATTAAGATTTTGTTCAATTCATTTTATTGTAAATAACGTGGGGTGCTTGATATCAATTGTTATAAATATTTTATTGGTAGTTATTGATAAAAGTAGAATTATAAAAATATAGTAAAAAGCACCCCACGCTTTTTACAATAAAATGAATTGAACAGAAGTTGAATAAAGCGTGTTTTTTTAGTAAATAATAACACCGGCGCCTCCGGCAAAATCTCGACAATAGATTAGTCATTTTTAAAATTTTTTTATTTTATCCTGATGATTCTGGTGAGGACATTAGGACAAAGTTGTCAAATTATTGTATTGTCATCGGTTCTTGATAAGTGTGCAAAGCTTCAGTTTAATCTGACGTTTTGAAGTGGATGAGAATCACGTTCAAAGATTCGGTTACAAACAAACAAACATACATGTGAAGCTAATAAAAGCGTGTTAAAAACGGAAGTGGACCCAGTAGAACCCCTGGGGAACTCTAGACTATGGCATTGGCATTGAATTATAATTTTCTATATTACCTACGTAGTCGAGCTCAGATTTACGGTGCACTCAAAAAAGGCAATACGACCTCATTAAAATACAGTTAAATTAGTCGCAAAAGTAATTGCGCCCATCAGGCATGCGCTTGAAATATTTAGATCAGCAACTCAGTCGTTCAATTTTAACAGCGCGTTACGGTCTAGTATTTTAGGTTTAGTATTAACTCGAGTATTAATATGTACATTCTAATACATACGAATTTTAAGTACGGCTGTGTTTTATTTCATTCCCAAATCGCTTCTTTATAAGTTTTTAATGTGCGTCAGCTTGTTTGATGACACCATACCGCATGGTCCAACGACGATAATAATGAGCTCGTAAGATTTTTGTTGCCTTTTTTGAGTGCCCGTAAACCAAAGCTCGACTATAACAATTCTACTGCTTAAGTAACTATGTAGCCACAGAAGGGACCCAGTTAAACCGGTCGATTTGCATTTCTGCAGTAAAATAATGCGATCTACCCGATCAAGGTTTTTCTGAAATCCATATATAGTGCCTTGCTGTATTCATCCTCCAGTAGCCTTAATAAAGCGATTACTGTACAGTGTATGTATATAGTCAAATTTGAATAAGTTGACATTCCCACTAACATTTTGTTTGGAATTATAATTTTTGAGAACGTGAATTTGAATGGAACTTTGATTATTGAACGATGTAATAATTACTCCAGTGGTAAAGTAACGCAAACAAAATTTTGTCTGTCGGTCTGTCTGTCGGTGTGTTTTTGTGCGCACGTTTTACGGTTTATGATATTGACTTGAAATTTGGTACACTTAAGTAGGTATTATAACGAGATCTGGAACTAGATATTTTGATCTAATTCCGTTGGAGGGTTCGGGGGTAAATGGGGTAAATAAGGGTAAATAGGCAAAGCAAGCAGGTAAGAATGTGATTTAGCGTTAGCGACCCCCTCTACCACCCCCACCCTATTATTAAAGGGAATAAATAATTTAATTGGGATTTGGTGTGTGTACGAGAACTAAGAGTTTTTAAAATTTATTTGGACATTAGCCACCCCCTCTACCACCCCCACCCTATTATTAAAGGGTGTAAAATATTACATTGGGATTTAGCGTATATAAGACTTGGATACAAAATCTGGATGGGGAAGTAGTGATTCATTCGCAGCGTTTTTTTAAATACTTTCTTTCGACCAATCGCTCGTTAAAGTTGGCAACGCACTTTCCGGACACCCTGTATAAGAGCTACATTTTTCAATATTATACATTTCTACTTCTTCTTAGCTTTCAATTTTTTTTCGGTTGCCATAAAATTACTGTTGATATTTTAAAAATGTTTATATAAACTATGATAATTTGTTTAATATTAAAAATACCTGTAAAGCCGAAGAATGCGTTTAATTATCGGTATGTATGTTACGAATATTGTTTAAGGAATTTATTAGGCGGCGTTCTGGGAGCGGAGCGTTTTGGAGAAATTCAGTGCAGACGGAAAAAGCGGACAAAGGAAGGACGACAAAAAATCTCTTAAATTTAAGCTGCGGCAATAACAAACAGAGAAGATCAGACATTAGAGGTTCGAAAAGAATTCCTCGCAAGAACCCTTCCGCAAAACAAACAAAAGTAGCAAAAAGGGCACGACGACAACAAATCACAGAGACGCCGAAATACTTTCGGGGTAGTTTTTCAACTATTTCATAAAACAATGTAGCTTTCTTCAGGTGCTTTATTATTAGGTCGGCCGAGGGAAAGCCGTATTAATTTCACGACTGTAATTAAAATTATATTACGGGGAAGTTTGAACAAATGTGGCTTGATATATTTTACAAAGTAGAGTTACATTTTACTTCGAATTATAATTGCCTAATAAAGTTTTGATTTACGGACATAATTAAATTAGGGTATTTATGTTTCCGTGATTTAATTTCAATCATAAAATTGTTACATTAAAATACACCGAGCAAAATCATTTTCCACTACAAATTAATTCATATATGTCGGCTTAATTATATTTCTATGATTCCTATTATTCTGTTCGCCCGCAAAGTTAACAGTAAAACCAGTTGATTTACTGAGTACGGCGTCTTCGGTGTCTCTATACTGTATGTATATATAGCAGTCAATTAACTGATGTGTACAAAGGCTATGCAATAGAATAATTATTTTATGGTACAAAAATATAATATCTACATATGTTCCGAGAAGCTTCCGCGGTCGTTGGTATGAAAAATACTAGTTCTCGGGTTGAACCGCGTCCGAGTTTGTTAATGTCTCGACGTTTTGGCTCCCGTTTGGAGCCATTTGCAAGAGAAAAAAAGGGGGCCAAGAATAATATTGTTAAATAAAATAATGCTAGGAGTTCGTAGAATTGGTTCGATTCCGGGGTCCCAATCTGCCTACTCCTTAGAGCGAACTCTAGAGTTCGGTGTCAACGTTATAATTAAACATGTTCATGTTGGTTTTTCTGCCAAATGTCATTGTACCAAGTATCAATGGTATTAAGGAGTCTTGAAGATTAACACAATCTTCAATTGAGTCAATCACCGAAGGCCTCCAAAATATCGTAACAAAGAAAAGTGGACCAAGTATCAACCCCTGTGGCACACCGGATCTTTGTAAGAAACTGCCAGATTTATAACCTCGGTACTCAACAAATTGATATCGATCCTGCAGATACGATTCACTTAATTGTAGTAGCGAATAAGAAAGACCGAAGGTGACCAGTTTACTAATCAAAGTACTATGGTGTAGCTTGTCAAAAGCCTTGGCGAAATTCGTATAGATAATATCAACTTGACCACCTCTATCCAGACTTTCACAAAGAAACTATGTTTTCAATACAAGGTTTGTGACAATTGACTTACCTTTCATAAAACTATGATGATCGATAGATATTGTGCCAGAGACATGAGAAAATATTATGGAGGGTTAAAGAGTTACTTCAAAAATTTTTCCAAAGTTAATGATAATTATAGTAATTAATCTATAGTTTATTATCTCGTTCAAGTCACCTTTTTGAATACAGGGCACACACGTGAAGATTTCCACTTCTGAAGAAAATTTGCGCTTCTTAATATTAGATGATAGATAAGTAATAATGCTTTGGCATATACAGTTGGACAATTTTTAAGGACAATGTAAGAAATGTAGGAATAAGATCGGGACTCATGGTCATAGTGGCTTTAGTGATTTTAATGGTCTTAATTATCTCTTTCTCGATGATAACAGACAAATTTAAGACATTTGAGTTAATCTTAGGTGCGTCGTTAAAATTATCGACGCCGGAATTGGGAGGTGTGAAGGATTTCGAGAAGAAGTAAGCAAAACTAACTATCAGGAATTAATTGCGGATCTTCGATAATTTGATTTTCACATTTTGATGAAACGATGGATGTAGAATAATTTTTTCTTTGAATAAATCTTCAGAAGTTGTTTGGGTTGACCTGAATGTTATTTTCAATATTGGCTAAATATAACTTACTTATATGCTTTTCGATATCTGACTTAATTTCGGACCTAAACCTTCTAAATTTATTTTCACCATCAGAGGTGCCGTGTAACTTGCATCTTTTTAGCACTTTTTCTTTTTACTTAATGTCGTGTATTATTTGACCCTTAAACCATGCGGGGTGAGAACTGGAACTTTTTTGTTTCTTAGGTACATGTAGTATTAGAAAAATATCATATAATTTGGAGAAAAATGCCATAGCCACGTCACTAAAATGTTCAACAGATGACCAATCAGTGAGCTGCAAGTTCCTATACAATTCCACAAAGCTTGCCTTTTAAAAATTGAAGTCAAAGTTGTTTTTTGAGGAAAATTATTATAGTCAGACTTTTGAAAGTTGGCCTGGATTAATATAGCAGGATGGTAGTTTTCCTCTTTAAGCAAAACTTCAGATGCTTTTTGAACAGAACAGTTCCTATAGCAGAAACGAGATCAAGAATTTTACCATCTGTATTTGAAACATGATTATATTGGTTCAGTTCAAAGAACTTGTAAATTGTAAATAGCACTAACCGAATTAGAAGTTCTGGCGTCTATCTCACAACGCACATATTCCGATCATACTGTAAACATGGTGAATCAGGGCTTACCCTTAAAAGAAAGAAGATACTACCCTTAAAATCAGAGTAAAAAAATACAAAATGCTAACATTGCTAATGTCTTAATCGTTAATAAATTTTGAAGTTATGGTGTTATTAAACACTACTTGGACAATAGGGTTTTCCCACTAATTTTATTTTAACAATTTGTGTCGTGAAAATGATATAATAAAACATTTTATTAATTTACAATAATTTACTTTTCTAATAAGAATTATTTCTAAGAAAATATCGTTAAAACAACTTGCTGATAATTTCACTGCTTTTATTTTTACGCGCCAGAATTACGTATCTACCCGGAAAACCAATGAGATTATCGATATAAAGTTTGTAATAGATTCTAACTGTGTGTTAAAGAAAGCTTTCCTCTAAAACATCTCAGAATTTCAATTTGTAATGCTTGTACTGTGATTGGTCTAAAGCAGTGGACGTGTAAATATTGGCCAATCAGAATCCAGATAAATACCGCACAAGTTATTCGTGAAACCGTCGGACATTAATATTTTGTACTGTAGTTTAGGTTTAACCTTCACCGACATTACACATCAGATGACTAACCTAAAACGTTAAATTTATATTTTTATGTTTGTATTATTTGGAGTGAAAATATTATTTTATCAGTTTCTGGTTTATGTTTTATTAATTCTACAATCAAAATGGAATCAAGTGGAAGAGGGATATGTTAAAGGTGCCGCTGATAATTTACCTAAAGTAGAAAAGTGCTGAGTGCTGTCGATAAATAGAGGTTATGTTATGTTAACAGAGACCAAGATTAATAAACAATCTTGAACAGAGACAACCTCTGCGATTGGATTTCAGGGTGTTGACGTCACAACGCGCCAATTTATGGCTGTTTAAAATGAACCCAATATTTTTCAAACTTCAAGTTTTTTTCTTGTTACTATTAGTAAAATTAATAAGATAATAAATATGTCATAAATCCTTTTTTTACGTGAGTTAAGTATTTCAGCAATAATTTTTTTTTCTGGGAAAACCCTATTATATGAAATACTGACTCTCGCAATCATACGCCTGTAGCATTCCACCTTACTCTACTGTTACCATACGGGTTGCAGGCGTACCATGATAAAAAGAAATAAAGGATTACGAGATTTTTTTAGCAGACATACGAATTACCAAATATTCCGTTAGACATGTCTTGGGTTAGAAATACACAAATCAATTGAACCATCTGTCTAACAGTCTTAATTGTTTTGAAATTAAAAATTGAATCTGCAGATTGCTCAAACGCTAACGTAGGCCCATTAAACTGCAGTTGGAACAAACCTATTATATACAGTACGTTATAAATTTTTAAAGTCTATCGTACTGAAAAAAAAAGACAATACGCCAGTTGAAATAATTAGATTTGTAGGCTTAACCGTAACCGAGCCGTCTGATGGCAGATTTCTGACAAGCCATCGACTTTGTGGAGCTTAATTCATTAAAGCGATTGAATCTGCCGCAGATATAATCTAAAACAACTCGATTTCTGACTGAATATCGTCGCTAATCTATTGCTTGAGCTAATAACCAAACTTTCCCTGTTCAAACTAGTAGTCGGTACATCTGGGTGCCGTTTTCATCTCGTTAGTACGCAGCGCCAGCGCAACTCCCGAACTCTAAATCATTGCAGAATTAATTACGTTTCATGCCCGTTATCAAGTAATACACAAATCACGGCCTGCACTATCTGTTACAGCTCGATTTGATTCTAATAACGAGCGTTATCAACAGATAGCGCTGCCTGTTCGATGTTCTGTTCTCTGACAGTTACAAATTCCGATTATTTATGGCTACTGATTACACGCATTAGTTGGTTTGTGTCACCGGAAAATTTAATACACAAACTGGAATTCGATTTTTTTGTTTCCGTCATCGTCGCCGTGAAATGAGCGCTGGTTCGCCATCCGGTTCCAACGTAATTCTGGGCTAATTATAATGTGTTAGAGTCGTTTAACCACCTTTAACAACTCATCGCAACATATTTAAAAATGATTTGCTGTTTATTGGCTGAAGCTGAGCTAATACGTTTTCGAAAAAAAAATTATTAACAGACAAGGACCAGCCGGAAACTTTAGTTAAGAATATAACTAAGAGATAAAACAAAAATTAAACGCGAGATAAAGTGAAATTGTGTAATGGGGGTTAAGCGGTTTTATGAAAATAAACCATCAACATATACCGGGTGTAAGATCATGGTATACCCCTCTTTTCTCCTGTAACAAAATCCGACTTTTCGCATGAAAAGCGTGCTTCACGTAAAAATGCCGTTGGAAGAGGTTGTTATACATTAAGGAGTGTAATTTTAGAAAGTGTAGTAAATGTCGCTGCACAGAGACGTAATGTCGCCCCGATCACAAAATTTAGAAAGTATAACGAAAACCGATTAAATTTTGAAAATAAAAACCCTTTTATGAATCCACGTTGTCAGAAAAGTATAGTTGCCATGTACTCAGATGTGCATGGGACCACCTTGCCTGAACGTATGAATTTATAATTGCCAGAATATAATTCAAAGTCGTTGCGATTCAAGCATTTTTAAGCTCCGAGGAGCGAATTAAATTAATATTGAACTGATAATACGTAAATAGACAGGCAAGCAAAAGTCCACCAAAATTATAAACATTGAACTTTTTTCGAATCTTTTTGTGTAATCTTTAGCTATAAACCGCATATTGGATGGTAGTTGGTTACATTATAAGTCGTTCCGTTCCTCACCATATGTTGTACACGGGCCAGACTATAGTTGTAAATATTTTAGAAAGTGTTAGTATTTACTGTATTAGATTTATAGTGTTACGACGTCCAATTGGTACCATCAGTGAAGCAGTTAAGCAAAAACAAACAGTAAGTATAGAGTTTTGTATTCTCTGTCTGAAACAGTAGTTTTGAACCCTTCTTTGTGAACGTTTAATATCTATTTTGGAAAGTATAATAAAAGTCCTTCAGACGTGAAAAGATAGATCGTTCACATCACTTCCGGCAAAACCGGAAGTGAAAAAAAATCAATTGTATGTCAAAAAGTGCCGCGGCGCTTATTATATATGTAGTATATCTTAAATTTCAATATATTATCTTCAAAAGTAAAGGAGAAAAAAAGGGTATACCATGATCTAAAGTAGACATTTCAACGGTTAAAATGAGCCCGGAGAGATTTTCCGTAGAAAATGATAACCCCCCCCCCGGCTGGTCCTTACCTGTTAATATTTTTTTTGTCTTCAAAATTGGCTTGGGCACCAGCCTTTATATATCTTTGTCTTTGAAATTCAAATATTGTATGCATATAAATAAATAAATGTTTATTAATCACCTCCCAGGTCACCTGAGTGACCCTCTTAAATCTAGGAGATCTACATTTGTTTGAGTAAAAGAGACAGGGCTCTGTAAATAGTCTATATTTGAAAATTATTTCGCAGTAGGTGGGGCTCGAACCCGCTTCGCTAGGTATGCTAAGGGAGATAGCAAAACGCGTTCACCCACTGAACTACATATTGAGCTGACATACTATACACTGTTTGGGAAAGGCAGAAAGTAATAATTTACATGCATTAGATGCAAATTCTCAAATATTTTAATTGGAAATACTCGTACTGTGACAATTTATATTTCTTGTTTTTGAAGTAGATGGTTGACTTTCCAATCCTTGCCATTGTGGTGCTGGCTTCGAGAGTGTACGTTTAATATTATCCTCTCATTCTGATAGAGCGCACATATTTTCAGACGTTCAGCAGGAACATAATCCGACAAGCTTGCCTGTCAACTGATGCACAACAATAATCACAGCGTTAAAGTGCACTTACTGTACCGTACTAGCACGTCTACTTTTAGGTTGCCAAAAAAAATTGACCTTGACTTGTCGTACATGCCTTAAATTGCAATTTTATGGACTCTTATTTGCTTGCTTTGCGTATTTACCGTTATCTACCCCGTTTACCCCCGAACCCTTCAATGGAATTAGATCAAAATATAATCTAGTTCCAGATCTCGTTACAGTACATAAGTGTACCAAATTTCAAGTCAATATCATAAACGGTTCCAGAGTAAACGTGCGCGCAAAAAAGTTACAGGCAGACAGACAAACAGACAGACCGACAGGAACATTTTTTTTGTTCAAATTTAAAATCTCGACGTTTCATGACATTTTAAGCCTATTTTAACAAAAAAATAATTATTTTTTTTGCGTCACTATATTTCCACTGGACGTGGAAGTAAAATTATTCAGTATGTATTCAACAAGTCCGGAAAAGCTGGTTGTTCGGATCGAGTTCTCTTCGTATAAGAACATTTTTTTAATCGTAGAACAGAGTAACGACTGCACGTTCAAGTTCAGTTATTTCATATGGCAGTGAAAATAATACCGTGCAAAAAGTCCATCCCGGTCTATCGCCAAGATCATCGCAACCTGTGCACCGACCGGGGTAAAGCCATCCATCAAGCGTGTAATTCAGCCTTTTTATTCGGTCAGGCAGAGAATATCACGTATAATGCATTTTACTCTTTCTTTTTAATAAAATTGATTTTATCCGCAGACACAAAAAGATTTCAGTTTTTATTGGGCGGGTAATAAAACAGTTTCGGATTTCGGTAATTCTATCTAGTCGGCCGCCACAGATTTACCCGAAGATGTTAAAGATGGTAGTAATTCATTGTCTCGAAACAATTCCATGCACCAGCTATAAAAAACAGTGGCAGTTAACTTTATGTGGGGAAAGTAAGAATACACTTTTTTGGGGTTTGAGTAAAAATATTTTAAGATCGAGAGCGTTAACCTTCAAAACGGTTTCACTTAATCCCGTACTTCTCGGGGCTTAGCGCGGGTGTTCCAAACCGAAAGGTTTACACAAATTAGTTGGGAAATAGTAAACAAAAAACGTACACGCCGTTTTACTTTTCACCCGTTCGTCAGAAATGAGAAATGAGGCACGAATTGAGGCTGCTGAGCACTTATGCTTACTCAAAATGTATTTTGATGAAAAACAATCCAGAAAAAAGCTCCCATGTTTGTTTGGATTCGTCTTGTTTGTTTTATGAAACTTTGAACTTGAAGGGATTTTATTTCGGTTTGTGTACGTCTCGCTTTTATTTAGTATACGTGAATCTGTATTTCATTTATCAGTCAACACGGAACACATCTTAAAGGATTTGTTTATTGTTGGGTGCTGCATATGGTTAAAATTTAATTTCAGGATCTCGAGCATCTGTTTAGGAATTACACGGGAATATGTAATCACTGCGCATAATTCAGCGAATTAATTGCTCTCCGGTTTATGTTAAAAGTAAATAACATCCAGAGTTGGCGTATCGCGGACATGGGTGTTGTTGGTTGGTCAGTGTAAAATTTTAAAAGTGTCCTGAAAATGCACTTCCACAACAGACTGCGTTCATTTTAAAACGGATTAAAATATGGCTCACAAAGTACAGAATCCATAAATATACCAAGCGTCAATTTTGGTTGATATTCAACAATTATTATTGGCTATTTAATCACAGATTTTATTTATAATTAATTAAATAAATTTAATATTTCATTTGCTAGGTAACAGGCACCAGGTTTGTGTATATTAGTGATTTATAAAAGGAACAAATGAAAGGTTTGAATACTATTAAAGCATAATCAGATAACGCATAATTAAATAAATCTACCTACTATAAATATCTGTGTGTAAAACTGAACAAACAAAAATATTGAATTACTCTAAATTTAGCAAAAATATAGAAATAAATGCTTGTCCAAATTTTGAGTACATGATTTAATAGAAAGAAACTATTAAATTATCGATAAAACATTATTATAATTTTCTGTACTAAATAAATAAATAACCTACTATCCTACTTGCACTGACGAGAGCCAACAGCGTGAAACTGCAGTCTGCAAGTGGTATGGGACGAGTAGCACGAGAGCTACTTTAAGTAGAATCAGTCTTTCGGCTGGTGTTTGTTGCAATCGAAGCATTAGCGTTTTGTTGGTAATATGCAATTATTACACTTAACGCGCCAGGACCGTAACTTGTAATTCAGCGCTCGGCGGGGCACATACCCCGGAGAGTAGCTGTTGGTTGGAGTCTGGTTACATTCCTTATAGTAAAATAAGGATTTTACAGAGGAGCTTGCGACTGAAATACAATGTTTTAATACACATATATACATATACATTTCCATACACCCATATAGCGCATTAGTTTGCAATAAAAAAAATCATATTAACCGACAATACAAGAAAAACAAAAAGATGTTACTTAAAACTGTCACTAGCAACTCTCATTACCTCACCATACGAATTACAATTGATATCACAGATATGGCAGATTTTGTTATAATTGTCACACACTGCATTTACTGGACTGTTTAATAATACATTGGTTCTAAAATAGGAACAGTAAAATATGAAATACTGCCTTGAATTCGGCCGTGGTATTGGATAACTTACAAAATCGAGTTACATTTCCTTCTGAATTCTAGACTTTTAACGTCATCCCTTGTAATGAGTGATTCATGATCACATCCTGTAGCAGGATACAAACCGTCCTGCCCTCTTTATATACTAAAAACTTTAAGAATTTTCGCTGTATATTTTCGGGAGGGGATATATGACATAATTGATATAAATAATATGGACATCAAATAAGGGATCCATATTCAAGTTTCGAACGAATGCATGAAAAAATACAGCAATTTTAAAGCTTGAATATTATTGAAATTGACAGTAAATCCTAACATTTTAATAGCTTTAACTGATATGCTGTTGATATGCTCTGAAAACTTGACATTTAGAAATATTAAGGCTAAGCTTATTGGAAACCCTCCAGTTATCTACTTGCTGTAAATTACTTTGCAGTTTTGCATAGTCCTCTAATTTGTTAATGCTCATAAAAATTTTCAAGTCGTCAGCGAAAATAAGTTTTTCAAAATAAATAATATAAGTAATGCCATTGATAAATATCGTGACCAAGAGGAGCCCAAGGTTAGATACTTGAGGCAGCCCTGAGGTTGCTTAGATGATTGTGGATTCATAACCGTTATAAGAAACAAATCGACTTCTATTAGAGTGATACGACCCAAAAAAGTGCATTAAAGAAATAAAAAACCAAAGTGATCTATTTTTAGTTATGAGAATGTGATGGTCTATGCGATCAAAAGCCTTCGAGAAGTCTGTGTATATCACATCCATCTGACCCAGCTTGTCAATAGCATGTGAGACAAATTGTTTAAAGACAGATAAATTGGTGACAGTTGATTTATTATTGGCAAAGCCATGTTGGAGAAATTTGAAGGGCGACAGAAGGCTGAATGTGATTATACAAAACTATCTCGAAAACCTTAGCAATATTACAGAGTAGGGACATTGCACGATAATTCGTTACATTTGAAGCTTCGCCACTTTTAGTTTTGTATTAGTTTGTTATTGTAGACTTTAATTATTTATTTCTACATTAAGTTCATCTGTTATTTTATTTACATTCTTGTATAAAGTAGGTGTAGTAGTACAATTTAATAAAATTGTTGACTTGCACTCTTTTTTTATACCGATCCTTCCGCAGTTACTTGCTAAAACGGTAAAAGGAAAATTGTTCTCTACACGTTGTGTTTTTCAAGCTCAAGCCCATTCGTATCTGTGAATATATGCAATATGCAATCGTGAAATTGTAGCTGTAATCATACTGAAACCGTGAAATGGAGCGAATTTACTTACAACTGGAACTACTGCTATTTCCAATTGCATTTACGTTCACAGGTAAAAATCACTGTTAAAAATCAGTCCATCATCCATCTCTATGATAAACAGTCCGTGTTGAACCCACCAGCGGATCCAGAGAAGGGGGGCCACGGGGATTATTCCCCGCTCTTACTTTCCCCAACACAAACGATCAAAATATAGACTTGCACTCACTAGCTGCATTTCGCGGAATAAAAATATTTAGTTTGGATTCGTGTCTAACCTAACTCCCCAACCAACTCAGTGTTACCTCCTTTCCCTTATTATTTATTTTTGAGAAAGAATTGAGGCAACATATGCGGATGACTAACTTCTTATTTGCCTGTCTATTCGTAATATCTGGAATGAATTTGAATTCACATATACTTTGTACATGGTAATCGAACACAAGTGGACCAGGAATGACTGATTAACCACAGTTGGCGGGGAATTAAAATTCGTTTGGAAACTTTTGGAAAAATTTGACCTGACATTTTAACGTTTTTGGCAAAATCATCTCCTGGGATTCTCTCCTCATAACAGACTTTGCGTAAGTTGCAATTCTATACAATTTTGTAGAGAAAATTGACTTTTTTGTGTTTGGTCCCTAAAATAGCTATTTTAGGGACTCACTTGAGTCCGTAAAACATAGAACCACGACAAATATATTAAGGATGTGCCGATAAGACAAGCGATCGGAGCTTTCATCCGTCCTTAGGTGTTCGTAAAAAGCACTTTTGACGAAACATTGGGAAGTCTGCATCGATAACGGTGGATGACACCACATATTAAATCATTATTACTTTGTGAGTGTATAGTAATGGGATGAAATCGCCCGAGGATACGCCTTCGCAGTACTCCACACATCATGACAAGTAAAGTAGCCACGGTAAAGTCTCAATTTTATTACGTTTATTATAAAGTCGTGTACGACGTACGTTTGTTCTTTTGATTTTAACGATCAGATCGTTAAATCCATCAGCGCTGCAGTAAGTTTTCGAATTAAATTAATTAGCGTAAGAGAGTGCACGTGGAAGAAATAAAAGCAAGAATTGAAAAAAGGCCCAGCTTGTTTCAAAGTGCATATTTCTTCCCTCTTCCACGTCGTATAAATTACATCAAGGCCCATTTACCAAAGTTTATATTCCACGGTCGATTACGTACACAGTATTTAAATTATTTTTATTTGCGTTGGTTTGTTAGTGACGCCATTTAGCGCACAAAGTTTACAAGAGTTAAATATTTATATGCCAAAATTCCACATCCTGTAAATATTATTATTAGAGCCTGCTTTTTTTCGACCAACTTTTCAGATAATACTCAGCGCATGTGTTCCGCTTGCGACGATAACCATCACATAAAAACTATATTTAAAATCTTGCCTCAACGTTTTAAAACACATTTTTAAATTGTATTCGCAGTTTCCGTAATCTGCTGTCAAATGTTTGGAAACTGTGACCATTGAAAACGTGCAGACACCGTTCTGCACAGGATACAACATACAGGGTGGGGCAATACTGCGTCCCACTACGATAGCTCGAGTTTAAAAAAAATACAGGTAATGTACATAAAATAGTTTATAACTGGAAGTTATTTTCGAATATACAGGGTCAACCAAGATGATTATACAGGACCAAGTGTTATTTTCTTAAATGAAATGCTACAAACATCAGTACATTTTTAGAAGCCTCTTTCTAGACCTATTTCACTCCTATATTATTATTGAGTATCTCACAACCATTTGGATGTAGTTTTTGTTGAAATAATGCCATCTGAGTGGATAGGCAAAGCGGGTTCTGGCCCACTCAGTAGAGGAACACTGGGGGTTTTTAATCTCGTCACGAACTGGATGGCATGTGGTTATCAGGAGTCTTTAAGACCTGTTTATATCTGTTTATAACTTGTTCAAGACCTGTTTACAGCTGTTTAAAACCTGTTTAATATTCGTACAGACCTGTTTAAAATCTGTTTATAGCTCTTTTATATCCTGATGGACGCATGCAATCTAGTTCATGACGTAATTAAGAACCCTCAGTGTTCCTCTACTGAGTGAGCCAGAAACTGCTTTGCCTAGTGTAGTACATGAAAAATTATCTTTTACTTTTTAGTACGACTTTGTAAGAAAAGCAAGTTTTAAAAGTTTTTTAAAATTTTTTATTTTCTACTTTTTAGTCATACTTTAATTGAATTACTGTCATACATAAATATTGTGACGTCCCTCGTAAAAGTCTCTAATCAGGTGAAAACTTTTTGTATTCTACGTTTTGGCGGAGGTGCCAGTTGTATAGTACATTTAATCAATTTTCACCCCCCTACGTGCGGATAAAGTGTGTTAAATAAAGAATGCAAAATCTGGACAAACAAGAAAAATACTACATTGTGAGTTAAAGAAAAGCAAGTAAAAATAGCGAACATTTTATTGAAAAAATTTATGAAAACGATTTTCATGAATCACACCTGAGGATCAGCTTTGATGTAGTCAGTCTTTTTACCAATGTTCCTGTGGATAAAATTTTGCAAATAATTAGATGAATGATAATAATTTAGGAAATAGAAAATGAAGTGTAAAAAGCATAATTGAACTTTTAACAATGAGTGTAGAAACAAATTGGAAAACGGTCTTAAGCAATATATTTATAGAAAATTTTGAAAATAGACATGTTCAAAGTCGTATTGTAACCTGCGGATTTACGGTGCAAATAAAAAAGAAAATAAAAACTTTACGAGCTCATTATTAAAGCCGGTGAACCATTCGGCATGGTGTCATCAAACAAGCCGACGTGCATTAAAAACTTATAATGGTAAGATAGTACAGAGTAACGGTTTTTAATGGGGTCATAAAATTTTTGTTGCATATTTTATTTGCACGGTTAAATTGCAAATGACTATACACACAAACCGGTTGTCTGATTGAAATATGTTGACGACATTTTTGCAATCAGGTCTAATAAGGTTGTTTTGATAGATAGTTTTAAAAAATATATAAATAGCAAGAAACCTTCTATTAAATTTACTTTAGAAGTAGAAAGTATAACCAAATTAACATTTTTAGATGTTTTAATGAAAATAATGAATAATACCATTGAAACAAGTGTTTATAGAGATAAAACTCACAAAAAAAGAAATTTAAATTTTAACTTAAGAGTACGTTTGCACGCACCAGTCAATCGCGAGTAAATGCGCAACTAATTGATAACACAGAAGTCACACTAATCTAGGCGGCGTACAGGACCGTACGAACTGTAATTGCGACGCGATTTTATGTTTATATGTACCAGTTACCAACAAAACCTCGGTGACACACAGAACATCTTGAAGTATTGTGCGTTGCGCGTAGATTTAGTTGGCATAAAAGACGAGATATTCGTAAATCGCCGAATTTAGCTATCAGGAACACATAAGTGCTGTGGTATAATTTGATATAAGTATACTTTGAATAATACGTAGGCATTTAGAACACCAGGAAATGCACAGACTTTATTCATGTTTGTGTGTAATACTTAAATGTTTATAGTTATTTAATATAAAGGAAATTAGTGAACCATGTAGAAACTTTTCTGTACACCCTTAATAAGAATCTGTACCACAATGGAAAATGAAAAAAAAAAAAAAACTTTTGAGCATTAAAAACAATATTTCAGTATTCTGTGATCTAAGAGTGCTATTTTAATTGTCATTTTCGAGGACTAAAGTATAGAAAGTGGCTTCTGTCCCTCGAGGAGTAAAAGAGACGTGTACTTTACTCCTCGATCCAACGCGTGAGAATCGGGCAACCTAATCACTACACCACGGACGGCTAATAAAGAAGCTACATATTTCTTATTATTTCAATACGTTTTAATGTCAATCGCTCAATGTCGTCATTACCAGCTATTTGATGTCGGCCGGTACCAGTTGGGAAGTCACAGTGTAGTTTATAACCTTAATTCCTTCCAAGATTTAATATAATTCGGGAATTGTGCAGTAAGTTTAAATGAAATTGTAGTGTTCTAATATAATGAATACAACTGGTACATCTTTCGCAATTTTTTTTATTATAAAATGTTTTAATCAAAAAGAAACATAATAACTACCTCCTACTTTTCTTCGGAGAAACAGGGAAAAATGGAAAGGTTATATAAATAGCCATTACTTAATTTTTTTCGTATTGTGGCAGAGATCAAAGTACTGTCAATCTTAATAAATAAAAAGTAATTAATCGCAAGAATATATAATCAGCAATACTTTTATTGACATTGTCTATTGACATTGTCATTCCTTAACAGTAATTTGAGCAAATACTTAAACAAAGTTTTAAGTGCTATTTCAAACATAAAAATGAAAAATGAGCCCGACCATGCTTTCATACGTCTAGTGAAGAGGTTGTTGGGTACCCTGTTTAATTACTAAAGAAAGTACTGGTAATTACGTCACCAGTATATTAATTACTATTTATTTAACTGAAGGATAAACAAATAAATTTGGCCATTTGCGTGATCGTCTAGTTTTGTTAGTGTAGGACCCAAATATCGTTGTGTGTGTGTAGTAACCCTTTTTAATTTACCCAGGTTCTTTTATATAAAGTTTAATATTACTTGTTTCTGTCTGATACTATATACCTTCGAAAATTAATCACTCTGTTAATTAATTGAAATACCTGGTAAACTTGAACACCCTGTCTATTAATTGGGAGACCTAGTTAATTATATATGTTATTTATGTAGTATTTTATTACTCAAGATTGCACTGTACATTTATAATTGAAGTTTGTTTTCTATTTTGCTTTGAAACAAAACCATTTATTTAGTTTATTACTTATATGACGAAAAAGGTAAAGGTGAAAGAAAAGACAATAATTGATGGGAATAAATAGTAAAAAAAAACATTTTATTTTATATAAATTGATGTAGCAAATAGCTATACATGAAATCAAAAGTAGTCCAAATATTTGATGAGATAATTGTCTAAATATTATAATAGGAAAATTTGCGCTGCTATAGTATATGACTATACTATAGATATGCTGAGTGTTTTGATGTAATACCAAGAACTTATACAAAAGTATGCTGTGTTATTTTAATAGTAATTAGGGTTGTGGCAATGGCCTAGTAATAACAATTTATAATTAGAGCTGCTAGCAATTGCTAGGTAATAATGTTTTATAATTAAAGAAAGTTGTTAGCAATCGCTAGATAATAATAATTTATAATCAGAGTTGTTAGCAATAGCCAAGTAATGAATCGAATACAAAACAAAGGATAAGAATCATGTCATGTTTATACATTATCAAAGTTAAGTTGAAAAACGAGCGTTAACTACTCGTGTAAAATATCATAGAGTGTTGAGGAAATATCCTTTAATTATACACTGTTTATTGATTGAAATTAGAGTAGGAACAATTGTTCAGATAATCATATTAATCTTGTTGAGGTGAGAATTTACACTCACGTAAAATCTTTTAGAATGCTGGGGAAATCTCCTTATATTAATTAAATAGAAAAGCAACCAGAAGATTGCCTATGATTGTCAAACATACGAAGCCGCGAATCCGCGAAGGTAAGAAAGTGCGGTTGCATCACCCTTCAATGGAAATAAGTGACCAGACAACTGCCTGAAATATTGACATTCCTCGTGGTAACAGAACCAGCCAATTGGCCGTAGTCAATGTTTTAAACCTTTGTTAACGCAAAGTGCGCCGAATTCATGTAACTATAATATTTTATTGTAGGTAAATGTCTAACAAGTTACAGGTTACAGTAGGAAAATATTCCTAGTGTACTTTAAATATAAAGCATTCTTGAAAAACCTTACATGAGATGTGGTGGAAACGAAAGTCCACTATTTGTTTTACAAAAATTGTAGAATAATGAGACATGAAGTTTGACGAGTCTACGATAAAGTATCTTGTTATTGCATGGCTCTAAATATATAGTTCTTGAATATAAACTTGTTATTTTGCAAACGCAAATCTCCCAAGTAAAATATTCAGAGAGTGAGATTTTATAAATTAAATTCGTGAATGAAATCATAACTGATTAACTGGTAATATAATATTATATTTTCTTGTTAAAAGTCAAAGCTAATATTTCATTTAAAAAAATCTAATATTCTTTTAGTACCACAAATGCGTCATTTAAACCTTTTTTAAACACCCCGTAACCAGAATATAAATGCAATTGCAAATAATAAAGTAGAGTCTCGAAATAAGAAAGTAATCACCTTTAGAAATTTAGGCTTGCAGAATTTCCATGCGCTCGGTATAGCGTTATATCGCCCGTGAATGCTCTCCCCAGGTTCTACATGTTTAATCTACTCGTCGTGCATAACAGATAGGTTAAAATGGCACTTCATAAAGAGTACGCCAAGGAATGGTTGTTTGCGGCATCAGTACAGCGAACTCAATGTCCAGCGATGTACCTAAGGTGCGGTGCAATTGTAATCTCCAGGGAGCAACAGCGAACCCAATGTCCTGCGATGTAGCTCGGATCTGATTACCCTTTTCCATGGGCACTGCAGTTTCTTTTATATGGTAAAAATGACATCACAATTACATGAAAGCTTTGGATTTGTGGTCTCACGATTGGAAAATGTATAATAAATGTCATTGTCTACATGCGTCGTAGTTTGCAGAGTCCGTCCTTTGCATGACTTAAGATAGAAAACGACAGGCGATTTCACCCTTTGAGAAGTAACAGGAGTACTTGACGCTTATCGTGTCCATTGTAAACAAATGCTGTGACTAGACTCGATTTTTAAGTAAATTCTTTCGTGCAAATGTAGCATTTAACGTTGCTTTAAAATAATGTAATTTTAAAGTGCATTCTGGTAACTTTACCGTGTTCAATATTAAATGACTAAATAAATGTAAAAATGAAATGAATTAACTGCAATAATTACTTGAATTTGGAAATAAATAAGAAAAAAGACTAAATTTATATATGGGGTATATACAGGGTGCTTCACTAGTAATGGTCATCGCTATGATGCTCCCTCTAGTAGCAAAACGCCCAACTATTTTACACGAAATTTAACAAATTGGTATTCGACATTAAATTTTAATAGGAGCAAATATTATGCAGACTTTTCACTTTTTTTCATATTATTTTATTTTATACTAAATCGTATTATATTTTATTTGAATATTTAAGTCCCTTTGTAGAATATGAAACAATTTATGGCGATTTGGGACGAATGACAGGTACGTTCGCGTTGAACAATCAAGGAGGAGAAAATTTTGGAATATAAAATATAATAAATAGGTCCTCTTCTTAAGTTTGCTAGTTTACATAATGTAATCAAGTTTGAATTATGTTGGCGCGTTTTTAAGAAGAGTGTAAAATAAGAATGATGATATTTTACGCACCATTTGACTTTGGTAACGCTCCCTTAAATCAGACAATAAATGCTAAAAGAATTGTCATAAAATGTTTATATGATATAAATATTTCACTGGACTATAATATGTACTTTTTGTAAAACAAGTGCCTTGTAAGTGCATAAAAGTCAATGTTGTCAAACACATAATGACAAAAGTATTATGTGTTGTAAAATTTTCGAGGGGTTTTCAGAAGTTTTCCGCTTTAATTGAGGTTACAGTCATTCGCTCCACAACGTTCTGTAAACACAGTCGCATTCGTATTTTATAACCTCGACTGAAAGCGGACCATGGATTTTGATATTTAAAAAGCAAAATTAGTTTCAGAGCGATTTTAGGCTTTTCATCGCAACTTTAATTATGTACGTTGTATTAACGGTATTTGACTGACACGCCCCGTTTTTAGACTACATTTATATAGATAAATACTACTTTGATAAAGAAATTGCTTCTCAGAAACTTAATCGAGGTGTTTTTAAGTGATTTTAATAATCGCATTCAGGATTGCTTTGGTAATAGACGCATTATTGGAACATAATTAATAACTACGCAGTTTTGTATTATTTCGACCTTCAGATTCAATGAGAAATTCTAAAATAGGAAGTAGGTCTTAGTAGAATACTTCTAGGAATCTTGGTCTAAATTCGCTGGTGTAAAAGCTTAGAAATGAAAAATTAGGTTAAGCTAAGAATGATAAGTAAAATTGTTAATCCATGATACAATTAGGGGCTCTTATCTTAAATAATTTCGTTATGACTACGGTCTAATGAATTAGATACTGGCGCTTAATTTAGCAATCGATGAAAGTCACTTATTAAATATAGTTTTATTTCTGTGCAGTTGGAGTTAAAGCAACTGATATTTATTCTATAATGATAATAATAATAATTTGCTTTGTCTGTTCAACAAGATACCCGAGGAAGTTGCATGATTTTTTTTATATCATAGATAGATAAACGACAGAAAAACATGCTTCCTCGTATTTTTTCTTTCTTTTTCTTTTTGTTAAAATGGAGGGTAAAAAAAATATCTATTTCGACTGAGAATTTAAAACCATTAAAACGCTCTATCCCTAACAAATGACGTCAATCATAACCGGTAGCGTCACGTTATTATTGTTAAAACGTTGAAACATCTAAAAAGAATGCTGTGGTTACAGCTCAATACGTTAGGGATGTTATGAAATCACTATCTGTCATATTAACCAATAATTAATAACAAGATTAAGAATAATAACGTAAATTAGTAAATTCAAGTCAAAGTAGTGACGTCAAAATGACGTCAAATCAATATCATGGACATAATTATCGAATATTTTTTGTTATCACTATTACTTGAATATGGTTTCAAGTCGTTGTTGTAAATTTATATATGTGATGATGTCATTCATCTAGTAGGTGAATATATTCAATTGTTTTAAAATATTTTTACGTTTAATTCATTTTAATGGCGTATATTTTCTAACGCGCGTTTTGTCATTTGAAAATTCTTTACATATTTCAAGAATTATAGTGAATTGAGTTATTTGTAGTGAATTAAAGTAAGTGTTAGTGATTTTTATTTGTTCTTACCTCTATTTAAGAAAAAAATATGCCACCAAATAGATACTGCAATGAAGCTGAAGTGGCACAAATTGTAACTCTATATGAAGAAGGATATAGACAAAAAGATATCGCACGACGTCTTAGGGGTGGTCAATCTACAGTATCGAATATTTTAAAAAGGTATCAAGAGACTGGAAATTCTGTTGGAAGACCCGGCCTATGGTTCAAAAGGTGCACAACGGCAATTAATGACCGTTTTTTGATCCTTAATTCTACCCGAAATCGCACACTGACATCCACACATCTCAAAAATGAGTTATTAAATGTAAGACAAGTGAATGTTAGTTCGAAAACGGTTAAACGAAGATAAGAGGGTAGGTTTAAAGCAAAGACGGCCTGCCAAAGTTCCACGTCTTTTCTCCAAAATTACAAAACTCATCCATTACAATTTGCCAGAGCATATATTCAGTGGAATATCGAGAACTACAAAAATGTTCTATTCACTGATGAGACTTGAATACAGTTATGGAAGCCAGATGGACGAAATCATGTCTATAGAAGAGTTGGGGAACGATACACTAGTTGCAATCTCGTACAAACTGTTAGTTTTGGAGGTGGCGGCATAATGCTTTGGGGAGGCATTAGTTGGAAAGGACGCACCGAACTCGTGGAAGTCGTTGGACGAATGACTAGTGACTGGTATATCGAAAACTTTCTCCAAGATCATGTTTTGCCATATGTGGGCCCAATTGGATACGATAGGTTCATATTTATGTAAGATAACGCTCGTCCCCACCCAGCTGGCACAGTGACTAATTAACTTGATGCAGTCCAGATTCAAAGATTAGATTGACCATCGTATAGTCCAGACTTGAATCCCATAGAACATATGTGAGATCAGCTAAAAGTCGTATACGACAAAGAAATCCTGTTCCAAATACCCTAGAAGAACTTCGAATTGCAGCACAATATGAATGGAATGCAATTCCTCAAGAATTCATTCAAAATCTAATTAGTAGTATGCCCTATTATTCTAATCAAAAGACTAATTTGCTTAACGTGGTAGCATTTAAGTTGAAACTAATAAGGTATTCTTAACTTTTATAACATTTTGTATTAATTTTTTTTTGCATTTTCTGCTAATGAAAACTTACTTAAAATGTGTGGAAATAAACTATTTCTTTCTTGTGTGATGCACTTCTTTCATTAAAATTTATAAATACAAAAGAATTGGAAAAATTTAAAATATTCGAAAATTTTGTCTTTGAGTGTATTATAAACTTTTATAGTACATATCATGGACAAATAATAAAATTAAGCATTTTAAAATTCATGCATCTTCCTCATTACCGGGCAAGGTTACAATGTACCTAGAAAACGTACTTAAATAGTATATTGTATAACGAACATAAGTATTGTTTGAAACATCAGGAACATAACGACTGGATAACTTTTCAATTTCTAGATCTTATGAAAAAACGTGACAAATTATATGACAGAATGAAAAAAATCGTTTAAATACTGAAGTAGCCATAATGGAGTAAAAATAGCCCAAAATAAGGCGATAGACGAAATTTTACATGGAGCAACTTTTCTTCTTCTTCTTTAGCCTGTTCTCGTCCATTCCTGGGCATAGGCCTCCTCCATACTCTTCCAACGGCATCTATCTTGAGCACTCAATATCCAATTTCTGCCGGCTTGCCTTTGGATATCGTCTCTCCATCTTGTGTGGGGGCGTCCGACACTTCGTCTAGTTTCTCTGGGTCGCTACTGCATTATCGCCTTCGTCCACTTTATATTATCTCTGGCAAGGTGCCCCGCCAAGCGCCATTTATTTCTAGCGATGCGTTCTATGACGTCAGACACTTGAGTTTTGTTTTTAATGATCTCGTTTCTAACTCGGTCCCTCAAGCTGATCCCCAGCATTGCACGTTCCGTTGATCGTTGGCAAACCCGAAGAAGATTTGCTCTGTTTATTGTAAGGGATACAGTCTCGAGGCCGTAGGTCATAACCGGTATTATACAAGCGTCAAAGACTTTACGCTTCAGGTTAATGGGGATGGCCGGTTTCCTGAGGATGTGACCAAGTTTTCCAAATGCTGCCCACGTCAGGCCAGCTCTGGTAATTTCTGCGTCTGGTTGTCTTTATCGAGCTTGATATTGTGCCCGTGGTACACGTATTCTTCAACCACTTCAAGTGTGTGGTTGTCGAGTGTGATTTGAATATTATCTGGGCTTATAATCTTGGTCTTCAGGAGGTTCATCCTCAGGCCCACGGCCTCCGAAGCTTCTTTCAGTTCTCGCAGCATAATTCCAAGTTCGTCAGCATCATTGCTTATAAGAAGGATGTCATCAGCAAAGCGTAGGTGACTCAAGAATTTTCCGTCGATGTTGTTACCTTTTCGCTCCCACGTCAGGTTTTTAAAAGCATCCTGCATAGCCAGGGTGAAGAGCTTCGGCGAGATAGTGTCGCCTTGTCTGACTCCTCTCTTGATGGGGATTCTCTCGGTGATTAAGTCTTCCTCGACTTTGACGTGGAGAGTGGCGTGTTCATAGATGTCTTTAATGAGGTTGGAGCATCTTGAGTCAATCCTTGCCGCGTCCATTGCAAGTAACACTGAAAAAAGCCTTCTGATAATCGACGAATACCAAGTGTAGTGGGACGTTATACTCAGTGCATTTTTCGATAAGAGTACTCACAACCTGGATGTGGTCGATCGTGCTGTACTCCTTTCTGAATCCAGCTTGCTCTATGGGTTGGTAGAACTAAGACGGTTGGCGATTATCTTTGTCAGGAGCTTATACAGTGCAGAAAGGAGACTGATCGGTCGGTAATTCTCAATGTTCGTCGAGTTGCCCTTCTTGAAGAGGATGGTGACCTCAGCATTCCTCCATGCATCGGAAATCCTTCCTTCTTCTAGGCATTTGTTCAGGAGAATGAGAAGTGCTCTATCCACGGAGCAACGCGACATAGAAAAATAAGTTTTGTTTTGGGGAACTAAGAATACCCTGAGTTTTCTGCTTCGAGTAGGTGGGGGAACCCCATTTCATTCGCGGAAAAAGGGGTAAATTGGTCATTTTTAAGGATGGTTTTCAGTTTTAATTTATTTTTGTACCCCTTTATTGTAGATGTTCAAGGAACCTTCAGTTCAAATTTCGTGAAAATCGGTTCACCGCCTACCACGATATATATGTTAGATTTGATAACCACTGTTTATATTTTTAAAAATTATTTTATCGATTAAAGTCACAATTATTATATTTATTATAGTTTATGCAATAATCACTTAGAATTACTTATTGAAATTAGAAGCGTATAGCTTATGACGTTTAAAACAGTAGAAGTTAACTTTACTAAAATACTTATGAATCTTGTATGCGGAACACTAAGTTCAACAAAATAATGCAGACTGAAGAGCGTACGCTGTAATTTTTCCACACAGATGGATTGGTAGACGCAGATCAGTAGAATGACCAACTAGATCGCCGGACCTAACTCTATTGGATTCTTTTTTTTTGGTAGTTTCGTCATTGCAATGTGCAATAGAATTTAACTCACTAGTAACTTTATTCATTCAGTACACAAAATTTTCACTTTTCGTTACATAGTTACAAATTTATATTACAAAAATTGCAAATAAATGATCACATAAAATTAAATATTGTTTAAATTGGCTTATTTTATAAGTGTTAACCATTAACATTGCAACTATTTAAATGTTAAGTAACATAAGTATTCATTTTGGGAACACGCTAAACTGAGGTGAGTTTGTTGTGTTTCAAATTACATTCGAAAAATATTCGAAATTGGAAAATAGAAAAGCGAATTGTGATCCTATTCTATATATATACAGAAGGTTTTATATGACAAAATAAAAATATAATATAATCAGTATTTTGGCTGCAGTTGAAAGTTATTTAAAAATATTGTAAAATATTTCTTTATTTTTAATTATAAAATTCTCTGTTCTAACTTTAAATGTTGGGACTCTAGTAATTTGCTGAAGATTGAGTGATATTTTATTATATAAGTTTAGCTAGAGAAAGGTGATGTGAACAGTCACAATTATTAAGATTGTTATACATTTAGCGTTATGTATTTGGTTTATTTTGAAAGGCCTCCGTTAATGAAAAGCATATGCATTTAGTTCTTTTGTGATTTAATGTAAGCTTATTGTTGTCAAGCCAACAGTTCACAGCGCTTAGGCCCATAGATGACCCAGTATATACATTTTCTCAACTATCTGCAGTGCATAGTAAAGCCGTGTCGTCTGCATATGAAATAATACTAGCATTTATATCTAAGCCGGTCAATTCGTTTATGTATATTAGGAACAGTATAAGTCCCAGCACAGTGCCCTGTGGAACTCCAGTTTTAATAATTGTCGGTGTACTAATAGTATTATTAATCTTCGTATACTGTCTTCTGTTTTCCAGGTAGCTAGTTAGAACCTTTGCTATTTGCTTCAGCTTTTCAAATCTAATCAGGCTTTTTATCTTCATCTAGTGCATTATTAATTGTGTTTATTAATTCATCAGCTAATTCTGCATTTTTATTTTTCCTAAAACCAAATTGATGTGTTGATAACAAATTAAATTTTTCTAAATAATTCAATATTCTATCTCGAAGGCATTTTTCGAAAATCTTAATTAAAATCCTTAATTCTTACTCTTAAGCTAAATTGGACATCAAGGATTATAGGTCGATGGTTACCAACTTCCATATGATTTCCAGCTTTATACACTGGAACTACCACAGTTTACTTAAACGCTGTAGGTACCTGGCCTGATGTGAATATTTTGTTTATTATATGCGCCAATGGAGGAACTATTTTTAAATGATTTAATTTTATGACTTTTTTTGTTGTTATTGCAGAAAGATGTGCTCTTTCAAGAGACAATTTTAGAAATAGGAGTTGCTATTTAAAAAAAATGCCAGTGACGTCATAACTTTTTTAAAAATGTTTGTAGAAATTTTTTCTGCATAAAAAGTTGAGAAATGCATTTAAAAATCTACGAAAATCGACGTGTAAGTGAATTTTTGTCACCTGCTTTTGCTTTTTAACGATTTTAAGCAATTTATTTCAACCATCATGTGCTCATTGTGTATATCCAAACAACTGTAAAGAATTCCTATGCAGTAAATACCAAAAGAGATCATTTGAACCTATTTTAGAAAAGTTACAGCACATAAAAACTAGGCATAACCGTTTTAATTCCCTCCTAAATTAAGCGAAAGCACATTTGCTTAACCCGTAAAATATTTAAAGGCACTAAAGTGGAAAACAAAAGTAGGCAATATATTTAATTTTATTCGAATCATATAGCGACTTTCGAGAGTTATAAACATGTTTTTGTCAAGCGCTTAATTAATTATAGTGGCGCGGTGATTAACGGGCTATTATTCGATTCGTTTTTATTGTTGCCGTCATTATTTTAAGTCGTTTCTCTATCGCTGTTGTGCGTAATTCTTTTGTGCTCGGGAACTTTTCCAATATAACCTAACAAGGTACCTACCATGAGCAACTTTCGTGTTATAAAAATAATTAAATAAATAAATTTCTGACGGAGAAATAGCGCGTTAACTCAAATTTATGTTATTTTGAAACCTGATGATTATCGTCAAAGTATGACTTTTATGGGCTAGAATTTTAACTACAGAAATTTTTAATTAGGTAATATGTTAATTGGGAAACATAATTCTTTCGGTGACAAATTAGAAAAAGCGTTATTTTTTTAAAATATTGCAAAACGGCATGCGTTCATAACAGATCTCTTTTCGCCGAACTACAACATCCGTCAGGAAAATTCTTGAGTTTCATGAAGGAATAATTGGAAAATTCGGAAATATGAAATTCATGGCAAAGTAGACAATATTTACTCAGTTGAGCCAGTTTATCCAAATTTTAACAGAAACAACTTTGACTACCCTACCCCTACTAGATGCACATACTGGGGAAGACACAAGCAATCTCTCCAGTTGTATCTAGAGTCCGGGAAATAGAGCCAACCATAACTGACTGCATTCGAGCTATGCTGCAAAACAGAATCATAACGACAACCTTTTAGTGGGAAACCGTCAGCTTTATGACTGCAAGAGGGTGCCCACAAAGTGGGGTTCTGTCCTCCCTTCTGTGGTCACTACTTCTAGATGACCAGCTGGCCCTTTGATCTCTGTAGGAAGCGGAGATTCAAGCATATGCAGACGACCTAGTCATTATGGTTAGAGGAAACTCTGAAGAGTTACTTCAAGAGGTACTAGATGCATTGCACATCTGGTGTGAGAGGGAACATATGTCTGCCAACCCCACAAAACTGTAATAACACCCTTCACCAGGAAAAGGAAGCTGGATAACTAAGAACTGCCTTTCCAACTAGGTAAAAACATTTCATTCTCGGAGGGGGTGAAATATGTAGGTATTACGCAAGATAGATCACATAACTGTAACTCCCACCTAGAAAAGGTAATCCACAAAGCAAGGCTGTCTCTGTGCACATGCCGTAGAATTTGTGAGAAATTTTAGGGCATGAATCCCCAGCAAATATACTGAGTGTACGTTACGATCATTAGACCAATTGTTTGGTGGTCGAAAGGGTTTCAACAGACGGCCAAAGCCAAAGTCTCTGGCTTACAGAGACAACCATGCTTGGCAATAACTGGGGCCATAAGCACCACCATTAGCTGTTCTAGAAATCCTCCTAGACTTACCACCCCTCCATATCTACCTGAAGAAAGAGGCTAGGTGGGCGACATACAGAATCCAACAATCAGCAATCAACATGCCACAGACTGGCATCATGGAAAGCAACGGATTGGCTGATGACCTAAATAGTCGCAGGATCCTAGGCATGCCTTCAGATATGATACCTACTAGGGCCAACCACGAGCTGCCTTTCAACATCCTATTTCCCGAAAGAAATGAGTAAGATCGGAATAAAACCGACCCACAGAAGACAGACAGCTTCTCGGTTTACATACGGTACCAAAACTCCTGAAGAAACAGGAGCTGGAGTTTATAGTCGCATCTCAAAGGTAAGACTAAACTCGAGCCTGGGTAACACTGCGACAATTTTTCAGACTGAAATATAAGCCATTGATTTGTGTGCACGGGGGCTGGAGTTAATGTACCCTAGACACAGATCAATAAAAATGTTCTTAGACAGCCAAGCAGCCCTTAAAGCGCTCGGATCCTATCGCTGCAATTCTAAAACAGTGTGGAACAACAAACTAACTCTGGTCTGGGTGCCTGGCCACTTTGGGCTGGATGGCAACGAAATTTCCACTGGCTAACCAGAAAAAGTGCGGCATCAAAATTTATAGAATCAGAACCAGTCCTTGGCATATCTTCAAGCACTGCTAAAACAAATATCCTAGACTGGGCCGAGAGTAAGACTCTCCACCACTGGCAGTAACTATCAAGATCAGCTCATTCGAAGAAATTCATCACATATCCTTTGAAATCAAGAGGTAAAAAACTGCTAGAGTTGAACAGGTTACACCTGGATTCTAATCGGCCTATACGCTGTTCACTGTAGATTGAATCACCACCTGCAAAGATTTGGACTGGTGGAAAACGCCGAATGCTGTGTGTGTCTAGAGGAATATGAAACGGCAAGGTATGTTCTGTGCATTTGTCCCGCTGCAGAAAGAACCCGGTTCTCATTATTTGGCAAAGGACAGTTTTTGGCTGAGGACCTGGACAATCTCTCACCAAACCACCAAAGGTTACCAGCTATATCGAAAAGTTGTACCTATTGGGTGAAATATAAATTAGGAGTGAGCCACAATAGATCGAATGGTCCCAGTGGAGGACCTGGCATAAACCCACTCACATTTCAACCTAGCCTAACCCTACTTTTACAAAAAAATTTAAATGCGAAGAAGCCTAGATTTTTAATTTCTCGATATGATTAAGGACAACCGGAGATATTAAAAAAAAATGAGAAAAAAGTAGTTAAAAAATGAATTATTAAAAAAAGATGTACCACAAGGACAGTATGGTACAAAATATTTTTTCACAACGTCTACTGATCAGAATTTATTCATTTCATTAATAAGATTTACCTTTCCAGACAATTCCATCTAAATTCTAGATTTGCTCTACTATTAATTGTATTTTATCATAAAAAAATGAATAAATTAACTGTAGTCTAATTTAATAACGTTGTCGTACTACTTTTTCAGCCACAAAATCATTTTTAGAAATTCCTCAGCCCCAGCCGGCTCGTGTTTTTCTCTCCTGACATAATTTAAAAACTGGGTATTAGAGCTTGTAAAAAATCACCGTACCTTCATATTTCCTCGTCGCTTTATCTACCTATACATAGTTTATAGCACTCGTCATCTGAATAGGCATTATAAATCGAGCCGGGACCGAACGAACAGCGAAGAACGAATTGAAAAGAGCCCCATATTTGTAGATTATCGTAGATTAATACACCCCAGACAGGCTATCGTTGTTAGATTTTAAAGCGAGTCGTTCATCTTCAAAAGCTTGTACCTTCCTTGACGTTTTACTGTTACCCGTGGAGTCCTTTCCATCGCTTCCACTCCTATGTCCTATAAATTATATCTGGGCAAAGGCAGTAAAGTATCTTTAAAATCACATGGCTACTGAAATTTTTTAGTGTTAATGCGAGCGTAACCAACAACATATGTCGCATGATTTTAATTTATCACTGGATTGGACCTATAAGAAATGTAATATATATAGTGACGTGAAGTATAAAAGGTGTATAAATTTACATGTGTGGCATACGCATTACATTTTACATAAATGGAACAAACTGGTAGAAGGGTAATATTTGAACATAAGTACTTTTATTTCATTCGATAATACGCGGATAAAGACCAAAACTTTTCGGAATCAAATTGATTTTTGTAATTTTTTTGAATAGATCTTGCAAACATTTAATTATAAAAACTCTGTTAGGTAAAAAATCTGTCTGAAGAAAATGTGGACTTGTATAATGTATTTGCGTCATAGGAGAGATACGTTTGCTATTATATAATATAATAATAATAATATTTATTTACCAAAAATACAATAGTATAACATACTTACAAATAAAATAGCAGGTAAATAAATTAGGTAACCCACAGAAAGTATAACCTTGAGGCATGGGCTTAGTAATTCACATACTTACATAATATCTAAAAGTAAAGAAAAAGAAAAATTCATAAAAATTGGTAATTAACTAAAACAATTTTATATACAAAAACACATAGATTTTGAAATTAGGGACTTTTTCTATCATTAATTTCTATCATTAATTTCAAAAATAATATTTTATAACAAGTTTATTGATTTTATCAAACAATTTAGTTAATCAATTGCCAACTTGAAATGAGGATGCGTTAAATTTTATTAGATATGTTATGTTATGCAGTTATATCTTCGTTTATTTCCTGTTTATTAGAAAATACAATACAGTCGCCACCAGAAGGATTTTTATTTGGGACTTAAGTTCTATCAAGTTAGCACTACCACTTTAAAATTTTGAAATCGTTTTGGTCCCATTAAATGTAGCTTTTCTGTTGCGAATTTGTTGGGGTGAGAAAACATTTGCAGCTCTTTATTAATAAAAATAACCCATGGTAATGCTACCTTCACAGTGAAGCTAGCATTACCACTCACATAAATCGCTTTAAAAAAAATCAATAAATGTTTTTACTAATAACTTCTGATAATACGAACTTGATAATCAAGATAGCATTAAAACTTCTGACAAATCGCTTTCAATAATAATAAATAAAGAGCGATTTAAAAAATTGTGTAAATATTTTTTAAAGAAGGACAAATAAAAAATAGATAGCTTTAAAAAAATGAGCAATCGCGATTGAACGATTTCGGGTGCATCGTATACAAAATGAAACACAAAATTTGCAGAAAGGAAGAAAATTTGTAGATAGCATGTTTCAAAATATTTTACGAACAAAACGTGGACTTCTGTGATTTATATTGAAAAGTAGTAGCAGTTTACTCATAAAAACAGACGTTCCATTTTATTGCATAAACATTTTACTGAAAAATGTTTTCTGAATAACGAAAAAGCATAAATCGCGTTGTTGGGTGTGTGCATTTGTTATGTAGAAATTATTTTAGAGAAAACTTTATTTGTAACAAATTATTTCTCGATGCAATAAATTCGTAGCAACATGCAACACAGTCTCGAAATGAAAAACACATGAAAAATATGCATTTTTAATAATTGTTGCACGTGGTAATGCCAGGTTGCGCTAGAAATTCAAAATTTCATCGAATTTTGCGAAAATTAGGTGTCGGTGCAACAAATTCGTACATGCAAAAAATTTTTTCATGTTTTTCACTTCGACGATTTGTAACATGTGGTGTACGAATTTTTTTCGCAGAGTAATAATTTGTTACGAAACAAGGTTTGGTAAAAATTGATAATACGCTGCATTTCCAGAGCAACCTGGCATTACCACCTGTAAAAATCGTTGTACGTGCATTTTTTCATATGTTTTTCATTTCAACAATTTGTAGCATGTGGCGTACGAATTTGTTGAGCTGAGTAATAATTTGTTACGAAACAAGTTTTCGCAAAAATTGACAATATGCTGCATTGTCAGCGCAACCTGACACTACCATCGCCAAAAATCGTTGCAAATGCATTTTTCATATGTTTTTCACTTCGACGATTTGTAGCGTGTGGTGTACGAATTTGTTGCACCGAGTCATAATTTGTTGCGAAATAAGTTTTCGCAAAAATCGCTAAAACATCGAATTTTCAGCTCAAAATGGCACTATCACCACGAAAAACCGTTGCAAATGCATTTCCTCATTTATTTTTCACTTACAGAATTTGTTACGTGTCGTGTATGCATTTGCTGTGCCGAGATCTAATTTGTTACGAAACAAGTTTTTTCATGTGTTTTTCATTTCGACAATTTGTAGCGTGTGGTGTATGAATTTGTTGCGTCGAGTCATAACTTGTCGCGAAGCAAGTTTTCACTTATAACATCACAAGAACTTAAATTATTTCAAGGAATAATTTAAGCTTGCGTGGTATTCGGTTCACACCACTTAACACCATAATTTGGAAAAAAATTATTAATCCAACCTGACATTTTAAATTAATTTCACTGCTTGTCAAGTTGGCCAGGGTATTGTTGTTTTTGACATATGTTGATTTGTCATTTTTGTTTAACCGGTTCTGTCACAAAGCTTAATAATTACTAGTTTAAAAGGTCTGTACGTTGAGTTTAATAAGTGTATAGCGAAATGTCGCGATTTGGTAAAGAAAATCAACAAGTAATTAGACAAGAAATTCAAAATATAACACCAGATAACACCCGAAAATCAAAATCAAGTGTACTCCAGATGGACTGCAGCGTAAATTTTTTCACATAGTTTCACATGAGCTGGCATGGAGAGGAGGGGAATGATATTCTGCGTGTATCCAATACTTCAAAGAAGAAACTGATAATTTCGGAAACCCAAAAGGTCGGATAGAATATAATCCAATATTCTCCAAAACCACACAAGGTGGTTCTAAAAAACTGTCGGATAGTAAAT
The DNA here is from genome assembly GCA_963675555.1 of Leptura quadrifasciata. NCBI lineage: Eukaryota > Metazoa > Arthropoda > Insecta > Coleoptera > Cerambycidae > Leptura > Leptura quadrifasciata. Next base: position 29,951,827 of record OY776674.1, read on the forward strand.
GGTTGATTACAAATTTCGACAATCCACAAATGTGTCCGGTTCGTTTGTTTAAGAAGTTGATGGAAAAAAGGGGAAATCTTATTCAGACCGACAGATTATTCTTAACACCAAACCCATACTGGAGTCAACCCAATTCGAAAGGATGGTACAAGAATAGCCCAGTTGGTAAGAACATTGTATCTTCATGATTTAAATCAGCAGCCTCTGATATAGGAATTGACACTAAAAAAGTAAAAATAACTAATCATTCTGCAAAAGCAACAGCTGTTTCGAAATTGGCTAAGGAAGGAGTTGGTGAACAACAGCTCATTAAAATTACTGGACACAGTAATAGTCAGTCAATCAAATCATACTTACAATTGGACGTTGAACATCATCATCAGATGATTGAATCCATGAGGAGAATTTCATCAAGTACTAGCAAATTTAATCATGATCAGAGCACAATGCAAAATAAAACAGAAAGTACCCAGATTCAACCCACCAATTCAAGCCAGCCCACAAACATTTATAATAATTGTGTTTTTAATATTAATAAAACCTATAATAATTAAATTTATTTCGTTATTTTGTTTATTAGTCGATATCATTAGAGATTTGCCAATGAAGATATTAGTTCAACATGAAATAAATTCTAAAAAAATCATATAGGTATATCCACTATATTTCGTTAAATAAAAAAAAATTACCAACTTTAGTTACACCAAATGCTAAAACTCAGATGGGTATTAGTTCAGTCTATCGCCCTTTCATAATTTTAGGTTACTAAAGATGGTAGAAATGTATTTTTTGTTAAAGTAATCCATAACGCTTCTAATTTAAAAGATATAATATTAACATGGTTTGTTGCAGTAGGTGGCCGTGATATAGGCGGCCATGCTTTTAACAGATGAGGTTTATATTGGTAAATTACATTAAGTTACTGTATAGTAAACCAGCAAACAAAGATATTTTTATGTAAAACATTCCTTGTAAGTATTTGCGTTAAACAATTTGAGAAAAATGGAATGCTTTTATGTAAATACTGCAAAGAGTTGAGTCATCCAAGATTAATATATTTAACGAATTTAATGGAAGATTGCGACCAGGAAGCGTTAGAGTCGAAAGGTTTGTTTACGAAAATCCAAGAAAGTCTGCTGCAGATGTCAAGTAAATATGGCCTTTTGCGTAAAAGATATTTGAACAAAATTGTTTCAAAATATTACATATATGTCTTAAAACACAGACATCTAATTAATTCGTCACCTTTCTATTCACCATTAAGAAGAGAGGATGGGTTAGAATTCAAGCAACATTTAAATCTTACTATGTTGTACATCCTACGTTTTTTGAATTATAAATTGTTAATGCAAAATAATTTAACAAATTTGTGTTTTCTGTTTAATGAAACATTATAGCGAATAATAAATAATAATGTTAATTCAGAAATTTGGCATTATTCACAGGTACATCTACATTATTTAATGGTTGTAGATCATATGTTTACCTTTTCAACTGTCAAAAAATTTTCCGGAAATTTTTTAGTTGCCATGGTAACTAGTCAAAATTAAGGTATCTTATTGGTTAAAAAGTAGAGGTGTGAAATTTTCGCAAAAATCGCTAAAGCGTTGAATTTTCAGCTCAACCTAGTACTATCACCACGAAAAACCGTTGCAAATGCATCTTTTCATGTGTTCTTCACTTAGAAAATTTATTACGTGTAGTGTTCGAATTTGTTGCGCCGAGATCCAATTTGTTGTGAAACAAATTTTCGCAAAAATTGATGAAACAATTAATTTCCAGGGCAACACAGCCTATTGAAAAACCGTTGTAAATGAATTTTTTCATGAGTTTTTCACCTCGAGACTTTGTTGCGTATCACGCACGAATTTGTTGCATCGAGAAATAATTTGCTGCAAGTTTTCTCTAAAATAATTTCTACATAATAAACTATTTTCGAGAAATCCTTCACTTATTAAGACAACATTGGAATTCTTGCGTTTGTTCATTTTCGTTCCTTAAAATTGACTTTTTGATAAAATGCTTATGCATTAAAATGGAACGCCTGTTTTTATAAGTAAATTGCTACTACTTTTCAATATAAATTATAGTAGTCCACTTTTTGTTCCCAAAATCTTTTGAAACTTATTTGCAAATTTCCTTCCTTACTGCTGTTACAAATTTTGCGTTTCATTTTTGTAAACGATTGCTTACCTTTTTAAAGCGATACATTTTTTTCGATCTTTCTTTAAAAAATATTTAAACAATTTTTTGATCCTTCCTTATTTAATAATTATTAATAAAAGCGATTTTCATGAGTTTTACTGCCAACTTGATTATCAAATTCATATCACCAGAAGTTATTAGAAAAAAATATTCTTTAGTAATCGTACGCAACAAATTCACAACAAATAACTTTTATAAGAAGAAAATGTTTGCTTACTTTTTAAAAGCGATTTATATGACTGGTAATGCTATCTTCACTGTGAAGTTAGCATTACGATAGGTTATTTTTTTATTATATAAAGAGCTACAAATGTTTTCTCACAGCAAAAAATTTGCAACAAAAAAGCTGCAATTAATGGGACGAAAACGATTTCTGAATTCGAAAGTTGTCGTGCTAACTTCATAGAGCTAATAGAACAGGCATTTAAATCAATCTATATTAAGGTGTTAAATATATTGTGGTTTTTAAATATAAATTTTTTAATTTCAGTCTTATATTTTTTTAAATTTCTTATTTCTTTTTATATTTAAAGGAAGGCCGTTAAACAATTTATAGTAATGGAAGGATCCAAATCTTTGTAGATAGGCTTTATTAAATTTAGGAACAATAATGTTTTTATTTTATTTAAACCTCGTTAAATTAATTAAGGGACTGATTAAATTTCTCGTCGGTCTTAAAAGTGCACAACAAACAGTGGTATGAATATTGATTTCTTACTGTGAGTAGGCCTGCGTCTTTATAAAGTTGCTCAGAAGAGAATAGAAAATTTTTTTGAGCAATATTTTAATTATTGAATTTTGTACAACTTGCTGGATATGTAGTCCGTTATTATATAATCCACCCTAGACTATAATAATCGACTCCACTAGCAAGTTATATACTATTAATAAGTTCTATTTGGTTAAAATATCGCTTAGTTTATAGAATTTATGCATTATTTGTTTAATTCTCTTTGCTACATAGCAAGCATGGTCCCTCCATTTTACGTATTGATCCATAATAATACCCAGATATTTGATACTTTCAACTTTTTTAATAATGGGGCATTGACCATCTTGTATCTTTGAGCAAATTTCACTGTGCAGCGTTATATTTTGTTTCAGAGGTTGATCATCAGTTTTAATTATTATAGAAGCTATCATTTCGTCTTGTCTACGTTTAAACTTAATAAATCTGAATTTAATCAATTACCAATCAATTTTAGGTTATTTTCGGATTGTTCATATAAGCTGTCCCATGACTCACCGGTAAATACAATCGCCGTGTCATCTGCATATGAGATTATATTTGCTTTCAAATTAGGTATAGAGGCTATTTCATTTAAGTATATAAACCAAGAACAAGATTGGCTCAAGTATGGTATCTTGGAGTACACCCATGAATTGTTTAACAATTACTAAAGGCATTGTCTACTTTTGTTCTTTATTTTCTGTCTGAAAGATTTTAAATAAATTTAGAACCGGAGCACGTACACCTACATTATCTAATTTCTTTATCAACAGTGAGAGGGATACCGTGTCAAATGTCTTAGCTAGGTTCAAAAAGGCACTAAAACATTTTTTATTTTCATCTAGGTTATTCACCACGTTTTTTACCAGGTCTAAAATAGCGTCTTCTGTGCTAATACCATTTTGGAAACCATACTGCTTATTTGATATCACCCCACCCCGTATTTTGTTAATTTGCCAATCTATTCTTTAAACATAATTCAAAAATATTTGAAAAGTTATTAATTAAAGGAATGATCTATAATTGGTCAAATTATTTTATCTCCGGATTTGTAAATTGGGATAAGTATAGATTCCCATTCTTTGGGAATAGTTTCAGTTTGAAAAATTAAATTGATATGTGATAACTGTTCATGTAGAGTTCCTATTAAACTACTTTATCTTCCATCAGGGCCTATTGTGTGTTTATTTTTTAGTTTCGATATTACTAGTATAATTTCATTTCTAGTTATTGGTTTCCGCTTGATATACTGTTGTTCCATGTTTGACCTACTAATATATTCTGAAATAAGTATGGTATTGTGCCAAATTTCAAGGCTATAGGTACACGGGTAGTGGGAGAAAATTGAGGAGAAAATCTATTATAGGATATGACCCCAACAGGTAGAGAAAGTGACTTTGAGCAATAGGGGCACTCTAAAACTGTTTAAATTTTATCAAAATTTACATAAAGTGAATTTACTGAAAACAGTTTAATGTGATCTTACGGCTTTAGAGCGTATAGTGAATGAGAGGTTCGGTTTCGTGAGACACCTGTACATTTTCATTTAGTTTCACCGATGTCACAATTAAAATTGATGTGTGGTTAACCGCACAATGAAAGACCGGTCCCACTGTTGTCACATATTTTGCAAATATCGAATTTATAAACGAATTATTTATTAATCACGGCCACGGCATCGCAACAATAGAACCACCGGCAATTAATATTTTATACGGTATCTACTTTGCGCCGTGATACCCACCCGGGCATTTTAATTATGGATGGGTATAATATTACAATGTGCTGTTAAAGTATAAAGTAGAACTTGGATAATTGGCTCCGCAGTTTAGTTCCACTTTTAGTGGGTATTCTGCGAAATAAAAACTTGAAATTACCCTTCGAAGTTCACTCAAGTACTATAATTGCATCTGCAATAAATACCTGAAGTACATGAGCGAAATTTAAATATTGCTATCGTGAAGCTTGCCTCGGCCAAAGAAACAACAAAAATTTATAAACTGCAGCAGTCTGGGCCATAAAATTTGATCGTAAAGTGGGGAAAACTCCGGAAAAGTGCTGACTATTTCATACAAACGAATACAATTTGATTCGGATAGCTTCGCTCTGTACCTGAGGGTCGCTTTTGTGATGTAAATCTGGCGGAACGGGTCGTTTTGGACAGCGGTAGTAAATTGAAAAAAATCCAGTAACGCGAATTATTTGTGATTGGACAATTTTTCATTAGAGATTGTTTTCGACTATTTGCTAATATTTACCGCTGCAAAACTGCATTTATTTTACCATTAAAGTGAATATCGTTCGAAAAATTAAGGATAAGCAATGTAGAACAGAGCGATAAAAACTTGGAGGATGGGTAAACAAAAATTTGGTAAGAAATGCTCAAACAAAAAATTTTGAAAAGAGTAGAAATATAATAAATTGAAGCTGTATCAGAAAATTATTCTGTTATATAATAAATTTAAACAATGTAATAATTATGTAAAATTTAAAAAATAGCCTTAGTCTGCATGTCTTTAACGAAAAAAAATTAAATTGTTTAATATCTAAAAGGTTTTACACAATATTGTAAATAGTAGAGAAACCAAATATACTTAATACTTTTTAAAGAAAAAAAAAACAGTTACTGAAAGATCTATTTTTTGGTCCCAAGTTTCTTAATTTAATCCCAGTACACCTCGAACAATTTCGTAAGTTAGAGGAATTTAAAAAAGAAATTAGAGATTATATAATGGACCACCAAAATAAATTTTACGAGGTAATAACTTAACTACCACCATTGCCTGAACATGCAAATGCCTCTTGGATTGTTGAAATAAAAAATGTTTGAGCTGAGACTGGAGCTTTAGAGCTTGATAGAGACTCTTGAGAACTTTCGTGCATTTAATTCTATTTTTTGAGAGGTTCGGGCTGCTCCTAAGATGTCGGACAGGGTCCAATGCTACATCCTGTATAAATTCCAGTGGTTGGTTTCACTTGTATTTTAAAGGTTTATTTAACACTTTGACTTTAAAATGTATTATTTAATGTCTGTGAAAGGCTCTAAAGTTTCACCCTGTATATCACTCTTTAAAATAACACACTTTGTTTTAAAATGAAATTAATATATTTATTTAGATTAATTGAAAGAGTTCGTAAAACTTCTAAACTTAAAATTAATTTTAAAAAACAGTTATAAAACAGGTAACTGTTTGACAATGGAAATTCAGACTTGAGGAAATTTTTTTTAAATTGTAAATGATTTAAACCTTCTGAAAAATTCACTTTGTTTTAATTTGCGCGATGGCATTAGGTTTGGTTTAACTTAGGTTTGTTTATTTTATGGGGTGTGGTGGCCGAAGGTTAAATTAACTATTTTACTTGGGGTAGCTAAGGAAGAGGTCACGACGGCGTAGTTACAGGGAATTTATTGTTGAGTTATAAAGCGGATAAGCTGAACTAGACAGACGGCACTAAATTTTAGAAATCGAAAATTACTAGTATATTCACTTTTATTTCACTACTAAAAGGGCGAGCCTAGGTGCATCTTTACTATCTACATACTTCGATATGCGATGTAAAGCAACGTCAGGTGCGGTTAGTAGTTGGATGGGTGACCGTTCCAACTGTTATAGTACGTTCCCCATATTACCAAGATGGCCGATGAAAAAATTACTAAAATTTTCCAAATAATTCAATCGTCAGGGTCAACTTGTCAAAACCCATAAAAAAGTCATTAGACCCTCACAATACTCAAAAATCACAATACTTAACAAATAATTCTGAGAAAATTCACGCAACATCGATAATTCCCAAATAATCCGAATATATCAATAAAATCATTGAAACATCAAAACTCATTGAATTAGAGAAAAAACTCTACAAAAGACCGCCCTAAAGGATACAGCCCCCTTCAATAACTCGAATCACTTCTAAGTTACTCCCCAAACATCAATTCAAATCAATTTATTTCACTTCCTAAATTTTTCTACAAGCCCATTTCTCTTCAATTTAACTTTAAACCCAACTTTCCGTCAATATATCTTTCATTCACCCTTTCCAGCCAAACATTCGTCCCAAAATAAGTCCAGTTCCCCCATCACATGCTAGCAACTCGCAGCTATCTTCATGCTATTACCCTAAAATTGACTTTTGCTCCGTTCATCACCGCGATACATTACCCTCAATATGGCATAATATAACATCAAATATGGATTAAAGTAAAAATTGGAATGACTCCGTAAAGTCGTCCCGAAGGTCCTGTACTTAAGAGTTGAATATGATATGAAATTGTGCCGATACGTCCATGGTGAATGAGAGAGAGTAAGTTTTGATGATAAAAGGGAACCGGTTGGAAATAAGTATTGATATTAATCTGTAGTACCGGTATTTTATTGAAGGATATGAAAGAATACTGATTGAATTTGGATATTAAAGATACGAAATGAATTGCGAGTCGAATTTGAAGGGAAGTTTGTTTAATAGAAAATTAACGGAACTGAATAGATAGAACTCAATCGAGGTGTGGAAAGCAGTTTTGATGTTAATAAAGTTCATTTGGACTCGGTATTTTTCAGGGCGAATTTTGTAAGGTCAGGGCCGTAAAATTAGTAATTTGGATATTTTATGATGTTTGCTGACGGATTGAGGTTAGTTATGAATTACTGATGAATCATTAATTTTTTCAGAATTTGGTTTTGAAAATTGTAGTTTTTTTAATTAAATTAGGCGTTATATTACTTTTTTATCGTTTTTTAAATTGATATGAAAGATTGAATTATTCTGCAAATTTTAAGATTTTTGAAATTTTTCTATACGTCATATGTGAAACGTACCATAACATGCCATGGTAAAAAAACGATCTATGTGTCCCTTGTCTGCCGATTCCTGTATGCATAGTTCGCATCATACATACTCTGTCTATTATTTCTTAATTAAAATGTTATAATCTGTGAACCTGTCAAAGCTGCATTGCTTATGTGCTTTACAAAATGCTCAGAGCGAGTACACAGTAAAACAGGCAACTCTGGGGATTTTGCTTTACTCTTTACTACTACTTTGTGTGCACTTTATTTCATACATGTACTTTATATCAATATACTATATATCAATTTAGTATAATAATAATTCATATAATATTCAATATTCAATATTAAGATATAGTCGTTTACAATTTTACCGTGTAGAAAAAAACGCAATAATAACTTTAATACCTCATTAAAATCTCGTTACTTTCTGTACAATTTCGTTCGCAAATCGAATCACCTTTACAGGTTTTTCGTCGTACGTCGGCTTGTTTGATGGCACCATACCGAATGGTTCACCGGCGCTAATAATAAGTTCGCAAAATTTTTGTTGTATTTTTTATCTGCACCGTAATTCTGGAGGTTACTTTACCTCATAATCGTTACTATGTACGCAGTATGCTCTACAATGTACGTTTTTTAATAAATAGCTTATTGGTCAGGCGCGGATTCAGACCAAAATTAAGGGGAGGGAGCATACAAAATATTAAAAGAAACATACAAATAAAATACGCCTAAAAATATGACAAAAAAATCTTATTAAAACAATTATTTTTATTATTGCTTCAGAAAATAAAATCCAATATAATTCCTAGTTAATACGAGGGTTTCGTGTATCGCAACGTAAATAAACAATTTTTTAGGATACTCGATTAGCCATTTAAAACCGTATGCGCGACGCAGAGTGCCGGAAAAATTGGTCGTTTTAGTTGATTTTTTAATTTTTTGTGAGCAAGTATGGGCAGGCCCCCATGACCCTTTCCTGGGTCCGCGCCTGTTATTCGTCACATAAAGTGATTATTATTATTATTATTTTAAAATTCCATGTGAAGACTGGAGGTTCTCTATCAATATAAATGAAATGGTAGTTGGCAAGACAAAATTATCGAAAAAAGCACAAATAAATTTCTAATTATTCAATTTGTTCTCGCTGCCTGTTCTGTAACTCGTGCCTTAAAATAATATCGAAATAAATGTCAAAGCCTAAGATTAAAGTCCTTTGTCTCTGGACAACAAAGTTCTTGGAAAAAACCATTTTGCACGGCATAGAGAGCTAAGTAGAGGCAATTGTACTCACGACCATATAAACGACAGCTACTTACAGCGCCCATAAATTTTCGCATAGTTTCAAATAAAGCTGTTAACTATCCTGAAACTATAATGGCCAACAAATTTCCCTTGACCATTTGTCTTTTTTATTCAAATGTCATGTCGTTAATTATCATAAATTGTGTGAAACATATATCTGACAAAGCTACCTACTACTTGGTTACCCTTAAACATAATGAAGTCGTTACACATTAATCATTTTGAGGGATAATATAGTTTAAAATACATTTATGTAGGTATTTAGTTCTAATAATAGGTTTAATAGTCATGTTGAATTCCTCTTTTTTGCGTAGTGAAAGAATCACTCAATAATCATTTTCTGGGACTAACGGTGTGATTCTTCTTTTTATGATTGTTTGATTAAAGAAAATAATCTACCCCTGTGAAGACTTAATAACGAACATAGTATATCCAGAAAAATTAATATTATAATAGTTGCTCACAATGAGGAATGAGGAAGATTCATGAATGTTAAAAATGCTTAAATTTATTATAATTGTTATGTACTATATAATAAAGAAAACAATAATATGTCAAATTTTACAGGAAACAAAATTTTTATTTATTAAAAAATCAATGTATTTTAGTTTGTGTGATTTATATATATATATTATATTCTCACCTGTATATTCTCACCAACAGTTACTCTCCGGGCACATAGCCCGGAGAGTAGCTGTTGGTTGCAGTCTGATTACGTTCCTGATAGTAAAATAAGGATTTTATAGAGGAGTTTGCGACTAAAAATATTATGTTTAATATTCCGCCCTCTAAAAGCACCTTTGAACTATGCTAAGACCAGTCAGGCTATTTATTTTTCGATTGCAACAGACACTGGACCGCTAGATGCCGCCTGCTGACTATTTTACATGTCGCTATTGTAAAAATACTGGGATGTACCAAATAGTCAAAGGATCCTCGTGCCGGTCGTCGCATGCCTACCTTACACTGACGAGAGCCAACAGCTCGAAACTGCAGTCTGCAAGTGGTGTGTGACGACTGGCAAGAGAGCTCCTTTAAGTAGGATCAGTCTTTCGGCTGGTGTTTGTTGCAATCGAAGCATTAGCGTTTTGATGGTAATATGCAATTATTACACTTAACGCGCCAGACTTGTAACCCTTTAATTCAGCGCTCGGCGGGGCACATAGCCCGGAGAGTAGCTGTTGGTTGCAGTCTGTTTACGTTCCTTACGTTTGCGACTAAAAATATTATATTTAATATTCCGCCCTCTAAAAGCTTTTGTGTAGAAATTATAGATTCCCTTTATCGAGTCTATTAATCGGTTTTGTAACTTGCTAGTAAAGAACTCTAACTAGAAAAGAAGCTTGTGCGCTTAAGTCGCCCATCAACAGATGGCAACACCCGTACAATTTTGCAGCTTTCAATTTAGTAAAACTATATTTTTCAAGTTTGTATATTGATACTATATTGTAGAACGTAATATAAAAAAGTTTACCTTATTAGTTAAAATCACCAAGGGATCATTTTCCTACCGATTTTGATCTGATTTACACTTAAAAACGTTCACTGTGGGATCCTCAGTAATTTATATTACAATCATACCCATATTCTGTGTATTTAACACAATCAGGTAAGTTTTATTTATTAGTAATTAAAATTTCAATAATTTTCACTTTTGTTCTTATTGCAGTTTCAATTTTTTTTAAATTCATTTTTTAAATTTAATAAGTAATTAAAATACTCCATGTTACCACATGATAATACAATATTCTATTTCATTTCTGGCAATTTATAGTTTGCAAATCAGAATTAATAAATTCACTAATTGAGTAATTGATTGATCGATTAATTAATTAATTAATTTGTCTATAAATATTACACATCAAATTGCCAAATCATTTCGATTGAGTGCTCTACCAGATAATGGGGTCCCGAACTGCAGTACCAGAGCTTTCCATTTTCAGCTATACCGACAAAAGTTGGTATTATCAATGATTTTTATATTGTCATGAAAGACAATATTTTGCAAATTGTATTTTAAGCAATTCAATTTATAACATTATCTTATTAAAGAAAATATATAAAATATATATTTTTTCGCTTTATTAAAATTTGAAAAATCCTGAATTTTACATTTATATAAGTGTTTTTTGATGTTTTATCGATTCCCATTAAACAAAAAAAATCACACTACTTCCTCATTACTTACAAATGTATGTATGTTGTATATTCGGCAGACCACAAAAAGCAGCATCAAATCATCGAGATCAAAGCATTTCTCACATACAGCCTAGTTTACTATTAATATCAAAATTGTTTAAGACTCCGTCAGTATTTATGGGAAAAACGCCTTTTAAGTTGAGCAATTCATATGTAAAATATGGCTGATACTATCCACATATCGTACGTATATCAACAGATATTTATATGCCGCACTGCGCTATTTGTAACTCGCAGACCTTATGAGAGCGCGAGAAAAAAGTTAAAATATGAACCGAACCGTCTTCGTGGAGACTACAATAATAACAAATATTAAAGAAAATCTCTTTGAACATATGCTACACATACCATAACGTAACACGAAAAAGCTCTGTGGCTCGCAGTCCTTGTTTTGTGTGTGACTAGATTTTATTTTTTGCTGTTCTCCTGCATTAATGCCCCTTGTGCTTCTTTCTGCATTGTGTGTTCACAGGCAGTAGGCAGGGATACAGAGAAATAATGACGCGGGCAAACAATTTCTTTTTCGTACCACTAACAGTAACCGATTCCATGTTTCAGTTACTGAACGTTCAGAGGGTTTGAATTGAATTATTACACACGAAAGAAACTTAAATTTCGAGGCGAAGACGATTTCACATGATATATTTTTAATGGGTAACAGGTTGATGTGATTACGATGTATATAAAGTTAGCAAACCACTTTTGGTAAGGTGCAAACAAATATTGGACAAGCTATAACTGTTGTTGGTATTCTGTATCTTGAATTATTTTCGAGAAAACTACACATAATTAACAATCTAAAGGACTAGGCACAAATGTCAGGGGGTTTCTAAACATCGATATAATTTGCTGAAATTTTAGCATGTTACACCTAAAGTATATTAATAATTGTTTTCTACGTAAAGATGATAACGATTCCTTTACTTGATATATACTGTAATAGAAACTCCCTATTTCTCCTTATGTAATAAGCGATTTCAATATAATTTGTTTAGGGTTTATATGGTCTATACTTCTCAGACTTCAGAAATTGAGGAGTTAATCACTCCTTCGAAAGATGGTCAGCATACTTCACATTACATTAATACTTCCTCGGACTACAATATACTCCATCATACTGCGTAGTATTTCATGCATACTTCACAATACTTCACCGTACTACACTGGTACTTCATATAGTAGATGCTACTTCACGATACTTCAACGTACTACAATTATATTTCATATATTACATCGATACTTCACGATACTTTATACATACTTCACGATACTTCTACATTTTTATACAAAAAAAGTGCCTATTATAGATCATGCATTATATTAGATAAGTAATTTTAAAAGATATATTTTATGCTATTACATTCATTATTATTTTAACTTACATACATATAATTATTTTAAAAACAGATTTAACTGCATTTTAATTCTATGTAAAAAATGATTAATAATAATTATATCACTCTTAATTCTTCTCGTTGTGGTGTTTTATATTAAATTATATTTTTGCTTGAAAGACCACCCTTTCCAGGGAATTAAAGTCTGCGTACTAATTTTCTACTAATATTTTCATGTACTAATTTAGTACATGATACTACAGTGGCATTATATAATACTATATTATAATACTACATGATATACTTCATAATACTACATCGTACTTCATCATACTACATCGTACTTCATCATACTACATCGTGTAGTATCGACTACTTTGATACTGCATAATACTACATGAATACTAATCAATATTTCACACAAGGGTGATCAATATACTTCACGAGTGATTACCCCCTCGGCAGAAATAATGATGCTGATATTTTAATTCATGATATGATCAGGACCAGGAAAATTAAGGCGACGGGTTCGAGAGAGTGATATTTTTGTTATCGATCGAGGTTACAGGGATACACTTGGGTTTCTCAAAAATTTAAATCTTGATCACGAGATGCCATAATTTTTAACCAAAGACAATTTACGATTGAAGAGGCAAATCAATCACGATTAATAACTATAATCAGATGGATTTTGGAATCACGAAATGTACATTTGAAACGTGTTTTTAAATAAAACACAGATAATGCTTTAGTCCAAAAATACTTTAACTAGCCCAAGCTAAGAACTTGTTACACATGAAGGTCGAACAAGAACGTTTGCATTTGAGGCGTAGGTGTGTGGATAGAAATATGGGTCAGAACCAGTTTCCTCAATTTTCCAGGCTGCTGCTACAGCGAGCGCTACAGTATATTTCGGACAAAATTTTCGATACATATCAAGTTCGTGTGGCACCAGTTTATATCTAAGATACATTGGGTCGTAATAGAATACGCGAATTTATTTTTGAGACTCGTTATTTGAACCGAGGTTAATAAGAGCATGATTGTATTTTCGATTTGCCCAAGCAAAAAAGTATACTTTGTATATTGTACATATCTCATATCTTACAATGAATATCCTTTAAATAATCGTAACCAAGGACCAGATGAACCAACAAATAATGTACTTGTAAATCAGATGCAAGAACTCTTGTAGTTATGTGCACACATTGCCAGTATCCTATTATTGTTCTTTGGTAATACAATGTACGAAGAAAATATTCTGTACCCAAATGCTCATTTCTTCTACGGTTGATATTTTCTTGAAGATTTATACCAGGTTATTCTATGAAAACCACGATTCCCCGTGTTACAAATGTGATCATCTATAATATTGATTATTATTCATATTTACCAAATCTCACCATAATCTTTATTGTAACATTAAGTCGGACGAATATTTCGCCAACTAAGTTACCATCATGAGGTGATAAAAACTTTTATCATCTCGAGATGAATCTCGCGAAATCATTTCGCATGCAATTTGTGTATATCTCAACTTTTTCAATTCGGTAAAATTAAAAGTTCCGCGGTAAAATGCGTCCCATTTAAACAAAATGAAAATCCTCCAGAGCGAGAATACGCCGTACAAAGACTACATATTATTAAAACTGATAGCCCGAGCCAAACTGCTTTTTATGCAGGTCTCGCGAGGTTTTTAAACTTTAAATTGCTCTATATTTATACGTTCAGAAAATGTCAACTCTGTCTTAATATTTGTGTAAGCCATGTTTTATTGGAGTTCATGCTATACGGAGCGTTTATCCGACTGACATCTTGAGGAACATATGTCTCCTAATTATTAATACCTCGAGTTATTTAACTGACAATTTGCGGCGCTGTTGGGCTCATTTCGGTTGATGAATTCATGCAAAATTGTTTACAATAACTGTGCAGACTCTCGCGTGTAAAAAATTAACACACCCGACCTGGAAATTTATTAGCGCGAGGCCTCATTTACTTCCAGATATAATTAGTCGGTGTTCTTGGGCAGCTGCCTGAGAAATTCTGTATATTCGTTTACATACATAAGACTTTGAATGGTAGTCGTCTCGCAACTCTCGTGTCGTTGATTGGAATATTACTGATAATATACGATAACAGGTCCACGAAAAAATGGCCTCCCAAACTATTTATGAGACATTATAGACAAATGGAATGGATGCATAAATTACATGAAAGACCAAAAAAAAAGACGGGCATCAAATATCATCATCACCAATATAAAAGAATCAAGCCAATCCAATCGCCAATCTAGAATTGAGGATGAACTAAAAATTGTCAAAGAGGTCATTAATAAAACAGACATTCAAGATAATTATCAAATCCGAGTTCAAAGGTTAGGCCAATACGATCCAGCAAAAAATAGACCTATTAAAATAATTCTATCCAACTTCTATCCAACATTCTATCCAATGGTGCCATTTATACTAAGAAATAAAAAAAAATTGATATACCAGGAATCAAAATTTTTAATGAAAATTTTATCAAATTCGGTTTAATTTTGGCCAGGTTAGTCGTAATTCAATTTTTGACGTTTTTTCAGTATATTTATATACACATCGTGGGAAGCGGTGAACCGATTTCCACGAAATTTGAACTGAAGGTTCCTTGAACATAGACAATAAAAGGGCACCATTCTCGTGTCTTAACTAGCGTGTCCAAAATAAATTAAAACTGAAAAAACACCCTTAATAATGATCAATTTATCCCTTTCTCACGAAAAAAAGGGTTCCCTCACCTAGTCAAAGCGGAAAACTCAAGGTACCCTTAGTTTCGCCAAAACAAACTTATTTTTTTATGTCGCGTTGCTCCATGTAAAATTTCCTCTCTATGGAATACCGGGTACTCCACTAGATTTGATTAATCTTATTTATCGAATAGATTATATTATGTATTTGCAGGCAATATGAATTCTAGTTACAAAAGTATCATACATGGGATACCTCAAGGATCTATGTAGGGGCCCCTTTTATGTTTAATATATGTTAATGATTTCCCAAATTGCTTAAGAAATAGCGGTAACTCTTATTTGCTCCGATAAATATACCTTAAATCTGGCCCAAAAAAATGCTCAAATTGAGAATAGTGCTAAGACATGGCTGTATATCAATAAATTATGTTTAAATCATGATAAAACGTAAAGAATTTCACAGAAATTCACAGAATTTTGGTCAACAATAGTGTTGGGTATCAAATCGACGATGGCCTAAAATGGGACACGCATGTTCAAATGTGCAATAAACTTTGCAGTTCTATCTACGTCCTAAGGAAATTTAGTGCTCTGCAGTTTATTTTGCACTCATTCACTCGCACTTTAGTTTTGACATCACATTGTGGGGAAATTCCAGTATCTGCCAAAAGGTTTTTATTCCACAGAAGTGAGCATTTAGGATTTTAGAAATGTGAGTTTTCAGGATCATTGTAAACCTTTACTTAGAAATTACGGCATAATGTCTTTACCTAAATCTAAAAATATCTTGCTAAACTTTGGTACGTATAATAAATTGCCTACACATTGGAAAAATTTAGATCTCTAAAATTTTACGAACACCCTTAAGAAGTTTTTTATTAAGATGTGTATCTACTCAGTTGAAGAATACATAAACTATGATAGCCTTGTATTTATATAAACCCCCCTTCATGTAAACCAATCTATTTTTTACTTCCACGTCCAGTGGAAGTATAGTAACGCAAAAAAAAATAATTTTTATTTTGCTGAAATAGGTTTAAAATGTCTTGAAACGTCGAGATTTTAAATTCGAGCGAAAAAATTCCTGTCTGTCGGTCTGTCTGTAACTTTTTTGTGTGCACATTTACTCTAGAACCGTTTATGATATTGAGTTGAAATTTGGTACACTCGTGTACTGTAACGAGATCTGGAAATAGATTATATTTTGATCTAATTCCGTTGAAGGGTTCGGGGGTGAATGGGGTAAATAAGGGTAAATAGGTAAAGCGAGCAGGTAAGAGTCCATAAAATTCCAATTTAGGGCATGTACGAAATGTTAAGGTCTCAATATTTCTTGACATCAGACACACCCCCCACCCCCCCACTATCACCCCTAATACCACCCCACACTATTATGAAAGGGAGTAAAAAAAATTAAATGTGATTTAGTCTGTATACAAGAACGACACGTCTCAAAAAATTTTCTTGGTGTTAGCTACTCCCTCTACCCTATTATTAAAGGGAGTAAGAAATTAAATTGGGATTTAGTGTGTATACGAGAACCAAGGGACTTTAAAATTTTTTTGGCATTAGCCACCTCCTCTACTGCCCCCATTGCCACCCCCACCCTATTATTAAAGGGAGTAAAAAATTAAATTTGGATTTAGTGTGTGTACGAGAACCAAGGGCCTCTAAAATTTATTTTGGCATTAGTTACCTCCCTACCACCTCCATTGCCACCCCCACCCTATTGTTTAAGGGGATGAAAAATTAGATTGGGGTTTAGTGTGTATACGAGAACCGAGAGTTTCTAAAAAAAATTTTATATTAGCGACCCCCTCCACCACCCCTACTTTATTATTAAAGGGAATAAAATATTACATTAGAATTTATGTGTATAAGACTTGGATACAAAATCTGGATGTGGAAGTAGTGATTTCTTGGGCAGCGGTGTATTTGTTGTGACTTATTAATGTTATTTAATATATGTATGTCTGTTATATTAAATTATTTTTCTGCTGTTTGTTATGATACTTCCACACTTTACATTTTTCTCTATACGTATTTACTAACTTGCCACAACGGTGTGTATTCAATATGTAACGTGGTTTAATAAACATTTAATGGGTTGCTATTGGAAATCGATACTATTTTATAATAATCCACTTTACTATCTGCAATTATTGAAATTAAATTACACTCAACAATCTATTAGTCATTTATTAACTAGATGACAAATAATTCTAGATATTGAATCCAGCACAGCCACATCCTTCGAACCGATTTTAAATTCCATTTAATTTCGGAATAAAATACGAAATTATATAAAAACTGAATTAGACTATCAACAATTCACAGGCAACTCATCGAAAGCAAATTATCAGTATTTCGCAGCGCATTTGTTAACCGTTCCCAGCTAAAGCTAAAGATAAAAGTAGCAGTAGTCCGACTGCGACTGGCTCAATTAAAATTAATGAATAACATAGGAATTTACAACTGATGAGAACTACCATTAACGCATTTTCCCTTTTTATTAATAACGTAATAAGCGTTGCCGGCATTGTGAACCGCCGCTCTTAAATATATTCGTAAATGCTTGTTTCCTTCTTTGCGGCCGTAATTAACTTTATTATTGATGACCTATTTTACGTTTCTAAGACCGAGGTATAAGGAATATGTTCTACGAGACTTTACACAGAGGATAAATTCATTTTAGCATTTTCACGTATAGATACGAGAAATAATAAAAACGGGAATAGTTTTGTTATTATTGTTAAGTCCTCAACAAGCTTGAGCAAATGGAGTTATTATAAGAGAATCATCAGGGCAGTAAAATATACTTAAAAAATGGAACAAACTTTGTATTAATGCAAAAAACTGGTGCATGTGTCGCAGTCGCACTGAAAATAAGTAGACTTTTTGACCTAAACTAAACTCTCTTGGCGTAAAAAGACAAGCATATCTGGCATTAATTGACGCAATAAGTTATTATTATTAGCCGTTACTCGAGTCCGAGTATAGAAATGTTACAGTCGATAAATTGCGTACAATAAAAAACAAGTAAAAGGTGTAGTCTATTGTAATTCCCATTCATCTACGGTGCACACGACTATGGCTATAGAGGCCAATTCGGGAGAGCACATGTCGACCGCAATCAGGACGAACATAGACCTGGTTAGGTCTTGGATTCGGCCTTCTTGCAGCAACATTTCCTTGATAGCTGGCCACAACCCCTCGCCATTCGGTTCTGTCCGCTGCAAGTTGTTCCCATTGCTCGTCTGCAATACCGCAGGATTTTAGATTTTCATGGAGAGCGTCTTTGAACCTCTTTCGTTGACCGCCACGCTTTCTTCTACCGCTTAGCAATTCACCATAAAGTGTACATTTAGGAAGGCGGTTATCATGCATACGATGAACGTGACCTGCCCATCTTAGGCGTGCTCTTGAAATAAGCACCTCAATTGGAAGGCTGTTTGCTCTCCTGAGTACTTCCACGTTTGATATGTGATGGAACCAACGGATTTTCATCATACTTCTGAGGTGTCTTTGCTGAAAACGTTCTAATTCTTTCACATGACGACGGTAAGTGACCCAGCTTTCACATCCATACAGCAGTGTTGGAATGACAACTGCTCTGTAGACAGCCATTTTCGTTGACAAAGCAAGGTCGTGGTTGTCAAATACTCTCTCTCTAAGTCCCCAGAATGCTCTAGATGCAGCGTTAATTCTATTGCGAATCTCGCTGTCCATGCTCGCTTTGTCATTAACAACGTTGCCTAAGTAATTGAACTGATCCACCACTTCAAGAGAATTTCCGTTAAGTATAATGTCTATTTGGTTCACTTGATGAGGAGTTGACATAATCTTAGTCTTTCCAATGTTGATTTTAAGTCCCAAAGAATCATAGCTTTGGGCATACACATCTAAAAGTTCTTGAAGCTCTTCCGGCGTAGAGGCTAAAAGTGCACAGTCATCCGCATACTGGAGATCACAAATGAATCGTGTGCGTGTCTTCGTAAAAGCTCTAAAGCGCCCTATGTTAAAGAGACCGCCATCAAAACGGTATCTGAGACCTATTCCTCTGACTGTCAGTTTGTTGTCAACAATAATTGTTAGAGCAGTGGTAAACAAATTAAAGAGTAGGGGTGCCAGGACACATCCCTGCCTAACTCCAGTGAGAGTTTGGAAAGGTTCGGTTGCCTCATTATTATACATAACCTGGGCGTTGTTGTTTGTATGTAGACTGCGACATACTTCCACAAATTTTCTAGGGATACCTAAGCGGAACATAATTTTCCAGAGCACTTCCCTGTCCACCGAGTCAAACGCCTTGGTTAAATCAATGAAGGCCATGTGAATTTCTCCTTGATGTTCGAGCGCTTTTTCTTGAAGCTGTTTAAGTGTGAAGATTAAATCCGATGTGCCTCGGTTTGGTCTAAAGCCACTCTGTGTTTCAGGAAGTAACTTTTCCATAAGAGGTGTTAGCCTATTTGCCATCGCTTTAGTGAGTATCTTCCCTCCAACAGCCAGGAGAGCTATACCCCTGTAATTTCCACAGTCCGCAGCGCTCCCTTTGTTTTTGAAGAGGTTGATTAAAAGTGTATCACGAAACTCCTGCGGAGCTTGGCCACTTTCCCACACGACATCAAACAGTTTTTTGAGGTAGGGTATGAGCTCTGACGACACAGCTTTAAAGATCTCAGCTGGGAGTGAGTCGGCGCCGGGAGATTTGTTATTTTTTAGTTGCCCAATGGCGGTTAAGATCTCTTCCGTTGTTAGTGGTTTATCTAAGTCTTCGAAGGTGTCATATTGAGGGATAAGATTTATAATATCGTGATCGGCTTGACTTTG
Organism: Leptura quadrifasciata; assembly: GCA_963675555.1. Classification (NCBI taxonomy): domain Eukaryota; kingdom Metazoa; phylum Arthropoda; class Insecta; order Coleoptera; family Cerambycidae; genus Leptura; species Leptura quadrifasciata. Next base: position 29,971,948 of record OY776674.1, read on the forward strand.
CTGGTTAAGAATGCTAGAGTAGTGTTCTTTCCATCGGGCTCTTATTTCCTGGTCTTCTTTGAGGAGATTTCCATTTAAATCTTTAATAGGGCACATATTTTTCCGACTGGGGCCGTACACTGCTTTTACTCCTTGAAAGAAATTCCTGTAGTCGTGTGAATCGGCGTACCTTTGAATTTCTCTGGCCTTGCTTGCCCACCACTCGTTCTTTATTCTTCTGATTTCGCGTTGCGTTTCATACTTAGATTGGGTAAAAGCTTCTGCTTTTGATGAGTCGTTGGGGTGGTTGATAGCGTTTTGGAAGGCAGTATGTTTGCGGTCAAGAAGTTCTTGTATAAAAGCTTCATTATCATTGAACCAGTCCTCCTGTTTTTTACTTGCTGCAGTGCCAAGAATTTCCTCACTCGCACTTTTTAAACTGTCTTTAATTTGTGTCCAGGTAGCAGCGACATCTACAGAATTGGTTTCTTCTAGTGCACTCAGATTCTCTTGAACTTTTTGCTTTAGCTGTTCGACGGTTTGTTGGTCACGCAATTTACTAATACAGAGACGGAGTCTACGTTTTACTTGAGTTCTTCGGTGTTTGGGTCTCATAACAATTTTCATTTTAGAGACAACAGGACGATGATCGGTCCAACATTCGCTATCAATGCGCGCCTTTGTAATTTGGACGTCCTTGAGATGCTTCCTACGTACGATAACATAGTCCAGTAGATGCCAGTGACCTGATCTGGGGTGACGCCAGGTGCCTTTAAATTTATCCTTTTGTCGGAAAATGGTGTTTGTTATAGCTAGGTCATGTTCGGCGCATTTAGTTAGGAGTAGTTGACCGTTAGCGTTCATGTTGCCCAAACCGTTCTTGCCTATGATGCCTGGCCAGGTGTCTGCATCTCTCCCTACTCTAGCGTTAAAATCGCCAAGAATAACGAGTCGTTCCGTTTTAGGTATTCTACAGAGGGTTTCTTCCAGCTGTTGATAGAAGCTTTCCTTGGTTTCGTGACTTGCATCCAGAGTGGGAGCGTAGGCGCTTATTAGATTTACCGCGTTGCCATCTGATAGCTCATAGCGTAGCAGCATTAGACGCTCGGATAGGCCTTGTGGTACTTGTGTTAAGTTGGATACAAGTTGATTCCGAACGGCAAATCCTACTCCATGTTGTCTTCTTGAATTGGTGGGAAGACCTTTCCAATAGAAGGTGTAGTACTTTTCTGTGAGAGAGCCTTCCTCCAAAAATCGAGTTTCGCTGAGAGCTGCAACGTCAACATTGAGTCGGTGAAGTTCTCTATCTATTAGAGCAGTTCTTCTTTCAGGCCGATCGGTGCGAGTGCTGTCGTTCAAAGTACGAACATTCCAAGCGCCGTAGATGAAAGAATTAGTTTTGTTGGATTTAACTTGTCGGTGTTTTTTCGACATTCGATGAGGTGTCCCTGTGGGCACCCTCCCCCGGAGATCCGATCGGGATCGCAATAAGTACCACATCATTAGTTGCTCTAGAAAGTCTTTTGGATGTACCTACTCCCCACAAATACTTGGAAAGATAAAGACCAAGCAGGCAACACATGAAGGCTCCATCTTCAAGAAGAGTGTCACAGGCTTTATATTTTGCTTCCAAAATTGTTATTTATAATTCCATGTTTCTGATTCCATCATTATTTTGGTAATCTCTCCATAATAAACGAAGAATTGGACTGCTCTTCTTGGATATGGCTGAAATAAATGGATGACATACTTGAAGTAGGTATTTGATAAAGATGTAGCTGTAGAAAGATTGTTTCTGAATCAAACTGTGTGACAACCATGGCTTGCCTAGTAAAACCCAATTTTCTCGAGCGGAACTTCAAGAGATATCGCTATCATCTTTGGCTACAAAGGATAAAGCGTTGGAGAGGTTCAAGATCAATTCCACAGTTGAGGCATACAATGCCACTACCCACTTAATGCAGGATACATCAACAGCCTCATGTTCTTTTTTGGCCAGAACGAACAAGAGTGTAATAATGCCATTGTCTGCTGCAGCGGAGAAATATAATGAACATTATTCCAGTTTATTTTGCCTGTGGAAGTGTATATTAAATCAGCCGAACCAAAACACGATCGAATAATTATCGTTCACATATGATTGTATGACTGATGGTCGAGAGGTGAGCGCACTTGCCTCTCACCCAAAAGTTCCGGGTTCGATCCCCGGTCGTGGCAGTGGAAAATACTGTGAGAGGGATTTTTCCACTATACACGGATATTGGGTGTGTGTCCCTTGTCTCTAAATGTGTAGTCCCCTCCCACACAAGGCTCTTCTAGAGCCTTCCGGGATAAAGGGGGTCGTCATTACCTGTGGTGTATTTATTATATGTAGTGAATAAATACTTTAAATATTCATATTTTAAACAATATACTGAATCAGCGTAATTATAACGTCATTTTTATGTTTCATAATGATAATAGACCATCATATAATGATAACTATGTGTATTGAAACGAGCAAATTTTGAAAAGGTTAAAATTGCGTGGTTAAATGAAAAGCGTTTCCCAATTTCCCGGTAATGGTACACCCATAATGACGCATCAAATGAGGGGTTTTAAAACGCGAAATTTGCATATGAAATGCCGTTATGGCCCATGGGAAATCCAACACGGCGAAATTAAATATTAACACTTCATTGCAAATGCGCTAACTAATAATAATAAAACGCCATGCATTGTAAACAAACTAGCTGCAGAGCATCATTCTATCAAAAATTTATACGTAATTATAAAGGAATCATCCACAGAACGCCGAATCGATAGTTTCGGATTGTAACGAACATCCAATAAATACAGATTTCGACACAGCCGGCCGCGTGGGCGGTCCGTTTGACCATATACGCTCACATCATACATCTGTTGTCTTAGCTTTATGGGCCACAGTGGAAGAGAGAAATTTGGTACACAAACTAAATTTTGAAACGGGCCACCTACAATTTTCATTGACTTTAATAGACAACTTGTTTTCTGTGCATAAAAATTTAACGTAGTACAATAGTAATTTGAATCGTCTAGTAATTGATAAGACCAATTCCTTAAAACTGGTGTATTTTCATTTGAACTGAACCAAAATGTTTGTATCTAGGTTTGGGGATGACGATGGCGTACAAAACCAGATTGCGAGCTAGGAAATAGCCCGTGATACTGGAAAGCTCATTTCTTCAACTGTGGCATATTTTCATTTTAAGTTGAACGAAACTTGTAGATACCAAAACGTAGAGGCGATCGATGTGAAAATACAGAACGAGAAACAAAATAGCCAACGGAATGGTTTCTTCTGAGTTTTCAAAAAACAAAAATGTTCAGGCGACGAGACCGAGGGGTCAACCACTAGTGGAGAATATTGTAAAGAGCGTGGGGAATGCCGAGGGATAATAGGGAAAAGGTAGGGAATAACGAGGAATGATAAGATAATGGGGAATAACAAAGAATAATGGGAATGTTGAGGAATAATGAGGAATAAAGAGACAATGTAAGGGAATTGCGCCCAATTTTGTTGTTCAAGCAGGTTGGAAGATGAGCCATTAGTTGTGACATCGTGAATTGCAGCGGTTGTGTTTCTATTTTACTATCTTTTATCTAGATTTTTATGATGATGGCGAAGATTGACGAAGATTCAGTAACTGGATTTATTTCTTTGTTCTCATAATACTTAGTATGAATTGATTTTTATTCAGTTGTTAGACCTGAGGTTTAATCTTTATATTGATATATCTTAAAATTTTGTTTAAATCTAATACATGGAAAGAATTGTTAAGGTGGGCATATCCAAGAGTCAGAGATCCGATAGGGAAATATTTATTATTTTTGGTCATAACTTTTTTCTTAATACATATATTGGCGAATATATTGGTAAAAAAGTGCAATATATGATTCATATAAAACACACTCGAAAGCAAATAGATGGTTTTAATTTAATACACAGAATGTTTTATTAATAATCGTACATAAGCTAACTGACGAATCCTTGCCTCAAAATATGAAAATGTAACCTAAAACACTTAGATGAAATGTTCGTCCTTACTGAGATACAGAGTGTGAATATTATTATCAAGAATGTAGTTGAATTTATTAAATATTTTACAAAAATTTAACTGTAAATGAACAAAACGACTATGTTCTAGGTTTCTTTTTTTTAATCATTTATTTAACGTCGGCCTATTTCCGCTACCAAGGCCAATCACCGACACTAGGGGATAAGCCCATTAGTGTAGGCACTAGGACCCCTAACCTGGAAATTTTCACGACTATTTGTTCTTCCTTTTTTCCTTTTTTTCAATTGCATCCTTTAGTGGGTTTGGGGCACCACTACCACCCTTTACTTCAATTAACATTTTTATTTTTATTAACATAAAACATTTTTTTAGAACATAAATCTAAATGCAAGTCGGCAAGAAAATTTAATTTTAGATATTTTGAACAAACTTCATATGGACATGCACTTGCCCAAATACTTATTAAATCTGCTAGTTTATACTGGTCTCGGCAATATGACTTCGCTGTCATAATTAACTGAAAGCGACTTCGAAGAAATAAACAGATTTGCTTGGGAAGAACTGCCGTCTTTGTTGGAGGAACGAGAGTTCGACGGTTGGTTATTTGAAAAGCAATGACAAAAAACAGCTAAAACGAAAAACATCCCACGTGGATGTATCCTCAGATGTATCTTCGAAAAAAGAAAGCGCCAGGTAGCGACGGTTCGTCGACCTCGGGAGATACTCAGGGGAATGTTGATATAGTTACACATATTGGACATATAAAAACAAACAAATTTGAACAGTATTAGAAGAAGCTAAAGACGACATCGTTAAATAAAGATGAGGAAATGGGCTTAGAACTAGGCTTAGAACAACTAATACTACCAATTTCAAAATTTTCTGCCCTTCTGATTCGGATCACTTGGTCTCAGATTCTCAAGAAAATGAAACTGAAATTGTATATTCAGATTTAATTAATTCAGAAGACGAAGATGTTAATGAAGATCTGTCTTTATTCTCAAAATTCGATAATTTAAATATTCAAGATTACAGTATGAAGCAAAGTAAGAATTTGAAACTGAATATGAAACAATCTACTGAAAAATCCAACAGTCAATATTTGAAAGTAACTTTAAATAATTAAAAAAACTGTAGTTGTGCGAAAATCATTGTTGTGCTGGTTTTTTTCGGAAGAAAGTGGTAGATTGTCTGCCGATTGACTCTACAGAGTAAGGGGAATGTCAAACAAAAATGAGGGTGTAAAAAACTAGTCATGAAAGCAAAAAAAAAGGAGAAAATAAGCGCAGAAGAAATGCATTAAAGGGAAATAAAAATTTAGAGTTAACCAAGAAACTAACCGGAAATGACTAGCTCGGACAAAACAGAAACCAGCTGTGACTCTTAAGGCGAAAGTGAAACATTCAGTGACGATGCTAGTTATGATGAGTATGACATGGACAATATTGGCTCCAAAAATTTAACAAATAAATCCTTAGAATTTGTTAAGGAACACTATTATGCTGTTTACTTTGCTGACACATGATACTCGGTATCGCCAAAAAGTGAGGAGGTTGCTGATATTGATAAAAAGTTTATATTTTATGGCTCGATACAGATGATTGGTGTCAGCCCACTTAAGATTAAAAGAGGTGTTAGATTGGAGATCTGCAAAAAATATATAGAAATGAAGCGGCTCTAACTTTTTCATATGTTTTTTCTGGTAGTTAGTAGGTAGTACTTAACCATAAATTACCTAACATAATGACTGATGGTCGAGAGGTAAGCGCACTTGCCTCTCACCCAAAAGTTCCAGGCTAGATCCCCGGCCGTGGCAGTGGTAACTACTGTGAGAGTGATTTTTTCACTATACACGGATATTGGGTTTGTGCCCCTTGTCTCTAAATGTGTAGCCCCCTCCCACACAAGACTCTTCTAGATCTTTCTGGGATAAAGGGGGTCGTAATTACCTGTGGTGTGTTATTTATAATATACCTACAGTTTTAAAATGTTAACGTTATTGTCACCAATAAATTTAAATATTTTAAACATAGTAATTGTTATTCCTTATTTCTATACCCAAAAACATAACAATAAGGGGAATATTAAAGGAATATTGAGTATAATTGAGGAATACTAAAAAATTGGGAAATACTGTGGGCATTCAGGAATAATCGGGGAATAGTAAAAGTATTGAGGAATAGGGGGAATGATTGTACGCTTTTTTGGCAGTGGTTGACCCCTCGGTGGATACATTTGGCTTTCTTGTAATTGTACAATTTAAACTCATTTAAATTTAAGATTAAGTGGATTTTCCTAAGAAACCACGTTATGGTTATGATAAACATTTGTTTGAAAGAAAACGTGCTACTTACTGCAATGGAACCCCGTATTTATTTTAAAAGGAATAGTTTTTCGAGTTTAGATGACAAAATAAATCGCAATTTTTTTCATTGCCTTTGAATTAATATTGCAGAAAATATTCAAATTTTAACCTTTTAGCAAAAACTGAAAACTTTTCCCCACTGACCGGTATATTTTATATTTATTAGGAAGAGACAGAAGAGAGGGTTTTTTAAGGAGACGGTTTTCAACATCTTTATGCGTTTTAAATTATAACCCGTATCCTAGCATAGTTCTATAACTACAGTATTAACAATAAATCTAAACACTTAATTAATGGATTTGTTAAAGAGAGAACGTAGTTTAACAGGTAAATCTCTGTTATACAGCAATAAAATTGTGTAATTCCCGAGAGTTGGATGTCCGAAGGCTAATCGAAGAACAGCTTAAAGCACGCATTCGAGTCGTTTGATAATAAAGAGCTTACAAAATATGTTAATAACCTCGAATAAAAAGTTACCTGAGGTGATTGAGCGAACAAAACATGTTCTTACAGAGGTAAGAAGTAATCACCGACTATGATAGAAAATGAGACGTGCTGTGAGCTACGATGGTCAAGACTGGGAATCAGTTTTTTTCTTGTAACCCGGTTCGATTATAAAGACGTTATATTTTTTCTCGGTGGGTTTTATATTATTACCTTGGCAGAAGCCTCAAAACCATCGTTAATTATAGTTCGGCGCCCGCCCGATCGATCATAGGTCTCTTATGTGGTCGAATTCTTCCTGTTTCGTGTCTTATTCATCGCCATAATTTTTAAATAAAAGTACAATAAACAAAATAAACTGTTATAAAACTGTGTGACGTTCTTATCTTCACAAATAGAATAAATTAATGACGTACATTTGGTCGGGAAGAACACCTGTTCCAGTATATTAATTGGAAGATCTTCGGGCAAACAGGCCAATAAGTGGGAGCTGTTGTTCGTAGTCTTGGAATGCAAAGAGGTTTCTTTTAATAACAAGATTAATCATGTGCACACACACACACACACATATCAAGGAGTCTAGATAAATATTTAAAATTAGTGTATATCGGGACCACAATCAATTTAATGAGTGGATTAAACAATTCACGAAAGAAAATATCAGCCTCGGGGGCGCTTAACGATGTCCATGATGTTTGGCACAATCATAGATTTATGGTCTTTTTAAACCTCTTTGGGCACAATCAAATAGCTGTTTTACAAGCTTTCATTTAATTTGCAATGTTTGTTAGTTTGTTTAGATCAAATCTTGCAAGCTGAATTAGAACCAGTTCCTCCCAACCGATTTTGCTGAAATTTTGTATACATCTTTAGTTCTGGTGACATTACAATATGCAATACTCAATATTGTAATATTTTCAAAATGGCCGCCGCCACAAGATGGCGGATGATGTATATTTTGTCAACCCTGTTAATATGGATATCAAATGAAAGAGCTTGAAGAGTAGGAAACGATAAAAATGAGTGACGTCATTTAAAATAGCCGCGGCCACAAGATGGCGGATTTGCATTTTTTTGTCAACCTCCTTAATATAGGTATCAAAATACTATGGGTATCAAATTAAGGGGCTTGAAAAGTAGAAAACGATAAAGTGAGTAATATCACACTAAATTTAATATGGCCGCCGCTCCAAGATGGCGGATTGCGTTTTCTTTGACCTCCTCAACGGTTAATAGCACAGACACGAAATTTTGTATACGCATTAACCGAAATGAACAGACTTAGAAACATTTTGAGCGAAAACTAAAAAATTCATAAATAAATTAATAGTGAAAAAACATCTTTTATTTAAATGCGCTAAAAAGAAGAAAATAAACTTTGAAGTAAATCAATTCCATCATTTTGTTACATTATATAATTTTTTTATGATATAAAAGCTTGTCGCGAGATTTTCCTGTGTAAAGGAAATTGCCTAAATTTGTATGTAGGAAATTTCCACCATTTTTTCATTTGTCTATTTAGGAAATACAATAATTTTTACATGAATGGTAAAAAAAACCACATAGCAATAATTTAGATGTATCGCGGTAGCTACGAATCTTTTTTTTAAATCATTTGATTTGATTGATTTTCTGAACAAAGTACCTCGGGTTATTTTTTCGACAGGAAATCTACAGTTAATTTCTTTGCACGTTATTACAGACAATATACCTGCATTTATAGTTAAGGACTGTGCACATGTCTTCGCCCTGCCCCTTAAAATAATTTTTAATCTGTCCCTAAAGTTACAGGTATTCCCTGATGTATGGAAATATTCTCGTTTATGTCCTGTTTATAAGAAAGATGACAAATATAATGCTGAGAATTATAGGCCAATAACAATAATTTGCAATTTTGCAAAAGCCTTTGAGTTTACCTTGAATGCGTCATTATCCCAGGCACGTACAAAATCAGATCTAACAAATCAACGTGGACTTGTACCAGGTAGATCCACTGAAACTAATCTAACCTGTGTTACACAATATCTTTCCGAAAAACTGGATGATAACAAACAGGTTGACATTATCTATACCGATTTTTCCAAAGCATTTGATCGCTTGGAACACGGTATTCTGATACAGAAACTAAGTAATTTCGGATTATCGTTAGCATTATTAGATTTAATCACTTTATATTTAACAAACAGGCGACAGTATATAGAATACCGTGGTTTCAAGTCTTTTGATATTATAGCTAGCTCAGGTGTTCCTCAGGGATCGGTACTGGGACCACTACTGTTTAATATTTTTATTAACGATATTGTTATAGACCTGGACGTTTCAAGTCTATTATACGCAGATGACTTGAAAATCTATCATGTAATTGAAACTGAGGCAGATTGTGATAAGCTGCAGAATAACTTGGATAAGATAAATCATTGGTGTATATTAAATCAATTACCTCTTAATGTATCTAAATGCAACGCGTTTACATTTTGTAGAGCCCGCACTCATGTCACCTACAATTACCATTTAAATAACCAAGAGTTACAAAGACCTGATAACATTAAAGATCTTGGTGTTACTTTTGACAGAAATCTAAGTTTCAATGAGCATATGAACTTAACTGTATCGTCAGCGTTAAAAAACTTAGGGTTCGTAATTAGGAATTGTAAGGGTTTTAATAATACGGACATTATGAAACTGTTATATTTTTCCTTTGTGCGGTCGAAACTAAAATATTGTTCACTGGTATGGTCTCTGGGATATGCTACATACATAAACAATATAGAGAACATCCAGCGTCGTCTGGTTATTTATGTTTTGTTGAAGATGGCAACTATCCTACAATCGGTTACCCACAAAGCATTATGTTAGAAAGGTTTCACATATCGAGTTTACAAAACAGAAGAATGGCACACTCCGTGGTATTCTTATATAAAATTATTTACAATATCTTTGATTGCTCATCTATTTTGGAACAACTATGTTTTCGGGTACCTCGTATAAAAAGTAGACATTTTATGTGTAAAAATTATAATTCGCTGCAAAATGAGCTTGATATATTTAATTGTAGCCTTGCCTCGATAAAAAATCTATTATCTGTGTAACATATGAATATTAGTGTGTAATAAGCTTAATACTATTTGTATGATAATTGTATCTTTTCTCTTTTCTCTGTTTTTTTCACCTATTCTGTTTTCTATAACTCTATATTCTGTTTATTGTATTATATTCTACTGATCTGTAGTATATTTGTACCTTATATACATTATTATTGTAATTGTTCCCACCCTGTAACTGGTTATCTGTTGGGTGGTTGTATCTAATAAATAAAATAAAATAAGATAAATTACGGGACACCCTATATATGTTCTATACATGTTTAGGTACACCTCTGTATAAAAATCTTACTAATCTTTCCATGAAGTAAAGAAAAGCTGTACACGATGCTTTAATAAAGTAGCGACCATTTTTCCAATATTCCTATTACATCAAATTGTTTCATGAGCTTTAGTGCTGAATAAAACTTCAATATAACCAGTTAACTGTATAAGCTGCAATAATATTTATTATTATATTATTTATAAGGATTTAAGCGTAATAAGAGGATCAGATGTGTCTGTTCTCAGAAGTATTTAACATTTTGGCATCCCTGACGTTTCGGACCTAATTTTAACCATCCTCAGACGATTTGACAAAACGACTCGAAACTGCAAATTATCATCGTGGCTGGTACGACTTCAACACATTTTTACTCGAAAGTTTATCTTTACAAGTCACATAAAACAGGAAGCAATCGTTATTATATCTACGTGATAAAGTGCATAAAAAACGCATGAAACGCAGTATCATGAATCAAATAAGTGCAAACTAGTGAAAATAAAAATACCGGATTGTATAAAAATGGAAACCTTACTACTACCTATATACAAAATAAATAAAGTATTATGTTGCAAACCAGAAATCTTACACCCAGGCCTGTGGGAATAATAGACGCAAACAAGGGGCACTGTTTAACAGATTTTAAAAATCTGGTGACAGTTTGTTGCATACTGACGCAGGTAGCAATGTTTTCTTTTGTGTGAATTTGTGTATATGTGTACGACAATCAATTGTACAATGCAAAGTAATCGGGCGTAAGATTTTGTAAAGTTGCGGCACAAAGAAACGAGTATTTGAATTTTTCGATTGGCAGGGAAACAGGAAATCCATATTGTAATTATTTTTGATGGACGCGTCCGCTTTTTAAAGAGTTATTAAACTATCTTTTAATCTCGTTCGCAGCTTGTGGGGAACGTCTCCTAAAACAAATGCCTTTACGGTTAATTAAGGTCGAGAAAACAGTGGGAAATATGATGACTTTGATAAAGTGACAAAATATGTCATGACATCTAGAAAATTGCTTAATTTATTCCACTAGATGTAATTCCGGGAAGAGCCTCGCCGATTTTTTCAAAGATAACGTTGTTGAAGTTTAATCAAAATCGCTCCGTAAAAATAGCTTCGAAAGACACTGAGAAAGTATGAGGAATTTCAATTAAAATACCATCTGGTATAGACGGAATTTATAAAACATAACGCGGGATAGCGTTATTTTCGGGACGTGGGGGTTTCGTGTTTACACACCGAAAACTAAAATATTTTATAATTTATGAAATATTTGGGAAATTTCGAATCACAACTATAATTCACGAGATGTTTAGAAGATCGGTCGGCAATAAATCGTCAGGTTTATGGTTCTACGATATCATAAAGATGTTGAATTAACTGGCGTTTTATTAAAATCCAATGATATGCTAGAGTAGATAAATATTCTGGCGTTAACAATGTTGTTTATTTAACAAAATATTCGTGTGTGGCAGCGGCGCAGTAGAATGTTGATGGTGGGGAATATATAATTTTTACTTTCTATCGCTCGATAGTCAGAATGCATAAATGGAAAGTAACGGGTCCAGCAGAATGATTTTTTTATGTTTTATTTATTTCGTACTTTATCACGCGATTCAAATATGAATAATACCCAATATTGAAGATACTTCTGACAGTTTTAATATAAATATAAAATACAACACAATCATAGAGACGGAAATAAAATATACATATACAGGATGTATCATAACGGAATGTCATATATGAAGAGCTGTATCCCTCGTCCAAATTAAAGAAAATTTTGTCATTACAGCGTTTACAAGAGACAGAGCCGTTGATGTTGTCTAAAAATACAATTATTTCCTTAATATCTCTTGAACAAATGTAGATATTGAAATGAAATTTTTGAGTTTGGAGTATCACGTTAACGTTTTCGCCTGAAATTATGGCACGCCACTACATTGCTGAATTCTCTCAGATTTGCTGGCATCGGTCTTCGATCCTGTGAAGATGATTTTGTTAATCGGGAATAGGAACATTATAAACGTAGAATTTTAAATGATCCCATAAATAATAATCCAGCGGATTAAGGTCAGGAGAACGGGGTGGCCATACTATCGGTCCTCCATGGATAAGTTTCATTGAGGTTACCGTACGACTAAAGAAACATGATGTGGAGCACCATTATGCAGAAAAAAGGGGCATCTAAGTTATGGTCAAATTACTCCATGCTGAGAGCTACCCTTACTACAAAAGAAGATATTGATATATCAAAATATTCAAAATTACGTCCTTTTCTGAAACGTCAAGGTAACAATTATAAACCAAGGAAGTCAAAAGTTTTGTCAAATAAACAAATTGAAACGTATATTACTCAAGCACCAGATCATATATACTTAACGAATAAGGTACGTTTAGAATGTAAGAATTTTAAAAATACCTAGATATTTATGTACTGTTTACTTTTTAGGTTGCTTTAACACTTGGTGTTGCCGGTGCATGTTACCGCGATGAACTATATCGATTAAATTTGAATGACATTGAGATTTTGGATCTAAGCTTTTGATTAAAATACCAGATAATAAAACGAAAAAACCAATATCATTTGTGATAAACGAAATTTATATTCGATTGTATAGAAAATATGTTGCATGACGTCCAGAAAATTTTGAAAGTTGCCACTTTTTCTTTACATATTCAAATGGGAAAGGTTACAGGCAAGTAGTGGGAGTACATCAGTTTGGCAAAATGCCTCAAATTGTCGCAAAATTTTTAAATTTGTGAAATGCAGATGAATACACAGAACATTATTTCCGTCGGTTCTCTGTGACAATTTTGGTTAATGCTGGGGCAGAATTAATTGCTTTAAAGAGGCATGGGGGATGGAAATCCTAAGATAAACTATTTAGAGAGGGAAGTGACAAAGAGAAATCTGCTAATAATAGTAACATTATGGTTGAGGAAGAAACAACAATTAACAGCAATAATGTCGCTGACTTTTCAGGTACAGTTCAGCCAATGTCTAATAGTTGACAAACTGCAACATAACTATAAATATAAGCAAATAGTTATAATAAACTTTCCATATGTGTAATAATATGTTCAACAAATGTCCTATTTACTAAAAAGTGCGTTTTTTAATGCGAGTTGGTTGTCTGCGTGTATTTATTTACTGATGCAAGTATAAAATTTATATAAAAAACAGGTACGGGAAAATTACCTACTTTCCCGGGTTAGGGCGGAAAAGCTTTCCCGAACCGTGTTCTGATGGTTGCTTAGCAACGGACTAAAATACTAGAAGAGCGTATTTTGGGATCTGAAATTGCGCCGAGAAAGTAGGCATTCTTGACAGATTTCAGAAAATTGTCAACGATGCCATCGGCTTAAAAAAATAAAAATAAAAATTTATGCAAAATTTCACTGATACCCAATTTTTTTTTTACATACATTTTCTATTTATCGAAGCTATGATGCTTCACTATGATCAAGACACCCTGTTCTTGTATATGTTAAATTATTCTCGACCAAGCACATTAAAAAAACTCTCGACTAAACTTTTCCTATTATCCTTTTTCGAATATATCTTCCTGTGAAAAGACTCTTAAAACACCCATTATAAAATAATTTACGATGTAAATAGTTATCGACTTTTTGCGCAAGCAGAGGCGTTTCTTTCAAAGCCAAATAAAGTTCCAGGCGTTTAGCTAAATTGATACAGGCTAAAGAATGGATTTTTTTATAAAGCACTTCCCGATTCGTATGGGATTTTTAATTAAAGCTTTCCCGATTTGCGTACTATCCGCTAAGAGTTCGGAGCGACTCCCTTTTGTGCGCGATAAGTAACCGACTGAACTGGAATACTGTTTTATAAATTTTAAGCGCGCGGGTCAAGCCTCTAGGTGTTAATTAAGTGCCGGGATTAAAAGATCGTATCATTTGAATCGGCAACCGTTATTAGCGCGATTTTAACAATAATAAGCTCATCGAGGCCTCAATTTGTAATTCGATGAAAGCACTTATTGGCTTCTCCCTTTTCTGCCGACGATGCTCGGATATTTGGGAGGTCGAATGCGGTTCCGGACGTCGCGTCGGCGTCGCGTCGCTTCTACAATCTCTTACTGATTTCGGTAATGGCGTAATGACCCTCTCTTACTCTTTTAATTAATTAAAATGTACCAAAGAAATTGCAAAACAATTACCGGAGGTAAACAGGATTAATCGTTGACAAAAAACATTGTAGATGGGGGGTTTATAAAAACAAAGAGCCAGTTTAGGAATTTTATAAGGCCTGCTAAAGACCATTACCGAACAATTATATAAACTCTTTCAGAGACTTTTACACATGCTTTAAAAAAAACAATATACACGATCATTACAAAACAGATTCTTTGAGTTTTTATAAGTGGAGAAACCTTTCTTATGAATAGACCTAAGATTACTTCACCCCCTCACCTCCAGATTTAGTGCTACAATTTTTCTAAACGGAAACCAAAATTTATAAATGGGGCCGTCTAAAGTGAATAAATAATTTGGGAGCTACAACACACTGTGTTGAAATAAAACTATTGTATAAATAAGCACTTTTTATGCATAATTTCTAAAATCTTGTTAGGGAAAGTATAGTCTCTAAAACACGTTTGGAATGGCATATTCGACAACTTCTTGTAGAATATACCATTATATACCGATTTTTCCAGAAAAAGAATACCTGTGAGGTTTTCCGGAACAATCTATAAAAGTAGCAAAAATCTGGAGAAAGAAAATCACTGAAAAAATCTGAAAAATCTGAAAAAATTCATAATAGTAGATAACTTGATTGTAAACAATTTCCATCTTCATTAATTTTAAAAAATGCAATTCTTCGAGATACAAGCATTTTTTGGTGAAAAAAAATACAATTATTCCACTCACAAATGCTCGTATTTCGGAAAATATTCGGAAAATATGCACTTTAAAACATTATTAGACACGAAAATTGTTTAAAATTAAGTGTTGTATAGTGTATATGACCAGAATTGGAACCGCATAAAAACTAAAAGCCGGCAAAAACAGTCGGCATCTCTTTATTGTTTCTCTTATGACAAATATTTCTATTTACCTCCACAAGAGATGCCGACTGTTTTTGCCGACTTTTAGTTTTTATACGGTTTCAATTCTGGTCGTATACACTATACTATTGTGAAATTTTCAGATTTAAAAAAAAATGTTTTTTAGTGATTTTCTTTATCAAAGGGCTTTCCGGGAAAACTTTGCAGGTATGCCTTTTATGGAAAAATCAATAATGAGAAAAATTTTGTATTTTAAAAATATACTTACTTCCATTAATGTTTTCGGATTTTTTTATATAATATTTTGGTTTCCCCTCTCTCTTTTTTGGAAAATTTCACATCACTGTATCTCGGAAACTACGCGTTTTTCAAAAATTTAAAAAGTCGTTAGCTTTTACCAAAAAAAATGCTTTTATTGTTTTATTTTGCTCGTATTTTGCAAATTAACAACATAATTATTGTTATAACAATTTCTGAACAAGAGCGGCAAAATCGAAGTCCAGGGACATTTTTCTAAATAATCGGATTCCACAGGGAAAACTAAGTCAGACTGGATTTTCAACCAAAAATTTATCTAAAAAAATACAGAGAATATCAAGTGTAACACATTAACTGGACACACTGTATATTTGTTTACTGCTTGGCGCGTATTGTCGGCAAAATATAATGTTGCACTATTATTCTTATCTATCTCTTCAGTTTACTAGGTAAGTGCTATAAAAGCTTTAGCATGCCAAACAAGTTAATAACTCTCCTTTCTTTGTAAAAAACTCGGTAAAAAATTGAAAACTCTTATTACAACTTATAAGATTTTTTATTGGGTTTCTACAGCTATGCGCAAAAATAAAAATATCGTGTATTATTGCCGGACTAGCTAGAATCCCTTGGGACGAAATGGAGAAATAATAAAAATGGTTATTTTTTTTAAGCACATGTTTGCTGAAATCATCGGTGTCCTACATCAGGAATTTAAAATGTTCTTGTATGTTCAATGCATCAGACACATACTAAACAAAAAAACTCTCATTGTGCACTTATAAAGTCAAAGCGTTTAACAAGACTACTGTGAAATTTATGGCATTACACAGTGCACCCTGCAAATATAAGACTATAAAATTTGATTCTGTAATTAGGGACAATAAATATAACACTAATTGTAAGTTCCAATCTCTGATGTCGGGTTTAACAAGCTATAAAGCAAGCAGCATGTTGGGCCCATCCAAATCACTTGAACACATGAGGCTAATGCGGTTAGGTAGCTGCCTAACGTTTTAAAATTTTATCACAGTACTTTCTTTAACGCTTTTATTTACAAAATCGGATGTAACTACTCCTTTTTCTGTAGTTTTCAGGAGAAGATTATTTATGCAATTTACCTAAAAAATATTTACATCTCCAAAATTCCGTGTTTTTTCAAGGGTATGGCCCAAATTTCCCATATATTTCTCGCATTTCAAGGGAATTATAAAAATCCCGTATAATTCCCGGTTTTCCCGAATTTTCTGGTCACTAGGCCTTTCTCGTTTTTATGTTTATGGATGTAGGATACCGGATAAAAATAATACGTTATTAAGGTGGGCATATCTAAGAGAGAGAGAGAGACACATATTCGAATATTACATTATAATGTATGTATTAAAGTTGAAACCATCGTTTAACAAGGCCTTATGCAACGGCAAATACGCTATATTATTAACTGAGGCGCATCCGCCAAAATTTCGACAATAGATTAGTCATTTTTTAATTATTATTATTTTATCCTGATGATCCTGGTGAGGACATTAGGACAAAGTTGTCAAATTATTGTATTGTTATCGTCCTTGATAAGTGTGCAAAGTTTCAGTTTAATCTGACGTTTTGAAATGGGTGAGAATCACGTTCAAAGATTGAAAAAGTTTACATACTTACAAACATATAGGTGAAGCTAATATAAATAAATCGTAAAAATAGTGCCAATTGAGGAGTAAACCACCTGTGAAAATTTGTACAGCGACTGCCTATATTGTTCAAATCTGCCAGTACTGTCGCGACTGCCGTTGTGACTGCCGTGACTGCCGACATGACTGCCGACATGACTGCCGACATGACTGCCGAGACTGCCGACTAGACTACAGAAAGACTGCCTAGAATTAGTACAGCGACTGCCGGTGGTGGTTGGCCCCTCGGTGCCAATCTTTATATCTTGTAGTTTTAAATTAACTAATTTTGCAAACAATTGAAATTACTGAGTGAAAATTCATATCACTACACCTCTCGTAGTGCTACTTAATTAGTCATACTCTTTTTACCAATATATGTATTAAAAAAAAGTTATGGTCAAAAATAATAAATATTCGTTTGACGGATCTACCTCTCTAAAGAAATCTAATATGTGAACATTTTTTTAAGAGAAAGACTAGTATTTACATTATCGACACGAGCAGATTTTGATTTTTCATTTATAGTATTAAATCACATAAAATGAGAAGTTCTTCTATATTTATTTTCATTATCGTTAATTCTGTAACCATGGCCATCATTACTTGGGAGTTCTCAAGCCGAAAGACGACGGTTGAACCGCATTTCACTTTATTTGACATTTCTATCGGACCGCTTAATCTAATCTGTATAATCGCCAGTCATTTGAACTGAATAAGGAACTTACCGGTAGTGCATCACACGTTTCGATGGGCAGAGGATCCTCAGAACAGTACATGGGATCGGCCGGCTGGAGAATAGGCGGCCGCGGCGGCGGTGGAAGCATGAATTCCGGGGGTGGCCCGGGACAATCGCAGTCGGCCCCCGCCTCCATGGCCCACATGGTCTCGAGACCTGGTGGAGGATCGTCGCCGTAATCTCCAGGCCTTTCCATAGACTTCACCCGATTACTGAAAAAGAAAAATAAAAATGAGATACTGTACTGTTAACAAAACAATTTTTTTTTAATTTAACGATAGTGGATTGGTGGACTGAGATCTTGTAAATAAAAGTACATAAGTACGTCCTTCCGGACAGTCTTCGAATATGATATTTCTCTTTGTATTCAATTGAATTGCTTTATTGTCCAAAAGACCATAATACAAAATGGTATAAGACATGTCAATACATGGTAAAAGTACAGTAGTTAGAAATAAAAACACAAATAAAAACAATTATACAGTGGAACGTAACACTATATGCACGCAATTAAAATTCTTAGCATTTAAATTAAAATTGTGCAGATATAAACATCAGCCAAAGATATATTTAAAATTGTTGAACAGAATAATAAGTAAGTGAAAATAAGTACTTAAATGTTTTAATGACATTTTTTAAATGGATTACGGAATAAATACGAATAATTATGCAGTGAAACTTAATACTACGCAACTAAACCACAAAAAACGAACTATGTAAGTACTAATATTAAAATTAAGCAGTTATAAACATTAGACAAAGGTACTATTTAAAAACTTTTGTACAGAATAATAACATTCTTTAAGTAACTGTTCTTTAATGAAATTTTTGAAATGGCTTAAATTTGTATTCCTAAATGAAATAGGAACTTTATTATATATTATGCCTATATATTTGGGACCACGTTCATAAGTTGATAATTTTGACGGTTTGGTATTAACAAGTTCTCAACTCCACGAGTATGATAACTATGATTGAAATTATTCAATCAAAATGAACTATTATTTGCATGGACGTACGACAACATTTTGAACAACATATAAATACAAGGTAAAGGCAGAATTTTTAGATCTTTAAATATATATTTACAAGTGGCCAATCGAGACGCACTTACCATATTTCGAATAGCTAGTTTTCTTTTGCATTTTAAAAATTCTCTCAGCATTGTGTGATGAGCCCCTCGGGAGCCCCATAGCATTATGCCATAAGTCATTCTGGAGTAGAAGTGTGCGTAATAATATGTGACAACAACTTCCATACTCGATTTGTTTCTTAACCTATATAGGGCATAACATGTGGGTAATAAGTTCTTTACTAGATAATCAGAATGAAGCTTAATTAAGCGCGCTGTCCAATTTAGAAGAAATTTGATTGAATTTTGCTGTTCAATAGATTTACCCTCGGATTTACCCCAGCCCTTAGCAGATAACTTTCATTATTGTATGTTATTCTAGATGTAAAATTAATAGTTTTCATTAATTTGGAAGCATTGAAAAATAATCTACTTGATCTAAACCAATCAGAACATTTTAAATTCTCTTGTTGCATATTAGATATGGTGTCTGAAAAATTGGTGTCATAATTTAAGTAAGAATTATCATCAGCAAACATAATTAAATTGTACTGAGCAATCTAAAATTCGATAGATAATTGACAAAAAATAAGAATAGCAAAGGTCCTAAAACAGACCCCTGTGGAACGCCAATTGATATATGCTGGCTTTCTGACCTTATACCATTTACTTCCACTAATTGATGCCTCTCAGTTAAGTAAGATTTCACCCAATCGTATATTTTTTCTCGCAATCCATAATAAAGAAGTTTCTCTAGAAGTAGATCATGATTGATTAAGTCGAAGGCTTTACTTAAATCCAAGAATAATCCAGTACATTTCTTATTTTCATTCATGTTCTCATAGAGTAGATTTATAAAACTCATGATTGCTGTTTCAGTAGATTTACCCTTGCGGAAACCGTGCTGAGAATTATATTATATTATTTTTTGAAGCGAAATTTATTATTGTATTATAAACAATTTCTCTCTAAAATTTTTAAAATTGTGGATAGCAAGGCGACCGGCCGATAATTTTGTGGAAGAGAGAGATAGATCTCCCCTTTTAACCTCTCCACAATAAACTTGTGAGAGGTTACTAAAATTGGTTCAAAAACGAAAATTGAGATAACATCAAATCTTTACGTTTTGAGGTCTAGGAATCCAAAAAAGTGGTTTTTGAAAAATGTCTGTGTATGTGTGTATGTGTGTTAGCACGAGAGCGCCGAAACTACTGAACGGATTTGAATGAAACTTTGCATGTGCGTTTCTTTAGTGCCCCAGAAGATCTGAAAAGGTTTTGGTTGAGATCGGATTACGTTTAGTACCGTTTTGACGCAACAAGTTGTTTATTTTATAACTACTTTCAATTTGAAATGGAACCATTGAAAAGCAGTTAAAATTCTGATTTCAACGATATATCTCACTTCCACCCTTTCGATTTGGTTTCCGTGAAAATAAAAATTAAAAACAAAACAACTATGAAGCATAGATCGCATTTCGCGTGACATGATCGATGAGCGTAGCCGTTACGTCGTAAAACTCGTCACATCACGTGTCAATTCACGTGTGAGGGTCTCTTCACTGCTCTAGAAGTAGAGCGGATTACGTTTAGTGCCGTTTTTAAATATATATACAGACAAATCGAAGAATTAAACTACAAATATTCCTCTAAAATCTAGTAAAATTACTGAAATCCTAATGTTTCATTTAACAAAGACAGCCGCGAGCGATCGGATTGCAATGAGAACATTTTGACGATTGTCATTGTCATCGTTTGTTATCCGATAACATTAGTGTCATGTCATGTTAATAAAATTTCGGCATATTTGTAACTTTTAGTGACTGCACCAGTGGATTGTCACAAACTTTAAAGGTAGATGTAACAATATCATTATCATTTGCTTTCTGTACCTTCGTTGGTAAATTTATTATAGATTATCACTTTACCAATTTTAAGTTTGTTGCTTTACAAATCTGTACTATTTAAGATAACTAGACTTTTGTAGTCGTTCAAGTGATGTTAAAGTTGTTAATATCCTAATAGTATATTATTATTCAACGAGCGATAATAACTCTCATAGATGAAATTTGCAGCACGAGCCGCAGGCGAATGTTGTAAATTCAATAAGTTGAGGGGTTTTTTAGTGCCCCAGAAGATCTGAAAAGCTTTTGGATGAGATCAGATTACGTTTAGTGCCGTTTTGTCACACAATTTAATGCTTTTTTCGGCTTCAAAGATCCACCGAGTGGGGAGGTTCCAGCCGCTTCCAGTAGCTGCCGATTAATTTTTTAAAAGAGGAACCATTTTAGCTGTTTTTAGAATAGAAGGAAAAATCCAAAATTCAAAATCTAACTTTTCAAATTTTCTATCACAAATGATAAGTCAAGTTAGAATTGTTCTTTTGATAAAGTTTGTGCTGACGTATAATATACCTAAACAAATGATCGTCAACGAGACGATATGTAATAAACACTTTTATTATGAATTATGGGTTTATGATAGAAGGATATTTTTGTTTGCATATCCAATATTTATATAATGAAAACACATGAGTGTGTGTAAACATACGTATCTGGAAAATTATGTATCGGTTTTATAATAAAAACGATATGGATATACCAATATTTGTGAGATTATTTTTATCGGTTGTAATTTGGTTCAATAATTTCTGTTATCTGCAATAAAGGCTTCAAAGTGGCGTTAAATCAACCAACAAACTTCATAGTTCTGTTTGTACTGCGACACGTAATTTCATTGAACTCAACAAAGTAAATATTGAGTGTCAGGGGATTTATTTATTTTTCACGATATCCATTAATTTTAATTTACTGATAGGTAGATATCTAATTGTTTATCAGTGGAAGCGGGACAAATATTCAATGTAACATGCGGCTGGCAACCAGGGTGAGCAATTGCGCAGAGAGATAAATACTGTCTGTCTATTTTACGAGGACCACACCAAAATCTCGCTAAATATCTATTGTAGAGGAATAAAATTTTAGAAACAGTTATTCCACTTTTTGTGAGTTATAGTTTTTTAAAAGAAATTTGAAATTCATAGCCTACTTTGTGAGATACATTACAAAAACCTGAAAAATAGGAAAACCACAAACGGTTCCTTATTTGAGGAGATAGGAAAAAAGTTAAATTGATGAAAGTTGACGGCAAAGTCAAAGACACTGAACTGAAAAGAACAAATCTCAAAGTAGGCCATAACCTAACCGTTCGTAGATACCTTAATTTCCTGCAAAACGAATTTGGGCAATTCCATGTAAAAGTACACCACAAGTGAAAAAAATAAAAATATTATTTGAACTGCTAAACTCATTTTAAATTGTAGCAATACTATTCAACTGTAGAATTCCAATAGTGGCAACATTATTTTCTTGATATTTATGGCAACAATGCAGTTCTAACATGGCGGCCTAGAGATATACGCGCACAGCTGTGAAGTCGTAAAACTTGTGTGTGAAATTTTCAAGGTAAATAATTAATATCATTAACTAAAAAGTACTTAGTTCCAAAGTTTGTTCTATCTTGAGTTCATAAACGTAGAAGTAATGATGAATGGCATTTCATTTTTACGATATAACCTAAAACAAGCACGTGGTCGTGCTGTAGTGTGAGTCACATCAAAAACCAGTTATTTTCTTTTTTTCCTGAATATACTTTCGTTATATAAAACTAAGTCACCTTTTCTCCTCGTATGGATGAACAATTACACATTAATAAAATTAATGAGTCGATTGGTTAAATAATTAAATTTTTATGATGAACAAAAGTTTTGTAGTGTGAGTCGCGGGAACAGGTTAATTAGAATTTAACTCTAATTAAAGAAAATCTGTATTCTTTTATTAGATGGGAAAAACAGCTGCCCAAAGAAAAAAAGAACAAAGAGATAGATTGAAGTTAAATGGCCTTTTTGAAGAATTTAGACGTAAGGAAACACAAAAACAAAATGAAAGTCGTCGCAAGAAAAAAATTGAATGTACATTCGAAGAAAAACAAAAAATACGCGAAAGAAAGACAGAAGAAATGAGAAAGTACAGACTAAAAATTAAACAAAAACAGTCTAATATACCAAGTACCGATGAAATTGTGGCACCAGAAATAACACCATCGAAAGCATTCAGAGTGCATATGGAAAAGCTGTCGCGAAGGCTAAAAGAAACCTGCCTTTTAGTCCAAGCAAGTGTAAAGCAATTGTTAAGACATTGGCAATACAGTTAACTCCTGAAATATTGACGCTCAGAAGTAAAAAGCGACAAGGAAGAACTCTGTGTGAAGACACAACGAAAAAGATTCAAGAATTTTATAATCGGGATGACATCAGTAGGCAAAGTCCTGGTATAAAAGATACTAAATTAGTCAGACTGGAGCACCAAAAAAAAAAGTTCAAGTGCGACATTTATTTACCTCTATCATAGAAACTCGCATGCCTTATTTTGCGAAGAATTTGGGCAAATTGTGGGAAAAAGTAAATTTGCAGAATTGAGACCAGAACATGTTCTATTAAGTTGCCAAACACCAGAAAATGTGTGTCTGTGTAAATATCATGAGAACTATATATCAGCAGTGAATGTGTTGGCAAAATGTTGCACTAACATCCCAACTTATGACAAAAGTTACATCACTTCTATGGCTTTATGTGAGAACCCTTCAGAATCTTGTTGATACGGAGAATGCACGACTTGTAAGGTGAAGTATGAAAATAAAATTCGGGAGGCTATTGAGTCTTATTCAGAAAAAAATGTCAACTGGTATATTTGGAAAGGGGAAGGCGGGAGGATCAAAAAGGTGAGAGAAGAAGGAACTGTTATGACTCTTTTTGAACACATAATTACGATGACGCCGATTTTCAAAGTTCATAGTTTCATCAAAGGAAAACAAGCTGAGTCTTATGAAGAAGAGAGGAAAGCTTCCTTGACGCCTGAATGTAAGTTTTCTCTGGTACAAGTTGACTTTGCTGAAAATTACACTTGCTTGGATGAAATTCAGTCCTACCATTGGGTACAGCCTCAAGTGTCATTGTTTACTATATCGCTTTGGTATGACTAAGTGCAGCACCCAATGGCAATACTATCTGACAATTTACAGCATAACAAGGATACTGTTGTAGTATACATTGATCGGATTCTTCAAGAAATCCCAAAAAACATAAAGCAAGTGCGCATATGGTCAGATGGTCCTTCGAGTCAATTTAAAAACCGATTCTTAGCTAATTCCCCGCCATTACTACAAAATCAACATGATGTGAAAATAGTGTGGAATTATTTTTGCCACGTCATATGGAAAAGGACCAGTAGACGGTATTGGGGCTCTCTTAAACGACAACTTCGCAATTCAGTTTTGAGAAGAGAGTGCATGGTTTCCAATGCCTATGAGTTCCAACAAGCAACTGCCAAACATACTAGTATAAAAGTTATCTTGATGACTGATGTTGAAATAAGCAGAAGATATGCAGAACTGGAATTAGATAAGCTATTTGAAACTGCTCCTGCTATAAAGAAAATTTAAAAAATGCATAAAATTTGCGTTAATGGTTTCAAATATGTTAAAGCGCTTTCACTCTCATGCAAAAAACCGAATTTTTACAGTGAAGTTTACTCGGATTATTCATCAGCAGACGAAAACGAACATCCAATTTTATCAGAAAATGAAAATGAACATCAAATTCGACTCGACAAGCTGGCACTTCAGAAACTACCTTGAGAACAGAGTTAACAGCTCGAAATATTCGTCATGGAGTATATGTACTTGTTCAATTTATTACGAGAAAAAACCAACACAATGTTACAGATATGCTGCTATATGTCAAAGTGCGGTTGACGAT
The DNA here is from genome assembly GCA_963675555.1 of Leptura quadrifasciata. Taxonomy (NCBI): domain Eukaryota; kingdom Metazoa; phylum Arthropoda; class Insecta; order Coleoptera; family Cerambycidae; genus Leptura; species Leptura quadrifasciata. The sequence continues at coordinate 29,996,713 of OY776674.1, forward strand.
GAAGGTGAAGTAAAAACTATGAGCCTGAAAATAACCAGTAATAATGATTTGTTTAGAGTTGATGAAAAGAATGTGTCATTTGTTAACTTTGAAGATATTCTTGAAATTTTACCCGACCCAACTGTTGTTCTTAAAGGTAACAGAATGTTTTATAAATTTCCCAGGAAACTTGATGTTTCTGAAAAAAATATTGAAGTATTTTTAGTATTATTTTTTCTTTCTAATGGAAATTTTGTGTTATTTAGTTTGGAGACAATTTTGATCTCAATTAAGATGAATTATTATTTTTTTATTAGAAAATCAAATAAATATGTTTTTCATTTCATAATGAAAAGATTAGAAGCTGTAATTTTAATTTCTAAGAGATTTGAGGCTGATTTATGGTATGAAAATGTGATGGTAGTGTGAGTCACAAATACTTTATATATTTTTTTTAAATACTGTGTGCCTCTACTGACCATTTCTAAAAATTTTAACACTTTCACAAGACCATGTATATACATTTTAGTGTATGCATAAGATTCGAACTTCAAAATGAGCCCCGAAGTTGCCTTCCTTTCGTGTAGTGTGAGTCACAGGGCAAATATCTTGCATTTTCTCACTGAAAACATTTGGTTTCATAATTATTCTTTTATGCATGAAATAAACATATTTTTCTTCGAATAATCTTAAAAATATATTAATTTCCATATTATAACTATTCTCACACGTAGTGTGGGTCACACATGGAATTGCCCATTTCAAGATTTTCTTTATGAATTGACAGTGGCAAAAAGATTAAATTATTCATATTTTTAACAAGATAGGGCTCCACCTCACACTGCAGTAATATGTACAAACTATTTAAATCGAGTTATGCCAAATAGGCACCTATGGACCCATCGAGGAGTGGCTCACTTCAGTAATATGGTGTACAGCCTGTCGGTATCAGTAATATTTTGGTAATATCAGTAATATCTTGGTAATATCGGTAATATTTTAGTAATATCAGTATTTCAGTATTGTCGGTAATATTTGGTAATATTCGATAATATTTGGTAATATTCAGCATTTTTCAGTAATATTTTGGTTAGTACTTTGTAATTTGTATTCCAATTAATGTGTTTATAAAGATTTGCATCATGGTTTTAACGGAGGTGAGATATTCGCTATCTCTTTCCACGCATTCCAGTCCATAGATAAGAAATAAGAGCAGAATCCCCATACTACCATAGAGGTGCATTCAGTGCATTGCACTTGACGCGCCACATTTTGGGGGGCGGAAAAATGTATGAACGACCAAATTTCAAGAATGTAGATGGTTTTCAACATGTAGATAAACTGGATGTCTCACTAGATGTACTGTCGTCTTCAATTAATTTTGGAACTATAAAATAGGTATGATGTAGACAATGATTTTTATTCTAACGTTGCCGTAGCACTCTGAATTTTATTAAGTTTAGTTAGTGTAGCTAGTAATAAAGCAGTTTTTCAAAACAAAAACCAATAAAGGCATATTTGAATCCACAACGACAGATTAGCGTTTAGTGAAATTAGCTATTTCTGTAACCCATCAGTTGTTGGATTTACAGTTAGAATATAGAGAACTCGGGCGGTAATTTGCATCTACTATTCAACGATCCTAGCTTGGAGTTTGACACCGGAAGAAGTTATCTCCAGAGTGGAACAGAAACGAACAATCTGCTTTACTGTGAAAGTACAATCAGAAATTTGAGTAGAGCACGAGACGCGTTTCGATTTTAAATGAAAATGACACTAGAAAAGAAGCTAAGCTATATTAGTAGTCGGTAATAATATGAATGGTCCAGGTGTAGGTGTCCTATGTACCTTTTACGATATTAACGATCAGGAAAATTTTGAAAGTTTGGAAATAATTGAAAACCAAACTCATGAATTTATTAATATAAATAACTATCCATTGTCAATCGGCACCTGAAGTTAGGCAAGAACCAATATTATCAGGAACCCAACTAATTTTCGCCAAGGAGTATGTAGAAAGAAACCGAGGGGTAAACCGCCGGCAAAAATCGTGTACACGTACTTCCACTTTTAAAAAACTTCCACGTACTTCCACCACACTTCCACGTACTTCCACCAAACTTCCACGTATTTCCACCTACTTCCACCAAACTTCCACATACTTCCTCCAAATTTCCACATACTTCCACGTAGCCCTAGTTTTCGAGCTCGGCTCATAACGTTTATTTATAAAACGAATAAACTTAGCGTCCCAAAACAAAAACATTTGAAAACCAGCCTTGTTTCCTAGGGCAGTCGTGTAATAGTTTTTCGTACTTAATTTGTAATTATTGGGAATTAATTAGTAAAATATGCAGTAAAATCGCACGTTTACAAATTTCTTCCGATATTTAAAATAGGCTTTATTAAAAAATCGGTTACACGAGGGAAGTGTGCCTATATATTAGTTTTAACATAGAATAGAATTTATTCATGTTAAAAAAATTTAAAAATTTGCAATGATACCGAAATATCGATTTGATAAAAAATACTCAAAATTCTATGCTATATCCCGAACGTCTGCAGCACTCGAAAAACCGAAATAATAAAATACAGCGACCAATTAATTTCGAAAAACTATTACACTCTATATTATTTATTTTGGAGATAGGGATAATCTAGGGGATAGGTAATAGGCATCAATTTAAATAAAATGCTTTATTTACATGCATTAAACAGTTTTATTATAATAAATACAAAACAAGGAAATAAAAATACTACCTCTAATATAATTTTAAAAAAATAACAAGTCTTCCTTTTCTTTGGTTATAAAATGAAGTGCTAAAGTAAATGAACTTTAATTCAGCCTGCATATTTCCACGTATTTCCACATACTTCCACGTACTTACACATACTTCCATCAAACTTCCAGTGGGTTGTACACCTACTTCCACTGGCGGTTTACCCCTCGAAAGAAACATATTACAAATCGTTAGTAAAGAAAATTTAAAACCAGAGAAAAACTATTACCAGTTTAAGTTTATCAGAAACAAGTGAAAATTCTGAAGAAATACAGCTTGATGACAGTTCCGACCTAGAAAATTTCGAGGAAGACTCTTTTCCTAATACAGATTCAGACGAAAGTTGCGAGGAAAATAACGAGAAAAATACAGTTGATTGAACAGTTGAAAATTATTATGCTATATATTTTATACTGATAACTGGTACGTGGGTAGAATGACATAAAATAAATGAAACTTACTATAAAGTAAAATGTTTAAAGAACGATCTGGATTTAAACAAATGGCCAATTTCACCACATATTCAGGAAGTCTCTGAGGACTACATTTTTTATGGACTTTTGCAATTAATAGGTAACGATCCGTTTGCTATAAAACGATGCGACTTGGTCAATATAAAAAAAAAATACAAGCCGATGAAAAATATTAACAAATAAGACGACTTTACGAGAGAGTAGGGTGGAGTGAATAAAAAATTCTTCTAAATGTCTTCAGATGCATAGTGTAAATTTTGGGTTCAAAATGATGCGAAAAAAATGTAATCTTAATCGAAGAATATTTTGAGAGTTCACTACTACCTTGAAAATGGGCAAAAGGTTCGATTTTTTAATTTTTAAAATGTTTCAAATCGACAATTGAGTCGACAATGTATATAAAATTTTTTTGGATAAAATAATTTTTAGTTTCACGAATATTTGAAAATTGTTTCTAAAAAGATAAAATTGGGTGAAAATTAAGTTTTTCGGAACAGATTTAAAACGTTCATGGTAATAAACAATGTTTTATTTTAAAAACTTTACGTTTTAACCCGGCAACGAGCCATAAAGGAATTATAATTGTCAATTGGGAAAATTTTAATAATCCGAAAATCGATCTTTTTCCTCATTTTCAAGATAGTTGTGAACCCTTATAATATTCTTCTATCGAGTTACAATTTTTTTCGCATTATTTTGAGCCCAAATGGCATATATCTACACCGAGATCTACACTATGCTTCTACAAAAATTGAAAAGAAAATGTTTTTCATTCCACCCTATTCTACAGTATGATAAATAATATAAATAATTAACACCACCACAGGTAATTACGACCCCCTTTATTCCGGAAGGCTCTAGAAGAGCCTTGTGTGGGAGGGGGCTACAAATATAGATACAAGGGACACACACAGTATTTTCTTTCCACTGCCACGACCGGGGATCGAACCCGGAATTTTTGGGTGAGAGGCAAGTGCGCTCACCTCTCGACCACCAGTCATGATAAAATACATGAATACTTAATTTTTATACATGAAAAACATTTTATTTTTCAATAATTACATGTTTTAGAAATTCTTAAGTATATATTTTTTATGTTTGATATTTTCATGTTTTGTTTATTCCTTATTTGTAGTTTATCGAGAGTTTTATTGTTATTTTCAAATTATTTTGAAATATCTACTCGTATAATATATATATTAAAAATATTTTACTCCTTATTTTTATGTACCACCCCACATTATAAAACAATTAGGTATTCATCTTAATTCAATTTCACAAATAGCATTTCTAAGTACTCTGGTAAGTAACATTCATATAAGTACAGTTTATTGAAATTAATCAATCAGAGTTTAAAACGCAGTATCGAGGTCAGTATTTTTTATGTTCTTTGCCAATTATGCAGTATTATTTCAATATTGTTGGTAATATTTCGGTATTATATTGGTAGTATAATACCAACAGTAATATGGTGTACAAAATTTCATACAGTGAGCCGCCCCTCGGGACCCATTCTATGACCAGCTCGATCACCAGATATTGCTCGCTTGAATTTTTTCGTCTGAGGTTACATTAAAGACAAGGTATTTCAAACTGCCCCTGAAAATATTGAGGACATCAAAACCAGAATTAGAAACAGTATGCGAGGCAATTACTCCTGAAATGCGTGAGGTGTCTCGTAGAGCACGTTTATGTATTAGAATGCATGGTGCACAATTTGAGCATTTGTAGTTAGAAAAATAAATACCACACACACAATAGATATTAAGCGAGATATTTGGTGTAGCCGTCGTAAAATAGACAGACGGTATATCCGTTTTTGTACGGAGTGCAATCACAAAATTGTTGCGCAAAGTGAAATTTCCTTTAAAGTTAAAACTCTAAGAAACATCAGTTTAAATTATTATGAGACTAAATGATTCTCAAATTACTTATAGGCTTAAATTTATTCTTGTATTAAATATAGTTGTTCCTCAAACAACAAATTATTCTCCTGTCAACTTATGTACAAAATAATTCCACAAATTTTCAAAACACTAAGGAACGGAAATAAAAATTAATTAACCTAGTTTTGATTTCGCTCCACCTTCGAACCGCCCATTGCTATAAAAACATATCGTTATTCTGCTGTCTTGGTTAATAAATAATACAATATGGGACCAGTTAAAAACGTCCAGATAAACATCGACTGAAATAGCTACATTAGTCAAGGTAACGATGTTTCAATTCAAGTAATACCAGAAGTAATGTTTAAATTTTATAATTTAAATACAACGTTGTGGCTTGTGGAACAAGTAAAGTCTATATTCTACGATTCATATACGCTTTGTTAAGGATATATCTGTCTGTCTGTGGCTTCACTTTTCTTCAAAAAGTGGGCTGATTTTGATGTTTTCCTTATTTGAAAGATATTTAGTAATGTTCGAGTAATGTTTCTTCTTTGGTATGCATATACATAAACAAATGTTTATAAATTTTTTCACTGCCTTCCAGGTCATCTGAATGACTATCTTACTTAAGTTTAGGAGATCTAGATTTGTCTGACAAAGGAGATGGGGCCCTACAGTTTATACTTGAGTTCGAAAATTGTTTTAATCATCTCATGATGAAGCTAACACGGTTGACGAAACGTACGTAGGGTAATGTATTCAAGTGTTTGTTACATGACCTATGTCCATTTAACAATTTTACTCGCAATTTTATATAAAAACTAGTATTTTTGTTTATATTTAGCACGATCTGTGTAACATTTTGATTCAGTTTTTGTAAGTCAAACTGTTTTCAACTAACAGAATTTACTTGTATAACTGCTAAATCAATTCACACTGTTTTATGTCCATATTTTTATATCTTAGGAACTCAGTCATGTTTTTTACACTATTATGTATCTCTGTTCTAGTTCTATTACAGCTTCGAAGGAAACAATTGTCTAAAAACATTTATTTACATCAAATACCTATATTTCAATTTTTATATTTTTGTTTACTATGTAAGTACATATGGATATTTTCCTTACCTTTCTCATTACTATATATAGTATGTCCTATAAAACGTAATATATTTACTGGGTTCTCAGAATACGTTTTACTATTTATTACGGCAGTTCATGTTTTTGGTTATGTATAGAATAGAAATTACAAATTGTTGCAATCTAAGTCAGCTGTGGTATGTGGTATTATAGATTTCTGTTGTCGATTCTGTAATTTGTTTGAGTACGAGAATCTACATAAGGAGGTTGTTGCGCTTAACTCAACAATTGACAGATGGCCATACCTGTACCATTTCTACGTTTTATAGCTTTCTATATAATTAGGGGAAATAAATTTTTCAAGTTTATCTGGTGGCATTATTTTGCAGTAAATGGGACAAATAAAGTTTACCTTATTAGTAAAACTCATCAGGAAATCATTTGCTTGCAGCTTTTGTACTGATTCGAACGTATATAAACTTATCTGTGGATTTCAGTAATTGATATTACATTTTTATATCCGCGTTAATAAGTGTTTAACAGCCAGGTAAATTTCATTCATTAGTAATTTAAAATTTCAGTAATTTCAATTTTTGTCTGATGTAATTTCAATTATTTTTAAAATAAATTTACTTAAATTCAAGTTAAATTCTTTTAAATTTAATAAGTAGTTAAAATACTATATGTACCACATGATTTTAAAACATTTTTTCTTTCTTTTTCATTTTTTGACAATTTATAGTTTACGAAATCAGCTAATATACTTATATATTTCTACCTATATATTTATACATTTCTGTATACATTTCTGCATAGCTTCTACATTTCTGCATAGCTTTTGCGCAGCTTATGCATAGCTTATCTTTCGCATATAGATAAAATTTTCTTCATATTTAAAATTTTGACTTCCTTTTTATTTTATGCTTATTCATTAACTTTTCAAAAAACCACATAGTTGGTTAATTTTCCTACAATTTTCAAACTCCATTACATTAAGGGACGTAAACTAAATTGTCAAGGAAACCTTTAGACTCCATTCTTGCAAGAGACAATTGTGGGCCTGGATTGCTATTCCAGAACCAGCCACCTCAACAATACTCAATCCCGGAATCTAGGATCCTGGTATAAAACTATATTTTTATTTCTCTTAACAACAATTTCAGTCTGATCTATAGTAGACTGGTTATTCGAGAAAAAGAGACAATTCTACTTATTTTCGCTATAGATGGTGCCCAATTTAACATCAATTTTTCTGTGTCTCCTTTTCTCAAATAAACAGAAATCTGTCATTTATGCTGTACATTTCAAAAAGGGTAAGTAAGTTTCTCCACTCTTACGAATACTCCGGATCCACGGCTCTTTGCTCCAACTTAAACCAGCTAGTCGTCCGCATATGTTGCCTCAATTCTTTCCCAAAAAAAAGGGAAAGGAGGTAACATGTCCTAGTGTTTTGTGGTTGCGTGGATATATCTGATTTGCCTGAGTAAATGAAACGGGCCCTACAGTCTATAGTGGGATTCGAACCAGCTCGCTAGCTATGCTCAGAAAGAAAGCAGGATGCACTAACAACTGATCTCCCGTCTCCTGTATTTCGTATTGTTGTCATACTTTTTCAATATCAATATATTTGCGTCGTTTTTTTTTAATATAATTGTTTATCGCCATGGTAGCTCAGTCGGCTAGAGAGCCGTTATGTGGCAAATTCGCATTGGTTAGTCTCTGTTGTATTCTGTGTTCGATCCCCGGTACCAATACTGGCAATGTCGTTGTGTGATGGATGTTATCTGCGTTTTTCAAATGTGTATATAATCCCATTTCGGACAGGCCCATGGCTTTGAATTTGAGGGTTGTCTTCTATATGTGGTGTGTTTTATGTTTTAACATTTCGTGTTTGTAGGAAATAACAACATGACGGATCTCCATTTATAAACTAGGATTTATTTCTAAATTATGAAGCACGGCATCACACTATTAATATTATTTATTGACTTGGCATAAATCACACTTCTCTATTGTGACTTGAATTTCTCTTTTAGACATTTAGAAGATAGTACGCGTGCAATTTAATTAAAGGCGTCGGATAATAGTACATTAGCCAAATTCGAGGCCAAATTGATCTTGAAATTAGAAGAAAGATGGATGGCGGAAATGATTATAATAAACCTCCATCCATGAGTAGTTAAATCATCAATATTAAAGTAAAAGGAGACAAGTAAGAAAGTTTCTCTAAGTATAATATTATTAAATTGTTTCTAGTTCCAAGACAAATCAATTGCCCATAATATGGCATTCTTACTCTTGATGAGCAAACAAGAAAATGATTATAATTTAACGTGCTTACGTGAAGAAAGTAAAGCTTTGCTCATTTCTGAGTTTGCTCATCCAGTTGCAGCTGAAAACAGTAGGAAAATAGAGCGCAGGTTATTTAAAAGCCGCAAGACTGAGTAAAGTTGGAAAGGATCCCGCAAACTTCTTATGGAAATCGGACTCCCATTAATTTTTTGATATTCTACACATCATCCAGATCAAAAATCCCAATGGATAGAAAGTTCTAGGACCCAAAAGTTCTGTGGTACAGACCTTCAAAGATCGATATTTTAGCCATACGCTAACGTAAACTTTATACGAGCACGATTGAAACTGGTCAGTGTTAAAGCACAGGACCGTGCGCACTGGTTTAAAGATAATAAAACGGACAGGCCTACTAACATAAAAAAGGCTCGTAAATCGTTTCTCAGAAGTCAACGTGGACTTGTGAGATGTGCTGTCAATGTGCCAGTGCAGTGCATAAATACCTATTATAATATCAAGCGTAGGAGTTTAGTTAGTTATTGTTCATATTTATAAATATTTACTATATATAGAAGGTAAACTATTTTAATTATTTACTAATTTACCATGGCTTTCTGGTAGGTGCTTGAAACAGGACTAAGTAAAAACAGCGAGGACATTGTACGGCAAATAAAGTTTTTTTTTCTAATAATACTTTAGTGTCTTTTCTAGTGATTTAACTAACGATACGCTTAGCATTACGCATGGTAGTACTTATAAGTATTTTTTGTGGGATTTTTAGTAAAACTTTTAGCGACAGTTTAGCACGCCCTTGTTAACATTATCACGGAACGTTTTGCGGATAAGTTTAAGGTACTTTCAGCAGTACTCTCTGAGTACTCTTATCTATACTCTTGTAATTATAGTACAAGTCACCACTTCCCGACGCACATTAAAAGCTTTTAAAGGTAAGCGAGTCAACTTGCCGTCGAGACAGCATAAAGAGTGATAGTATTTTAATAAGGTCGTAAAGGTTTTGTTGAGTTTTTTATGTGCCGGGAACTGCTAACCTCAATTATACCTATATATATATATATATACATCTTTCTATCAATTCTGAACCATTAGACAATTCATACAATCCTGAACCAGCTATTTATAGAAGAGATAGACAAAAAATATTTGTTTATATTGGAGTATATAGGGGGTCGGATAACCTATTCTGTAAAATATACTTTGATATTTTTATAACTAAATATAGGTGTATATCTACACACTAATGACATCATCCTGAACCAATACGTTAATATGACAAAGCTGAACCATTTTATACAGTAATATATAGCTGAATGTTACATCCTGAACCACTTCAATGTTGCCATATTTAAATACTATAGGATAGCTACCTGCTACGTTTGTATTGCCAAGGGTCATAAAATACTCGGACTTCTCGCATATGCTTCTTACGCACAAATGAAATTCTATATTTTTCAAGTGTAAGTATCTTTCTGAAAGAAAGGGGATAAATTTTAGGTATTTAAATTGTAAAAGGCTAGAATAAATACAGTTTATTTTTAATTTTTGCTGTTTAAAATTATATATATATATATATATATATATATTTTAAATATACAGGGTGTCGTAATTACGTGCAAAAAATTTAGCTGTAGATTGCCTGTCGAAAATTTAGACCGGGTTCTTCGTATAAAACTTTTCAAAACAACCTTTTCCTGTCCAGCTACACTCCCTTAAAGGGGTGTTCCAAAAAAAAGGTTTTTAATTTATATCTCAAAATAACGTAATCGGAAAAAGACGAAATTTGGCACATCTCTGTTACTCATCAAAGGGCATCTAACGAAATCATGTCATCCACCTAGCATGTACACAAAGGGGTGAAATTTACTACCCTTTTGGAAATTTTGTAAATATCTTTGTGCCTACTCTTTTCTTAAGTTAAAAAAAATAGCTAAACATTATGATTAATTTAGAAACTTTTTCATCTCTTCAAAGAAATTCGTAAAATCGACCATTTTTTACAAAAAAATTAAATTACATCTGCCAAAGTGATCAATCAAAAGCTATGAGCAAAATTATATTAGTGTAAAATACTAAAAGTAGGCTGGTGTCAAATTATAATCTGACAATATTACGTTGTTTCTTGCCTTTGAAATAATAAGATAATCATTTCTTATTACTTAATACTAGTATTTTTCTAACCAGATTTTAAAATGCATAGTTCTAGTAATGAGGAATAATATGCAGACATACATTTAATTTATGGTGAATGTAAAGGAAATGCTTCAGCGGCAAAAGAACGATATCGTCGTAAGTTCTCTACACGTACTGTGTCAAACGTTCGTACTTTTTCTAATATTCACTTGAGGTTAAAAAAAAGGAGGTGTTTTAAAACACACATATTAAATACATTATTTTGGTGAACATCCTGAATGTAGTATTAGACTGGCTGCTCATCAATTCCACACAACAAAAACATCAGTATGGAGGATTTTGAAAATATGAAAATGCAAGGACTTTACCCTTATCATTTACAGAGAATACAAGAGCTGTTCCCTCGTGACTTTCCAGTAAGACTTGATTTTTGTAGAATTATACTTAGAAGCCATTACATTTTACAGTACTATTCACAGATGAATGCTGCTTTACTCGACGTGGAGATTTAAATATTCGTAACTAGCATTTATGGAGGGACGATAATCCTCACGCTGTTGTAAATGGAGGATGTCAATACAACTTTTCAATAAATATTTGGGCCGGAATTGTAGACAATAAATTAATAGGGCCTTTTGAGTTACCAAACAGATTAAATGGTCCAGCTTATTTAAACTTTTTATAAAATGACCTGTATAAACTTATAGACGATTTACCTCTTGGATTACGTCAAACACTTTGGTTTATGCAGAATGGTGCGCCACCTCATTATTCTTTAGACGTTCAAGAGTGGCTACCCTCAACATTTCGAAATCGATGGATTGGCAGGGGACGAGAAGCCACAATTAAATGGCCCCTCGGTCCCCAGATATGAATGCACTGGACTTTTACTTTTGTGGCCACTTGAAAAATGTTGTTTACTCGACACCTGTCCCTAGCATCGAAGTTTTAAGAGAGAAAATTTTTACTGCTGCCAATAAAGTTCGAAACTCCATATGTTTTACATATAGAAGGCAGGTATGGCAATTTTAGGAAACGGTTGCAAACGTGTATTCAAGTTGGAGGTCGTCATTTTGAACAAATGCTTTAATATCTAAAAACAACAATCGTTGTCTTCATGTTTAAATTTTTTTACTGTCTAAATTCATCTTTTTTTTCGATTACGCTATTTTGAGATAGAAATTAAAAACCGTTTATGGCACGCTCCTTTAAGGTATTGTTGCTGGACAGAAAAGAGTTATTTTATACGGAGAACCCGTCTTAATTTTCGACAGAGAATCTACAGTTAAATTTTTTGCATGTTATTTCCAAACATCCTGTATATGTATATATACATTTACTTTTAAAAAGTTTAAAGAGTATGCATTAGAAGTTGTTTTCAGATATATGGGAGGTTCCCCTAATAATCATCACTTTTTTGTAACAATTCCCTTAATATTTCTATCTTAATTTTTCATTCTATATTTAACTGTATTATTTTCCGTTCTGGTTTAAAAGGAAGTTTCACTTCTGAATGACTTTTGATTATGCCTAAGGTTGACTTTTTTAGAGAGAACCAAACAATGATAAAAAAAATTAAAGAGTCAAATTTTAAACGTCAATATTTTGAAAACGGATATAATGGAGTGGATATATCCAAATTATTGCTGTATGTGGAATTGTGGTATTGTCTGGAAAGTTGAAAAAATAGTTCAGATAGATACAAGTTGTAGAATAACATACAATGCCCAACCTAAGGAACATATTTTTTTAAATAATTTATTTTTTGAATCATGTTTTATTCTTTTTATTTATTCATTTATTTAATTGCGATATCCGACAGGGGCAGTGCTCGGTTATAGGATGAAGAGAGGAATATCACAATCACGAATGAATTGGAATAAAAATACATGTTAAGCATAAACAAAATTAAATATAATATTTTTAGTCGCAAACTCTTCTATAAAATCCTTATTTTACTATAAGGAACGTAACCATACTGCAACCAACAGCTACTCTCCGGGCTATGTGCCCCGCCGAGCGCTGAATCACAAGTTACAAGTCTGGTGCGTTAAGTGTAATAATTGCATATTACCATCAAAACGCTAATGCTTCGATTGCAACAAACACCAGCCGAAAGACTGATCCTATTTAAAGGAGCTCTCTTGCCAGCCGTCACACACCACTTGCAGACTGCAGTTTCGAGCTGTTGGCTCTCGTCAGTGCAAGGTAGGCATGTGACGACTGACACGAGGATCCTTTGACTATTTGGTAACATCCCGGTATTTTTACAATAGCGACATGTAAAACAGTCAGCGTCTAAAAAGTAGACTATTGAAATTTTAGGTCAAAATGTCAATTTATTTAGTTGTGTATTTCTTACTTTTAGCCTCAATCCTTGCTATAAATTCACATTAAAATTTGTCAGAAAGAAAAATGGTATAGCATTATTTAAAGCCTTTTTGCATTGTAGGGGGATTAGAGAATATATGAAACAAGTCCCAAATATTCATAAATATTCTTTTAAGTGAGCAATGAGAAATGAAATATTATTAATTCTTAATTTTAAGTAATATACCTAAAAACTTACATTGTGCCTAAAAATATACCGATTATGAAAATCAAATACATTTTAAGGCAGTATTAAAAGATTATTTTTGTTTGATAGTGTATCTGTGAAGTATCCCGCATTAAATTATTCTTTAAAATATATTTTAGCTAGAACATAAAACGGATAGGTTATCGTCCGTCCAGGTGCAAAAATAGTATCGCCGAGCTTACTAAATTAATTTTTAATTTGAGGAGTTATCTTCATTTTGAAAAACTTAAACTATAAATAATTCTTTCAATATTCAAAGAATGGGATGCTGTTAGCTTAGCACAATTTATTTTTTTAATATTTGCACGCTAATAAATTACTCTTTATAGATATACAGTATGTTACAAAAATAGCTATCACTAGGAATATTTACATATAACATATTACATAAACACCAGACAATATTATATTTCTACATACAAAGCAAAAAATTACAGAAAGTTCTCTTATTTTTAACAATCACACATATTCTGTTAAAATAGCAACGGAAACATTGTTCTATGCATTTGGGTCCGAAAAACGAAATACAAATTCTCTAGTTTTAACCCTAATTTTATCCAAGTTTTTTTAAAACAAATATACGGGTCAAATTTAGCCTTCACATACTTCTTTGCAACAATGTTTGTTACCTGTACTTACTTTACCTACATTTCAAATTATTTGACTAAAATAATACTGGAATCTCCAGCATTTATTTAAAATGTATAGATACGGGAAGAATAAAAAAAAGTGAAAAGTAACCTGTACACGGGTTTACTGTTTGAATCCTACCTAATTTCTCACTGTTTATCCTTTCATTCCAAGACGCCTCTTAGAAGTAAGGGTAGGTAATGATCATTACAACTATTTACATAAGTCGTTTCTGGACTGAGAAAAACCATACTGAGACCATGAAACAATAACATAACATAGTTCACTAATTCACTTTCTCAAAAGAACAAATATACTTGTGTTATATATTTTCAGTAAGTCTACAACTACTATTTCAGGAAGTATAAAATCATTTTTATTTGGTTGCGTAACAGATGCCTAACTTTTTCATGTATATTGGATGAAATTAAATTGATTATACATTAATTGTGGCAAATAAATCCTAAAATGTGTAAAAACTAGAAATAGAAAAGTATAAATTTGTCTTTTTATTTCGTCTCATACCATCAAAATATTCCAACCGGTTATAATACAAAGATGCGCACTGTAAAACTCTAAATAAATACCCTCACCATATTACATTTCAATATAAGTTTAACGATAGCTAGCAACAATTTATTTCTTGAATCACGTTTTTCCTCCTTTTTCTTTATTTATTAACGATATTTTTACAATTACAAAATTTCAATCACAAATTGAATTAGATTACAAATATATGTTAAATATAAATAAAATTTTACACGTAGGATAGTTATGTTATAATTTGTATATGATAACATTTTTGGAAAGAGGGTGAAACAAATGTCAAGTGCCGCACATGTTTCCCATAGACCATTTAGGTATTTAAATTTTAAAGAGCCTGGGTGGTCGAGCGGCCGACAGCGAAGACTTGACTTTAATTTATTATTGTGAATTTAAAAGACTTTATTCTACTTTGAGCATATACTAATGCACAAATAACATTAATAAAAATGGCATTTATTTACCGCTCTTACAATATTTAATATTTAAGAAGTGGTAAAATTTTTTGTTTCGTTCGGCATTAAGGTTTCAAATGGTAGCTGTTATAGTTTCATAGTAGAATAGAGTAAGACGATAAGATAAAACAAAAGTCAATGGTTAAAGTGCTGTTCTTTGTTACACATGTTACCCATAAACAAAACAAAATTAGGGTATTTAAATATTAAAGGGACACAATATATAACACTGTGTGGTCCACTAGAGTCCGGCGCCAAATCTGAGACACCCATATATTGTAATATTTGTATGATCTAGTTTTATTTATATAACAAATGAACCAACGGTTAGTAGAAGACTTACATTAATTTACTATTGTTGATTTAAAAATCATTCATTGTATTTTGAGCATTCCAGTCACTTGTACTTAATAAAAAATTTTATATCGGTGTTTCGATTTTATTTTAAATTACATTGGATTAAACCGATATTTAACAACTCTTAATATCTATCTTATGGTTTTGGTATTTTTGGCGTAAACTGATGCGTAAATAGTATTAATAAAAATATATATAATTATTTACCGCTTTTCTAATATTTAGTATACAGCGTGTGTATTGAAACATGACCGTAAGTCTTAAAAAAATATTTTCGGAATTGATGCTGAAATATAATTCTTTTTGGTATTTTTGGCATAAACTAATACGTAAATAATATTAACCAAAATAACAATTATTTATTGCTTTTACAAAATTCAGTATATTTAGGAAGTGGTAATTTTTTCTTCGCATGGCATTAAGGTTTAAAATGGAAGTTGTTATAACAGTAAAATGTATCTGTATGAAAAAGTATAATTGCACTGTTTATATCCTTGATTTGGCAGGATTAGAGAATATATATGAAACAGGATGCAAATTTTAACACAATATAGGTACTAATAATAATTTATCTCAATTTATTAACACAGTACAGAACAGAAGTCTTTTTGTGAAAAGCTCCTTGTAGAAGCTTGAATACGAAAAATATTTCAGTTATTGATAAATATTCTTTTAAGCGAGCAGTCATACGTGATTCTTGGTATGTATAAATTATATGCTTAGATAAAATAGTATTGTGCGTAATAATATGCTAATTATAAAAATTCAACTAGTGTTAAAATATTTTTTTTTTAAGTGGTTAGTATCAAGCACTCATTTATTAGTGTATTTAGTGGTTCCTAGGTTCTTGACCGGGCACATGCAAAAACAATAATGTCACTGAGTTTATTTATTTAATATTATATAATTTGATAAGTTACCTTTATTTAAAACATAAACTATAAATAATTCTTTCAATATTGGAAAAATGAGATCATAACCTCTCGCGCATTGCTGTAAGCTAGCACTTTTTAAAATTATTTTATATTAGGTATACAGTATGTTAGAAGAATAGCTAACATTAGGATTATTTACGTATAACATATCATATAAACACCAGATATATTTCTTCGACCAGGGAATAAAATATATGCAAGGCGGAAAATTACAAAAAGTTAGTACTTAAAGCATTTACTAATTGATCTACGTGATTTTATATCATAAAACTTCTGTTTAAACACAGCAACATAAGTATTCTTCGATACATATTGGGCATTGTACATTGTTATAGAGCAATGAAACAAT
This sequence comes from Leptura quadrifasciata, assembly GCA_963675555.1. Lineage (NCBI taxonomy): Eukaryota > Metazoa > Arthropoda > Insecta > Coleoptera > Cerambycidae > Leptura > Leptura quadrifasciata. Next base: position 30,013,200 of record OY776674.1, read on the forward strand.
ATTAATTGTTACGGGTCTCTAAATTCAGAAAATGTATTTTATTAAATATGAATTTTTAGTATAATGAGGACAATTTAATTTGAAATTAGGAGAAAGATATTTATATAAGCAATTTTCACGTTATTAATTGCCTCTATACAGGTTGATTCACATAAAACTCCCCAGGCAGTTTCCGTATTAAAATGTTGTCAATGGCAGTGGCGTCCGCGACGAAAAGAAAATTCTTGATGACTGGAACTTTGAAAGTATAATATTAAAGTTTGTTTAATTCTAAGTACTTTTTGCAGTATACACTTTCTATTAAAACCAGTGGTTTTGGAGATAAATCAAAAAAAATTATTCAGTTCAATATTTTTTAACAAGCAAAAAAATTTAAATTCACTCAAGAGCGGGCGCTACATACAATAAGTACTTAGTTTAAAGTGATTCGCCATCTTTTAAATGATTATACAAAGATGGCGTTGAAGTGCAAAATTATTTTCCGATAGCTGGAACATTGAAACAGTACACACGATAAAGAACCAAATAATATATATATAATTTTATAATGACGTTTTTTAAAAAGACCAATGTCTTTCAAATTATCTAATATTTCCTATTTTTTTATTTTTTAAAGTATAATTTTCATTACCACCTGTATTGTTTTCTTAATTCTATAAACTAGTAGTCCTAAGTCTAATTTAATAATATACAGTACTTGACTGTATATTATTAACAACATACTTGTTGCGTAGTAATTTATTTTGAGGTTTGTTCACATATAATCAATTTTTAAGTTTTTGAATGCGTTTGTTATTACAAGATAATTCAGAAATGGTTGTGTACATCAACGAAGACAAATTAATCATGATTTTGATCTACGGAGAATGTAGAAAAAATTCCCATGAAGCGGAAAGGTTACTCCATTTGCATTTTCCCAATTTGCCTAAGCCAGACCATAAAATCTTTATTTCTTTAACCAATAATTTGAAAAATTACGGAAGTTCTAAAAAGTTAAAGTATAATAAACAGTTGACGGCTACAAATGCTGCAAATACTGCTTTAGTAATTGACAATATTGTAAATAATCCAAATATATCTTTACGGAAATTATCGTCTGAAACAAATATTTCCTACTCCACTTGTCAAATAATTTTAAAGAAAAATAAGTACCGTCCGTATAAAGTTCATTATGTTCATCATTTATGTCCTGGTGATTTTCAGCGTTTCATGAATTTTATTGCTGAATTGTCAGTATTACATAATAAAAATCCAAATTATTTGAAAAATGTGTCGTGGAGCGATGAGAGCCGCTTCCATAGTAATGGGCTTGTGACTATACAGACCACTCGGAATTGGTCTCAAAATAATCCGAGATAGATACGAAGAACCAAAAATTAAACACTTTTTAAAGTAAATTTATGGTGTGGAGTATTGAACAGATACATAGTCAGACCTTATCTATTTCGTGAAACGTTAAATTGTGGTAGATATCGGAGGTTCTTGCAAGAGGAGCTGCCAAATTTATTAAGAAACATTCCTCATGATGGGCACATAATCTGGTTTTATCAAGACGGGGCACCGGCACATAATTTAAGAATAACATTTAGACACTTACAACGAACATATCCTAGAAGATGGATAGGAACTAATGGAGTAATCAGGTGGCCAATACGATCACGTGACTTAACTGCATTAGATATTTTCTTATGGAGACATCTAAAAAATTTAGTTTGCACCGAACCAATCGATGATATGGCAGACCCATACAACAAAATATATATGCGAGTGTTATTACAGTAGATCGTTATTGAAAGCAATGGTTTAACATGTGTATCCATAAAAGAAGAAACAGTTTTAAACATTTACTTTAAAAGTAAATACATACATATGTACATATTTTATTGAAAAGTCAAAACAAATTATTAAAAAAACTTATTTGACTTTATATTATGTCGATTTATCTCGAAAATCACTGATTTTAACAGAAAAGTGTATGCTACAAAAAGTACTTAGTATTAAAGAAACTTTAATATTATACTTTCAAAGTCCCACTCATCGAAAATTTTCTTTCCGGCATCGCGTCGCGACGTAGCGGACGCCACTGTCATTGGCAACATTTGAACGACAAAATAAAGCCACCAAAAATATGTAACGACTGGCCTTTACAGAAATTTAATACCTTTTTTCGTTATTATGGAAACTGCCTGGGGAGTTTTATGTGAATCACCCTGTATACTTAAGTCAATTTAACGTCATATTACATAGCACACAAATTTGTGGTAAACTATTCAAAAGTAACAAATGCCAAACATCTCATAATAGTAAAGCATATTTTTCACAATAATTAGTATCTTAAAATACATATACATTTAGAAAATTATAGAAGCCAAATTTCGTAGAAAATATGAAAATGAATATGAAAAACCCATTAATATATTGCTAAATTATCAACTGGACCATTTTCCGTTGTTGGCCTTATATTAGACCTTATAAAAATGTAAAGATCTCTAGTATTTCAATTTTGGGTATAAATTATTTTTAAAGAATTGATGGATATAAAAGAAGAAAACTTCACACCTATATACCTTACGGAAATAAGACTAATAATTATTATAATTATTTACTTAAATCATTCTTGGACTGAGAAAAATAATTCTGAGATTATCAGGATAACATAAGGTTGTAGTTTATGAATTTTTTCAAACGGATGAATATATTTGTGTCGTATAATCTCAGTAACTCAATTCTTGATCAAATAGAAATTTATAAAGCTTTTTATTTGTATTTTTTATGTCGTCTGATCTTTTAGGAAGTTTAAAATAATTTTTATTTGGTCTCGTAACAGATTTATAATTTTTTAGGATTACATTGCATTGAATTAAATTAATTACATTAAATGTCGCAAGATCCAATAAATCCCAAATCATCGAAATGCTACAAATAAAAATAATATAATGCTTTGGATTTTTATTTTGTCTCATATCCTATAAAAATATTCCAACAGGTTACATAGATACGCATGGTAAAACTATAAATAAAATTTCTCAACGTATTGCATCCTAGTATAGGTTTAAAGATACCAAAACATTGTTATAAGTACAAAGATATTAATACACTATTGCCAAACCTCTTGGTTCAGGTTAGTAAGGAAGACATGAATGGCAATATACTGTATATAAAACAGCGCCACCCGCTAATGCAGCCAAACACTGAACTAAAAAACACATCTTCCTAACTAACCTGAACCACCATTAATTAGTCTGTAACTAATTCTCCCGCGCATTTTTTCCCGCCAAATATATATCTTAAGAAAGAATCCGATCCTAAGTTTGTCAACGAACGTTTCAGTTATCTACGTGAGATACCACTAAATAAAAAAGAAAGGAAAACGAACCTGAACCACATATATGGTTCAGGTCCGTCCGGCTGGTTCAGGATTGTGCTTACAAATTACTATTTCTGGTTCAGAATCATACCATTGCTCTATATATATATATATATATATATATATATATATATATATATATATATATGCTTGGAACACGGTTGAATGTAAGGCAAGGTATTCGATATAGGACAATATGCGACATTACGATAATTGCCATTGCCATGTCCTGGATAGGCTACCTCGCTGTTTTTACTTAGTCCTGTTTCAAGCACGTATGTTATCGTATAGTTAAAATGGCGATCTTTGAAGGTCTGTACCACAGAACTTTGGGGTCCTAGAATTTTCTGCCCATTGGGACTTTTGATCTGGATGATGTGTAGAATATCATCAAAAAATGGGCAAAATTAACAGGAGCCGGACTTTCATAAGAAGCTTGCGGGGTCCTTTCTTTCATTATTCTTTAAAAAATTGTTAAAGAAATATTAACACCTCGAAGGAGTTTGGTTGCGTGTGAAAAGTTAAATGCTACCTAATCATTTGTTCCCTCAATTTGAGCAAGAACGACATCGACAGCAAGAACCTGAATTATTTACCTTGTAGAAACTAATGGAGAACCAAATATGATTCTTATACGACCGACAATAAATTTCTTCTGTTGATTTCAGTTGGATATGTAGGTATCATTTTCTTCACAATTTTAAAAAAGTAACTGCGAACAAAATTGAAGCTTATTCTTACACCGACGTCGCTAAAATTCCTAATTTTTTTTAGCAATAGTAGGAAAAGTTGCCACTTGAGCTTGAATATCTTTTTCAATTTGCTCAGTTCATATTGGGCACGTCCTATTTAATAAATCTTTCTACTGAAAAATACAACCTCAAACACTAGTTACACAAATTATTTAAGGATAGATACTAATTTAGCTACAATGGTGAGTCGTTGAGTTTCCTGCTAATAATAAATTCACGAATAAATGAATAATGATTGGGTTGGAACGAAAAATTTGATTGGACAACCAAGCTAATTGTTAATGGAGGCTACAAGCGTAAAAAACAAACTATGTTGTTTATTTAGACCACATCGTGCGGCTCGGCTGCTAGTTTAGCTTTGTAATAATTTTGAACAAAACAATCACTTTTGCTGATATCATCTAATATCGTGCCGACATACAACAAATACATATGTCTGTATCTACATGAAAGAGAATCTGAATAAGTCTTGTGTAGGCCAAAAGTTTATAGCGATTACAATATTTCTATACAGCAACAGGAAATTAACTGTAATATTAGTTCAAAATGACATACATGAAAAAAATGCAAAATAATGAACGCTTCTAAAATTTGGAATTTTTCTATACTCATTCTCTATGATTTATTTTTTTTAAATAAGCCGTTTTATGACATTATCTACGAGAATAATATTTTATCTTTATTTTAAGACTTGGTTGAACAAAATCGGTTCATTGGTTATGAAGATATATGATCAATTAAAAATTATCGTATTTATAAGACCATAGTGTGTAGAAGAAAACGACTGACACTCTAAACTGAATTTTGGAACATGGCTATATTGTTACACCCGGTATATTAAAATCCGACAAATGGTTCAAAAAAGATCCATGAATATATCAAACAAACAAAATTAGGTGCAAATACCTAATTCATTGTAATACTTGGTAGTTTTTGCTTTAGCTCTATAAGGTCTTATTTACACACGGATGAAAAACACCCAGAAGCAAATATTGAAGAAACTAAGAGGCGTCAGATCAGAAAAGCTGAAAATGCTCCGTTTGCCAGTCATAATATGCTTAATTACTAGAATTGTGTATTTGATAAAAATTTTGAATTGTTTCAATCTCAAACTTCCCAACAAATAAAATAGGTATTTACTCTTTCTAAAACACATGAAAATTCTGCACCAATGCTTGTAATTTTACGAAACCGCATTACTTAGTCCGTTTTGCTTTTGATAGCTATTTGATAAAGATCTTTCCACCTGCTGTGTCGAGATCTTGTTTCGTGTAATGTAATAACCAATAAAATACACTCTACAGAATTACCTAAAGTATAATTTTTGATGAACTTAGATCATTAACTTAAAAATTTAAAAACAGTTGAATAGAAGCTTACGAGTTTTCATAAAGACTTGTAACGGATGTGCTGTATTTTTTCTCAGCATATGTCCGATTTTGTATAAAATGAAAACTATTTTCAAACTAAACTGTACCAGTTATCCTTCACATATAAACTATACATATTTTTGTGACCAAAAATAATTACAATTTGCTTTATTAGTAATTGTTTGGCTGTGTTCTTTAATCTGTAATAATATTAAAGCAAAACACACCTTCTCTACATCCATCCAACAAGAATCATTCACTTAATTCCATCGGTAGAATCCACTAACACAAAACTTCACCACAAAACAAAAGAACGCATCGAATTTTCCTTAAAAGCGACACAAATCAATCCTTTCGGAAGCTCGTTGAGTATAATCCAAGATGTGACAACAGAACTTTTTACTATGCACTCACTACAAATACGTGCTCCAGTACAACGACGCGCTCAGAAGGGGTCCGTCAACGTACTCTCACTCTCGCGCTCCAAAATAAACTAACACGGCCGACAGCCGAGAATCAGCAGACACCGCAGAGTCATAGCAGACTTGATTCAGACAGCTGCATGCTTACAATTTCTGGCTTGCACCCCCACTATGGCAGGATGACCAATGGAATTCACATGACCGGTGTAGAGGGGGTAATAATGTCATTATTTTCTAATTTACAGTTGGCCATGTTTACAGTCAGGTAAGCAAGGCTGTTTGTTAGCCCAGGTAAGAGATGTGAAACACGGTGGTTTGTGGTTTAAGTCTTGATTTTGATGGATGGGGCCATGTCATCATCAAATCTAGGATGTGAGAAAAAGGAAATCGGATTTACTTTCTGTTTTGAGGATTCGTGCGATTGCTTTTTTTGTTGTGATATGTGATCGATGAAATGATTATGTTTGTATTTTATTGTGGGCAATCTAGGGATTAGTGGGCGATTTAAGTTCCGTGGCTGAAACACCTGAACGAAGCGTATATATACAGTGTGTCTCACTTTTCATCGCTTCACCCAAATAGCTCGGCCATTTGTTGATCGATTTTTATAAAATTTGGTATACTTCTTGCGTGTCAGATTGTGATTAAAAAGTTGTTTAAAATCATTTTTTTTCAAAATTAAATACGCTTACTATGATCAAAAGCAATTGGCAAAAATCAGGAATCTATATTAGCGACTGAGGTAGGGTTCTTGTTTTTACAGAATCTTGTTCGGCATGACCTAAAACCCCTGTATACCTTTTTTTTTATACATTTATTTAACGTCGGCCTATTTCCGCCACTGAGGCCTAACACCGACGCCTGTAGACGAGCTACCCCAACCAGGAATTTTGCCGAACCTCTTCCCTTAAGAAGAGTAGGGAACTTTTACTTGCCTAACATTTAATAGACAAGGGACCGACGGCTTTACATCCCCTCCAAAGGATGGTATATCTCCTATACAACCCTCGCCTAAGGTTGTATAGCTTCCGCGCATACACTGATATACAAGCCGCTGGAAGATGTGTGACGCGAGAACGCGGTTTCCGTTGGAATGGTCACTCATCCAAGTATTAACTGCGCCTGTCGTTGCTTTACATCACATACCGAAGTATGTACATAGTAAAGACGCACCTACGCTCGCCCCCCATCCTGTATACCTAATTTCGTTAAAAAATATTCATTCCTTTACACAAAAAATCATATCTAAGATTTCAGTAATAATCACTCTACTATTCGAACTATTTATTGTCGGATATTTACATAACTAGTCGTGTAATAATGACGCTAATTAAGCGTTAGGATACATTTTTTTATCCAAAACACTATTATGAAATGAATATTTGAAAATTATAGCTATATTTTAAAATACTTAGAACTCGCCATCCAACATGGAGTGCTTTGGAATGGATTTGACAATTGTATCGAATGTCAAATTAAACTTAAACATGGCTGCACAATAATTAAGTTGCTGATAAAATTGAAATAATAAAAATGTTGGTAACAGTGTGCACTCTTATCGAGATGCAGCCAGTATCTTCAATTTGAGACATCCAGAACGCCCACAGATTCACTACACCAGGGTTGGTTCAATTAATAGAATATTTAATAGAACTGGAGATGTATGCAAACTTAGAGCCAAAAAGTAAAACGTTGCCGACCGTCCATTGGAGCAAGTAATATTAAATGCTATTAATGCTGAACCACGTATTAGTGTCAGAGATTTATCAAACTTGAATGTAGACAGAAATAAAATTTGGAGGTGCCTTAAACGTCATAATTTAAAACCATATAAGCCCAAGTTTTTACACACTATGGAAGAAGCAGACGCAGAGAGGAGGAGGAGAATTGGAATATTGCTTCTGGGCACAGGGTTTGTTTTTAAATGACACACATTTTTTGAAAAAAAATATATTTTCAATGATGAGGCTACTTTTACAACAAATGGCGCCGTGGTCTCATCGCAAAATTCAAGGTATTGGTCAAAGGTAAACCCACACTGGGTTGTAAATTGTAAACGGCAATACACCAAAAAAGTAAATGTCCGGTGTGGAGTTTTCAATGAAACCTTGATTGGTCCATTTTTCTTTGATGACACTGTAAATAGTGTACGATTCCTACATTTTTTAACACATGAATTTTGAGATGCCGTTCAAAATGTACCTTTAGCCGTACAACAAAACCTCTATTTCCAACTAGATGGTTTTTCCATTCATAATGCAGTAATAGTTTATATATATATATATATATATATATATACATTTATTTAACGTCGGCCTATTTCCGCTACTGAGGCCTAACACCGATGTCTGTAGACGAGCTACGCCCAACCAGGAATTTTGCCGAACCTCTTTCTTAAGAAGAGTCTTTTACTTGCCTAACATTTAATAGACAAGGGACCGACGGCTTTACATCCCCTCCTAAGGATGGTATATCCCCTATACAATCCTCGCCTAAGTATAGCTTCCGCGCATATACAAGCCGCTGGAAGATGTGTGAGTCGAGGATGCGGTCTTCGTTGTGAACACGAACGATACCTCTGGTTTGGAAAAAATAAAGTATTTTTGGCTGGAGAGCTTTATATGTGTACTCTAGAAGCCTTTCGTGTACTTTATTTTGTTTGATTCGAAGTTGGGGTGGTTAGTTCTTGAAATGCTGGAACGGGCCAAATGCTTCGCCCTGTATACTTTCAGAGCTGATTTACACTGAAGTTAATTTTATTGAATTTATTTTGCACTTTTGTGATTTTTATTCCGGCTGGCAGGGTCAAAGGCTACACACTGTATAGTATTTTTACACTAGATTTTAAATTAAACACTTTGATTTAGAATGAAAATTAACAAGATATTTATTTACGTTTAAAACACAGAGTCGAGTATTTAATTATTCGATAAAATTTTATTTACACTATAAATAGTTTAACGTATCGACACTAGAAATTTGCCTTAGTCGGGGTTGGTTTTATTTGCTTTGTTAAATGATTTTTTAAAACTGAGAAAATTCACTTTTGAATTAATGCACAATGGCGATTTTATTAAATTTATGCTCTGGGGCGATTTTATGAAATATGCTTTTTTACTAGGATCTGCCTAGAAAGATTCACGGGCACTGGATTTAAATTCGCGAGATACACCGGAAGACACACTTGGATTTATGTGCTGAGGAAATCGAAGAAGTAACGCGTGCACTGGATTTATTTGTCAATAATTACGCCGAAAACACAACTTGCCGGGGACTTGGCGTGCTCCCTTATTGATACTGACGATGAAGACTTGGGTTGCGGAAGTCTGGATGAGAGCCGGATCGGTTGCCAGCCGCTCTATGGGGCTCAAATTGCGAAATATTGCGCAATAAATGCTGAAATTTTGGAATTTCAGGTCGAAAATTACATCAATAAAACGGCGATGAAAAATGGAACATTTTGTTATAAAAATGTCAGTGGAATCTATTTTTGTTTTAGAATTATGAACGATAACTGTCTGGATAACATGTTAAATTGAATTGGTCCCGTGAATGTACTTTAATCCATATTTGATGTTATATTAAATCATATTAATCCATATTTGATGTTATATTAAGTCATATTGAGGGCATGGTATCGCCGGTGTTGAACGGAGTGAGAGTCAATTTTAGGGTACACAGAATGAAGATAGCGGCGAGTTGCCAGCACTCGATGGGGAACATGTAAATGGGGAACAATCCAAGCCAGTTCCTAATATATCCAATAGATGACGCCATGCGTACTCGGTTTAATGGGTTTAATGTCTTTCTTAACTTGTATCATATATAACCATTAAATAGTTTAAATTTCCCGATTTCCAAGAGTCTCCCAATCTCTTATTCTTAAGAAATGAGCCAAATTGATAAAAAGGATTACGGTAGTTGGTCATTAAATCGTTCAGAACTTTAAACGCGGAACTGAGAAAAAGAGCTGCTATAAAGTTCATGGAAAAAAAGCTGATTTGGTTGAAAGGTATATAATTACATTTATCAATTTTTTTGTTTATCAATACTCATTTATTCTAGATTAATCAATTATGACACTATTTTAGTTAGTACACTTGAAGATAAAGATATGTAGATTACAATTTTAAAAAACACTAGATTTATCATATAGTCCGGAAACGGTCATTTTTAGGAAATAAATGACCTACTGTGTTAGAGCACTTTGGTACACATCAACAAGTTTTTATTTTACATCCTAATTAACTTTGTTTATTCAAAGACATTTTCTTTCGTATTGGCATTGACGGACAAACAACCGAGTACAGCTGGTGCACTCTGGCGGATAAAATAAAAGAGAATGTTCCCCATTGGACTTGGAGTGGAAGCCAATTTTAAGGTAATCGAAATGAAGATAGCGGCGAGTTGCTAGCACTCGATAGGGAACATGTAAACTGGACTTATTCTGGGACGAATGTTTTATGGGCTGGTTGGGAAGGTGAATGAATGATGTTTTGATATATTAATAGAAAGTTGAGTTTGAAGTTAAATTAAAGAGAAATGAGCTTGTAGAAATTTTTTGTAATGTGAATTAAAATATGTTGGCTTGATGTTTGGGGAGTAATTCGAGATGATGGGGGGGCTATATTTTTTGGTGAATTTTAATATTAGAATGATTTTGGTGATATATTCGGATTATTCGTGAATTATCGATGTTGCGTGAATTTTCTCAGAATTATTTGTTAATAAGTATTGTGATTTTTGAGTATTGTGAGGGTCCTAATGACTTTTTTTGATAAGTTGATCCAGACGATTGAATTATTTGGAAAATTTTAGTAATTTTTTCATCGGCCATCTTGTTAATATGGGGAACGTACTATAACAGTTGGAACGGTCACCCACCGAACTACTAACCGCGTCTGACGTTGCTTTACATTGCATATCGAAGTATGTACATAGTAAAGACGCACCTACGCTCGCCCCTGCAGTAATAGTTAAAAATTGGCTGAACAACAACTTCCTTATGCCGAAATATTTCGGTCATTTGTTTATCGATTTAGATCAAATTTGGTATATGATTGTGATTAAAAAGTTATTTAATTTTTTTTTTTTTAATTAAATACGCCTACTATAATCAAAAGAAATTGGCAAAAATTAGCGATTGAGATAGGGTTTTTGTTTTTACAGAATCTTTCGGCGTGACCTAAAGTGCCTGTGTATCAAATTTCGTTAAAAAATATTCATTCCTTTAACAAAAACCATATCTAAGATTTCAATAATAATCACCCTACTATTAGAGTTATTTATTGCTGGATATTTACATAACTTGGTAGTCGTGTAATAATGACGATAAAATAGCATTAGGGCACATTATTTCTGTAAAGAAAATACCAAATAACTAAACTTTTATTTTTGTAAAATTATTGTAACTTAACAAAGACTTAAAATTATTACTTAAACAAAAATATAATTTTTAAAAGTAAATATTAAATGTAATCTTTCTACTCTAGTCCTCTATCAATTCTGATACATGTTTCAATTCTCTTCTTATTTGTTTTTAACAACTTTTCTTAATTCTGTAACTGTTACTTCATTACATGCTTCTCTAATTCTGTCACATAGCTCCGCTCTATTTCGTGACCTATTTTTATAGACTTTATTTTTTATGGTACCCCAAATATAAAAATCCATAGGGGTGATGTCTGGTGATCTAGGTGGCCACGTAATTAAAGGACTATTTCTTTCATTGAAAATTATGATCAACAACGATATAAACAAACCACGTGTCAATTGTGAACGCGTGGAAAATCAGGGACATGTGGGTTGCATACGAGCTAGCATAAGAACTGCCCCGCCATTTCAATAATTTGAAATATTTATGTTAATGATATTATTTTTAATTTATTTTTGTCCAAGAAGCATAAAAAAAATTTCTTGAACAAAAATTGTCATTTCTAGCAAGTTTTTTAATGTAAAACAATTATAGTTTAAGCAATTTGTTTTTCAACAGCCCGAACCTTGGACGGTTAATCAAAGTTCCCTTATTTGAAATTACCATTTTGCATAACTCTCAACACTTCATTTCAATAGACAATGAAGAATTCGTGACAATTGCGGAAAATCGATCTTGAAAAATCTTTGTTTTTGTTCTTCCCACTTTTGACAATGTTTTTCCACAGTAACAGTATGATTTTTGCACTATCTTAAAGTGGAGGTTTCAACAAAAAAAATACGTCCTAAAATTTTCAAAAATAAAAATTTTCTTAATCAATTTTTTTTATTGAAAATTAGGCCTTTTTATTCAAATTAAAATCGCATAAAATCAAAAAATAAATATTTCGCTTCAAAAAATTATTATTATTATTATTATTATTTGAGACATAAAAATGTTTAGTTTCACCAAATTTCATTAAAATCGAATCATTTTTGTTGGATAAAAATAAAAAATAAAAAAAATGGTTTTTGACGTTTTTTTCAATAGTTTTGAGGTTATGTTGAAAAATAAGAAAAAAATTTTAACAATAAAAATTGTAGATCTTTCAATGGACAAGTAGTCAATTTTTTTATTATTATTTTAATAACATCTACACATAAAAATAGTTGACCAGTATTTTTGATTTTATTTTTTTAATAATGCCTTATAGTAGAAAAAAAGTCATGAAGTTTAAACAATGTTTAAACGGTTAGATATTGCCGCAAATGTTCGGGCTATTCTATTGGCTATGACGTAATAGCGTAATCGGAAGAGAAACGAGCGCTAGTGGAAGGGCGGAGCCAACAAGGTTTTACAAAACATATGAGTGGCTCTGTCGGCACGAATGCGCACGCATGTTACGCTATTACGTCACGAGATAACCGGCAAACTGTCTTATTTTAAATCCACTCTAATCTTAAGCATATTCATTTTACAATAAAACCAATAATAGTGGTAAAATTACCTTGAAATTATGTTTACAACATATTGAAGAGTCAACCTAAAATGCTATATTATTACTTTTGTTATTTTCGAAATTGTCTACTAGCCCGCGTTTAACTTTTTTCGATAGGAGGTCTAATTTTGCCGGAAATTCTAAAAAAAACACGTTCACCCCTAAAGCACAGCTGGGGTCCAATCGATTTTTCCCTACTTAAATACCATTAATCTTAAATTTTACGACCATCCGTATACCGCTAAGAATTTTTTTCTTTTGACAAAAAATATTGGCACGACTACTATTGGTCCATAATTACCAATTAATTATCTTAAGATTGCTAAATTTACAAATAGAGTTATCGTGGACGTTTTAAATTGACTAGGAACTACACCGGTTTTAAAATCTAAATTTATTATATATTTTAATGCGGATATATAATATATTATTGAACAAAGTGATAAAAAAAATCTATGACTATTTTTAACCAAAGTAACACTTTCAAAAGCGAGTTTTGGGAAAATAGAAGCGAAGTGGGAAAAAAATGTTTGTATTTCTTATCAGGTGGCCAAGGCCTCCCAAAGTCACGACACAGGTAAGCAACGTCACTTAATTTATTAGGTGCAATAATTAAATCATATATAATAATAAACATTGAGTTACAAACTTTTAAATCTTTTGCTGTCAAGTTTGGCACTCATTTAAATCAAAAGCTACCTAAGCCCTACCTGTTCATTTTTGTCGGTGTGCTCAAAAATAATTGTTACGGATTATTAAACTCACAGCGGGTGTCAGAACTGTCTTCATGCTACCATAATTTATTTCGCAAATATCCGATTTGAGTTTCATTAGGCAGTGTGCACTTCAAAATTGAAACAAAAACAAAATTGCACATTGAAACACGTTAGTTGAAATCTTGGTTTGGCCAATTCCTGTTATTAGTATCTTAAGGAATTTAATTTTGTACTTTTTACTTTGAATGCACTTCTATGTGTGTGCCAAATGTGACGTTTTGAGTTAATCAAAAAGTTGAATTTCATTTCAGTTTTGTATATTATACTAATACAATTTTTGAGTATGTTATGGGTTATATTTTTACTATTTTCGATTTTTGCTTTTAAAAGCCAAACTCAAATATGAATGTTAATTGGACGTGGCCAGAAATATTGAACATTCATATATTCAATTTTATATGCCGTAGATTATTGTTACGAAGATATTCGTTCAGAATTTTCATTTAGATTGATTTTTCGGTTTGCAATTGGCCTAAATCGTAAACATTAAATTTTAAACTATACCGCTTTGAATAGAGTCATAGATATTACAATTTTACACAAAATTCATTAAAACAAACAAGTATTTTATTTTGCATCATAAAAGTTTTATTTCTAGAAAATTTACATAGCAGTTTAGTTTTATTACTGTCGTTCAGTGCTTTCCCGCAGAAATTTTATAGTAAAATATTTAACAGCTTGTACAGCAGATTCGGTTCTATCTACATTATAACACGGTGGAGATATATTACTTTTATGAGCGAAAGTTTTATATTTTTTAATTTCTTTCTTGGCAAATTTTAATATTGGAGCGTCTTTGTCGAGCATCCGAACCGTGCAGACGTATTTCTAGCGGCTCCTCAATAAAACTCAGTGATTCATTCGAATTTGCATTGGTTCGTCGATCAGATCATGATGGTGAATTATAGAAAGAATTTTTTTCAACGAAATGGTACTACCACTCACGCTGTTCATGAAACCATGCATTAGTAGATGTGGTAGATGCAGATGGTAATATTTTTAGTCGCAAACTCCTCTATATAATCATTATTTTACTATAAGGAACGTAACCAAACTGCAGCCAACAGGTACTCTCTGGGCTATGTGCCCCGCCGAGCGCTGAATTACAAGTTACAAGCCTGGCGCGTTAAGTGTAATAATTGTATATTATCATCAAAACGCTAATGCTTCGATTGTAACTTGTAAATCAGCGCTCGGCGGGGCACATAGCCCGGAGAGTAGCTGTTGGTTGCAGTGGCTGCATAAGAGGTCAAGTACTGAGAGCAGTGGTTGACGAAATTTGTGTTCCGCTGTCTTACTTAATTAATGACTCTTTTGCTAGTGGCCAGTATCCGGATTCACTGAAAATTTCAAAATCTATACCAATATATAAAAATAAGGGATCGAAAATGGAGGCTTGTAATTATAGAAATATAAGTGCACAAAATCAGTTCGCAAAAGTTTTTGAACTTTGTTTTAATAATAGGTTGTTATAATAAATTGTTAATCTCTAGCCAATACGGATTTAGAAGGAAAAAATCAACAATAAACGCTATTGAAAAATTATGTGACTATGTTTATAATTCATTAAACAATAAAGATCAACCAATAGTTCTATTTTTCGATCTCAGTAGAGCTTTCGACACTGTCAATCACAATCTGCTTTTAGAGAAACTATCTAGATTGGGTGTACGTGGACCTGCTCACGATTGGATCAATTCCTGTCTCACTAACAGAAAGCAAGCCGTAATAATTGATCGCTTTACATCAGATTTCAGGCATGTGACCACTGGCGTATCACAGGGCTCTATTCTAGGTCCTTTGCCTTTCTTAATCTTTATAAATGATATACCACACTCTTGTACAACACCCAATGCAGCAATTGTTTACGCCGACGATGCAAACTTTTTGATTTCTAGTAGCTCTTCTGAGACCACAATCATTAAAGCTAATACATCTGTAAAGGAGTTTTCCAAATAGTGTTCAAACAATGGTCTTGTACTAAATGTTGACAAAACCGTTTTTATGTCATTTTTGCCAAAGAACTATGTTGACAGTTCAAGCATTTTAATCAAGGCAGATCATAAATCGGTTGTGCATACAGAAGTGACAAAATTCCTGGGAGTAACTTTGGATTGTAAAATGACGTGGGAAACTCATACTGAAAATTTATTGAAGAAATTCAGTAAATCTTGTTTTGTTATTAGATACCTGAAATCCTCCGTCTCCCTTAATGTATTAAGATTAGCATACTTTGGATTAGTTCAATCTATATTGTCCTATGGTTTAATTTTTTGGGGAAACTCTTCACACACTTACAAAGTATTCATCGCACAAAAGAAAATCATTCATTGTATGGTTGGTCTTTCTTATCAGGCACACTGTAAAGAGGCATTTATTGCACTATCTATCTTAACTCTACCTTCACTTTATATATATCTAATTGTTACAAATATAAAAAAGCAAGAGGCTCTGTTTTTAAAAAATAATGATGTTCACAATTACCACACACGCAGCCACACTGAACTTAGGATGCCATTTTCTAGATTAAGTGTGGGCCAAAATTCACATGTTTTTCAGGGAATCTACTGTTTTAATAAATTTACCCGACGCTTTGGTCATTTTAACAATTTTAATACTTTTAAAAATACTTTGTTAAAGTACTTACTTAACAATGCTTTTTATTCCTTAGACGAGTATCTGCAATCTTAGTAATTATGACTTTATTATTGGTATTATTACTCTTAAGATATTTACTACTCTTTTTAACTGTTATTATTTTTTAACTGTATTTATTTGTTTTGACTAGTCTTATAAGTTTCACTATTGTGTAACTTAACATGATGAATAAAGAACTTACTTACTAACTTACTGGACCGCTAGATGGCGCCTGCTGACTATTTTACATGTCGCTATCCCAAAGATACCGAAATGTACTAAATGGTCCAGTGATTCGCGTGTCGGTCGTCACATGCCTACCTTGCACTGATGAGAGCCAACAGCTCGAAACTGCAGTCTGCAAGTGGTGTGTGACGACTGGCCCGAGAGCTCCTTTAAGTAGGACCAGTCTTTCGGCTGGTGTTTGTTGCAATCGAAGCATTAGCGTTTTGAAGGTAATATGCAATTATTACACTTAACACGCCAGGCTTGTAACTTGTAATTCAGCGCTCGGCGGGGCACATAGCCCGGAGAGTAGCTGTTGGTTGCAGTCTGGTTACGTCTTATAGTAAAATAATGATTAAATAGAGGAGTTTGCGACTAAAAATATTATGTTTTAATATTCCGCCCTCTAAAAGCGCATTTGAAATATGCGAAATAGTTAGATTTAAATTTATGAAATACGAAGATTGACATAATTTTACTTCCACGTCCAGTGGAAGTATAGTAACGCAAAAAATTTCTTTTTTGTTAGAATACATAAAATGTCACGAAACGTCGAGAAAAATTTCTGTCTGTCGGTCTGTAACTTTTTTGTACGCACGTTTACTCTGTGGAACCGTTTATGATATTGACTTGAAATTTGGTGTTCTCGTGTATTATAACGAGATCTGGAACTAGATTATATTTTGACCTAATTCCGTTGAAGGGTTCGGGAGTAAATGGGGTAAATAAGGGTAAATAGACAAAGCAAGAAGGTAATAGTCCATAAACCACCGATACCACCCCCACACTATTATGAAAGGGGGTTAAAAAAAATGATTTAGTGTGCATACAAGAAAGAAACGTCTCAAAAAATTTTGTTGGCTACCCCCTCTTCCACCCCTATTGCCACCCCCACCCTATTATTAAATAGAGTAAAAAATTACATTGGAATTTAGTGTGTATAAGCCTTGGATACAAAATCTGGATGTGGGAGTAGTGATTCCTTGGGCAGTGGTTTTAAAATTAAATCTAACTATTTTGCAAACAACTGAAATTATTGAGTGAAAATTCACATCGCTACACTTGTCATAGTACTATTTAGGTAGTTCTATACTTTTTTACCAATATATTTACTTATTTAAAAAATATATGTAATAAATATTTCCTTATAGGAGCTCTCTCTCTCTCTCTCTCTCTCACGGATATGCCCAACTTAACTAAATATATATTGCTACTGCATATTTTATTAAAAATATATTTTCAATCAGGGTGTGTTACGAGGAAAGTAGGTTACCAACTTGAAAATGCATCGTAAAATAACTGCAAAATTATGCAAAATTGAGTAAATACCCGCTGATCGATGCTTCAATGAAATTTGCTTTGTTCGAGCAAAGTACACAAATTCCAATTCGTCGCTAATTTATGCCCGGGTCAATATAAAGTTGTTCGCTGACGGCTCTGCAGCTTACAGCAATTGTTTATATAATATTTTTAAAAGGTTTCGAAGTCGACAGGAACCAATTCCCGACTTGTGTTTGCTTACCAACGCCCAAAGGAAGAGGAAATTAATATTTCAGCCCAGACAATGAGACTCAGACGTGACGAAGTCTGAAAACAGTATAAAATTACTCTCTGATAAAGGCCCTCGTACCGAAAATGCCAAGTAGTTGATATTCTAAACACTTTCACACAGTTTTAAAACATTGATAACACCAGCTTGAATTCGCTTGATTGCTGCTACAATATTAGTTTGCTGCTTACTTAACGATGTGTTCGCAAATTCGCAAATTTGACTATGCAAAAATTTAAATATAATGAGCCACTTGATAAGAATTTACACAAAAATCGAACATCGATAATTATGGCGGTGGCCTGTTGGCAAACTATTTGTTTCAATTGAATTTTTTTAATGAAAATGAGTGTCGCCACAGACATTGCAACTTAACCGAAGCAAAAAAAAATTCCTGTCCGTCTGTCTGTAACTTTTTTTTTTGTGCGCACGTTTGTTTTACTTAAGATGGGCATATCCAAGAGAGAGAGAGAGAGAGAGAGAGATAAGCAAATATTTATCATTTTTGGCTATAACTTTTTTTTAATACATACCATCTGTCTATTTTACGAGGGCCACACCAAATATCTCGTTTAATACCAATTGTAGAAGAATAAAGTTTTAGAAACCGTTATCCCATTTTTTTGTGAAATTTGAAATCCTTAGCATAATTTGTGAGCTATATTACAAAAACCAGAAAAATAGGAAAACCGCAAACGCTTATAGCTTCCTTATTTGAGGAGATACGAAAAAGTTAAAAGAATGAAAGTTGACGGCAAAGACAATAAGATTAATAATGTGTATCAAAAAATTCAAAAAACGCAGTTGGCTTTGACATACGCTCTTGTGCAAAAATGAAAAGAACAAATCTCAAAGTAGGCCATGCCATGACATCATTAATTCCGTTTATTTTTTCTCTTTTCAACGATATACTGTACTGACATGTGTATTGATACGAATTTTCACTCAATTTTCAGTTGCTTGCAAAATTAGTTAATTTAAAACTGCGAGATATGAAGATTGGGACTATTTTTTAATTTAAATTAACTAATTTTGCAAACAACTGAAATTATTGGGTGAAAATTTATATCACTACGCCATACTCTCTTTTACCAATATATGTATTAAAAAATAAGTTATGGCGAAAAATAATAGATATTTCCTTATCAGATCTCTCTATACCGTGTGACACAGGAGACATGAAACCCGTAGCATATTTATTTAAAAAGATATTATTTTGAAATTTGGTACACTTATATAATGCGTGATTGTCCTTTTTTAAGTACAAACATTTTTGCCCACCACTTCCGGTTTCACCGGAAGTGACATCTACTCTGTTATTTTAAATGGCACCCTGTATATTTTTTTTACCTCTCTGATTCATCTCTAGATTCTCTTTTCAACCATGTATCGGAACACGGCATTTGTTTTTAAAATGACAGTTAATATCAATTTTAGTTTGTTAAGTCTAGGTGGCCCTGATATGAACCTTGACAGATATTGATGCGTAGTGTGCCGTGATATCGAAAGACCCCTGGTATGCGACTTTGTGCCTCATATTTTTTTGGGAATAACTAGTAGCTGAACAGACTAATAAGATCTAACTTATTTAAAAAAAAATATCTTTAAACAACCCGCTATATCATAAAAACCAATATAGGAACCCCATTTTTTTATTTCACCTAGTTAAACAATACTTATTTATATTTTATTTTTGTCCAATACAATTACTGTGCCTATCCTATTTTACTTTCTTCATTAAAGTTAGTATCGAATGTTATTGCATAGTAATGAATATTGTACTGCAACAAAAATAGTAAGCAGACGGCGGAAACAAAATTGATGAAAAACCATTACACTATGTAATACATTTTTACAACGAATGAATGCAATTAAAATAAAATATTTACTGAAGTACTACATATAATATTTATTTAATATTTATATATATTTTTTAATGCAGATGCTCAAAATGTTGTCCGTTATTATCTCTGCACAATCGTGTTTTTGTGACGGTAGCCTTAAGCACGTTATCTAACTGTAATTCAGTAATCCCATCGATTGCTCTTCTGACTCTCATTTCCATGTCTTCTCTGTTTATTGGTGGAGTTCTATAAACGTTTTTCTTGAGGTGGCCCCATAGAAAAAAATCAAGCGGCGTAAGGTCTGGTGACCTTGCAGGCCATCGAACGGGGACCCATTTGTTCCCATCCAGTTTTCTCCAAACCTTTCATTTAAATAATTCACCACAACTCCGTTGTTATGTGGTGGAGCCCCATCCTGTTGAAAAATTATTGGGTTAACATTAGGTGGCAGTTCTTCCAAAAAATCTTGTATCTGGTTTTGCAAAAATCCCAAATATCTTTCACCATTTAATGGACCATAAAAAATTATTGGCCCAATAATTCTTCTGCCAATTACTCCTAACCATACATTAAAACTAAATCGCTCCTGATATGCACTTTCTCTCATATTTCTGGAATTTTCTTGTGCCCAATAATGGGCGTTGATTAAATAATCCCAAATTAATGAACCTGGACTCGTCGGAAAATAAAATTTGTTCATGAAAATCATTGCCCAAATTGTGTCTGTTCAGAAACCAATTGCAATAATTCAATCTTCTTTGAAAATCATTTTCGTATAAATGCTGTTGTATTTGGTACTTGTATGATTTAAAATTGTGTTTTTTCAAAATGCGTCGAGGTGATTCCCGATTTACACCGATTTGGCCCTCAATCTGTCTTAGCGAAATCGTGGGATCTGCCTCGACAATTGCAAATACATTGATTTCCGACTCTTCATCGATAATGAAATTATTTTCCGGTACGTCTGATTCACTTCTGAATTGCTGTTCAACTCTTACAAAATAGTTGTTTGGTGGATGAATTCTTTCGGGAAATCTTTCTTGATATAAGTCAGCAGCCCGCCTGCTATTTTTCTTACATTCGCCATAGATTAGTAGCATATATACTTTTTCATTTCGTGAATACATGGCAAAACAGAGTTAAAAACGTGATAACTGAGGTATAATTTAATGAAAAATATTTAAATTGCTGCCAAGTAAACAATTCTTAATTGTCAAATCAAAATGACGCCTCGTTTTACCTTCTTTTGTTTCCACCGCCTGCTTACTATTTTTGTTGCAGTACAATATTCATTACTATGCAATAACATTCGATACTAACTTTAATGAAGGAAGTAAAATAGGATAGGCACATCAATTGTATTGGACAAAAATGAAAGACAAATAAGTATTTTTTAACTAGGTGAAATAAAAAAATGGGGTTCCTATCTTGGTTTTTATGATATCGCGGGTTGTTTAAAGATATTTTTTTTAAATAAGTTAGATCTTATTAGTCTGTTCAGCTACTGGTTATTCCCAAAAAAATATGAAGCACAAAGTCGCATACCAGAGGTCTCTCGATATCACGGCACACTACGCATCAATATCTGCCAAGGTTCATATCAGGGCCACCTAGACTTAACAAACTAAAATTGATATTAACTGTCATTTTAAAAACAAATGCCGTGTTCCGATACATGGTTGAAAAGAGAATCTAGAGACGAATCAGATAGGTAAAAAAAATATACATGGTGCCATTTAAAATAACAGAGTAGATGTCACTTTCGGTGAAACCGGAAGTGGTGGGATAAAAATTTTTGTACTTAAAAAAGGACAATCACGCATTATATAAGTGTATCAAATTTCAAAATAATGTCTTTTTAAATAAACATGTTACAGGGTGTTACATGTCTCCTGTGTCACCCGGTATAATGCATTTTATGTAGCGAATTTCATTAGTCACGCTTTTTATAATGAATGACTATTTTTCTCGATTATTTCACTCATCAACCAGGTAGCCAATGAGAAATAATTTTTTCAAATCCTTGCATCAATCATATGTCATTATCAGTAGTAAAACAATTAAATTGGCTTTTAGCAGTACCTATATGCAGTTTTATCGTGTATTCATAGGTAGAGGTCGATTTTTACCGGGTAAATTTTTTTGGATAAAAACCTGTTTTCCCACGAAAAATCCCGACAGGAAGTGGAGCGATTTTGTTTACAGTTTTGTATTAATAACTGCCATTGTAGTACAAACAACGAAAAATTCTAGTCAAAAAAGTAAATATGGTCCAATATACTAATTCCGAAAAACTAAGTTTGATTATTATTTACTGATGGCAAATTAAATAAATAGGTAGCGATATATATGACTGCATAACGCGCTTCATTAGAAGATGTTCCCACCAATATGCGGTGTAGTGTGGTTTTAGCGTCATTGGGTTTTAGCAATATATGGTGTATTCTGAACACGAACAGGCTCTCTAGGTTGATAAAATAAAAAATATTTGAGCTGAGACTGGAGCTTTAGAGCTTAATAGAGACTCATGGGGCTTTTCATGCACTTCAATTTTATTTCTTTAGAGGTTCGGGAGGGTTGCTCCTAAAATGTCGGACAGGGTCCAATGCTACCCCCTGAATAAATCCCAGAGGTTGGGTTTACTTGTATTTTAAAAGTCTGAGTCTATTTTTAACACTTTGATTTAAAGTTTTATTTTTAAAGTCTGTGAAGGGGTCTAAAGCTTCACCCTCTATATCACTTCTTGAAATAAAAAGAAATTAAAATATTTATTTAAATTAAATGAACACAGTTCGTAAAACTTTTAAACGTAAAATATTAATTCTAAAAAATAATTATAAGGTAACTGTTCGACGGAAATTCCAACTTAAGAAAAACATTTTTTTATTGTAAATGATTTAAACTTTCTGAGAAAATTATTTTGTTTTATTATGCGCGAAAGCAGAAGGTTTGGTTTAACTTGGATTTATTTTATGGGGCGCGGTGGCCGAAGATTTGTTTAGCTATTTTACTTGGGGCAACCAAGGAAGTAGTCACGACGTAGTTGCAGGGAATTTATCGTTGAATTAGAGCGCATAAGCTGGACTAGACAGACGGCACTAAATTTTATTAATATTAGGAACTGAAAGAGTTACTACAAGATTCACTTTTAATTCATTGCTAAAACTTTGATAAGACACAAGAACTAACTTTGAAGTTACCGAACTAGAACAAACTAATCCTGAGCTCGTGGCGCTCGGTGTTTTATATGGTGCGTGCGGAGATCTAGATATATCTGGAAATGTCTCCCGCCATTCCGTGCGGGCATGATTGCGCAATATTGCATAATATTTCGCAATATCCAATGTAAAAATGAAAAATTCTACGATGAAAATTATATGACCGTTTCGGCATTGAAATGGGAAATTTTTGGGTACATGAATGAAGTTCGAATCGACTTCAGTTTGGTTATTAACGAAAATAAATCGAAGAAATTAATTGAAATTGGAATGACCCCATAAAGTCGTCCCGAAGGTCGTTCACTTAAAATTGAATATGATATGAAATTGTGCGAATGTGAAATTGGGTATGCGGTGAACAAAAGGAAGTAAGTTTTGATTATGAAAGGGGACCGGTTGGGAATAAGTATTGATATTAATGAGGACGGTAGCACCGGTGCTTTAATTAAAGGATATGGGTCAAGATTGATTGAACTTCGATATTAATGATGCAAAGCGGATTGAGAGTCGAAATTGGAGGGAAGATTATTGATAGAAATATAATGGAAGTGAATTAAAATCTCAATCGAGGTACGGAAAGTAGGTTTGATGCTAATGAAGTTCATTGGGGCCCGGTATTTTTTAGGGCGATACTTTGTAATGTTGGATTCGTAAAATTAGTAATTTGAACATTTTATAATATTTACTGACGGAATTTTTTCACAATTTGTTTTTGAAAATTGTAGTTTTTTGATTAAATTAAATATTAGATTTCTTTTCATGTTTTGACAAATTGACATGAAAAACTGAATTATTTTGCAAATTTTAAGGTTTTTTGAATTTTTTTCTATACGTCATATGTGAAACGTACCATAACAATCACCGCATACTGCAAGTGTTGTATTATATTAATTAAACACTATTTTTAGCCATAAGTGAATTAGAATGAACGGATTACGAACCACTTAATTGGCCAGTTCAATCACGCGACATGATCCAATAGACTTTTTTTGTGGTTACTTAAATAATGGGGTATTTGAGGAACTAATAGAAAATATAATATACTGCCTGTAATATGTTACAACATGTGCATCTATCAAAACCGAGGACATTTCGAAAATTTGCTTTAGTTTTAAAATCATTTTTTATAATTTTTAAATAGTTGGGTCCTCTGTGTTTTCGTTTGTAAATATATTTTCTTCTTTCTTTCTAAAAACGCGTTCTATATAGTATTTCTGTCATATTTGGCCATTTTGTTGGTTTCAATTTAAATAGATACCCTCACATTGATATTGTTAATTGTAAAATCCACAGTTGGGACAAATGCACAGGTATCACTCAATATGGCATCCAACTGGGACACGCCGTATATCAAATATGCAAGCCGGGAAGCTATTTTACATTCACGAAGGGTTGATACATACATGATTTATGAATGATTCGAACGCAAATATTTAGTTTCGTTTAATTGTTTGGAGTAAATTAAAATAGGCGATAAATTCAAAATGAAGCTGCTGCGGAAATGGCAGCAAAAATGTACGCCATCGATTAAAAAGTTAAATTTATTATCGAAATTCGGTGTTTGGGCAATTATAATACTAATTAAATTAATTAATTAGCGCAAACGAAGCCGGTCCGAATTAAATTGCAAATAATTAAACATGCCACGTAGAATGCGAGAACGAGTATCGGGTAATAAAGGGCATAACAGTGGCATTAAAGTTGGCGTTGCATCAAACATTAAAAACAAACGAGGTGCAGGGGACATTCTAATTGCCGTTTAGTTTAAATGCAAGATTTGTATTCCTGACACGGAGCTGGAGGAGAAACGTCGCTGTTCGCTGGAACATGCCAATGACAGCCTGATAGCTCCGATTCAAAATAATTAAATCTAGTTCAGCATAGAGAGGACATTTGTACATTTTAGTGGATTTTATGTTTGCAGTAATTACTGGTGCACGTATTTAGTACCCTAGATACAGAGAAACAGTCCCGCACCAACCGTATTTTTCAGATCGCAAGACTACTGGATAATAGTAACTATATTTTTTTAACATCGATATGAAAGAAGTTGTTAACGGCTGCCATACTAGATCACTTTTATTTCCAAAAACATACCGACAAATTTTCAACAGAAAATCATTTTTCCTTCAAACGTCAGAAAGTCATGACATTTCTTACTCATTTCATGACATTAAAGTTTGACATTTCAGACGACTGTGCATGCGTTACCATTAGCAACGGAAATAAAAGTACTTTCTCTTCCGCTCGAGAGGACTTTTCCCAGCAAATATTTAACGCCGAGGCTACCTAAATTGTGTTTAATAAAATTAGATTTAATCATATTTGACGCGACGTGGATTCGACATAAGTGGAGAAAAAGAGTACGTCGAAATTTGGTTATATTGAAGTAGAATTACATCTAAATCCACATTGTAGTAGCCCAGGATGTTTGGTTAGTAATACTTGTCTAGGGAAATTTCACGTCAGTTTAACGTCAATTCGATGTTGATTTAACTAGCTTTAGGTAGAAACTATGAACATACTTGCAGATGACGCGTGACTCCAAGTGCACAAAGAGAAGAATTTTATGCTTATTTGGTACTTTTATCTATAACCAGTAGAAATATTGTTGGAAGTCACCAACACAATTAAAACATATACCTAATACACAGTAATGATTGAAAATGAATAAATGTCGGTGACAAAAATATATGTAATGTATTGTGACGTATCTACAGTTCACGCTTGTTGAAATTAATGCTAAGGTTTTGTCGTGCATGTTAACACTTCTATTTTGAAAAATGACAATGCCCTTCCAAAATAGTCTTTAAGAAAATTCCCAAGGGGGCGAGCGTGGGTGCGTCTTTACTATGTACATACTTCGATATGCGATGTAAAGCAACGTAAGGCACGGTTAGTAGTTGGATGGGTGACCGTTCCAACGAAGACCGCGTCCTCGCCTCACACATCTTCCAGCGGCTTGTATATCAGTGTATGTGCGGAAGCTATACAACCTTAGGCGAGGGTTGTATAAGGGATATACCATCCTTCGGAGGGGATGTAAAGCCGTCGGTCCCTTGTCTATTAAATGTTAGGCAAGTAAAAGATCCCTACTCTTCTTAAGGGAAGAGGTTCGGCAAAATTCCTGGTTGGGAGTAGCTCGTCTACAGGCGTCGGTGTTAGGTCTCAGTAGCCAAAATAGGCCGACGTTAAATAAATGTATAAAAAAATAAAATAAAATTCCTATAGAAACAAATTATATTGAGCTAATACTAACATTTAAAAACATGTTTTTTTGGCATTTTCACCCGTTTGTTCTAGATAACTTCATTTTGACAATTTGAATTTTGGAATCGTACTCTAATTACGCCAAGAAAATATGACGTATTGTGCTTCTAGGTATTTTACAAGTAGCTTTATATTAAGTTGAATTACCTTAAAGTTTACGACATGTTAGTCAACTTTACTTATTTAAAGAATTATTTACTTGTAAGTTTCATCAAAAATGTACCTATAAGTAAATATAACATATTTAGGTCACCCTATTTTTGAAAAAATTTCACCTGTTAAGTGTAAATTTTTATTTGACGTGTGTTGACAAGTGAATTATAGCGAATAAATAGTAAGTCGAAAGTGGTATAGACGAGCTCTTTGTGAGAGGTAAATATATTTATCCGATTTATTGTTTTTCCCACTCATTTCTCTATCAACACCAGAAGTGAATCAAGATTAAGACTGTAATGGCTTTTTAAAGCAGCCGAAATTCTCAAGAATAATGACGAAGATAATAACTAAACAACCTAATTGTTAAAATAACCTGAATAATATAAATTTTACAAATAGGTTGTGTATGGCTAGTTTTTAAATTGGTGGTTTATAGTAAAAGTTACTTTGTAGTAGATTTTCCAGGTAATTGCTACAAAAAAGTTAATAATTATTTCTTTAGGATGACTTTTACGTCAACTAAATGAGCAATCGACTATTTGGTTGAAATGAAGTAGATAGGCAAGGTAGAATTTTTCTATGATATCGACCTGATACTTAAAGAAGAGTAAATAATGGGTGGTATAAAGTTACGTAGGATTTCCCACCAAATCTACCTAACAGAATATTCTACTATAATGACGATTTTTATTTGACGAAAAGGTAGATGTTACCTAATTATCTGGTCGATAGCCGAGTGGGTTAAGGCGCGAGGTGGCAATCGCGATTAATCACACGGACATCGTACCACCGGGTTCGAATTCTGGCTCCGGCACTGTCGGAGGAAATGGTTGTATGTCCGCGTTTTTTTCAATGTGTAACCCCCTTCCGCACAAGCCCTGGCTTCTGGATTTGGGGGTTATCTAATTTCTGTGGTGTTTATTTATTATTTATTATTATTAATTATGGTACCTAATTTTATTTTAAAGGAAATTTACAGTTGGGGTAATTCTTAGTAATTTTTTTAGTAGTTTTTTCCATTCTGATTTGGTTAAAGTTATTTTAAGCAGATTTGTGTATGAAGTAGATAGATATATTGGTATAATTTACGTAAATATAATATAAATTAGAACTATTTGGTTAATTTAAATCGGAGGTATCTTTCTCTAGTTCAATTTACTTAATAAGTAAATTCGACTTTTACCAAGTCGAGTTATAGCTGATTTTATAGAAAATATTTGCTGGGTTCTTCCGTTGCTAATGGCAACACACCACCTTTTTTTATGACTAATCGACGTTTGAAGAAAAAATAAAATATATTATTCGGAGTAAAAGCCAGTTCTGTGACTCGTCTGCATTGCAAACAAAAGTATCACTTTTACTCCTAATAAAACAATATACTATTCTATCTTCTTTCGATCCTCTAAATCATATTCATATTAAATGTCAGTTTGGGTCCGCCAAATCGCCCTAGTTTGGAGATTTTGTATATCGACTGAGTGGGTCATACACCAATGTTACATACCCCCACTTTTCTTGTACCAAATTACCCGATATGCCGGTGATGTTTTTAAAAAATTGCTTCAAAATCTTGTGATAATTGTTTACAAATGATTGAAATCATTCTGTTCTCTTTAAAAAAAATTTAACTGTGAATTTTTGGGGCTTAATAGTTTTGTAGTTCTGATTTTACTAATTTGGCTAGAAACAGTCCCATTAAAAGTTCAGCAAACAACTTGATCAATGAGAACGTCAAAATACTGTTTCCTGTTGTAGAAATTTAGAGGATTTTTACTTATAATGTTAGCTTTATGAAACGGTTTCTAATATCTCTAAAAATTTATACTTGAGAGGGTAAAAGAACAGTACAGTTTTTTTATTATCCTAGCGACCATTTGCCGAAATAGGTTTCAATGGCACTGAAGCCTAAGTTGGTTTATTATACCTCTCCCTGTTTCCATATTCTTCCAATAGTTCTTGTATTTCCAAGAGTAATGCTGGACCTTGCTCTTGGGATTTTTCTATATATTTCAGATTCTGTTATGTTTAAGTCCTGGACTCGTCTGTGTACCAGGCTAGTTCTTTCAGTAGGAATTCTAGTCTTCCTTCCTTCCATCGCTCCCGATCTGGTATCAACAGTTCGAAAGGTTTGTGAAACTGAAGCGAGTATTTTGGTACCGTTAGCCTGACAGCATCTCGAAAACTATGGTGCAACAGCTCTCTATAGTATAGAGACAGTGTACCATAACAGGTTTAAGTCACCAGCTTTTTTCCACAGCTTTGTCTAGTTACGACGAGACTATTTCCTACTTCCATTTTACATTATTAATGTACTGGTTTTAGATAAGTTCGGAACAAACTATGATCTCAAGATACTTCATATCCCCCGAAATTGTTAATTCTTCACCTGAGAGTTATAGAATTGTTAACCTCTCTAAGTGTCATCCTACTCAGGTAGCTGGCGATGTAGTGGAAGGACAGAGGGTCATGCAGCCAACGCCAGATTGGCGGAGGAAGAAATTCCAATCTCCGCCCTTAAGGTGAGGGAGGCAACTCACCGCTTGAGATTAGAAAGAAAGTACACTCTAACCCTACCTAGCAGAGAAGAGTGGGCAGAAGGAAAGATTAATTTCTACCCGAACTCCCTGGTGTGCTACACAGATGGTTCCCTTCTAGTAGATGGACAGAGGCAGTTATCGGGGGCAGGAATATTCCTGGAAGGCAGGGAAGTACAGGAGAGCTTCACTCTAGGATCGTACACTACAGTCTTTCAGGCAGAGGTATATGCCATCCTAAAAGTGGCATATAAGGAAGAAACGAGGAATGGTACGGAAAAAAAAATTGAATCTGTTCCGACAGCCAGGCAGCACTTCGGGCGGTCTGCTCTCCCACGACGAGGTCTCCACTCGTCCAGGAGTGCGGAGATGCCCCAGAGGAACTTGCCAGGCACAAAGAAGTGAGCCTGATATGGGTTCCGGGACATACCGGGGTCCCAGGAAACGAGGAGAGCCGATGAATTGGCTAGGCTCGGAGCCAGGGAGCCCTATCTTGGCCCGGAGCCCATGTTGGGAATTACAAGGAAACATGTCGCTACGGCTCTTAATGAGTGGGCACATGCAACATTGAGAGAACATTGGAGGCTGAGCAGTGGCTGCAGACAGGCTCGAGACTTCGTAACGGGGCCGAACAAGTCAAGGACGGCCTGGTTGCTAGGCAGAAGCCGGAGGACTCTGAACCAATTGATCGGAGTCCTAACTAGTCACTGCAGGCTCAGAAGACCCCTATTACTGATAGGGGTTGAGGAAGATCCCACCTGCCCAAGATGCGGAAGTGATGAAGAAACATCGTTTCACTTCTTGGGACAATGTGAAGCGTTCGGGCGCCTGAGGTATGAACTCTTCGGCGCCACAACGCTCCCAAAAGAGGAAATGGACTCTCTCGAATGGAAACATGTCCTGGCCTTCATTGGAAGATCAGGAAGGTTTCAAGAGGGAGTAGGAGGTCGAGTAGAAGTGAACGGTTGAGGGGACGTCAGGAGATAGGTAAAAAGGGCCCATTTGTGGCCTACTTGCCAGGCCTCCCCCAACAATTACTACTACTACTACTAAGTGTCACCTGGTAAGTGGAATTACTGTGATCCATTGCGGGCTCATCTTTCTATAGCTACACTCATATGAGTGACTGAGTAACGTTTAGAGCTTTCAGTTATCGAACCGTACTATTGAATTTGCTGCTTACTATAATGACTATATCGTCAGCATAGCCTTGGACGGTAGATCTTTACTGCTAAGTATCCCAAAGAGCTCGTCCACTACAACATTCCACGAGAGAGAGAGAGTTATACCCCGACCTTTGAACGCCCTTTAGAGTTGATTCTACAGCTAAAAATATTGAAAAACATTTATTTGGACAGGAGTTCCGTAGTTGGTTCCCAAAAGGCAATTTTTATTTAATATCCCTGGAGGCACAAAAGATTAAGCAATCATTCTAGCCAGGTGTATGCTGAACCAGCGGTATGCTCAATGGTGATACTCCTCATTATGCCAAAATTTTTTCAACTTTCAACAAGTTTCGACATAAAATAGGTCCTTTAATTGCCAACCTCTAGGACTAACCGCTTTCAAGAAAAACAGTTGTCTTATTATTACACAGCCCTGAATTCCGGAAAGAAGCATTTTGAGATTACTGTCTAAATGAGATCTTTCCCATATTCTTTTTTTGGTGAATCAGCCTATTACGACCTAAAATCAATTCAAGCAAACGAGGTCCTAGATTTTACGAATCTCTGTAGTGAGAACGAACAATAAAAAGAACAAGTGAAACCAAATACAATTTATTATAAAAATAAGCAAAGTACAGTACAATGAAAACTTAAGAGTAAAAAAAAATCTTACAATAAAATATATCAAAGTATATCAGTCTAGGGTTGTTAAGCTAACACTGGGAAAAATAATTATTAATTTAAGCAATTTTACTAAAAAAAAAAATAATTTGAATTACTTAGCTTTAAACTAATTTAAAGAATTTCCAGGCGCTCCAGGCTTGAATGTTGTTGATCGAAGTTCTTGCCTGGTTGTAAAAAAACTTTACAAATACTTCAATAGGGGTTTTCAGAAATCTTCACAAATAATTAAATAGGGTTTTCTCAATAGTAAAGTGTAAAACAGGGCAAATTCGGATACCAAAAATCGTGTACCAAAGAATAGCAGAATGATTCAAAAGTCCAATCCAAAATAATCAAAAGTAGAAATCTAGCCATACCAAAATCGTCTATAATTAAATTGGGTAAAGGGGTGTAATGGGGTAGTGAAGCGCAAGTTATAGCCTCTCCTACTCAATTGTTAACCTCACCTTCGCGATGAGTTCAATTTGAACTTGGTGCACCCTGTTTTCACTAACGAGGCTCTAACGACCGAGTAAGGGCGGAATAACCCTTACCTTTTGCCGTGAGCACATCCACCTTCTCACGAAGAGTGCGGTAAAAATAACCCACCGCACACACAGGTTGCTTTTGGAATCGTTTGGTTACCCCATCGTCGCAGTCTCCTTCTGTGCCATGGGACCACACCACTCGCCTTCCGCAACCGAGCTGGTCAGTTGCATACCTGCTCCAGCTACAACTTCAAATGCAGCTTCGTTTTCAGTCGATTAAGGCTTTAAAAAAATGATGGAGCGTTCAAGTGGGACAAAATCATCCGGAGGTAAAATACCCTCCCGATCGGATCTCCGGGGGAGGGTGCCCACAGGGACACCTCATCGAATGTCGAAAAAACAGCGACAAGTTAAATCCAAGAAAACTAATTCTTTCATCTACGGCGCTTGGAATGTTCGTACTTTGAGCGACAGCACTCGCACCGATCGGCCTGAAAGAAGAACTGCTCTAATAGATAGAGAACTTCACCGACTCAATGTTGACGTTGCAGCTCTCAGCGAAACTCGATTTTTGGAGGAAGGCTCTCTCACAGAAAAGTACTACACCTTCTATTGGAAAGGTCTTCCCACCAATTCAAGAAGACAACATGGAGTAGGATTTGCCGTTCGGAATCAACTTGTATCCAACTTAACACAAGTACCACAAGGCCTATCCGAGCGTCTAATGCTGCTACGCTATGAGCTATCAGATGGCAACGCGGTAAATCTAATAAGCGCCTACGCTCCCACTCTGGATGCAAGTCACGAAACCAAGGAAAGCTTCTATCAACAGCTGGAAGAAACCCTCTGTAGAATACCTAAAACGGAACGACTCGTTATTCTTGGCGATTTTAACGCTAGAGTAGGGAGAGATGCAGACACCTGGCCAGGCATCATAGGCAAGAACGGTTTGGGCAACATGAACGCTAACGGTCAACTACTCCTAACTAAATGCGCCGAACATGATCTAGTTATAACAAACACCATTTTCCGACAAAAGGATAAATTTAAAGGCACCTGGCGTCACCCCAGATCAGGTCACTGGCATCTACTGGACTATGTTGTCGTACGTAGGAAGCATCTCAAGGACGTCCAAATTACAAAGGCGCGCATTGATAGCGAATGTTGGACCGATCATCGTCCTGTTGTCTCTAAAATAAAAATTGTTATGAGACCCAAACACCGAAGAACTCAAGTAAAACGTAGACCCCGTCTCTGTATTAGTAAATTGCGTGACCAACAAACCGTCGAACAGCTAAAGCAAAAAGTTCAAGAGAATTTGAGTGCACTAGAAGAAACCAATTCTGTAGATGTCGCTACTACCTGGACACAAATTAAAGACAGTTTTTGAGGAAATTCTTGGCACTGCAGCAAGTAAAAAACAGGAGGACTGGTTCAATGATAATGAAGCTTTTATATAAGAACTTCTTGACCGCAAACATATTGCCTTCCAAAACGCTATCAACCACCCCAACGACTCATCAAAAGCAGAAGCTTTTACCCAATCTAAGTATGAAACGCAACGCGATATCAGAAGAATAAAGAACGAGTGGTGGACAAGCAAGGCCAGAGAAATTCAAAGGTACGCCGATTTACACGACTACAGGAATTTCTTTCAAGGAGTAAAAGCAGTGTACGGCCCCAGTCGGAAAAATATGTGCCCTATTAAAGATTTAAATGGAAATCTCCTCAAAGAAGACCAGGAAATAAGAGCCCGATGGAAAGAACACTACTCTAACATTCTTAACCAGCAAAGTCAAGCCGATCATGATATTATAAATCTTATCCCTCAATATGACACCTTCGAAGACTTAGATAAACCACTAACAACGGAAGAGATCTTAACCGCCATTGGGCAGCTAAAAAATAACAAATCTCCCGGCGCCGACTCACTCCCAGCTGAGATCTTTAAAGCTGTGTCGTCAGAGCTCATACCCTACCTCAAAAAACTGTTTGATGTCGTGTGGGAAAGTGGTCAAGCTCCGCAGGAGTTTCGTGATACACTTTTAATCAACCTCTTCAAAAACAAAGGGAGCGCTGCGGACTGTGGAAATTACAGGGGTATAGCTCTCCTGGCTATTGGAGGGAAGATACTCACTAAAGCGATGGCAAATAGGCTAACACCTGTTATGGAAAAGTTACTTCCTGAAACACAGAGTGGCTTTAGACCAAACCGAGGCACATCGGATTTAATCTTCACACTTAAACAGCTTCAAGAAAAAGCACTCGAACATCAAAGAGAAATTCACATGGCCTTCATTGATTTAACCAAGGCGTTTGACTCGGTGGACAGGGAAGTGCTCTGGAAAATTATGTTCCGCTTAGGTATCCCTAGAAAATTTGTGGAGGTATGTCGCAGTCTACATACAAACAACAACGCCCAGGTTATGTATAATAATGAGGCAACCGAACCTTTCCAAACCCTCACTGGAGTCAGGCAGGGATGTGTTCTGGCACCCCTACTCTTTAATTTGTTTACCGCTGCTCTAACAATTATTGTTGACAACAAACTGACAGTCAGAGGAATAGGTCTCAGATACCGTTTTGATGGCGGTCTCTTTAACATAGGGCGCTTTAGAGCTTTCACGAAGACACGCACACGATTCATTTGTGATCTCCAGTATGCGGATGACTGTGCACTTTTAGCCTCTACGCCGGAAGAGCTTCAAGAACTTTTAGATGTGTATGCCCAGAGCTATGATTCCTTGGGACTTAACATCAACATTGGAAAGACAAAGATTATGTCAACTCCTCATCAAGTGAACCAAATAGACATTACACTTAACGGAAATTCTCTTGAAGTGGTGGATCAGTTCAATTACTTAGGCAACGTTGTTAATGACAAAGCAAACATGGACAGCGAGATTCGCAATAGAATTAGCGCTGCATCTAGAGCACTCTGGGGACTTAGAGAGAGAGTATTTGACAACCACGACCTTGCTTTGTCAACGAAAATGGATGTCTACAGAGCAGTTGTCATTCCAACACTGCTATATGGATGTGAAAGCTGGGTCACTTACCGTCATCATATGAAAGAATTAGAACGTTTTCAGCAAAGGCACCTCAGAAGTATAATGAAAATCCGTTGGTTCCATCACATATCAAACGTGGAAGTACTCAGGAGAACAAACAGCCTTCCAATTGAGGTGCTTATTTCAAGAGCACGTCTAAGATGGGCAGGTCACGTTCATCGTATGCATGATAACCGCCTTCCTAAATGTACACTTTATGGTGAATTGCTAAGCGGTAGAAGAAGGCGTGGCGTGGTCAACGAAAGAGGTTCAAAGACGCTCTCCATGAAAATCTAAAATCCTGCGGTATTGCAGACGAGCAATGGGAACAACTTACAGCGGACAAAACCGAATGGCGAGGGGTTGTGGCCAGCTATCAAGGAAATGTTGCTGCAAGAAGGCCGAATCCAAGACCTAACCAGGTCTATGTTTGTCCTGACTGCGGTCGACATGTGCTCTCCCGAATTGGCCTCTATAGCCATAGTCGTGTGCACCGTAGATGAATGGGAATTACAATAGACTACACCTTTTACTTGTTTTTTTATTGTACACA
Source organism: Leptura quadrifasciata (assembly GCA_963675555.1). NCBI lineage: Eukaryota > Metazoa > Arthropoda > Insecta > Coleoptera > Cerambycidae > Leptura > Leptura quadrifasciata. The sequence continues at coordinate 30,048,151 of OY776674.1, forward strand.
ATCTATCGACTGTAACATTTTTATACTCGGACTCGAGTAACGGCTAATAATAATAATAATAATAATTAAATTTACAAAATTAGTCTCAAAATTAACCTCTAACATGAGCATGTGTCTATAATAAATCTAAGAAATTAATACATACCCAGAATACTACTTCTGGACGATACTCCCGAATTAAATCCGAACTAATCGAAATTTCAATTAAAATGATTCAAAATATGTGAATATGTGAAATCTAGTTTTTGATCCGGTACCAAACCGAGTAGCAACCACGTGCCTTTTAAACTAAATTAATCACTTAGCAAAGTTTTCAGCTTAATTTCTGATCAAATAGAAAGTTTAAAGGAACTTGGCTGATATTTATAACCATTTTAACTCACAAAAACAAAAGGAAATGACTTAAACTGACAAAATCGACTATCATACAGTACCAACCTGAGAAATTTTAAAAACTAAGTCGATTGTTAAGGACTTCAGCCATCTTTATCCTATCATTTTGTAGACAATTTTTATACACCAATTATGATAATAGTTTATATTTTAGATTTCCTATGCTATACACATCTATTTAATAAATTGGTATATTTTTCTAGTTGGAGCCCCCTGTTGGCGGAAAGCTTAAATTTAGGTGGTAATTTGGATAGGAAATTAGAGCGTGGTGACATCTATCGTTGTATGTGTAATTTATTACGATGATTGATGATTTGCTTGACTAAGACCTGGTATTAGTAATTTGTGGAAACCAGCGAGATGGCATGTCACAAGCCCTATAATCTAAAGGCTGAACACACGCCAGAGCCTCCGTAGATTGAAAAAATAAAAATAGTTTGGACTGGAGAGCTTAAGTTGAGACCCCGGATACCGTTCGTGCACTTAATTTTGATTTTGAAAAGGCTGGGGTGGTATGTTCTTAAAAAGTTGAAAAGGGCCAAATGCTACTACACCCTGCATATGCTTCTGAGCTTGGGACACTGATATTTTTTTAATCGAGTTCGACTAGCATTTTGTTTTAATATATTGTTTATGGCACGGTCAAAGGCTTTACCCTGTATATGTTTTTCTTGAAATAAGAACACTTTGTTTTAAACGACATTAAAAATATTTACTTAACGTAATGAACAGAGTTGAATATTTTATTTAACTTAAATTAAAATTGCTTTTGCAAGAGTTGTGATAGACAACTGAAATTTCAGTTTAGAGAAGATTTATTTAATTATTTATTATTTAGATTTTAAAAGTCTTGAGAAAATTCACTTGTATAATTTATGTGCGATGGCAGTTTGATTTTTAAATTATTTTTTACTTGGTTTCAGCCAAGGAAGTATTACAGCCACTCGGTTTTATTAATTTAAGCGTCGGATCAAGCAATAATGAAACACTTAGGTTTTTTGAAACTTCACTCGCGAAAGCACATAAACAAAACTTGAGGTACACCGAAAACTGACTTGGCTTGAGCTCGTCATGCTCGGCTTTTTATATGGTTCGTTGGGGACTTAGCGTGCCGAGGTCTGAAAAGAGATGGAAAATGTCCCCCGACATTCATGTGGGCTCGAATTATGAAATATTGTGCTTTTGTATGGATATACGAGAATTCAGGGCTGACAAATATATGATAAATACGGCAGTGAAAAATAACTTAATAAATTTTTTTGGCATCAGCCACCTCCTCTACCACCCTCATTGCCACCTCCACCCTATTATTAAAGGGAGTAAAAAATTAAATTGGGATTTAGTGCGTGTACGAGAACCAAGGGCCTCTAAAATTTATTATGGTATAAGCCACCCCCTCTACTACCCCCACCCTATTATTAAAGGGAATAAAATATTACATTGGGATTTAGTGTGTATAAGACTTGGATACAAATCTGGATGTGGAAGTAGTGATTCCTTGGGCAGCGGGTTTTTGATATATAAATGAAGTTGAATCTAAGTTGGTTTTTGAAGTACGGATTGAACCGGTCCCGTAAAGTAGTTTAGAAGTCGTTTAAGCCATATTAATGTTATATTGAGAGTGTTCCATAGGTACGTAACCTGCGTTGAAACGAAGTGGAAATAAGTTTTGATGACTGCGGTGAAACTAGCAACGCGGTGCTGATGTGAACGATCCATCTTATCGTGTCTGAAGGACTTTTACTACCCTTCCTAAAGTGGATATTGAAATGTTCACCTAAAGGGTTCGAAGCGATTGATTCAGATGAAAATTACAAAAATCTATACTTACTGTTTCTTTTGCTTAACTGCTGTCACTGATGGTATCAATTGCACGTCGTGGCACTTTCTTAAGTCTAACACTGTAAATACTAACACTCTATAATTAACCTGAAATAGAATGTTGAAACACAAGAAAAAGACGATATTTAAAGTTAAAAAAATATATATTGTTCTTTTAAAAAGTGTTTTTACAAAATCTCAAGAAGTGTATGATAACAATAGTCTGGCCCGTGTACAACACATGGTGAGGGACGGAACGACAAAGACAATGTCTCCAACTACCATCCAATGTTTAGTTTTTAGCAAACGATTACACAAAAAGATTCAATATAAAAATTCAATGTTTATGAAGACACACACAATGGTAATTTTGGACGCTCCTCTAGAGCTTAAAAATCGCAACCACTTTGAATAAGAATGTGGCTTTTATATATTCATACGTTCAGGCAAGGCGGTCCCAACCTTTTTGCCACCGAATCACTAAGAAACTGGTTTAGGGCAATATGCAGAAAACACATCGTTTTTCTGCCAAAATCGATTGTTAAAATTGTAAAAGTCGGATTTCGTAATAGTTTCTAAAATGTTGATGGCTGGCGCGACGTTACACCTCGGCGCAGCGACATTTGTAATAGTTTCTAAAACTACACTCCACGGAGCGACATTTTTATTTTTACATAAAAAACGCTCCGAAGAGCGAATCTTTTTAATACTTCCAAAAACCATCCTTCGACGGCGTTTTTCGTTATAGTTTCGAAAAATTTCTCGAAGGTCCGGCGTGTTCTTTAACACTGACAGTGCGTATGGAATATACGGAGTGGAAATAAGTTTTGATGTCAATGAAGCCAGTATATCGGGAAGTACGTTTTGATTAATGTGATGCTGGCACTTTGGGAAACGCGAATGAAGTGTAATTTGATATATGAATGAACGATTGAATTGGAAGTTGATCTGAAGAAAAAATAGTTCATAGAAAATTTATGGTGAATTAAAATATTCTGACTGGATGTGTGGAGAGTACCTTTGATGTGAAGTTAGCGTGGGGGCAGTAGTTTATAATGTTTGAACTGTAAATCGACTAATTTGGATGTTGGAATGATATTGTTGATAAATTTAGATTATTTGTGAATTATCAGTGTTATGTGAATTTTTTCACATTTGTTTGTGAAAAATTGTGTTTTTTTGGTGATTTGAGTGTCTGAAAGACTTTTTTTTACTATATTTTGACTTTGTGAGCCTGAAGAATGAATTATTTTGAAAATAATTTTTTTTTTTTTTTTTTATACATTTATTTAACGTCGGCCTATTTCCGCTACTGAGGCCTAACACCGACGCCTGTAGACGAGCTACCCCCAACCAGGAATTTTGCCGAACCTCTTCCCTTAAGAAGAGTAGGGATCTTTTACTTGCCTAACATTTAATAGACAAGGGACCGACGGCTTTACATCCCCTCCGAAGGATGGTATATCTCCTATACAACCCTCGCCTAAGGTTGTATAGCTTCCGCGCATACACTGATGTACAAGCCGCTGGAAGATGTGTGAGGCGAGAACGCAGTTTCCGTTGGAATTGTCACCAATCCAAGTACTAACCGCGCCTGTCGTTGCTTTACATCGCATACCGAAGTATGTACATAGTAAAGACGCACCTACGCTCGCCCCTTGAAAATTATAGTACCTTTGAACTCTACTATATCTTCTATGTTTGAAGCGTACTATAACAAGGAATATATGTCAGTAGGTTCCGTTTATGTCGTGTCAGTAACGCCCAAATTCTTCCCGTACATTATCGTATGTTCCGGATAAGATTCACCATATTTAGTCATTTTTTGATTCAATTAAATCTGCATTCACCCCATTACGCTTCAACTCGGTGGTATTATAGGAGATGAATATATCGAACCAATTTGCTTTATATAGACATTGGGCCTATCCAATTAAGAAAGATAGAAAAATCCGAGAAATATCTATCTTTCCTTTCCGAAACCTTAATTCTCTTTAGGGAAGTTTCAATTACTCCCTAAGTTAGGAAGGCCGAAGACGGAAGGATCCAAGAAGAATTATTGCCTAATTTTAAACTACGTTTTAATTAGATGTATCTATACAGGGCGATGTTAAAACGAGTAGCATGTGTAAATAAAATTAATAGTTTTTTGCTTTTGTACACTTTTCTTACATTTTTATGCATAGTATTATAACTTGTTCAAAGATTTTAATTAACAAAACGTCGCTCTAAGAGTAGGATTAATTTTTGAAATTGCCGTTATCTACATACACATATACATTGATGCATGTTATTAAAAACCTTTCATATGAAAAGAAATATAGTTGATACTTCATAAAATTCCTTACTTATTTAATCTATTACAAGATGCAGATGGAATAAGTTTGCAATATCAAAGACGACAGTTCTGTGTATTCATTTCGATTGATACGTGAGGCATATTACTTTAATACTTTTCTTCAATTTTCGAAAATAGTTCAAATACACGATTCAACTGAGATATAACGTAAATATATGCACACTCTCACCTGAATTCTATCAAGTAATATAAGATAAGATAGCTTTAGCTTACGGATATCTTTGTGAATCTTAAAATTGATTGGGATCAGTAATGCAACATATCATGAAGCTTATATAATGCCAAGCTGAATAAAAATTATAAGATGTAATAATTTAAAACGCGTATTTGCATTCGGTTGTACTTTAACACTATTATTTAACATGTTTAAATTTTATTTTCTAAATTTTGTATTTCTAATTTCCTTCGACAAGAGCAAACAATAACAGGGGTATTTATCACGTATCATTCGATCCACATAAAAACGGGTGAAAAAGACCCTCAAATTACTGAAAGCAAGATGAACCTCTTAAAGGATGATTAAGAAAAAACACAAAAGACAGATAAGACATCAAGGTTTATGTGCCTTATTAAACTGGCAAAGAAACGACTTCGTCCTTATTTCGAAAGCAATAGAAACCCACAATTAATCAACAATACTAAGAAAAAGCTACAATGCTTCCTAAAGATTAAGGATTGAAGCCAATTTCAAGATGTCAGTCTGTTGTTCATCCCCTCATCGACAAGCAGGTATGGATCAAACGGGTTTATACCTTTTGATGGTAAAACGGGGTCAAATTTCAAGTCATTGTTATTCATGCAGATTACAAATTTTAGTCCATTTAACGAGGTCCCCAACATCAAAAGTTTGTAGGATCAATATATTTCCCCTCTGTTTTCGAGGATGGGAAAATGATGGTGATAATTTCGAGTTTTGAAATCCTTGCGTACTACCCTTCAAGGAAAAACCGCCCCAGTTTCAGGCTTCTTGGTTTTGGGCTTGTGAGGGATCATGGGATCGGGTTTTTGGGGGAATAATAATAAATTCAGTTAATTTATATTAGATTACCCTGGACCGACCCCCGGAGGTTGAACCTACCCCCGCCCGTAATAGCAATATCTCCAAAAAATAAGAAAATGCGGACTCGAGGACAGGGATCATGATGGAGGTGCTATTTTTCACCCTACCCTCCTGCAACTAACCACAACGTATAAAATCACCCCCTCTTCCATGCTGTCGGCCCTAGACATGTGGGGATTCGTCAAATCGGGGTTTTTATGGTAATATCAGGGAAACTAATCATTACTAAACCGCAGTTGACATAAGCAGCTCCCGGGGGTTGAAACTACCCAGCATGGAAGAGGGGGTGGTTTTTATACGTAGGGGGTAGTTTCGAGAGGGTAGAGTGAAAAAATACCACCATCATGATTACCGCCCTTGAAACCCCGTGAAAATCCCGGTTTTCGGGTGATTTCGGTTTTGCGAGCAGGGTAGTTTCAATCCCCGGAGGCTGCTTAGGTTAACGGTGGTTTAGTAATGGTTAATTTCCCTGATATTCCCATAAAAACCCCGATCCGACGAATCTCCGCATGCCTAGAACCGACAGCATGGAAGTGGGAGTGGTTTTATACGTTGGGGGTAGTTGCGAAAGGGTAGAGCGAAAAATAGCACCTCCATCATGATTTGATGTTTTAGCCTGCCATCATGATCACTGCTTTCGAAGACTCATAAAAACCTTGTCGACTCCGTATTTTCTCATTTTTTGGAATATTGCTATTACAGTTGGGGGTAAGTTCAACCCCCAGGGATCGCTCCGGGGTATGTAAATTAACTGAATTTATTATTATTCCCCCCAAAAAAACCCGACCCGACGATCCCTCGCAAGTCCAAGATCGAGAATCCGGAAATAGGAGTGATTTTTTCTTGATATGGGTAGTACGCAAAGGTTTCAAAACTCGAAACCATCACCACTGTTGTGGTTTTCTCAAATGAAAATGCAAACGTATTGCAAAAGATCCTACAAATTTTTGATGTTTTAGCCTTTTTTGTACCTCGTTAAATGGACTAATTAAGGTATATTAAATATTGCTTTAAAGCAAAATTGTGTAGGGTCTTCTACATGTGGCAGCGTTAATAGGGACGTTGGAACGTACTGACAAAAACGCAATTATTAATCTGAAGTGGATACCATAAACTGTGGTATAGTCGTTAGCAATTTTACCATGCAGATAGAAAACGCAATAAAAACCTTACGATCTCATTAAAATACCTTTACTCTGTGTACTATTTCGCCCGCAAACTGAATCATTTACCTTTATAGGTATACGTCGACTTGTTTGATGGCATCATATCGAATGGTTCACCAGCATTAATAATGATTTCGTAAAGTTTTTATTGTTTTTCTTATCTACACCGTAATTCTGGAGGTTACTGTACTATATGTACATGATTAGTGTTATTATGGATTCTTACGTCTTATAAAATTCCGGCTCAAAGAAATATATATTAGACAGACACGGAGATTCATCATCATTGGACTAATGAAACATATAATCTACCAATACCTTGCAATACCTAGCCGCAGTTCTAAATTATACCAATATCATTGTCTTTTTGAATCCAATAAACAATGATACAAGTTACAATAAAAATTAGAACAAGCCGTGCGATTGTATCTAATGTGGGGGTTTAGGTACTTTCTGGGTCACCCGGTATGCCTATTTAATACTTTGTGTAATGACTTATCTCACGATTAATATTAAAGCATTTCCACATATTAAACAATATCTATAATTATTTTAAATGTACCTAGTTTGCGTTTTAGTTTTATTGTCGCTGTTCATTTTCGGTCGCTACCCGAGAGTGCCTCTACCGCCTTGTGTGGGCGGATTGACTTCATCGGAAGGTAAGTTCCTTCGACAGACATCACGATAACATCTCACTGCGCCATACAGCTGACAACCATGATAATTGGCGTGAACTAAACAAAAAGAAAATCATTGGCAAAACAAAAATTCGTTTATGCAACACATGCTACGGCAAATGGGCGATAACTTTACTAAATCTTTTGTTTGCCACAGTAAAATTGAGATTTAGACCAACTGTTGAGGATCATTCGGCTCGGTGGCATTTTGGGGTAATTATTTAATAGGTGGAAGAATGAAAAATACAACAACTGTTGCGAGGGATAATTATTTTGTTTTATGTTGTCAAGAGGAGTGACTAATAAATTTGTTAAGCTAGGCGTCTTTCGATGTTAATCGTTTCCTGTATTACCATAATTATATAAAAGTTTGTTTTTTCTGCAATATGGGGTTTTTAAATAAAATTAACAATACGTTATTACAAGTGTGAACTGTTTTCGCCACACGACTGTTGTATTTTATCATTTATAAGCAAACTGATAATTATTTATTTATCTTAAAAAGGTCATGATGTTTCCATAACTCAGGGTTTTATGAAAATGCTAATAGACCAGTTTCTCTAATATCCAATATTGCCAAAATAGTTGAGAAAATATTGAAATATAGAATAGTAAGTTTTTTAAATAAACATAAAATAATATCTGCTAGGCAATATGGTTTTAGAGAAGAAAAATCAACAGAAGACGGGATATGTCACCTAACGTCTCAGATATACGGTTCCTTAGATAAAAAAACTCCAACTCTTTGTATATTTGTAGACTTAGCTAAAGCCTTTGACACGGTGTGTCACCAAAAACTTTTAAACTAATTAGAACGGTATGGATTAAGAGGTAATGTGCTTAATCTCCTAAAGAGTTACTTAGCCGATCGGAAACAATATGTAGATCTAGGTAAAACAGTTAGTGACCCAAAAACGGAAATATGGAGTCCCTCAGGGAACGGTGCTGGGTCCGGTACTATTTACCATCTATATAAATAGCCTCTTACTTCTAAAAATCTAGGGAACCATACTCAACTTTGCGGATGATACCGCTATTATATACAAAGCAAATTCTTGGCAAGAGCTTAAAGCCAAGGCTGAAAACAACTTTAAGAATATTAAAAGCTGGTTCCAGAATAATACACTGACCATAAATTGCAATAAAACGTATTATTTACCATTTACTTCATACGTAAATAATCTACCTGATATGGGACCGTTAAATATAGATGAAGATACCATTATACCGGAAGCTACATCAATTAAATCTCTCGGTATTATACTCGATAGACACCTAAGATAGGATCTACAAACTAAAAATATAGTAAAAAAATTGAGAGGTTTGCTTCCAAGGTTCAAATATCTTAAAGATATTCTAGATATCGGACATCTTAAAATACTTTACTATGCGTTAGTCCAATAACAACTCTCTTATGGTATCTTGGGCTGGGGCGAAGTAAATAACAATAACGTAGAAAACCTCAATGTAATACAAAAATCGATAATTAAAATAATATATGGTAAGCCCTTTCGTTACTCCAGTGACAGTTTATTCACAGAAACGAGCATTATGGACATCAGGCAGCTGTTTTGTTTAAATGTTTTAATAAATGTGTTTAAAAATAAACAAAATATCCAAACAATCACACACAACTATGAAAGTGGACATAGACAGAATAGTTGTCAGATGCCTAGAAGCGAAAAAGTTGTAGGGCAATGAAGTTACCTATACCTCAGTCCAAGGGTATACGACATTCTTCCATTGCAACTTAAAAACATAACTACTTTAAGATTGTTTAAAAAAAAATTAAAGTAAATGCCCCGGTTCGTCTTTCATAATCTAGTCAATCAGAATATACTTTCCTAAACTTGCTGCGCCTTATTGTGACACTCACCTGATTTAAGATCATTCGACTAAGCTTAGAAATACCTTACTTATATTGCTTCCATAGTTCATTTATTTAAATGTGTTTAATATGTACGATTACTGTTCATGTATGTTTCCATAGAAGATATGGCATGAACTAAAATAGTAGAGATAAGATCAATTTAAAATATGATTTCATTTTAATTTAATAATTGCTTAAAATTCCGCCCTCGAACCGCGACACATTTTTCGCACCTAGTTCCTCGTACGTAGCTCTTCTAATTGAATCCTGTGATATTTTTGAAATTCATTTCTTACCCTTTGCATACAATCTTCAATGGTTGTTAACGGGCTCTCATAAAATTTATTTTTAATAGTTCCCCAAATGAAATAATCCAGAACTGATAAATCGGGCGAGCGAGGAGGCTATATGAAAGGTCCATTATTGGCAATCCATTGATCATAAAAAGTTTCTTGTAAATAATTATTAATTAAATATGCGTTATGTGAGGGAGCACCGTCATGCTGATAAAAAATGTTTCTATGTTCGGCGAGAGGTAAATTTTCTAAATAGTTATTATTCAAATTTTGTAAGATATTCAATATCTTTCACCTAAAAAAAAAAACAAAACTTTACCTATACATATTAGCAGAAGAGAAAATTTAATTTACCGTTTAAATTTTCCTGGTAAAATTGTAATGCCACCACTGTTTCTTATGGCACAGTAAATATTGAACTGCCAACTTTCCTGAAAATTTCGCTCTCTGAACATATGAGGATTTGAGTCACTCCAATAATGCGAATTGTGTCTATTAAAAAGTCCATTTTTAGAAAATTTTGCTTCATCTGTCCATATAATATTTCCCAAATAAGAATCGAGACACTCAGACCTTATGAGAATAAACTCACAAAAATTCTGTCTTCTTAGAAAATCTGTTTCTTTTAATCCTTAAACCATATGGAATGAGAACGGGTGAAACTGATGTTTCAATAAGATTCTGTGAATTGAATCCTTGCATAGTCCCGATTCCAAAGCAGCTTGTCTTAATGACATCCTTGGAAATGCATTAAAATATCCCAGAATGACTATTTCTTTCTTTTTGCATTTTTGCCTTGACAGAGCCATAATTTTTAAAATTTTTCAGTATGCGTTTTACAGTGTTTGGTGACGGTTTCCGTTTTTCTGGATATCGAGTAGCAAATGTGCTGCAAGTTCTTGATATTGCTTTATCACATTCTCCATAAATAATAAACAAATTTAAAAAGTTTTCGTGGGTGTAATTTAAACGTGCTGGCATTTTTTGACATAAGATAATGACTGATTGTTTCTAATCATGGCTATTTTGATGAAATGATTACAACAATTCATGAATTTCTAATAAAATCGCAAATATTTCAAGAAGTTGTAACTTTAACCCCCACAATGCTAATATCAGAAAAAAGGGAATTCAGTTTTACACAACTTGACGTAAAAAATACAGGGTGTTCCATTTGATCTAAACAAGTTTTCGCGGTTTGAAGTTAACAAAATGTAATGCGAAAAACGGAACTCATGGTATGATATTATTGAATTTATTTCAGTTGTAGAACGTAGTTCTCCTTGTGTTATGTGACAAGAAGCAAAGGAGGATCTTTTACACGAAGAAAGTTATAACGGTTCTTGCAAACCGTTGCACCTGTCAAATTTTCTATAAAATGTCAAGTATCTCCGAAACGGCTAGGTTTAGGTATAGGATATGCTACATATTTTCGACTCAGAATTTTATGCTCTTTTCGAAAACCCTAAAATATATAGGGTGTTCTATTTGCAATAAGCAAGTTGGTATCGACTTCCGGTATAAGCGGAAGTGCCAGCTGCTTGTAATTATTTTTGTTGGATTGGCCACACCGACATTAGTAATTATCTAAATTTTCAAAATTTTCTGATGCGTACTATTCTCTATATCGATCGATTCAGTTCCCGGTGAGACATCCTGTATATATTGGATATTTTTTTTTTTTTCTTCTCATTATTGTTATTTTTATATATTTTGTTTATTATTTTCTGTAATTGGGTGTCAACCTGTTGAAAATAAACGTATTATTATTATTATTATATTTTGATGAAGTAAATCTATTTTGTGTTCTTTATTCAGGGATAGATTAAATGATTAGTATGTCCGCTTTGTTTTATTTGCTTCAAGTTGAAGAATTCTCTTCTAACATGCGTAATCTGAATTAGCTACAGCGTGACCAGTTTTTAGAGTTTTCCAATTTTTTTGTTAGTTTCCTCAGAGTTAATACATTTCAACTTATCTCTGAGCATTCATTTGTTGTATGAAGACATGCACACTTAAAACATGCTACGCTATTTTGACAGTCGCTTGCCTTATGCCCATACCTTGCACAATGGAAACACCTCCTAACAGCATAGTATTCATGAACCACACGCCTTCTCCAACCAATATTTACTTTACCTAATTGGCATATTTGATCTTTCAATTCAACATCTACTGTTAGTATTGTATTCCCTTTATTTCGTTTATCTTTTTGCTTATACTTCGATTGTACTTGTAAAAAGGATTTGTCAGTGATTATTACATCATTTTGTTCTTTCGGGTTATCGCCAATAAAATTTTCATCCTCCACATTAATGGAATCTTCTTCAACTCCACGTATTATAATTTTAGTATTTCTTTCACCATCGACTACACTATATCTACCTCCTAATTCACTCTCAACCTTTGTCTTTATTTTCTCTTTTGTGCTTGAGTTATTACAATTTATAATAACTGTCCCTTCTTTTCCCTCGTTTATGTTTTCTACTGCAATTGTTAGGCGTCTTGGATACATTTTTCTTTTAGCTCATTTTTCGTTTCATTTTAGTTAAAACAATTAATGCAACCTCCAATTTACAATTATTCAGTTCATGCTCTTCAGAACATCTATGGCAGAAAATTTAATATCCACAATTGAACGAAGAATGATTGTAACCGCAACATTTAACAGCATTCTAAACCGACTGCATGACTATCTAAACCCAAAATTGAAATGTTCACTGCGCTTTATGTTTTTGTATGATTCAAGATCAATAATAGCTTGACATACATCAGTTTTTCTTTTGTTTTCCATAATCTCATTACTTTAACTACACCCTCTTCTTTAATTTTAGCATTATTCTGAGAGAACTTCATTACCTCGTTTTTTTCAAATTCTTCTATCAACAATTTTAACATCGACATCTCTTAAATTTGATTTCTAATTTGTTAAATTTTCTTTTTTTATTATCGTAAGGTGAAATCTTGAAGAAATTGGTAAGTACACCTTTCCTAAGCAAATCATATTTTGCGATTGTTAAATATATTTGTTCTATCAGTTTTCCTCCTGATGCAAAACAACAAATTTGATATTTCGTAGAACCATTGACTGATGTAATGATAAGAGATGAAAAATAACTCACTCGGTTAATAAGTATAATTATTACGAAAATATTTTTCTTCCAAACGATTAAGCACTTTCAACTAGAGCACTCAAACGAAAATATGTAGAAAGGTAAAAAAATATCCAGTAGAATAAATTCCCTTAGAGAATAAAATGGGTTCATAATTATAACGATTTTTTTCTCATTTCCAGCGCAAAGTTATAAAAAAGTTATTATTCTCTATCTCACACCAAAGCGACATTTTTTATATTATATGAATATAGTCCTATTGATTCCCTATTTTTATGAGTTGTGTCACAGCGAAGTTAATTTCCTGCGTGGCAGTTTTCTGTATGTTATATCAAAAGTAATTTCCTTTTATGTTATATTTTCATTCCATTTATTTCTTTAGTTTAAATTCGCATTTATTATAACCGGCTGAGGAACACGAATAGCATTTTATCGCGATGTTTATTTGATTTTTATTTGAATAAATTTCTTACAGTATCAGCTACTGGGTAATGTCATCTTCAATTTCCATATACGTTTATTTTTTATTCACACACAACTATTTACAGGCGGCTGTGGCCGAAAGAATGTATAATGGTCACTCAGTATTTCAGGAAACTGGTAGGAGAAAATTTTCGTCTCGGATGCGAGTGAGATGTCTCAGGAATTATGAACTGATGTGGAAAAAATAGCAATTCCCAAGATTTCTCTTTGAGATACGTACAAGTGTCATCTATTTACACAATAACTAAAACAACTAAAGATAAATAAGTAAATAAGTAAATTAGCACAATTAGTAATTAGTAATTAGTAAATAGTACTCAATATTTACGAGAGGTGAGGCAACACTTGAACAGCCATTATGTAATAGGTGAAGGTGTATCCGTCGTAAGTGTCCAGTTTACTGACCTGCAAGGTCTCCAGACCTGACAGCAGTAGGATCATGAACTATGAGAATTGTTCAAAATGACATTCATTATTTAAAACACAAAGCTCGTATCTTTCTCTTAAATTATTTAGACAGTTTGATGAAATAATAATATAAAATATCAAACAATGACAATGTTGCCATAGTACAGTCACAGTAATAGCCTACTGCGTAGTAATTAATTGGCTGATGCCAAAAAAAAAGTTGAGATCTTAAATTTTCGTTTAGTTTTAATATTTGGTTTTAATTTATTTTCATTTAGGTATTGTGAAAGTTTAACAAGTTCGCTAATCATTTAATCAATGGCAACATCAACATTGGTGTCAGCAGCTGCAATCAAGGTATCATCAGCAAATAAGTTAATGAAGTTACAATCAATGTCCAAATTTATGTCATTAAGATATATAATAAAAACAAGTGGTCCCAGAATGCTTCTCTGTGGAACACCCGCCTTGAATTAAAGAGTATTTGATGTAACACTATTAAATTTTGGGCATTGAAATCTGTTACCTATGTAAATAAGTTTTAAGCCATTCATAATTATTGTAAATTTTTCAAATGTAATTCTTTCATGAATTTATTTCAACATCAGTGGGTCATAATATGTAAAATTATATAAAGTAAGGTTAATTAATTTTCAGTCATGATCTTGACAAAGTATTAAATCGGCAAATGAACATTATCGTTAAAGGTTTTCTCCCCTGAACGCCATCATTCAATACATTTAGCCATCTAAATGACATATTCTCACGTATTGGCCAGTAATTGCCGTAATAGCCACTCGATGAGTTTATTTGCACGTGACACACAATTTGAGGGTCCTAAACCTGGCTAATGGTGTAAAGAACACGCAGAGCAGAAGAGCAATTCCTGAACTACAAGCTTTATTTTGTTGAACGCATTCATATAACAGTCTTCATTGTAATAAAAAACAGAAATCTCCTAAAATGTAGGAAACATTTTTAAAATTTTATATATTGTTGTAAGAGCAATAATAAATTAATTAGTAACGTTTCCAACCTTTTATTCTTCTGGAGAATATTATGATTATGTATACGTCACAAGAAAAAAATATTAAACAACGTTTTTGCATATAAATATAAAAACCGCTGCCCAAGGAATCACTACTTCCACATCCAGATTTTGTATCGAAATTTTATACACACTGAATTCCAATGTAATATTTTACTCCCTTTAATAATAGGGCGGGGGTGGTAGAGGGGGTGGCCAATGCCAAAAATTTGTTTGAGATGTTTCGTTCTTGTACACACACTAAATAACATTTTATTTTTTTTTTACTTCCTTTCACAATAGTGTGGGGGGGGCTAGAATTTTTTTTTGAGATTTTGACTTTTCGTACATGTCCTAAATTGCAATTCCATGGACTCTTACTTGCTTGCTTTGCCTATTTACCCTTATTTACCCCCCGAACCCCCCCAATGGAATTAGATCAAGATATAATCTAGTTCCAGATCTCGCTATAATATATAAGTGTACCAAATTTCAAGTCAATATGAGGAAGTGATTAGATAAGATAAATAACAGTAACAAATTGTGAATTATAGTAGTGAATTTATAGTAGTTAAGAGTAAAGTTAGTGCGTATTATTAAGGACTTATTATTGTAATTTAGTGATTAATAAACAAGTGGTCAGTGAAAGTAATTGTTGCAGATATTGAACCTACGTTTGGCAGTGTTTACACTGTGTTTACTACAGAGTGTAAACATATAACAATAGAAACCTAAAATATAACCGACATTTCGACACCTATCCGACTTTGGGCGCTTTGAAATATACCAATTAATGTATGACCATGTAAAAAATCAAGAATAAAATTATGATGATGATAAATTGTTTTGTAATACAGTTTTAAGCAGTGGCGACTCGTCAATGGCGGCAGGGTAGGCAGTGCCCACCCAATTACATAAGCCGTAGTTGTAAAGTTATATTTATATTTTTATATATTTTTGTCGTTAAATTATCAAATAAAATTTTGCGGTTAATTAATTGTAACATTGAAATTCAAAAACTTAATTTTATTTATGATACTATTTTTATTGCATATTAATCCGGCTTATATAAATAAGTGCACATATGAATCCGCTTAATATCGAGGGTAATACTGTCGAATTCCAAATAGGAATGTCATGTGCCAAGACAGGGCAGGCTAGCCTCTCTCTGAAATCGTGATTTCAATTATACTACGTCTACGAATATGTTGGTCTTTCACTTCGATCTTACGCCTGTAATATACATCAAAACGAATCGTACGTCTTGCGCGTTTAAGCGATTTACAACCCAGAGTGAGCAAGCCACCCCGCAAGCAAAACTTCTGATAAACAATATGAATATTGAATAGAATATGTTCAGATATCAAGCAGGAAAAATAACTAATGTGTTAAAATTGATTAATCAATGTTTCTTATGAATATCAAATAGGACACTAATTTCCTATTTGATACATAGGAACAAAAAGAATTAAAATACGGCAGAGGATTTTATCACAAGCAAATGTTGTAAAGTTGAAGAATTTCCCCTGGTAAGTCATTTTCAAAAATTAAAATAAGTTGCAGCCCTAATAAAGACCCCTGTGGCACACATATTTTGGTTATTTAATTTATCAGATATACCGCTTCAATTGATTTCAGTCGGAGAGGTAAAAGATATCCACCCATATCGTCCTTAATAACTAAATAACCACTGTGTATATTGTGAATATTTCTACTTCTTCATGAAAAATATATTGTCAAAAAGATAAACATGATGGATGGTCAGGAGGTGTGGGAAAGCCGCTAAGAAAATTAGCTTGAAGTATTATACATTGGAAGTGTGAAATTTTTTTCATGGTATCCTCCTTAGTTGAATCCACTTCAATTTTTTTGGAATGCGAGTACAGAAAATCGGTGAGTCCCTTGCTACTCGTCTCGATAGTGTCTAAGAACTTACTGATTTCGGTCTTAGCACTCCTTGACCTCCCAGGTCGCGTTGCCTTTAACTCTTTTTTCCAGAGTCACCAAGTAGCCCGGTCAAAATTTGGGTGGTCGGTCAAAAGTTGTGCAAAATGTGTATCGAGATCCTAGTTGTCCTCCAGTAACGTTTTACTTATATCTGACTTTTAGTTTGACCATAGCGCACTTTTTCTTGGAACCGTTGGTGTAAGTAGTAAGTATCTATGGAAATATCATAAACAGAATCTTAAAGCTGTGTATTTGACATACACAGCAAAATAAGAGTTCTTCCAAAAAAGAAAAGCTTTGAAAACGGAAAGAGATTACTTTCCGAAACGTCAGCAAAATACATTATTTCTGTGTTTATTCCGATTTATATTATTTGCAAAACATAACCTCTGACTTTTCCTTTGGCGTAAACGTCACGGGCGCAGAGGCTTTTTTTCCAATAATTCTATTATTTTGTAGATTCGGTGATTTGTTTTGAAGAGGATAATAATACATGTGGTAGAAAACCCAAATAATAGGAAAGAATATACGTCGGTCGGATCAATTCGGCAATAGTAGGAATCGATTCCCCGTGGTCGACTTAGTCGATAACGATACTCCTGTGCCTTCGGGAAACTTCGGAAGTGTTCGTAAGAAATTCGGACTGGTGGGGGTGCTTGCAAAAAAACCGACTTAAATGCTCGATTTTTAGGTTAGAGATTCCACTCGCGTCTAACTTTGTCTTTTAGGTTATGTTTATACTAGTTTGTGTCTATATTCACGTTATTTATAAATGTCACTGTCACAGGATTAAATTAAGCGACTTCCATATCCGTCGACGTCATACTTCCGTTTTTGAAGACGTACTTCCGTCTAGTACACAAATATAAACGGAATGACAGATCTGAAAATTCAAACATCAATAGCAATGCCGTAATAAAATAAGAAGTTAAAGACAGGTATTTATTTGAAAGACGAAACGATAAACAATTCATTTCACATGTAATTACCAATGTTAAATGATTGTGTTCTTTTTATAAAAGAAAAGAATTATCCAGAAGGCGCGGAAACCAATTTCTTAGTGTATATGAAAAAAGGTCCTACTTCGCTCGAAAATTAGCTGCGAAACACGATCGGGTTTCTTGATCTAAAATGTGTAGCATGTTCACGAAATGTTACTGTAATGAAGCCAGTATCTGACTAACATATTGTCTATTGTTTCCAATATGTTACTGTAATGCGCCTTACTATGTGTAGTAAAAATTGATACAAATAAATGTAAATTATGCCGAGAAACACATTTTGGTGTCCCAATATTTTAAAAATAAACCTAAAGCCGCCACAATGCGTTATTCCCTAAACATTTGTACAAACAATGAACACAGTCGGCATGCAATGATATCTTATAAAAATTACTTTAGAGAGAAGGAATAAGTTTTCACGCGTGAATAAATAAAGTATATGACCCTAAAAAATAAAACAACCCGATTTTCTCTGTGAAGTGTAATCAGATACTCATAAATAAAAAGCCCTTAAAAAAATTCTGAAATTTATTTTGAATATTTAATTAATGATGGTAATTAATAAATAAGATAATTGTAATTTTTGGAGATAAAATTATTTCTAATGTATTTTGAAGATTACAAGACACCAAATTAAGTGTACTTTTATAACATTTCTTTGTAAAAATATATAAATCGTTAATTTTGGTGA
The DNA here is from genome assembly GCA_963675555.1 of Leptura quadrifasciata. Lineage (NCBI taxonomy): Eukaryota > Metazoa > Arthropoda > Insecta > Coleoptera > Cerambycidae > Leptura > Leptura quadrifasciata. Next base: position 30,066,463 of record OY776674.1, read on the forward strand.
AGGATTTGTATAATGTGACTAAATGGAACCACAAATTCTCATTTGGAACGAACTTCACCCAAAATTTACTTGTATGGACACACAGCTACATACTAGATAATAAGCAGATTAAAATTTCGACTATATTATTAAATGTGTACTAAAATGTTGATATATATTCATATATTTGACACAATTTAAAGTTTTGTGTTCAGTACTGCTACACATTGTTCCCAAAATGTTACCTATACGAACCAGGTTACATTTTAGACCCAATCTGGACTCCAAACTTCCGATATTTACCTAAAATGTGCCCGTTTGGACACATATAAGTATCTTAAATACTTTGTAAACAAAATGTGGCAGTTATCAATGTGTTTATGTGTGTCTAGATACCAGTGCAGCAAGCAAGGGCTAGTGTTTATTATTGAAATATAGTTACTTGTTGTTTTAACTAAACAGCTACACCTTATCCGAATTTTTATTTCACATCCATTTATTTGCAACGCATTTAGCAAATTTTCGTTAATCTCATCGACAAACGGAGTTAGAAAATCTTGTAAATTTGGTTTACTTGTTCCAAATTTTGAACTATTACTTATTTCCAATAAGTCCATCGATGTTAAAATTCGGTTCAATATATACAGTGTGACCCATTTCAAACCTTAACAGACAACAAAGTTAAATCTAATAATATTACCGATTAATTAAAGTTAATAAGATTGATAACAGTGACGCACGGTAATATCCCATTATATTTAATTTGAGGTTAAATTTTCGTGATTGATACAGTCTTTTACCCTTTATAACCACTTCAGCGATTTTAGAAAATAATTTTTTTGAGTATTCTTTCCTATTATTTGGGTTTTCTACCACATGTACTATTATCCTCTTCAAAACAAATCACCGGATCTACAAAATAATAGAATTATTGGAAAAAAGAGCCTCTGCGCCCGTGACGTTTACGCCAAAGGAAAAGTCAGAGGTTATGTTTTGCAAATAATATAAATCGGAATAAACACAAAAATAATGTATTTTGCTGACGTTTCGGAAAGTAATCTCTTTCCGTTTTCAAAGCTATTTTTTGAAGAACTCTTATTTTGCTGTGTATGTCAAATACACAGCTTTAAGATTCTGTTTATGTTATTTCCATAGATACTTACTACTTACACAGAACATAGAACTGATGATATTTTTTTAGATAATGTTGAGTTTGTTAAGTTCTTCTTTTAACATTGGTAGCCAGGTTGTACAAATATCTACAGAACAATTCGATACGCACTTACTTAAGTGCGTATCGAATTGTTCTGTAGATATTTGTACAACCTGGCTACCAATGTTAAAAGAAGAACTTAACAAACTCAACATTATCTAAAAAAAATATCATCAGTTCTATGTTCTGTGTAAGTAGTAAGTATCTATGGAAATAACATAAACAGAATCTTAAAGCTGTGTATTTGACATACACAGCAAAATAAGAGTTCTTCAAAAAATAGCTTTGAAAACGGAAAGAGATTACTTTCCGAAACGTCAGCAAAATACATTATTTTTGTGTTTATTCCGATTTATATTATTTGCAAAACATAACCTCTGACTTTTCCTTTGGCGTAAACGTCACGGGCGCAGAGGCTCTTTTTTCCAATAATTCTATTATTTTGTAGATCCGGTGATTTGTTTTGAAGAGGATAATAGTACATGTGGTAGAAAACCCAAATAATAGGAAAGAATATTCGTAGAATGCCACAAATAACTTTCAGACAATAATTTTTTTGAGCTTTTTCATGAAATCGGTAAATAATAAGTATCAAATAATCCTTTTTTTTAAGTTCTATTGATTTGTTGTTCTAGACTTGCAAGCGAAGTTATTATTTTCTTTATTATGCCTTAAGTTAGCCATGAAAAGGCAATTGTAGAAAAAATAAAAAAATATTCTTTCCTATTATTTGGGTTTTCTACCACATGTATTATTGTCCTCTTCAAAAATAAATCACCGAATCTACAAAATAATAGAATTATTGGGAAAAAGCCTCTGCGCCCGTGACGTTTACGCCAAAGGAATAGTCAGAGGTTATGTTTTGCAAATAATATAAATCGGAATAAACACAGAAATAATGTATTTTGCTGACGTTTCGGAAAGTAATCTCTTTCCGTTTTCAAAGCTTTTTCTGGAAGAACTCTTATTTTGCTGTGTATAAAATATTGTTAACTGTCCTTTAAGGTGTGAATAAGTTTTGTATACTAAATACTTGTAAAGATAAGTGATATTTGTTATGAAACAAATAAATTTGGGGCACAAAATTGAAATAGTTCGTCTGGTTGGTGATAATGCTCGTTCGATAAGAGAAGCAGCTGATGAATTTAATGTTACATATCCCAAAGAACCAAACGTCAGTAGCACCACTATATACAATATAAATAAAGTTTTCAATGACAGAGGTGCAGTATCAAAACATATTATCAGAGGCAGAAATCACGAACATTTTGTAGGTAGACATAATGATAAAATTTTTGAATATTTTCGTAATATTCCTAATTCCAGCTTAAGAAGTACCAATCTAGATTTAAATATTCGAAGAGCAACTATTAGAAGATGTTTTGTAAAGAACCATTCAAAGCTATACAAACCAAAGTTTTTGAATACTTTAGAGCCTGGAAATGAAGATAGAAGACTGGAATTTTGTTTATGGGCTCAAGGAAAATACCTCTACAATTCCAATTTCATTAAAGAAATATTATATTCCGACGAAGTCACTTTCACTACCAATGGTACGGTTGCATCCCAAAATTCTCGCTACTGGTGGGTTACCAATTGTAAAAGACAATATTCACTAAAAGTAAATATGTGAATACTCCATAATAAAATTATTGATCCATTTTGCTTTGAAGAAAATTCAAATATATTCCAATTTTTTTTTTTTTTTTGAGGAATGAATTTTCGGAAGCACTAGGCAGTTTACCCATTCGTGACCGAGTTAATTTAAAATTTCAGTTAGATTGGCGTCCTGCACACACAGTGGTTAAATTATCATTTTCGAAATCAGTAGATAGGTCCCAACAGGCCTCTAATTGAATTTCCACCTAGGTCACCGGATCTAACACCAATGGACTTTTTTCTTTGGGGGTACTAATATTTATATAAATCGAGACCCCAGACAATTGCAGACCTCCGGGCTGGAATAAGTAACGCATGTCTGGAAATTACCCCTACACAATAAAGAAGAGTGTCAAATAATATTAAAAAAAGATATGAAAATGTATTAAATTGAATGGTGGTTTGGTGGAAGCTTCAAAAATTTAGTTGTTTCTTTACAATCTTCATTTATTACATTGCATTTACTGTTGTTCATAAATTTTTTTTAGTGTTTCCTTGTTAAAATTATTTCATGTCATTGTAATTGGTTCTATATTAATTTTTCGGCGTGATTAGCATCCTTGTGTCTTCATTGCTTATTAGATTTGACTTTGTTGTCTGTTTTTGATGTTTATTCCATGACTTACTATGTCTGCAATAATAAATTCGTACTAATATTTCTCCAAAAATGTTATCAATTCGTATTTTTTTATGAAATTTAGTACATACCCATTTAGGAGGAAGCTGAATATAGGAATGTATTCAGATTTTACGGAAAAAAAATCGCTAATATGATTTCTTAAATTTTAGCCCCTAGAAAAATCGCGGTAGGCCATGATTTAAAAAAATAAAATATGACGTTTTTGGTATCTTAAAAAAAACGGTCAACATCGATTAATAAATACAACTTGTATGAGGATGTTAAGGTTTGAAGTAGGTCACACTGTATTATTGATTTGTATAATGTTTGAAATGAATGAAGCAAGCAAGTTTTCAAGCCAGTGTACCAGTACTCGCCAAAACCCATTTGAACTATATGTATTTGGTTTGGTGTTTGGAGTAATGTTCTACTATCTGTGGGCAAATAATTATGGCCAGATTGCTTAAGAAGTTTTAGAAGTTGATTTAACGTACGATGTGGTATATTAGATGCCCACATCTTAAGGTTTCTGTAAAGAAACAAGACATTTCCAGTTCTACATCTATATTATTAAAAAGTATGTTTGAATGTTTATCTTGCCTTACATCACGAGAATGTCCTGTATCGCTTTTATTGGTGCATTGTGGCCGCAAATCGGCACATCGCTATCACTACTGGGGCCGCCGCGCCGCCTAGATCAGAGTAATAGCAGATTTCGTGTTATTTAATGGTACTTTTAATGATAATCAAGACAGAAATAGCCTCTGCTGTCGACGTCGACACGTGACCCATAAAATAATACCATTTGGACACAATATCCATCTTGACTCAAATTTTGAGCTTTGTGTCGATACAGTGCAGACACACAATATGTGCCCTGGTTTAGGCACATTTTGCTCCTTGGGTGGGTTAGCGTGACGTAATATTTTAGAAGGAATTGACAAAAGCATTGGAGGGAGGGGATCAGAAATGGGTAAAATTAGCGTGACGTAGTTTATGGACGGCCTCTTACGAGCAAAAATACGACACTTTTTGAACGGTTTGGTATGTTACAACCAATTAAAAATCTTAAAAATAACACGGGTTATAACTAATGTAGCAGTTTCGTCCTTTGCCCCCAAAATTGATGGGGCTACAAGATATTAAATTTAGATACCTACGCAATTAATTAGTCTTGTACTCTATCGTTTTTACAATGTATTCCTATTAAATCACACAAGTGCTTCGTCATTAGTGCCTTTGAACACACGGACACCCGTACGTTTTCAGGCGATTAGATACGCAAATTGCATCCACAATTTACAATTACCAGTACATTTGTGGAGAATGGAAATAAGTGATGTTGTATTTCTTAGAGTGCAGCTCGGAACTTGGGAAGATAAATAGTCGTTGTCTCCTTTGAGAATAGACTAACAGAGGAAACATTATCATTATCCTATCAGTGACTGGCCACGACGTTAAGATGTAATTTCAAACAAAAAACCTTTCCATCACCCTCTGAGGCTTTTCTCTTTGGATTTATTCATCATTTTCAGATGATTCTTTTTATGCTAAATTAAATTCTAATCAGTTGTCTGCTATTCGGATATCTGTATTCATTTACATGAGGTTACACAGATTTAACGCCACATATCAAGACCACAATGTACTGGGTGCATCAAAGTTTTGAATTAAGGCTATATTTGAACCGCCGTAAGAACATTTTCTACGGGCTCCTTTCTTGATTTTTTTATTCCGCATAACTTAATAAAATATAAGAGGTGGTCTATTTCCGGTGACCGGGTATCAACTGCATAATTTTTAAGTTATGATTGAAATCAGGAGTATTTCCAGACTGATGGAAGTTATTCAAGGTGTGGCCAATTTTTAAAAAACGTGGATAAATTTAACGTTAAAATTACCGTCCTATTACAATAATCTGCAATTTCGCTAAGGTGTTCGAAATTTCTTTATATGACGAAATGTATAATAATATACGAGGGCAGATCAGTATTTCCCAGCACGGATTTGTCAAAAGTAGATGAACCGTTACAAATTTATTTACTGTCCAATCAATTCATATCTGAGGCTATTGACGTGAGTAAGCAAGTTGATACTATACAGGGTGCACCGTTAATAATAGGCCATAGATCAGGGGTAGATTCGTTGGGCTAAAATATGACGATATAATGAAGCATGCTTTAGTAAAATGTTGCTGTGAAAAAAGATACAGGGTGTCAAAGTTCAAATTATTTTTTCGTTTTTTTTGCAATAACTCAACAACCTCTTGACTGATCTTCGCCAAATTTGCTATAGGAACTTTTTTTATTCCAAGAAACAATAATTTATGCATTACATCACGTTAGATTATAGAGGGCTCCCTAGGACCTATATATGATGATGAATTTTTTTCATTTTTACGAAACGTTGTGATACTTCTTACCAGAAAATCTGATGAGGGCGTCATTTCCACGTATAAAGGGTATATTTGGTAGAACTTGATAACTCCAACCGTTTTCGAGGAAAGCGCCGTTAAACATTTTAATAATTTTTTGTAAGATAAATTCAAATTTAATGAAACAAACTGTATTTATTGAAAAGTGTGCTTTGATTACATTTTCGTTCTGTCATTTACGTGATTTAATCATTTTATTTTGTTCTTGTGTTCTTCAAGCTAATTTCTTTAACTTCTTTATTTACATTGCCTAGACATAATAATTTTTCAAATAGGGAAATGAAGGATATATGTGTTTACGCACAAAATAAGTTTAGCGGACGTGCTGCAGCGAGGAGATACTCATTGCAATATCCAAATAGAATACAGCCAGACCATAAGATTTTCAAAGATCTGTTTCGTCATTTGGGAGAAACGGGTTCATTTCGCCATAAAAACTATGTAGGACGACCGAAACGAATTACGCCAGATCAAGAACTAGAAGTTTATTTCGTGTGGATGAAGATCCCCAAGTCAGCTCAAGTCGTTTAGCAGCGGCAACAGGGGTGAGTAAACAATCTGTCCTAAGAGTCTCACGTAAAGAACGTTTCTACCCATATCATCTCACTCCTATACAAAACTTACTTCGACGGGATCTTCCACAAAGGCTACAATTTTGTCAATTCGTTCAAAATAAACACAGCAGGGATCGAAATTTTATTACTTTATTTACCGACGAAGCAACTTTTACTCAGCGATCAATTATTGGAACCGTTTGTCCTTCATCCAAATGTAAATGGACAGCCTTATCAGTTTTTTCTTTAAAATACTCTTGCTGATATATTATATACTTTCATGCTAGACATACGGAACAGAATGTGGTTCATGCAAGATGGAGCTCTCCCTCAGTTCTCCATTGAAGTCAGGAATTATCATGATGAGACTTTCCCACGCAGATGGATCGGTCGTGGAAGTGAGTTTGCTTGGCTACCAAGGAGTCCTGATTATAATCCTTTGGATTATTATGTGTGGGGGACATATGAAGTCCCTAGTCTATGAAAATACTATCAACTCAAGAGAAGAACTGTGGGACAAAATACAAAATGCAGATAATTTTATTAGATGACAGGAAAATGTATTTTTCAGTGTAAGAAAATCTTTTATGAATAGAATCATAAAAGGCATAGAAGTAGATGGAGACCATATCGAACATTTACTCTAAGTTGCAGCAATGAGGTTTTTGCATGGGGGGAAAGTATATAATGTCATTAGGTCAACTTTTACGTTATATTTTGGTCTCCTAATAAGATTAAATTCTTATTTTAGACAATCTTTTGATTTATGTATTTATCTCAATACCATGAAAATAATTCAGTAGTTCATAAGTGATAAAGAGTTTACGCTGTTATTACGATTTGGTTTTCCCTTACGTTTTGTACTTTTTTCAATAAATACACTTTGTTTCATTAAATTTGAATTTGTCTTTCAAAAAATTATTGAAATGTTTAACGGCACTTTCCTCGAAAACAGTTGGAGTTATCAAGTTCTACTAAGTGTACCTTTTATACATGGAAATGACGCCCTCGTCAGATTTTCTGGTCAGAAGTACCACAACGTTTCGTCAAAAGAAATATATTTAAAAAATTCATCATCAGATGCAGGTCCTGCAGCGCCCTCTATGATCTAACGTGATGTAATTCATAAATTATTGTTTCTTAGAATAAAAAAAGTTCCTCTAGCAAATTTGGCGAAGATCAGTCAAGAGGCTGCTGAGTTATTGCAAAAAAAACTAAAAAATAATTTGAACTTTGACACCCTGTATCTTTTTCCAAAGCAACATTTTACTAAAGCATCTTGGTTATATCCTCATATTTTGGACCACAAGAATCTGCCCTTGCACTATGGCCTATTATTAATGGTTCACCCTGTATAAACCGATTTTTCAAAAACCTTTGACAGGCTTCACCATGTTATTCTTCTTCATAAGCTTAAAGAATTGGATTTTTCGAATTTTTTAACCTCCCTGCTTTCCTCTTTTTTTACTGGCAATATGTAGAGTACCTTGGTTTTAAGTCTGAGAAATTCCTGGCTACACCTGGACTGCCCCAAGGCTCAATACTAGGGCCTTTATTATTTGTTTTGTTCATTAACGAGTTACAAGTATTGATGTCAACTCTCTGCTTTATGCCGATGACATGAAATTGTTCTGTACTGCTGATACCGTCGAGAATTGCACGCTTCTCCAAAGTAATCTAAATGATGTAAATGATTGGTGCCGTCGTAATGTTCTGCCTTTAAACATCACCAAATGTAACGTCTTGTCTTTCAGCAGGAAAGAAACAGCCATTAATGTTCGATTATGAACTGGACGCTACTGTCCTGAACAGATCAGATGAATTCAAGGATCTGGCTGTTCTTTTTGACTCGAAACTAAATTTTAATAAACATATTAGTCGCTATCTAAAATTTGCGTCATACAAATTGGATAATGTATTCGCGATGGGTTTTGACCATGGTCAGTTGCTAAACAGATTCGGCTTTTGTAGCTTACTCGACCGCAGGAAACTCTTTTCTCTCCTATTTTTACACAAATTAATTCATGGTCTAGTTGACTGCCCAAATATTTTGTATATGTTAAATTCTCATGCCCTTACATTTGAAACACGTAATCATAATACATTTTGTCTTCCCACCCCTCGGAAAAACGTACTGAAGTTCTCGCCTTTGTATTTTTTTGCAACAATAGGACTGTCCATAAAATTCAGTTTTTAATTGGAAATGATAGATTTATGGGTGTTATAAAACCTTACAAAGTTTTAAAAAGGTAGTCATTTACTTTCGGCGTTATTTATCAACGCGTCGGGTCGAGGCAAGAAAACGCTCCCTTTGCGCGAGGCTAGGTGGGTGACTTCACATGCTTGCTACGCGATATGCGCTGCGATACTCAAAGTGACGTAGTTAATTTTGCGACTGTCATGAGCTAGGATGGGTCGGATCCTTATTCCGATATTTGTCATAGTCTATTTATCCGTGCTTTGAAAGAAAATCGAATACCATAATCACGTCTACGTTCAGCAAATTATGTGAATCTCCTATCTGGAAGCCCCCTTCCATATTTGACAACTCCATTTGACGTTTTAATAGTAAAGGCATTGCTACTGCCGTTAATTCAAACTTTGTTCTAACGAAAACGACATGGAATAAACCTAGCGTACAAATAATCTGGCGCCCGCCGAGCCAGGCAGCATGTGACGTCATACGCGTTTATCTGATTGAAACGAAGCAAGCAATTTCTACTGTCGCTGCTGTTCTTCGAATTGACTTTTTTCAATCCCAGTTCTAATATTGTTATTATTAGGTAAAATCTTTATTTTGCATTACTTTTATGTATATTAAGTTTTTTGTGGACAGACCTATTACATGTCTATACAGGATCAGTTTGATATTTACCTTTGTATCTATATGTATATTATTACCTTTTTGAATATGGTACATTATACCTCTTTTTGTATTAAATCTGCTGATCTCATACTGTATTGAACTCTACTGTATTGTGTGATCTTATATTGTTTTGATCTTATCTTTTTCGTACCCCGTAATTGGTTTTTATTGTGGGGTGGTGTACCTAAATAAATAAATAAATAAATAATTATAAATAGACCTTAAATTTTTTCACTTCATCGTTCGGGTAACTGTGCAAAAACAACATAGTCGCCATCCCTCCAAATAAATGATGATTTAAGAGATTTTATGGAGTAAATATAGATTTGTAGAGAAAATTTTACATGGAGCAACGCGACATAGAAAATCACTATTTCCACATCCAGATTTTGTATCCAAGTCTTACACACACTTTAATAATAGGGTGGGGGTGGCAATGGGGGTGGTAGAGGGAGTACTAAGGCCAAAATAAATTTTAAAAGTCCTTGGTTCTCGTACACGCACTAAATCCCAATTTAATTTTTTACTCCCTTTAATAATAGGGTGGTGGTGGCAATGAGGGTGGTAGCCCAAGTAACACATGACGCACTCTTATTACATTTAAAGTTTTATAAATAATACATTATGGCAACTTGGTGGTGGTAGAGGGGGTGGCTAATGCCAACAAATTTTAGAGGCCCTTGGTTCTCGTATACACACTAAATCCCAATTTAATTTTTTACTCCCTTTACTAATATTATAGGGATGGCAAAGGAGGTGATAGAGGGGGTAGCTAACGCCAAAAAAATTTTTGAGACGTTTCGTTCTTGTATACACACAAAATCATATTTTAATTTTTTTACTCTCTTTCATAATAGTGTGGGGATGGTATTGGGGGTGATAGTGGGGGGTGGCTGATGCCAAAAAAAATTCCGAGACCTTGACTTTTCGTACATGCCCTAAATTGCAATTTTATGGACTCTTACCTGCTTGCTTTGCCTATCTACCCCATTTACTCCCGAACCCGTCAACCGAATTAGGTCAAAATATAATCTTGTTCCAGATCTCGTTATAATATATAAGTGTACCAAATTTCAAATCAATATCATAAGCGATTCCAGAGAAAACGTGCGCACAAAAAAAGTTACAGACAGACCGACAGACAGACACAGAATATTTTTTCTCGCTCAAATTTAAAATCTCGACGTTTCATGACATTTTAAAGCTATTTAAAAAAAAATTTAGAATTCGAAGATGATGATTATGAAGATGTTTGTACTTCGAATATCTAAGATGAATATAATTTTAGCTATGACGGGGGTGAAGAAATATTCCAAACTCCAGTTACCGATTCGGAAGTAGACACTTCTTGTAGGAGGATATCTAATACAACTACTAGAAAAAGAAAACACGAATAAAATAATAATAATCAATGTATGTAAAAAGTTTAATAAAAATTAAATGAATTTTCGAAAAAAAAATTATATCTTACCTTATCTTATTTAAAACCTGGTCACAATCATTTTTTATCACTAATATTGACATTTTTATAATGAACGTATACTTGTGGGGGCGAGCGTAGGTGCGTCTTTACTATGTACATATTTCGATATGCGATGTAAAGCAACGTTAGGCGCAGTTAGTAGTTGGATGGGTGACCGTCCCAACGAAGACCGTGTCCTCGCCTCACACATCTTCCAGCGACTTGTATATCAGTGTATGCGCGGAAGCTATACAACTTTAGGCGAGGGTTGTATAGGAGATATACCATCCTGCGGAGGGGATGTAAAGCCGTCGGACCCTTGTCTATTAAATGTTAGGCAAGTAAAAGATTCCTACTCTTCTTAAGAGAACAGGTTCGGCAAAATTCCTGGTTGGGGGTAGCTCGTCTACAGGCGTCGGTGTTAGGCCTCAGTAGCGGAAATAGGCCGACGTTAAATAAATGTATAAAAAAAACCTATACTTGTGCGCTCATACGTATAATACCGAAAATGACGGGAAATCGCCGCGCGCATGTTTATACCAGAAATTACAAAAAATCGACAAAATTAAAAAAAAGGTATTTTTTCAGTTACATCACGTGAAAGATCATGAAAATACCTTAATTTTGGTAAAACAAAATCGTTCGACCATTTGGACAAATTGGGGAACGTTTTGAAAATTTTGTGGAATTTGAATTTAAAATAGAATTGCGACCAAAGTATTGGATATTTTTTGGTAAAATTTGCAGGCTATTTCTTGGTTATACATGTTATTTTCGTCTAAAATTTCGTCAAGTCCGTTTTATTTTTTTCCAAGTTAGCTGTAATTAATTTTTTTACGTATTTTCAGTATATTTACATGCAATCGTGGGAGGCGGTGAACCGATTCTCACGAAATTAGAACTAAACGTTCCTTGAACGTCTACAATCAAAGGCTACCGTTCTAGTTTTTAAAAGGTACAAAAGAAATTAAAACGACCAGTTTACCCCTTTTCCGCGAAAAAAAAAGGATTCCCCCACCTTCTCGAAGTAGAAACCTCAGGGTATTCTTAGTTGCACCAAAACAAACTTATTTTTCTATGTTGCGTTGCTCCATGTAAAATTTTCTCTGTCGCCCTATTTTGGAGTATTTTTACTCCACTAATTTTATTTAAAAAATTGCTACTTCGCATTTTAGAACTTGACTGATTCAATTAATGTGCAATGAACGTCGCGCTTTAAAAAGTTAAATAACGTAATTAAAATTTAAATAGAAAACGTCCGCATCTATTTTGTGTGCCTTCTAGCAAAATAACGAAAACATCAGATGATTAATCATAGACTGCCAACGCGCGAGCAAAACTGAAACAACGCCGAAATAAAACAAACACGAATCCCTTGTTTACTTGGCGTGATTTGTAATCAGCAATAAAAATGCCTTATTCAACAAGAACTTACTTATGAATGGGAAGGGAGTAAAACCGAATTATTAAAACGGCATGATCCAAATTCAATACGATATTAAAACCGCTTTATATAACGCATAGCTTTCACCTTGGAGGAATAAATATCAAGTCCCACCAACCTACATTTTAAGGTTGCTATCAAGTATATCAAAGTATCAAATTACACGAGTAGTTCGATAAATTTCCTGGAACGAGAAATTTAAAACTTCTCATGTTGTTTTCGGAAATAGATTCATGGAATTGCTTAAAACATCTCAGTGCGGTTGTACCTACTACATTGTATTTTATCGACATGTAAATGGGAATATTCGACGGCAAATAAATCGGTACCCATTTTACTTTTATTAACTTTGAATCCTTACGTCCATTGCAAACACAATAGTCAGCAATAGAATAATAATCATTATTCAGGGGCGGTGACAAACTTGACAATGCGATTTACACAGAGATCACTTCATTCTAAGCCTAAATTCACACGAAAATATCGAGCAAGAATCCATTCGTATCCAAAGTTGTGCATATCCTTCTATTTATGATAAGTATTTTATATATACAGTTAAAACTAACTAGACGTTGCTACCTCCGTAAACGGATGTAGCAATGTTATACGGATGGCCACGAGACCCGGCTCAGGATTATATAATAATAGTATATTTACAAAAAATATATATTTATATTTTATTTTATGACGTTATTTATATTAACGTCCTGGCAAAGTTTATCTACAGGTTATTCCATCACCTAACCAGGACACATGACCACATATAGACAACCATACAACCCACACTCCCTGCATCTGCCGTAGCTGAGACTCGAACTCAGGAGTAATACAGCATCTAGCCATGTTGCCTCTCGCACAACCCCGTCTCGTTCACTGTTAAAAAAAAGTGTATACGAACTTAATTGAAACCGTATAAAAACTAAAAGCCGGCAAAAACAGTCGGCATCTCTTTATTGTACATGAGCGGAGGTAAATAGAAATGCTTGTCATAAGAAAATGATAAGATTTTCGGGCGTTATTATATTATCCGCTGTTTCAAATGGTCTCCAGAAAGCCAATGTAAATTAGTAAATAATTAAAATATTTCACCTTTTATATAGTAGTAAATATTTATAAATATGAACAATAACTAACTAAACTCCTACGCTTGATATTATAATAGCTATTTATGCACTGCACTGGCACATTGACAGAAACGATTTACGAGTTTTTTTATGCTAGTAGGCCTGTCCGTGTTATTATCTTTAAACCAGTGCAGTCGTAGATGGTTCATTCAGGCTGATTACATTGCCAGTCTCGGACTCGCCTGCACAGTTTCAACTACTGTTCGAATCTCGATACCATTGCTAAATATATAGGACAAAATATCAAGTTCAGTGCGCACGGTCCTGTGCTTTAACACTAACCAGTTTAAATTTTGCCCGTATGTATCAACTCGGCAACACAGTAACAACTCTATTAAACATCCATATACGTACGGAGGCTCGAAAAAAGTTAAAGGGATGAAAGTTGACGGCAAAGACAATAAGAATAATGATGTGCATCAAAAAATACGAAAATGCAGTTGGCTTTGAAATACGTTCTTGTGCAAAAATGAAAAGGACAAGTCTCAAAGTAGGCCATGACACCATTGGTGGTTTTTCTATTTTTCAGGTTTTTGCAATAAGTGGGCTATTTTCAATTTTTTTTTTACTGAAATATACTTTAAACCCTAGCTAGCTAATTTAAAAAAATTAAACTATGTAAAATTATCTCTCAGTTGACGTTTAAATTTTCAAAATCGGCTTAAAAATTGCAGAGTTAGGGACAGTCAAAATGGAGGAAGATGCACAAATCTGGTATAATGAGGTCACAAATATGTGGCTAAAATAATGCAGTATATTTCAAGATATTCTTTTGGAACAACATCTACAAAAAAGCCACCATTTTGTAAAATTGTATTGTCAATACTTTTTTACTTTATCTATTAAAAGAGTTATTTTGTGATCTCCAAACAAAATTTGGTTATTTCTACATATTTACATAATTCTGAATACAGTAGGTAGCACAAGTACGTTTGTGATCATTTTCAGAAAGATGTCTGTCCGTTTTTAATTTTCGACTTGTTCAATGCTTAAGGCGAGGCTTAAGATGCTACAATTTTTTTTACTTAGGGTTAAATAGTTTGACCCTAGGTGATATATTTTGCCTATACACAGATATTAGATGAGGTAATCATGCATTATTATTATTAATATAGTTTTATTATTAAACATATGATGAAACGAGAAAATGGCAACGGAAGATAAAATAGAAATGGATAAATTAACAAAATAATAATAATAATAATAATAAAATAACTAAATGTATAGACAAATTACCAGAGCAATATAAACACAGTACGTAGTGAAGAAAGTCAAAATAATACAAATTTATTCTAACAATGAAAATATTTTAAGCAAAGTAAATCAAAAATAAATTACAGATAAATATCTGAAATAATAAAATAGATAATATAACAAGACATTTTTGTTCGAAAAATAGAGGTTAGTTAATGTCATCCCCTTCTAAGAACACAACTGATGCGTTTTCACAACACTGCCCTACACAGTGTACGCAACTTGCAGTACACTTTAAATTGGGCTTTCTGCAGCTGCAACCTTTTCTGCAGTTTGTTTTGCAGGCGCAAAACAGAATCTCGGCGTGGGGCACAATTTTTTTTCATTTTTTGTGGTGCTAGATAATTGTTATTTTTGGTCCAACCCCACTCTTCTGGGTTCATATTATTGCCCAACCAGACCTGGACTTGAAAATAAACTCTGAAAATATGAAAGTGGGCTGCGTCAGACGTAGAGGGTAAAACAGCTAGTTCAAAATTATTGAATGAATTTTGATGAGCCCACTATCTGATTATATTTTATATAACGAAATTCATCTAAATCAGTATAAAATAAATTGTTCACCTATTTTCACAAGTCGAGAAGGATTTGCTGCCCTCAATTTAAACAATAAAAGTGATGATGCAATATGTTTATTTGTTTGTATTACAAAAAGGCGGAGATAGTATCGCAACCTGGCATTGCATGTAGAAATATTGGCTACATGCTCGCCTAATGATAATTTTAACTGGTGGATGTTAAGTCACTTTATCTGGTTTAACAGTAATACCAGGTCGTAACATAAATAAATGTTTTAAATTACATTATTTTCTACAGCACATAAGAGGTGTAAATCAATTAAGTTGTTAGAAAATGAAGACTTTTTAAATTGTCATTTTTTAAAATTCGTAACTTTGTTATTTTTTATCGAATTTCAAAAAATAAAAAAAGTCTTATACATTATTTCATGACCATTAAATTTTATTTCTTTACTTATTTTCATAAATTCAATAATAACGGAGATATTTAATTTAAAATATAAAAATAGCCAAATTTCAAGATGTCGGCTTAATTTTTAGGCTTTTCTGCCACCCTGAGTTATTGGGATTTTCTACCACTTACTAACCACCCTTTACTTTGCACATTTACGCAAAAAATAGCTTGTCACGAATTTGCTCCGGGTTCAACTCTAATTTTACTGATCAATTTTTTATTATATATTTCTATTACAGTACTTTTCTTGAGAGCAGTAATTTTTGTATTTTATCTTTAAATATTTTTATGTTTATATGTTTTAGATTATCGGGTATAAGTTCATATAGTTTAGTTCCCAGATAAGTATGATTCTTCCGTTCCATTGTTTTCTTAGTTGTCTTAGTGTTTAGTATAGTTCAAGTAGGAAGAAACTGAGACATAAAAAACATAACAAAAACTTTACGACCTCATTAAAATACCGGTACTCTTTTTTGTGCTGTTCGCAAATTGACTCGCTTACCTTTATAGGTTTTTGGCGCCATGGCCCACGGCGATATAATTATGTCGTGACGTTTTTTTTGCGTTTTTTATTTACTGGGATCTATTTATTTCAACTAGCGCCATGGCCCGCGGCGATAATAATTATGTCGTAAAATTTTTGTTAGGTTTTTTCTGTCTCGGGAATTTATTACTGGAACTATACGGTATATCAAATCAAATCAAATTCAAATTTATTCAGATATTAATCACTACAATATGCACATAAATCATAAAACAACGAAAAATAAATAAGTAAATTATAGGATGAATCACCTAAGTTAAAAGTTTATGATGTGATGTCCATCCAGAAATATACTAGTTTAGTTATATACAAGAAAATAACAGCAGCAGCATAATACAGAAATAATAGAAATACGTTACGAAAATGGAAATGGTAGGTATATAATAATGACTATCGCACACATGCACACAATGCGTAATATTAAAATTTATATAAGTAACACATACATTATAATTTAAAGGTATAAAAAATATATAATTCTATGCAAAATATACAATCATGTATAACCCATATATAGATCATGTGGTGAACCGAAGTACTTATGCAAAAAAATATATACAGGGTGTATCACCGGGAACTGAATAGATCGATATAGAGAAAAGTAGGCATCAGAATATTTTGAAAATTTAGATAATTACTAATGTCGGTGTGGCCAATCCAACTAAAATAATTACAAGCAGCTGGCACTTCCGCTTATACCGGAAGTCGATACCAACTTGCTTATTTCAAACGCAACAACCTATATATTTTAGGGTTTTCAAAAAGAGCATAAATTTCTGAGTCGAAAATATGTAGCATATCCTATACCTAAACCTAACCGTTTCAGAGATATTTGACATTTTATAGAAAATGTGATAGGTGCATCGGTTTGCAAGAACCGTTATAATTTTCTTCGTGTAAAAGATCCTTATTTGCTTCTTGTCACATAAAAAGAACACAAGGAGATCTACGTTTTACAACTGAAATAAATTAATAATATCATACCAAGTGCTCCGTTTTTCGCGTTACATTGTGTCAACTTCAAACCGCGAAAACTTGTTTAGGTCAAATGGAACACCCTGTATTTTTTTATGTCAAGTTATGTAAAATTGAATTCCCTTTTTTCTGATAGTAGCATTGTGAGGGTTAAAGTTACAACTTTTTGAATTATTTGCGATTTTATTAGAAATTCATGAATTGTTGTAATCATTTCATCAAAATAGCCATGATTAGAAATAATCAGTCATTATCTTATGTCAAAAAATGTCAGCACGTTTAAATTATACCAACGAAAACTTTTTAAATTTGTTTATTATTTATGGAGAATGTGATAAAGTAATATCAAGAACTTGCAGCACATTTGCTACTCGATATCCACAAAAACGCAAAATAACACTAACACTGTAACATGCGTATTAATCGAATTGAAGATATGGCATGAACTAAAATAGCAGAGATAAGATCAATTTAAAATATGATTTCATTTTAATTTAATAATTGCTCAAAATTCCGCCCTAGAACCTCGACACATTTTTCGTATATATTTATATTGCGATGCATTGTGACACAAGGAGTATGCAAGCAAAGTTTAATAAAACCAGCAACAGTGGAATTGGAGGCAGGTAAATAACTTTTTTTTTAATCTGTTAATTAATGTATAAACAAAGATTTGAATCTATGGAAATTTTCGTTTATGAATGTTTTTAACTCTTTTTTTTAATTCGGCTTTGTTTGTGAGATTTTTTATTTTAGTAGCCAGTATTTATATAGCATTGGTCCTTGATAAAAAATAAATCTCTGTGTATGGGTTTTTCTGTAGAAAGGAATATTCACTCTCAAATTTTGTATTGCTCTAGTGTTATAAGCATGTATTGTGTATGACGCAGGTTTTTTCAACATTCACATAGACCTTGGTAAATATATAATTTCCTTATTGTAAATAAACTAGCCTCGTCATATAAAATATCTGTTGAGTTTCGCGTGTCTTCTTTAAAAATAATTTTTAGTCATGTGTTTTGAATTACCTGTGTATTATGTAGAGTAGTGCTATATAATCCCCCTTATATGATTATACAGTATCTCATGACTGATTCAGTCAAGGCATCATACACCATAAGTATGTTTTCTCTATCGAGTACGTTTCTTAATTCTGAGTCTATTCATTAGATAATCGATGTGGTCTGCCCATTTCAAATATTGATCAATCATGACGCCAAGGTATTTAATTGAGTTTAATTGTAATATTTTGTTAGAATAGAAACAATTGTTATTACACTGAGTTTCGTGGATGATAATATACTGTATATCAGGTTGATCCATTACAGATGTAGAAAAAGTTATAAATTTTGTTTTTCCAATATTTAGACTCAGAAGGCTTGCATTTAACCAAGAATATATAAGTTTAAGATCGTGTTCAGCATTTTCATATACCCTATCCCAAGAATCACCAACAGACGTTACCGCTGTATAATCTGCATAAGAAATGATATGACAATTTATATTATTTACTTGTGCAAGACTATTTAAGTATATTAAAAATAAAATTGGCCCCATCACCGTCCCTTGTGGGACGCCGGCGGTGATGAGTAATGGGTCGCTATAGGTATTGTTGATTTTTACTTTTTGATATCGATTTGTTAAGTAATTCTGGAACATGTTCGATGCTGTACCTCTAACACTTATGTTTTCTAACCTGCCCAATAGGATTTCATGGTTGACAGTGTCGAACGCCTTGGCCAAGTCTAGAAACACGGTAAGACATTTTTTTATTCATTTAACCCATTTATAATATTTTTAATTAACTCAATGACATCATCCTCAGTTGACATATTTTCCCTAAAGCCAAATTGATTTTTAGTTAATAATTTATGTTTTTCTAAATAATTCATTAGTCTTTTTTATAAGCATTTTTCAAAAATTTTTGCAAAATTATTTGTAATGGTTATAGATCTATAATTAGCGGCCATTTTCTTATCAACGGATTTAAATATTGGCGTAGTTGTGGATTCTTTCCATTTGCTAGGAATACGGCCTTTTATAAAACATAAGTTTATTATGTGAATTAACGGATTAACTAGAAATGTATGGATATGTTTTATTGTGCATACTGGACAGTCCATCTGGCCCAGGGGCAGTGTTATTTTTTAGGCTAAATATAAATCTAATCAACTCATTTTTGGTAACAGGATTGAGAAAGATGGTATCACTTACATTTTTTTCGGTCATGGTATGTGATGTGCTGATGATGCAGAATTTATTAAATTTGCCATATTGTTACCAATATTCACAAAAAAATTATTTAAAAAATTTGCTTTTGTTTTATCATCCTGAATTAATTCACCATTATCATCAACAATAATAACGTTTCTATCAGTTTTTTTACAGTTACTATTTGTTACTTCGTTGATTATTTACCATGTTTCTTATCATTATTTCGAACAGAATTGATTTTATAATCGTTCTTTGTTGTTCTTATTAAGTTGTTAAGATAACTTCTATACTGTTTATATCTCGTTTCATATTCAACTGAAAATTGTTTGTTTTTTTAATTGTTTTTTCGTCATAACTCTCTTTCTAATAGAGCCCAATATATCCTGAGTAATCCATGGTTTTAGTTTAATATATTTTTACTATTGTAAGATTTGGATTTAGAATGTGTGTTAATATCACAAAGTAATTTATTTATAAAAATATTATAAGTTAGGTCTGGATCATCGTCCCAGATTTCAATAAATAAAGATTTTTCCAGACTGGCATAATTAATAATTTTAAATTGGTCTGTCAAAGGGATATTTTCTTGTTTAAACTTATGGATATTAGCTACTAATAACATTATTATATAATGATCTGTTATATCAGTTTCAAGAAGGATAGATTTAAAAAATACTTTCTTTTGTAAGTTTTTACTCCCCATTCTAATTAAAACATGGTCTATTAAACTAGACGAGTTTGCTGTTTCCCTAGTAGATTTATTTACATAAGAAAAAATACTTGTCTTGCCATATACATAGGTATTGGCATTAGTGTCTCCTATAAATATTACTACATTTTGTTTTTCTAAATTTAAGAGGTAGTTTTCTAATTCAGATATGTATAGTTCAAGTAATAAATTCCCGAGACAGAAAACCCAACAAAAACTTTACGGCATAATTATTATCGCCGCGGGCCATGGCGCTAGTTGAAATAAATAGATCCCGGTAAATAAAAAACGCAACAAAAACTTTACGACATAATTATATCGCGGCAGGCCATGGCGCCAAGCCTGACATGAAACATTCCCGACGGATATTAAAAACCTATAAAGGTAAGCGAGTCGATTTGCGAACAGCACAAAAAAGAGTACCGGTATTTTAATGAGGTCGTAAAGTTTTTGTTGGGTTTTCTGTCTCGGAAATTTATTACTTGAACTATACAAGCACATATCTGTAGATGGTGGTCTTGGTCTATAGGAGGCAGCCATTGCATATGAAAAGTTATTTGTAGCAAATAAAAAACCTCAATAACTTTGTTTCAGACAATTTAATATACTTATAATCAATGCCATGCCATATTATGTTTATTTTTTTAGGTGCATCAATAGTGCAACGCAATATAGTTTTTGGACAGTAAATATTTCGGCTTCCTCGAAAAGAGCCTCTGAAGAAGCGCTTCACCGACGTCCCAAAAACTAAATCGGTTTTTTTTCAAAGCTATCAAAATTTTTTTTATTTACTATGTATGCTAAATACACATAATCCTATTATGTCATATCCATAAGTTTTTACTACTTACACAGAACTGTTGATATTCTATTCTAAATGACGCGACGTTACGTTATTACGTACTTCATTCAAATAAAAACTGGTTTAATATCATTAAATATTTCATCTAATGTAAGCAACCGTATTGTTCTGGATCCTGGGATATCATCCTGTATGCGCTATTTTTTCAGGTAACTCGACTGCCAACCACATACGAAATGCAACTACAAAATACACCATCATCATTAACGAAGTATGTATATACTTGAATTTGCCCTGGATATTACGTCGAATCACCCTTAGCGGCAGCTTTCCTGTTCCCGCGCCGCATACGCGATCTGTGCCGATAGTAATCATGACTGGATCATTGGCCATTGGCCCGCATTGGATATTTAATATATTTGGAAGTTTATAGTTGCGGCGGCCCGTTTAAAGTTTTGCCGGAATAAGTGAGGCGAAATATGACCACGCTCAGGTCTCAGGTAGAGAAACCGAACCGAGCCAAGCCAGTCTACCTGCGGGCGAATATAATCCGCGGCCCGTAATATAAATCTCTTAAGCCGAGTTAAACAAAGTCAACTGGAGTATCAGCTTTCAGATGTGAATCCAGATTATTGAAGTTTATTGATTTTGGCATTGGCATTCAATATTTACCTAGGCTTAAGTTGTTTTAAATGCAGTATAATGTGTTTACCTTCAGTCCACCCGGCCGCAGAGCTCCGGATAGAGGCTTACGTAACGTTTATACCGTGTGATCGTAAGCGTTGATAAGGCGTTTGACGGAACCACCGCATTGTTTGTCTTGTAAATTATCAAGTACTTACGAAGCGTTTCAGATTCTTGCGCTCTCCATGGTGCGGCGATAATTTTATTTCGTGTGCATGTTAATTGAGTCATTCGACAAGTTAAGTGCCAATAATATTACCGGGGACAGAAGAAAGATTTGTTTTAAGTACACAAAGCGTGTTCATGGGAGGACACACCCAGTCATTATCGGTTGTGGTCGATAAAAGTCTTTAGATGTTGCCCATAAAGTAAACAGAAACGTATTTGAACAGTTTATTTCTGTTATAGATGACTTGAAAGGATTTAGATGGCGTCCGCAACGCAACAAAATTCAAATATATAAAAACAATTGTGTCTTATGATAAGCGCGTTGATGCAATGCCATATTTGCAAAAAGGGACAGTGATAAATGACACTCACTCAAACAAAGACCAATCATAGGCATACTGCTGTTTCTCTTTACAATTATGGATGTGCACACAGGCGAGCTGGTTTCCTGGAAATGGCAGGTTAGCATTTCTTCAACGAAAATCTCATTAGTCCTCAAGGGTCTTATCCTCTAATGACATTTCAAATAAAGTTCTAAGGTTAAACTCTATAAATACTATAAAATTTGGAACCACAGAAGAAGAATGACCTCAAATTACTATTCGGTAATAGAATAGAATGGAATGGAATGGAAAGGAACGGAACGCACAATTTCGTTTCTTTTTAGCTTCGCACGACCTATTGGAGTCAAGCTAGATTTTTTTGAAATTTTGGCAGTTTTGCAACGCGACGGAGATGCGCGCATTTCTCGTTAAAATCTCGAAAATAGTTATTCGGATCGGAGAATTCGATTACGAATAATTTTCTTTTGAAACATAATATTTTTAGTCGCAAACTCCTCTATAAAATCCTTATTTTACTATAAGGAACGTAACCGGACTGTAACCAACAGCTACCTCCGGGCTATGTGCCCCGCCGAGCGCTGAATTACAAATTACAAGTCTGGCGCGTTAAGTGTAATAATTTCATATTACCATCAAAACGCTAATGCTTCGATTATCACAAACACCAGTCGAAAGATTGCTCCTAACTTAAAGAAGCTCTCGCGCCAGTAGTCACACACCACTTGCAGACTGCAGTTTCGAGCTGTTGGCTCTCGTCAGTGCAAGGTAGGCATGTGACGAGCATGTGGAAGCTCCTAAAGCCAATCAAAAATTAGCTATTTGTCAAAATGCACTTGAAAATGACAATTTTTCATGTTTTTCTCTTTTATCCCCATTCACTCGTTATCAAAACGATTTTGTACATACACAACATATTCAAAATTTGGTTCTCTTCAACTTTCATTAAATACACTTTATAATATGCGTACGATCTATCATTTTCAAGTTTTTATCGATTTTATCATGAAACAAGTGTTCTGAGAGCGTGCTATAAAGTTGATTAAAAATTGATATCTCTGCCAATATAGCCCAGTTGTCAGAGACAAATTTTGATGAAAAGTTAGAATTAATTGTTACCTCGATAATTTTTTCATGAAAGACTAGTTTTTTGCTAGTAGAAAGTGGCTCAGAAAAGTTTATCAAAATCTACCCCCGGGAACCCTTAAAAACAACCCTCTGAATCGGAAGAATTCAGTTTTTTGCTAATATCTCGAATAATAATAATAATAATAAAAAAACGTATAGCACCACGTGAAACACCGCGAAATTTTACATAAAAATAGTATAAAAGTTTTTTTGTACTCATTAAAAACGAAAAATAAAGAAAATGGTATCATTGTAAAGAGGAAGAATTCAGCTTTCCAACGGTATACTTACTTTTAATTCTTAAAATTTTTATTTCTTATAAATTGCACGTGAAAGTTAAGTTTCATCATTTTTTTTCAGGTGTGATTCATGAATATGAAAATTTATGAAAACGATATTCATGAATCACATCTGATGGTCAGTTTTGATGTAGTTAGTCTTTCTACCAATGTTCCGATAGATGAAACCTTAAAAATAGTTAAGATAGGTTGCTGAATGATAATAATTTGGAAACTAGAACTAAATTAAGTGTAAATAGGTTAGTGGAATTCTTAACAATGTGCCTATTTTCAATCAGAAAATCAGTTCTATCAGCAGGATTTTGGTATGGCCATGGGGTTTCCATTATCACCAATTTTGAGCAACATATTTATGGAGAACTTTGAGAACACACATGTTTAAAATTGTATAAACAAACCGGTTGTCTGGTGGAGATATGTTGATGACATCTTTGCAGTTTGGGCTCATGGTGTTGATTTACTAGATAGTTTTTTAGAAGATATAAATAGTAAGGAACCGTCTATTAAATTCACATTAGAAGTAGAAAGTAGGAATGAACTACCATTTTTAGATGGGTAAATAATATAATTGAAACAAGCGTTTATAGAAAACCAACACATACTATCTAAATTTTAACTCAAATCAGTCAATAAATGTTAATAGGGGTGTTGTAAAATGTTTATATGATAGGGCCAAAATAATTTCATCTGATAATGAAATATTAAATAATGAGAAAAAATTTATCAAAGAGATTCTAGTACAAAATCAATACCCTGAAACCTTTGTTGATAGAGTTTTCATAAATGTTGAAAATAGGGATAATCAGGTAAACAAAAACCTGAACATCATTATGCAGCAACAATTCCTTATGTATACAGACTATCGGAGAAGCTATGCCATATAGATGACAAATTTGATGTTAGGACGGTATTTCAAACGGGGAACACTTTGAGATCTATTTTAACAAAAATAAAACCGATACACCGGGAGCAAATTCAAAAAACCGTATCCCCCCTCCCTCCTCGTGAAAAGTTCGACCGAAAATTTTCCGAATGATAGAGTAACAGCGCAAAAAAAAATTAGAAAAAAACGAGTCCGTTTGCAAATCCAGATCGACCCCACTATATGCACTGTATTTTCTTTACAAGGTAATTAATATGTTTGTCCCATTTTAGATGCGCAACAAGGCATACTCCCAGATATTTCACCTCTGTAGCAGCTTGTATGATAAATTGACTGTCAATATTAAGACTTTCAAATTGTTGAACAGTGGTTTTGTTACATGTCATTGGTAAGTAAACTGTCTTATTTAGATTCATCGTTAGCAATTTATAGTCGAACCAATCCTTTACTTTTTTAATGACTGACTCAACTTTAATTTTTAGAGATTGCCAATTTTCACTACGATAGAATATTGCTGTATCGTCAGCATAAGCGATTATAGTAACACTGCTTTGTGCAGAGAATAAACCATTGATATATATATATATATATATATATATATATATATATATATATATATGTATGTATATGTTAGGTTTTCGCGGGTGTTAAATGAAGTGTTGTTGTACTTCCGGGTGCTCTCCCGCGTCGATGATCGACTCCTCCAGGAGTCACGGTTGTCTAAACAATGTTTCGGCAGAATCTCATCTGCCATCTTCAGGTTCTCACTGAAAGCTGCCTAGTGCTGCTTCTCGTTGCTCGAACTGAACTAGTTCAAGTTCAAGTAC
Organism: Leptura quadrifasciata; assembly: GCA_963675555.1. Lineage (NCBI taxonomy): Eukaryota > Metazoa > Arthropoda > Insecta > Coleoptera > Cerambycidae > Leptura > Leptura quadrifasciata. The sequence goes on from OY776674.1 coordinate 30,091,617, forward strand.
AAGTGTTGTTGGCCCCAGTACCGATCCTTGTGGAACTCCATACTCGATTTGTTTATAATCGCTGAGTACATTATTAATTTTAGCACACTGGTATCTGTTGAATATATAGCTTTTAAATAAATCTAGGACTTTGCCTCTAATTCCAATTTCTTTAAATGATTTCACGAGGGTATGGCTGACCGTATCAAATGCTTTTGATAGGTCTATAAATACACACAGAGATGGTTCACCTCTATCCAAAAGAGCGTACATCAATTTAGTGACATGTAATATGGCATCTAGGGTTGATATGCCCTCACGGAAACCATATTTGATAACAGGTTATATGTACTAATACATGCAATGCAAGTCTTTTCTTTATAATTAATTCATAAATTTTCGTATAACAAGTTATTAGGCATATAGGACTATAATTTGTTACAACCATACGATCTCCATTTTTGTATATTGGAAGTACAAGTTTTAAAAGCGGATAGCCCGTTTATATGCGCTTATGGTTCCGACGCTAACGACAGAATGTTTTTAAAGTCTCCGCTCTAATCCATGGATTCCCGGTGCTTTATTATTTTTCAGTGACATAATAATAATCTTTTATTTCTGTCGTATTAGTAGCAGATAAAGAAATAGAGTTTGTGGTCTTTTTTTTGTCTATAATAATTAATGCATAAACTTTATCTGCGTATTTGGCAAGCTCCGTACACACTGTTACAAATAGTCAAATTTCAAATCTTGCAACTTCATTTATACATCCCCGATATTAATATGATGCTGATGCATTACTGTGATTGGATGAAAACAAGACAGCTTACGAGTCGATTTGGCAATTCATCCGTTTCACTTGACTGTCAAGTCTTCATTACGTGATAGAAACGCGAGGACGTGCACAATCAATTATTTTCGACATTTTTCGTTCACGTTTTCCGTCTGGGAACCGCCCATCCGAGAACATATTATCACCTACTCATTATTACGAACGTCAAAAGTGTGAGCACATTGGTTTCTCTCCTTGTTCCGTTTTTTCTTCCATTAAACATAATGGTAGACCGATTAATAAATCAATGGCACGTGAAATTGGAATCCAGATATAAATATATCAATAACCATTTAATACTTCTCATAACATTATATTCGGTTTATTCCGCGCCATTTTCTTGGAGGTTTACTTAGAAATCACCCTTTCAAATTAACAGTTTTGCGATAAGCGGCTTAAATTCCTACAGCTCGTAATCCTCAATAGTGGTTGCACGGTAAATGATTGAACTAAAAAGGGACCGACTTATTCTCCAAAGATTATAGGTTTCCGGATTACTAAACTCCGTGAAGTAAGTAAAAAGAGCTTGCGTAATTTTAAGCAACCAGTCAGGAGGGCTGAAAGGAATTTAATAGTTAGTTACACAAACGATTTTAGACGGCCGGTGGGTCATGAATAAATTACAAACAAAAGATTTCTGTTTAGAAAATATATCGAAAGGTTAGTGTATAGGATGTACCAACTAAAACAGTCAATTGTGTATAAATTTCTATAAAAATATAGGCAAAAAATATTGTAAAATTCTTTTGCTCTCTGCCTCATTTTCCATCTTCATATTTCACAATATTCATTTAAGAATATTTTTTTGTTCCATAATGACTTTATTACATTTTCGGTGGTTTTTTAATACACTCATTTAATGTCGGAATATTTCCGCTACTGAAGCCTAACACCGACGCCTGTAGACGAGCTACCCCCAACCAGGAATTTTGCCGAACCTCTTCTCTTAAGAAGAGTAGGGATCTTTTACTTGCCTAACATTCAATAGACAAGGGGCCAACGGCTTTACATCCCCTCCGAAGGATGGTATATCCCCTATACAACTCTCGCCTAAGGTTGTATAGCTTCCGCGCATACACTAATATACAAGCTGCTGGAAGATGTGTGAGGCGAGGACGCAGTATATTTTCGGTGGTGCCAACGTCTTTATTACTAAATAGTAGTTGGACTGCACCCAGCGTAAACAATTTGCTCTCGGATCTCAGAATCTTTTCAATACAACTGTTTTACAAATCGGTAATATGGTTTTCACATAATAAATATATATGTATTTGCAAAACTGTCACAAAATACCATGAGAGATTTTTAAAAAGCGGCTATAAATCTTCACAGTTTATTTAGAAATGGAAGTGAGCAACGAAAGATCATTATATGATGTAAATATGCCCATATTCTTCAGAGAAATAGTAATTTGTTTAAAAATATATAGTTTTGCAATATTTCATTTTTTATAAATAATAACCATAATAATAATCGGAGTGTATTATAGTTTATATATACATATTTGTTGTACAACTTACGTTTTTCTCTTTTCCATTTGTCTCGTAGAACATATAGATTTCGAGATATTTTAAAAAAACTGATGGAAAACACGCTATAAAAATTCAATTGTTTAAATAAAAATACATCAAAACTGCAAAACTGGACTTTGAACACAACTTGATCCTTTAATATGTTAAAATAAAAAATTTGGTCTAACCAGACAATTCACATTAAAATCCTATTTTGACTCTAGTATGAAATCGTTCAAAGCTTCCCTGTAAATAAAAAATGTAACAAAAACTCGAGTTCATTATTAATGACGGCGAACCAGTCGGTATGGTGTCTTAAACAAGCCGACGTACATTAAAAAGTTATAGAGGTAAGTTATTCAATTTGCCGGCGGAATAGTACAAAGAGTATCGATATTTTAATGAGGTAGTAAAGTTTTTGTTGCGTTTTTTATTTGCAGGGAATCTTTGAACGATACTATACGTATTTCTCTGTAAATAACGTTTTTGAAATGTTCCTCAATAACAATTTTTGATTTCACTGGAAATGATTTTGATGAATTCACAGTTTCATTATCATTTTCCTTTGTTCTAAAAGTCTGTAGATGATCGACTTTCCAATTCATGCCAAAATAAATTTTAGAGGCCCTTGGTTCTCGTACACACACCAAATCCCAATTTAATTTTTTACTCCCTTTAATAATAGGGTGGAGGTGGCAATGGAGGTGGTTAGGGGAGGTAGCTAACGCCAAATAAATGTTTTGACGTTTCGTTCTTTTATACACACTATATCACATTTTAAATTTTTTACTCCATTTCATAATAGTGTGGGGTAGATAGTGGAGGTGATAGTGAAGGAGAGGGGGGGGGGGCTGATGCCAAAAAAAAACAGACCTTGACTTCACGTACATGCCCAAAATTACAATTTTATGGACTCTTACCTGTTTGCTTTGCCTATTTATCCTTATTTACCCCATTTATCCCCGAGCCCTTCAACAGAAGTAGATCAAAATGTAATCTAGTTCTAGATCTCGTTACAATACATAAGTGTACCAAATTTCAATTCAATATCATAAACGGTTCCAAAGTAAACGTGCGCACAAAACAAGTTACAGACAGATAGACAGACAGACAGGCAGGCAGACTGACAGACAGGCCGACAGACAAGAATTTTTTTCCGCTCAAATTTAAAATCTCGATGTTTCGTGACATTTTAAGCCTATATCAACAACAACAAAAAATTTCGGTTACTATACTTCCGCTGGACGTAGAAGTAATAGCTCTATTGAATCATTGACGGGTACAATTTATTTTATTGCAAAAAATTAAAGAAAAATTTATATTGACGCTTAACTAAATTGTTACAGTCGTTTTCCTTAATTACATGAAAAATAATATACGTTATACACGAAAATAAAACATGCTCACAATACATTTTTTTTCATTCATACCTTATCTACATTAATTTAACCTACGTCTCTAAAACAGAATTACATGGTTGATATTCTTCGAAATGGACATCATAATCATCAACGTCACAGGCTTCGTCAGACATCAGACATCATTTTCAGTCTCGTTACATTCCATTTCAGGGAGGTCATTTTCGTCTTGTACTGTAGTATTTTGACCAGTCTCGCCCCGACAATTTGTACAAAATACACTACATGTTAAACCTAGTTTTACGCATGTGCAACTTGTTTTACATCCAGTCTCACAATCGTAATGATATTCTTTTCTGAAAAAATCCGGGACCAATAGTTTTTCGGGGGTGTTTATTAGCCGTTAACGGGGTTGAAGGGGGATAAAAAAACATTCAGCATCACCACCGTGTTCAGCATCCTCGAAAACGGGCATTCCGTGCATTTTGCCGGTGATATAAAAAGAAAGATTTTCACCCCTTTCAGAGCGGGGGGTGTTTATTAGCCAGTAGAGGGGTTGGAGGGGGTCGGAAGAAACATTCAGTATCCCAGTATCCTCGAAAATGCGGGGGTATGCTAAGTTTCACCGTTGGAAAAGATGTGACAAGCGTTTAACTCCTTTTGAGGATGGCTTATGGCCATTTGGGGGGGTTGTGCAACTGCAAAGAGAAATTCTACCAGCACACATCGTACCCAGCATCCTCGAAAACGGTGGGGGTAGGTACTCTTATTGCATAGCAAAATATTTAAAATTTTCGGATTATATCCGACTCACACACTCTCCTATTCAGTTAAAACGATCTTCTAATCCCTGCGCGATTTATACAGTATCTTTTTAAGTGAGCCCTGATCGGGTGAAATATCCAAATTATTGAGAGTTGAAAGAGAAGATTTTTTCATTTTTTATAACATCTTTAAATTTTTGATGACAACGTCTAAAGAACTCCCTCCTGGAAAGGGGAAAACAAAAGGACTGAAACGTCTGGCAACATATGATATCGGATGAAGTCGAAATTTAATCGCTCGTTAATTCATGTAGTTGTGGAGACTTGTCTGTTGTTTCAATGTTTGGTTGATTCTAATTCAAAGACAACACGAAAAAATACTTCTGCGCTCTATTATTTGTAGATTTGCGTCTTTGGTATGACTTTGTTAGATTTCCCCTAACTTACTGATACATCAAATTCTCTGAATAATATGCTAACATCTACTAAAATATCCCCGAACCTGCAAAAAAGGGCGATCCGAGATAACGTACACCAAACCTGCGAACAAGTGCAAGTCTGCATGAAAAAGTATCCCGTCGTATTAATGCACATAAAAGTAAACGTGAGTGCCCTCTCGAAACTAACTCAATTTTTCACGTCTCAGCAACTACTTAGGGGAAAACATATTTCCTTACTTCATCCCCAGTCATAATGGTTACTCCAGTAGCTTTAAAAAACTGTTTTATCTAATATTTTCAGGCGGGCAAGTTCAGTCGGCATAGAAGCTGCTCCACGTATAAAAATCGTATTTGATAAACATCACAGAGGGGATTATTTTGATACAAATCGAGTTAGCCAGTCCCAAAATAATAACCTTCCTGCTCGTTGGACCGTGTGATTGGCATTATATACGACTCCCCGATACTTGATACACGCATACTTCGAGAAATTGTGAATGGGCTCAAATGACTTTTTACTTTGTAAGTGGTTTGACGTATTATGCGCTTCGTGCGTCGATCATATCGTTACAGTGTTACATAAAAGAGAAGGACATTGTTATGGGGGACATCAATTTTTATTTATATGTTGTTGCCAGTGAAATCGGATTTTCTCGTAGTAATTTTGGACTCCTTGTTGGACAGATATATACATTTTTGCTTTAATAAATTAAGGATCCACATTTGAATTTTTTACATATTATTACGTGTTTACAATCTCCAGTAAACACCCTGTACGTAGGTTCAATAAATGGCAACAATAATCTTCACAAACCACTGATTTATTAATTGATTAAAATTACAATAATTAATCCTTGAAAATAACACAATTTATTATACTTTAATCTAACATAAATTCACTGCTTTAAATCACAACTTGATACTGTTTCTTATTTCATCTTATCACTTGCTCATCTAATACAAAACTGTCCTCAGTCCTTGGATCCTCTATGTATATATCCGCGTAGAATGTACTGGATTATTCTAGAATCTTCCAGTGTATCATTCGAGATTTTTCCAGTCCTGCTAGTATTTTCTATGAGGCAGTGGCGTAGGCGTACACATAGCAATGTCTTTGTTTAATTTTCATTATCTTTGACATGTAGGGCACATTGTAATACATGCAAATATTTTCTTCCTAAAATGGCTCTGATGATTGTATTATAACAAAAATATTGCATGGTATACTGACAAGTGTTTCGCCAACTATCGTTATTATAATATTTACAAATATAGCAGTTACACCTGCTGTTTGAATTTTGCGAATCAGCGTTAATTTGGCGCCAATAATTGTAACATCACACGTCATCATTTGTGTACTGTTTACAACGTCAATCTACTTCAATTTCTTATTTGTGTTGTTATTATTTGATTAATGAGCTGGTGAGTAATATAATAATTATGAGTTACAAATATTGTATTATACCTAAATGTAAAAGTACTACGATAAAAACTACCAATAAACTATTCTTTAGTGTTCCAAGATATTCCAAACTTAGACAAAAGTGGTGCATTGCTATGAAACGTGACACTAAGAAAAACGACAAATTAGCAGAGAAAACTGTATGGTGTTAGTTGTGAGGAAGTGTAAATATAATGCATAATAAATAGATATATTATGGTGACAAGATATATTATTACATACTAATCATTCATTACAACTATCTACATACCTACAATACCGTAGAAATATCACTGTGCCTACAAGTCACCACATAACTTGTCCGTTAATATCAATGAGATAATGTTATAAATTGGATCGCTTAAAATACAATATGCAAGATATTGTCCCTCATGTCAATATAAAAATAATTGGTTATACCAACTTTGAGGTTATGTGAGAATATGCAACAAATATCCAAGTGATTATTTCACATAAATTACAAACTAAAAACCGGCAGCTACTTGAAGGGGCTGGAATCTCCCCACCCGGTGGATTTTTGAAATTAAATGCGACAGTAAAACTGTATACTCACAGACTAGATCGACCAGACTTTTCACTTAATGTAATTACTGCTAACATAGGGTTTTACAGTTTCATTTTTTTTTGGTACGTCATGTGACCGGCCACGATTCTGCTCAGAAAAGCGGCACGGGGTTGGCTTCGGCTACAGAGTTACTTCAGATATGGGTTGACTTTGGTATTTATTCAGAAAATATACGAATATGATAAATATTTCTAGAGAAACTGTATTCAACACTTATAATTCCACATTAACGCTGTTTAAAAAAAATGCACTTGTTATTTGTTCCTGGAGGAGCATAAGAACAACTGATTCGTAAGATGCGCAGAACATATCAAAACCTGGACCGGCCACGAGTGGATTAAAACTGTAATCAAAATACGTCATCAGTGAAAGATCTGGTTCCTCCTGACCTGTGGTATTTATTGTTGTTGAATGGGAATGCACGTGACGAGTTTCACGGCGCAACGACTCCGCGCATCGACCGTGCCACGCGAAAAGCGATCTTATGCTTCACATTTGCTTTGTTTTTAATTTTTTTCATGGAAACCAAATCGAAAGGGTGCAAATGGGATATATTATTGAAATCGGAATTTTAACTGCTTTTCAATGGTTCGATTGCAAATTGTAAGTAATTATAAAATAAACAACTAGTGATAAAACGGTACTAAACGTAATCCGATCTCAACCAAAACCAATTCAGATGTTCTGGAGCACTAAAGAAACCATGACGGAAAGTTTCATCCAAATCTGTTCAGTAGTTTCGACGTTATCGTGCTAACACACATACACAATACACATACACACTCACCACACAGACATTTTTTCAAAACCACTTTTTTGGGTTCCTGAGACCTCAACACACTTTGACAATTTTTGATTGTACAGTAATTAAAACAACAAACAAAACCAAAAAAAATATTTTTTTTACCTACCTACCTTTTTTTGAGCATTTTTGACAAGTTTACAAGTCAAAATTTCCTAACCCTAAAAAATGAAAAAAATACCAATGATTTAAAAGTTAATTTTTTACCCTGGATACTTTATAGCATAAAAATTAATTTTAGATTGAAGTTTAAGGTAAACACAAGCTATATCTACAAGGATTTTATTAAAATAGTATTTTATTTAATAGTTTTTATGTTTTAAGACATAAAAATTATAAAAATTAAAGGTAAGCATACCATTAGAGAGCTGAATTCTTTCTCTTTAAAATGCTCCCTTTTTTTTGGTTTTTTATGGAACAAATTATCTTTATTATGTGGCGACGCCGACGGTCGAGAAATGCTTCATTTCCCTGTGCGACGCGCTTGAAATATTGAGCGAACTGTAATAATTTCTTATGCTAAGGGAGAAATTTATATAAAAACACTTTTATACTATTTTTTTGTAAAATTTCCCGCTCTTTCACGTGGTGCTATCAGTTTTTTATTTTTCATTATTTTTCGAGATATTAGCAAAAACTGAATTTTTCCGTTTCAGAAGGTTGTTTATAAGGGTTCGCAGGGGTAAATTTTAGTAAACTTTTTTGAGTCACCTTCTACTAGCAAAAAACTAGCCTTTCATGAAAAAAAATAGCGAGGTAACAATTAATTTTATCTTTTCATCAAAATTAGTCTCTGACAACTGGGCTATCATTGCAGGACGAAATTTTAAAAAAGTAATGAAGTAATACAATTACAATACATTAATTCTATATTCACCTGAATCGTTTTCAATTAATATGCAAATTGAAACTAAATTATCTGGATGATTAAATTGAATTAAAGAATATACCAGATTACGTCATATTAACCAAGTACAGATACAATTAAATAAGTTACCTGAGATTGATATAATCAGTGATAATTTTGGTTAGCTCGCTTAAACTGTTACAAGTTATTATTACGGGTTTACTCCCTCCAGTAACACCCCGAACCCCGGTTTAATAAATTGCAACAAAAGCTCTCACTAATCATTGATTTATTAATCACTAAATTACAATAATTAGTCTTTGTAATAATACACTAATTATAACTTTAATTTATTATAGATTCACTACTTTAATTCACAACTTGTTACTGTTCGTCATCTTACTTGATAACTTGCTCATCTATACATAACTGACCCCGTGCGTTGGATCCGCCTATTATATATCCGTGGCGCTTATTCTCAGTTTGTCCATTTTCCTCCAACTCGTTCCGTACAACTTCTCGATCCTTCTAATCTGTCATTCCAGATGTTTCTACCGTTCTCTAACCCATCTTGTAATGTTGTTGTAATGGTAGTTCGCCAGTTGGCCCAGAGACGGCGCCATTTTACCGGTAGCTAATTAGATAAGCCTCCTTTTACTCTGCTACTAGGGATTAGACCTCTCGTCGTAAGAGGGCGTGGGTGTGCATATAACACTATACATATCATACCATTCACAATATTGCAAATATGGTGTATAAAGGATGACCGTAGTAATATATTAGTCAAGAAGTGGTTAAAAGTTAAAACTCTTGTAGAAACTCTCAGAATTAAAAATAAATTTCATTGATAAGACTTATCAAATCAATTTTATGTAAAAATTTGTTAACAAAACCAGCTGCAAATAACTCTCTTAGATGTAGTGAAATTCAAGGAAGAACAGTTGCTATAAGAGTTGCCTCTGTAAGGATATACTTCTTATATTGTAAAAATTTGAAAAATTTCCTACATTTTCCATTTTTCCAATTATGAACATTATAAAATGGACACCAAATCAAAGAACCGTATAATTTTGATCTTATGTACGAAAAATAAACGATTTTTAATTTCAAATTATACAACCTGATATTTTTAATGCAGAAGTTGTAGATTGATTAGTGCGATTTCTAAAGAACAATGTTGAGTCAAACACTTTCATAGATTCACAGTGGGTTATATTTTTGAATGTTTAATTGGATATTGTTCTGGTCATACCAAGTCTCGATCTTTATTAACATCTTTTTATTATTATATTATTATTATTATTAGCCTTTACACGAGTCCGAGTATAAAAAAATGTTACAGTCGATAGATTGTGTGTAATAAAAAACAAGTAAAAGGTGTAGTCTATTGTAATTCCCATTCATCTACGGTGCACACGACTATGGCTATAGAGGCCAATTCGGGAGAGCACATGTCGATCGCAGTCAGGACAAACATAGACCTGGTTAGGTCTTGGATTCGGCTTTCTTGCAGCAACATTTCCTTGATAGCTGGCCAAAACCCCTCGCCATTCGGTTCTGTCCGCTGCAAGTTGTTCCCATTGCTCGTCTGGAATACCGCAGGATTTTAGATTTTCATGGAGAACGTCTTTGAACCTCTTTCGTTGACCGCCACGCCTTCTTCTACCGCTTAGCAATTCACCATAAAGTGTACATTTAGGAAGGCGGTTATCATGCATACGATGAACGTGACCTGCCCATCTTAGGCGTGCTCTTGAAATAAGCACCTCAATTGGAAGGCTGTTTGCTCTCCTGAGTACTTCCACGTTTCATATGTGATGGAACCAATGGATTTTCATCATACTTCTGAGGTGTCTTTGCTCAAACCGTTCTAATTCTTTCACATGACGACGGTAAGTGACCCAGCTTTCACATCCTTGTAGACAGCCATTTTCGTTGACAAGGCAAGGTCGTGGTTGTCAAATACTCTCTCTCTAAGTCCCCAGAGTGCTCTAGATGCAGCGTTAATTCTATTGCGAATCTCGCTGTCCATGTTTGCTTTGTCATTAACAACGTTGCCTAAGTAATTGAACTGATCCACCACTTCAAGAGAATTTCCGTTAAGTGTAGTGTCTATTTGGTTCACTTGATGAGGAGTTGACATAATCTTAGTCTTTCCAATGTTGATTTTAAGTCCCAAGGAATCATAGCTCTGGGCATACACATCTAAAAGTTCTTGAAGCTCTTCCGGCGTAGAGGCTAAAAGTGCACAATCATCCGCATACTGGAGATCACAAATGAATCGTGTGCGTGTCTTCATGAAAGCTCTAAAACGCCCTATGTTAAAGAGACCGCCATCAGAACGGCATCTGAGACCTATTCCTCTGACTGTCAGTTTGTTGTCAACAATAATTGTTAGAGCAGTGGTAAACAAATTAAAAAGTAGGGGTGCCAGGACACATCCCTGCCTAACTCCAGTGAGGGTTTGGAAAGGTTCGGTTGCCTCATTATTATACATAACCTGGGCGTTGTTGTTTGTATGTAGACTGCGACATACTTCCACAAATTTTCTAGGGATACCTAAGCGGAGCATAATTTTCCAGAGCACTTCCCTGTCCACCGAGTCAAACGCCTTGGTTAAATCAATGAAGGCCATGTGAATTTCTCTTTGATGTTCGAGTGCTTGTTCTTGAAGCTGTTTAAGTGTGAAGATTCGATCCGATGTGCCTTGGTTTGGTCTAAAGCCACTCTGTGTTTCAGGAAGTAACTTTTCCATAACAGGTGTTAGCCTATTTGCTATCGCTTTAGTGAGTATCTTCCCTCCAACAGCCAGGAGAGCTATACCCCTGTAATTTCCACAGTCCGCAGCGCTCCCTTTGTTTTTGAAGAGGTTGATTAAAAGTGTATCATGAAACTCCTGCGGATCTTGACCACTTTCCCACACGACATCAAACAGTTTTTTGAGGTAGGGTATGAGCTCTGACGATATAGCTTTAAAGATCTCAGCTGGGAGTGAGTCGGCGCCGGGAGATTTGTTATTTTTTAGCTGCCCAATGGCGGTTAAGATCTCTTCCGTTGTTAGTGGTTTATCTAAGTCTTCGAAGGTGTCATATTGAGGGATAAGATTTATAATATCGTGATCGGCTTGACTTTGCTGGTTAAGAATGTTAGAGTAGTGTTCTTTCCATCGGGCTCTTATTTCCTGGTCTCCTTTGAGGAGATTTCCATTTAAATCTTTAATAGGGCATATTTTTCCGACTGAGGCCGTACACTGCTTTTACTCCTTGAAAGAAATTCCTGTAGTTGTGTGAATCGGTGTACCTTTGAATTTCTCTGGCATTGCTTGCCCATCACACGTTCTTTATTCTTCTGATTTCGCGTTGCGTTTCATACTTAGATTGGGTAAAAGCTTCTGCTTTTGATGAGTCGTTGGGGTGGTTGATAGCGTTTTGGAAGGCAATATGTTTGCGGTCAAGAAGTTCTTGTATAAAAGCTTCATTATCATTGAACCAGTCCTCCTGTTTTTTTCTTGCTGCTGTACATCTACTGTGCATGGAAAGTGACAGTTTTGACATCACCAGTAAATAACACCTTTTCACAGTCGATAATCTGTACCAAGGCATTAATTAAGAGTACGAATAGTAATGGGCCAAGATTTGAGCTTTGGGGCACTCCGGAAGAAGGAAGGTGCTGTATCGAATCAAACCCGTTATGGGATACACATTGAATTTTGCTAGTTAAGTAGAACCTAATAAGTAAGTAAGTAGTAGTAAGCAAGTAATAACCTAAGAGATTGCGCAAATCCAAAGTTGTTTAGTGTAATCAATATTATTTCGTGGTCAATGCGATCGAAAGTCGGTATACATAACGCCAATCTTTGGTACGGAAGCTACACACTGAGAGAATACAGAGGTTTTGTGAATTAAATAAAGATAAATTTTAGTGGAGTTATCAAAGTATATCTACATTCTTTCCACTAAAAGGATTTAATCATGACCTGGCGTCATTTTGTTCTTAAACATCTTTGCAGTCCTTTTCAGTAAATTCTCTTATACTAACTACAGATAAGTAGCTAAAGCAGTTAGATATGGTATCAGAATTTAAGATAGTAGAGGAAGTATAAACACTACCGATATCGATGTCTTTCAGATGACCGCGTTGGTTAAGGTGCGAGGTGGCAATCGCGATTAATCACACGGGTATCGGTCCACCGGGTTCGAATCCCGGCTCCAGCACTAGCACTGTTGGAGGAAATGGTTGTATGTCCGCGTTTTTTCAATATGTACAAACAAACCTCTGGCTTCCGGAATTGGGTGGTGTCTAATTTATGTGCTAGTTCAAATGTGCTTTTAGAGGGCGGAATATTAAAACAGAATATTTTTAGTCGGCGGGGCACATAGCCCGGTGAGCAGCTGTTTTTTTGCAGTCTGGTTACATTCCTTATAGTAAAATAAGGATTTTATAGAGGAGTTTGCGACTAAAAATATTATGTTTTAATTTATGTGCTGTTTACTTATTTTATACTGAAGTAATCATTATGTCCATCAACAATGGATTGAGAAGCATCAAAAATTGCATATTTGTTAACCACTTTATCTGGTATTCTCGTTTGAGCGAATATAATCCAGAAGTGTTTGGTATCATCTTTTATGTTATTTTCAAATCTTTCAAGGTATAATTTATATGTGGCATGAATGTCTGATTTAATTAAGGGCCTAACATAAGTAGCTTGTTTGTATTTTTTATGGTAATAGCTTTTTGATTTAATATTTTTTATTATATCTGAGGTGTATCAGGATGGATATTTATGGTTATAATTATGAATTAAATTTCTATTTTTCTTTGATAATAGTAAAAACACAAAAGAAATATTTCTGGGGGCTTGCTTTTGTAACGATTGAATGCTACCTTTTGAAGGAATGAAAATCAAATTTTGAAAAAAATCTATACAATTGTTTATATAAATTGATAGTATTTAAATTATAATTTGGAAGCTGCGATTTTAGTATGAGAAAACAGATACATATCAAAACGATTTTCGTTAAATAAAAAACTCAAAAAGTTTCACACTTGCTGGAAAACTTCTAAAGGGCAAACAGACAGTTTATTAACTAAAAATGAAGCTTTATTTGGTTTCCGTAGGATTAATTCTTTCGGAATATGGAAGTTTAAAGAAGGCATCTTAACCTGGACGTAATATTTACTTCAAATGTTAAATATCACAAAAATTATAGCACTTATTATGTCAGAAATGTCTCAGGGCAGATTTAAAAAGAAGTGATTAAGCCTTCAAATATGTTTTAAACCTTTTCCTTAGTACAAAAAGCAAATAAATTATGACAGAAACAATGTGCGTGTGTTTATGAGTTTTTATTAAAAATATCGCTATTTTGTAGCTATTAGTAATTAAAAAAGTCTCAAGTACTATTTTTTTTACTAATATACGGTGATTCAGATAAAACTCCCCAGATAAATGTCGCGGAACGACGCGGATGCTTCGTATCATAGGTGGCAAATAATGTGTTCACAACAGAGAGTCTGGTGGAGCCATGTCAGGAGACCAAGCTGGCCAATTAAGTCCGTTCATTTTAATCCACTTATATCTAAAAATACTATCTAAATACCTTCGAATAATTCTTGTAATGTGCGGAGGTGGACCATTTAAAAAGTCACGTCGCACGTTGATACTAAAAATAGGATTGTTGCTTACTTAGGCCAATTAAGTCCGTTCATTTTAATCCACTTATATCTAAAAATACTATCTAAATACCTTCGAATAATTCTTGTAATGTGCGGAGGTGGACCATTTAAAAAGTCACGTCGCACGTTGATACTAAAAATAGGCTTGTTGCTTACTTAGGTCCATTTTGGATTATTATTCAACCAATAATGGGAATTATATCTACTTACCACGGCATTATTATAAATGCAACTTTCATCACTCCACAGTGGCCTCAAAAACATAAATGTTCAAAAATAAACCACCAGATACTTAAAATATTAAATTTTTCGATATAAAGGTGGTTTCCACTTCTTAGAAGTAATAGTTGGTATTGAAACCATATAGAAACAGAAAAAGTTATCTGTTATATAAAAATTATCCTTAATAATACGACATTATTTCTAAGTTTAGCCTCTAGGTATTGTACTATGCGAAGGCCGATTGGCCACCAAGGTTTTGCTTTCAAGTTAATAATCGTTTAACACGCTGTACCTTCGGTTCTATTAGCTGAAACAAGCTCCTAGCCTTCATTCTTTCGACGATAAATGTAGCAAGTTTAAGCTACACTGTTCCGCTATTCCAGAACTAAACTAGTTTTCTGGAATTCGATATATTGAACAATATCCCAAATAGTTAAACATGTATGCAACATGAGAACTTTTCGAATACATGCAAACTTTTGAATCGTAAACTTTTTTGGCTGAACTAGAGAGGATTGGATTTCTGCTCCACTATCCGAATGTTTATAAAGAGCGTCGAGTGTCTGCAGATAATTTTTAATATATTTTCCCTCTTCCTGTACAGTGCTCAGATACACTTTAAATGTGTTCTTTTTATGAAACATCCCTATCTGTTAAAGCTTAGTTTTCGAAAGATGTAATCGGTTTCAATTTTCAACCCAAAAGCCTATGTACAAATATTTATACTTTCATACAGCAAAAGTATAGTGATTATCTTAACTATTATTGAAATCTAATTGGCAGATACAAACAAAATATTTCAGATAAATTGTATGTGCAATATTACAATTATTGTGCCCATGTTTATATAAAACTAAAAGTAAAGCAAATGGGGAAATAGAGTTGCTTTGAAATTCTCCTTATTTTTGTAACATTTCCGTCCAGATTTCAAAAGACAAATACCCGCTTATTCCAAAACTTTACAAATTACATATAATAGCTGTGCATTATAAGTAAATCAATAAATACATTACTTGTCAATGACTATAATGTATTTTTATTCCTTGTACGATACTTCTAAAATTATGTTTTTGGTTTACCCCATACATGGAACATGTTATACTGGGTACTGAATGTTTACACATATTTTTTATTACGTTAGTACGTAATAAGAGCAGTTCCATTTATTGTCTAACTAGCAAGATAGATATAGACAAACAGACAGACATGCATAACAAAACTTCCTTTTATTCTGCGTAATGATAAACTTCTTCATGAATTCATATACTGCAGCTTCACACTCTCCTTCTCGAAACAAGTCGCGCCCAGTCGGACAAAAAATAAAAATTAATATTTTTTTTCCATATTGTTTATCTGCGGATATGGTAGCACAGCGGTCATTACCATATACGGGAATCGATCCCCAGCTTCTATACTAGCGGCAATAGTGGGTAGTGAATAATGTGTATGTCTACGTTTTTTCATAAATATAACCTCCTTCCACAGTGTATATCCAGAAGCTATACAATCTTAGGCGAGGTGGCGTGGTGGATATACCATCCTTAGGAGGGCCTATCACCAGGCATCGATGATAAACCCCAGTCACGGAAATGGGCCGAGGTTAAATAAGTGTTAATACACTCGAGATAGTCTTACGTTTAGATTTGAGGGTTGTCTATTATATGTAGTGTATTTATATTTGTCACTTAAAGAAGAAATCGAACATAAATTTACCTTATTTTTTTGGGTCTTCCAAGAAATAATAAAGAACGCAAAGATACCGAGATGTACCAAGAGGTCGAAGGATCCTCGTGTCGGTCGTCCTATGCCTACCTTGCACTGACGAGAGCCAACAACTCGAAAATGTAGTCTGCAAGTGGTGTGGGGGACGACTGGCACGAGAGCCCCTTTAAGTAGGATCAGTCTTTCGGCTGATGTTTGTTGCAATTGAAGCATTAGCGTTCTGTTGGTAATATGCAATTATTACACTTAACGCGCTAGGCTTGTAACTTGTAATTCAGAGCTCGGCGGGGCATATAGCCTGGAGAGTAGCTGTTGGTTACAGTCTGGTTACGTTCCTTATAGTAAAATAAGGATTTTATAGAGGAGTTTGCGACTGTAATATTATATTTTAATGCTCCTGTATCACCTGGTATACGCATATTGTGTTCCCTTAACATCTTAAAGATATAGTTCTATGAGCCCAAATATGCATATTCAGATATATTTATGCATGTTTATGGTATCTTCCTTGAGAAGAAATAATTATGCAAAATCTAAGAGTTCATTTTTTACTTCTAGAAGATTAATTCCAGTTTTCTAAAATTTTTTTTAACAAACATTTCATTGTTTAGGTTTGCGGTTTGGCTCCCAAAGGAGCTTGCCGACCGGGACAGTCCAACCCTGGACGCGCCCTGTATGGTGGTACACTCAAACAGGAAATTGTAGACGAAATTTCATTTATCAACCCCACGTTTCGTTAACGCACTCGGTATCTTTTAATAGTCTATTACTAATTTACAGCTAATGTTCAAGATGATTATGAATTATATACGCGGAGTAATTCCAGGTTTCAAGGAAACACATCTGCTTAGGTAACTAATATTAGTAGTTAAATCGAAACGAGGCTCACACATTAACGTCCTTAAAAATCTCCAGGGCGTGTAATAGCGTTGATGTATCAATTTGATAGAATATGTTTATTACGGCTGAAGAGTTCCTTAGCGACACTGTAGTACTCAGGTAGAATTCGAGTTTCGAACAGCGACACGACGGGAGTCATTTTCATCGCAAGTGGAGTAACAGCCGGTCAACGAGTATCCTAGGTCAGAATATGTCAAGGACTCTTCACACTCCTACAAGTATTTTTTAGTTCTGATGCCAGCATAGGGTGGTCCAGATCACAAAGCATTCCACGGGTCTCGCACTCGATAATAATAACAGAGCTGACGCTCCTAGATTACATATTCAGGCAAAGATCTTCTGACTTGAGAGTAGAGAGGTGATATTTTTCCGTAATAATGTCCAAAGTTTTTTTTAAATTCTGAGTAATGGTGATTTTTTAATTAATTAAGGAAATAAGACAATTATTTCTACCTTTTTTATACTCAAAAATGCAATAAAACTTTTCGACCTTATTAAAATACCGTTACTATCTGTACTATTGCGTCCGCAAATTGAATCACTTACCTTTATAAGTTTTTAATGTACGTCGGCACCATACCGAATGGTTCACAGATGTTAATAATGAGCCCGTAAAGTTTTTCTTTTTTCTTTTTATCTGCACTGTAATTCTGGAGGTTACTATACGTCTTTATTGAAGCCACTGTTTGTTTGCGTTAAATTTATAATGGATTTTTCACTAGCTTCTTTAGTATAATAAGGATCAATAACAATACAACAAATCAATCATTAGATTTTCTAATCAATCGATTATTATACGGGGTATAACGTAAGTAAGTTAAAATATTTTAGGGAGATTTTTTTTTATACATTTATTTAACGTCGGCCTATTTCCGCTACTGAGGCCTAACACCGACGCCTGTAGACGAGCTACCCCCAACCAGGAATTTTTGCCGAGCCTCTTCCCTTAAGAAGAGTAGGGATCTTTTACTTGCCTCACATTTAATAGGCAAGGGACCGACGGCTTTACATCCCCTCCGAAGGATGGTATAACTCCTATACAACCCTCGCCTAAGGTTGTATAGCTTCCGCGCATACACTGATATACAAGCCGCTGGAAGATGTG
The DNA here is from genome assembly GCA_963675555.1 of Leptura quadrifasciata. Taxonomy (NCBI): domain Eukaryota; kingdom Metazoa; phylum Arthropoda; class Insecta; order Coleoptera; family Cerambycidae; genus Leptura; species Leptura quadrifasciata. The sequence continues at coordinate 30,109,805 of OY776674.1, forward strand.
TGAGGCGAGAACATTTTAGGGAGATATTCCTTAGAATCCTTAATTAATTTTAACAAAAAATATTTCATATAAACAGGGGTTGATATTTCAAAAAAAAAAAAAAATATGTTTATTTATGTAGTCATTATTATTGCAACTATTTAAAACAAATTTGATATGCAGTACACTTAGATAAGATACTTTAATATGTGATTATATCATGCTCAACAACCAACCAGTGGCGGAGATATTGTATAAAGGACTATAATATAATAATACCTATATACATTTATACAGGGTGTTGCATCATGAGAGGGACATAGCTTAATAGGAGGTAGAGAACATCAGTGGTAACCGGAACCTCCCATAGAAATGTCTCATTGGGCCTTCATTACGAGGTTGCTGGGTGTTTAACGGATTCATATTTGGTACGGTTAATGTACTAACGAGCCCCAAGAGGTACATGTATAAAGAAATATATATCCAGGTCCGAACTCACTATAATTTATGTTTCTTCTTTGCATCAATAAAACATCACCCTGTATAATTTCGATACGATATTCGAAAAGAGCAAGAAAAAACAAACAAAATGGCCTATTTCATTTTTTTGTTACACCTTCGTGGTTATTTAAATACGTTGTTAAATGTGCAAGAAAATGGATTACAGAACCCTATTAAATGAGAGGCACGTGAAATAAATAGTTTTATAACTAAAATTTGCAAAAATTCTATTGAGCCTAGGTGGTCTGGGTGAATCCTAATTCCGGCACGTTTTAAAGGTCCATTTTGGTAAAACAACTGTGGTCCTAATAAGTAATCGGGTATATTGTTCAAAGAATAAAAGTGACAGATAATTTAAACCTAAGCAACCAGTTACTTTGATCAAGAAAATCATCAACATTTTATACTTAATAAAAATTGGAAAAGAGAACAAACTAAAATCTAAATAAATAAAATATTTTCCATTCAATTAACAATAAATAACAAAACAATAACTAAATGTGTTTAAAAATAAAACTAAACACTAACACTAAAGTAAATTTTCAAAATGTCCTCCCCCACATTCTGTGCATTTTCTTGCGCGTTTAGAAAGGTCACCAATTGCTCGACGTATCATTTCTGGATTATTCCATATTCCGTCGCAGGTTGTAACGATGCGCTGGATTAAATGTTGTCTACTTTCAATTTCAATGCTATAAACCTCGTTTTTTAAGTGGCCCCATAAAAAGTAATCACAAGAGTTACAATCAGGAGATCTTGGTGGCCATTCATGTGGACCCCCGCGTCCAATCCATCTATTAGGATACACATTGTTTAAGTGTTCTCTTACTTGAAGGTTAAAATGTGGTGGGCCCCATCATGCTGAAACAACATGCCTCTTATACCGATATTTTCTAACATATTCGGTAAAATGTTTTGAAGAAAATCAAAGTAAATTTCACCATTCAATCTTTCTTCAAAAAAATGTGGCCCTATCAAATGTCTATTCACAAGTCCGACCCAAACATTTACAGAAAACCTGTGTTGCGAACGGCGTTGGCGTACCGCGTGTGGGTTTTCCTGTGCCCATTTATGATTATTTCGTGAATTGTTTACACCATCCCTTGTAAATTGTGCCTCATCCGTAAATAAGGTTCTGTAAATGACTGGGCGATGGTTAGACAACCAATGACAAAATGCCAGGCGGGGGATATCGTCGCCTTGTTGAAGACGCTGTACCTGCTGGATATGATATGGATGGTAACGTTCTCTTTTTAGGGTTCTCCATACTCGCCAATGAGGAATACCAGTTGCCAAACTGATTCGTCTAGTGCTCATATTTGGGTTTTCTTGAACTACGTTTATAATATTGTTTTGTTCCCGCACACCTTGTTGTAAAACACGCTCCACAACTGCAGAAATAGGAAACTTTCCGTGTTGTCTTGCATACTGGAACACCGTACTAAAGGTTTTATGATTAGGGCATCGACGACCAGGAAAACGCAGCCGATATTCTCTTTCCGCCGACCTACCATTTCCATTACAGAAACCATAGATGAATATTATGTCAGCATATTCCACGTTTGTAAATTTTACTGGCATAGTTAAAATATTTTCACAAGTTTTCACTAACTAAATGCGGATTATTGACACATTAAATTACTAACAAACAATTATTCAACTGTTTAGGAGATTTCTTTTTATTATCTGTCACTTTGAACAAGCCTACTGTGATTGATTAAAAATGTTGTTATTTCATACCCGATTACTTATTAGGACCACAGTTTTTTACCAAAATGGACCTTTAAAACATGCCGGAATTAGGATTCACCCAGACCACCTAGACTCAACAGAATTTTTGCAAATTTTAGTTATAAAACTATTTATTTCACGTGCCTCTCATTTAATAGGGTTCTGTAATCCATTTTCTTGCACATTTAACAACGTATTTAAATAACCACGACGGTGTAACAAAAAAATGAAATATGCCATTTTGTTTGTTTTTTCTTGCTCTTTTCGAATATCGTATCGAAATTTCAAAAACATATATACAGGATGATGTTTTATTGATGCAAAGAAGAAACATAAATTATAGTGAGTCCGGACCTGGATATATTTTTTTTATACATGTACCTCTTGGGGCTCGTTAGTACATTAGCCGTACCAGATATGAATCCGTTATTTCATTCCCTGTCAAAGTTATGACAAAAAACAGGTTTGGCCAAAAATTATTTAACACCCAGCAACCTCGTAATGAAGGCCCAATGAGACATTTCTATGGGAGGTTCCGGTTACCACTGATGTTCTCTACCTCCTATTAAGCTATGTCCCTCTCATGATGCAACACCCTGTATAAACTAACAACAAACTTTACTCACTTAGTCAATGACATTTTCTACAGAACGTAAAAATTTCATTGACTTTTAATGTCGGTCTCGGCGTTTATGGCGAGTGTACGGCTCGAGCTACGCCTTGCTTCAAGATTTGTTCTCACTCATACACATATCAAACGGTCTCTGTAAAGCTACCTACGACTTTCCACTCTATCAAACTACTACAATTATACGTTCATCTCCTTCGTTCATGCGGTTAAATGCGCTGATAATGAACCAACGTTTGTGTCCACTTAATTGTTTCTGACATAGCCGTGCGACAAAATTAAATCAAGCGTAAGTGTAATTGAATGTTTTCGATATATTCAAAATGTTTTAAACGTATTTTAAAAATGTTTTATAAAATATTTTCGAAATTACTTAAACAACAAACCGCTGCCCAAGGAAACACTACTTCTACAACCAGATTTTTATCCAAGTCTCAATTTAATTTTTTACTCTTTGTTAATAGGGTGGGGGTGGCAATGGAAGTGATAAAGGTGGTAGCTAATGCCAAAATAAATTTTAGAGGCCCTTGGTTCTCGTACAAACGCTAAATCCCAATTTAATTTTTACTCCCTTTAATAATAAGGTGGGGATAGTGCCAAAAATTGTTTTGAGGCATTTCGTTATTGTATACACACTAAATAGCATTTTTTATTTTCTTTACCCCCTTTCATAATAGTGTGGGGATGGTTATGGGGTTGACAGTGGGGGTGACTGTTGTCAAAAAAAAAGTTTTTGGACCTCGTCTTTTCGTACATGCCCTAAATCGTAATTTTATGGACTCTTGCTTGCTTGCTTTGCCTATTTACCCTTATTTACCCCATTTACCCTGACCCTTCAACGGAATTAGGTCAAAATATAATGTAGTTTCAGATCTCGTTATAATACATAAGTGTACCAAATTTCAAGTCAATATCATAAACGGTTCCAAGGTAAACGTGCGCACAAAAAAAGTTAAAGAGAGACAGAGACACACAGACAGAAAAATTTGTTTCGCTCAAATTTAAAATCTCGACGTTTCATGACGTTCTAAGCTTATTTCGAGAAAAAATGTCATTATTTTGCGTTACTGTACTTCCACTGGACGTGGAACTAATTAAATATTTTGAAAATGTCCGTTCGTGTACTCACCAACTTCAGTAATATCGTGAAAACTTTAATTTTAAATTAATCTATTTGAAAATTTTATTTTATTTAATTCATTAATTTCAACCTCAGTGCAAAACTGGTTGGTCGACACTGTTCGTCCCCTGCTTCGAATCGTCTTAGATCATACGCTTCTCGTAACGCATACGCCATCAACCCGAGACCGACTTTATTATAGAAAATGTCACCGTCCAGAAAGAACAACGAGGAGGTGTGAGTAGTTTTTGCTAGGATGGGAAGGGGAGGAAAGGTATATAATATTGGTAAGGTAGGACGTTAGAATAAACTGAACAAACCTGGTAATAGTGATAACATTAATAACATAATTATAATACTTAAGTCTTGCTAAAAACGATAAAAATAAAACATAATTCTCATTAAAACGCCGTCGTATCTCAAACAAATCAGAATTAATTGTGTTATTTCAATTAAAATAAAACTTCTATTAAAGTAAGAAAGTTTAAATAATAATAAAAGTAATTCTCATAGCTTCGAGCAAAAAAACTGGTCACATGGTAACGGAGTCATCAGTAAGCTCATTCGGATACTCATTGCATTTTCTCAACTCGTGTTTTACACTGCCCCAAATCAATTCTATTGGATTAAATATGCAGTAATATGGCGGTAAACGTAACAGACTATGACCGTGTGTTTCGTAGATATGGTCTACAGCATATGCTTTTTAAAAATTATATTCTTTGATAGTTTTCAATAAATCTTTTTTATTTGGAATTTTTTCAGGAATATTTATATTTTAAGATCTCATAAACTCATTATATTGTCCTTTTTCGTATTATTATTTGGTACTTTATTTAATAATCGCGAATGATAAGAAGCGTTATCCATTAACTGGATTTTGTATCTTCGTGATAGTCTGCAGAACACCGTTTTATATTTTTGGCTGACAAGAACAGTGCGTTGGATACGAACCCAATTTTATTTCCGGCATGCAGAATTAGGGTAAGCGTCCACTGATCGGCATCGCGCGGACGGTACGCATCGCACGAATCGAATTTATTTTGTGCACTGCGTTTACTGCTCCGGATCATCGGTATCGTCGGCATCGGCATTTTCCCTCCGTAGTTCGCAGTTAACTAGCTGGTGTTATGTCATCAGTTATTAATGAAGAAGATGTTATTATAATTTGCTTAGTCAGAGGTCTACTCACTGGGTTGACTCATTCGTCTTCCAATTGTATCCCAAATATTATCCCTACGAAGGATATTGGAATATACCGAATGCTTCACATTATAAATTTCTTCATATTCCTGTACTATCATGATAAGCCTTGCTACATCCATGATTTCATTTATGCTGAACAGACGAACGCCAAAAACAAACAGAAATCAGTTATGATATTATCCTCTAACAAAATCCTGATACGTAAATACCGATGCCCTGCGTGCATTTCCTGATCGGAAATACCGAAGTGGGATCCGTGCGATGCCGATAGGTGAACGCAGTACTATTTAAAGTTATGTAGTTAATTAAAGGTTCCATCCGTGCGATGCGTACCGTCTATCTGTGCCATGCCGATCAGTGGACGTTTACCTTTACAACACATTTTACCCTTGAATATAGCCCATTTAAAGTACAATTTTGAGTCGTATCTATCCAACCGTAATTAACAGTATCATGCGTATCAAACCACGTCTCGTCAAGATATATTACCGTCCTATTTGATTCACGGTATTCTTTTGTTTTACGAAAGTATTCCTGTTGAATTTCCACAATACGGCGTGACTCCAACAGTTATTAAATTTTTTTATATGTGAATCCGCATTCTAATAAAATACCTCTTAAAGTTTCCCCAAAGATTGATAATTATAGTCAGGGTATTCGCGCAATTTATTCAAAATCATCGACTTCATTTTCTTGACAAAAATTATAAACTGTCCTTCGGATATCGTCTTTTGAAGCATCGTCAATTTTTCCAAATTTTTTATGTTTCCGTTTCACTTTAACAGAGTGATCTACAACGACCCCTTTTGTAATAATAAGATTAATAGTAGACATTAGAATCTTAGTTGATTCAAACATTTTGTTTATAATACCTGTATCCCTCATTTGATTATTTTCTCTCTTTAAGCAGTTAGTTATAAATATTTAAAAGAAGACGCTGGATTTGCACGTATAAATCTTGTTCTTAAATTTCCAACTCGATTCAATCGACTCCGTCGTCTACAATATTTTCATTATGTAAATTTTCTTCTGTATCAAATGGTCTCTAAAAAGCTATTTTAAAAATATTTTTTGCAATAAATATTACCCTTAAAAATAATTACTTTAGGTAAATATAATATAAACAACTTACGTTTTTTTTTGTTGGAAGGAAATCACCGCGAAACGTTGAATAAACGTACGGCACTGCCCGTTTCCACGAAAACAGTCCTACACAGCACTTTCTTGTTTTAGAATTGTCATTCCGAATATCAGCTTGAATTTTTTACCAGCCGCCCGCATCGGGCTATTGTACATCTGCTCGACTACATCTCGTATACCATTGTATAGATAGCAACGGACATCAACGGTGGAGACGCTGAATTTATAATATTTCAAACTGACATTGGATAAAACAATCATTAGTACATCTGTACATTAACAACATTCGAAACGCCTCAATCTGTGATCGATGGCTTCGTCATCTTTATCTCGGACGTGTACCTTCAATCCGACCCCTCCCACAAAGTTCCACTTATTTCTCTTAATAACACACACGTGCATATTAAACCAATCACGGACCAGGACATAATTAACGCAGCAAAAAAATGGAGAAACAAATTAACCTCTGGTGTTGACAATGTACCGAATTTCATTGTTAAAGACTGTATCAATACTTTTGTAGCACCCCTGCGTTTCTTATTTAATCTTATTTTAGTAACAGGTACCTATCCAGATACATGGAAAACAACTAAACTATATCCTATCCTCAAAGCAGGAGATCCCTCCCTAGTAACAAACTACAGACCTATAGCTATCCTTTGCAATATTGGCAAAATCCTAGAGATTATCATTTACGAAAATATATATTGTGAAATCAAAAGTCATATATCTCCATATCAGCATGGTTTTATGGAAAAAAGATCGACCACCTCGAACCTGACCTGTATTACACAGTATATCTCGGATATATTGGACACACAAGGCCAAGTCGATGTTATTTATACTGACATTCAAAAGCTTTCGACAAAATCGATCACTTTCTACTCCTTTCTAAGCTCAATGCAATTGGAGTGTCAGATATCTTGCTATCCCTAATTGAATCCTTTTTATTTAATAGAACACAATTCTCGGAATACGGTGGATATAATTCTCGCAACTTTTTTTTGCAACATTCGGAGTCCCTCAAGGATCCAACCTAGGGCCACTTATATTCTTAGTATTTATTAATGATTTATCCCTCACTATGAGTTCTACACATTTATTTTTCGCGGACGATTTGAAAATCTACTCTGCAGTAAGTAAGCCAAACGACTGTTTTGACTTGCAAATAGCGTTGGACTCAGTTAACGAATGGTGCGAAAACAACTACTTAAAACTAAATACATCTAAATGTAAGATAATGTCCTTCTACAATAATAAAAGGCCAGTATTATTCGTATATACGATTAATGATACCGTTCTCGACCGATGTACAAATTTTAGGATCTTGAAGTAACATTCGATTCCAAGCACAGTTTTTCTACTCATATAAGCACAATTGTTACTTCGGCTTCTAAAGTACTCGGGTATTGTATAATGAACTGGGGCAGCTTTACGGATATCAACACTCTAAAATTAATATATATATATATATATATATATCATTTATACGAAGCAGACTTGAATATGCTTCTGTCATCTGGTCACCTGTTTATCAAAACTCTAAAATGCAAGTTGAGTCCGTACAAAGACGATTTCTTAAATATATTATATTTCAAATCCAATGGGTCCTATCCTGTTAGGGGCTTTGATCACAATATGCTACTAAATTCATTCAATTTTGACTCACTTGAACTTAGAATAAATTGCACAGCACTACAATTGTTATATAAAATACTGCATAACCAATTAGATTGTATTCACTTAGTAAATAGAATCAACTTTCATGTACCAAGGCAGAACGCTCGTCTGCACAATGCATTTAACGTCAATACCAGCAGAACTAATATTCAGGTTAAGTTTCCAATATTCAACATGTGCAAGATATTTAATGAAGTCGCTCATATGAGCGTATAATCAGTCGCTCAAACGCCCTGTACAAAATATAACGGCGTATTCCTCTTAAATTTTCAGAAGCCATAAATAATAATTATGTCAACATTATGGAAATAAGCGTAATGAAATTATTCGTCTGTTTACTACAATTAAATAAATAAACGATTTTGAGAGCCAATTAATTATACATGCGGTGACCAAACGTAGCGATATTTATAAATAATAATGTCGTGCAGTTTAACAGAGTTATTATTCCGCATTCGCGTTTTCCGCGAAACTATTTGCTGCGTTTCCCCATTCACGATTCATAACCTAAATAACGAAGTTTTGAACAATTTTCTATTACACCATTGTTTTAACAACGTACGTACAATATTTATTAAATAAAAATCGTGCATATGCAGTGTGCTCGGTGAAAATGAAAAAAGCACAAAATTTATTATTAAACACTTAATTTAATGCGATCGATAAATAACAAAAACGCACGGATTTAAATTTCAAATAAGAGATTTTGAATCAACAAAATTTTACATCCAAATGATGGCTCTAATTAGTGGCGCTGTATCAATGAATATTAAAATAGCCAATTAGTGTGTCACAGGTTATGCGGACATAATCAGGGCGAAAAAATTAATGGATGGCGAATAATTCTGTTGTCGTCGTCGATATACCGGGTGAGGATTTCCAAGCTTTTATAAACTCGCAGCAAAATGAACTCTACACACAGCAAAAATTTTTAAATATTTTTTTTCATGAATCTTGTTACTGTTACTCTCTTTTATCAGATATTAGACACTTAAAGCATCAACAAGAACGTAAACGCATAAAATGACAAGTACGCACGCGCAATAGCGAATTGTTGTACGTTTGTACTTACGCCTGAGGTAATCTTACGTGTTCATACGTATACCTACAACCAAAGAATTTATATATATAGAACACGATATAAAATGCACAAAGCTATACGGTTCTGTTGCCAACATGTCCAACGTGCGTTTTTCTATCCATTTCTTTTTGGGATATGATATCGACTATACTGTTATCTCTCTTGCCGCCGGCCCTCGGCCATGGTGTGAGCTTAGCAAGGACATATGTCATGTAGGTTAAATTTGATTGGTAATTTAATATTCAGTCGTTTACAGTTTACATGTTGAAGTATGAAATAACCTCTAAATTATTCCACTGTTTATAAAACGTTTTTATTGTTTTACGTTAATTTACTCTTACAATTCACTTTTATTATTATTTTACATTATTATTACTTTAAAAAAATCGAGTTAAACATGGTGAAAAAATGTGTTGTTTGTGGTGCAATTCAGAGCAAAAATGTCCCACTGTCTTTTCACAGGTAAAATAACTACATAATTCCAAGAAATTATATAATTATCTGCTAAAATAATCTATGTCTCATCGGTATACAAATAAAAGTACTGAATATTTGCTATTTACATAACTATACATGCTTAGCACTTTGTTTGCTTTTGTCAGTTGGCTTGTGAATTGTTTTTTAACTTTTAGATTTCCTAAAAATGAAGCCTTGTGCTCTGCTTGGAAGAAAGCATGCGGTGTTGATCATGCTAACCAAAACACAGTAGTGTGTTCAAAACATTTTCTTGAGGGAGACTATGATGACAGTTATTGGCCTGTTAGGAAATTGCGTAAAACTGCCATTCCAGCCCCTACATTAAGGCGTAAAGCTGAAGGTAAGAACCTTTTCTATAGCTGAAAGAGCATTAAAACGGTGGTAACTTAAATAGTAGAAATGATTGCTGTTTCAGAAATTGTAAGAGCGGGACCGTCTAAACAAGATGTGCAACATTTCGTAGGGACTGAATTACCTGGACTATCCAACACAGACGAGATATCCATCCCAGAGCAATTGCAATTAATTACTCCATCTGAAATAAAACTTTCTGTAGGTAGGTATCTAAGTGGCAATTTTAAGAAATTATTCCCTATAATTAAATTAATTTGATACCAAAAATAATAGAATTTCTTTTCAGAAGAACGTACACCACCTCATGAACATCATATTGTTCGTTATGTAGGTGATCTCCATCCAGCAGATTTTGCTACTCCACGAAAAGCTAAAAGACACCTGGCATTCTTGAAGGAGAAGTGGGAAAGCCAACGTAAAAAAATTAAGGTGCTTAGTACACAAAAAAAGAGACTAGAGGTTCGCATTGACAATGTAAGGGATCTCTTAGAGCACTTGCGAAATCAAAATTTATTATCAGAAGAATCATCAAATGCAATAATGGTACTGCTACGTTAATTTCCTTGTTTTAATTATTATTGTTTGTACAACCCTACGTCCCTGATAATATAATTATTATAATAACTTTGTAGGAAGAAATGCCAAGTCCTTTGGAAGCGATATTAAAAAGGCAGTTACTTGCAAAGAATAGAAAATATGACCCAAGTATACGTGCCTTTTCATTAAGTTTACATTTTTATTCTTCAAGTGCTTATAATTATGTACGAAAACAATTTAACAATCTTCTGCCACATCCTGATACCATAAGGAAATGGTATATGATTGTGAAAGGTGAACCAGGATTCACGAAAGAATCATTTGAAGCGCTAAGTTTAAAACAGCAACAGCAAACCGATCCAATAATTGTAAATATTGTCGTTGATGAAATGAGTATTCGACAACACATTCAGTATGAATGTGGCAAGTATTACGGATATGTTGATTTTGGTGCTGGATTAGAAGGTGATGGAGATACTCGGCCACAGGCTAACCATGCATTTGTTATTATGGCTGTAGCCTTAAATAGCCACTGGAAAATACCATTGGGGTATTTTTTAATTCAAGGTTTAAGTGCATCGGAACGAGCAAATTTATTGACGACTTGTTTAGGCCTACTACATGAAACAAAAATTAAGTGTAATTCTATAACTTTTGATGGGACTTCCACTAATATTTCTATGTGTAATGAATTAGGGACTAATTACGTTTATAGTAAAGATTTTCAACCATGGTTTCCTCATGTAAATACTGGAGAAAAAGTACATACTTTCGGGGATGCTTGTCATATGATAAAATTGGTTAGGAACACTCTTGCTGACTGGGGAGTTATTTACAGTCCAGAAGGAGAACCCATTAAATGGGAGTATATTGAAAAATTGTACAAATTTCAAAAACCTGAAGGTTTACATGCGGCCAACAAATTGACATCGCAACATATAAATTTTAAAAATAACAAAATGAAAGTTAGATTAGCAGTGCAGGTTCTAAGTGCAAGCGTAAGTTCAGCCCTGTTATTTTGTAAACGATTAACTATAAAGGAATTTGATAATTGTGAGGCAACTGCGACTTTCTGCTTAAATATAAACAATATTTTCGATATTTTGAATTGCAAATCACTTTATTCAAAGTGGGAACTTAACAAGCCAATATCTTTAACAACTATTGATAAATTTAAAAGTCATATTGACATATATAAAAAATATTTATCTGGCTTGAAGGATTGTTCTGGCCAATTATTAATTCATACTAAGCGAAAAACAGGTTTTCTGGGACTCATTGTATGCTTATCTAGTTATTTAGAATTGTACAATGATCTGGTTGTAACTGGATATCTAAAATACATTTTAAGTTACAAATTTAGCCAAGATCACCTTGAAATGTATTTTTCTGCCATACGCCAACGGGGAGGGTGGAATAACAACCCTACTGCTCTTCAATTCAGAACTGCATACATTAGGCTTTTAGTTAAGCATCAAGTTGTTGCTGCAAGAACTAGCAACTGTAGTATACTAGATGCAACCACCATTATGCATGTCGGTGCAGGAACTATTACGAGAACCAGCGACATAATTGTCGATGAAGATGGAGAAGAAATGAAAATTTCGGACGAAGATCATGACTATTTTGCACATGTTTTTGATTTGTCACCATTTGTGTCAGACGTCATTAAATATGTAAGCGGTTTTGTTGCAAGGCGAATAAATAAATCTATTTCATGTCAAATTTGTAAAGATCAGTTAGTTAACAATCGGGCTACATCCCAACTTGTTGTATTAAAGGAAAGAGGAAAGTTGATTACAGCCAGCGAAGATGTCATTGAATTGTGTATGTGTTTAGAGCGTTTAATTAGGCAGTATAAAAATGTTTTGTTCTCCAAGAGAAATATCACTGAATTTTTTATTTCTAAAATACTACCTAATTTGAGTATCTTCAATAACGATATTATGAATAATCATATTTTATCCCAAGAGATGTTAGATAATCACAAGTTACAATTAATATGTATGTGTTGTAAAATGTATATGAAGGTACGTTTACATTATGAAGCTAAATTAAAAAATGATACTACTAGTTGCAGACAAAAATTTACAAAAATGATATTATTCCGTCATGAATAAAAATAATTATATGTTATTGTTGTATTTGAAATATAGTATCTGTTGCAAATAAATGCATTTTATTTTTTTGCTCATTCTACACACCTTTGCAGATGCACAATTTCACGCTCCAATTTGTTCCTATGCAGAACTTGATATTTACAAACTCCGAAATAAGATTTTTAATTAGTAGGTAGGTACCTATTAGGTAACTACTCAATTTAGGAGGCCAATTCCAGTTTTAGTGAGGTACTTGGTTAATGGCCAGTTTCTGAAACGTAAAATAGAGTTAATTATTCGTTTACTGTCATAGTTACAATTGTGACAACAATTGTTACTATGACATTTACTAATAGATAACTTTATTTTACGTTTCAGAAACAGACCCTAAATAAATTACCTATAGTGCTGCTTGCTTCTAAATGCACTTATGAAGGAAAAATATTCGCAGTCTAAAATTTAAAAAATGTTATTTGTGTTTAGCCATAGGTATAGAAAGTATATAAACGACAATTTTAAACTATGTTTTGTCTCTTCGAAGTACAAATGTTTATTATTCATAGTTCCAAATACACGTATATAACAAATTAGGTTATATTTACATTATGGGTCAAATCAAAGATATTTGACATGTCATCTCAGAATGTACGACGGCGCAGAAAGAGTTAGGACTGCTAGCGGCTTAGAAAGAGTTCTATATATATAAATTCTTTGCCTACAACGTGTCGTATCGAGCCGAGTAACGGCGAAGGAGCCACCGAATGCACCCAATAGGTGACGCGCACGATTTGACAGCTGACCTACCCTGGAAGTAAAATAACCTATTCTATTGCTGCTATAGTATTTTTACGTAAACAAACGATGTTTAAGGTGTATTATTAACGTTCAAGTTATTTATAACGTTTATTTTTTAGAAGGTTTATAATTATTGTTGAAATATAATTAATAACTAATATGCCTTCTTTTTGTGCTGTTGTTAACTGTGGTGTAGCATTGCAGCACGACATATAGGAGTCAAATTTTTTTGATAATAAACGAATTTTGTTAGTATTTGTATGTTAAATTACTCCTAAATAAATATGATATTTCTGAATGTGAACATGATCCATCCCCAGATAATAGCACAAGAAGGAGCATGAGAAGTTCCAATGATTTCAATCATCATAAATATAAGATACATGTTATAGAATTTCTAAATATATCTTTCCTAATATATCATCTTTCTTTAATAGACCGAATTTTCGCCTTGTTGTGTTACTTTTAGAGAGAGAGAGAGAGAGAGAGATCCGATAAGGAAATATTTATTATTTTTGGCTATAGCTTCTTTTTTAATACATATATTGGTAAAAAAAAGTATAGGACTACCTCAGTAGTACTATGACAGGTGTAGCGATATGAAGTTTCACTCAATAATTTCAGTTGTTTTCAAAATAGTTAGATTTAATTTTAAAAATTACATCAATTTTCTTATTTCCTAAATTTAAATCTAACTATTTCGCATATGTTTGAAAATATTGAGTGAAAATTTATAATACTGCTCTTGTTATATAGTTCTATTTAGGTAGTCTTATAGTTTGTTTGCAATATGTGTTTTAGAATAAGAAGTTATGGGCAAAAACAGTAAATATTTCCCTAACGGACCTCTCTCTCTTGGATATTCTCACCTTAAATGCATTATAAATAAAAAGTTTAGTACAATCTTAGACCAATCAATGCGCCGCTTACGCTTAGCGACGTCTAAGGGTGCAATACTTACTTTTCCCAAAACTAAAACGTTTGAACTACTTTACGCAAATTTTTTTCACCCAACCACATACTGGTTGATTATGTGCCTCAAGGCTTTTGTATGCGTTCGTTTCGTCCGTCGTAAAAGCACTTTTAGAATATACAAGATACATTGCTATGTCAGAATATAATATTTTGAGAAAGTCTTCTATATCCGCAAAACAATCTTCTAAATGAAGCATCTATGGATCTATACCCAACACAGATATTTTTGAAATTTTTATCAAGCTGTAAACAACTACTCATGTCCTGCAATCAATTATTAGAATATTTTAATTTTTGTATAAATATATAATTATTACACTCTTACCTTAATATTTTATTAAAATATCACGGTTATCACGAATGTACAAACAAATATACGACACGAGGAAAGTCTTTTGACATATAAACATGCCCAAGAAATAGTAAGGTTAGTATTTGTTTAACCTCCAAGTTATGAATCTGACGTCACGCGCGCGTCACCTATTGTATCATTCCAACTGTCAAAGATGCCACATTTACATAACCACCATCTTATTTTTGGTCTATTTATAAAACTATGCAATATAAATAAAACAAAGACACCAATGAGAAGTGTTAGGTTAAGCGTTGATGTTTATAAGGTTCGTTGAAATTTAGTTCAGTAGATACGTTAAGTTTCAAACAGTGCTTTATCTCAAGTCCATGTACCGTTAACATGGATTCACGTGTATTTCTGCGTTTACTCCAAAGAGTTATGTACGGTGCCGGTATTGCTTTAAATATCTATTTCTGTATAGTAGCATATCGCATTCGTTAGGTAAATAGGTATTTTTGCTAGCATATTGTAAAAACAAAACTAAAACCGCTGCCCACAGATTTTGTATCCAAGTCTTATACACACTAAATTCCAAAGTAATATTTTACTTCCTTTAATAATAGGGTGTGGGTGGCAATGGGGGTGGCAGAGGGGTTGGCTAATGTCAAAAAAGGTCCTTGGTTCACGTATGCGCACTAAATCCCGATTTAATTTTTTATTCCCTTAAACAATTGGGTGGGGGTGGCAATAGGAGTGGTAGAGGAGGCGACTAATGCCAAAATAAATTTTAGAGGTCCTTGGTTCTCGTACACACACTAAATCTCAATTTAATTTTTTACTCCTTTTAATAATAGGGTGGGGTGATAGAGGGGGTGGCTAACGCCAACAATTTTTTTGAGACGTTTCGTTCTTGTACATACACTAAATCACATTTTATTATTTTTTTACTCCCCTTCACAATAGTGTGGGGGTGGTGTTGGGAGTGATAGGAGGAGTGGTTGATGTCAAAAAAAATTTTGAGACCTTGACTTTTCGTGCATGCCCTAAATTGCAATTTTATGGGCTCTTACTTGCTTGCTTTGCTTATTTACCCCATTTATCCCCCGAACCCCCCAACGAAATTAGATCAAAATATAATCTAGTTCCAGATTTCGCTATAATACATAAGTGTACCAAATTTAAAGTGAATATCATAAACGGTTCCGGGGTAAACGTGCGCACAAAAAAAAGTTACAGACAGACCGACCGACAGACAGACAGGAAATTTTTTTTCGCTCAAATTTAAAATCTCCACGTTTCATGACATTTTAAGCCTATTACAACAAAAAATTTTTTTTTTTTGCGTTACTATACTTTCACTGAACGTGGAAGTAAAACTAGGTGGCGAAAAGTTAATGGCACACAGATATATCGACTGTGTTATTCGTGGTAAGTGTAGCCGCTACCCCATTTAAAAATCGATGAATAATTTCACGTTTCTATCCAGATTCGTTCCCGATAATAAAAAAATGCCGTTACCTTCAAAGGCGTTGATTATTCTGCTAAGTGTTCGTAAAGCAATTATTAAAACGAGTGTTCCCACAGCGACCGACCGCAATCGGCCGACGCAGAGGAACCACTGAAAGCAATTAATCCGTAAACCAATTCTACAAATTCACTTTCAATATGGCGCTGCATATTGTGCGGACAATAACTTAATTCCGTTCAGGTCTGGCTGGCAAATTGATCAGTTTGATTATAATTAAGCTGTGTACAATTGCTTTTATGTAGATTGCTGCCCATTAAAGTATTTATAAGTTTACGATTATTACACATGCGGTTCAGCCACTCACATCGGTCGGTCGGTTATTTGCTTCGATAATTGACTCGTTTATCAGACACATTACTTGTTGTCATTCATAGCCGCCGTGGTATTAGTGGGTTATTTAAAATTCTAATTGCCTTACCTGCCATGAAGGTGGCGTTATGACGGTTTAATGTTTGCCAAAGGTGCCCAACCTACTATAAATCGCATCCTTCCCACCCAAGTTTATTGAAATTGTACATGGTCAAAAATTGTTGAGAAAATAATTTACTACTTGATTGTCACTAAACCACCGCTGCAAATAGACTATATTGAGTTGCTCTTCTCGAAATTGCAACGAAATCGAGTTTCCGTTGTTCTCTTCTAGAACTGAAGCAAAAACTATTGTTACATGCGCACCCACGCCCTCTTACGAAGAGAGGTCTAATCGCTTGTAGCGAAGTAAGAGGAGGCCTGTCTAATTAGCTACCAGTAAAATGGCGCCATCTCTGGGCCAACTGGCGGACTACCATTACCATGGATGGGTTAGAAAACGGTAGAAATAT
This sequence comes from Leptura quadrifasciata, assembly GCA_963675555.1. Taxonomy (NCBI): domain Eukaryota; kingdom Metazoa; phylum Arthropoda; class Insecta; order Coleoptera; family Cerambycidae; genus Leptura; species Leptura quadrifasciata. The sequence continues at coordinate 30,126,752 of OY776674.1, forward strand.
CTGGAATGACAGATTAGGAGGATTCGAAAAGTCGTTCGGAACGATCGGGAGGGAAATGGACGATTCGAGAATAGCGCCTGTTGTAGTACGTTTCAAACATCAATGATATAGTCAAGTTCAAAAGTGCTATATTTTGCTAAATAATTTAATCTTCAAGGCCACCAAATCAAAATACAATAAAAAAGTCCTGAAATTCACAAAAAAATCACAATTTTTCATAAGTAATTCTGAGAAAATTCATACCACATCGATAATTCACAAATAGTCCAAATTTATCAACATAATCATTCAAACATTCAAATTAACCGATTTACAGCCAAGACATTACAAACGACTGCCTTAAAAGATATCGCCCCTTCGTTATTTCCATTCATATCAAAATCACTCTTCAAACCCCAAATCAGAACATTTTAATTCAGTTCCGTAAATTTTCTATAAACTATTTTCCTCTTCAGATCAACTTCTAATTCGATCTTTCATTCATAAATCAAAACATACTTTATTTACATTTTCAACAAGCCATCATCGCATTCATCAAAACTTCCTTCCCGACATACTGATATTGTTAAGGAACACGCCAAAACCCTCGATGAACTTTTCGAAACTGTAACAAAATCCGAGTTTTTATATATAAATTCACATTTTCGCCCTACGGAGCGTTTTTTATGTCAAAATCTTGAAAACTCATCAAGGAGTGTAATTTTAGAAAGTGTAGTAAATGTCGCTGCACAGGGACGTAATGTCGCCCTGACCACAAAATTTAGAAAGTATAACGAGAACCGACTTTAACTTCGGAAATTATGAAAATAAAAACACTTTTAAGAACACACGTTGTGCAGCACTGCAACTTATGCGTTATGTTAAATATGAGGACAAGTTATCCAGTCTCTAGTCAAAGTATTTCGAGAGTTTTAGCGAAAGTAGCCCTTAGCGTCGAGGGTGACCTTTCACTTTATAACCATCAATTTTGGCGGAAAAATTATGTGTTTTCCGCGTATTTGCCCTAAACCGGCTCCTCAGTGATTCGGTGTCGGAAAAAGTATAGTTACGATGTACTCAGATGTGCATGGGACCGCCTTGCCTGAACGTATGAATTTATAATTGCCAGAATATAATTCAAAGTCGTTGCGATTCAAGCTCCGAGGAGCGAACTAAATTAATATTGAACTTATAATACGTAAATAGACAGGCAAGCAAAAGCCCACCAAAATTATAAACATTGAACTTTTCTTGAATCTTTTTGTGTAATCGTTAGCTCTAAACCGCATACTGGATGGTAGTTGGTTACATTATGAGTCGTTCCGTTCATCACTATGTGTTGTACACGGGCCAGACTATAGTTTGCCAATACATTTTTCTTGAACGTTTTTGTAAAACATAATTTAAAAAAAAATTTAATATATATTTTTGAACTTTATATTGTCTTTTTCTTGTGTTTTCAAAATTCCTTTTCAGGGTAAAAAAAGTATTAGTACTTACTGTGTTGGATTTATAGTGTTACGACGTCCAATTGGTACCATCAGTGAAGCAGTTAAGCAAAAACGAACAGTAAGTATAGATTTTGTATTATTCTCCATCTGAAACAGTCGTTTTGAACCCTTCTTTGTGAACGTTTAATATCCATTTTTGGAAAGTATAATAAAAGTCCTTCAGTCGTGTAAAGATGGATCGTTCACAATATCAAAACTTATTTCCAACCCATATGTTCCGTACGCGTTGCCAGCAACGCGTTGCTATCTTCACCACAATCATCAAAACTTAACTTCCACTTCGTTCCAACGCCGGCGATGTCCCTATTGGAACATTCTCAATATGGCATTAATATGGTTTGAATTACGACTTCCAAAACCAATTTACTGATGGTTATCACTCATATTTAAAAAACCAATTTAGATTCAAGTTTCATATACATATAATAAAACCCCTATTTTTCGCTGCCGTATTTTTGATATATTTTTCAGTCCTGAATTCTAATATTTCAAAACTATTGCGCAATATTTCATAATTTCGAACCCCATAGACTGGCGGGGGACATTTCCAGCTCTATCCTTGCCAGTTTCGGTGCATAGTAGAGTTCATCGCTTATCAGCACTCAAAAAACGCAAGAAAAACTTTACGACATAATTATTATCGCCCTGGGCCAAGCGGCATGCTCTCATCAAACAAGCTGACGCACATTAAAAACTTACAAAAGGTAAGCGAGTCAATTTGCGAACAAATAGTACAGAGAGTACTGGTATTTTAATGAAGTCGCAAAGTTTTTGTTGCGTTTTTTGAGTGCCAATAACAGATGAATTCGACTTTATCTCAAGTTAGTTTCTGCGTTCCGCGAGTGAAGTTTCTAAACCAAACAGTGTTAATGTTTACCCAGTCAACCTTAAATCTCAACAAATCGAGTGGCCGTCCTACTTCCTTGGCCGAAACCAAGTAAAAAAGATTAATACAATTAAACTGCCTTCGCATATAAAATATTTAAGTGAATTTTCTCAGATTTTTAAAACCTAACTAAACCAAACTAAATAAAAATCTCCAGTCGAAATTTTAAGTGTCGAAACGTTAATGGGTGTGCTACAACAACTTCTCTCTTCTTTCGAATAATCTTTTAGGTTGAAACTAAAAAGGGATTTTTATATTTTGCAAAGAAAATTTCGATGTATAATCACGGGACAGGTTGATTGCTAACACATTTACATCTGCAATCTCATTGACGAAGGTATCGTAGATCATGAGTCCAAGTATGGATCCTTGAGGATCTCCCGATGTTGTCAGATATTCGACAGGTTTAAACCTATTAGATACAACATATTAAGTTCTGTTATCGAGTATGGCTTAAAATCGTTTATTAAAAGGCCGAAATATAATGTTGTGATCACTTCTATCGAATTCTTTAAAAAATCTGTGAAAATTATATACGGATTGGTCTGATAATGTATGCTTTTTATTATCAATGATTATCTGATGCGTTTCGCAGATGTGACGTTTATGTCTTGGCGCCCGAAGTTGGGCCATTGCAGATTTAAGGTGAGCTGATGGACAGCAAATTGTCGTTTTTGCAAGGGCAGCTCTCCCTCGTACTAGTTGTTTTTAGCCTTCCGCTCGAAAAGCCCCCGTAATTTAAAATACAATTAAATTCAAATAAATTCAATGCCAACCCTTTTAATCCGGAGCCCGCTCCTTGAAGAAATTCATTAGAGAATTTTCAGCTCCCGAGCAAACCGATGCGATAAATTAGACTAGATAATTGTTTGTCCTATCACTTCGGCCTGAATATATTAGCAGAGGGCGGGCGATTTAATTGGCCGCCTCCTCGTCGCACACTCCTAATAGAAACGCAAAAACTAGCAACCGTAATGGATTTAGTGTGTCAGTAGGAACGGTGAATATCTCATAAAATGAGTCCCCGGTCCATTTTAATATTATCTACAGGTGCATCGCACAAAGAGATGAATTTAAATGCGCGGCCACGAGTCCAACAACTTTTAAAAACTCTTTTGTCCATCCATATTCATTTGGTTTTGGAGCACGTAAATACCATAATAAGTGCAATTTGGATTTACGGTATTCAGTTTTACGTTTCCAACATTGTACACGGCCGAATGGAGACGGTAAAACGTCATTATGCATAAAAAGCAGTGATTTCTCTACCGCATACGAAATTTAGTTTTGTGGAAAAAATTAGATGCCCACGAGTAAATCTGTTGCATATTTACGACGTGGTCTACACATAAAATTTTCAGGTTCTGTTGTACCAATACAGGGTGAAACTTTTAAAAGGCATATTACGCCTATTGTGGTTAAATTTTCACACTTAAGGAATATAACCAATTACATTGTTAAATTTCGACCAGTAACAGTAGAATGACAGTCATAACGTCATTTAATCCATAAATCATAGTAAACTGCGCTTCTCTAATGCCGTTTCTATTAACATGCCCGTATTTTGTGACTTGCGACGTCACACCAATAAAAAAAAACCTGTTTACAGTCACGTGGTTTTGTTTACATAAAAATTCGAATTTTAAAGTCGAATATTTATTGAGTAAAGTTTTTTTATATATATTTTTTATTATATTCTCAACTTATATACTTAGTATAGTTCAAGTACGAAATATCTGAGACAGAAAAATATAACAAAAACTTTACGACATAATTATTATCGCTGCGGGCCATAGCGCTAGTTGAAATAAATAGATCCCAGTAAATAAAAACGCAAAAAAAAATTACTATATAATTATATCGCCGCGGGCCATGACGCCAAGTCTGACATGAAACATTCCCGTCGCAAATTAAAAACCTATAAAGGTAAGCGAGTCAATTTGCGAACAGCACAAAAAAAAGTACCGGTATCTGAATGAGGTCGTAAAGTTTTTGTTATGTTTTTTTCTGTCTCAGATATCTTCTACTTGAACTATAGATATTATGGAAAAATAATAAATTTAAGGTGAGAATATCCAAGAGAGAGAGATCCGATAGGGAAATATTGACTGTTTTTGACCGTAACTTCTTATTCTAAACCACCTATTGCAAACAAACTATAAGACCACCTAAATAGAATTGTAACAAGAGTAGTGTTATAAATTTGCACTCAATAATTTCAAACATATGCGAAATAGTTAGATTTAAATTTAGGAAACACGAAAATTGACATAATTTTTAAAATTAAATCTAACTATTTTGCAAATAACTAAATTATTGAATGAAAATTCATATCACTGGACTTGTCATAGTACTACTTAGGTAGTCTTATACTTTTGTTGCCAATATATGTATTAAAAAAAAGTTATGGCCAAAATAAGAAATATTTCATTCTCTTTGACATGCCCACCTTAAGCATTTTAAAATTTCATGTATCTTCCTCATTAACAGTGTCTAAATCGCAAAAAATTGAGTGGAAACATGAAAGTTTTGAACGCATACTTAAAAAAATACGAAAAGTAAAACTACTGATCTCAGAGTAAATGATTTCCCGAGCTGTTTTGAGAACAGTGATTTTACACGGTCGTGCGGAAATTACAACTATTAACATTCTGTAAATTTATTAGCAGCTAGTAATTTTCAATTTACAATTTTTACAGGGCAATAAAAAACAATGGTTTTACCTCTTAATTCAGCCACTTCAGACAAGTTCTTGATCCCAGCCAGTGAAGGCAAAGAGGTAACTCAGCCATTTAGGTCAAGGTGAGGATTTCGGCCAGTTGAGGCAATTAGTTTACAGCATCATTGCTACACTAGCAGGTTTTAATTTCAAGATTATAGCAGGTGTTCAAAATGGTGCCCATTGACTTCTTGGCATTGTCCGAGACGAACGTAAACATTTTCAATAGCACTTCTTATCATTTGAGGAGGTATTTCCGCAAAAATGTTTATTATGCGTTGCCTCAGCTCTTCCAAATGACGAGGTTTAGTGAAATAAACCTTACCCTTCACGTAGCCCCAAACAAAATAATCAAGATCTTGCTGGCCATTCAATAGTTCCTCTTCGACCTATCCATCGATTTTCGAAAGTACCATTCAAATAGTCCCTAATAATATCCCGATAGTGTGAAGGAGCCCCATCGTGCTGGAACCAAACATTATCAAACTCATCACCAGCAATCTCTTGTATTGCAGGAACTATTTGATTTGTCAACATTTCCAGGTATTTTTCTCCATTCAAATTTCCATCTATGAAAAACGGTCCTATGATTCGATCGAGTAGCTAGAGTTTGTAAATATTTACAAACTTATGGACGCTTAAGGTTTATTTCAATTTTGTGCAATTGCAGCGACACCTTGCGAGAATCGAAAGAAATGCCCGATATAAAATTCACGTATTTTTGGCCGTAGAATCCGAATCCGCTATAAAAAAAAGGGATTTTCATTACAAATTTCAAAGTTGCCCCCGCCCCACCCACTGGGTTAGGGGTGAGAGAGTCGAATCAAATGTCATTGGATAGATTTCGTAAAAATAACAAATATGTGTTTTTAATTTCTTGAATTGGGCGTCTTTTTATGGGCACAAGACGCTACTCTTGAAACAGTAATGTATTCTTTCCATTTTTTGCGATTACAGCGACACCATGCAAGAATCGAAAAAAATGTCCAGAATTAAATTTACATATTTTTTGCCGTAGAATCCGATTCCGCAATAAAAAATTTCCATTTGAAATTCTTAAAGTTGCCCCTCGCCCCACCCACAGGGTGGTGGGTGGGGAGATCATTTTGGTATCAGTAGATAGTTTTTTGAAAAATTTTTGACACGTATTTTTTTATTTATCGATTTGATGCAAACTGTTCGAGATTTTCCACCGTTCCCATACCTTTCTAATACCCGGTATGAATATTATGTTATGATTTAGTTTGAGTGTGCTGACGCATCCGGTATTTCCCTGTAATGATCCCATTAGGCAGTATTTAAAATTATCAAATTTTCAACGTAAAATAATATACTTATTTTCCACTGAAATTTCTAATTACAAGTTGACTTAATGACAAACACGTCTGGATCGCCTTGTCTCTTGTCTCTTGTCTGTAGACAATGTATCACCAATTAACAACACTAACGTCAAGTCAATATTTGAAGACAGCACCTAATTAAACCGAATTATGTACCTGCCAGCTTTCGCTTTGTGACAGATTTGCAACAAGCTTATTTATAAATGCTTTTTTATTCAAATGAATCATTAAATTAACAGTTTCAAATTAGCAGATGTCACGTCATTCTGTGGCATACTTAAAAAATGGTGTATTTATTATATTTTCCATAGAAAAGTTCCTTGTACTTTCCAGGTACTTTTCTAAAACCTTAAAAATCGCATGTAGAGAAAAAATTTAATGATATGAATGAATTTTGAATATCAAGCAAGCTCGAAAACTGAAAAACTAAAAATCCGATTATATTGTGTGGATAAAAAAGTCGCTGAATAAATTCAAAAGTTATGATATAATATAGAACTTACGACAAAACAAACGGAGGTTTTTAAGGAGAAAATATTGATATCTATGTTTTAACTGAAACAAGAAAAAAGGCAAAGGAAATGAGAAAATAGTAGAGTATATTCATTTTTACAGCGGAATATGCAAGAGTGCACGAGCAAAAAGGGGAGTTTCTATAGTTGTACATAAGAAACACAAAAACAATATAAAAGTTGAACAGAAATAGATGAACAGATAATAACACCGGAAATAGAGAAAAATGGAGAAGTCATAGTAATAATAAATGTGTACGCCCCAAGTGAGGATGCGGAGACGGAGATAAAGGAAGAATTTTACTATAAATTAACACAGATATTGATGAAGATAAATAACAACAAGGAAATTTGCATACTCGAAGATTTAATTGCCAGAGTTGGACAAAATCAAAATGATTCAGCTGTGGGGAGATATTGTGAAGAAAAAGTAAATAATAACGGTCAGCGACTTATAGACCTGTGTAAAGATCTATCCCTCAAAGTAATGAATGGCTTTTTTCCACACAAGGACGTACACAAATTCACATAGGTACAACCCATAAGAGAATTACGATCAATAATTGATTACCTGATCCAGCGGCAAAATTAAAAACCAGTGACGTAAAGGCGTATCGTGGTGCAGAATGTGGATCAGATCATTACTTGGTGATAGTAAAAGTAGAAGTACAGTAGTAGTCAATTACAGAAAATTAGATGGTATAAACAGAGAAGGAAACAACAAGGAAACGGCAAAGTTTCGGGAGTCGGAAACATTCCCATTGAACTAATAAAACATGGACCAGATATTTTGTTGCAAATTCTAGCAGAGCTTTTTAATGCCTATTTGATTAGAGGAGAAGGTATCCCAGCGGACTGGAATTTAGCATATATCAGTTCAATTTATAGGAAGGGAAACAAAAAAGTTTGTGGAAATTATAGGGGGATAAGTGTCACTAGTTCCATGGGAAGGTTGTATAGCAGGATTCTTAAAAGATTTAAATCAAAATATGAAGACTTAGAGGAACAAAACGGTTTTCGTGCAGGAAGGTCATGTTTGGATAATATATTCACCTTCCAGCAAATAATAGAAAAACGGAAAACCCGAAATCAACCTACATATCTCGTATTTATAGATCTTGAAAAGACCTACGGTACAGTGCCCTTGACAAAGCTTTTTGGTGTGTTGACGAAGATCGGCCTCAGCAAAACGTACGTTCGTTCAATTTGGAACATATATAAGAACTCAGAACGCGTCGTAAAAGTTGGAAATAAAATCTCTAAACCATTTAAAGTTACGAAAGGTCTTAAACAGGGATGCTGTCTGTGACCCACCCTGTTTAAGATATATATTTAAGAAGCTTTGGAAAACTGGAGGAAGAAATCGGAATAAATGTCTAACAATTCTCTTTTTTATCGATGATCAAGTACTCATTGCAAACTGTGAAGAAGACATTGACTACATGCTAAGAAAACTTATAGAAGAATATGAAAAGTGGGGTATGAATATGAACAGGAGAAAAACACAATACTTACGCATAGGAGAAGAGCAGGAAGACCCTGATCTACAACTAAGATAATTAAAGAAATATGAAGAGTATAAATATTTAGGAAGCATGATATCAAGCGAAGGAACATCCAGTGATGATATAAGGTATAGGGTTCAACAAGGTCAGAAATGTGTGCGAATTTTCAACTCATTACTTTGGTCGAATCACATTAAAATAAATACCAAAATGACAAATCTACAGAGCAATAGTACAACCTATATTGACATACAGATCAGACTGCTGGCAGTTATCGGACAGAAATAGGAAAAGACTGAAGGCAGTAGAAATGGATTATTTAAGGGGAGCAAGTGTCAAGGTTGGAACATGTACCGAATCAAAAAATTAGAAGGCGCGTGAAAAGAACATATACGACTATTGACAGGGTAGAAACAACGCAATTTCTGTGGTATGGACACGTAGTGAGGATGGAGGAAAATAGATGGCCACAAAAAAGGCTATGAAGTATGTATAAGAGAGGAATACCAGCACTGAGATGGATGGATGGAATAGTAAAGACAATGATAGAGCTATTGACGAGGAATAATGGAGAAACAGAGAAATATCGAAATGCGGGATGCGGGATGCGGCAGAGGATGTAGGACCACCGCTCATATCTATATGAAATAATATGGTGTTATAAATACTTGATGAGATTCTGTAATAACAAATGAATTTATAGCGTTAAAAGTTTCGGGACAATTCCCATACTCGACACGTTTATAGAGAAATTTTTCAATAGTCCGTCCAAAAAATTGTGTTTTCTAAACAAATGGTGTTACATGGCCTATGCCCATTTAACAGTTTTATATAAAAACTAGTATTTTGTTTATATTTAGCACGATCTGTGTAACATTTTGATTCAGTTTTTGTAAGTGAAACTGTTTTCAACCAGCAGAATTTTACTTGTATAACTGCTAAATCATTTCACACTGTTTTATGTACATATTTTTATATCTTAGGAACTCACTCATGCTCTTTTTACACTATTATGTATTTTTGTTCTATTATAGCATCCCAGGAAACGATTGTGTACAAAATATTTATTTACATCAGATGCCTATATTGTTGTTTACTATGTAAGTACATATGGCTATTTTTCTTATCTTTCTCATTACTATATATAGTATATCCTATAAAATGTAATATATTTACTGAGTTAAAGGTAATTTTCTCACATAAATCCAGAAGTTCAAATTTTTAAAGTTCCTCTGCTTCATCATACTTTTTAAAAGAAGACGATGGAAATTGTCCCGCCCGAAGAAAATGTGCCGTTGTTATTGCTGTTTAGAAAGAAGGTAGAAATCAGTTCAGTACTTATTAGTATCGATTTTTCGGGTGTTGAAACGGTTTGTGAAGTTAAAGAGATTGGTGCAGTAGTAATAATAGCAAAAGCCCTGTCTAGGGCCTTGAAAAAGTGACAAATGTTATATAACATTGTTTTCTCAATCTTCAAGCATATAGACAATGGCATTTCACCAGTACTATAGTCTAGTATACTTTAACTTGGCGTGTGTATGAGTTGACTTTGGGCGTACGATTTCATTTTCTCTTACACAGAAAATTAAAACAATAGCCCAAAGACATTGTCCATGTATGCCCATACATGGACAATGTCTTTGGGCTATTGTTTTAATTTTCTGTGTAAGAGAAAATGAAATCGTACTCCCAAAATCAACTCATACACACGCCAAGTTAAAGTATACTAGACTATAACCTACAATAACAATTTATTTATTTATTTTGTACAATCTATATATGTATTCTTAATACCTCCAAGACGTTCCCTAATATCCAAGTGCAAGATTATTTGCCATCATTATTATTATTATTTACAATTATTAATGTTGAAAATAAAAACCCGTCAAATTGCAATTTAATAAAACTTGAGGATATAAAATGATGTTCTCTAAATCCATCATATTAATTAACTGAAAAATAGTTGACATACTGATGTCGAGACAAATAAACATAAAAATGTAAACATTTTACAGACAATTTTCGCAATGGGCCTGGCTTTTATTAGTATATCATATCAACATCTGGCGTGCGACATCAAAGATCGGACACTCCGGATTAATAAAGGGAGACGAATAGTAGCAAACTGGCTTGATTACGATGAAGATGTCACAGCATCTAGCGGGCGGGGCGAGCCGCGTGACGCCGCGACGGGCCGCAACTAATTATGTCTGGAAATAAGTTTACGCCTGGCAGGCCTCAATGTTCTGTCTTTGTCTGGCATTAAGTCGATCTCTCATTTGCTTTCCTGAAATTACAAGTTCCAATAAGTGCATCCCATTACTGAAAAATTATCCTTTTTTGTTATACGTTCAGGATGCTAAGAGAGGATTACGTTTTTATTACTTCCATCGTTATCTCGTCCGGTAAATATTAGGGATGAAAGCTGTAAGTTTTTTTTTAAATAAATTTTCTGAGCAGAAAGACCGAGGGGGTTCTTATAGCGCTGGTAGCAATTATTCTTTCAATACTTAACAATAACAATAGTAATAATAAAATATAATATTTGATATATATAATATATATTATAATATTTTTAGTCGCAAACTCCTCTATAAAATCCTATCCATTAGCTTTTTGATGGTAACATGCAATTATTACATTTAACGCGCCAGGCTTGTAACTTATAATTCAACGTTCGGCGGGGCGCATAGCCCGGAGAGTAGCTGTTGGTTGCAGCCCGGTTACATTCCTTATAGTAAAATAAGGATTTTATAGAGGAGTTTGCGACTAAAAATATTATGTTTTAATATTCCGCCCTCTAACAGCACATTTGAACAATAGTAATGATGTTGATATTCAATTTAGCAACTACCAGCAACTTTGGTATCAATTTGAGCTATCTCGGCGCGGAAAAATCTTCAATCAGACAGAAATATGTCAAATTCATCAACATTTTTATAAATATTACTTATATTACTATGAATGACTGAAAAATATATACAGGCTGTCCATTTTATCAGGGCCCTCGAGAATATCTCACGTATTATCGGTCGTATAAAAAAAATTATTTTTACGAAAATTGAGCCGATTTATATAACCTACAAAATGGTTTAAAGACATTTGAAATCCATGGCCTACAAGAGTTATGGCGGAAAATATCGAAAATGCGGAAAACGTCTAGGCCAAATATCTCCGTTAATGGAAGAGATACGAGGAAAATTCTAAGGCGAAAATTTTTTGCAAAACAGAGTGTTTCAACGAGGTTTTATCTAAATTTTTTCAAAACCGCTGTATTTTGAGATTCATTCATTCATTCATTCTTCAGGCTTTTAAAAAAATTATTTTGAAACGGGCGGGAAATGGCGCCATTAAATAGAGTATTTTCCTCCCTTTTCAACGATATACACATTCTATATTTATTCATTGGTACTACATTAGTAATTATAGAAACATTTCTTTAAAACCAATATTTTTTCTTAACAACGGCTTTGAAAAGAATTAGATAAAACCTCGTTGAAACACTCTGTTTTGCAAAAAATTTTCACATTAGAATTTTTCTCGTATCTCTTCAAATAACGGAGATATTTGGCTTAGACGTTTTCCGCATTTTCGATATTTTCCGAAATAACTCTTCAAGTAGGCCATGGATTTCAAACATCTTTAAACAATTTTGTAGGTTATATAAATCGGCACAATTTTCGTAAAAATATTTTTTTTTGTGCGACCGATATTAAGTGAGATACTCTCGAGTGCCCTGATAAAATGGACACCCTGTAGACTCTGCTTTTGAAATTTGTTGTAGTGTTTGCTGATGGTCGTATTTATTTTAATATTACTGTTTTCGTACACTCGAATATTGTTTGGATTTATTTAGAGCTTGATCATTTAACTACTTAAATGTTATTTATACTCCAGTCGAATAAGACAAAGTTTAAGATCTTCAGTTCACTTTTCAGTAAGTAATATTGTGAACATTATTGGGTTCGATTTGCTCAACTCAGAGCGACGTTTTCGAATTATTATTAAAGTTGCAAAACTTATGTTTTCCGGTCTATAACTTGAAACTGTGCTAAAACGAAGCTAGATAGAGAAGAAATGCTAAGAATCTTTTTCTAGAACTTTAAATTCCCTACAGAAAGTCTATCTCTATCAGCGTACGCGGCCATTTCGCGGCATACGGTCCCATAGACTGATGCAAGCGCATCGTGTGATGGCTTATTTAACGCAAGTGAGAGATATTAATTGATTGTTACACCGAAACGATGAAGTATACAGGTATGTCGTCACGGACTTTTTTTATAGGGAATTTAATTCTTTACAAAAAAGGCTCAGAGCAATTTTTTTTTATCTAGCTTCGTTTTAACAACGTTTCAAGTTATAGACCGGAAACCATAGAAGTTGCAATTTTAATTAACAATAATTCGAAAACGCCCCACATATGTGTTGGGCAAATCAAACCTAGTAATATTCACAATATTACTTACCGGAAAGTGAAGGTCAAACTTTCTGAACATACCCCTCAGCAAACATTTTGGTTTAATTTAACATCGAGACTACCTATATTATGTATAATAAATTTAGTCACAAAATTAGATTTACCACCCATATTTAGTAAAATATATGTTGACGCGACGTGGATTCGACATAAGTGGAGAATAAGACCGTCGAAATTTGGCTATATTGGCCAAAATAGGTAGAATTACATCTAAATCCGCATTGTAGTAGCCAGTACGTTTGGTTAGTAATACCTGTCTAGGGAAATTTGACATCAGTTTAACGTCAATTCGACGTTGATTTAACTAGCTTTAGGTAGAAATTACGAACATATTTGCAGATGACGTGTGACTCAAAATGCACAAGAAGAATTTTATACTTATTTGGTATTTCTATCTATAACCAGTAGAAATATTGTTGGAAGTCGACAACACAACTAAAACTTTTACCTAATTCACAGCAAAGATTCAAAATGAATAAATGTTGGTGACAAAAATATATGTAATGTAATTGCGGCATATCTACAGTTCACGCTTGTTGAAATTAATGCGAAGGAAATGTTGTCGTGCAGGTTAACACTTGTACTGTGAAAAATAACAATGCCTCTTCAAAATACTTTTTAATAAGAAAATTCCTATTATCAGACAAAAAAATTATAATGATATTCTGAGCTAAAACTATGTTACATTTGTTGCATATGACTTTAAAAAACATTTATGTTTTTTTTTTTTGGCATTTTCATCTGTTTGTTCTAGATAAGTTCATTTTGAAAATTTTAATTTTGGAATCGTACTCTAATTATGCTAAGAAAATATGCCGTGTTGTGCTAATTCGAATATAACTATGGAATTCTAGGTATTTTAGTGGTAGCTTTTTATTAAGTGGAATTGCCTTAAAGTTTACGATATGATCAGTTAACTTTACATATTTAAAGAATTATTAACTCGTAAGTTTCATAAAAAATTTACCTATAGGTAAATATAACATATTTAGGTCACCCTATTTTTGAAAATGCTGATTTATTTCACCTATTCAGTGTAAATTTTCATTTGACGTGTGTTGAGAAGTCAACTAGAGTGATTAGTGAGTCGAAAGGGGTATAGAGGAGCTTTTTCTAAGAGGTAAATATATTTATACGATTTATTGTTTTTTTCGCACTCATTTGTCTATCTACACCATGAGTAAATCAAGTTTACGACCAATGGTTTTTTAAAATGGCCTAAATTCTCAAGAATAATGACGAAGACAATAACTAAACAACCAAATTGTTAAAATAACCTGAATAATAGAAATTTTACAAATAGGTTATAATAATAATAATAATAATAATAATAAAGTTTATTTACCGAAATACAAATTTGCGTACATTTCAATAATAAAGATTACAATAAAGCGGTAAACAAACACCGGGGTACCCTCAACGGGGAACATTAGTAAGTAAAATATAACAAACAAAAAAATACAAGCAAAACAATACATACAAAAGTAAAGTACTAGTCCACAAAGAAAAATCTGCGCGTGAACAGTACCTACTATTACATTATTTATTTTCTGTACATTTATTATTTAATACATAAAAGCAAAATAAATATTAAAACTATGATAAGCACACACACACTATGTTCCTAGCCTTTTTGAGAGAATTATGTTAGTTTTATTTTATTATATATTAGACACCTTGCTACATGCAAGGTAAAATCCAAAACGTAAGTAAGTATCTATGTTATTTATATTTGTTTCTATTTATGTTTTATATAAGAGTGGGGTAAAGATAGTCATAATTGACGGTGTAGTTTATTGTATATACACATACACACAAGTATGTTAAAAGATATAAATATTCTTTCTATCTATTATTTGATGAATTTTTAATCTAGGGATATTTAACAACCAGTTATTGAGTTTCTTTTTCATCACTACAAGAGAACAAGCTCTCCTTATTTCTTCTGGTATCTCGGCATCAACGATAGGACAAACGTAGGTAAAAGATCTTTGATTGATAGTTTTGGTAGTTCATTTTAGGTATTAAAGTAGTTTTTTTGGAAAATCTGGTGTTGTGTTGATGCACTATTGGTGTAAGGCTATTATGGCATTTAAAATGTTTAATTATTAAGCGATGGAAGAAAAGCGGTCTTATATCAAGTATTTTAGATTCCGTGTATAAGGCTTCAGTTGGGTAGGTATAACTTTTCCCATATATGATTTTCAGAATCCACTTTTGTATAACCTCTAAACTTCTTAAGTGGTTATTGTCTACACCTCCCCAAACCAATATGTCGGATGTAATATGCGATTGAACCAATGAGTATACTTTATACGGGGGCAAAATTGAAACTGGTCTGTGTTGAAGCACAGGACCGTGCGCACTGAACTTGATATTTTGTCCTATATATTTAGCAATGGTATCGAGATTCGAACAGTAGTTGAAACTTTGTAGGCGCGTCCGAGACTGGCAATGTAATCAGCCTGAATGAACCATCTACGACTGCACTGGTTTAAAGATAATAAAACGGACAGGCCTACTAGCATAAAAAACTCGTAAATTATTTCTCAGAAATCGATGAGGTGTGCTGTCAATGTGCCAATGCAGTGCATAAATACTTATTATAATATCAAGTGTAGGAGTTTAGTTAGTTATTGTTCATATTTATAAATATTTACTAAAAGGTGAAATATTTTAATTATTTACTAATTTACCATGGCTTTCTGGAGACCATTTGAAACAGAGGATAATATAATAACGCCCGAAAATCTTATCATTTTTTTATGACAAGCATTTCTATTTACCTCCGCCCGTGTACAATAAGATGCCGACTGTTTTTGCCGGCTTTTAATTTTTATATGGTTTCAATTAAGTTCGTATACACTTTAGTATAAAGTTCTTAATTGATGTTCTTTAAAAACCTGTTTATATGTCTTAAATTTTCCTAGCATTCCTCTAATATTTTGTACAACATAGTCAATGTGGTGGTTCCAACGCAGATGGCTATCGATAATAATTCCTAGATATTTTATTTTATTTTTATCTGATATTGTTATTTGTTGTTGGTTTACACTGATTTCTAACTTGTTATATTCTGGTAGCGAATCTTGGTAACAGCTAAATGGTACAAAAAAGGTCTTACTGAAGTTTATAGTTAGTAGTCTGCTATTGAACCAATCAACTACTTTTATGAAGTCTTGTTCAATAGTTTGCCTTAGTTTGAGCCATTTTAGAAAATTGCAGTGTCATCTGCGAAACTGAAGATTTCTCCTAGAGTGTTAAGGTTAAACAAGTCATTCACGTATATATTGAAGAGCAGGGGTCCTGAGACAGTTTCTTGGGGTACTCCAAATTCTACAGTTTTTTTTGAACTTACAAAATTTCCGATACCTACACATTGCTGCCTATTATTTGTATGGCTAGTTTTTAAATTGGTGGTTTATAATCAAATTTACTTTGTGGTAGATTTTACAGGTAATTACTACAAAAAAGTTAATAATTATTTCTTCAGGATGACTTTTAGGTCAATTAAATGAGTAATCGACTATTTGGTTGAAATTAAGTAGATAAACAAGGTAGAATTTTTTTACGATATCGACCTAGTATTACTTTAAAGGAGAGAAAATAAAGCCATCCCACCAAATAGGTTACTAGGGAGATATATAATTACATATGATATCCAACCATATCTACCTAGTGGGATATTCTACTATGAAGACGATTTTTAGTTGCCAAAAAGGTACCTAATTTTACTTCAAAGGAAATTTACCCTTGGGGTAATTTTTGGTAATTTTTTTAGCAGTTTTTCCCTTTCTGAATTGGTTAAACTTACTTTTAAGCAAATTTGTGTATGAGGTAGATTTCTTGGTATGTAAATTTAAATATAAATTAGAACTATTTGGTAAATTTAAATCGGAGGTATCTTTTTCTAGTTAATTTTACGTAATAAGTAAATTCGACTTTTACCAAGTCGAGTTATAGCTAATTTTATAGAATATGTTTGCTGGGCCGGAACTAAAAACCTTAATTCGCCTGATCTATTAGCTCAGCCTAACATAACTCGGACCTGTTTATCAAGGCAAGGTTAACCTGCACTAAAGGTTAACTGTCAAACAGCACAATAGATACCTATTGTTTCGTTTGACATTTATCCTATAGTTAACTGTTGACCATGTATACCGGCCCTTAGTGATATAAACTATGAATTTAAAATCGATCCAAACAACACTGCAAGCACTATAGCTGGTTGTATCGAGCTCTCAAACATCGACAACGTTCATTAAGCCAAAGTGATTCTAAAAGTACAAAATACCAGACTTTGTGTGTGTTTACCTACCTTTAAGATCCAAGCGCTATTCTCGTACCTGAAAATAATAAAAGCTCTCATTAACATAATGGAATATCATTTCTAGCAGATATTATATTATTATGGCTGATAAAAGGCGGCTCTAAACCGAATTTTCCGGATTAAATTTATTATTAAAATGCTATGTACTCATTTTCAAAGGCGATAATAGTCTG
Source organism: Leptura quadrifasciata (assembly GCA_963675555.1). Taxonomy (NCBI): domain Eukaryota; kingdom Metazoa; phylum Arthropoda; class Insecta; order Coleoptera; family Cerambycidae; genus Leptura; species Leptura quadrifasciata. Next base: position 30,144,184 of record OY776674.1, read on the forward strand.
TCATTATCGTTGGCAAGATCTTTATTATGTGCGACGTTACATCTTGGGTGTTAATTTTTTTTAATAATCGCAGCGAAAATTATACGTTTTTGATGCACAAAGTCACAGTGCGGATAATCCATCAATAGATGGATTATTCTTGTTTAAAAATACCTCATTGAGAATTATTTTGCCTAAAGCAGAAATTGTACATATAAATAAAGATGGTAAGAAAGAATTTATAAATTTGTAGAAATTTAAATATTGCTGCTTTTTAATGAATAGATAGATAATAAGTTTATTTAGCCCTGGCAATACAATCAAAAATACAGAGTATAATTTCTGTTTTACATTAGAAACCATATACATAACTGAACTTCAGTTCGAGCAACGAGAAGCAGCAGTAGGCAGCTTTCAGTGATAACCTGAAGATGGCAGATGAGATTCTGCCGAAACATCGTTTAGACAACCGTGGCTCCTGGAGGAGTCGATCATCGACGCGGGAGAGCACCTGGAGGTACAACAACACTTCACATATATATATATATACGACGTTTCGGCAGAATCTCATCTGCCATCTTCAGGTTCTCACTGAAAGCTGCCTACTGCTGCTCCTCGTTGCTCGAATCGAACTGACGTTCTACGCGTTGTGCGGCTCCTTATATAGGCTGTGGTCTAGGGCGCGCCTGCGCGACTGGCTACGTGTCACTGGTCCCCTACTACTTGTGGGAGGCGTAGCGGGCGGCTGAGCCAACCCAACAAGTGGTCTCGTTGAAACGTCACGCTCCACGTGACTACTCGTTGGTGGTTGGGCATCCTCGTGTAGAATCGTTGCCATAGAATGCCGAGGTTCTCTCTGATTGGTCAGCGCTCGGCTCTGACTCCTCGTGATATGTCCACTTCGGGCAGGTTGCTGTGTTACTTCACTATTTGTCAATGCTTGAACGTACCTCCTCGTGATTGGTTCGTCCACGGTAGATCGTCGTGTGTTTTCTGTTACGTATCTTCCTATAAGAGCGGGCTTCCAAGAACTGGGTAATCTCTGCGTATCATCTCGTTTATTAAGATTTCCCTTTCCTCGGGTGTTATAGTCATGTGCTTTTTGTAATTTAGTTAAAATATTTTTTATGTAATCTGGAGTTAGGTCCTTGTTAATTTTATGTATGAAAATTAAAACGTTATACTTTAAAAATTCTTTATATTCATCCAACAAAGACATTTTAAAATATCATCTATCCTAGTCTATATACTGCATTTTAATATAACCGCATTGCTTTGTTTTGTAACCTTTATAATCGTTCCAGATTGGCTATATACAGGATTGTGCTACAATAGTTAAAATGCGGTAGTGTTATAGCATTATAAACAGTTTTTTGCATTTATTTATAGGTACCAACGGACACGTTTAAGAACGCCGACTTTTTTTTAACTTTTTTTACATATAAAATCCACGTGACTTTTAAAACTTAAATTGCAATCAACAGTAACTTCTAGATATTTGATTTCCGAGATCAATGACAGATTTACTTCTTGAAGCTTAAATGATAAATTTGAATCTTTGAATCATTTGAAATTCTGCTGATTACTTATTAGCATACTTTTTGTTTTTGTGATATTAAGTTTTAATTTATTTGTGTTCAACTATTTAGAAACAAGTTCTAAATCGTGATTTATTTTTCGTACCAACTCTCTAGGATCATGTTCATCAACGTAGACTATAGTGTCTTCAGCAAAAAAGGGATATTTGCAATTTTTAGAGATTCTTGGCATATCATTAATATATATTTGAAATAACAGAGGACCAAGTATGCTAATCTGAGGCACTCCCATGTGTATAGGCATCACTTGTTAGCACATTTTCACATTTCACCATTTGCCTTCTGTTTTTTAAATAACATTCAAACCATTTCCTTATTACACCATTAATTTCATACTTGCTTAGCTTATCTAAAAAGATCTCTATATAAATTTAGGTATATAGATATAGGAACTGTTCAAAGTGGCCTCCCAGTACGCCTATGCATTTCTGTAGACGATTTCTGAAATATCTACCGACATTTCTTAAAATATCTCCAGCAATTTCCTGAAAAGCTTCCCTTATTATTTCTTTCATATTTTAAACTTTTGTAGTTATAGGAGCTTTGTAAACTTGCTCCTTAATATAGCCCCACAAAAAGAAGTCTATTTTGGTCAGATCAGGGCTTCTGGCAGGCCAACTATCGGGTCCTCCTCTTCCTAACCAACCATTTGGAAAAGCGTCGTTTAAATGTTCGTGAATAGGTGCAGTGTCGTGCACAGGTGCTCCATCATGGAGATACAATATTCCCTCCCTAATATCCCTGGGGATATCCTCCAGTAATTCTTCCAAGCTGTCTTGCAAGAATTCCAAATAACTTAGACCATTCACACGTCCATAAAAAAAAGTTGTCTCATCACATAATCCCCAACAATTCCTCCCCAAATATTCATCGATCATCTTGTTTGGCCATTTGTTCGTGAGATGTAAGGATTCGTTGTGTCGTAATAAAGAAAATTATGACGATTAATATGTCCATTTTTAAGAAACGTTGCTTCATCAGCAAACATAACAAAGTTAAAAAAATGTCTTTGTTGTCCTATTTTTTGTTTTGCCCATTGATAAATTTGTATTCGGTTTTCATAATCCCTAGCAATCAGTTCCTGAATTAGTTGAACGTAGTAGAGATGAAATTTGCTTTGAGCTTTATAAGCTCGACTTATATCGTTTTCTCTTATCAATTCTCTTATACTGCGATGAGGATCTTGAATCACGCTCAAAAGTATGACTGTTTCGTTTTCTTCATTTAGTACATTTTTTGTTCGTTACTTTTTCTCATATTCCACTTTCTCCGTATTGTCAAATCGTTCCATCAACCTCTCAAATGATTTTTTAGAGGGCTGTCTTCTTTTCGGATATCACTCCTTATAAATTCGAGTTAATAGCAAAAAAATTTTATCACTCGCACCCAGAACATAAACCATATCGACCATTTCTTCTCTCAAAAAATTCATTATTGGAAAGTGCGAATTTTAAACTAATTAATAACTTAATAGTAGAGAGCACGACTGAGCAAAATGTGTCACTCTGTGGGGGTTTTGATAATAAAATATGCGACCGGCTTTATTTGATAGCTTATAATTAATTGTGTTTATGTGTAAAGTTGACAAAAATTGGCCTCGGAAAAAGGGCGTTATTCAAAACTTTTGAGATATCGATACTGAACGATTGTTACAAGTACAGTAAATATTTTGGCATAAAAATTATCGAAAATTCTGTAGCCGTTGCTCAAAAAAAAAATTAATAAAACAAAAAGCATTGATGCTTATGGCAATTAAAAACTTTGAACGTCTCGCTTCGAGAACTGTAGCGTATTAGTTAGCACGCACTAATACCGCCCCATAGCCATCTTAAAGAAATGGAGTTCGAGATGGTTGCCAAATAATCGAACTGGATTGGATTTTGCTTCCTGGCAACCATCTCGAACTCCATTTCTTTAAGATGGCTATGGGGCGGTATTAGTGCGTGCTAACTAATACGCTACAAGAACCTTCACAAATTGTAATTTTTCGTTGTCTTTTAGCGTTCCACAACCAATATTTCGAAAACTAGCACTTAAATCGAAAAATGCCTCTCTTACAATATTGTCGACTAGGGTTTCCTGCCTACAACGGTGTAACTTTTATAATTTTTATACGTAAGATAGCTCATAGCCCAGTTGCCAGAGGTTTTAAGTCTTAATTAATCGTAACTTCGCTAATTTTTTGATGAAAGGCTATTTTTTTGCTAGTAAAAAGTGGCTCAAAAAAGTTTACCAAAATCTACCCCCGCGAACACTTGAAAACAACCCTCCAAAACGGAAACATTCAGTTTTTTGCAAATATCTCGAAAAATAATAATAATGAAAAAAACAGATAGCACCACGTGAAAGAGTGGGAAATTTTACATAAAAATAGTATAAAAGTTTTTTTAAATACATTTTTCCCTTAGCACGAGAACTTATTACAGTTCGCTCAATATTTCAAGCGCGTCGCACAGGGAAGTGAAGCATTTCTTGATCGCTGGCCGCTACATAATAAAGACAATTTATAACCATTAAAAACGAAAAAAGAAGAGTAGCATTTTGAAGAGGAAGAATTCAGCTTTCCAACGGTATGCTTACTTTTAATTTTTTAAATTTTTATTTCTTATAAATTGCATGTGAAAGTTAAGGTTTATCATTTCTTTCCACTCTATATTAAAACATAAATATTAAATGAAATACTAATTTTTAAAAAAATCCTTGTAAATATAGCTTGTCTATACCTTAAACTTTAATCTGAGATTAATATTTATGCTCGAAAGTATCCAGTGTAAAAAAATAAGTTTTAAATCATTGGTATTTCTTCAATTTTTTAGGGTTAGGAAATTTTCACTTGAAAACTTGTCTGAAACGATCAAAAAAGGCTTGTAGGTAAAAAAGGTAGGCTCTTTTTTTACCTACAAGCCTTGCAATTTTACAATTTTACGCTGAATTCATAAATATAAAAATATAAACGGTGTTCCATTTAAAAAAAATGACCTCGAAGATACTCCGCTGTAGCGAGTCACCCTGTATATTTCAAAGTCAAAAGTCTTAATAAGGTCGATATTGGACTTTGATGCACTATTGGGACGCCCTGTAGATATAAAAAAACAACCACGCCATGTACGTTTATGTACTTTATAATACATATAGACTTAATAGGTTTACTGAAGTAATCTGAATGTAATTAAAAAATTTTTATAGCCACATAATGACATAAAATCACCGAGAGCCCGTTAATATTCCCCGAGGTATTTTTAAATTTGGTGGATGTCTCTCCTTGAGCCCGAAACTATCCGTTAATAGTAAGAAATACTTTTAGCTGCGTGCTTTTAGTAATACCACGAACGCGCCGCTTTCACGGTTGACGCCTTTAATTTAGATAAATGGAACTGCTGTCAAAGAGAGTTTCTAAAAACTGTTTTTCCTGCCGTTGATTATTTTCTATTTGTTTTGGGAGTTCTTTCTGTGTCCTGCGAAGTTTTAATGCAATAACGAAAGTCTACAACAATTATCGTTCTCGTTCACATTCGAATCCCAAATAATTAGAAGCTGTACATGCTCTAATAAAAGAGGGTGCCCGGATGTAGCGGAGCTGAAACAACGTTTTCATCTGCAGACAAATGTTTCACTATAAATCCCCGCGAAAGCGTAAATTAGTATTTTGCAATTAGGGAGATACTTTAATGTTTATTATTCGTTAAATAAGATCGCTCTTGTCCAAATATGTTTCCGAATACGGGGGAGGTTTGAAAATTAATTACCTCCCACGCTAGAGAGAAAATTGCTTTACAGACACAGTCATTACTCTTGAACCTCCTAGAGACTTTCTGTATAGTGAATAGTAGACTATATCTAACGGTTAAGTTGAAAGTGAATAGTTCTAAGAAGCGATGATATCGTTAGATTTTTTTGAGAAAAGCCATTAAATTTTTATTAAAGCAGCAATAAATGAGTTTTTTGTAGAAATACTGTTCTGAAGCTAACGAGTTAAATAATGTAACATTTTGTTACAAAATTCTCTTTTGTATTCAACAGCTACGAATTACGATTAATTCTCGTTCAAAACAAGAATATTATTTATTACTCCCTAAAATGAAATAGCAGCTATAGCCCAGGCGGTATTTATTTTGGGTTGAGTGAATCGGGTAGTATGGCAGATTTTCGGTTTAATCGCTTCTAAAAATCATAAGAACGATAATTTCACTATGCGTTAGTTTGAAAACGTGGGCGTAATTTTTTATTAAACAAAATGTGAAAAAATTACTAAATATTCCATTTTTTCTTCCAATTTTTTGATATATCTCAGTAACTACTGCTTTTAGAGAAAAGTTATTGAAATGAAAAAGTTTTTTAATTAAATTTTAAATAAGATGCAGTTGGTTGTGAATCCAAAAATTCAATTTTACTATTGCAAAAATAATAAAAATCGCATACGACTTTTATGTCGTTTGGATGAACGCGAGCGGATGGGCAAAGAGGATTCCCATGGAGGTGATGGGGTCTGCCGACAGCAGCATGGTGGACTGGGGATTAGAAATGGTTAAAAAGAAAGATTTCAAGTGTTGCATTACCGTGAAGTAATGTGTAAAGTTGTGTTAGTTACTTAAAGTTAGTTAAAGTCTGGCGATATTATCATCTGTTCCAGTTTAGATAGAAGTTTTATTTGGCCAGTGAAAGACGGCATTTACGATGTAAACGGCAAGTCAGCCATATTACGAGATTTTCACGTTCAGTTCTGTTATATTTACGGTATTAGTCTATATACTATACTGTATTATCAAAGTGTAAACCTTACAAACTTTCTTAGTGAAATAAAGACTTTCTGGTGCATTGAACCTTGTCTAGTGCGTGTACCCTTAATGAATTAGGGGTTAATTTATACATTCTTGAACAATACGCCCTTCAAGTAGGTATTTGGAAGATTTTCGTCAGTGCCAAATTATTGTCTCACGTTACAAAGTGCAACGTAAACTGTAAGTACGTTCTAGTTAAGTTCCCTGAATGGTTTTCGGCTTTTTACCAAAAAATAAAATCCGTGGCGCCTAACTTTTTTTTTGAGATTTTGACTTTAAGAATTATAATTGTGTGTTAATGTTGGAGTATCTAATTGACTTTTGATTCCGGTGATACTCCGGATTTTGTTAATATTTGTTACTTATCTTTTGTTGCTGTAAAATTACATATATTAGTTTAGATAAATTTTCCTATGACATGGTTGCGCATTCGAATACCGTAGGTTTTCAAGAACTCTTGATTTGCTTTTGACATTGATGTGTTTTTATGTTCTATGGCCTCAGGATCATATATTTTATTGTTGTAATATTCGACTAATTTTACATTGTTTGTGTCTCATTAATCCAGTTTTCCCTCACTCCTGATATTGAGCTAGCTAGGGCTAGGGTACTCGGAACATTATGAATGGAGATTGATTGTATTTTGTATCTAAGGCACGAAATCGAATGAACCGTGAAATCGAAATGAAAGATAATTTATAAAAAATTAATTTGTGCGAGTGAAATAAAATATTTTGACTGCGAATATGGAAAGTAGTTTTGATATGTTTTAAGCTCATGTGGGGACGGTATTTTTTAGGACGTTATTTGATAACGTTTGAGATGTAGAATGATTGATTTGAATGTTTGAGTGATGTTATTGATGAATTTGGATTATACAAGAATTATCGGTGATTCGTGAACTTTTCCTAGATTCAAAATAAATGATGTTTGTTGGCACTATCTCGATGTGACAAATAGAACCGGATATATTTAACAAAAAAGCAGAAAAAATGTATTTTAAACACTAAATTGTTTAAAAAAGATGTTCCGTATGGGCAGCATTGGACAAAACATTTTCCCACAATTCCTACCAATCCATATCGTTAATAAAATTCGCTTTGCTAGATAATTTCATATGTTGTTGGTAATGCCCTCTATAAATTTTTCAAACTCTAATGTACTAAAAATAGGTTTTGACAGAGGCGATCTAAGGTAAATTTGCTAGCGAGATCGCTTTTTGGTGCCTCCCTGTAATAACCACTAGAATTTTACAAACGTACCAAAGCTCAACGATAATCCTTCAGACCCTGCGATCACTACTTCTTAATTTAACACATTGCATACATGCACATATACATAATATACTATTTTTTAAATAGCTGTATCTTAAATTTTACTGTTTGTAAGTCGAAGCTCCTTGTAACTAGTTTATTGTACACTTGGGCTTATTTTATAGTAATGTAAGAATAATAAGATATTTCATAGCTAAGGTCTATTCGCGTTACAGATAGTGTGCAAATAAAGTAAACGAACGCACGTGATCGACGAGTGATTTTACCTGTTAGGTACACACAATCTCCTGACCAAAATTACATGAACGGTTTCTACAGTGGCAATATACGACCACCTGAAGTCATTGTTTATTTTAACTCTATCTATAACACGAATAGACTTTGTTACACTTTTTAATTAATAAAATTAGGCGAATTAAAAAAATAATGTATTTTTTGCCCTCAGTTGGCGCCCTGGGTAGCCGCCCGAAATGCCCGGCCCTTAGGCCGCTCTTGGGTTTTGACAGAATACAGAAAAATGTTTTTAAAATTTAAAAAAATGTCATTTACACCTCCAATACTGCTCTGTCATGGTCACATTGTAGATTTTATATAAATAACTGAATGAACAATTTAAACAGGACTACATAACTTATAGAAACAAAATTAACTGTTTAATAAAAAAAACAAAATATAATTATTTTAAATCCAAAATTGACACTAATAAAAATTGTATTAAAACACTTTGGAATGTCGTAAGAGATTTTTCGAATAACTACAAAAATGAAGAGAAAAATATAGATAAAATCATAACAGAAAACGAAGATGAAATGATAGATCCTGAAGAAATAGGTAACAAATTTAACACCCATTTTTCTCAAGTAGATGAAAATTTGCTTCTAAAATAGTGCAGGTACCGATGTTAAATGAAATTGTGAACTTTTCCCATTCTATGTATATAAATTACACAAATGTAACAGAAATTAAACAAATTGTACTAGAACTAAAAAATAATAAGGCACCAAGTCCAGATGGTATAAAAAATGAATTATTAAAGTCAACAATTGATACAATTGTGAATCCACTGTGTTTTATTATAAATAAATGCATTGAATGTGGAGAGTTTCCTACGCATTTTAAAAAGGCAATCATTAGATCAGTTTTCAAAGGAGGAAGTAAAATAGATGTATTAAATTATCGTCCAATTTCTCTAACCTCTTCTTTCGCAAAATTACTTGAAAAAATTATAGTCACGTTTAGTGGATTATCTAAATAAAAATAAAATTTTATCTGGTATGCAGTTAGGATTTCAAAAAGACCTCTCAACCCAAGATGCAATAGCAAAAGTGATATCAATAATATACGATGCTATGGATAACAAGAAAGCATGTCTGGGTGTTTTTGTTGATTTAGGAAAAGCCTTTGACACTGTCAGTCATGGACTTTTGCTAGAAAAACTTTGGAATTAGAAGTAATGTCTTAAAATTATTTAAAAGTTTTTTGGAGGAAAGGAAACAAAAAGTTGAAATAAAAAATGTCTTAAACAAAGAGCAAACTGTAACCTGTGGAGTACCACAGGGTACAGTTCTAGGACCTGTGTTGTTTACTATATATTTAAACAGCTTACTTACATTGAATTCTTCTGAAACAATAATATCATTTACTGATGATACAGTTATTTTGTATACTGGGCATACTTGGGATGACGTGAGACATTTGGTTGAAAGGAATTTAAAGAAAGTTTTTGATTGGTTTAGTGCGAATTTGCTAACAATAAATGTAGATAAAATTAAAATTATTCCCTTTACGTCTTACGAGAAATATGTACCTGACTACAGCACCATATCAGTAAATAATCTTTTAGTTTCACTAACTCGATCTATTAAAAACCTCGGTATTTTTATTGACAGATGGAATATACACGTAAACAATACAATAACAAAAATTCGGGGCTTAATCTTTAAATTTTATCAATGTCGCCAGATACTACCCTTGATTCGTCTTAAAATATTATACTATGCTTTTATCGAATCCATTATTCAGTATGGCATAATTGGTTGGGGAGGAGTAAGGAAAGCAAATCTGATACCTCTGGAAATTATTCAGAAAAAAATTCTAAAAATCATATATTTTAAACCCTTCCTATACCCCACGGAACAATTATTTTCGGAACTTTACGCTAAGAATATCCTGTTATTTTTGCTCCGAAATAAACAGTACATTAGTAGGATAACTCACGAACGTAATACCAGAGAACAAGAAGCGGCTCACTTTATTATACCCAGGACTCATAAAAGTATTGGTCAAAGATACTTTGTTTACATTGGGCCGAAATTGCTTAATATTTTGCCGATATCTCTAATAAACATAAAAACAAAACATCTTTTCAAGAAAAAGGTATTAGCGTGGATGACTTCAAATTATGGAAATATGCTCTATAATATTATTGATCCCATGTAGTTACTAAATTAACTATACTTTGATTGTGTATATCTCCTTGTGAATATTAATTTCGATATTTTCTGTTTTCTTAGTGCAGTAGTTGTATAGTGTCTAATCAAATTATTAAAGAATTAATGCAGTTATATGTACAATTTAGTTTCTGTTCTCTCTCTTGTTTTACATTCACTGTTGTTCAGTTATTTTTCAGTTCATTTTCTCTTTCTTTGCATCTTAAGGAGGTGTAACCCATAGACAGGCTTAAATAAGCCTAAATGGGTCTTACATATTTATTTGCAAATTAAACCTCAAAATTGCGTATAAAAATAATTTATATATTGTATAATATTGTAATACATTGTATAAAATAAATGGTTAACACATTGTACTCAAAATGAAATTTAAGTTAAGATAACTTATTGATTATACATACCTGTAATTTATGTGTAGTTATTTGTGAATAAGTAAAATTATTATTATATTATTATTATTATTAATGATCAATTTCCATTTTTCTCTATACACAAAGCTACAAATTTGTACGGAGCTATTGCACGAACCTTTACAATATTAAATTGAAAGGCCCTTAGGAGGGCCATGTTACGGTTCTTCAAACATGCTCTTTCAGCTCAATGCCTCTAAACTTTGTCCCGGATTAGTAATTAACTGCGATGTATTTCCTGTTGCAAAATAAAAAAAAATCTGTCAAATGCACAACGCCATCACATTGAAGATGTTAGCTGCAAGCGCTTACACTTCGGAGGCGCAGAACTATTCACGAACTGAAAGCAGGCGAAAACCAATAGAGAAACTAGAAATCAGAATTGTATTTAACAGTTTCGTGTAAAACTTAATCAACCGCTGCCACAGCAGCGAAAGATAAGTGAATTCCATTAGCAGTCAATAATTACGATCTCTTGTTGCGCCGACTGGAGAATTTCCAGTTTGTATTCAATTTAAGCCACAATAGATGTTGATGAATCAAAGGGATGTGCTACAGCTTTACCCCTTACGCACTAGTTGAATACAAATATCGTCTATAAATCTCGAGATCATTGACTGTCGTACAGCTTTACCTAACTCCGTGGATTTCCGAGCGCTTTCAAGGTTGATCTGTCTCATCCTGCGCCGGAATAAGCCCCATTTCTCCCGAATTTATATTGTTAATTTCCTTTGTAGCATTCTTGGTGCATCGTGGCGTTTTATTCGAGCATTGCTCAATAGCTTGACAAGAGCATCATACTATTCCCCATCAAAGCAATTGTTAGAACCTTCTTTATCAAATTGTGAAATTATGGTTAATTGCCGGTATATTTATCAAGTATAAGTCTCGTCAGTATTCTTTCTAATAAAATTAGGAGTACGTCGTTTAATGCAAAATCTTTGAAATTGATGTTCTGAAACTTAGCCAATAAATCAGTTTCGTTATTAAATTACAATGTATCAATACCTGTCTTGTTTATGGAGTTCCCGAGTAAATAAAATAAAGCGACTTGCCATCATAAACCTTGCAAGTTCCAATCAAAGGCCAATAGTTTTATGCGGGAATAATAAAACTTTTATAGACTAACAAATAAATTTCTTCGGCTTCATTAACTTTAAAATGTTTAATCCAGTTTCGGTTGGAAAACGTAAACATTACGAAGGTCATTAATTTATAAAGATCGGGGAATAAAAAAGTCGAAATCTTAACTTCACAATCTGCCAGCTGTAATGGCGAAAGCCATCTAAAATTAATTACGGAAATACGCTACCAGAATTAATTGGTTTTTTAATTTATGATTTTTTTGATAAACGTTCATTTCCTAATTGCAATTACATCGGAATTAGATTTCAAGTACACTACAATGATTAAATTATCGATTTACACCCACCAGTAATTTCATAAATACCTATAACTTATAGCATTTCGTTTGTAGAGAGTAACTAAAAGTGATTTGGTTATGTTTGGCTCCCCGCAGAGATTTGTCAAACAAGTTTTGTTAGACATAATATTTTTAGTCGCAAACTCCTCTATAAATCCTTATTTTACTATAAGGAAAATAACCAGACTGCAACCAAAGTTACAAGTCTGGCGCGTTAAATGTAATAATTGCATATTACCATCAAAACGCTAATGCTTCGATTGCAACAAACACCAGCCGAAAGACTGATCCTACTTAAAGGAGCTCTCTTGCCAGTCGTCACACACCACTTGCAGACTGCAGTTTCGAGCTGTTGGCTCTCGTCAGTGCAAGGTAGGTATGCGACGACCGGCACGAAAATCCTTTGACTATTTAGTACATCCCGCTATTTCTACAACAGCGACATGTAAAATAGCCAGCAGGCGCCATCTAGCGGTCCAGTGTCTGTTGCAATCGAAAAATAAATAGCCTGACTTGGCTTAGCATAGTTCAAATGTGGTTGCAGTCTTGTTATTTTCCTTATAGTAAAATAAGGATTTATAGAGGAGTTTGCGACTAAAAATATTATGTTTAATATTCCGCCCACACATTTGAACTATGCTAAGCCAAGTCAGGCTATTTATTTTTCGATTGGAACAGACACTGGACCGCTAGATGGCGCCTGCTGGCTATTTTATATGTCGCTATTGTAGAAATAGCGGGATGTACTAAGTAGTCAAAGGATTTTCGTGCCGGTCGTCGCATACCTACCTTGCACTGACGAGAGCCAACAGCTCGAAACTACAGTCTGCAAGTGGTGTGTGACGACTGGCAAGAGAGCTCCTTTAAGTAGGATCAGTCTTTCGGCTGGTGTTTGTTGCAATCGAAGCATTAGCGTTTTGATGGTAATATGCAATTATTACACTTAACGCGCCAGGCTTGGAACTTGTAATTCAGCGCTCGGCGGGGCACATAGCCCGGAGGGTAGCTGTTGGTTGCAGTCTGGTTACGTTCCTTATAGTAAAATAAGGATTTTATAGAGGTTTGCGACTGAAAATATTATGTTTAATATTCCGCCCTCTAAAAGCACATTTGAACTAAGTTTTGTTAGAATGAGGAGTAATTTCCGACAATATGTCGGATCTATCTAGTTAGCTCTTAAGTCTGTCAATCTGATGTCTGTGTTTAAAAAAGATACAGAATAAACAAATATAATAACATTGTATAATCGAGTTCACTTGTTTTCGGTACTCAAAAAACGCAATAAAATCTTTACGACCTCATTAAAATACCGGTACTCTCTGTAGTAGTTCATTCGCAAATTGACTCGCTTACCTTTCTAGGTTTTTAATGCGCGTCGGCTTGTTTGTTAACAGTATCCCGCTTGGCACAACGGCGATAATAATTATGTCGTAAAGTTTTCGTTGCTCTTTTTGAGTGCCGGGAACAGAGATGAACTCGACTTTATAACTTCGTCAACACAGATGATAAAGAAAATGCCTAAAATGTAAATTCCGTATTGTTTTGTTTTGACATATTGTAATTCAATAAGATAGATAGATATACTTTCTCAGCAACTTCTGCTATACAAAGACAATACAATTAGTGCAGTAAAAATAGCCCAAAATAATGATAGAGAAAATTTTACATGGAGCGACATAGAAAAATAAGTTTGTTTTGGTGAAACTAAGGATACCCTGAGTTTTCTAGTAGGTGGGAGAACCCCTTTTTTGCGGAAAAGGAGTAAATTGATCATTTTTAAGGCTGGTTTTTCAGTTTTAATTTTTTTTTATCCTTTAAAATTCTAGTAAAGAAACTAGAATGGTACCATTTTATTGTAGATGTTCAAGGAACGTTAAGTTTAAATTTCGTGAGAATCGGTTATATATATATATATAAATATACTGAAAAAAACGTAAGAAATTGAATTACGACTAACTTGGCCAAAAGTAAACCGAATTTGATGAAATTTTAAACGAAAGTAACCTATATAACCAAGAAGCAGTCTGCCAAATTTTAGTAAAGAATAGCCAACAGTTTGGCCGGCATTCTATTTTTAGTCCAAATTCCTCAAAATTTTCAAAACGTTCCCCAATTTGTGCAAATGATCGAACGAATTTTTTTTTTTACCAAATTGAAGGTATTATTGGTGATATAACTAAAAAATAACTTTTTTTTAATTTAGCCGGTTTTTTGTCATTTTTGGTATATACATGCGCGCGGCGAATTTCCGTCATTTTCGGTATTATACATATGCGCGCACAAGTATACTTGTAAAACTATTCATTATAAAAATTTCAATATTAATAATAAAAAGTGATTATGAGCAGGTTTTAAACATTTAGATAAAAAAAACTCTCGAAGGTAAGATGTAATTTTTTTTTTTCGAAAATTCACTTGATTTTTATTAAACTTTTTACATATATTGATTATTATTTTACTCATGTTTTCTTTTTCTAGTAGTTGTACTAGATGTGCTACTACAAGAAGTGTCTACTTCCGAATCGGTAACTGGAGGAATATTTCTTCACGCTCGCCATCGCCTAAGTCGTATACATCTCAGATATTCTCTGAAGAATGAATTTTCTTCATGATTATCATCTTCGAATTTTTCAATATCACAAATATCAGGACTAATTTCTAATTGCTCAGGCTCATCATCAACCACAGCTTCGTCAACAATATTATCTGCATTTTGACACAAAGTATTCCTTCCGTTGTCACATAAATTGACGCCAATGGTTTTGCATGAGCAACGTTTAACCGACCTTACAATCACAAGCAATTATATTGAGTAATTCATTAGGAAGAGGAGCTCATCAGTCCTTATCGGCATCAGAGTCCATTATCTGTTGTTTGCTGCCATCTAAAAATTTTTTTTTATACTTCAGAACATATCTCAGATTAGATGCATACAATTTTAGCGATGACGAGGGTGAAGAAATATTCCAAACTCCAGTTACCGATTCGGAAGTAGACACTTCTTACACTAGCGTATCTAGTTCAACTACTAGAAAAATGAAACATGAATAATCATTATATTACGCAAAAACTAGAAGCGCAATAATGTGTTTATATTAGATGCCGGTTTCGAGCTTTTGGCTCTCATCAGTGCAGAGTAGACCCAGACACTGGCCATTCTGCGGTCTCCTGATGTTATATACATTGCAAGTAACACCATAACGGCGACTTACAATTAGTACAAATAGGCAATCGAAGCATTAGCGTTTTGTTGGTAATATGCGATTATTACACTGAACGAGCCAGGCTTGTAACTTATAATTCAGCGCTCGACGAGGCATATAGCCCGGAGAGTAACTGTTGGTTGCAGTCTGGTTACGTTCCTTATAGTAAAATGAGGACTTTATAGAGGAGCTTGCGACTAAAATATTATGTTTTAATATTATGCCCTCTAGAAGCACGTTTGAACTATACTAAGCCCAGTCAGGCTATTTATTTTTCGATTGCAACAGACACTGGACCGCTAGATGGCGCCTGCTGATTATTTTGCATGTCGCTATCCTAACGATACCGAGGTGTACCAAATAGTCAAGGGATCCTCGTGTCGGTCGTCACATGCCTACCTTGCACCGACGAGAGCCAACAACTCGAAACTGCAGTCTGCAAATGGTGTGGGACGACTGTCACGAGAGCTCTTTTAAGTAGGATCAGTCTTTCGGCTGGTGTTTGTTGCAATCGAAGCATTATCGTTTTGTTGGTAATATGCGATTATTACACTTAATGCGCCAGGTTTGTAACTTGTAATTCAGCGCTCGGCGGGGCATATAGCCTGGAGAGTAGCTGTTGGTTGCAGTCTGGTTACGTTCTTTATAGTAAAATAAGGACTTTCGACTGAAATATTATGTAAATAACAACAAATCGGCGAAAAAAAGACATTTTTTAATTATATCACGTGAAAGCACATAAAAAACCTTCACTTTGGTAAAGAAAACTTCGTACGACCTCTTGGATAAATTGGGGAACGTTTTGAAAATTTTGTGGAGTTTAGACCAAAAATGGAATTGCGACCAAATTGGATATTTTTTGCTGACATTTGGCAGGCTATTTCTTGGTTATATAGGTAACTTTCATCTAAAGTTTCATCAAAGTCGGTTTAATTTTGGCCAAGTTGGCTGTAATCCAATTTTGTGACAGGATTATGGTATACCCCGCTTTTCTCCTTTAGTTTTGAATATAATTGATTGAAATTTAGCATATATTGCATACATAATAAGCGGCACTTTTTGACATACAATTGATTTTTTCACTTCCGGTTTCAACGATTCAAAATTCAACGATGCCAAATAAGTGCCAATCATCAATTTTTTTTATAATATAATATTTAGTTTTCCATCTAAGTGTGCCATGATGGTTCCGATTTATTCTAAATGGCCCGTGTAATGCAACAAAAATCAAAATTAAAAACACTAAATTACGTGATTTATGAGCAAATAAAATTCAACAAAATTGTTCTAGGAGCAAAACTCAATTACTTTCACGTCCAGTGGAAGTATAGTAACGCAAAAAATAATAATTTTTTTTGTTGAAATAGGCTTAATAGGCCAGGCGACAGGTCGAAAAAAAAGCCTCAATAAGGAGATAATTAGTGGAAAGCTGGAAATTGCTTTAATCGCTTTATTTGGACCCAGATATTCCTCTCCCAAGTTTTCCCCCTCGAGCGAAGTCGGCGTTGGCCCTTCTGGCCCTAAGAAGGTACCATTTCTCGGTTTTTTGCAAATATCTCCCAAACCATCAACTTTATCAACAAAATAATTATTATAAAAAATAGGGAAATTCTAGAGGAAATTTGCCACAAAAAAGTTCTTTACCATTTGTCTCTAAAGTGAACCGTTACGATGCTACGACCATTCAAAGTGGAGCCCTTTTTGATGCTTGCGGAAAAGTTATCGAAATCATATGCCAATCAAAGTTTCTACATGTTATAAATATTTGTCAGCATTCCAGGTGCACAAGCTGTTAACTTGTTTCAAGTATAACAGCTTTTCAATGTAAACAGATGTGGCAAAGTACCTACGATTAGTATTATTATTGACTAGTATTGACATTTTTATTTTAGAATTTACCGCGCGGAGAGGCATCACGCGATTTTTTCTAAGGAGCTTCACATCGCAAAAGTTGTTGCCGGTTATGCCTTTCTGTGCTGCCATTCCAATTTCATAGGCCATATGACAAGTGATTTGCCCATCCCGACAACTCCTGTGCTTAACGAAATAATGTGTTGTCCACGATGAAAGGGATCGTGAGTTGATAACCATCCAACAAATTTCCTCAAGTCCGCGAGATCCGCGCGCACCGTGCATTCACATGCTGTTCTGTAGTCGAAAACGCAATATTGCAAAATGATTCCAGTTGTTCATTTATGTCGAACAGAGCAGGCATCGCGAGAATCGACTGCGCCAGTACGCTGTTGGTTATGCCGCGCCCGTGCGTAAGACCACCGCTACTTTTCATCGATCGCATAAGCGTTTGTTCTATGGTCATATTGGACCAAATCTCCGACCAAAACCTATCAGATCTTCACACCGTAAAAAAGCCATTGTTGACAAATTGGTCATATTCGGATGAAGTAAGTTTGGATCGTAGATCGAACATATCTTGCAGATATAAGTGGCAAGATTTCGCATACAGAAAGTGACCACTAGCGTGAAAATAAGGCAGCATCTTCTGAATGGAGTCTAGATGTAGTTGCCAGTTTCCACTTCTTTCTGCATACACAAACCATCTCGAAATATTGAATCCAGAGCTTTGCCGTCGGTCCATGTTGGCTTAGTTCCTCCAATTTATTGGCAAAACGTTCTAAAATGTTTTTGAAAGGCTCCACATCTAGTTTTCGCATCGCACCACATTTCTCATCACCATGTTGAAGCCCGATGTCTGCCACTGCCAAGAGTATGTCAGCGGCTGCCGAATACTCGGCATCGATCACATCTATCCGTTGAAATACAAGCGTGGCCAGAGCCAGTTGCGCCAGGGAATGTACTTACTGACCTTTTTTTTTATTGATACCTGCATTAAAAACACCTGGTATGCTGACAAATATTTATAACATGTAGAAACTTTGATTGGCATATGATTTCGATAACTTTTCCGTAAGAATAAAAAAGGGCTCCATTTTGAATGGTCGTAGCATCGTAACGGTTCACTTTAGAGACAAACGGTAAAAAACTTTTTTGTAGCAAATTTCCTCTAGATTATTTTTTATAATAATTATTTTGTTGATAAAGTTGATGGTTTGGGAGATATTTGCAGAAAACCGAAAAATGGTACCTTCTTAGGACCAAAAGGGTCAACGCCGACTTCGCTCGAGGGGAAAACTTGGGAGAGTAATATCTGGGTCCAAATAAGGCGATTAAAGCAATTTCCAGCTTTCCACTAATTATTTCCTTATTGAACTACCTGTCGCCTGGCCTATAAAATGTCCATGAAACGACGAGATTTTAAATTTGAGTAACTTTTGTAACTGTAACTTTTTTGTCTGCACGTTTACTCTGGAACCGTTTACAATATTTACTTAAAATTTGGTACACTTATGTATTGTAACGATATCTGGAACTACATTATATTTTGATCTAATTCCGACGAAGGGTTAGAGGGTAACTGGGGTAAATAAGGGCAAGTAGGCAAAGCAAGCAAGTAAGAGCTGATAAAATTGCAATTTAGGGCATGTACGAAGAGTCAAGGTCTCAAAATTTTTTTTGGCATCAGCCAAGCCCCCACCCCAACCCCCTCTGTCAGTCCCAATACCACCCCCACACTATTATGAAAGGGTGTAGAAAAAAATGAAATGTGATTTAGTGTGTATGCAAGAACGAAACGTCTCAAAAAAATTTTCTGACGTTGGCTACCCCCTCTACCACCCCCATTTCCACCCCCACCCTATTGTTTAGGGGAATAAAAAAATAAATTGGGATTTAGTGGGTATACGAGAACCAAGGGTTTCTATTTTTTTTTTACGTTTGCCACCCCCTCTATCACCCCCACTCTATTATTAAAGGGAATAAAATATTACATTGGGATTTAGTGTGTCGTAGCTACAAAATCTGGATGTGGAAGTAGTGATTCCTTGGGCAGCGGTTTTTTCCAAATGGAACCATATCGGTACCGTGGTACCATTTATTAGTACTATTAATAAGGAATTTATTCATATGTCGTATTATAATGTGCGATAAATACAAACAAAATTACAGCTAAAAGAAAATAAGAAAATACAATTTTGTTCTAATTAAATTTTAAGAAGTAACTAAGGTGGCTTTGAAAACAATGAAATATTTAGTTTGTCAAACATTTGTTGGTTTAACGGTGTTTTTATTGTGTCTTTAAAAATTGTTTAAAATTCTTGTTAATTGTGTTCAAAATGCCGCAAATTTATACAAGAGATGAAAAAGTGGACATGTTAATTATTTATGGGGAATGTAAAAGAAATGCAGTTGCGGCTACCGACCTTTATGCCCAACGATATCCTGACAGACAATGTCCAGCGAAAAATTATTTTAAACGCGTTGATAACCAATTCCGAAGAGAGCCCAACAATGATCCCGAAGAAAACTTCATTATTGACGAAGGAACGGAAATTAATGTTTTGGCTCGAATAGAAGTTGATAAGACTGTTTCTTTAAGGCAAGTTGGGTTTGAATTGTACATCAGTCACCAAACAGTAGGCAGAATTTTGCACAAATACCACTATAAATCTTTTAAATACCAATTGCACCAGAATTTGTACGAAAGTGATTACGAACGTAGGATGGAATATTGCAATTAGATTTTGTATAATAACATGCAGCCCAACAATGATTTTTGGGACTGATTTTATTTTCGGACGAGTCTAGGTTTACAAATTTGAGATTATTCAACCGACAAAATAGAAAATGTTGGTCACAAAAAAATCAAAAGGGAGGGTAACTTTCAATGTTTAGCTTGGAATAATCGGTAGTAGAATCATTGGTCCAATAATATTTAAAGGACCTCTGACTGGTGCCAGATACCTGAGATTCTTGGAAAATGAGATTGAGGACATTTTAGATGAGTTACCTTTAGATTTAGGACATGGAATGTATTTCCAACAAGATGGCGCTCCTCCCCATAATTCAAGGATAGTAATTGATTCGGAGAAAACGTAATTTTGACGAATGGTCCCGTGAGGTGGCCTCCAAGGTCACCTGATTTAACGCCCCTTGATTTCTTTGTTTGGGGTCATTTCAAAAACATTGTCTATGCAACCGCGGTTACAACCCGTAAAGACCTGGAGCTACGAGTAAGACGAGCAATTAATAGCATAATGGCCCAGCAATTGGCGAACGTTCTTCGAGAAACAGCTATGCGAGTTTAGAAGTGCAATGACGTTAATGGACAGCATTTTGAACAACTGTTGTAATGTTTTGTGTTAATTTTTTGTATTCCAAAACCACCTTATGTGTAACAAAGTAATTAGAATAAAATTGTATTTTCTTATTTTCTTTTAGCTTTAATTTTATTTGTATTTATCGCACATTTTAATACGACATATGAATAAATTTCTTATTAATAGTACTAATAAATGGTACCACAGTAACAATATGGATAAATGGAAAACTAAAAATTATATTATAAAAAAATTGATGTTTGAAATGTCACCTATTTGGCATCGTTGTATTGAGAAAATATGCAGAATTCAAAAATGGCGAAACCGGAAGTGAAAAAATCAATTGTATGTCAAAAAGTGCCGCTTGTTATGTATGTAGTATATCCTAAATTTCAATCAATTATCTTCAAAACTAAAGGAGAAAAGGGGCGTATACCATGATCCTGTTACACTCGGTATGTACATATCGTGGAAGATGATGAACCCATTTGAACTAAAGGTTCCTTGATCATCTACAATAAAAGGGTACCATTCTCGTTTCTTAACTATCATTTTAAAGGATCCAAAATAAGTGAAAACTGAAAACCACCCTTAAAAATGACCAATTTACCCCTTTTTCGCGAAGAAAATGGTTCCCCCATCTACTCGATGTAGAAAACTCAGGTTATTCTTAATTTCACCAAAACAAGCTTATTTTCCTATTTCGCGTTGCTCTGTGTAAAATTTTCTCTAAAAATTTTTCTGTATTTCACTATGAGTGTTCTCTAAAATCCTAATCAATTTTTTTTTAATCGGTTTAGAATTGTCGAAATACGAAATCATATTTTTATAATCGGCGCCGCCACCCTTAAATGCCACACGTAAAGAGTTTTACATCGAGATTGATCGAGTCCCGAACAAAAATGGAAAGTAAAGTATTATGGGTGTTCACAAATTATGTTAAAGAATATCGTTTACAAAAAGCGAACTTCGTACGTGCAAAGGCGGAAAGGATTTTAATTAATAATTTGCCGGTTTCGTTTACATATTCCTTCTTGTTTCCTATATAATATGAACTAATTTCGAGTTATTTCTAATTGAATTTACCCCGTAGCCTTAATTACTAAGTAAAAGATATCTTTGAAGTATATTAGAGCTGCGCTGAATAAAATTCTCAAATATCTGTTTACAAAACTACGAGAAACTTTCAGTAATTAAAGAGCAGAGAATCCTGCAAGAATTACTAAAAAGCTTAGTCTGGGATTTCTTCAGTCTAGTTGGGAACGGCAACTGTAAAAACTGCAAATCCATGCAAAAACTGCGAAGTCTAGTCGGTCATTAGCGCTTCTTTACTGTGTCAACAGTATAAGGATGGTGTGAAAATTGATTGAGAAAAAAGTTTTTCGAACCAATCAATTTCTGTACTAAATTAAATTTCCTCGCCCGGGTCCGGTGCTCTACTAGTAATCTGAACAACAAATAACTGTTTCGGTCTTATCTCGTTATAGCGCTTGATTTGGAGGTAAACTGTGCTTCCGAATTAAGCAAATTCCATAGTTAAGATTTACTTTATATGAGAATATTTTAAGTTTATTTGAAAATTTGAACGAATAAACATTATTAAAAAAATATATAAAAAAATAAAAATATAAAATATAGGAATTATAATATTCCAACCTATCTTCACGTGCCTTATATAAATAAGGACTCAACGAATTAAACCAAAACAGCTATTCCCCCTTACGAGTGCTGAATTATATGGTAAAAATGTTTGCGTTATTTTGTCTAAACACAGTTAGCACTAAAATACTTGGTATACTCGAATGCTACGAGGAAGATGCGAGGCCTCCTTCATCTCAGGATGTCACTAACTGCAGACCGGTTTCGACCTATTTTTGGGTCTCATCAGTGCAGTGCAAGTGATACCTTCATTACTCGGAGTTTGCATCTCATAGACACTGTTAAGTTCCACCGCAGTAGAGCGTAACTAGCGCCATCTCTCAGTAGTCTCGAAACAATTCAAATCGAAAATAAAATTGATAATCATTACTGAATAAGCAATTCTATAGCAGAAGGAAATTTTATAAAAATATAAAATATAGGAATTATAATATTCCAACCCATCTGCAAGTGCCTTAAATAAATAAGGACTCAACAAATTAAACCAAAACAGATAACTAACATTTCAAGTTTCATAAAAGCTGTTAAAGAATACGGTCAACCTTTCGGGAAACACATTTTTAAAAAGGTTTAAATTAGATCTAGTTATAGAGTTTTCTATCTGAGACATCCAAGCTTGATGAAAAAAATGGAAAATAAAATTAAGAGCGCTAACCTTAAATAGCATACAGCTTGAAAAACTTGATGGTAACTCGATCATACACAGAGTAGATGTTAGTGCACCTGCAGACCATACAACTAAACTTCCAGAGGGTAGTTCTCAAAATAACAAGGCCCAATTCGGGAGCATAATAAATTACTAACAAAATTTAAGAAAACCAAACAGCCAGGTCATTGGGGGGGGCTTATAAAACTATGAGGAATTATGTTGTTATTGATGCTATCAGGCAAGAAAAGCAAGCTTATTTAAACAATATTTGTAGAACAGGTGATGCAAAACAAATATGGAACACTCTTGATCGGCTCAACATCCACTCAAAACCTAATAAATTAGACTTTCCACAAAATCTGAGCGATGTTGAACAGATTAATAACTTTTATTACTTCTGGTATGAATTTTAATCTACCAATTTCAGTAAAAACTATCAATAAATATAATAACAATAGGCTAGGAGATAATTTCTTTACATTTCATGAGATAAGCGAAAATAATATTTTTATTGCTTTAAAAAGTTTTAAACCAAACTGTTCTGGACATGAAGGATTAACTCGTCAAATGATAAATATTTGCTGTCATTTTATTGTCCCATATCTTTGTCGTATATTCAATTCTTGCCTTGCCAGTTGATATTTTCCAAAATCATGAAAAAAAGCTATAGTACTTCCTTTGTCTAAAGTCAACCAGTTAGGGTCCTTCTCAGATTTACGGCCAATCAACTTACGACCCGTTCTGTCCAAATTGTTTGAAAAAGTATTGTATCAACAAATTGTTTGTTTTATGAATAATAATTTACTAGCGAAATATCAGTCTGGGTTTCGAAAAGAATATGGTTCTGTTACAGTACTACTAAACGTGCAGGATGATATACTCACTGCTGTGGATAAAGGAATGACAACGGCTCTAGTTCTCCTTGATTATAGTAAGGCTTTTGATGCGATAGATCATACTTTGTTGTGTGCAAAACTACATTATTATGGCTTTTCAGATTCTGCAGTACTTTATTAAAAATTATCTAACAGAGAGGTTTCAAACGGTACATCTGAAGTCATCTATATCTGGTGATGTCATGTTATCAAAAGGTGTTCCTCAAGGTTCAGTACTTGAACCGTTGTTGTTTATAATTTTCACATCAGATATGGGAGATAATTTGAAGTATTGTAAACATCATCAATATGCAGATGACACCCAGCTTTACATTAGCTTTAATAAGGACACTGCCTATGAGAAACAATGCAATTTAAACGTTGATTTGGAAAATATATATACTTACTCGATATGCAATAGACTTAAAACTAATCTGACTAAATCTGCAGTTATATTCTTTGGTCCACATAAACTGTTTGCGAATGAAAATTTCAAATTGCGCATGTCAAAATCTGCTCTTAACTCTGATAAGGAAGTTAAAAACTTAGAGTTTAGATTTAGAGCACATATTGCTAAAATTTTTACAGAAATGTTACATGTCTTTAAGGCATTTATTTTGTAATAGAAACATCATTAATAAATTTAAGATATAGCTCTTTATGAATCTTTCGTTCTATCACAACTAAACTATGGAGGTATCATTTATTGCTCTGCTTTGGATCAAATGAGCCAGTTGAGACTACAGAAATTTCAAAACACCTGCATTAAATTCATTTGCAGTCTACATTCCTATGACCATGTTTCGCATAAACTTAAAGAGTTAAAAATGGTTGAATACAAAAAATAGACAAATACACCATCTAGGTATGTTTATATTTAAAACATTAAAGGCTGGTATGTGTCCCGTGCTATCTCCAAGAGAAACTTGAATTTAAACATACACTTCATAATTCCAACTTAAGAGTCAACTACAATTTAAATATATCAAAACATAGAACATCACTTTATAGACGGTCCTTCTCATATTGTGCAGAAAATGCCTTTAATAAATTTCCCATTATGCTAAAAAATAGTAATTTGTCGCTAAAAACTATTAAAATCAAACTATTTGAGTATTTGTTAAAAGAACAACAATTGAAGTTCATAATTTCATAATCAACTTCTACAGAAAAAAAATTACAATAATCCAACTTGCAAGGTACAAGTTGGAATATTGTAATTTTTTTTCTGTAGGAGTTGATTATCATCTTTAAGCTCAGCTCAGCTCAGCTTTAAATTTTTAAACCATCACAAATTTTTACACGACATTTTATAGATTTTCAAGTTTTCTCGATTTTTCCTATTTTCACAATTTTTGTACTTGTATTTATTAGCGCAACAGGACTACCCAAGGTCTACAAAAATTACATCTATTGAGAATCTCAGCATCAAGCTCATAATCAAAAATAATAGGACGCTCTTTCCTACTAAACGTCAGCACTTTACATTTTGCTACGTTTAAATCAAGCATGTTAACATTTGACCAAGTCTGTAGCTGTGTTAAATTTTGCTGTACTTTTATGCAGTCACGCGTACTGTCAATTGAAATAAAAATCTTTACATCATCAGCATACAGAAGCCTTTCACATTTTAAAATTTTAGCAATCATCAATAAATAAGAGAAAAAGTAAACGGTCCAAATTGGAATGCCAGACTTAGTGTCATATATTATAGACTTATAGCCATTGAATGTGACATATTTAGGATCTATTAGATAAATAAGATGTAAAAAGTTTACTAAATTCTGACTAAATTCAATTGTTACTAATTTGTTTAATAAAACCCCATGATGTATTCTAGTATCCCATCAAAAGTCTTAGAAAAGTCAGAGTAAATCACATCTACTTGTCCCTGATCATCAAGTATATTTGACACATGTTGAGTGAAACAAACTAAATTAGAAGCAGTGGATCTGCTTGACATAAAACCATGCTGATCCAAAGAAATAATATTTTTTACTGGATAGTAGATGCGATTATATACTGACATTTCAAAAACTTTACCAAAATTATTTAATACAGTTATGGGTCTATAATTAACTATATTGGCAGGGTCACCGCTTTTTTATACTGGACACACTTGCTACTTTCTATTTTAAAGGAAATGTAGACATCTTTGTAGCAAGATTGAATATCACTTTCAAGGTATAATACAACACATGTGCACAGTCCTTAAGAAGAATGCTAGACATTTCGTCCACGGATCGGTTTATCTGAGTTTCTTCATTGAAATAATAATTTCCTCTTTAGTAAAACAGTTAATACTAATTTTAGGCATATGGTAAGATGTAAAGTAAGTGATTTTTTCAATGCTATTGCCCTTCTAGTTCATGATATCTAAATAAAAATCTATTTCGTCACCTCGTAGGTATATTTTTGCTGTTTAAGGGTTTATAAGTATTGTCCTGTAGACATTCTACATATATCAAAGCAAAAAATAATAATAAACTTAGACACCTGACTTTATGACATATTATATGATCAAATATTTATCCTATTCAAGTCCCCCACATGCTATCGGATTTACAAAAATATCCCTGTTTTTTTATCTTGTTGTTTACCTAAATTTGTGCCTCGTACCTCGATATTTACTGTTTATGTTATTCTTCTCGGAAATCATATAATCTTAAAATCAGTTCACGAAAGCGTCCACAAAAACAAAGAATGTCTCGCTGAAGGCAGCAAGGTAACGTTTCTGTTATTTTTCATGGGAAAAATATGATATTAATATTACCCTCGGAATAAATCTACCAAAATAACTGATTGCTTTCTGAGAAAGCCGGAGTATAAACTGATGTAACCGTGGCGTATTACTTATCTTACTGACAGATGCATGTTAGACACCTTATACTTTGTTTTATTTCGCTTAAGGCTTCCAGGGCTGGAGCAAGGGGGATGTGATGGGCGCGACGCGTTGTATGTGTAGCAGGTACCAATTTATGTCATTGCAAACGCGAAATAAAATTATAGTACCTACACAAAAATTTACGGGCATTTTTCAAAATTTCATATAATTCTTTGCCTATTTGGTTGTGTCTATTAGGGGTAGGTTGTATAAAATTCAAAGTTTAACGGTCTTTTCAAAAATTTTACAATCCAAAATATGAAAGAAAAATAACAATTGCATTTCGACCGATCATGCCGGCAATTTTAAAAACGATAGAAACTTCACTTCAAAGATGCATAGGGATGTATGTCAATCACACTGGGCAACATGTGAAGCACTTATTATAATTTTTTCTGTTCAATTATTTGAAAAAAACCTCTAATTTTTAACCGACTAGCAACTACGTGCCTTTTAACTAAATTATTCACTAGCAAAGTTTTCAGCTCAATTTCTTGATCAAAAAGGAAGTTTAAAAGGACTTGAGTGATATTTATAACCATTTTAACTCACAAAAACAAGAGAAAATGACTTAAACTGACAATTCGACAAATCGACTGTCCAACTTGAGAAATTTCAAAATTAATCGATTGTTATGGACTTCTTTGATCATTAACCATCTTTATACTACCATTTTGTAGATAATTCTTATACGCTAATTGTAGTACTTGATAGATTATATTTTAGATTTCCATCTCCGCCCCGATCAAAGCACTTGAATATATTATTTATGATGAAATATTCGTTGCAGTAAGCCGGAATATTGCGATTCATCAGCACGGTTTTTACCGCGTAGGTCAGTTACGTCAAATCTTTGCAACAATACCCAGTATTTGGCTGAAAATAATAATCAACAGAAGCAAGTTGATGTAATATATACCGATATGACAAAAGCATTCGATAGACTAAATCATCGATTATTATGTAGAAAATTAGATCTATGGGGTTTTATCCAAAATTTTGTTGATTATTTAAGATCCTATTTGTCTAACATATATAAATATGTGTATGTAAACAACTACTGCTCCAGAACTTACCATAGCCCCAGTGGCATACCGCAAGGCAGTAACTTGGGCCCACTATTGTTTTTATTGTTCGTGAATGATGTTGTAACGTCTGTTAAGTCGAATATCCTTATGTATGCAAATGACATGAAGCATTATGCACATTAATAATATACGTGATTGTCTGAAAATGCAAACTGATAATAATATGCTTTGGTCTTGGTCAATGGTTTGCAATTTAACATAGCCAAATGCTGTATAATGTCTTTTTCTCGTAAACACAATACTATTATGTTTGATTACGTAATGGCAGAAACATCAATGACTAGAAATAATATAGTTAATGATTTGGGTGTCACATTTGATAGCCAGCTAACTTTTTAGAGCATATCGAAGATGTATGTAAAACTCAGCAGTAAAACCTTGGTACTTGGTCTTGTACAATCGTCTAGGTTCACGCTGAATATTTCCAGTTATACACTTTTTTATGTAGTTTACCTGTATTTTTTTTATTTTTAGCTATTGTAGAACTCGAGTTATCGAGCCCCACGCTGTATACTAAGAACAATTTTCAGCAGGAAGAGATATCTGCAAAAATACATATTTGTAGAAAATAAATTACTAATGCGTGGTATTTAGAAATCTGGATACTTTATTATTTGGACTAAATTTTCAAAAACCGCACATCAACTGCAAGCTACCCGCGATACGGCTCTGAGCGGCTGATGCGTTCCTTAGACACCTTATACTTTTGTTTTATTTTACTTGGTCTCTTAGACATATTGGAAATGTTCTAATGGAGCGGATAATTGAAAAAAGGCACTAATGAAACATCATATCTTACAACACGAAAGCTCAAGTTATTTTCAACTGGCGCTAAGTTATTTATTACTGCCTTACACATGTTCTTGTAAACGGTTGATAGTAGTTTTTCATCATCGAATTAAAACATAATTAACTCCGTCCGGGGAAGCTGAACCACGTTTGGCAATGACGACTACAATTATTTATTATAGTGACGTTGTTGGTAATAAATCAAAAGTGCCCTACTGTGATAACTCTTTGAAAGCAATTTTACAATAGGGAACTATGGAAGTATGCAATAAATGTACCTGGTATTGATGTTTATCAGTACTTAGAAGTAATAACTTTAACTCGTTCTAAAATGACATGGTCTGATTTAATTACTTAATTGCTTATAAATCAAAGATAGATATTTGTTTCTATATCTCAGAAATTCTCTTCCAAAACTAACCTAGAGAAGACACACAAAAATGGTAGAGCACAAATTATACGGGATGTTTCCTTTCTTAATACCGTTGTTGATAAATTTCTAATTACTTCGATCATTAGAATGCTTAAATACTTATAAAGTTTATTTATTAGGTGACTTTAATATTCCCGAATACAAGCAATACTCTAAAAACGATAATTTTACTGGTACTGGACACATGTTAGAACTGCACTCATCCCTCAATGTCTTTGATCTTAAGCAATATAACAAACTAAATTCAAACGGACGTATACTACATTTGATAATGTCTAACCAAGCTTGTAAAGTAGTTAAATCTGATGATGTCTTACTAAAAGAAGATTTACATCATCCTGCTCTAAATATATCATTTTCCATAAACCATCGATCGCGAAACAACAACTAAGGAAATAATTATGTTGATCTTATAACTTCCGTTAGACAAACTATCACATATTGTACGATAGTATCAGAAATTATGATTGGACCGTTCTAAATTCACTTAGTGATGTAAATTCAGCCTGCGAACATTTTTATATAGCATTATATGAAATCTTTCATTCCTGCGTGCCTAAATATGTTTTAAAACTAAGAAAATGTCCGCACTGGTTCAATAACAATATTATTAACAACTTAAAAGAAAAAAATTAGAATCTGGAAGTTATTTAAGCAAACAGGTGCAGAACATATATATATATATATATAAAGAATTTGAAGTATTAAGAACTCTAATTAAGACAGACACAGATAATGCTTAGAAAATATATTTAAACAATATTCAAAACAATATTAGACATGACGTTAAATCCTTTTGAAACTATATTAATTCTAAGAAAGGTGTATGCAGTATTCCCCAAAATTTAGTATATAGAGATGACCAGTTAAATAATACACAAGAAATTGTGGATGAATTTGCAAAATTTTTCAGTACCTCATTTACTAACCCCAGAGCAACAAATAACGATTCGTTTAACAAATCGTTCAGTCCGAATAATAGTCATTTACATATTGATAAATTTTCTACAGATGATATCTTATCTGCCTTGAAAAAGTTAAAACTTAAATTTACAAAAGAACCTGATGACGTACCAGCGTTTACTGATAGGAATTGTGCACATGTTTTTGTTGAGCCCCTCCATATAATACTTAATATGTCTTTGAAATTTGGTATACTTCCGGATATATGGAAAAAAAGGGCTAAAAAAACAATGTAGAAAATTATCGGCAAATTACTATAATTTGTAATTTTGCAAACATTTTTGAAATAGCTCTACATAACGTGCTCTATCCTCATATAAAAGGGCTGATTAGTGTGCATCAACACGGCTTCGTAAAAAATAGATCCACGGTCTCAATTTTATTTTGTGTTACGCAACATAGCACTCAATGTATGGATCTAAATGACCAAGTGGATGTTATTTACATGAACTTCTCCCAAGCCTTTGATAGAATTGACCACAATATATTATAACATAAGCTAGATCTCGTTGGGCTTCCCATACTACTTTTAAATTTATTTAAATCTCACCTTAGCCAAAGAACACAATATGCTGAATATCGGAGTGTAAAATTATTCGAAATATCAGTTATATCAGGAGTTCCCAGGGCTCTGTTCTGGGCCTCCCCTTTTCATACTATTTATTAACACTATTATAGATAATTTAGGTATAGTTCAAATGTGCTTTTAGAGGGCGGAATATTAAACATAATATTTTTAGTCGCAAACTCCTTTATAAATCCTTATTTTACTATAAGGAAAGTAACCAGACTGCAACCAAAGTTACAAATCTGGCGCGTTAAGTGTAATAATTGCATATTACCATCAAAACGTTAATGCTTCGATTGCAGTAAGTAGGTAAGTAGGATCAGTCTTTCGGCTGGTGTTTGTTGCAATCGAAGCATTAGCGTTTTGATGGTAATATGCAATTATTACACTTAACGCGCAAGATTTGTAACTTTGGTTGCAGTCTGGTTACTTTCCTTATAGTGAAATAAGGATTTATAGAGGAGTTTGCGACTAAAAATATTATGTTTAGATAATTTAGGTGTATGCTATTTACTTTATGTGGATGACATGACTTTGTTTTGAAATATTAGCTCTGAGGCAGACTGCGAAAAATTGCAAAACGATTTGTAAAGGGTGAATGATTGGTTCTCATTGAATAATCTTCCACTAAATGTTGAGAATTGCAATGTGATGTCTTACTATAGAAAACAAACTCCACTACTAAAATATTATTAATTAAATGGCAACACGTTGCACCGCCCTAAGCATATAAAAGATCATGGGGTCACCTATGACAGTGAATTAATTTTTAATATACATATCAATAACGTAATGCAATCTTCTTTTAAAAATTTGGGCTTTATAATAAGAAATTCAACCGGCTTTATTAACGTGAACACGTTCACACTGCTTTTTAATTCTTTGGTCAGATCAAAACTTGAATATGCTTCACTAATATGGAATCCCAGTTATTTGACCTATATCGACAGCTTAGGGGTCGTCCACAAATTACGTAATGCAATTGGGGGGAGGGGGTCCAACCTGGCGTTACGGTACTGTTACGTAGACGGAGGGGGATCAAGGTTTGCGTTACGTAATGATTTTAGAACCAGAAAATAGCCAAATTTATAAATGTTTAAGTTTTGAACATTGATATATACACATTAAGCCAAACTGTTGGGTTTTAAGCCACTGCTGTGTGTGTTGTCTATAATAAATATCAACAATAACAAGTCTCATTGAGTCTAATCTAAGTGAAATGTATCAAAAAGCCTTTAAAGCGTACAAAGAATGCCACTCAAGTATTTCAGCGGCGACAGTGCAGAAAAATTTCAATGTGATTTGGAAAGAGAATGTTGATGACTTTAAAATGAAAGAAGACAGGAAAAAAATGCCGGAGCACTTCTTGTCGAGTGGAGGGAAAAAGCCACTACAAGAAACTCTCGAAACATCCTCAATTTTTTCTTCAACAAGTAAGTGTTTTAAGCTCAATGTATTTATTTTTTACAAATATAGTTTCAGAATAAAGTCGGGTGCAATTTTACTGGGCAGTCAGAAAAGGCAACAGAAACTTTACAACCTCATTAAAATACCGTTACCGAATATAAATCTAAAACATTGCACGCATTACGTAACGCAATTGGGGGGAAGGGGGTCCAGCCAGGCGTTACAGTCCTGTTACGTGGAGGGAGGGGTCAAAAATTGGTGAATTTTGCGTTACGTAATTTGTGGACGACCCCTTAGAAACAGTGCAAAGATTTAGGGTTTCTTAAGTATTTATCCTTTAAGGAAGACAGGTTATATCCACCAATTTGAATGCTACAAAGCCTTCTACTTGATAAATTCTCATTACCTAGCCTGAACGATCGCAGAATCAGACAGTTATTAATATTTGTGTATAAAATACTAAATAATAAAATAGACTTCCCTCAGGTATTAGAACAAAAACGCTTTCATGTACCAAGAACTGAGGCTTGTAATAACATTACCTTCTATCTTGCCAGACCGACTACTAACTTGTTAAAACATTCACCGCTTCACTTTATGTGCGATAATTACAACAACCTGCAAGACATAATTGACATATGTAATTGTAGTATAAATAAATTTAAGACACTAAACACAGTGCATAAGTTCTTATTTTTTTTTGCAGTCTCTGTTTTCTATTTTCTCTGTTCTGTTTTGTCTGTTCTCTGTTTTTCGCTTCACATGCTTGTTAAAATTATATTATGTAGTATAAACTGTTATATACATTATTCTGTTTGATTATTAATTTGTAATTTGTGATATTTGATCAAAAACCTATATTATCCCATCCAGTAATTATTGGCCTTGGCTGTTGGATGGTGTACGCAAATAAATAAATAAATTATACCTATATATTATAACGTGGCCGATTATTTCGAAAATAAAATAACTAAAATTACAATAGATTTTCCAAATGAACACCTCTAGCGTTAATGCATTAATTTTCGGGTTATTTTTAATACCATCACAGACGTTAAATTTTTTTCTAGTAACCGTTCCCGTGTGTCAAATACTTCATGGAGCACTTTTGACTTTAGGTGGTTCCACAAAAAATAATCTGGAGGTGTAAGATCAGGAAATCTCGGTGGTCAGTTACGTGTACCTAAATGGTTATTATAAATTCCACACCACACATTAAATATTAATCTGCGTTGGGAATTTATTTGAACCACTATGACGGGATTTTAGGTTGCCCAAGTTTGCATGTTTCTGCTGTCGTTAATTCCATCACGTATGGATATGGACTTCATCGTGAATGCACCTACATAATACTAAGCAGAGAACGTCATCGCCGTCTTCAAATCTTTGATTTTTCTGAATATGAAATGGATATAAATTCTCTTCTTCAATGTTCGCCATACTCTTGTCTTTGATACTACTTATTTCTCTTACACTTATCGATGGATTATCATGGATGGCCTATAATACTTTCTCTTTCTGTCGAAGAAACATGGGCGCATGTACATAATTTACCGTGTTTCTTACTAAATTGAAATTCTTCCAGAAATGTTTTACGATTTGGTCCACTGCACAGTATTCTCTCTCTGCTGTTCTTCCATTTCCGTCGCAAAAATCATACATGAAAATAATTTCTCCATCTCCATACACTTCAGTACTAAATTAAAACACCATCTTCAAATTAGTCTTGTAACTTCAAAACGCTAATCAATTATCACCTTGAAACTTATATCAATTACAATGCCTTAATATCTACTTTACAGCAGTGATTCAGCGCGGACCTGATAGTGGAAATTTACAACCCAATCGTAGACGAGATGGGAATCCTGGACGTCCACAACGCAGAAGAAATGTTATAAATGTCTCCCGTATTTCACAGGATAGACATCAATTTGAAAATTAACAGCCGATAACAGATAGTTATAATAATGATTGAGGTATAAATGATCTATTTCCTTCCTACAATTTGATAAATACAAAAAATATAAAACTTCGCAACATTTTCAGGAATGCAAAAGATCCAAAGAATTTTTGGGCATTCGTACAGTCCAAAAAAAATATACCTCGTATACCAGGAATTATAAAATTTGGAGGCGCTGAATATGACAAACCACAAGATATTTTAGATATATTTGCATCTTACTTTCAAAGTGTATATTTGCGAAATTCTCCTACCGCAAATCGTCAATATCTTAGTGACAAGGAAGCTGACAATAATAGTTTTGTAAACATAAGTGACATTACCATTTCTGAAATTCAAGTCGCAACAAATAAAGCTCAAAAACAAAATGACATCGGGGCCTGATTTATTACCGTCATTTTTATTAAAAGATTTCTCAGACGTATTAGTTGCACCTTTTCGCAGAATTACTTCCACGCCCAGTGGAAGTATAGTAACACAAAAAAATATATTTTTTCTTGTTGAAATAGGCTTAAAATGTCATGAAACGTCGAGATTGTAAATTTGAGAGAAAAAAAATTTCTTGTCTGTCGGTCGGTCTGGCTGTAACTTTTTTGTGCGCACGTTTACTCTGGAACCGTTTATGATATTGACTTGAAATTTGGTACACTTATGTATTATAATGAGATCTGGAACTAGATTATATTTTGATCTAATTCCGTTGGGGGGTTCGGGTGGTGAATGGGGTAAATAAGGGTAAATAGGCAAAGCAAGCAAGTAAAAGTCCATAAAATTGCAATTAGTGAGTCAAGATCTCAAAATTTTCTTTTGACATCAGCCACCTATCAGCCACCTATCACCCCCAATACCACCTCCACACTATTGTAAAAGGAAGTAAAAAAAATAAAATTTGATTTAGTGTGTGTACAAGAACCAAGGGCCTCTAAAATTTATTTTTGCATTAGTCACCTTGGATCGCATAGTCTATCACATACTCTTAACTAAACTAGATGGCTTTGGTTTTTCTACTTCTTTAATATACTTTCTTTGGTCGTACCTCTCTAATAGAAGGCAATTTGTTGCTTATAATACTATTAATCCACAATCATCAGAGCAACCTCAGGAATGCCTCAAGGCTCTAACCGTGGGCCACTCCTGTACACGATATTCATCAATGACATTACTTATATGATCAACTATGAAAAACTTTATTCGCTGACTACTTGAAAATTTTTATGAGTATTAAAACTGTAAAGTAATTTACAGCAAGTACATAACTTGAGTGTTTCCAATAACTTAGGCTTAATATTTCTAAATGTATGCTTTTAATATTTACGAGAAAACAATCTAGTTTACCATTCGCTTGTAAGATCAATAGAAGCACATTGGCACGCTCGGAATTAGTCAAAGATCTTGGAATTATATTTAACACAAAGTTAAATTTCTCAGAGCATATCGACAACGTATCAGTTACAGCTATTAAAATGTTGGATTTTTTGTCGAAAACTGCAGAAATTTCAATAATATTCAAGCTTTAAAATTGCTGTATTTTTCATACATTCATTCGAAACTTGAATATGGATCTCTTATTTGGTGTTCATATTATTTGTCACGTATCATTTTTCGAAAATATGCAGAGAAAAAAAATCTTAAAATTGTTAGTATATAAAGAGGACAGTTTGTATCCTGCTAGAGGATGTGATCATGAATCACTCCTTAAGAGGTATGACGTTAAAAGGCTAGAATCCAGAAGAAAATGTAACTCTATTTTGTTTGCATATAAATTAATTCATAACCTATTAGATGTTCGGAATTTATTATCTCAAGTAAATTTTCTAGTACCACGGCCGAATTCGAAGCGCAATTTCACATGTATTATTAAATAGTCCAGTAAATGCAATGTGTGACAATTATAACAAAATATGCCATATCTGCGATATCAATTGTGATTCGTATGGTGAGATAATGAGATTTGCTAGTATAGTGACAGTTTTTAAGTAACAACTTTTTTTTGTATCGTTTTTCTTGTATTGTTTATCGATTGATACGAAATTTCCTTTTTTTTATGCAAACTAATGCGTTATTTGGGTGTATAGAAATATATACGTATTGATATGATATCACTTGTACTTAAGCTAAAGAACACATTTAAATCAATTTGAGTTGTGTATTGTGAATATCTTATGCATCTTATTTTATTCTGAGTAGAGCGTTGGATGCATGTTTTCTGTTTTCGTTTATTTGTTCTGTTTGATAAAATATCAAAGTATTTTATAGAAGACAGATATTTTCAATAATCACATGAATTTTTATATTTCAGCCATTAAAAACAGTTAGAGATATTTATAACATAATTTAATGGTAATTAGAATCAGTTACTTTATTTAAATGTACTTAGCTATTGTTCTACTAATTATCAATGTTTATAACATTTCAAACTGTTTATGCTCATGTATATATAAGATTTTTAATTTAATTTGTGCGGAAAAGTAATAATGAAAGACTGAAATTGGTATCGGCGATTTTATTTATTTGCGGAAAATATAAAGGAGATTGTGGAAAAATGGAAATTGGAGGTTGCTAGGAGATATGAAAAGAGAACAAGAAAATTACGAAAATTGCGGGGTTGAAAATTTTCAGAGAAAGTAGAATATTGGAAGATACAAGAGAAAATAGATTATTGTTGATGTAATCGAAGAACAGTAAAAAGAAAGCAGTTAAGTAGCGTAAGAATTTGGAAGAAGCAAGAAGGAAAATCAGGTTTTTCAAAATTTTGACAAGTAGGAGAAAGGAGTTTAATCATAAATTATTTTAAGGTTCAGAAAACGATTCCAAGTGGAACCGATATATCACTTGAAAGGTGGAAGAGCTTAGCAAATAGCAGATGAACATCGCAATAAATGATACTGTGCGGCTGGAGGTTTTTTATTGAGCTATGCGGACAAAATGATTGTAATAAACTTCATATAAATTTCTTGTATATCATAAAATAATTAGGAATTGAAAATTTCGATCATCAATCTTATTTTTATTAACAAAATTTATTTTAAAACAATCAATATCCAAATTATTTTATTTTAGTATCGTATTTATTTTAGTTAGATAGGAATTTTATTTATCATTTATGTGTATCAAAATTTGTTCTCGCAATACATTGTTCATTTTGATTTGAACTTGTTTCATTTGCTTTGTGTTTCTATATCTGTGTTTTTCTTTCAATGGTTCCGAACTTACGACTTTGAGATATAAATTAGAAATTATTATCGCGTGATATTTTAACCGGCATTGTAGCGGGATACCATAGCAGTATATATGTAGTTGTGTATATATATGAATGTGTGTATATATATTTATGTGTATGAAATGTTATTGTGCTTCCGGGTGCTCTCCCGCGTCGATGGTCGACTCCTCTAGGAGTCACGATTGTCTAAAAGACGTTTCGGCAGAATCACATCTGCCATCTTCAGGTTCTCACTGAAAGCTGCCTACTGCTGCTCCTCGTTGCTCGAACTGAACACAGTGATGTGATTCTGCCGAAACGTCGTTTAGACAACCGTGACTCCAGGAGGAGTCGACCATCGACGCGGGAGAGCACCCGGAAGTACAATATCACTTCATTTAACACTCGCGAAAATCTAAAAAACAACGTATATGTGTATGTGTATACATTTACTTAAATATTTGTCTATATATGTGTGTAGATATATTTTAGCAACAGGTTAAATATAAACAGTCTTGTTATATTTGTATACCATACAACGTTAATATTTTTGCCATTTCTGTAACCCTTTCCAATTATTGTGAACTTTGTAATTATACTGAAATTGTGTAATTTTTGTCCTGTTATTGGGTATATCCTGTTGGGCAAATAAAGGTATTATTATTATTATTAAGTTTGTTTCAATTATTTCCCGACGATACCTATTTCATCAGCGAAATGCACATTAATAGTACTGCTCGAGTGTTCTGTTATTTGTGTCGGTAGTAAAATAATTGTTCATTAATCCTACGCGTCGTGCGCAATGCGCATGTATCCTTTGGAAAATCAGATGGCGCGAATTACATACTCGGATGATCTTCAACGTACTGCCGGCGCCTTATACGTAAAATGCATTAACGTCGCACAGAAGTTATGAATAGTATATTGAACTAGCGTGAATGGCGCAGTAATGAATCTAAATAACCTAATTATATTCCTCAGGCTCTCAACGAAATTAGCATCGTCATCTTCCCTTGCTCAACACTTTCATGAATCGAAATTTTCACTCACGAGGCAGCAGCATCTTCGAAGGGGAAAGATGCATCATCCATCCATCCACCTATCAAAAACACTTGCCTGTATTAATTTCATAAGGCACAACGATGCTCATAAAGGGAGTACGAATGAATAATTACCGTATAGGGAATGGACATTTACTAAGCTTTGATGTATCGACTGTGTCTTGATAATGTTAAAACTTTGTCAAAACATGTGCTGCCTGTATAATTTATGAGCTCTTTGGCATCTGATGGTTCGGGCTCCCACACTGACTTTTGCTTTTCATCACTGAGTACTTGAAAATGGGAAAAGGGCCTCCTCGTATGTTGACACGACCGTCATTATCTCGGGTGGTAATTAAATATGCACACCGAAAGCCCGTAAAGCGATAGTGCCCTGGTTTATCGATACGATTAACAAGCGTTTAGTATTCTGATGAATGCGCCAAACTGTTCGTAAAAATGTGGTTGTTGAGGTTTGTTTGGGTTGAAATTTTATGACAAACATCCAAGACTTACATATCACAAGAATGTGTTAAATGATTTAAAATAATACACCATTGAAAGTATTTCAATATTTAGCAAATATTTAACTGAAAGTATCTGTTTTAATTTATGGGCTATGCAACTTTGGAAAACAGAAATATAGCTATTATTATACAGGACGTTTCAACGGCAACTGCATCGATAAATATGGATATGCGCCACAGAATTTCGACAATCTAATGTCGGTATGGCCAATTCAAACAAAATAATTACGTATTTGAGACTTCCATTTGTACCGAAAGTCGATATCAAATTGTATATTTTAAATGAGCGAAAAATTGTACGTGCCCTATCTCTAAAATCAGCCGTATCAGAGATATTTAACGTTTTATAAAAAATTAGACATTACCTATTGTTTGAAGAGTTTGAAAATGAATTTTTTCTACAAACGGCTGGAAAGTAAGATTTTTTCGGGGGAGATTTTTTTGTTAAGCTTAGATAGAAAAATAACGATTTCACACTTGTCCGATTTACACCTTTCCAGCTGTAATGCAGATAATATCAATTATATTTCAGAATAGTAAAGTATATTTTAGAAAGCGTCAATTATTATAATTCAGATTACACTAATGTATTTGAGAGAACAGATTTGTAATTCAAATTAGTCAATTGTAATTGAGAAAACATCATTTGTAATTCAGCACTTGTCAAGACAAAATAGTTATAAAAGTATTTATTCTTATTAATAAATTACTAACAAAACATTGTTTAAGTATTTTAAAATGTTTTTATTATTAGCCGTTACTCGAGTCCGAGTATAAAAATGTTGCAGTCGATAGATTGTGTACAATAAAAAACAAGTAAAAGGTGTAGTTTATTGTAATTCCCATTCATCTACGGTGCACACGACTATGGCTATAGAGGCCAATTCGGGAGAGCACATGTCGACCGCAGTCAGGACAAACATAGACCTGGTTAGGTCTTGGATTCGGCCTTCTTGCAGCAACATTTCCTTGATAGCTGGCCACAACCCCTCGCCATTCAGTTCTGTCCGCTGCAAGTTGTTCCCATTGCTCGTCTGCAATACCGCAGGATTTTAGATTTTCATGGAGAGCGTCTTTGAACCTCTTTCGTTGACCGCCACGCCTTCTTCTACCGCTTAGCAATTCACCATAAAGTGTACATTTAGGAAGGCGGTTATCATGCATACGATGAACGTGACCTGCCCATCTCAGGCGTGCTCTTGAAATAAGCACCTCCATTGGAAGGCTGTTTGCTCTCCTGAGTACTTCCACGTTTGATATGTGATGGAATCAACGGATTTTCATCATACTTCTGAGGTGTCTTTGCTGAAAACGTTCTAATTCTTTCACATGACGACGGTAAGTGACCCAGCTTTCACATCCATATAGCAGTGTTGGAATGACAACTGCTCTGAAGACAGCCATTTTCGTTGACAAAGCAAGGTCGTGGTTGTCAAATACTCTCTCTCTAAGTCCCCAGAGTGCTCTAGATGCAGCGTTAATTCTATTGCGAATCTCGCTGTCCATGTTTGCTTTGTCATTAACAACGTTGCCTAAGTAATTGAACTGATCCGCCACTTCAAGAGAATTTCCGTTAAGTGTAATGTCTATTTGGTTCACTTGATGAGGAGTTGACATAATCTTAGTCTTTCCAATGTTGATTTTAAGTCCCAAGGAATCATAGCTGGGCATACACATCTAAAAGTTCTTGAAGCTCTTCCGGCGTAGAGGCTAAAAGTGCACAGTCATCCGCATACTGGAGATCACAAATGAATCGTGTGCGTGTCTTCGTGAAAGCTCTAAAGCGCCCTATGTTAAAGAGACCGCCATCAAAGCGGTATCTGAGACCTATTCCTCTGACTGTCAGTTTGTTGTCAACAATAATTGTTAGAGCAGTGGTAAACGAATTAAAAAGTAGGGGTGCCAGGACACATCCCTGCCTAACTCCAGTGAGGGTTTGGAAAGGTTCGGTTGCCTCATTATTATACATAACCTGGGCGTTGTTGTTTGTATGTAGACTGCGACATACTTCCACAAATTTTCTAGGGATACCTAAGCGGAACATAATTTTCCAGAGCACTTCCCTGTCCACCGAGTCAAACGCCTTGGTTAAATCAATGAAGGCCATGTGAATTTCTCCTTGATGTTCGAGTGCTTTTTCTTGAAGCTGTTTATGTGTGAAGATTAAATCCGATGTGCCTCGGTTTGGTCTAAAGCCACTCTGAGTTTCAGGAAGTAACTTTTCCATAACAGGTGTTAGCCTATTTGCCATCGCTTTAGTGAGTATCTTCCCTCCAACAGCCAGGAGAGCTATACCCCTGTAATTTCCACAGTCCGCAGCGCTCCCTTTGTTTTTGAAGAGGTTGATTAAAAGTGTATCACGAAACTCCTGCGGAGCTTGACCACTTTCCCACACGACATCAAACAGCTTTTTGAGGTAGGGTATGAGCTCTGACGACACAGCTTTAAAGATCTCAGCTGGGAGTGAGTCGGCACCGGGAGATTTGTTATTTTTTAGCTGCCCAATGGCGGTTAAGATCTCTTCCGTTGTTAGTGGTTTATCAAGTTTTCGAAAGTGTCATATTGAGGGATAAGATTTATAATATCGTGATCGGCTTGACTTTGCTGGTTAAGAATGTTAGAGTAGTGTTCTTTCCATCGGGCTCTTATTTCCTGGTCTTCTTTGAGGAGATTTCCATTTAAATCTTTAATAGGGCACATATTTTTCCGACTGGGGCCGTACACTGCTTTTACTCCTTGAAAGAAATTCCTGTAGTCGTGTGAATCGGCGTACCTTTGAATTTCTCTGGCTAAATCCGCAGCATGGTGTGCTGTCGTACGTTGAGCTGCACGTGCACAATCGCCTCCGACAATTGTATCTTTTGCCTCATCAAAAATATCTTCCAGGTACACCAATCTCTTCTTAATAACATGAGCTTTTACATGGGGACCTTGAAGATGAGTTTTGATATAACATCTTACTTTAGACCACACGCATTCAATTGGATTTAGCATTGGGAAGTAAGGTGTCAATCGTAAAAGACTTGCTGACTGTTTTGAGGGTTGAATGGCAAGGTGCGTTGTCACAAACAATAATTAAGTCTGCCAGCTGATTTCCCGTATCCTTCCACTGATCTAAAAGCCTCTTAACCCAAGCATTGGCTAAGACTGAAGTAAAAAATTCCCTTTTACGCTCCATAGCTACTACACCTGCTGCTGACATAGCTCCTATTAGAATCACATTGGGACCGCGTAATGCTGGTAGGTGTTGAATCGCTTTGACACCAGCTCGAGCTCGGCCCCTTGTCCGACGGCAAAATAAATTAAAATTAGTCTCGTCCATCCAACAGTTTACTTACCTTGCTGTATGAAAATGTTAAGAGCTCGAACATATTTCGCACGTATTATTTTCTTTTTTTCAGAATTCATAGTACGAGGCCCTAGGTGTACCTACTTTACCGTAAAGAACCTACCGTCTAAGTACCTAAGTAGTTACCTAGTAGAAACAGAAATTTTTTTTTCAAAAGTCTGTAATATATTTTCCTTTATTTGTTTTATCGTGTACTCACATTTCCCTTCTATCCATGAAATAATTAAGTCCATTTCATCTTTACTAATAATCTTCGGTTTTTTACCACCTTTTGCTAACATTACATCTCTTATTTGCCAGATCGTACCCAATGAAATGCAGTTTTATACTTCACGCCCAAACTCG
The DNA here is from genome assembly GCA_963675555.1 of Leptura quadrifasciata. Classification (NCBI taxonomy): domain Eukaryota; kingdom Metazoa; phylum Arthropoda; class Insecta; order Coleoptera; family Cerambycidae; genus Leptura; species Leptura quadrifasciata. The sequence goes on from OY776674.1 coordinate 30,186,208, forward strand.
TTGCCAATCGTCTCCGCTATTGGCACATGTTTCTATCCTCTGGCGATCCCGATCAGTATGTTTAGTACAGTAAAAATGTAGCAAAAATTCCCTTGACCTGGAAAAAAATTGCACACTCGAATTTGTTATGCTCAATGTTATAAGGACCACTTAGAAGGTCTAAATCCAAAAAGGTGACTTCCCCCCCCCTTTTGCATCAGCACCTTGTAACATTTTTGAATCATTTTATCTCGCGTTCTATTGATTGCACGGAAAAGTTATTGAATAAAAAATGTTGTAAATAAAACTTTACATATTTTCGGTAATTGCCGCGATGCCGGGAAGTTAATATTTCGAGCGGTAGAGGGCGCCAAAGTTTCCAAAAAATAACTTTAACAGTTTTAAATTTAATTGGAAATTTGAAATCAATGGAAGCCAATTTATTTGGATATATATGCGTGTGGCTAATATTTTTATCTAAACAGCTTTTACAACACTGCTTTCAAAAAACAGTTTTTAGTAAATTCGGCGTCCTTTACCGCTCGAAATATTAACTTCTCGGCATCGCGGCAATTACCAAAAATATGTAGAATTTTATTTACAACATTTTTGTTCAATAACTTTTTCCGTGTGGCCAATAGAACACGAGATAAAACGATATATATATATATATCATGTATAATCATATCATGTATAATAACAGTATATGGGTTAAGTCCACCAAGGGCTAAAGGTCACCGCTCTCGGTACTTGCAAAATAGCAAGTCGCTATACACCATGGAGACATCTATGATGTCTGGTGTATAGTAGCATTTGACCACATGAGGGTATTCACTTACCTCTCACCGGTACACCATTTACTTAAGTTTGTATAAAACTAACAGGTTGGCCACTGTCATTTGTCTGTTCCATGACCTATGGCATACTGATGAGAACTAATAAGTTCGAAACCGGTCTATGTCTGGTCAGGGAATTGACAAATGACATTGGCTACCAATCTTTCATGATTTGTAAGGTATAATTCAATGCAGGTCGGGGTATTTTCCCGCTGAGTAGTTGTTTCCTGCAAATCATGTATAATAACAATATATATATATATATATATATATATATATATATATATATATATATTTCAAGATGGCGGCTAAAGCAAAAGTGGAGAGATCACCTTTTTGATTTTAGACCTTTTAAGGGCCAGTTTATCAAGACAGGGCTAACACTTAACTATAGGATAAATGTCAAACGAACCAATCGGTATCTATGATTTTGCTTGACATTTATCCTTTGGGTACGAGTTAACCTTGCATTGATAAACTGGCCTTAAGTGGTTCTGATAACGTTGAGCATGACAAATTCGCAATTTTTCCAGGTCAAAGTACAATTTGATTGTCTGATCGATAGTCGCGTGGGTTAAGATGCGAGGTGGCAAACACATTAATCACACATGTGTCGCACCACCGGGTTCGAATCCTGGCTCCGGCACTGTCGGTGGAAATGGTTGTATGTCCACATTTTTTCAATGTGTAACCTCCTTCCGCACAAGCCTCTGGCTTTTGGAATTGGGGGTTGTCTAATTTCTGTGGTGGTGTTATTATGCTAGTTTTCCATATCGTTGTCGTGTAACAAGTTCATTCTTCATTGCCAGTAACAATAACTCTGCACAAGAGGCAAATTGCGTCTGGTATATTTATCACAGGTTCAGCAACGGGATATCTTGCCATTGAAACTCGACAAACTGCACAATTATCTGTTAAGGAAATCATGGATATGTTGATGTAGAACTTGTAAGTGCAGTTTAGGTAGAATATGGACATCTTAACGCTATCTGAAATTTACATCACGTTTTTTCAATTACAAAATAAATAACACTTTCTCAAATACAATTCACTAATATGAATTACAACTGTACATTTCTGAATTAAATTGATTAATCTGAAATACAATTGATAATTTCTAAAATACAATTAACTAATCTGAAATACGGTTGCTTTCTAAAATTAAATTGATATTTTCTGAAATACAGCTGGAAATGCGTATGCGTGTTACTTGGTAATGAGCCCAATACATACAAAAGATGTTTTGACAATCTGTAAAGCGAATTATTTTATTAGTAATTATGATTTCATTTTACACTTTGTTATCTGCTTGACGAATTTTGAGGTGATTTATTGCTAACTACTCTTAATTTGCTTAAAATTTTGTCTTCCTTTATTTTTTACATTACTGCTTGCACGGACTCGTACTTAGAATCTGATTACAGAACACGGTCTCACTTAATTGCACCTTACTCAACTAATCATCATAACTATAAAATAAATAATAATTACTGTTTTCAAATCTATTTTCGTCTGTGTGTTTATGCTTTACGAAAATGGGTTATTAATAATATAACCAAAGTATAAATCGTTTAGTATATATTTTTCATTTCTGACACAACACGAAAGGCAAATTTAGATAATTAATTTCCTACGAAATTTTGCTGTCAACTAAATTGACTTTCGAAAATGGTTTTAATTTCCATGGTCACACTGTGAATAACTTCGAACTCTTGGCTTGTGAACTTTCGTGCGAATAGATAGTATACTGTGATAATATTTGAAAAATATCATTTCTAGAAGCAAATGTGTAAATGTAATAATTGATAAAGCATGGGCGGAGAGTGAGTTTATCACTGACTTTGATGAATACATAAGCTGTCATTGTTTATTGCAGGAAATAGAATATTTATTTAAATAAGACAAATAAATAAATTGTTGCTTGAATTCTAGTTTTGAAAATTTTTTTTGGTTATACATCCTAAACTTACCTTTGGGCATTATTAAATTACTGTTACATTGTTATTAGATGAGTTTTATGGCAATACTCAATCGATAGACGATCGCACAATTATTATAACCACTCAATGTAATTAAACAGACAGGAATTTTTAAAAGCAAAAAAAAATCTAGAAATCCGTATCTAACATTAAATGTCGGCAAAAAGATTAACCTGTGAGTGTCTGGTCTGTCTGTATGTATACGTTATCCACGCTCAAGTATCTTTGATATGTTGGTGGAGTATTATGTTTATTTATATATTAATTCATATTTCTACTCAAATGTAGGTAATTGAATTTTGTTATACTAAATAAACATTATTATTACTATACCAGTCGTTGTAATACAGCAACTTCGCTTAAACTATTAATTTCTAATTTAAATTTGGTACATATTTGAAGTTCCAACTCTGTCGTAAAAATGGGAGTACCACAAGGAACAGTATTAGGTCCAATAGTGTTCTTTGTGTACATGAACAATATCACAAAAATTAATAACTTCACCGGTCATCTCATATGTTATGCCGATGATAATATTCACAGACAAAAATGGGAAGATGTTATACTCACTGCTGAATCTGGCTTACAAATGTAAAATTCATGGTTACCTTACAATATGCTTACCTTCTCAAAAAAAGGAAATTCATCGCTTTTATAGCCTTACAATTGTTAACCAACCTACTGATTTTTCCATAAAATCACATTTTTCGAATTGTCCTACAATAGAAGTATTTTCAATGAATATTTCGGAGTTATTCTAGATCAATATATATGCTGGTCAGAATATATTTTTTACGTTAGTAAACAATTGAGAGCCCTGATGTATAAGTTTGTCGTGCTGAGAGAAATTTTCTTTAGAAAAAATTTAATTATGCTTGGCCGAATCAATCATAAGGTCTGCATTGTAGCATGCATGGGAAGGTGCTTTCAACACAACAATTAACATCTTACAAACTGTCCAAAATGCTATTCTGAACATAGTTTTTAGAAAACAGCAACTTTTTCTACTAAAAAGTTACATGTTGAAGCAAATATTTTCAACGTTAAATTACTTTTTATTTACCAATGTATAATAAGAATATATGTTTCTCATGAAAAGTTTAACAATAGAAACACTCTTGTAACTCGCTCCACTGCTTACATGGACCTTGCTGTTCACTTAAAAAAAATAAACAGTTTGGCCCCCAGTTTTTTAATATACTTAATCCCTCACCTCAAATGATTACAAAAAATTAAAAAAGAAATTAGAGGTTATACAGGGTGTTTGGTAAGGCGATGCTGACCCTGAACAGGGAGGTAGAAGGGGTCATTTGGCATTTATATGACCAAACACACCTATATGAAAAATGCTATGGCTTTTTTATGTTGCCGATTTTGTACTTTTTAAAAAGTCTCCGAAGGATGGTATATCTCCTATACAACCCTCGCCTAAGGTTGTATAGCTTCCGCGCATACACTGATATACAAGCCGCTGGAAGATGTGTGAGGCGAGAACGCGGTTTCCGTTGGAATGGTCACCATCCAAGTACTAACTGCGCCTGTCGTTGCTTTACATCGCATACCGAAGTATGTACATAGTAAAGACGCACCTACGCTCGCCCCATTATTTATTTAAGTATTATACTAAATTAAACTTTTAATATTCTGAAATATTTTTTTCTTTGCAAACAAAAAATAAAAGTTTCTGTCGCCTATTAAAAAAAAATGACATTTATTAGAAAAAAATTGTAATGGTAATTTTCATAGTCTTAAAATTTGTTTTAAAAAGTCATCTAGATATTACAATTACTTTTAAAACTTTTCTCTATTATATCCTCTTTAAGGGGTTAATATCATACCATCAAGTTTTACCAGTCACTAAAAATAGACAAAAGACTAATGGAAATAATTTTTCATTCAGTCAAAAATTAAATATGCTCATTTTTTCAACAAAAACAAAGCTATCGTTTCAAAAGTAATCAGAACCACAGTCATTTGTTTGTTAGTAATATCACTGACAGCTGTCACGCGCACACTTTCGTATTTCTTGCATTTTTAAGGAAGTTTATGTACAGTTGGTTTAAAAAAAAACTGGTACACTTTCTTTTAGCTATGTAAATCATTCGTTCTTTGATTGATATTAATAATCTTATATATGTCACTTTGACGTTAATCAGTGGCGTCATTATTAAAAATGGTTCGACATCTAACAGATATTCAAAAACTTCGAATTGTTTTTAAAATTGAAGATGGTTGGTCCATAAGAAGACTTGCTGCTGAATGCAATGTGAGTAAAACCACGATAATGAGTGTTAAAAAACAATGGGAAACTAACCAAACGGTATCCCGTAAAGTTGATTTCGGTAGGCTCGGAAAGAGCAATAATCAAGAAGATGAAAATCTTACAAATTACCTAAGAGAAAACTCTTTTCAGACTGTAGTAAATGTAATTTCAGAGACAAATTTCCCTGCTTCGGTACCTACTGCTTGCAGAATAATAAAACTAGGAAGCGAATTGAAGAGTTGTTCAGCGGCTAAAAAATACAAACTTTCAGAAGAAAAGAAGCAGGGTATAGGATTATTTTTGCATTGAACTATATAATCAATAATGAAAACTTCTGGGGACAAGTTGTCTTTTCTGACGAAAAGGTTTTTAAATCCTGTAACGATGGACATGTTCACGTATATAGGCCGCCTTCCACAGGATATGACGAAAAATATACTTTCGATCCACAAATATCAGGAAGGTTTTCAGTCAATGTCTGGGCTTGGATGAGCCTAAATGGGTTAGGTGTGTGTAGGAACAGTGGTGGTCATCTCAATTCCATTAAATATATTGAAATATTAGACAATATTATGTTGCCGTCAGTAATAGAGGTGTTTTCGGAAAATAATTTTATTTTCCAACAAGACAACTGCTCCATACATACGGCCCATCGTGTCAGGCAATGGTTTCTTAATAAAAACATAGAGTTGATACCGTGGCCATCTAAAAGTCCGGATTTAAATCCAAGTGAAAATGTTTGGGGACTAATGGTGAAACATATGAGAAAATTAAATAACCATCCAAATAATGCCCAAGAATTAGAAGGGCTAATTGAAGACGCTTGGGAGAACTTGTCGCAAGAATTTGACCTTGCAAGAAATCTGATTTTGTCCATGCCTGCAAGACTTCAGGCAGTTTTAGACGCTAATGGAGCAATGACAAAATATTAGTTAATTCTGTATTATGTAGTTGAAGTTCATTTATTTTATTTTTTTATTGTATTTTTATGTTCAGTTTGCATTGTTTACATTTTTTTTAATCTCAAGTGGTATTTTTGTGTTCTTATTTTAAAAATAGAATTATCATTATTCAGTTAGTATTTTAATTACAACCATTAGTAGAATTATCCGTAACAAATATTATTTTTTTAAACAATAATATGGCAGGCTTGAAAATGTTTTGAAAAAGTTATTTTCTAATTATTTTTTAAAATTCCATTTGAATAAAATTAAAAAGAAAGGTTTAATAAGTTTAAAAACACTTACAAAACCGGTCTTCTCCAAAAAACCCAGGTCTGGGGTAAATCACCTCTTCTCCACCCCCTCTCGACATGCCTGGCCAGCCCTATTTACAGACATATGCACACAACTAAACTATTAAGATTTTCGATTACAAGAGTTGCACCATTTTTTTTTTAAATCAACTGTACGTCGGGTAAAGAAAAAAATATTTCAGAATATCAAAAGTTAAATTTAGCACGTAATACTTAAGTAAATGATGAAATATGAAGATTTTTTAAAAAAGTACAAAATCGGCAATATAAAAAAAAATTTAGCATTTTTCATATAGCTATGTTTGGTCGTATAGATGCCAAGTGACCCCTCTACATCCCTGTTCAAGGTCGGCATCGCTTTACCAAACACGCCGTATAATCATCAAAATAATTTTAGAGGTAATGACCTAACTGCCACCATTTCCATGGTAAAAAAACCATCAATGTATCCCTTGTCTGACGATTCCTGTATGCATAGTTCGTATCACAGATCTCTTTATTAATTACATTTGTTATAATCTGTGAACCTGTCAAAACTGCATTCCTTATGTACTTTACAAAATGTTCAGAACGAGTACATAGCAAAATAGACAACTCTTCCTAGGCAAGATGTTCGCTCTGGGGGTTTTGCTTTGTTTCTTACCACTGCTTTGCATGCACTTTGTTTCATGTATGTACTTTATATTAATTAGAATTAAAAATATTCTGCAAAATAAAAATAACCTCCATTGAAATACTCCATACGTTTTGCATAGTGTGATTGCTGGTGTTGTGGAAATAGTCATGTTATGGTTACATTATTTTAAGTCTTTTATTCATTTCAATTTTCTTACGTAGTTTCACAAACATTGTAACACTACACTCGAATACTCTACTGGACGCGCCTTTCGCTAACCATCTTAGCATCATCGGGAGATAACTAATGCTACATTTTTAATCATCTCTTGTTGATGATAACGTACTCTGAGGCAGATTAGTAATCGTTAACGCTCGATTATAACCTGTACCTGCAGCCGTGTCCATTTTTATGGAAATTACATTCTATATTACAATCTACTCTTGATCTTATTTTCGACAGACACGACGAATAATTACGCATATCTCTGTATCATATCCGGCGACGTAAGCATTTCACTTGATATATGAGCATAATAAACGTAATTAAGTAACAATACGGAGAAATATGGCCATAATTAATTATCTTCACGAAATGTACATAGTTTGATTTATGAACAACGAGTTAATAAAAAATGTATTAATTAATATACAGGGTTACTGGTAATTCGATACATTCCTTTGGAGATGTGATGGGGCATGAGCTAAGGAGTAAATCTAGCCCTAAGATACATTATGCAAAAACTCAATAGTTTTTGAGATATTTCAATTTTTTTGTTTTTCTCAAAAAAGTAGATCTTAATGTCTTAAAAGTTAATTTTCAAAAAATCTACTTGACATTCTTAATTATTTTTTTACTGGATTACTTGTCCAATATTATAGATATCCGTTTGGAATGAAAAATATCCGGAAACATTTCGATCATGTGAACATTTAAAATAAAAACTTGTAAAAATTTTTTTTTAAAATCAGTTATGAAATTTACCTATTAGGTTTTTTCAAAAAAATATTAATGTAGCACGCGTACAAATTATTATAAAAACTTCCTTATTTCAATAGCTATCTAACTAGGTAGAAATGTTTAATGTACCCTTGATAGTTCTAATAAAAAATTAGTAAAGATAATGCTGGTGGCGGAATTTATTAAACGACTAATCGTTCATTTTCATTTAAGTCGGTCCGTCCTTGACTTTGACGTTTGTGCATATATGTCATTAACTGACATTCTTATCTCCGTGTCCCTTAAGTTTGTTGGTCTTGTTAAATTAGTTATCGAAGATTTTGATTTTGCTCGTAGTTGTTGTTATTAGTTGTTGTTATTGTATTTTCTGTGCCATGGCCGCGTATGCCAACGCAGAATACGCTGATATCTTGTTTGTCTATGGATACTGTGGCGGCAACGCTGTTGAATCTCGCCGAGAATATGGTCTTTGGTACCCTAACCGCCGCTTACCAAATGCACGTGTATTCAGTACGGCATATCGAAATATCGCTGAAACTGGCTCCGTGAAATGTAGAAGAAGTGACGCTGGCGCTCCTCCCGTTTATGAACCAGATGATGAGGAAGAAATACTGAGGTATTTTGAGGAAGACCCAACTATTTCAACTAATAAAGTCGCAAGACTAACCGGAGCGTCACAATGGAAAGTTTGGTCTACGATACGTAGAGCTGGATGTCATCCTTACCACTATACCCCTGTCCAAGGCTTGGAGGAAGGTGCTCCTGGAAGGAGAGTGGAATTCTGCAGCTTTATGTTAAATTCAGATGCAGAAAGTGCAAATTTTGCGAGGGTATAACAAATTTCCACAACCTACATTATTGGGCAGAGGAAAATCCCAAGTTAACACGTGAAACTAGTTTCCAAATGAAGTTTTCTATTAATATGTGGATGGGAGTTATTGACCACTATTTAATAGGGCCACACTTTCTTCCTCAAAATTTAAACGGGGAAATCTATGAAAATTTTTTAAGAAATGATCTGGCGGTGATTTTAGAAGATCGCTCTCGCCGTCAGACAGCGAATGATGTTTCAGAATGACGGTTGTCCAGCACATTATCGGCTGACAGTACGACAGTTAATTGATCAACGTTTCCCTAACCGTTGGATTGGAAGAGCGGGCCCAATACCTTGGCCAGCGCGAAGACCTGACTTAACACCCCTTGATTATTACGTATGGGGTCATATGAAGGAGATGGTCTATGCCACACCAGTCAATACGATAGAAAACCTTAGACAAAGGATAGTCGAAGAAGACGCTGCCGTGTCTGTATACAGAATAAGGACTCCCATTTTGAGCAAGACATATAAAAAATTAAGTACAACTTTGAAATTAATGAAGAATTAAACTCTACTTTTAAAATGTTTTTTACTGTTTATCTAAAAATAAAATTCGTATTACTTGTGTTATTTTTACTAGTATTTTCTTAGAACTATTAAGGGTACATTGAACATTTGTACCTTGTTAGATAGCTATTGAAATAAGGCAGTTTTTATAATAATTTATACGCGTCTTACGTTAATATTTTTTTGAAAAATCCTAATAGGTAAATTTCATAGCTGATTTAAAAAAAAATTTTTTTAAAGTTTTTATTTCAGATGTTCACATGATCGAAATGTTTCCAGATATTTTTCATTCCAAACGGATATCTATAATATTGGACAAGTAATCCAGTAAAAAAAAATTTTAAAATGTCAAATAGATTTTTCGAAAATTAACTTTTAGGACATTAAGATCTACTTTTTGAGAAAAACAAAAAAAATAAATATCTCAAAAACTATTGAGTTTTGCATAATATATGTTAGGGCTAAATTTACTTCTTAGATCATACCCCATCACATCTCCAAAGGAATGTATCGAATTACCAGTAACCCTGTATATTATATTTAGATTTCCATCACATGAGGGCAAACTGCGTGGCGAACGTTAAAAAATGGCAGGGATCATATTCAACGAACTTGTTAAATCTGCGGAATTAGACTGGAAAACATTTTATGATATTGAATCAAAATTCAGAGGAAAAAGTTCATAAATATATTCAGATTTAAACAGAATTTTAATTACGAAACTCGGAATTAAATAATCAATGAAGAATGTAATTTAATAATTAATTAACTTGAAGCGATTGAGATTTTTATCCAAAGTTAAAATTCAGTTTTTTGTTTTACTTCGTGCGCATACATTGTGTGGGTTTTTTAATACGCTTTATTAAATTTTGATATAAAACCTGTATTACCAGGGGTCATAAAGAATATTCGCACTTAATCAAAATTTCACCTTAACTGTGATTCGCAAATACAAAATATGAATCAATGAATTATGCACTCGAGCATTACTATACCCGACCAGCCAGAGCTTCGCTAAACATGTTGACATTTGAAAAATTGCAAATTACTTACAATTAAGGCTACCTATTGTATCTAGTGATCACCTTCTAGCGGATTTTAATTTCCTGGCTAGTTGTTACCAAATATTCGACTAGTGATTTCTTAAAAAATTAAATTGAAAATAGCTGGCCCACGGGCGAGCCCCGTCTCAACTGTAATTTTGAACATAAACAAGACTTTGGATTATTGTCTTCGTTATTAACAAATTTTAGCTGAATTATTCATTTTTCTCGTATAATTTTCAATAGACATGATGGAAAATACTTTGTAAGCTTAATAACATCAATAAGTATCTATCTATCATATAATCATTAAAATTATAATTATAATTGCAACTGTAACTGTAACTCTTAATCTCTTCATTATCGTTATCACTAGCATTAGGATTAGTATTAGCATTAGCATTAGCATTATCATTACCATTACCATTACCATTACCATTACCATTACCATTACCATTACCATTACCATTACCATTACCATTACCATTACCATTACCATTACCATTACCATTACCATTACAATTACCATTAACATTACCAGTACCATTATTATTATCATTATCATCATCACTATTTTTTTAACCACAACTTTACGTTGGATTTCTTGGTATCATGGTCCACCAGGGTGTCTAAACGACCAACGGTGTGTTTATGTGCCAGCACCCTTCGGACAGTGCTACAGGTAGCTCGGATTGTAGCTTTTTGGGCAAGTTCTATCACTTTTTGACTTCCCTTCCTACATCCATTTTGCTCCTTTGCTAGTATATTTTTATTCTCTAGATGTTTTGTGATTTTATTTTCTAGTATACTAGTTATGATTTTCTAAATCACTGGCAGACAGGTAATTAATTGGCTGGTAGTTTTTGGGTTGCTGAGTTTGATTGTTTTTGGGAATCATGATTGTGATTCCCTCTGTGAAGAATGCAGGCAGTCTATTCGGGTTTCATTAATTTGTATTGCCAAGTTTTTGTATGTACAATCAAAGTTTTTCCACCAGGATGCCTGAATCTTATCATTGCCAGGAGCTTTCTAATTTTTGGGTTTAGATATAACTTGTTTGACACCTGCTTCCAGTATTAGTACTGGCTCCATAATGGGTAAATTACTCTCTCTCCTCTCTTCAGACTCAATCCAGTAAACTTCTCGGTGCTGTTGTGGTTCCAAAATTCCCCCATTTCATTCTTTGGAGGTGAATTGCCGTTAATTTCGAGGTTTGAGGGGGAACGTTTCCTATAAAATTTTTGATAATTTTGTTTAAAAAGCTCGTTTTGTTTGTATCTTTTCGCCCTAAAATAAAATGAAATAAATCACATAAATAAAATAAATGAAATAATTAGTTAAGGTAGAAATGTAAATTATAGGCAATAAAAACTAGTTTAATTGGTCATTGGGTATCTTTTCACCCTTTCATTGTAACGCCGTATTCTGCGCCCCAACGCAGCGACTTTTTGGTGTCTTCGGAGCTTGGATGGAAATTCCGGATCGGAAGGCTTTATTTTGTTGCGAGTCATAATAGTGCGGACATCGTTCTTCAGTCTACCGGATGGGATGACTTACTTAAGGCAAGTATGTATTTTTCCCATGACTTTCCTAATTTTGTTGATTTTTTCCTTCCAGGCGTCTTTCCATGGGGCTACTGCATCGCATTCCCTTCGTATGGGTGATTTACTGGATTGACTTTCTATCAGGGGGATATTCAATGATTTACAAACTGTCGCAGCTGCGTAGATACTTTATGACATGTTAGTTCAAGTGTATCATTGTCATCTATCTCTTGTGCTAAGATAACGTTCGTGTCAGCGACTGCTGCTTTAGATGTTGCACTGTACGGAACTTTTGGAATAGTGGGCCGATGTTTTAATGGTATGCTTTGAAATTTTGCATCTGTGGCTTGATACGCATTATTAAGTAGAGCATTTGATGACCTCACTGGGACATGGAACAAAGTGGAACTTCTTGTTGACCTCCTTGATATTGGAGGAGGGCTTGGTTTTTGACTACCGTTGTTTCGGGCTCTTATTTGGTTTTTAATGTGGTCTAGTTCTGCTTCCGAGATAGCCTTTCTACTCAGAATTGACCTGACTTGATCGGAGAGCTGCTGGGAATCTTTTGGTGTTTCTGGTCTTGTCCTTGTCCATATTGCGTGCAGTTTTGCTCGATAGTTAACAAAGCCTTGTTCAAGGTTCGTGGCTAGGTAGTACGCGCGTATGAGTTCAGAACTGAGCTGTTTTGTCCACTGCATGGACTGCGGTCTTGGGGCCTTTCTGGGCTATTACCAGTTTCATAGCGTGGCCTTGTGGATTCTTTACGGGAGTCGGCGAAGAGCCAGCCGTTCGCTCTTCCCCGCCCTGTTTTCTGCTTCTAGTTACAGGAGCGAATTCTTTATTACACGTGGCGGGGTGCTAACCCGCTCAAGTGGACGCGATTCTGGAATTCGGGATTACCAAACCCCAGGCGGAATTCGGGATTACCAAACCCCAGGCTGGTTGAGCCCTGCCTGCGTGATTGGGGCCCGTAGGGTCGTCACTCCCCAAATAGCATGGAAAATATATATTTTTTTTTTTTACAAAAAACCAGTCACCTTACTCTGTGGCTCCGACCCTCACAGAGGGGAGCTGGTAATACCAATAGCCACTCCCCACGCCCGTGGGGTGAGTGACTACCGGGTCCGCGAATCGTGTGCTCTGAGTAGACGCAATGAACCGAGGATGACAGCCTTCTGCATTCTGCCGGCTAAGATCTCTGCCGAATCTCGGCATGCCGGTATGATCTTTAGTTCTGAAAGCAGCGTCTGTCTCATTCCACCGAGGGCTCCTATAATCAGTTATAATTATTATTGTTGTTATTATTAGTATTTTTGATATGACGCAACCCCTAATACAATCACTTCTACTTCATGACATACAGTCCATTCAATTTGCATTAAAAAAGGTACACGTGCTCGAAATAATTTAAAATTATTCTCCAACAAATAGAACGAGTGTCTATGATATATTTTAGCAGAATAGCAGTTTCTCGGTTGAATAAAAATGTTCAAAACAAATAATTAATGTATTTTATGGATAAAACAATTTGTATTCCGGAATATTGATGAGATAGATAATCAGTTTAGCATGATACGGTACAGGTGTATAGCCACATGTGTAAAAATTGCAAATTGCTGGAGTGTTGAAAAGCAATGCGTGTCAACGCCACCAGTGGCGTCGGATGGTAGATCTATAGATATGGCAGCTGACAATTATTACAATGTGATACAGAAACTAGCAATGTTGTGCATCGTAAAACTAACCACGTCTTGCAATGTTACTATCTGTTACACGTCGCCGCAGAAGGTCTCAAACCAAACATATAAACGTTGAGGTACTGAGCTTTTTGGCTTATCCCTCGTCATTTTCGGGAAAATTTATTCGAATGAGAAATATTATTCACACCGTACTCCTCGAGGCAGATGAGATTACCTCAAAACTCTTTAAAATCATACACTTATACAATATTTCTCCATTGGAACATATAGTAAATTTAATTTTTAAAACCGGTGTAGTTTCTAGTCAATTTAAAGTGTCCATCATAACTCCTATTTACAAATATGGAGTAATAATGGACAAATAATGAGTAATTATCGACCATTAACAACATTGCAAACGTATGTGAAAAGTCTCTTAAGGAACCATTAATTAACTTCTTAAAGAACAACAAATTACTCTCTCCCTACCAATTTGGATTTACAGCGGGACTAAGTACTGATGACGTGATGTACGCAGTAGTAAGTAACATATAACCTTGATAAGAGTAAATGATGTCTGTCTTTTTAAATTTAGCTGAGGCTTTCGACACGGTATCTCGTGAGAAACTTCTTAATGCTGCTGAACTCTACGGAGTTAAGGGTATCGTGCTGAAAGTCTTTAACCCTACTAACAAATAGAGCTCAGTGTGTTAAAATTAGAAAAGTATGAAGTGATTCAAAAAATGTACAGATTGGTGTGCCGCAGGGTACAGTATTCGGACCAATACTTTTCAATGTATATATTAATCCTTTAAACAACATATACAGATGATAACTGTACTAATTTTTAGTGGAGCTTCCCGAGATGACACAAGAAATCGAGTAAAATCAGAAGTTAAAAAAAATATAAGATTGGCTAGATGCATAAGTAAAACAAATTATATTGCTTTTTATATAACATCTGCAAATCGTCCTGAAAAGAGACCACACAAGTACTAAGTACTTAGGTGTTATAATTGCCAATAACAAAAAAAATTAGGTGCTTTGTACACAAATTTTATCTTTGAAGGCAATTCTTAAATCAAAACATATTACTAACTGTATCAAGCAAGCATTGATGGAATCTCTTACTGGCTATGGTATTAGTATGAGGTGGTCTATATACTAGCACCGTTATTGTAGCACAAAATACAATTCTGAAAATTATTTTAAAGAAATATAGGCTATATTCGACAAATTTGCTATATACTGAGACAATACGCAATGTTCATAGCTTATTAATCATTTCAACTTGCTGTTTTGTACGCAAGCAACTAATCATTGCTATGGCAATCGAAATAGAATAAATCAACACTTAACTATGCCCATAAATAGAAGAAAAACGAACAAGAAGTTCATGAATTATTTAGGACGACCTATATTATATAATCTCCTTCCATTAAACATGAAAATAATGGGCAATATTCAAAAATTCAATTCAATTCAAAAACTGCATTATAACTAGCTCAAATTTTGCAAAAAGTGGCCCATCACAAATTTTTTTCTAATATATAAAAGAATTTTCACCTCATTTTCAGTATCTAAATCACAATCTTTATTAGCTATTTTTTGAACCTAAATATTTTAAACATATGGTATATACGGGCTGTTATGGTCTCACCATTGTCTAGGTGCCTAAAATTGTTACTTACCTTTATCTGTACACTACTTATTCTATAATAATTTTGACATATGTCGAGTATTCATGCTTGCACATGTTTCTCCTCCCTAAAATATTTTATTCGCAGTATTTATGAATGTATATGTATTCTTGTGTATATAGTCGTTTGCAATTTAACCGTGCAGGTAAAAAACGCATTAAAATACCGTTAATTTCTGTACTATTCCGCCGACAAATTGAATCACCCGTTTTTGCTAAATTATATGAAAAAATCAAAAATCATAGTAGACATTTTTTAATCAAAAAATTTTATGAACAAAACTTGTTCGAAATCATTCAAAAACCCTGAATCCGAAATTTAATTTGTCTAAAAAAATAATTTTTTTTATATAATTTAGCATCGTAGATGGCCTTGAATTTAAAGATGGAAAGTGATTTTGTGGTCTTAAATAGACCTTGGCGACCTCTATCTTTTGAGATTAGTTTGATTTAAATTGGACAAAAAACAAAAGAATTATTACACTGTTACACTCTTAAGTGAGACACACTGTATGTGTATATATTTTATTTCCGTCGCTATGATGTACCTAGCTACTATTTTCGTTTCGTCCTTATCTGATTTAGATTTATTTTTCTTATTTGTTTGTCTTTACTTAATTTAAATTCACCGCGTAGTAAATTCAAAATGAAATACACTTAATATTTTCATTATTTTTACTCTTTCTGACTCATTTTAAAGCCAGCGCAATACTCAGAAAGAGATTTTGAAGACGTTTATTCGTCAAACCATAGTGTTGTAAACGCCGCCGTTTATATGCTCATTTTCACCTGCTCTTAATTGTTTTATTCACCTGTTATTGATTCGTAATCTGCATAATTTTTGTGTGTGCCTTTTGTGTGGAGGCCTCCGGAGGAAAGCTGGAGCTAGAAGGGAACATCATCTGGAAAAGTTAGGATCCATTCAATCTCTTTCATCGCCGCCATACAGTCCACTCTCTTTTTTCTTTTGCTTGATAATAAATAATAATAACATTTTTTTTTCGCCAGTTCACGGATGCTCTGCCGTTCGCATTCTGTAAGTTTGACATCACGAATACGAATTTTTCTTAGCTTAACCAGACTATGTCCACCCCCGTTTTCGAGGATGCGCGGTGGTTAAATCTCTCTCCGAAGTCACCCCACCCTCCAAACAGCCAAAAACCACCCCCGAAAGGGATAAACCGTGTATCCGCCGTCTCCTACCACCCAAACCTGTGTTACTCCCGTTTTCGAGGATGCTGAGCACGATGGTGGCATTGGACTTTCTCCCCCGAGGTGAACCGACCCCTCAAACAGACAAAACTACCCCTTTGATACGCGGTTTTATGAAGTAAGCGAGTAAGTTCACAGATCATTGAATACATACCGGATGATTGTTCCAGGTTCAGCTGAAAAAAAAGGATACATGCTTTGTGTCTAGGTTTTAGATGGGAAAATCAGGTATATGCAATCACTGGCACAATTTCATTTATTTCATTATATTAAATAATGTGTTGTGTGGATACAACTAATTAAATGTTCTTCAGAAGGAGTTATTTATTAAACAAAACTTTAACAAAAAGTGGTTACGAATCTTAAGTTTAAATATACGAAGTTATTGGTTTGAGAACAGAAATATGACTGACCTCTTTTGCCTGCATTTCGGCGGTCTCTTCTATACCTCTCGAGGGATGGGTAAATGAGCGTAATTTCCAAATTACGGTTGGCTATTGTAGTTGGCCATTACTGCCTCCAGCCTGTCGGCATTTTTGCCTTAAAGGTATAACCTTTATTAGTTTTACGATTATGGTATTTCCGTGCTTCATTGTGGGAAAGTACGCTACAAACAGTTTTATTTACGCATAAAATTAGTTATTTACTATATATGAATATAAAACACTTATATTGACGCATGCAATTACTTATTCACTATATATAAATATAAGACATCGCCATAAAATCACTTTCCAGTGAAACATTGATCCAATCAATATAACCTACGTCGCTTACATGTGGGTTGGTATTCCTCGAAATGAATATCACATCCATCATCCATCGTGCTCAACATCCTCGAAATCGGGGGTAACACAGGATTGGGTGGTAGAAGACGGCGGATACGCGGTTTACCCCTTTCGGGGGTGGTTTTTGGCCGTTTGGGGGGATGGGGTGACCTCGGAGAGAGATTCAATCACCGCCATCGCGTTCAGCATCCTTGAAAACGAGGGGGCATAGTTTCGTTAGGCTAAGAAAAATTCATAAATTTCGAGGTTTCATCCGACTCACAGAATGCACTATTTGTATTTACGTTAATTCTGTATAGAATTAAGTATTATTCATATTTGTATTTTACGATAAAGAGAAAGATAAATAAATTTGAATTTTCAATTTGTACTTAGCTCTTTATGAGAGTAAGAAGACCATTCATAATTCATATTTGTATTTTACGATAAATTTGAATTTTCAATTTGTAGGTACTTAGCTCTTTGTGAGAGTAAAAAGACTAAAAACCTTTCGTGTATTGTCGTACAAAATGTTTATAAATAATAAAAAAATCATGTCTAGTCGATATATTAAAGTATAACGAACCTTATGCTCTACATAGTCCGGAACTTTACGCCTTACCGAATAAGGGCTCTTAATATATCCTCCTTATATTAAAGATTCAAGAGAGGAGCGGCGCCTCTGGCTGTAAAATATGTTAAAATTAAATAGATTCCAACGGAACGTGCCTCCCAACGGGGCATTTTGCGCGAAACCACATGTACTTGTGACAACGACAGGCATACCACACGACCGTTATAATACCTGCGCCCCCGTACCGCACCCTTAATTAACTGTTAACAAATTTCCGCTTTTGTGCCGGCGTCAGCCGAAATTGGCTGCAATGTGTGTTTTTACCTAGGGTGTAATCTATAATCTTACACGAAGATGTTTCATGTTTTCGGTGAACGAAATCCACATTGTTATTTTAACAACCTTAGCTGGTTGAGAGTATTATCCCAATAAACGTTAACTCACATAAATTGTAAACGATTTGCTTGCTTTAAGCTTTAGGGAAACATATATAGTTACAGCGTAACAGCCAGAAAATACACAATTTTCAAGCTTTCTTCGATAAGCGAAGTGTGTAGTAATATCCTTGCACTACATACATAGTTCAAACATGCTTTTTTTATGCGGAATATTAAAACATAATATTTTTAGTCGCAAACTCTTCTATACAGTAATTATTTTACTATAAGGATCGTAGCCAGACTGCAACCAACAGCTACTCTCCGGGATATATGCCCCGCCGTGCACTGAATTATAAGTTACAAGCCTGGTACGTTAAGTGTAATAATTGCATATTATCATCAAAACGCTAATGCTTCGATTGCAACAAACACCAACCGAAAGACTGATACTACTTAAAGGAGCTCCCGTGCCAGTCGTCTCACACCACTTGCAGACTGCAGTTTCGAGCTATTGGCTCTCGTCAGTGCAAGGTAGGCATGTGACTACATACATGTAGTAGTTGTATATTGTTGTACAGGCATTTACTTATCTAATAAATCTTTCATTTGAAAATGGTGTATTTCCAGAAATTTTAAAAATTGCTATTGGTTGAATATTACAGATCTGCCGGGGCCATATTTTAGAGCTCAATCGATATTTGCCGCATGCGAGATACTAGGCACCCGACGCGTTTAAAAAATTTCGCTTATAGTTCTCAGCTGATATTTTCGAACACCATCCGAGATTTGTTTTTTGTACACGTGAAAATGTCATATGGCAAATGTGACAACGCTGTTTTGTGCAACCAAATGGACTTGAAACCCCTAGAAAACACTAATGTCACTAATCAGCTGTTGTATGTGTATAATTCGGCGACATTTTCAGATTATGATATTGTATTTTATCATCATATACTTGTCTAATAAATCCTCAAATGGATTATCATAGGCATGGAATTCTTTTCCATGTACGTTTTCTGCCTATTCCAAGGCGTCGATGGCAGCTAAATGTATGAAGTCATATAATGCTGCCATTGTCCATTTTCACTCACCAAATTTATTCAAATAAGTCTACTTTAAAGTCCCTAAATAATAAACAAACCACAGCAACACCTTAAACTTGAGACAATGAGGTTATGTGGTATGAAATAAAATAAACCAAAATGATCACTTTGAATACATTCGTACACGAAATCGCCTTATCGTATATTAAACCCCCATCCGTTGCATTTTGCCCGAAATCAGTCGCATGCGGAAAGTTCGTACACGAGTTTATTATGCTCGAAAATACGAAACGTATATTTTTTCATGCGACAATTTAACATTTTCGTGCACGACATCGCCTCGGTCAAGCTCGAAAATACGGCACCTGTGTCGCATCAGCCCTGTCGAAAATATTTGAGATCTTAAATATAAAAAAATTATTTATTTTGTAACATGTTTTAATATTTTAAACCCCGCACAGTACTGGGAAATTGACCACGTCGGCCATTTTTTATTTCTTGGATACTGAATATATGAGAATATAGATGACAATAAAAAAAACATTGGCTGATTTATGGACTAAGGTTTTTGATTTGATGGATCACACCCTTCTTTTACAAAAACTGGAAGCTTATGGTTTAAGGGGCAAAGTTAGTGAATTATTAAAATCGTATCTAGTGGGTCGCACTCAATTAGTGGAATGTAAAGTCGCATATTATAGAACTTAAATATGGTGTCCCACAAGGGTCAGTTCTGGGGGCCATTATTATTTCTTCTGTTTGTAAACGACTTACCAGATATAAACAATAGTCGACCTGATATAACTATGTACGTGGATGATAATAGTTACATATGAAATGATATTAAGATTTTAAATGTAAGAATACGCAGGTAATGCTTAATAAGTTTATTTTATTGTTTAATTCAAATAGGTTATTTGTAAATACTAATACAACGGTATTCACTCATTTTACGCCCAGGTTAAAACAAGCCAGTGAGAGTTGCCTTTTAAAATGCAATGGAAAAGTAGAGAACAAGCCAGTGAAACAAAATTCTTAGGTTTACACATATATTGATAAAAGTCTCAGCTGAGAGAACATAATATCGTTATACTGTGCAAAGAATGTCGTCAGCCTGTTTTGCTTTTTACAGGCTAAAACACATCTTCCAACGGCTTGTATATCAGTGCATGCGCGGAAGTTATACAACCTTAGGCGAGGATTGTATAGGGGATATACCATCCTTCGGAGGGGATGTAAAGCCGTCGGTCCCTTGTCTATTAAATGTTAGCAAGTAAAAGGTCCCCACTCTTCTTAAGGGAAGAGGTTCGGCAACATTCCTGGTTGGGGGTAGCTCGTCTACAGGCGTCGGTGTTAGGCCTCAGTAGCGGAAATAGGCCGACGTTAAATAAATGTAAAAAATAGCTGTGTATTTGACATACACAGCAAAATAAGAGTTTGAAAACGGAAAGAGATTTCTGTGTTTATTCTTTATATTATTTGCAAAACATAACCTCTCACTATTCCTTTGACGTAAACGTCACGGGCGCAGAGGCTTCTTTCCAATAATTCTATTATTTTGTAGATTCGGTGATTTGTTTTTGAAGAGGATTAATACATGTGGTAGAAAACTCGAATAATAGGAAAGAATATTTGTATATCTGGTATTAACGACAGTGCATATAGCAACCCTCAGTCTGAACTTGTCGAGGAGGAGCAAAAATGCAAAATTTTAAGTTGTTGAAAAAACTGAATTAAAAACAAACGTATTTGATCTAGTAAACAAGAGTAGTCCGGAAGATATTGATATGGCTTTCTCTAAGGACAATTTTGACATTGTATCTGATCGATTGGTTTGTATTACTAATGACTCGTGGCAAAGGCAAAGGACAAATTTGAAAACTTGGCCAAAGCAAAAAAAAAAAATATCACCATCTTGTTTCCCACTTGGTTCCAAGCAACTGTTATTTAAAACATTTTGTTATAGAATGCATCGTTTTCGAGATATATGGCTGTCGCAAGTTAAAAAGCTCACCTTGTATATAAACAAACTATTCAAATTGGCACATCATGACTATAATATTTGTGATATTTAACTATGTGTGGTAATAGCATCACCACATGCTCCGTGAAATCAATAATCCGATGAACCGGTTTTCCTCATGTTTGACTCCCTCTGTAACTCGAAAACTGTCAATTTTTCTATCTCACTTCTTTAAGACTTTTGATCAGGACATCATAACTATATTATACCAAATTTTCATCCAATTCGACTGGGACCCATTCTCCCTTAGGTTTAGTGGTCCTTTATCACTTAGGCTTCAAGTAAATCTGTCGTTGGTCTCGGAAATCAAATATCTAGGAGTTACTGTTGATTGCAATTTAAATTGTAAGTCATATAGATATTACATGTAAAAAAATCAAAAATAGTCGGCGTTCTTAAACGTGTCAGTTGGTACTTATTAATAAATGCAAAAAAAAAATTGTTTATAATGCTATATTACTACCATTTTAACTATTGTAGCACAATCATGTATATGGCTAATCAGACTGATCTGGGATGATTACAAAGGTTACAAAACAGAGCGATGCGAGTTATATTAAAATGCAGTATATACACCAGGATAGATGACATGTTAAAATGTCTTAGTTGGATGAATATATAGAACTTTTAGTTGTAACAAACTAAATATCAATTTTATGTTCACCATTTTAGTATAAATTCAATCAGTAAATTAATAGTTTGGATATAATTAGAAATATTTTGAACTGGAAAATTTTGATAATTCACTTCAATTTTGTAAAAAAAAATATTTTAAACTTAATCATATGCAAATTATTTAGCTATAGAATCATATTAACTTTAGTTAACTAGATAGGGAAATAGGCAATACACTGTTCAGTTGATTTGAATTTGTTTCATTGTTTGTCTGTTGTGTTTAATTAAATTTAGAAATTATATCATGTGATATTTTAACTATAAGCAGGTGAGATATCATAGCAATATATTTTCTTTCAATTTTATTTTAAATATGGTTTTATTTATGTTTTGTGTGTATATGGTTTCTAATGTAAAACAGATATTGTATGTGTGTTTTTTTTGGATTGCATAGCCAGGAGCTAAATAAACGTATTATCTATCTATCTGTCTAATTCACTTAGAAAAATAGAATTTTTGGTAGAATGGCTCTACATTTCGTACGTCAAATGTGGGCCAAATAGACGCACACCACCGTTGGGTCTGGTGTTCGGTGCGGCTGAAACGGATCGGACTGAAAGGGTACAGTTAACTAAGTACATTATTAACATTGTTCGTATTATCGAGAAAGGCTTAAGGGGCATTAGGGATTGAATTATTTAAGATACTCCAACACATCCGCACACTTGATCTTAACTTAACAGGCCACAAGATACGGAGAGCTTGGAAGTTATAATCTCTACGAAATCTCTCTTTGTTATCCCAACACCGGGAGTACACTTAAGGACGCCGCATTGTCCTTGTGTGCCAAAGGGTGTTAAAAGACCCATATCAGGCGTTTCAGATCTCGCACCGGACATGAACCGACCGAATAGACCGGACTCTACACGGGGCCTTTTATCAGGCCACATTGCCAACATGCTAAACCCTTTTTGAATTATAAGTGTCATTCTACTTCTTCTGCATTAAGGCATTCTTTTTTTAATGAAAGACATATTTCTCGGTGAAAATTGACAAGATTTACGGAGTGATGGGCTATTTTAACGAGTACTTCAGATAATCGTGACATGACACTTCAAAGCACATAATGTAGGTTGACGATGAATGAGAGAGTGGTGGTTTATATAAAGGGGTGAAAATTAGCAACGAATTTAAGGGCTGTTTAACTTATCGGTACGTAAATAACTGAATATCCCTGAATCAGGCGGAAATCTTTAATTTATTTTATTTATTTATTACTATAGAACATCCAACACGCAAGCGTTCAATACAGTAAAAATATAACAACAATCATGCAAAAAATCAACAACCAACTATATATTAAATACAAAAAAAATTGTATGACAATAAAGAAAAGGAATATTACATTGAAATATTTTCTGACATCACCAAGAAGACGCAAGTAATAGGTTGATTCACATTTTACCCCTATAATGTATTAATTTAAAAAGCAATGTGCGTTTAATGAGGAGGATCAAATCTCTCATGGAACTGATAATGAGCTGTCCCTCTTGCGGGATAGACATCATCTAAAAGAAAATCAGGAACTTTCATTATTTCAATTAATGTTATGTAAGTGTATATAGGACACCATATTGATACATACTCAAGCCTTGATTTCGAAAAGGTAACGTAGTAAAGGCAGAGTAAAAATATTATTAAAGTCTTTAGAATTACGTAAAACAAAACCAAGACTTGTATACCTACCAGCCAAATAAGTCAGAGAGGACTCTTAAATTTTTAATGTAGTCAAGCCTGTCGATAATTTAAGTGTCAAGTAAATAATCAAACAAAAGTACTGATTTTTTATGCCAGAAAGACATTTCTTTGCACCTATTTGATTTCAGTAGTAGTTTATTATTATGACACCTATTGTTGAATGTAGTAATATTCCTCTAAATGTTATCACAATCAGAGGTGGAAAAAATTGTACCATATAATTTAAGGTCATCAGTGTACAGCAAATAGTGAACATTGATGTTTTCGACAGTATCATTAGTGAATATTACAAAGAAGAGGTGTCCCAAAATTGATCCTTGGGGAACACCTAAAGTTTGAGGAAACGAGTTGGATCTAAATCCTTGCTATTGCGCAAATTGTGAGCGTTCCGTAAGATAAGTTAAATATTTGTTAGGCCTGTATAAAGTTCAATTCCATTGAGACTGTTTAAAAGTAGGACATGGTCAAGCCTATCAATCGCTTTGAAGAAGTCATGTTGAAAACGTCTACCTGACTTCACTTGTCAATGACCCCGATATAAATTAAATCACACACAATAGATTAGAGACTGCGGAACGATCTTGTATGAAATCATGTTGTTCTGGTATAATTATATTGGAAATATACGGCGAAATGTAGTTCTGCAGGATAACCTCAAGTATCTACAAAAATTACATCAGATGGCTATGGGCATGTATTGGTCATTCCAGGGCCGGCGGAAAAAGTGGGTATGGTGGGTAGTAGTACCCACCTGAAAAATCTGTAGGTAGGAAATTACCTACCTGAAAATTTGAGCGAAAAATAAAAAAAATAGACTTATGTGAGCCAAAAGAGATAAACAATGGACCGATTTATTAAAAGAGGGGACTACTCCCCCCCCGCACTACCCACCCAGATTGATCATGTTTCGCCGGCCCTGGTCATTCTTAGCACCTTTACATAGTGGACGGGACGGGACTACTGTAGGTAGTGTTTTTTATAATTAATAAATGTCCAAAAGTTATTAGGATTATTTTTTATTGAGTCTTAGATGCTGCAACACAAACTTGCTATATTATTATGTTTCTCTTGTTTTTTTAAGTGTCGTCATAAGACTTTTAAATTTGTTATAATTTTCAGTTTTTTTTTTGGGGGGGGGGGAGTTATGTTTTATTTTAGTGTTTTTCTGTTGCTTTCCATTGATCTTTAAGTTCATTTGAAAACTATTTCAAAAATTGTCTGCTATAATTCAGTTTTTGCTTTATAAGAACATGTTTTTTTAAAATGTTTCTTAGCATATTACAGAACACATCTACTGCATCAGTAAAAGAGGATAGATAAACAATAAGTTAATAATAACTCTACAAATAGAGTATGAAAATTAGCTTTTCTAAAAGTAGAATCTAGTAAGTCATTTATTGAGTTACTTAGAGGAAATTTCTTATTTTTCGTGTCTATTAGACCATTTATTTCGATGAAGAGAACTGGATGGTTATTACCTTCTTGTATTTAACAATAGTTCAGGAGACTAGCACAAGTTGTAAGGTTTATCACACAAATACACAACACAAGATCTAGAATTCTATTTACGCAAAATTAAATTATTTAACCAGCAAAACAATATTATCTATTATTTGAATGAAACATGGAGTAACGCAGGGAATACTGTAGAAAAAGTGTGGAAGGACACAACAGTAAAATCCGCAAGGCAAGCTTTTGTATAGAATTTATCCACGGGGTTTAAAAATCCCTCCGGAAACGGCAAACGGTTGATAGTTCTTCACATTGGCTGGTATGAAGAGCTTCTGGAGAATAGACTACTTGTATTCCAATCAAAGAAGATAAGCAACTAGCATGAATACATGAATTCTTTGGTTTTTGAGAAAATGCTGCCTACCCCAGATGAAGGTTTGGATAAAGCATCTTACCAGCCTCTAAAGCTGAACAAGGGTCCAATATCATCTACATGGAAATAGAAATACAGGATTGGTTCAGAGGTAAGACATTTGAGGGTGACATGATGAAAGCTGAACCTCTCAATCTGGTGAAAACTAATAATAAACTAGATGGCACATATCCCTAGATCAGCTGTCAAAAACTACAAATCGAACAGTGCTGAGATTACCTTGTTATCAACTTGAATTAAACCCGATTTAGCTTATATGGACATAAATCAAATGAGAGGTAGTCAGAAAAAAATACAACTTATAAATTACTAACTGTCAAGATTCTTTTGCCTGGTGCAGTGAAAAATGTAAGTCTGCAACATTGGAGAAATGCTATTGTTAGACGTTATTGTGCAAATCCAAGTGGCGCTATTTTGTAATTAGTGTAGAGCAAGATACGGATGCGTCGTCATCGTCCGAATTAGACTAAATCTGCTTCTTAAATTATTTTTCTGCTTGTTTACCCATCATCACTCTTGAGAATACACACACTCAATATACATTCAGACCAACCTTGTCTAAGAACCATACCTGTTTTCTTATAAGTAATAATATTTTAACTAAATTATTTATTAGTTCTTTTTTTCAAGGAGTTAATGACCCCACCAATGATTTCTTGTCAAAAAAATATAATTGATATAACTAATGTAAGAACTTCCATTATTTACAATACAATTTTACATATTACTCGACAAAAAAGTGATTACTTTTTTCAACTACATTAATAGTATCCACAAGTTAGTTATTAAAGTTAAGCTTAAATGCAACCTTACTAGCACTAGTGGTTTTACGGACGAAATTTTCAAGGTCCCTGTAGCGCAGTGGATAGCGCGTTGGACTTCTAATCCAAAGGTCGTGGGTTCGATCCCCACCAGGGATGCGGTGTACAAAAGATTTTTTTAAATTATCTTTAATTTTTAAATGATATTTTTGTTCATATGTACATTTTTATAATATTTCATGTTTCTAATTTAAGCTGTTATACCCTTCTAGCATTATTTGTACATTTTTAATCTGAAAAAACTCGTATTCAACACGTTAATAACAATAATAAAAATAATAATTTATTTCCATATAGACTCATACAAGTGTTTGGATAATGTCAAAAATATTTAGAAGAAAAAAAAAACAATTAGCTTATTTATAATACAATATTTAAAAATTTCGTCAGACAAATGAGTACATAGATAAATATACAAGTGGATACAAAATAAAAACATATAAGAGTATATAGAACATAATAACATATATACATAACATATTAACAAACAACGTTATGTGATTAAGAAAAAAATCATCTTATTCTGATCTATAATATTTGCATCCATGCGCTCTAACATTATGTTAGATTGATGTAAACAACTTCATGAATTTCAGGTGTCCTTCCAAAATTGAACAGATCATTGTTTTTATTTCAAACGCCCCAACACATGGAAATGTATTATATCAACTATTTAAAATGGATGTTTTAATAACCGTAATGGCCAATGTCAGGAATATAAAAAGAACATTAATAAAAAAGGAAATATTAATAAAAACCTGAAAGCATTGTGCATACCTATCCCAATTTCAAATTGGGGATGAAAAATGAAATCGTATACCAGTCGAGGTTGGCCCTAAATTAATTGAGAGGATAAAAATTGATGATGTTGTTTCGTATAAAACCACAAGGATTCTGTTTTTTATTTCGATCGGAGTAATGTTTAATTTTATTTAGATTTGTATACATGCATATTGGATAGTTAATGTAAGCATTAGTCGTCATTAAATTAAGTATATTTGATTATCGGAAGCAATACAACCCAAAACAGAGTGTAATTGTTCATTTGATATAAAATGCTTGGATTGGATCTCTTCAGACGAACCTGATACTTTAAATAATGAGACCTAAATCTAAGGAATCTTGCACAGTTAATGAGAAATAGAAATACCAAGGCTCCATTGATGTCAAACTAAAAAAACCGGTGCCCAAGGAATCACTATTTCCACATCCAGATTTTGTATCCAAGTTGTATACGCGCTGAATCCAAATGTAATATTTTATTTCCTTTAATAGTAGAGTAGGGGTGGTGGAGGGGGTGGCTAATATAAAAAAAATTAACAAGCCGTTGGTTCTCGTATACACACTAAATCCCAATTTAATTTTTTATTCCCTTAAACAATAGGCTGGGGGTAACAATGGAGGTGGTAGAGGGGGTAACTAATGTCAAAATAAATTTTAGAGGCCCTTGGTTCTCGTACACACACTAAATCCAAATTTAATTTATTACTCCCTTTAATAATAGGGTGGGGGTGGCAATGGGGGTGGTAGCCCAAGTAACAAATGTCGCCTTCTTATTACACTTAAAGTTTTATAAATAATACATTATGGCAACTTGTATAGAAAATTGTTTATATTGAAGCTTTATTCAACATTAAACTGCTTGTAAAATGTTTTCACAGCATAAATATAAAGCTTCTTTATTAAAGCATCTTTTACAGTTTTTTTTTAATCTATAAAAGCTTAGCAAGATCTGTTATACACAACATGTATATTTATAACAGGTGTATAAGCCTCTATATAACATTCATACATCCGTTTTACAGATTAGCAATTTCTCTATAACGGTTTTATGACATTGAGTTTTAAAGGTTTTTAAAGCAAAACTTTACAGCAATGTAGTTATTTAAGCCAAATGCCATTTACGCCAGCCCTAATCAAGTTTATTTGTAAATGCATTTTACGTATAGTAGAAAGAGTATTTTATAAAGCAGTTACTCAGCTGAAATTCTATTTTGGAGCTATATAGCTGCAATCTTTCGCCTTTATAGAACTCTTATACAGCTAAACTTACTCCATTTCATAACCTCAATATCATTTGATTTGCTTTCGAATTTTTATTGTTATGTATGACTGATGGCAGAGAGGTAAGCATCAATGAGCATGGAAATAACACTAAGTTGTTAAATAAAAGTTAATAAATGTTTCTATATGGCAAAAAATGGCACTTGCCTCTCACCCTAAAGTTCCGGGTTCGATTCCCTGTCGTGGCAGTGGAAAATACTGTGAGAGGGATTTTTTCACTATACTCGAATATTGTGTATATGTCCCTTTTGTCTCTAAATGTATAGCCTTCTCCCACACAAGGCTCTTCTAGAGCATTCGGGATAAAGGGGATCGTAATTACCTGTGGCGTTATTATTATTATTTTTAAAAATTTATGCAGTAATTTTCTCATTACAAACTACAAAAATCCACCAAAATTAATAAAAAGTTAGGTCCCTCAAAATCAAAACGATGTTATCATGAATTCAATTATTACACAAAATGTGGATTTATATCAAAGTAAATTCACCTGTCCGAGGATTTTGTCTTCCACTACTACTTCTACACAGCCAATGTGCTGCTTTAAGAATTTGTAACTGCTTCTATAGTGACTTCTTTGGATACTTATAGGGAACCATATTGTATTTTCTAAAAGTAAATATGACAGGGTGGCCATTGTTACCGGTTCGAGGTATAATTACTCAATCTCTTGAAACGGAAAACCTTGCAAAATGTTTACAGCAATCATTTATGGGGCGTTCAAAATACGTGGCTTATCATTTTAAAGCAATTCTATTGAAAAAAAATAAAAAATATATATTTTTTAAATAATTTTCAACTTATCAAATTCAAGGAATTTTGGAGGCGCGTCTATTTATCTCGAAGTAGAATTGCATATTTCAACAGAAACATTTTCTTACCATGACAAATTTAGTTTTCTATGAACCACAGCATACACTAATTCGCAGGCAATATTCATTTAGCTTCCTAATAATTTGCCATAAGAAAGTTATTACATTGAAGCTGCTAGAGACACTGTGATATCGATGCTTTATAACTGCAAACAGTAACTAAAATTTAGATGAATTTTTCTGTATAAAAACTTACTTGCAGCAATTATGTAACAACTTCTTAGCAGTCATATAACATGTTTTATAGCAGCTGGTAAGACGAAACAAAGAGGTTGCCATAATGCTACTTTAAGTATTTATGTACCTTTTACAGTGCTTACCGAGGCTGTATAAACTGTGCCTATTTTGGGTATATAGATACTTCATTAATACAGGACTATTGTTGTTAGCTCTTAATTATAACGTATTAAGCTTTATAAAAAGGTGGAGTAGATAGTCATAGAGTTTTTAAAAAGCAATTTGTGCTACTTGGGAGAGGGGTAGCTAAAGCCAAAAAAATTTTTTGAGACGTGTTCTTGTATACACACTAAATCACATTTTAATTTTTTTTACTTCCTTTCATAATAGTGTCGGGGTGGTATCGGGGTGATAGTGAGGGGGGCCGGATGTGGCTGATGTCAAGAAAAATATTGAGACTTTATTTATCCCATTCACCCCCGAATCCTTCAACCGAATTAGATCAAAATATAATCTAGTTCCAGATCTCGTTATAATACATGAGTGTACCAAATTTCAACTCAATATCATAAACGGTTCCAGAGTAAACATGCGCACAAAAAAGTTACAGACAGACCGATAGGCAGACAGACAAAAAATTTTTTTTCGCTCAAATTGAAAATCTCGACGTTTCAAGACTTTTTAAGCCTATTTCAGCAAACAAAAATAATTTTTTTTTTTGCGTTACTATACTTCCACTGGACGTGGAAGTAAAATTAGACTTGACAACGAACGTAACGAGGGTTGGCAAAGTAAATGTAACGTCAAGCTTAATAAAACCTGTTTTCGTGGAGTTACCACGATTAATAAAACCTGTTAAATATTTTTGTGTATTTTTATTCAAGAACAATTATTTATTACTGGATAAAAATTATTCTTAAAACCAAGAAATACATTGTGTATCTCTCAATATCCATTTCCTTGGTTACGTTGAACATTAGTTGGAGAAAATTAAAATAGTTCCCATCGATAGTGATATATTAGTTGTAATATAGTTAACACTAAGAAGTAAGTAAGTAGGTCACAAACGACACAAATACTCCCTCTACTAAAGAAAAAAACATCTTAACCTGCCAATAAATCTATTGCAAACCTCACTTGTTTTGGAACTTCTTCATTATCTAAAGTTGAACTTTCATTTAACAAGTATGCAGGTTTTGCCCTATCTAATCTGATAATAATAACATCTCTATCTTGTTTGGTTATCGTAATTACCTTTTCTGAACAAGATTTCACCTTAAAAGGTCCCTCATATTATGAAGATAGTGATGGTTCCAACCCTTCAACTCTTGGACGGTATAATGTTCTATGCTAATGTGTTCTTTATCATTACTTGCTACTAGTATGTCATCTAAATAAATAAAAATAAAATTTATATCTGCTAGTGACTCATTCATGAATTTTTGGAATGTTTGTGCTGCATTCTGAAAGCCGAAAGGCATTCTTAAAAATTCATATAAACCGAAAGGTGTGGTGAAAGCAGTTTTATATACATCTTCTTCTTCAACAGGAATTTGATGATATGCACGAACTAAATCAATTTTTAAAAATATTGTACATCCATGTAATCGTGAGTTAAAATCATGATGGTAATGGATATATGTCTGGAACGGTAACTGCATTAAGTTGTTTATAGTCTCCACAAGGATGTCAATCATTTGGTTCTTTTTTTTGCTACCATGTGTAATGGTGATGAGACAGACGATGAAGAAGGTCTATGTATACCTAATTCCACCATCTGTCTAAATTCATTTCTTGTAATTTTAAATTTATTGACATCCAATCTACGTGGTCGGACATATGGCAGATGACCATTTGTAATAATTTTATGTTTATGTTATCTGGTCGATAGCCGAGTGGGTTAAGGCGCGAGGTGGCAATCGCGATTAATCAGACGGACATCGCACCACCGGGCTCGAATCCTGGCTCCGGCACTGTTGGAGGAAATGGTTGCATGTTCGTGTTTTTTCAATGTATAACCCGCTTCCACACAAGCCCTGGCTTCTGGAATGGGGGTTGTCTAATTTCTGTGGTGTTTATTATTATTATTAACAGGTACTGAAAAATCAGGTGAAATTAATAAATTTGGATATCGCTGAAGTAATTTTGTATATTCGTTTTCTATTAAAAACCTTGTCTTTATACAGATTCGGAAATTGTAGTTCGTTATATGTAAACGTGTAACAGCGCAGGTAAACCTCGTCTATGTTCACACCACCAATTTGGTGACTTCGAAATCCGAGACAAACAAGCATTCTGCCTTAGCAGAGGGAGCCTAAGATACGTGTCGGGGGCGTGGCCGATATTTCTTATATCACCAATTTCACTATCCTAATCTGTATATCTGATGAAAATAACAAATTTTATTATTTGTAGGATCATATTTAAATTTACTCACTCTACTTGAGGATCTTGATCTCGACCGTGATCTACATTGACAGTTAATGCATTGTGTATTATGAGAATACGAAGTAGACAATGATGTACTATTTGAATTTGAAAAATTTTGTTGAGAGAAATTTGAAGTTTGTGGTTGTAATGTATTGATCTGAGATTCTATAATTTGTTGCTTTTATGCAATTTGAGCTAAGGTACTTTGACAACTAATTGAGAAACTAGTGAAGGCTACCAACAATTCCTTTACTAATCTTTCTTCTTTTTTAGGTGTTGTAAATTCTGAATTATATTGTGAAATATTAGGATTTTGATAACTTTCCCAAATCTTATCCCCAATATTAATGATCTTATTGATATCAATTTTACCCGAAGCAGTGATCATCACAAGAATTGTTTTTGGCAACCTTCGTTTCCATAATTTGATTAATAAATCTTGACTCACCATTTGTGAACCACCTACATTTTTTAACATGGCCCTATAAAACTCAGAAAGTTTGCGATCACCCATCTAGGAACCTGAAAGCAAATCATCTAATCTTTTTTCTCCACTTGAAGCCAAGCGGTGAATGATGATATCTTTGAGACTTGTATAAAGATTAGTGTCTGGTGGACTTCCAATATCAAATAATTTCGAAACCATTTCAAGAGGTAAGTGAGCTAAAATATGAATGTACCTTTTCCTATCATTCATGACTTTTGCAAGATTAAATTGTGCCTCTACTTGGTTAAACCATATTTCGGATTTTGCTACCCAAAAAGATGGTAGTCTGATAGTAGTAGTAGCAGTTGCATATTGCTCGACATTAATATTGGTATTGACATTATCACCGTTATTTGTCATGATTAAAATAGAGTTTTAACGAGTCTTGTAAAATGCGATAAAGTGCGGTAGATCCCTTGTATTGCAAGATAATACTCCAATAGCAGAGAAGTATTTGTATTTAAAAACGTACTGAATATTTTTAACAAATTTCTAAAATAGATTATATCCAAATCAATGGTAGTCTTTTTCTAACTGTATTTATCCAAATATTAATAGTCCTTTTCTAACGGTATTTATCGAAATCTTTGTTTCTTTTCTAATTGTAGTTATTTAAATCTTTATGGACCGTGAACCAAATAATCTCCCACTCTTGTATTCTGCTGTTTGAATTTTGTTTAAATTTCTAGAAGATTTTAATGAACTGGTCTTCTGATTACGTTGGGATCACCAATTTCGTGGAGTTATCGTGATTAATAAAACCAGTTAAAAATCTTCGTGTATTTTTATACAAGAACAATTATTTACTGGATAAAAATTAATTACTCTTATAACCAAAAAATATATTGTATATATCTCAATATCCATTTCCTTGGTTACATTGAACATTAGTTGGAGAAAAATAAGATAGTTGCTCGTCGATAGTGATAGGTTAGTTGTAATATAGGTAACACTAAGAAGTGAGTAAGTATGTCACAAAGGCCACACCTGTATTGTGAGAATGAAGACTAGATTTTTCTCGAAAATATTTGGAGAGGTTGTACGTACAGAGTAATACGACTGGTTGCACTCATTATTTATCAACTCGCACACTGGAAATATAACGAAAATAAACGGGTACCATCGATCTAGGAATCATCATCATAGAGGCGAAGATCGGCGTGGGCCGATCCACGGGCTATCGCGCCTGCACATCCTCGCACGGCCGCCAACACAAATAAAATGGAAATAATTGCTTATTCTCGTGCGCAAGAATTATTTGTAATGAGGAAGTCGGTGTAAAACAACGGGGGACCGACCGGAACGTTGAAAACCATTAAATCTGATGAGCTCCGCTGGAAAGTAATGTCTGAATAAATGGCAATCGTTGTGTGCAGCTTTTCATCACCCTATTGTTCTAGTGGTCATTCGTATAATTGATTTTACACTACGTTTAACAGTGTTGCATTTGTAGTGTTGTTGGCACTTTCAGTGTCCGGCGAAAATTATGAATCGGAATTTAATTAAAAAAAAAAAAAATGAACAATGTATATACTAAAAGTAAACGCATATTTCATCCAAAATTATTTAGCGAAGTGAAATTAAGAATCAAGGTTTATTACAAGTGAATATATTATTATTATTACAAGTCAACAAGTCAAGTAAATTCATAGATATTAACAATATACTTTATAAATATCAATTTCGTTTTCGTAAAGGGTTGTCAACTCAAGATGATCTGGTCTCTTTTACTAATCATATTTTGGAACAACTTGACAAAAACCAAAAAGTTGTAGGTATTTCTTTGATTTTACACGTGCCTTTGACATGGTGGATTATTAAAAAAGGTCTACAACTATAGTATTAGAGGACTAGCCTATAATTGGCTATGTTCTTACCTGACAAATCGAACACAAAAAGTCATTTTAAAATCTGGAACGAGTGAGTACCATTCCGACATGGGGCCATTACGTGTATGGGTACGGTCGTGAGCAAAAAAAACAAGTCTTATAACGGTATTTTGCTAAAATCTAGTTGTGTACATCTAACTTTAATTTTTGTGACATTGTCAGTTAATTGTTATAATTTATGACAAGTGTGCAAAAAACTAATATGCCTCATGTAAGCGATTTAGTTAAATCTGGAGTTATATTGCTAAAGCAGAAAATGGATAGTCAATGATATTGACAAACATTCGGTGTGTAACATTTTAAGAAAGTGGAGAATAAACGGTACGATTAGTACAAATCCTGGATCAGGGCGACGAAGGATATCAACTCAACAACAAGATTTGCAATTGGTAAATTCTTTAGTAGAAAATCGATTTTACTCAGTTATTCAGGCTGCTGAAGAAACGAATTTTCCTGGATCGAGTAGTACTGGTCGCCGGCGAGTAAGAGAATCAGAACTACGCTGTCATGCAGCAGCACAGAAATACTTACTTAAAGCTGAACATAAAGAAGCTCGAGTAGGATTTGCGCTTGAATTTTTAGCGCATGATGTAAATTTTTGGAACAATATAATCTTTACAGACGAAAAACTTTCCAGTCAACACAAAGCGGTCGTATTCATGTTTACCGCCCTCCGAATATTAGATTCGATGAGAAATATATATCTAACAATGATAAAAGTGGTAGATTTTCCGTCAATATGTGGGCTTGGATATCGGCACGTGGTCCTGGTGGTTTGTGGCATATTGAGTAACGATTTAATAGTGAAACGTGTATTAGGATTTTAGACAATATTATGCTCCCTTCTGTGTCACCATTATTTCCTAATAATGAGTTCATATTTCAATAAGACAATTGTTCCGTTCATTCTGCTCATACCGTAACTAACTGGTTTCAAGATAACAACATCAATGTTCTTAACTGGCCCAGTCATAGTCCAGATTTTAACCCTGTGGAAGAAGTATGGGGACTACTCGTAAGAAGTATCCAAAAATGAAATGTGAGACCACGGAATGCCGAAGAATTACTGGAAATAGTAAATAATGCATGGGAAAATATTATTACTACTGACTATTGTATAAGGCTATTTAATTCTATGCCAAACAGACTTATAGAAGTTATAAATGGTGCAATAACGAAATATTAATAGTTAGTTTTTTGTTAATTAGGATATCCTTTGTCCTCTGATCCAGGATTCCTACTAATTCTACCGTTTATTCTCCACTTTCTTAAAATGTTACACACCAAATTTTTGTTAATGTTATAACGCAGTGCAATTTGTCTCATTAACCATCCATCATTTACTATAGCAATAACTACAGCATTAAAATAAAAAAATAAATTAAAACTAATATCTATTTTATTTCGGTTACTCATTACATATTCAAATAGACAGATTTACATCAGAAAAAGTTGTCCTATTTTGTTCTGCTCACGACAGTACCACAAGGCAGCACGTTGGGTCCTTTATTATTTTTAAGGCCCTGAACTTTGGACACATTTCGCTATTTGTGGATGATACAGCAGCAGTCACAGCAGATAAAGACTGTTAATCTTTAAGTCAATGTCAGAATGTATGTAGTATGTGTACCAAAAACTTGCAAATTTACTGCAGTAATAATAGGTTGATAAACCCAACAAAATTACAACTAATTTCATTTTCAACGCGTGATAATAACTGCAGTTTACAAGTTAGAACCTCGGACAGATCGTTAATTCAGAGCCCGGCCGTGAAATTTCTGGGAGTAGAAATCGATAGTAATCTTTCATGGTTTCCTCAAATCGATAGAGTTTCAAAAAAATTGTCAGTGAGCTGTTTTTCATTATGGCAAATGAGAAAACCGGTGAATAAACATTATTAGCATATCATAGTCTAATATTTTCGAGAGAGAATTTTAAGAAGGCTAGTTTTTCGATATCGCCTTCCTTGCACTATCCGGGTAGGTATGAGGGCAGTCTGGCTGGCGGAGGACGTTGCGTTTACCTGTACGCCTAACATTTATGGGAAAATGGTTTTTCGAAGATAACTCGGCGGCTTTTGATCTTCAGACCAAAAATGAAGAGCTCACGAAAATAAGCAAATTTTGTTCCCAACCTCATCGACGTCAGACTATTAATTCGCGAGATATCGTGAATCCAAGGTACAAAAATTTAAAAAATTGAATTCATTTTTTATCCTGAAGGAGTGGAGTTGAGGACACATTTTTTAAATACAAGGGTATTGGCAGATACTTTGTTGAGCCGGGGGCTGGCAGCGGTGAGATTATTAGGAGGGGAGGGAGAGGGGGAAAACGAAAATATTTGACATGCTGATAACTCTCCGTGTAATTGGCTTATCGGGGACAGACAGATGTACATTATTTAATTTTTTTTATGCGCTACAAGACAGCTCTCGCATAAAATGGTTTTTTCACAAACAAACGCAGTGAGCGAAATAAAAATTGCACGTTTTTTTTCAAACAGTTTTTTTGGCACGGTGGGGGAAAAATCCTTTTGGCCACTTGATAGCTTTTTTATTAACGTTTAATTTCCACCCGGCCAGAACGCGATAAAATGATTAGGAATGGAGCTAGAGGACGGCAGTTTGTAGACATTCCTCTCCACATTAGGATAGCATAGCGGATTCAACAAGGGTCTTATAAATAACTAACAATAGTTTTCTTGAAAGAAATTCTTTCAGTTGATAAAGTTTATAAACAAGCTTCCTTAATTTATTCGTCAAATAATCTACATGGTTACTCCATTTTAGATGTTTATCAATGGTTATATCTAGATAGTTGATCTCATTTGTCTCCCTAATTTCATCTTTAATACCAGTAATTTTTATACAAGTGAAATCAGTATACAAGTGCTTCAGTTAATGTAAATGCCAGGTAATGCGTCTTATTAGCATTTAATGATAGCTGATACGCTTTCATTCTTCTTATACCGAATTGAACGGCAGTTTCAGTTCATGAATTCTTACAAAAGATCGTATCGTCTGCATAAGATACAATTTTTGCACACGTCTTGAAGGACAAAAGAGAATTTATATAAGCCAGTAAGAGTATTGGACCAAGAACTGACCCATGAGGTACCCCTATTTTCACAGTTCCTACTTCACTAAGAGTATCATTTAATTTCACAATTTGTTGCACGTTTGTACCATAACGTTTTACAACATACGAGAATTTTTCATGATTAACAGTATCACGTGCTTTGGCAAGATCCAGGAAAACTGAAATGCACTTTTTATTTACATCTAAACCCTCTATAGTCTATAATATCCTTGATAACAGTGCATATAGCATCACTTGTTGTTTTACTAGCACGGAAACCAAATTGTAATTTATGTATGATATTATTTTGGTCGACAAATTTTACTAATCGAAGTTTCAAACATTTTTCAAAAATCTTTCCAAAATTATTAATGACAGTAATAGGTCTGTAATTACAATTTTTTTTTATCTCCTGCTTTATAAATTGGGTAACTATAGAGATTTTAAATTGAGATGGGACAGCTCTTCTTAAAAAAATTAAATTAATTACATGTTTGAATAGCTGTAAAATTTACTGATGATTTTATTAAACAATGTCAACAGTTATTCCGTCAATATCAAGTGAACAGCTATTTTTTAGTGTGGATACATGCTCCATTAATCCAATTTCTGTTACAGGGTTAAGAAACATGGTATTTAGATTTAAAGCAATATTTTAATTGAAGGATGTAACATTGTCAATGTCTTTGACCATATTTAAACCGACATTGATTAAATAGTTGTTGCAGTGATTTGCAATTTGTTTATTGTTATTAAACACGATTCCTTCATTATCAACAATTTGATATACGTTTTTTATATTGGATTTTTCATTAGTAGCTTCAGATATTAATTGATATACTCTGTTTAGGTTATTTTTGTTGTCCTCAAATCTAGTCTAATCATTAAAAAAAATATATGTAGGTACTAAGTTTTTCAACGTTTCAGCGTATGATACTAAATTATCTTAACTAGGTATTTATTATACGGATACCAATTCTTTAGTCGAAAAAACGAACCCAAAAATTATTATTTAGTATATTCGTAGGAAGGCTTATAATATGGTCTAAGTCAACGACTTTTCACGATTGTAAATATTGAACTATCCTTAACGTACCTACCTTTCAAACCAGAAAGTTACATAGAAATTCAGTTGAGCTTGTAAAAATCAACAATTAACCCTTCTAGGTACAATATTTAACTAACAAGTCGGTACCCTTACAAGTTCGATGCGACTGATAACCATGAAAATAATTGTTCATCTCTACTACAATCTACAGTTTATGACTAATAATTCTTAAAGGTATATTACGAGTAATTAAGTGGGTAATAAAGAAATAGGTATAAAGTAAGAATTAACTGGACCTAGGGGAAGTTGTTCTGTACTTAGAGGCAAGGGTTGGAATGAAGGCACTAAATACATAAATATTGAGGATAGTTATTTTCAACAACGTGCCCGTGATTTATTTATTTATATCTATACAGCAGAAGAGTAATAAACATATTTCCTACTATACCTACTACAATAAATGTACAACATGATCACCATTAACCTCAATACATTTTTTAAAATTTTAGTTAGAGACTGTCTAACTTTAAATAACGATTCTCTGTTATCCCTAATAGTGTCCATAGCTTCACAAATTTTTCCCCTAATTCTTCCCGGATATTTATGTTATCATTGTATACTAAATACTTTTTTCTACTCCCTTATGTAAATTTGCTGTTTTCCGTACAGTATGTAGAATGGACAAGTGGGCCATTCCAGTTAACTGAACGGTTATATTTCATATACGTTCTAGGATGGATATGAAGTCGACCAATCACAGTTCGTGTATTAAGTACATAGGCAACTATTCGTTTTAAAAAATTCAAGTTGGTGCGTAAGCTGCCAAAGTAATTGTCAGTAGTTGTCAGTGTGTGTATTCGTGCAGTTTGGGCTAGAAAATAATTTAAAATGAGTGATTCCAGTGATGAATCGATAAACGGTATACCACCTAAAATTTTATTGAAATTATTATATACAGACAAAATTTTAGAGGTATATTATGACAAAAAAAAAGTAGCTATATGGGGGGATTGAACCTATGATGTCTTGCTTTTCGAAGCGTAGATATAACCAATTCATTCATTGTAATGGGGTAGTGAAGCGCAAGTTATAGCCTCTCCTACTCAATTGTTAACCTCACCTTCGCGATGAGTTCAATTTGAACTTGGTGCACCCTGTTTTCACTAACGAGGCTCTAACGACCGAGTAAGGGCGGAATAACCCTTACCTTTTGCCGTGAGCACATCCACCTTCTCACGAAGAGTGCGGTAAAAATAACCCACCGCACACAAAGGTTGCTTTTGGAATCGTTTGGTTACCCCATCGTCGCAGTCTCCTTCTGTGCCATGGGACCACACCACTCGCCTTCCGCAACCGAGCTGGTCAGTTGCATACCTGCTCCAGCTAAAACTTCAAATGCAGCTTCGTTTTCAGTCGATTAAGGCTTTAAAAAAATGATGGAGCGTTCAAGTGGGACAAAATCATCCGGAGGTAAAATACCCTCCCGATCGGATCTCCGGGGGAGGGTGCCCACAGGGACACCTCATCGAATGTCGAAAAACCACCGACAAGTTAAATCCAACAAAACTAATTCTTTCATCTACGGCGCTTGGAATGTTCGTACTTTGAACGACAGCACTCGCACCGATCGGCCTGAAAGAAGAACTGCTCTAATAGATAGAGAACTTCACCGACTCAATGTTGACGTTGCAGCTCTCAGCGAAACTCGATTTTTGGAGGAAGGCTCTCTCACAGAAAAGTACTACACCTTCTATTGGAAAGGTCTTCCCACCAATTCAAGAAGACAACATGGAGTAGGATTTGCCGTTCGGAATCAACTTGTATCCAACTTAACACAAGTACCACAAGGCCTATCCGAGCGTCTAATGCTGCTACGCTATGAGCTATCAGATGGCAACGCGGTAAATCTAATAAGCGCCTACGCTCCCACTCTGGATGCAAGTCACGAAACCAAGGAAAGCTTCTATCAACAGCTGGAAGAAACCCTCTGTAGAATACCTAAAACGGAACGACTCGTTATTCTTGGCGATTTTAACGCTAGAGTAGGGAGAGATGCAGACACCTGGCCAGGCATCATAGGCAAGAACGGTTTGGGCAACATGAACGCTAACGGTCAACTACTCCTAACTAAATGCGCCGAACATGATCTAGTTATAACAAACACCATTTTCCGACAAAAGGATAAATTTAAAGGCACCTGGCGTCACCCCAGATCAGGTCACTGGCATCTACTGGACTATGTTATCGTACGTAGGAAGCATCTCAAGGACGTCCAAATTACAAAGGCGCGCATTGATAGCGAATGTTGGACCGATCATCGTCCTGTTGTCTCTAAAATGAAAATTGTTATGAGACCCAAACACCGAAGAACTCAAGTAAAACGTAGACCCCGTCTCTGTATTAGTAAATTGCGTGACCAACAAACCGTCGAACAGCTAAAGCAAAAAGTTCAAGAGAATTTGAGTGCTCTAGAAGAAACCAATTCTGTAGATGTCGCTGCTACCTGGACACAAATTAAAGACAGTTTAAAAAGTGCGAGTGAGGAAATTCTTGGCACTGCAGCAAGTAAAAAACAGGAGGACTGGTTCAATGATAATGAAGCTTTTATACAAGAACTTCTTGACCGCAAACATACTGCCTTTCAAAACGCTATCAATCACCCCAATGACTCATCAAAAGCAGAAGCTTTTACCCAATCTAAGTATGAAACGCAATGCGAAATCAGAAGAATAAAGAACGGGTGGTGGGCAAGCAAGGCCAGAGAAATTCAAAGGTACGCCGATTCACACGACTACAGGAATTTCTTTCAAGGAGTAAAAGCAGTGTACGGCCCCAGTCGGAAAAATATGTGCCCTATTAAAGATTTAAATGGAAATCTCCTCAAAGAAGACCAGGAAATAAGAGCCCGATGGAAAGAACACTACTCTAACATTCTTAACCAGCAGCCAGCAGCCGATCACGATATTATAAATCTTATCCCTCAATATGACACCTTCGAAGACTTAGATAAACCACTAACAACGGAAGAGATCTTAACCGCCATTGCGCAGCTAAAAAATAACAAATCTCCCGGCGCCGACTCACTCCCAGGTGAAATCTTTAAAGCTGTGTCGTCAGAGCTCATACCCTACTTCAAAAAACTGTTTGATGTCGTGTGGGAAAGTGGTCAAGCTCCGCAGGAGTTTCGTGATACACTTTTAATCAACCTCTTCAAAAACAAAGGGAGCGCTGCGGACTGTGGAAATTACAGGGGTATAGCTCTCCTGGCTGTTGGAGGGAAGATACTCACTAAAGCGATGGCAAATAGGCTAACACCTGTTATGGAAAAGTTACTTCCTGAAACACAGAGTGGCTTTAGACCAAACCGAGGCACATCGGATTTAATCTTCACACTTAAACAGCTTCAAGAAAAAGCACTCGAACATCAAGGAGAAATTCACATGGCCTTCATTGATTTAACCAAGGCGTTTGACTCGGTGGACAGGGAAGTGCTCTGGAAAATTATGTTCCGCTTAGGTATCCCTAGAAAATTTGTGGAAGTATGTCGCAGTCTACATACAAACAACAACGCCCAGGTTATGTATAATAATGAGGCAACCGAACCTTTCCAAACCCTCACTGGAGTTAGGCAGGGATGTGTCCTGGCACCCCTACTTTTTAATTTGTTTACCACCGCTCTAACAATTATTGTTGACAACAAACTGACAGTCAGAGGAATAGGTCTCAGATACCGTTTTGATGGCGGTCTCTTTAACATAGGACGCTTTAGAGCTTTCACGAAGACACGCACACGATTCATTTGTGATCTCCAGTATGCGGATGACCGTGCACTTTTAGCCTCTACGCCGGAAGAGCTTCAAGAACTTTTAGATGTGTATGCCCAGAGCTATGATTCCTTGGGACTTAAAATCAACATTGGAAAGACTAAGATTATGTCAACTCCTCATCAAGTGAACCAAATAGACATTACACTTAACGGAAATTCTCTTGAAGTGGTGGATCAGTTCAATTACTTAGGCAACGTTGTTAATGACAAAGCAAACATGGACAGCGAGATTCGCAATAGAATTAACGCTGCATCTAGAGCACTCTGGGGACTTAGAGAGAGAGTATTTGACAACCACGACCTTGCTTTGTCAACGAAAATGGCTGTCTACAGAGCAGTTGTCATTCCAACACTGCTATATGGATGTGAAAGCTGGGTCACTTACCGTCGTCATGTGAAAGAATTAGAACGTTTTCAGCAAAGACACCTCAGAAGTATGATGAAAATCCGTTGGTTCCATCACATATCAAACGTGGAAGTACTCAGGAGAGCAAACAGCCTTCCAATTGAGGTGCTTATTTCAAGAGCACGCCTAAGATGGGCAGGTCACGTTCATCGTATGCATGATAACCGCCTTCCTAAATGTACACTTTATGGTGAATTGCTAAGCGGTAGAAGAAGGCGTGGCGGTCAACGAAAGAGGTTCAAAGACGCTCTCCATGAAAATCTAAAATCCTGCGGTATTGCAGACGAGCAATGGGAACAACTTGCAGCGGACAGAACCGAATGGCGAGGGGTTGTGGCCAGCTATCAAGGAAATGTTGCTGCAAGAAGGCCGAATCCAAGACCTAACCAGGTCTATGTTTGTCCTGACTGCGGTCGACATGTGCTCTCCCGAATTGGCCTCTATAGCCATAGTCGTGTGCACCGTAGATAAATGGGAATTACAATAGACTAGACCTTTTACTTGTTTCTTATTGTACACAATTTATCGACTGTAATATTTTTATACTCGGACTCGAGTAACGGCTAATAATAATAATAATAATAATAATAATATAACCAATTCAATTCAATTCAAAACAGCTTTATTAAAATTAATGTGTACAGTAAATGTGCCTCCCCAGAGCCCATCCCGGGACCGACCCTGCAACCACCGCGTTAACGCGGTGGTGTATCGCAAAGCCGGGCCGAGGTGGGACTGGTTTGGCTAGGTAAAAATTGAAAATGACAAAAAACTTAAACTCCTTTTACATATGTAAATAAAATTAAGTGGTATGACAAAAAATGCTTAAAAAAGAAAGCTTAACTTAAAACTGATTAAAACGATCACTTGGCTTTCGTCGTTCGTGCACTACACTGAGTTTAATTTGGGCACTGACGCTGACTCCGTAACTTGCACGGGGTGCCATCCGCGAATTGCTCCAACTACGGGTTGCGCAAGGCAGGCCTAAACTGTGATTCTAAAAATTTTGATTGTTCTGATATAAAATTTGGATTCTGTTACGAGTTTAATGAAGGAAGGATGAATTTACAGACAAAAATGTACAAACAGAAACGACAAACAAACAAGCACGACACAAAAATACACAAAAACAAAAGAAGAGGGGGACAGGAAAGAATTAAAGTGGATGAAAGGTATGAAATATCAATGGAAGGTGGATAGTATTAGAGAAGGTATAGTAGGTGAAAGTTTGGCTAGAGTGGCTGCCGGAAGATTGGCAACGTCTGGTAAGGTAAGGGGTGTTTATTCCGAAATGGGGCATTATGCTGTCTAATTTGTGTTATGTTTCTTGTTAGTGGACTATCGCCCAGTTTGAAAGAGTAGAATTTCTGGGAGATACCCTGGACGTAGTCCGCTATTGGGGTTATGTCGTGGCAAAGTGCGTATAGGTCTCTGAGGGAGGTGTACCTTCCAGAATTAGAGATGAGGCGCATAAATTTGTGTTCTAGTAGATATAACCACTAGGCTACTGCCGCTTTTATAAAATGTTTTCACCTAGAGTATAAGATTAAGCAGTAGCTAAGTTTGTATATTAAAATTTGATTAAAACTATTATTTGTAGTTTTTTCTTAATCCGGTCGTAGAAAAAGTATACTGTACAACTCGAGTGGATTATCCACTCTTGTTGCACAAACTACTATTATAGTGGCCCCAAAAAAGCCTTGATCGATCCAGTGATGTGGATAGTGCATATTTAAATGATTACGTTCTTCTACCGAATAATGTGCTGGGGCCCCATCCTGCATGTACCACATATTGTTTCTTAAATTTATCGGAAAATCATAAGATTTCAGAAAGAATATTTTCTAAAACCTCCAGATAGGATGCACCATTTAAATTTTGTGGTAACTCAACCGGTCCTAGTATGCAGTTTTCCAACGATAGCTAGCACACTACACATTTATTTTAAATTTGTGCTGGAAGTGTTTTTCCTTGGATAAATAGGGATTCTCAAGTTTCCACGAATTCTCCAATTAAATACGCCACGCCTGGTAAGAGTGGCCTCATCCGTAAACAATATCCGTTTCATAAGCATAGGGTCATTATGTTGTTTGTTATGCAAAAATAATGAAAACTGCGTCCTTTGTGGAAGACCACGAAGTAACGAATTTTGCACTGGAGTAAAGTGATACGGTTTAAGTTTTTCTTACTTTAATATTATCTGAATTGATGGCTGACGTCGTGT
Source organism: Leptura quadrifasciata (assembly GCA_963675555.1). Taxonomy (NCBI): domain Eukaryota; kingdom Metazoa; phylum Arthropoda; class Insecta; order Coleoptera; family Cerambycidae; genus Leptura; species Leptura quadrifasciata. The sequence goes on from OY776674.1 coordinate 30,231,023, forward strand.
CGTGCGGATTTTCTGCCACACGAACTAAAACATCTTTTTCTTGATCCACAGATATTCTTTTTGTAGGACCAGCAATATCACGTTTTGGGTGGAATGCACCTTTTTGCCATCAGCCACCTCCCCCCCCTCCACTATCACCCCCAATACCACCCCTACACTATTATGAAAGGGAGTAAAAAAAATTTAAATGTGATTTAGTGTGTATACAAGAACGAAACGTCTCATTAAAATTTTTTAGTGTTAGCTATCCCCTCTGCCACTCCCATTGCCACCCCCACTCTGTTGTTTTTTATGTAGAACTTTCTTTTCTTTTTTCTTAAAAGTTATGATTTGGATCTTAGTTCAGTTACTTGCAGTTTGTTATGTCTAAATTTATTAATATCTTTGAAATTGTCGTGGGTATAGTATTAGGGTGTCATATGCAAAGAGATGAACTTTATATTTATTTAGGATATTTCCTACATCATTTATATATAATATAAATAACAGTGGTCCAAGCACCTTTCTTGTGGAACTGCGAAGATATTTGCTTCCAATGACGATTTGGTATTTCCTATTTGTGTACACTGACAGCGGCTAGAAAGGTAATTTTCAAACCGCTTTAAGGTGACCCCATAAAAGAATATTCTAATGAGGATAGGTCCAGAGATCTAGCTGGCCATTCTACTGATCCGCGTCTATCAATCCCATCTCTGTGGCAAAATTTTTATTTAAATAATTATGCACTATTAATGAATAATGCGATAGAGCGGTTGAAATTATTTGGAGTTTTTCGGTATATTATGGTTTTCGCCATTTGGGTATAGTGCGGCAAGTCCTGGAATTATATTTTATTGGAGCAACTCCAAATATTGTTCACCATTTATTGAACCTTCAATAAAAAATGAACCTAAAATTCTAGTTCCAACAATTCCAGCCCACACGTTAACTTTCTGTGTATCGACAATTTTGCATATTTGTGGCGCCAGTTGTATGACCTCATCAGTGAAAATTGTATTACTATTAATTAGGAAGATTTATTTTGCAATTCTGTAGACAAGGGATATACTACAACGACACAATCACCAAATACTGATTATAACTATAGAGGGTGTATTTTATACTAGCGCTAATTCAGGACATTTCAAAGTGAATTTTCTCAAATTTTTCAAATGGAACACTCTGTATATTATGTATTTTTGAATTAACATGTTAATTCTCTACGATTTTTGTGAATAATGCCCTATGCCTAAAATCGATATTGATAGAAATATTTTTACTTTTTCATTAAAAACCGTTCAATTATAATACTTTTCATTTCGGACTAATCTAGTAGCCATGATTTTGACAAAAAGTAGGAATAATTGAAAGTTATCTAATTGACGTTTAATTATTAACTATTGTGACAAAGTATTTATACTTATTTTAAGTTATAAATTAGTTTAAGTTTTAAGAAATGGTCGATATGGTTTATGTGCTAGTGATAAAAATTGTTTGCTATCAACTCGAATTTTTAAGGAGCCAAATCCGGAAAGAAGACAGCCCTCTAAGAAATCATTTGAGAGGTTGATGGAACGATTTGACGATGCGGGGAAAATGGAATATGAGAAAAAGGAACGAACAAAAAGTGTAGTAAATGAAGAAAACCAAACAGTCATACTTTTGAGCGTGATTGAAGATCCTCATTGCAGTATAAGAGAATTGGCAAGAGAAAACGATACAATCCAATCTTCAGGCCATCGAATCCTACAAAAAAAAACAAATTTTATCCCTACCACGTTCAACTAATGCAGGAACTGATTGTTAGGGATTATGAAAATCGAATACAATTTTGTCAATGAGCAAAACAAAAAATAGGACAACAAAGGTGTTTGCCTTTGTTTTGTTTGCTGATGAAGCAACGTTTCATAAAAATGGACATGTTAATCGTCACAATTTTCATTATTACATCTCACGAATAAATAGCCAAACAAGATGGTCGTTGAATGTTTGAGGAGGAATTGTTGGGGATTATTTAATTGGACCACATTTTTTTGATGGACGTGTGAATGGTCAAATTTATTTGGAATTTTTGCAAGACAGCTTAGAAGACTTATTGGAGGATATCCCAGGGATATTAGGAAGAGAATGTGGTTGGATAGGAAGATGAGGACCCCATAGTTGGCCTGCCAGAAACCTTTATTTGACCAAATAGACTTCTTTTTGTGGGTCTATGTTAAGGGGCAAGTGTACAAAGCTCCTATACTACAAAGAAGATATGAAAGAAAGAAAGAATAAGGGAAGTTTTTCAAGAAATTGCTGTAGATATTTTAAGAAATGTCGGTAGATCATTCGAAAATGGTTTACAGAAATGCATAGATATACTGGGAGGCCACTTTGAACAGTTCCCTCCTATAAACACTAGGTATTATTTATTCAATTAAATTAGGTTCAAAACAACTTTGAACTTTTTAAACAGTGCCAATTTTTGTATTACCTAATACCGTATTTTTTGTTCCTATTATTTATGTCAACTTTTTGTAATATTAAACGATAATTTATAAATATTTAGGATAGACTCAAAAGTGATATAATTAAACTGTGAAAAAATACTACTGAGGCAACCAAGACGCGCCCAGAAAAAATCTAATATTGCTTTCAATTATTCTCACTTTATGTCAAAATCATGGCTACTAGATCAGTTAGAAATGAAAAGTATTAAAATTTAACGGTTTTTACTGAAAAAGTACAAATATCTTTGGAAATATCGATTTTATGTATAGAATATTATTCAGCAAAGAATAATTTATCACGAAAATTGCCACAATACCCGTAACAAACACATAATTACACTAAAAACCAGAGTAAATAAATCAATAGGTCAAAAAAATTTCCCTTACCTTGCTGCTCATATCTATGATTTAATCCCACCTGACATAAAAACTGCATCTTCATATAATATGTATAAAAAGAAAATTAATTTACTGAATACACCAAGGCTAGTAGTACATGAAATATTTGAGAAAAGAAATATATATATATGTATCAGTATGGGAAAGTCCAAGTGTATATATTCGTTTATCATTTATAACTTGGTTGTTTTTTTCTTTCTTTTTTGTCGTTCTTTTCAACTATTGAGGAACTCCTCTTTGCTTTATATAGTTAATGATTATTTAAAATCGCTAAATTGTCATGCTCTTCTTTCCCTCTGTTCTCCTCAATGATTACACTCTCATTACAGCTAAATACATTGTGTAATAAACTGTAAGTAATTAGTATATACCCCATTATACAAGTACCTAGAACTTTCTGAGGTCTTCATGTTTATTTACAAAATGAGATGAGTGAAAAATTGTAAAATTGTAAATGTTTCCTTTTCCCTTTTTCTTTTATAGGAAAACTGTTGTAATATGCCTTGTTCAAAACTTCCCTTCCTTTTTTTTTGGGAAAACGTATTATTGTTGTTATATTTATTATTATGAATTTATGTATTTTGGTAAATAAACATTATTATTATTATTATTCCCAAAAATCGTAGAGAATTAACCTGCCAATTCAAAAATACAATTATATACAGAGTGTTCCATTTGAAAAAATTGAGAAAATTCCCTTTGAAATGTCCTGAATTAGCGAAATACACCCTCTATAATTATAATCAATATTTGGTGGTTGTGTAGTTGTAGTACGTCCCCTGTCTACATAATTGCAACATAAATCTTCTTAATTAATAGTAATACACACACAGCGAATTAATTTGTTAAGCATTGTTCCAACCAAAACTTTCATATTTTTTCGAATAACTCGGCAACGCCACGTCAAAATCCAAAAATCTGGAAGTCGTTGGAAAGGTAATTTTATGCCAAATTCATAAATGTAAAAATATATAGGTTGTTACATTAAAATAAAAATGACCTCGAAGATGCTCCGCTGTAGCAAGTCACCCTGTATATTTAAAAATATTTTTTTTAATGTGCGACTTTGACACTATACCTGTTCCATAAAAAAATAATTTTCCAAAGTCTTCTAATAAGGCTGATATTGGTCTTTGACGCACCATTGGGATAGCCTGTATAATGTGACAAGCAAAGTCTAACGTGCTACAGCCAGGATTTTAAGTAAATGACAAAAAGCGTAAATACGTAAGTCGTAAACAGTTCCTCTACGAAAGTTCGATCATAAGTAATTATTTCACGTGTGTGCTTTGAACGAATCATCGGCGTGTATTGCAGTTTTTCAAGATCTGGCTAAAGCCTTCAACACCATGTGTCAGAAAGTATTACTCAATAAACTAAGCAACTTTGGTGTCCGAGGTCTGGCGCTCGACCTTATGTCTGATTAACTAACAAACAGAACCCAAAGAGTAAAAATTGGTAATGAGGTAAGCTCCGACTCGGTCGTAAAAATGGAAGTACCACAAGGAACAGTATTAGGTCCAATACTGTTCCTTGTGTACATGAACAATATCACAAAAATTAATAACTTCACTGGTCATATGTTACGCCGATGATACTGCTATAATATTCACAGGAAAAAAATGGGAAGATGTATACTCACTGCTGAATCCGGCTTAGAAATATTAAATTCATGGTTAAATTACAATATGTTTACCTTATATATTAAAAAAAAAACGAAGTTCATCACTTTTAGCCCGGCAATTGTTAACCAACCTACTAATTGTTCCACAAAATTGCATTTTTCGAATTGTCAAAAAAATATCTGTAAATGTCCTGCAATAGAAAAAGTATCTTCAATAAAGTATTTAGGAGTTATTCTAGATCAATATATATGCTGGTCAGAACATATTGTTCACGTTAGTAAACGGTTGGAGCCCTGATGCATAATTTCTATGTGCTAAGAGAAATTCTCTCTAGAAAAAATTTAATTATGCTTTACAATTCATTAGCCGAATCAATCATAAGGTACTGTATTGTAGCACGGGGTGGTGCTTTCAATACAACAATTAACATCTTACAAACTGTCGAAAATGCTATTCTGAAAATTATTTTCAGAAAAGAGAGACTTTTTCCACTAAAAAGTTATATGATGAAACAAAAATTTTCAAAGTTAACTTACTTTTCATTTACCAATGTATAATAAGAATATATATTTCTCCTGAAAAGTTTGAGTATAAAAACACTCATGTAACTCGCTCCACTGTCAACATGAACCTTACTGTGCAATTAAAAAAAAAAAAAACCAGTTACTCAAAGATCTTAAAATGTTTTGAATGTTTTCTTAACCGCCTCTCAAGTTACCGAAGTAACCCCCTGGAAGATCTCAAGGATCTTGTGCTAGGCAAAGAGAGACGAGGCCCTACAGTTTAATGTGGACTCCGAACCACTCTTGGGGCAATTTTTTTAATGAAAAATTGTTTCGCCTTGCGGGAATCGAACCCACTTCGCTAGGTAACTCAGTTTGCTAGCCATTAACCATTAACCATTAAAAGTCGCTTTAACACACTGAGCTACCATCTCTATTTTTCTTTGGTCCCAAGTTTTTTAATTTAATCCCAGTACACCTCAAACAATTACTTAAGTTAAAGAAATTTAAAAAAGACATTAGAGATTATATAATGGACCAACAAAATAAATTTTACGAGATAATGACCTAATTGCCATGGTAAAAAATAATCTATGTATTTCTTGTCTGCCGGTTCCTGTATGCATAGTTTGTATCGTACATCCTCTGTCTATTTTTTTTTAATTAAAATGTTATAATCTGTAAACCTGACAAAACTGCTTTCCTTTTGTACTTTACAAAATGCTCAGAGCGAGTACATAGTAAAAAAGGCAAATCTGCCTAGGCAAGATGTTCGCTCTGGGAGTTTTGCTTTATTTTTTACCACTACTTTGTACGCACTTTATTTCATATATGTACTTTATATCAATAATTGTATATATTTTTTTATATCAATATACAATATACTATAAAAAAAAAAGTTAAATGATTTTAATCTAACCTATTCATTCACAATCGACCACGGCCGATTGCACCTTCTTATTGTACAATTTAGATTATTTTTGCGTACGGTTCCTGTATATTTTTCAAACTTGAATAATTTCCTTAATAACATATCCTTAGGGAACATTTATAGATCCCCCTTATTAAAATCAGTTTAAACATATCCTATGACAGAAGATTCAACTACTGCTTTATCTTTTACTTGCCCTTTTGCATTTTGCACGTTGTAAGATATCGGTCTAATCACCAGTTGGAAACCCGCATTAAAACCAATAGACTGTACGGGATATCATAAATGCTGGGCTATGTTTCGGCTCGCCTTTATTACAATCTAAATTATCGGCTATTTTTTTTACTGCTTGCTTATTTATCGTTTAATAATGCTATAAACACTTTGGATATTACACCTAAATTGTCGATTCCTGTTTTTTAAGGGTTATATTAGATACCTAACCTACCCTTTTTTAAAAATTACCTTTTTGAAACCATTTATAATCAATTCTGAAAACTATATTTAAAGGACGTTTGAAAATATAGATGTGGTAAAAAAACCCTTGTAAAATAGGACCCAACAAAACCAATCTAATAAAAAGGAATTGGTGGACTTATTTATCCTTTTTTTTAATTTGAAGTAATGCCGACTAGGCTGAGATAATATTTCCAAGCATTTAATTTGGAAATTGATATTTTTATATGATTTATACATGTAATTCTATAAAACATTAAAATGAGTAAAAAGCGGGATGAAAATTTTATGAAACAAGAGTGAATTTCATGCATATTTAACTGACGAGAGAAATGTTTATTGCTTATGAAAATCGTAGTATAATAGAAGATTTTTATTTAGCAAGACATCAGCTTAATTAAATTCCCAAGACTCATTTCCTTAGAAGTCATTAAAAAGTTTTGGGACTATTAAACTTGGAAAAATTAATTATGCAATGATACCACAGTATCGTAATCACTTGCACAAATTATATTTGCATTCATTTTGGTAAGTAATAATAAATCATGGTTTAAGGTCCATGAAAAGGAAACTGATTATATACCGCATTTAAATAAAAACTATCCACCATAAATAAATATTGAATTTCACAGAAAACGCAAAAACACGTCAGTACACTTTCTTATGAGTACATCTAGTATTAGCTCTACCCGCTCACCCCCACAGCCACTCCTACAATTTTTTAAATAGAATACTCCATACTTTATTGGGTCACTATTTTCCCGTCGAAGAGCTTATTACAAAAATGAATAAATCATATGCATAAATCATATCGATTAACATGGTTTTATGAAAGGTAGGTCAACTGTGACAGACCTTGTGTGCAAAACACAATTTCTTTGTGAAAGTCTGGATAGAGGTGGTCAAGTTGATATTATCTACACGGATTTCTCCAAGGTTTTTGACAAGCTAGATCATAATACTTTAATCTGAACACCTTCCGTGATCCTTAGTCGTTATTACAGTTAATTGAATCATATCTGCAGGATCGATATCAATTTGTTCAATACCGAGGTTACAAATCTGGCAGTTTCTTACAAAAATCCGGTGTGCCACAGGGGTCAATACTTGGTCCACTTTTCTTTGTTATGTTTATTAACGATGGAGAGCTTCCATAATAAGACTTATTTCCTCCTGTACGCAGATGATTTAAAAATATATCGATTTATTGACTCAATTGATGATTGTGTTAATCTTCAAGACTGCTTAAATACCATAAATAATTGGTGCAACGAGAACTATTTAGCTCTTAATGCCAGCAAATGCAATGTAATGTAATTTGGCAGAAAAACCAACATGTATATGTTTAATTATAACGTTGACAACGAAAGTTTACAAAGGCCTGAATTGATCAAAAACCTTGGAGTTTATTTCGATCCAAAATTGTCTTTCAATAAACATGTAGAAATGACAACTGCTTCCGCTTCTAAACCTTGGTTTCGTGCTACGTATCTGTGAAGGTTTTAAAAATATTTCCACTCATCGGCTACTTTATGTAACTTTCATTAGATCTCGTCTTGAATTTACTTCTATCGTGTCGAATCCGATTTACAATTCCAATATTCTACAACTAGGGAAGATTTAGCGTAGATTCTTAAAATCTGCTGTGTACACACTTATCGGTGAATATCCACCCAGAGGATTTTCACAAACTGAATTGCTGGAAAACTTTGACTTAAAACGTCTCAGCAATCGAATAACTGATAACTCCATGATTTCGTTCTCTAAAATTGTAAATAATAGTCTGAACTTTAGTAACCTATCAAATCAAATTAAGTATCGTATCGTATAGTACCTAGAATTAGTGCTTGTCATAATCACGTACTTGCAGCGCGTATACCACGAACAAATATCCTTATATAATCACCAACCTATCAAATGTAGGCATGCCAATTATTCTAAAATTAAACATATTATTGACACATTTTTCCGCAGCGAGAGTGTAATTAGAAAAGGAAGATGAAGGAAGGAAGAAGATCTAGATATATTGTTATATTTTGAAGGTAAAAAAAATAATGTATTATAAAAATAGATCGATACCTTATTTTAATATTTGTTTTAGAAAATTTGGTTAATAGTTTATTAAATGCGTGTCCTGAAATGGAAAAATGTTATTCCAACATTCAAAGAACTTTGAAAAAGCATCAATATAGGCCTTACAAAATATTACCCGTCCAGGAACTGGATGAAGACCAAAAATGTAGAAGATTGGAGTTGTGCGGAAGGGGGTTACACATTGAAAAAACGCGGACATACAACCATTTCCTCCGACCGTGCCAGTGCCAGATTCGAACCCGGTGGTACGATGTCCGTGTGATTAATCGCGATTGCCGTTAACCATTAAACCATTAAAAATATTTTTATTTTATTTAACTGTGGCTTACATGTCAAAGATATTTCATTTATATGATTTATTTCATGTATTGTACAATGTGCACTATGTGCAGTATACCCGACTCGATACAAATTTACACAGAAACGAATCCAGTCGGACGGCTGATCTAATGCCTCATGAAATTTTATATCAATGACTCCTATTTTTCAGGTAACTATCATTGCCCTCCTATAGGTTGAACAAATTAATAAGTTTTATATTCCAAAAGGTTAAGAAAATAAAAGATTACGTTCCAAAATGAAATTAAATAATATTTACAAATTCTAGTATTGTACTACAGGAAAACGTAAAAAACCTGTTTTAAGAAATCTATGTACATATTTACAAAATAAACGAGTTTGTCTGTTAAGAAGGAAAATTGAGTCTCATTGTGACTCCTCATACTGGTCAAGTTGGCGGTTAGTATGGAATTACCCACTTTATATTTAAAAAACCTGTCCGCTGTTTCTTGTATATAATCTCTGATCATGGGGACATTTGCATCATTATGGATTTGTATAATAGGTGTATATCTATTAGACTCTGTCAGTAGTCTAAGGATCTTATTTTGTGTCCTCTGGAGGCGGTTGCATTGCGCATCAGAAATGGTATTCCATGACGCACATGCATAAGTGAGGATTGGTTTAAAAATGGTTTTATACAATGTTACTTTGTTGTCCTTAGATAAAGTGCTCCTTTTGTTGACTAAAGGATATAGTCGACTTAAGGCAGCATACGTACTGTTTATAATATTTGTTATGTGAGGTCCGAAACGCAGTCTCGTATCTAGGGTGACCCCCAGGTACTTGACCGCGCTCTTCTCTCTTATAACAGTATTTTTAATTTTCAGTTTATTAAACACGCGAATGTTTGTGAACTTCCTATGCAAAATTATTAATTCGGTTTTATCGTCGTTGATGGAGATTTTCCATCTATCATAATATTTTAAAAGTTCTGCTAGGTGGAATTTTAACTTTTTAACTGCAGTTTCAGCCACCTCGCACGTTAACCCACTCGGCTATCGACCAGACAGCCGTATTGTCTAGAATGATTTGGTATCAGGACGGAGCGACTCCGCATAGCGTTTTAGAAGTTCGGGAACATTTAAACGATCAATTTCCCATTTGGATAGGCAATGCTGGGATCATTGGATGGCCACCAAATAGCCTTGATTTGACGCCATTAGATAGTTTTTTATGGGGGTTTTTAAAAGACAGAGTCAATTTTAATAATAACCACAATCTTCAGACCATTAAAGTAAAAATTCAGCAAGAAATTAACAACTTAAACAGAAATCATAATAACGATATTTGCAATATTTTCCTAAATTTAAGAAGATGCCATGAGCTTTGCATTGAAAATAATGGTGGTCACTTTATTTATTAGTTATGAGTATTATTTTATTATAAAGAAAATTTCTCTTGCTTTGTTAAATCTGTTTTTTAATGAATTAAATATGAAGTTAATTTTAATAACATATTAATTATTTACACATGATTATAGTTAGGTCATAATAATGTATAATTTACATGTTGAAAATAGCACTTTTCATACGTAAAAGCGTTTTGACATAGTGTTAGTCTGCGTTAAATATCACACGCTATAGTAGCACTTTTCAAAGCAGAAGTAGATAAAACTTTTTATTTTACTAGTGAATAAACAGTTATTTACTCTTGTTGCTATAGTGTTAATAATGACAGTTCGAAATGTCAAAATTGAATAAACAATAAAATAATTATTTTCGTGGCCTACCTTGTTATTTCTGCTTCACTTGTGTTTTCACACGCATGGCTCGCTCTTCTTGCAATAAAGCAGCGCATTTGGATTTTGAATGTCAAATATGTCAAGAAGTATTTAAGATAGACCTATAAAATATTATATATTTGAAATCAGGGGAAAAAGGGCTTCTCGAAAATGCAATTCCGTGCAATGTTCTATTTAAAAAAACATATATTTATTTTGCATCATGTGACCTATACATGATATTGTTTTTTTGGTCACGCTTCAATAAAATATAGGTAAGATTCTACAACTATTATACAAAACTTTTTTTTCTAATTTTCAATAATAACAGAAACAAAGGGGGGGGGGCAATATACAGGGTGTCTCGCCGGGAACTGAATCAATCGATATAGAGAAAAGTACGCATCAGAAAATTTTGAAAATTAAGATAATTACTAATGTCGGTGTGGCCAATCCAACTAAAATAATTACAAGCAGCTGGCACTTCTGCTTATACCGGAAGTCGATACCAACTTGCTTATTTCAAATGGAATACCCTATATATTTTAGGGTTTTCGAAAAGAGCATAAAACTCTGAGTGGAAAATATGCAGCATATCCTATACCTAAACCTAGCCGTTTCGGAGATATTTGACATTTAATAGAAAATTTGACAGGTGCAACGGTTTGCAAAAACCGTTATAACTTTATTCGTGTAAAAGATCCTCATTTGTTTCTTGTCACATAAAAAGAACACAATGAGAACTACGTTCTACAACTGAAATGAATTCAATAATATCATACCAAGTGTTCCGTTTTTCGCGTTACATTTTGTCAACTTCAAACCGCGAAAACTTGTTTAGGTCAAATGGAACACCCTGTATTTTTTTACGTCAAGTTGTGTAAAATTGAATTCCCTTTTTTCTGATATTAGCATTGTGGGGGTTAAAGTTACAACTTTTTGAAATATTTGCGATTTTATTAGAAATTCATGAATTGATGTAATCATTTCATCAAAATAGCCATGATTAGAAACAATCAGTCATTATCTTATGTCAAAAAATGCCAGCACGTTTAAATTACACCCACGAAGACTTTTTAAATTTGTTTATTATTTATGGAGAATGTGATAAAGTAATATCAAGAACCTGCAGCACATTTGCTACTCGATATCCAGAAAAACGAAAACCGTCACCAAACACTGTAAAACGCATACTGGAAAATTTTTAAAAATTATGGCTCTGTCAAGGCAAAAATGCAAAGAAGAAAGCCTATTGTTGATGACGAAAACATTGAAATAGTCATTCTGGGATGTTTTCATACATTTTCAAGGATGTCATTAAGACAAGCTGCTCTGGAATCGGGACTACGCAAGGATTCAATTCACAGAATCTTATTAAAACATAAGTTTCACCCGTTTTCATTCCATATGGTTCAAGGATTAAAAGAAACAGATTTCCTGAATTTTTGTGAGTTTATTCTAATAAGGTATGAGGCACGATTCTTATTTGGGAAATATTATACGGACAGATGAAGCACAATTTACTAAAAATGGACTTTTTAATAGACACAATTCGCATTATTGGAGTGACTCAAATCCTCATATGTTTAGAGAGTGAAACTTTCAGGAAAGTTGGCAGTTCAATGTTTACTGTGCCATAAGAAACGATAGAGTGGCAACATTACAATTTTATCAGGAAAATTTAAACGGAAAATTAAATTTTGTCTTCTGCTAATATGTATAGGTAAATTTTTGTTTTTTTTTAGGTGAAAGATACCTGAATATCTTACAAAATTTGAATAATAACTATTTAGAAAATTTACCTCTCGCCGAACATAGAAACATTTTTTATCAGCACGACGGTGCTCCCCCACATAACATTTCAAATCATGTCACAGGATTCAATAAGAAGAGCTACCCATGAGGAATTAATCCGAAGGTGCGAAAAATGTGTCGAGGTTCGAGGGCGGAATTTTGAGCAATTATTAAATTAAAATGAAATCATATTTTAAATTGATCTTATCTCTGCTATTTTAGTTTATGCCATATCTTCAATTCGATTAATACGCATGTTACAGTGTTAGTGTTATTCTGCGTTTTTGTGGATATCGAGTAGCAAATGTGCAGCAAGTCCTTGATATTACTTTATCACATTCTCCATAAATAATAAACAAATTTAAAAAGTTTTCGTTGGTATAATTTAAACGTGCTGGCATTTTTTGACATAAGATAATGACTGATTGTTTCTAATCATGGCTATTTTGATGAAATGATTACAACAATTCATGAATTTCTAATAAAATCGCAAATATTTCAAAAAGTTGTAACTTTAACCCCCACAATGCTAATATCAAAAAAAAGGAAATTCAATTTTACACAACTTGACGTAAAAAAATACAGGATGTTCCATTTGACCTAAACAAGTTTTCGCGGTTTGAAGTTGACAAAATGTAACGCGAAAAACGGATCACTTGGTATGATATTATTGAATTTATTTCAGTTGTAGAACGTAGTTCTCCTTGTGTTCTTTTTATGTGGCCAGAAGCAAATGAGGATCTTTTACAAGAAGAAAGTTATAACGGTTCTTTCAAACCGTTGCACCTGTCAAATTTTTTATAAAATGTCAAATATCTCTGAAACGGCTACGTTTAGGTATATGATATGCTACATATTATCAACTCAGAATTTAATGCTCTTTTCGAAAACTCTAAAATATATAGGGTGTTCCATTTGAAATAAGCAAGTTGGTATCGACTTCTGGTTATAAGCGGAAGTGCCGCTTGTAATTATTTTAGTTGGATTGGCCACACCGACATTAGTAATTATCTAAATTTTCAAAATTTTCTGATGCCTCTATATCGATCGATTCAGTTCCCGGTGAGATACCCTGTATAGCGAATAACTCTGTACCTAGTCCTATAACTGGGCTTCGCCTGTTGGATTTTGTAAATAAGTAAATAAATCTGGAGTCTAAAGTGAATAATTTGGAAGGCACATATTATTTTAAATTAAAAATAAGTTTAGAGTAAGAAATGTTTCAATACCAAAAATCACCTTAATAGGTGACTGACTTTCATAGACATCCATGCAATGGGTATAGTTGCGTTTCAAAAGCCTGTCTAACATTACCAAAAACTTTTGGCTTTAAGCATTCTTAGGCTTTTGTCAAGATGAATAATTGTAATGCAGCAATAATAAACATATTATTGTTATCTATAGGACAATTTTCAGATACAAACGTTTTCTTAAGATTATTCCCTGAACCACTGTTTTTTAAACACCTCATAATGTTAAACAAATATCTCGCAGTCGAGAAAACCGTAAATAGCACTCCATTTTCTATGCGTTATATAAAAAGGTAAAATGTTATTACGAAATGGACAGCGTAGACAGTCGTTTAATTATTTTTTTTTCAAGTTAAATAGTTCCGAAACTTTTTAACGAGTTCAGGGGAACGGAGCTTAGGAATTTAAGTAGGTTGTAACGTCTTGCAAAATGCTAGCTTAAGAACGTCTTTTATTATGTTAAGGTTGCCATAAACAAAACGCACTTTCGCTCCACTTCTTTGCGAGTAAAAATTACCTCTTTGTTCACTCTCATTTTGATCTCATTGCGTTAAAATATAATACTTAAAATCATTTTTTAATTTAATTTACATTTGTGAAGAATAATAATAGAGGTAGCAACCTTAGATTGAATTCACGAAGCAATGATAGTAGCAAAAGCATAAATACGATGTACAAATAGTAGGTAAGTAATAATAATAATAATAATAATAATAATAATTATTCATCTAATAGATCACAAAGTGATATAGGACAAGTCAAGGTACAAATATAGAATTACACTACTAAAGAATACAGTATTAACGAAATATGAAAGGAAAACAAAAATAAAGAGAGAGAAGACAAAGGAAAAAATGTAATGCATCAAGTATTCCTCAATGGAATAGAATGCTTTACTTAAAAGAATTTTTTTTAATTATTATTATTTATACTTTTTGTATCAATACTTAGCTTATTATAGAGTGTACATCCCATGTAATATGGGTTATTTTTATATATTTCAAGTCTATGTATATTGTACTGCAGATTATATCCATGTCGTGTGGGGTAATCATGATTTACATCGAGAGAATTAAAAGTTGACAAGTTATTTTTAATAAATTTTAAGATTTCGAATATATAAAGACATGGTAATGTTAAAATATTTTGATTGATAAATGTCGATATACACGACTCCCTATAGTTTGAACCGAACATACAACGGATAGCTCTTTTTTGCAGTACAAATATGCGACTTGCTGAAGATGAATTTCCCCAAAAGATAATACTATACCGCAGTCTAGACTCCAAACTAGAAAAATAGAATATTCTAACAGTATTAATGTTTGCTATGTGGCCCAATCTTTTTAACGCAAAACAATTACAAGCACATTTGCTACAAACAAAGGTGACGTGTGATTTCCAATCTAAAGATTTATCTATGTTGATACCTACGAGCTTAAATGTAGTTACTTGTTCAATTGACTTTCTGTTTAGTTTCCACAGTAAACTGGAAATGTAAAGAGCTCGAACAGGGTGAAAATGTAGGGAAACTGTTTTTTCTTGATTCATTACTAACTTTTTGTCATAAAAATAGGTACTTATATTAATCAAGGCAGAATTTATCTTATCAATTACGTTATCTAGAATTTTATCACAGACAACAATAGAGATGAGATGACTGATGGTCGAGAGGTGAGCGCACTTGCCTCTCACCCAGAAGTTCCGGGTTCGATCCCGGGTCGTGGCAGTGGAAAATACTGTGAGAGGGATTTTTCCACTATACACGGATATTGGGTGTATGTCCCTTGTCTCTAAATGTATAGCCCCCTCCCACACAAGGCTCTTCTAGAGCCTTCCGGGTTAAAGGGGGTCGTCATTACCTGTGGTGTATTTATTATATTTATTACTATTATTATATCGTCAGCAAACGCACAAAAAAAATAATTAAAGAATTATCCAAGTCGTTGATGTAAAGGAGGAAAAGTAATGGTCCTAAGACACTGCCTTGGGGCACACCAATATTTATTTTTTGCGTTTCTGATTTTGAACCAAGAATATCAACATATTGTTTCCGGTTAAATAAATATGACTTTAACAGTGTTTTGCAATGACCATCTATACCATAATTCTCAATATTATCTAGGAGAATCTCATGGTTTACGCAGTCAAATGCCTTAGAAAGGTCAATAAATAATGCTACAACTTTGTAACCACTATCAATATTTTTATAGATAAGTCAAGAAAATTAACTAATGCCGAGGTGGTGGATCTGTTTTCTCTAAAACCATGTTGGTTTGGAGAAAGAATTGAATTTGATTCTAAATATTCGGTTAATCTTATTGCAATTAATTTTTCAATAATTTTTGAAAAAACTGATAAAATTGCTATTGGGCGATAGTTGCAAAGTTGCTTACTATCATCTTTTTTAAGCAGCGGGATGACTTTAGATAATTTTAATAAATCGGGAAGAGTGCCTTCAGTGAAACAGTGGTTTATGATGTCAGTTGATGCTATCGCTAGTAAACTTGCACACTCTTTAATAATTTTGATTGAAAAAAAGTCTGGCCCAATTGAATTAGAGTTTTTTAGACCATTTATTACATTAATAACCTCGGATGTATTGGTAGGCTTTAAATATTAGGGTATTTCTTTATTACCTCCGTTTTGGTTTATCATCGTGCATGTTTTGGATATATTGAAATAAATAACCTGTAAAAATTATTTTACGAATCTGTCATAAACAATTTACAGCCGTAAAACGCCTTTATTAAAGGGGTATGGGATATTGCAGTTAAAAGAATGACCGAACATTTTATTTAAAAATTTTTAGGGAACTTTGACGGATAAGTAATTTTCAATCCTTACAAGTCATAAAAATAGCAATATAATTCATATTTGCGAAAGGTAATTTAAGAAATAATACTTTATAATACCATTAAATCTTTATTGGCTTCAACAGAAAATACTCTTCGGATAATATAAATTCCTAACAGGGGTAATACGTTTCACCCTTTTACCGTGTTTAGAATTTGATTCGAAGAAACGATGTTAAGCATAAATAAAACTTGACAGGAACAATTATGACACATCGGCATGACCCAAAATTATTTCAAGCTTCCTTCGTTTCATATTATTTACTCAAATCAAAAGGTACTTTTGTAATGGAGCCCATAACGAATTATTTTAGCTTGTAAATATATGTTCGATTTCAGTTCAGTTCGTCCTTAGGACAAGAGCTACTGAAATTTTAAAAATTCGTCTGACAACCTCTTTCAACTTATATGCTACATAGCGTTGCTTAAGGGGACAACCTTACACTGTGTTTAGGAGTACGAAGCGCCCAAAGGGCGTTTTCATATGAGGGAGGACGCACAAATGAATATCTTTACAAATTTTCATAAAACACCAAAACACTATACTCGAATACACTACTTGACATGCGTTTCGCTAACAATGTTAGCATTGTCAGAGGATTATTAATGAGTATTAAATGGTCAAAGTCGAGAAAGGTTTTCTTGGACTTAGATGTCATTCACTTTTACGTTTGATGAGCAGGGACAAGAACGGTATTAGAAAATTACGACTTTCGGACTAAAGAATGGCCATATTCTTTCCTATTATTTGGGTTTTCTACCACATGTATTATTATCCTCTTCAAAAACAAATCACCGAATCTACAAAATAATAGAATTATTGGAAGAAAGCCTCTGCACCCGTGACGTTTACGCCAAAGAAATAGTCAGAGGTTATGTTTTGCAAATAACATAAATCGGAATAAACACAGAAATAATGTATTTTGCTGACGTTTCGGAAAGTAATCTCTTTCCGTTTTCAAAACTTTTTTTGGAAGAACTCTTATTTGGCTGTGTATGTCAAATACACAGCTTTAAAATTCTGTTTATGTTATTTCCATAGATACTTACTACTTACACAGAACATAGAACTGATGATATTTTCTTTTAGATAATGTTGAGTTTGTTAAGTTCTTCTTTTAACATTGGTAGCCAGGTTGCACAAATATCTACAGAACAATTCGATACGCACTTATCTTCATTTAATAAGATTATTGCTGATTCTTTAATTGTGATTTGTTTTTGAAGAGGATCATAATACATGTGGTAGAAAACCCAAATAATAGGAAAGAATATTCGTAGAATGCCACAAATAACTTTCAGACAATATAAAGAATTGCCAATTGGGATTTTGGAAGGATGTATTTTGGAAACCTCTTTAATATAGATCGCAGTGGAACCCAACAAACTACGACTCCATGATACACTAAGATCTTTTATAGCTTTCACCTAAGTCTGTTGACTTTAATTGATAAGTAAATTCAGTAGACTGTTTCTTTCATGTAAAAGTTGTATTTTTACATTTTTTAATGTTTATATGAAGATTGTTTTCGTCACACCAAACTTTAATTTTCTTTAACTGGTTTGGAATAAATATGTAATCTTCAATATTTGCTACAGTGTGGTAAATTCTTGAGATCATCAGCAAATAGCATTTTTTCACAATCAATAATTCGTACTAAGTCGTTAATGAAAAGTAAGAATAATTAGGGACCAAGATTAGCTCCTTGGGATACCTCAGAAGCGGTAATGAATTGTAAAATAAAATTTTCATATACCGACCCTGGATTTGCGAAGCAAATGATCAAAAACAATTTTGACTCATGCCCATTGAGAAACTGAATTTCTATTCAATTCCGAAATGTGTTCAGTGGGTGTCGAGTTGACCATAAACTAAAAAAATTCTAACGGGTCCTTCAAATTAGGGCTCCATGGACAGTACCTTGGAAAAGCGATGAGAAATTTCTTTCCTAAAGCCTTTCAATTAGCTGAATCTAAAATTAACTCCACAATCGGTCAGTTCTCCTAGATAATCCTAGATACTAGTTACAAATTCTAATTAATCTGATTGATAAAATCTCGTTTTTTCAAGTAAGGAACAATTCCATCAGTATATCAAGGAAATGGAACGTCGATATCAAGGAAGGCAAGTATGATGTTGATTTCTTTTGGTCGTTAGAGAAGGAAGGGAATCCAAGAGGAATAAAACGCAAAAGGCAGCCTTTATACCGATCTTCTGAATGTAGAAGAGTGCGATACCGCAGAAAGAAAAAGTAAGGACTTTCTTCTCAGCTTACTTGAAAGTACGAGACTTTATCAGTCAGATTCAATTAGAATGTATAACTATTCTCTAGGATTATCTAGAAGAACTGACCAATTGTTGAGTAGATTTTAGATTCAGATGATTAAAGGACCCAAGAAAAGAACTTTCTCACCGCTTTTAGAGGATACTTTTCAGAGATGCTCTAATTTGAAGGAATCGTTAGAATTTTTTTAGTTCATGTTCAACTTGACACCTACTGAACATATTTCGGCATTGAATTGAAATTCAGTTCTTCAATAGACATGCAAAAAATTCTCCTTGATCCTTTGTTTCGCAAATACAGTGTACGGCATATGCAAATTTTATTTTTGAGGGGTTTCCAGCATTTTTTTGTGGTTAGGGATCAATTGTCGCCTACCGAACAGATTCTGGCATTGAGTTGAGAACTACTTCCACAATAAATATGAGAAAAAATTGTTTTGAATCTGTTGTTTTGCAAATCCAGCATTTTTTTGAGGTTATGGATGAGCCAAAATGTGCATACCCAATTCTGGAGGCAAATGTGCATTTAGTTGGTACAGAAACAGATGATCAAATGCTTTTCATTGTTCTATTCTGAAAGATACACCTTGCAATACACAATAATGCTTGTTATTCGTATTTTGGCTATTTCTTTAGGCTGTCTTAAAATTATTAGCCAATTGGAAAATTCTGAGTCGACGGGCGAAAATATACGAACATATAAATGAAATCACTGGATTTTGGAATACAAATTTAACCTCTGTATGTGACGTTCACGCACCTTTTAAAAATGTTAGAATTTCAAAGGTCCTTGGCTCCTTGGTTAACTGAAAATCTCAAACTTATGATGAAAGTACTAAACAAAGCTAAAAGTATATATAAAACCGCTGCCCAAGGAATCGCTACTTATACATCCAGATTTTGTATCCAAGTCTTATACACATTAAATCCCAATGTAATATATTACTCCCTTTAATAATAGGATGGGGGTGGCCATGGGGTGGTAGTGGGGATGGCTAACGCCAAAATAAATTTTAGAGGCCCTTGGTTCTCGTACACACACTAAACCCCAATTTAATTTTTTACTCGCTTTAATAATATGGTGGGGGTGGCAATGGGTGTGGTAGAGGGGACGGCTAATATAAAAAAAAATTAGGGTCCCTTGGTTCTCGTATACACACTAAATCCCAATCTAATTTTTTACTCTCTTTAATAATGGGGTGGGGTTGCCAATTGGGGTGATAGAGGGGGTGGCTAACGCCAAAAAAATTTTTTGGACGTGGAAGTAAAAATATAGGACGGATGCTGCATGGAATCATTACAAGGAATTAAGAAATGTTGTCAGCCTGCCAGTAAAGTTAGAAAAGAAAGCATACTTAGAACACAAGTTTAAAACTAACCCTAAAGAATATTGGAATGCTCTTAAATATTTAAATATTAATTCAGAGGGTAACAATAACTTATCTCATAATTTGACTGGCCCTGCATTTATTAATAATTTTTTCATTAAGAGTGTGCCACAATCGTCACCAAATATTACTGGCGATTTGGATTTTCTAGATAAATATTTTCTTGAAAGACTTCCCAATGTAAGTACAGAATTAAATTTTTCTGAAGTTTCTGAGGACGAAAGTACCAGCATGATATATAGATCAAATCAAATGCTAAAGGAGTTGATGGTATAAGTTTAAAGATGTTATTATTAATAATACCTCACTTAAATGAATATCTTAGATATACAATTAACAAGTACCTTACAACAGGTGTTTCTCCTAGTGCTTGGAAATTTTCCAACGTAATTTTAGTCCCTAAAATTGAAAATAGCTCTGAGGTTTCTCATTTTAGACCCATAAGCCTCCTTTTTTTTAGAAAAAAATATTGCTGATCAACTTATCTCTCTAAAAATAATATTTTACCGTCCACCCAATCTGGCTTCCGCGTCAATCGTAGTATAACTACTGTACTGCTGCAAGTAACAGATGATATATATCGAGCTAATGACAACAAAAAGACATGTTTAGTCCTTCTTGACTTTGGTAAAGCATTCGATACCTTAAATCATTTTACCTATTGTAATAAATTGAAATATTTTGGCCTTAGTGATCTAATCACCCATTTTTTCTGGATTGTCAGATAGGCAACAAAGGGTTATGATTAACGGGCAGTATTCCAATTATTTATAAATTAAACGCGGTGTTCCACAAGATAGTATACTAGCGCCGCTATTTTTTTCCTATATATACTGCAGACCTTGGTAGCTATTTGGATTTCTGCAAAATTCATCAGTATGTGGACGACAAACAAATTTATTTCTCGCTCGATCTCTGGGAAATCGAGGATGCAACCGCGAAAATAAAAGCTGATTTAAATAAGTTGTCGAAAGTTCCAGATGAGATTTGGTCTTAAATAAATCAAAAACGGAAATGTTGTTATTTGGACGAAACAAAAATAGTATTTTTAATAATAATCCATTTAAAATAGTTCTTAATAATCAGATATTAAAGTCCACTGAGTATTATAAGAATTTGGGGGTTGTTCTAGACAGTGATTTAAGATTTTCCATGAATATTAGTAAGTTAATTCAAAAAGCCTAGGGAAAACTAAAAATTTTATATATTCACAAAGAATTATTAAATACCGAAATTAAGCTTAAATTGTGTGATGCCCTAATTTTATCTAGTCTTTCCTACTGCGATATGGTTTATTGGGCAGCTCAATTAAATAAAGGTAAGGTAAGTTTACAAAAGTTACAGAATTCGTGCATTAGGTTTAGTTTCAATTTGAGAAAATTTGACCATATTACCACCAAATTTAGGAAAACAAATGGGTTATATTTGCATGAAAGGTATTTTATCCACATGATTTCCTTAATTTGTAAAATTAATCGGACACAAAGTCCAAAATATCTTTTCCCAAAACTGGTCAAGGGTTCAAACATTCACAATCGTATTACTAGGGCGTGTGATGAATATTTCGTTCCCATGCATAGTTCTGCCCAATTTGAGAAATCTTTCACATACAATGCAGCTAAATTGTATAATAGTTTACCAAGTAAAATTAAATCTGCAAGTTCCACGTCAATACTCGGAAAGCATATTAAACTCTAGGTCTTAATGGTAGATTATAATGTTGAAATCTTTTACTTTATTCTTTTTATCATTTATATGTACATAATATTTTCAAATATTCTGTTAATATTCTATTTTCGTATTTTTTAAGTGTTCTGTGTAAACTACCAAATGTTTGTCTAAATTTTGGGAAAATGGAGGGGTTATGTTGAAGAGGAATGAAGTCCTACATCGCCCTTCTTTTGAATAATTTATACATTTGTTATTAAACCACGTAATAAAGACACATTATTATTATTATTATAAAGTACAATAACAATTTTAAAAATTAAGTATCGCATGTTAACTAGCGACGTGGTGAACATTTTGTAGTCTACAAGTAAAGGAGCTATCGAAAAAAAAAAAAAACAGATTCAGACAGGACTAAAATAATGGACTCATAGACATCGAAGCATACCGATTTATTTTGGTCGCGCGATAAAACTTTTGAGGCGTGTTTATTAATCAGAAGTATTCCTTTTATTTCATGTTCATATAATAAAGACCAAAGTTGCTGAATGCTTCGTCAATCGCGACAGGGAACAAAGAAATATGTTACTTTGTAAAAAACAACTTTATTGTAGTCTTTAAAATTGAATTTCGAGGGACCGCCCATTCCACAGCGGGCACGTACAAACACAATCGGTAGAAACGAGTGTTTTGCTTTCACTATGTAACTTATTTAAATCACTGTTGTAGTATTAGCGAGCAAATTTTTTCCAACAAACAAGTTGGTGCGCTTGTTCCACTCCGCAAAATAACCGCAGGTGAAACGAGTTAATAGAAATAAAACCGTTTACTCACAAAAAGGAGATCACGATTCGTGCGGCGCGCAGCGCAGTATTCAATTTGATTTCTTTTGTTTCGCATTGATAAGTATCTGTTCTGTATATACACGCTGACAATACACCGAGATTAATGGCGACTTTCTGGACAATGGTGAATGGAGCTATACCGGCCCATACACAAGGCGCGTACGTGCATTTGCTCCGCCGCGCCGCCGTCAGGCTAAATGACCAGTTCTACGTTTGCTTTGTTCCGAAAGCAATAACAAAGGATTTTGCAGTGGCGGGTCGCCATGACAGCGCAGGTGACAAAAAACACAAAAACAATATGTGCGGTTGTGAGGAATTGATAAAAATTCGATTTATTTTTACTCACAAAAATGTTCGGACAATCCCTGTATACTTGTATATCGTAAGATTTTTTAAAGACAGGTAGTAGTTTGGCCAAAAATAACTTGTTGTTGGACGAACACAATTAAAATATCCGCACAAGATACGATCCCATACGTACTATTTACCAAAATAGAGGGTAGTATTGTTATGTGTATATTCCCTTACAGAGAGAGGTCTCTGTAGGTCCCCTTAATCGAGAGAAGCTAGCAAGAGAATGATAGTTCGGCAGTCGGCCCAGAGATGGCGTTACAGGCTGGTTTGGTGCATCCTACCATAGAGATACTGGATAAGAGGAGAACTGTCTAGAATCACGGACTAGAATTAAATGGAATGATTTGGAATAAGCGCCACGGAGTATATGAGAAGCGGGACTAACGCATCAGAGTAGTTCTAGTCTATATAGAAAAGTGATCAGATCAAGAGAAAGAACAAAGTTATCGGATTAGTAAAAAGTACAGTGATAGATAGTGAGTTAAAACTCTCTTAAAGCTAACACTCTTATTTTCTAACACTTCCTTAATTAACTTGAAAGGGAAATTTGTTAATATAAACTAATTAAGGCATAATGAAAAGATTTTTGGGAAAAGGCATTTATTGGCCTTTTAGAAAATTTTTGTTAGTTACAGACTTCGAGTATATAAGTATAAGGTTGACAATAGTGTCGGTCCATACCACACATGATGAGGATTAGGACAACTTCTACAATGCACTTTCCAACTACCATCCAATGATTTACTTTAAGCAATCGATTGACACCAAAAAGATTCAACTGAAAATTTAATATTTACGAATTTGTGAGCTTCTTTGCTTGCCTATCTTTATTGGTATTTGGTAAATAAATATCATATAAAATTTCGGGCACTGATCAGAATATTTCATTCGTACGTTCAAGCAAGGCGATCCCAAGCACTATGTACATGGTAATAAATCGACATGGATTCCGAATCACTGAATAACCCCCTAAGGGCAAAATAGTTTCCCGCCAAAATCGATTGATAACTTTAAAAAAAGTATATAAAATAAAATTATATAAAAAAATATTTTAAAAAAGCTTTTATTTAAATGCTCTAAAAAGTAGAAAATAAACTTTGAAGTAAATCAAACTCATCATTTTGTTACAATATATCATTTTTTTTATGATATAAAAGCTTGTCGCGAGATTTTCCTGTGTAAAGGGGATTCTCGCGACAAGCTTTTACATCATAAAAAATTTATAATATAACAAAACGATGGATTTGATTTATTTCAAAGTTTATTTTCTACCTTTTAGAGCATTTAAATAAAAACTTTTTTAAAAATATTTTTTATATAATTTTATTTTTTACTTTTTATCTTTTGATATGCTGTAATCCCCAGATATCCATTTTGAGACGAATCGGATCATAAACGGTAAACTCGTCCGCCGCATCTTGAACTAAATTTTTGGCTAGAAATTTGTAATCCGCGAAACCCCCCAGATATCGATTTTGAGTTGGATCGGATCTTAAACGGTAAAGCCGTCCGCCATCTTGAAGTCGCCATCCTGAACTAAATTTTTGATTAGAAATTCGTAATCGGCGGACCCGAAAACCTCTAGATATCGATTTTAATCGATTTGGACCATAAATGACAAAAGTCATTCGCCATATTGGCGCCGCCATTTTGGATTTATAAATTTTGACCAAGAATTCATAATTGGAGATCTTGAAAGCCTCCAGATATCGATTTTGAGTCGAATCGGGTCATAAACCATAAAATCGTCCGCCATCTTGTTTTTCTTAAATGGAAATGTTAAAGTGTATTGTCACCGGACTTATACACATGTGCAAAATTTCAAAGCTCTAGCTTAATTAGAATTAATCGAAATCTTGACTGCAAGATTTGATCTAAACAAACTAACAAACAAACATTGCAAGTTAAATAAAAGCTTTTAAAAAATTTGCTGCTTGCCAAAAATCCCCCTTCAGATTTTTAATACAAAACTTTTAACTCTTTCTCATAATCCATACCACGCATAAAAGCAGTATTACACAACGTCGGTTCGTAATAAAGAATTTTCAGTTTTAGAAGTAGTTGCTAAAATTACATCGAGCGGGACGTAATTTGTTAT
Organism: Leptura quadrifasciata; assembly: GCA_963675555.1. Taxonomy (NCBI): domain Eukaryota; kingdom Metazoa; phylum Arthropoda; class Insecta; order Coleoptera; family Cerambycidae; genus Leptura; species Leptura quadrifasciata. The sequence continues at coordinate 30,256,100 of OY776674.1, forward strand.
GGCTCCATAAATCGAGCTCTATGGAACGTCATTTATTGCAGTTGCAATAATTACACCCGTGGAACGGATTTTTATAATAATTTTCAAAACAAAATTTTTGTTATAGTTCCAAAAAAATAAATTTATTTGTTGCAAATTCGGAAAACTTTCATCATACTTCCACAATATATCTTCCGACAGCATTTTTATGCGTCGTACGCGGTTCATGTAAAATATTTCGAATTTCTGTACAGTTCCGAAAAATCCCTTCGAAGGAGATTTTTGCTGACTTCAAGTATGGTGATTTTGAATATGTTTTATTAAGTTCTTTGATATGTATTGATATTGAACATGTAACAGTATCTAGGCTGCACCTTTGGTGGAGTAGTAATTTGTCACTGGTAAACTTGTTTATTCATCTCAAATGTGCATAGGTAATTTTGAATTGCAAATTTATTTTTGAACAAAGAATGATCTCTTGACTTGTAGGATATACGCAAAATGTCAAAAGAGATCTTTTTGTTCAAAAATAAATTTGCAAGAAGAGAGAACGAGGAAAAACTCCTTCCCCTGGTCCTAAGTCAGCCAAGAGATCTGATTCAACCACAGTTACGAGTACTGGGTCATGGCATAGTTCAACAATTATTGGTTTCAGGCTCTCGGAATAACGCATTTAAGCCTCCTTGTAAACATGCCCATCACATGTCGCGATTTTACAATTACTTTACTTTTTTTCTATAAGTGATCGGAGAGCCGTGAGATTTGATTAAAGTTTTTCAACGATTTAAATAGTCAAATACACCGCTGGCCAGAGAGAGAGAGAGAGAGAGAGAGAGAGAGAGAGAGAGAGAGAGAGAAGCATCATGATGTTTGTCGTTCTCACACTACCCACACTCTAATCACTGGTTGGCATATTTAATAAATTAGTTTAATCCCATTGTAACAGCTATCAATTAGACAATTCGCGACTGGAGCAAAAATAATAGGGTTTTCCCACTAATTTTATTTTAACAATTTGTGTCGTGAAAATGATATAATAAAACATTTGATTAATTTACAACAATTTACTTTTCTAATAAGAATTATTTCTAAGAAAATATCGTTAAAATAACTTGCTGATAATTTCACTGCTTTTTAAAACGGGCATTTTTAAGCGCCAGAATTACGTATCTACCCGGAAATCCAATGAGATTATGGATATAATTAGTTTGTAATAGATTCTAACTGTGTGTTAAAGAAAGCTTTCCTCTAAAACTTCTCAGAATTTCAATTTGTAATGCTTGTACTGTGATTGGTCTAAAGCAGTGGACGTGTAAATATTGGCCAGTCAGAATTCAGATAAATGCCGCACAATTTAAGTTATTCGTGAAAGCGTCGGACGTTAATATTTTGTACTATAGTATAGGTTTAACCTTCACCGACATTACACATCCACAGATCAGATAGTTTATATACTTACACATTAGATGACTAACCTAAAACGTTAAATTTATATTTTTATGTTTGTATTGTTTGGAGTGAAAATATTATTTCATCAGCTCTGGTTTATGTTTTATTAATTCTACAATCAAAATGGAATCAAGTGGAAGAGGGATATGTTAAAGGTGCCGCTGATAATTTACTTAAAGTAGAAAAGTGCTGAGTACTGTCAATAAATAGAGGTTATGTTATGTTAACAGAGACCAAGATTAATAAACAATCTTGAACAGAGACAACCTCTGTGATTGGATTTCAGGGTGTTGACGTCACAACGCGCCAATTTATGGCTGTTTAAAATGAACCCAATATTTTTCTAACTTCAAGTTTTTTTTTTTGTTACTATTAGTAACCTTAATAAGATAATAAATATGCCATAAATCATTTTTTTACGTGAATTAAGCATTGCAGCAATAATTTTTTTTTCTGGGAAAACCCTATTACCATTCAAATAGTTGTTCAAGAAAACAAGATTATTGGAAGTAATGAACGTAAGTTAACTATTGGTGGTAGCCAAATAGCGAATAGAAGTTTCAGTTGGACACGCCCAATTTTTGTTTTCGTCGTTATTGTATTGTATATCGGCTCAGTGGCTTAATGCTAACGTATTAGGCTTGCAACCAAGGAGTCCCGGGTTCGTATCCTGGCTAGAGTATGGATGTTCAGTGATGTTTTCCATGTGCTACCGAGTTGGTAGCAGTGAACTAGACGAGGTTGTGTGAGGCTAGTCGCTGTACCACTCCTGAGTTCGAGTCTCATATGCGACAGATGGCAATGTCGTAGGGAATGGTCGTTGCATAATTGTCTATAATGTGTATGTGTATATAACTCTGTAATTAGGAACAATGTTCCTGTAGAGTGGTGATTAATAAATAAATAAATAAATATCTAGTTCATAAGATCGAGTAGCAATGTACGATGAAACAGGACATAAACAACATTTATACTATTCCATTTTTGGGCATTTTTAAATATTTAGAGAAATAGACTTTTTCCAACTAGGATTTAATTAACACGACATATACACACCGGTCATATAATTTGATGATGATATCAAACTAAAAGATAAAAATCCCCGCAATTACTACACGAAAAGGCCCAATTAGAGTATAATTATATGGCCACTGTATCCAGACAGCGCCAGCGTAATTATTTATTGTATAAGATAAAAGTTTACATTCGGTTCGGCTAATAGAGTAATTTTCTAGTCAAGGTTTCAGAAAAATTAGGTAAAAAAATATTTATGACCGCATAATCAGCGATGCGTTAAAGTTAAATGAAGGCTCCGAATTTAGTTTTATACTTGGTTTGTATACAGGTATATCGATACAATGCCGCAAAGTTTAACTTTTATTATAGAAATGGTATAAAATTATTTCGTAAATTCAGTAATTCAACGTCTCGAAAATACTATTTATCATCTTCAGACAAATTCCCCCAAGTCAATTGTACGAAACATTATATATATAAATTTGATGTTCCATGTATTCGTAAGACTGTATTATACCTTCAAAAGTACCGAAAGAATTGAAGCTGCAATTAAAAAAAAATTAAATTGGTGGTTAGTTTTAAGAGGTAGTTTGTAGTTTGTACTTAAATACTCTTTCAGATAATTGGCGTATAAATTAGTCTGGGAGATCCGTATATTATGGGAAAGTAATGAAAAGTTCTTTAGAATTCTTATAGTCTCACATACAAAACAAACAATTTTCTTTGATGTCTCAAATTTATCGACCTTCATCAACAAAAAGAGAAAGTGTTATTTAATCTTATCGGCTGATAAATGTTACATGGAAACGTTAATTAGTTTTGTTGGTCGCCAGTTATTGATATTAGATGAAGGATTAATACGTTCAGGGACGGCTTCAGCTTAGTTGAATAAAATGCGATTTGTTTGAGAAGTTTTCCTTATATTGTGCCTAACTCTGTGTTTAAGCTTCTCTTCATAATTGAAAAAAAAATTGTTAAATAACATTTTCATTAGAAATGTACAATAGTAGTTTTCTTAAAGTCGATTTCATGTTTTCGAATTTTTAGAATACCCTGTGTACAATTTATCTTAAATTTGATAACCTTTTATGTCTTCCTAAGACAAGCAAAAGTGTTTATCACTTTTTCTCGGCAAATCACACTACAATCATTACTTCACTGTATATAGTATTTGTTTTGTAATTTTTTTTTTATAAACTACAATAGAATACAACACAATACGATATCATACGATACGATAGGATACGATACAATACAATAAGTTTATTGAAAAAATAAGCAGTACCAATACAAATTTTCTCAAAAGGAAGTATGTCAACAATGTTGCTTTTCAACACTTTCTGAGTATAGAAATAAAAAAGGTATAACATGTATATAAACAAAACAACTTATATTTAAATGTAATACAGGGTGGGTCATTGAAAACGAAACACGCTTGTTTGGGACACAGACTAGTTTCTTGAAAAAACGGTTGGACAGGTCGATTCTTGATTTTTGGGGGACAAATTTTGGTGTCAAACTTGACATTGACACATCAATCCCCTAATTCAAGAATTTAAGTAGGGAAAGGGGACGAGCGACCCCTCGTTTGAAGCGGTCTTTCAATTCTCTATGCGACAGCATTGTCGAAATTAGTTTTTTCAATTTTTTTTTCGTCCATATAAAAACCACCCTCTAGATTAACTAAGGTGGGGGGGTGTTGTTTGGGAAAAATCCTGAAACACGTCGCCTTTTGTCTTTTGAACGGCACATTTTGATGTCAAATTTGCCAACAACCCCCAACAAAAACAAAAATTACGGTAAGGTGATCGAGTGACCCCTCATTTTAAAGGTCTTTTGATCCTCTATGCGAGTGCATGATTGTTTTTAGGTTTGCTCGTATTTTGTTTAAACGACTGATAATATGTTTATTGATTTAAATTTTAAAAAAGTTTGCAATACATTTTTATTGGCCTTCGGTGTTTATAAAGACCTCCCGACACGCAAATACAGTGATTTCCCAGCCCTTTCTGCCCTGAATAGTAAACTGTTAAACTTTTTCAAATTCATCGATTTGTCTTCAGGATTATTTAATTTCAGATTATGAACTCGTTCTTCGTTTGTCGTTAAAAGGACATTCAATTGTTCAATTTACCCTTACAAAAATGAGAAAAGTGTAGAAAGAATATTGAAACATAAAAATTTAACGTCAGAAAAAATTTTTATTAGTTCAAAAAATGCTCAACTTGTTTCTTTTTAAGAAGTCTGGAAGTAGTACACATGTTTTTCTTAAGAAGTAGGTTTCGTTCTGTTATCGGAATAAGCAGATAATTTCTCATTCTATTTTTTTTAGATAATTTTTTATTCTACTTTTTATTAGCCTCCTATACCACCTAACATATCTCATTTGTTTTCGGTTTAAGCTGGTTTGTGAATTGTCATTGTCATTGTGATTCAAAATAAACATTGGATGTGCAAAAATGGTTTACTCTATTGGGAAGAGGGTCGAAATAATCGCTTTGTTATTCAAAAATGGTTAGTGCGGAAAATGTGCGACAAACGTGCGGTAGATTAATTTAATCAAGAGCATTCCGATAAACACGTAGAAAGAAAATACGTGTTGGAATTGATCACGAAGTTTAAAGAAATAGGTTCAGTAACCAATAAAAAACGAGACCCTCGCCGCGAACTCCCGGTAACAAATGAGGCTATTGTGGTTGGACTTTTGGGACAAGTGGCTGTAGACCCAACTGTAAGTACGAGGAAATTGGAAACTATAACCAACATCCCTAGAACTATATTCGATGAATCCCGAAGCACCATAAATTTCATCCGTGGCGATTAAAAAGATTGATACGTTGAGGAAGTCCAAATTAAACTTGCTTTATTAAATTGAACGATATGGAGGTTGGACGTATTTGGAATAAAAGCATTGCGTAGAAAATTGACGAGTAAATCCACTTATAAATGTAGCAAACCCATCCCTGTACTATGCGACTAATCTGCTTCTGAGACATGGTCCAATTCTGCCGTATACAAGTGTTCCATAAGAATGTATACCCATCAAATTAATAATAAATGTCTTAATCGCATCTATCCGAGCAATAAAAATAAATAAAAGTTGTTAAGCTGACGAAATTAAAGCTGTCATGAGCGCTCTCTCTGCGAGCACGCATTTCTTCACAAACTTATCTTAAAATAGGCCGATAATTCCCGCTTTTTCTGATAATCCTATTCATTCATTTTGATGGTTGTTAATAAAAAGCGGGGACGGGTAGCATCACAGGCAGCTGGTGCATGACAACTGACAATCTAAATGTCGTTAGATGTGATAAGAAGTGCGTTTGTAACTTACATGACGGCCTGACAGGTTACATCAAATCCAATACAAACAGAACGGGGGCCCGCTAATGTGTTGATCTTACCCTTACAGACACGAATTCTCTTGTCATCTGCGCTTAACGTGGATTTAAAAGGCTTCTTGGATCGTTGCCCCGTGCAAATTTATTTATAGTTTAACACTCACCAAACAAAGGGAAGAAAATTGCAAAGTCCTGATTGCAAGTTTTGAAAGGTTTGACAGAAACTGCTAATGGATTTAGCAAATACCTGTCTGTGTAGGCCAGACATTTAAATTATATGAAGCATTTTGTCCATGTAATGTGATAGCTCTGGGCTTAAATTAATAAATTCTGAGCTTTCAGAAATTAAACATGGATCACCGAGGGGCGTCGAGGATAACCATTAAATTATCAAATAAATCTGCACATAATAACTGGTATAATGCAAATATAAAAAATGCGACAGAACATATAGACCAAGAGCTAGCGACACTCAAACCGGTGTTGATTTCTTTGTGAACAAAAAAATACTGAATGTAGTACTAACATTAAAACAATATTTTTAGTCGCAAACTCCTCTGTCAAATCCTTATTTTACTATAAGGAACGTAACCAGACTGCAACCAACAGCTACTCTCTGGGCCATGTGCCCCGCCGAGCGTTGAATTACAAGTTACAAGCCTGGCGCGTTAAGTGTAATAATTGTATATTACCATCAAAACGCTAATGCTTCGATTGCAACAAACACCAGCCGAAAGACTGATCCTGCTTAATGGAGCTCTCGAGCTCGAAACTGCAGTCTCCAAGTGGTGTGTGACGACTGGTACGAGAGCTCCTTTAAGTAGGATCAATCTTTCGGCTGGTGTTTGTTGCAATCGAAGCATTGGCGTTTTGATGGTAATATGCAATTATTACACTTAACGCGCCAGGCTTGTAACTTGTAATTCAGCGCTCGGCGAGGCACATAGCCGGGAGAGTAGCTGCTGGTTGCAGTCTGTTTACGCTCCTCATAGTAAAATGAGGATTTGATAGAGGATGGAGGATGGAAGAGTTATTCCAAAAAGGTGTAGAAGAGATATAGCTCCACAAGATGTTTTAAAAATAATCTTTTGTAATTGTAAGGATAGAAGTTGTGGTAAAGGATGTTCTTGAATAAAGCTTGGATTAAAGTGTTCTTCTAAGTGTGGCCAATGTTTTGGTATAAGCTGCGGCAACAAATGTGTAATACCTGAAGATAACGATGAAGAAAACTGCATGTTCGATTAAACGTATTCTAATTAGCTTGTTTGTTATTGTTTCAAATATTTATTTTAAAAGTTGTTATACAGCCATTTCTGAATAATAAAGCTATATTTTTTTATATTGCCGTTAAATTATCTGGTTAACTTCACTAAATGTCAATATAAGATATCCTAAAAATACCTTCTTAGATGTAGTTTTTTGAGCTCTTTAAAAAATCGAAAAATCTCTATGGTTTCCAACATATTTGGCAAAAACTAAAAAAAAAAAAATTACAGCCATATTTTTCCAAGTTGCCACATCCGAATCTCATGGGACTTTTAGGAGGTTATTCAGGACGCATTTCCATATGCATTTCCACTGAAAATGGGTTTTTCCACCTCAAATGCTAATTTGCCTGCACTAAAATATATCAACATTCAATTGCAACTACAGAAATGCAAAAAAATCTACTTTCCTTTAATGTCATTGGTCGCATACAAAATATATACGTTTATTCATCAAAGTTTTGAGCCATTCAAAGAACAACATTATTTCGTTTTATCCATCTATTTTAACTCTGCTCCGCTTTTCCAAAAAGTATAATAAAATAAACTATCTGAAGTCCCGCCTGAAGACACACTGCATAACATGTTGTGTTCTTGTTAATGGCAGCTATGTCTTAATCGGACCCATTAAGATTCAGCCTGGCTTGTGGCCAACTACTGACTCATTACCATTTCTATTATGGCGTTTAATTATGCTTTTTTGGCTCCAATTAATATGCTAAACTGGGAAAAAATAAATGAGAAGAACGTAAACACGCTTCAGGTTGTGAAGTCCTCCGTGCCGATGCGATGTTGTTATAAATGAGTTTTAAATCATTTTCTTGAATTTTAATCATGTTATTAAGCTTTTTATTAACGTTTTCTTACCAAGATTGTTAACTTTAAATGATATTAGGCTTGCTGCATTTTCACAAGATGAGTAGAAGAAACAATATCCATGTATTTATTAGATTATTATAAATTTCGGTGATAACTACGACGAGATACAAGCAGTATTGAAACACAAAATAGTATGGAAAAAGTTGGATGATGTATGTGGCAAAATAGGCATACAAGTTTGAAAAATAGTTTACATTATAAATATAAATTATCTTATAAAAATTCAGCAGGATGTTGTGATTGGGGTTAAATAAAAACTAATAAATCAAAAAATATTAGTCGAGGTCAGGAGTCGAAATTTTTTGGGGTTTTTGCTTTTTTTTGCCACAGCGCCAATCTAAAGATCTGTTTTCGAGGTTGTTGAACAGGTTGGTGGGGGTCGGGTCCAGCAATTTTTTTCCTCGACAACCCCTTCAAATTGGGCAAAAACCACTCCCAAAGTGCCCTTTTCCGTGAACCCGTTTATTTTCCCCAGTTTTTCGACTTTTGTTATTCCCTCGAGTAGAACGGAAAATCCCTCGAGGGATTTGACCCCAGCCACCCCTACACCAGGCTTCCACCCCTCTAGGGGATTGGAAATTTGAAATTTTTTTTCTGGAAAAAAAATTGATATTTTACAGGAGGTATTTCTGTGAGGAAGGTGGCAGGTGATCACAGTGTGTAACCGTCCCCGGGGGTGTTATCACCCTTCAAAGGGGTGGAAAAAATTTTTTTGTAAGAGGCGTTTCTTTGAGGAAGGTGGTAGGTAACCAGGATTGTGTAACCACCACCGGGGATTATTTTCACCCTTCAAAGGGGTGGATATTTGATTTCTTTTTAAAGAAATTATTATTTTGTAGCAGCTGTTTCTTTAAGGCGGTGGAAAAAAATGTCTTTGGGAAAAAAATTATATTTTGTAGGAGGCGCTTCATTGACGAAAGTGGTACGCCTACTACAAAATATTATTTTTTTCCCACCCCTTCGAAGGATGAAAACAACCCCCGGGGATGGTTACACAACCCTGGTCACCTGCCACCTTCCTCACAGAAACACCTCTTGTAAGATATAAATTTTTTTCAACAAAAAAAAAACAATTGTCCAACCCCCTAGCGGGGTGGAAGCCCGGTGTAGGGGGCTGAGGTCAAATCCCTCGAGAGACCTTCCGTTTTATTCGAGGGAATAACAGTTAGTCGAAAAACTGGGGAAAATAAACGGGTTCACGGAAAAAGGCGATTTGGGGGTGGTTTTTGACCAAATCGAAGGGGTTGCTGAGAAAAAATCAACAACCACTCAACCACCAACCAACAGCTACACTCCGGGCTATGTGCCCCGCCGAGCGCTGAATTACAAGTTACAAGCCTGGCGCGTTCGTCACATGCCTACCTTGCACTGACGAGAGCCAACAGCTCAAAACTGCAGTCTGCAAGTGGTATGGACGACTGGCACGAGAGCTCCTTTAAGTAGGATCAGTCTTTCGGCTTGTCTTTGTTGCAATCAAGGCATTAGTGTTTTGTTGGTAATATGCGGTTATTACACTTAACGCGCCAGGCTTGTAACTTGTAATTCAGCGCTCGGCGGGGCACATAGCCCGGAGAGTAGCTGTTGTTTGCAGCCTGGTTACATTTTTTATAGGAAAATAAGGATTTTATAGAAGAGCTTGCGACTGAAATATATATATATATATATAATAGAAATATTAAAATATAATATATATATATATATATATATATATATATATAATAGAAATATTAAAATATAATATTTCAGTCACAAGCTCCTCTATAAAATCCTTATTGTACTATAAGGAATGTAACCAGACTGCAACCAGCAGCTACTCTGCGGGCTATGTCCTCCGCCGAGCGCTGAATTACAAGTTACAAGCCTGGCGCGTTAAGTGTAATAATCGCATATTACCAACAAAACGCTAATGCTTCATTACAACAAACACCAGCCGAAAGACTGATCCTACTTAAAGGAGCTCTTGTGCCAGTCGTCCCATACCACTTGCAGACTGCAGTTTCGAGCTTTTGGCTCTCGTCAGTGCAAGGTAGGCATGTGACGAACGACACTAGGATTCCTTGACTATTTGGTACATCTCGGTATTTTTATGATAGCGAGATGTAAAATAGTAAGTAGGCGCCATCCATCGGTCCAGTGTCTGTTGCAATCGAAAAATAAACAGCCTGACTGGGCTTAGCATAGATCAAGTGTGCTCCTAGAGAGCAGAAATATTAAAACATCATATTTAAGTCGCAAGCTCCTCTATAAAATCCTTATTTTACTATAAGGAATGTAACCAGACTGCAACCAACAGCTACTCTTCGGGCTATGTAAAGCTATGTAAAACAATAAATAAGGTATCGCAAGCACCCTCTTCCAATTTAAAAAAAATAGGGTGGGGGTTGTAAGCGTCACGGGAAGGGGGTTGAAGTGGAGGGTGAAAATGTTGCGCCAAAAAGTGTAATTTTAAAATCAACAATTGACCTGTCTGGGATTTTGCATAAATACTATTAATAACGTAGAAAATGAATTTATTCGCTACATGTGGACCACACTGTATGTATTTTTGGTCGCTGAATACTCATTACTCAAAATAGACCTATCCACAAATTTTCGTTATTTACGATTTACAATTTTCTACTTACTCGTTTACTTCAGGATATATAAAACTTCTTCTGCCGAATCTGTATATCTCTCGAGATATCTCTACATGGCTTAAAATAGTCCAGTTATAAAAATTTCGAATTTCTCTTACAATCAATTAAAAATATTACATTTGTCACAACCGAACTCGCTAAACTGATATTTACACATGAGGACGCTGTTTGAAGCAAACAGCTGGTTATTTGCACATATATTTACCTTGCTGCGGTAATTACATAAAACTCGATAATTATTTTGCGGAAGGTTTTACACCTGTCCACTTCTGCCTCTGTTACTGACAATTTAATGAGGAGAAAAATAATATTTAATCCTATATTGTAATAAAGCGAGAGGTAGTGAAGTACAACAAATCTTCACAAATGCTACTACAACTGTATAAACCAATTACCCAAACGAACCATTCTATAATGAACAGATACAAGTTTTAGACTAGGTGAAATGTCCAAAGTATTAGGTCAATCGCAACGGGCCTTTACCGCATTACTGAATTTTACTATTTCACTATGATCAGATCATACTGTTAACACGTAACGATCTAACAACTATTGCGTTAATATGGTTAGTTGTTTAAAACTAAAAATGATCAAGTCTTTTCCGATTTTCTCAAACACGTTATTATATATCTTCTATCTGATCGGTTCTCTTTATACACAATATGAAGTTCATTTGACAACGCTGTGCTGCTATCACATTCTGCAATCCATAACTATAATAACTTTTCATATACCGTGATATCAAAGCGGTTCTTAAAAAAATTTTGTTTTGGACCAGTGTGTCCAAGTATCAGTGAAAATTCTGATAAATTATATATAATCGACTCAATGAAGGGGGGAAAACAGACAGAATTAAAAAAATGAAAGTACACTTAGCCCCAAATATTTTTTATGGTAACATGTTAGCTATACCCTCATGATCACTCAGCCAACTGAAGTAATGGCTGCTGATCATGCCCTTTTTTTTAACCACCCGTTTTTGGCCAGTCCGAGTAGCACATTTTTTTTTTATTTCTAATTCATAATGAAGTAAATATTTTGGCCCAAAAATAGGTTCTTACAGGTTTTTTTGGTCACTGATTACGAATCTGAGGTCAGTTGTTTGAAAAATTAACGTTAAAAGCGGAAAATCTTGAAGAATTGACCGTATTTCGACCCTTTCTCAATTTAAAGATATTGGTTCAAATTTTATATTATATTATATATCTTTTTTATGTCTTTTAATACGCCGATTGCGAATTTTAACATAAATAAGTGAAAATCTTAAAATATTCCTAGGAAATTGCGGAACATTTTTGGAAAATGCGGAAAACTGTCATTACAAGACCGTGTAATATGTCGTTTTCGAGGTTTCTTTGTTCACTGATGACGAATGAGATATTCAAAATGTTGAAAATTTTTTGAAATATATGAAGTTAAAATGCAAGGAAATCTTTGGAAAATTTCGGAAAATACTAAGAAAATGCAAATGTAAAAATCTAAAATGATTGTGTAACATAATCAAATGTTATGTTTTTTTAGTCGCTGATGACGTATTGAACATTATAAACGAAAAGAAATTGTATGATTGTATATGAACTAGTCTAGCTCGACTATTTGTGAGGTCGCCATTGTATTCATTCTATTATTAGTAAAAGTAAAGTTATAAAGACTACTTTGGCAAATTCTATCGCAGTTTTGGGACACAATGGAGTATACTAAAAAAGTTAAAAGTTAATAAGTACTATGTGTCCGTGTACATTTTAGATAACCTCAGTCTACTTATGTGATTATAAATTTTCTTGTTCTGTAATTTTTTAAATGCAGATATTTTACAATAAAACATTGTAATATAGTATATTGTTTTATTTGTTTGTTTAATGCTTTATTTTAGTATTATTAAATCCAAAAATTTACTCGACACTTATTGTATATTAATTGCATTTTCAAACATCATGCTATATTCAATTGATTTAAATAAACGGTGAAAGTCATCCTGATAGAGTGCAGTGCATTAAAATACAGGTATTACATTTATTAACATTAGAAGCATATAGAGAGGGTGAAAAATAAAGAATATATTAAAAAAATGTATAAACCTTTTTTAAGATCAAACATGTTATGATATTCAAATCAATAGATTCATATTTTCTTCCAATTGATTTAAATATTTGTAAAAAAAGTGGTTTAAATATTCCAAGATGAACTTTAATACACATCAGGTGTAAATTCTTATTTATAAGGTAGCAATAGTATCTATCGCATATTTAGTGTGTTCCAGTTTATCCGTCGAAGAGAAAGATTGTTTTATTTTAATGTTTGAAAAAAATTACAGTGCTGAAGAAAAGGTTTTATTTATTGAAAGGTAAAGAGTCGCATAATGAAAAGCAGAAGCTAGATTACACTATACCTTCGTTTTTCGTTTACGACCAAATGCCAAATATATCTATATATTGGAATGGCAAGACATAGTTAAATACAAAAAAGTTCATAGATATGCAAAGTAAAAAAAAAATATATAGAATATTTAAATTTTTGTTGTTATATTTGATTTTAAAATTTTATATAGATGTGACCGTATCTTGCAACTAATTTGACATTTTGCTTTTAACAAAAGTCAAACTAGTTCGGTTGCTTTCTGTTTCAGTAAATATTAAAACATTTTTCCCCAGTTATTTTTTCAATTGTTGAAATTAACGCAATTTTTCCTCTCTGACAGATAATCCGGGGACACACTGTATATTAACATAAAATAAATATTTCTATATTGGAACTAAATAAAAAATTACACATTTATTAAGGACAAGTAAGCATATTTACTAGCAACAAATTTAGAGAGTACTCAGTAAAAATGATTTTTGTTAAGAAAGAAATATTTTTTATTGCGCATAAATTGAAAGGCAAATTCATTTACATGATACACACTTTGTTAATTACGAATAAATCAAGAAGTTTTGTTTATTAGAAATAAATCTTTATTTCTCAGAACTATATATTTTTTACTCGTGAGTGAAATTTTCAAAGATTTCCTTGCATTTTAACTTCATATATTTATATAGACAAATTTTTCACAATTTTCCGAGCAAATAAAAAATTTTTCATCTTTTTGAATATCTCATTCGTCATCAGTGACCAAAAAACCTCGAAAACGACATATTACACGGTGTTGTAATGACAGTTTTTCTCATTTTCCAAGAATGTTCCACAATTTCTCAGGGATATTTCAAGTCTTTGACTTATTTATGTTAAAATTCGCAATGGGCGTATTAAAAGACATAAAAAAGCGATATAAAACTTGAACTAATATCTTTAAATTGCGAAAGGGTCGAAATACGATAAATTTTTCACGATTTTCCGCTTTTCACGTTAATTTTTCGGAAAACTGACCTCAGATTGTCAAAAACGGGTGGTTAAAAAAAAAGGGTATGGTTAGCGGCCATTATTTCAGTTGGCTGAATGATCCTGAGGGTATAAATAACATGTTACCATAAAAAAATATTTAGGGCTAACTGTACTTTCATTCTTTTTTATTCCCCCCTTCACTCGACTAATACCATTTTCTTGGAAATGGTTAGAAATACTAAGGGCTGGATATAATTCGAAATTTAAAATTCTACTCATAATAACCCTTAAACTTGTAGGTAGTGAAAACTAATTTATGTTTATTTTTTGGCTATCGTTAAATGTTTTTGATCATTTATTTGTATTTTATGTCCCACTTTTTATCCTACTTTTCTCTTTCCCTAAGTTTATTCCACTTAATAATTGTCTTTTTCAGCTCTCCACTTGGATATGGAGCTGTTCTTAAGCGCCTTAGCTGGATATGGTACTGACGGTGGTGATGATCTGGTATCTATGGTTCACCTTTAGAAACCTTATACCAGGGGTACCGTTAGACCCTCTTGATACTGGTTTTGTGAAAAATTAAAGCTTTTGATCGTTGATTTAGGAATATTTGTAGATTTCTCATGGTGCCTCCTGTATATATATATATATATATATATATATATATATATATATATATATATATATATATATATATACATTGCTATGATATACACTTATGCTTAATTACAAACATGAGGAAAATGTTTTCTAGTGTGTGGAATTAGATGAATACTCTGTATTATACACAAATTATTATTATCTTTGAGGTACTATTGGTATTCTTTGTAGGAATTCGAGTCTGTAGATCGCAATACACTGAAAAGTGTTCTCAGTTTATACTTTCAATGGGGGTTTTTAGTTTTAAAAAACTTATCTTTATCAGTATTTTAATTTAAAGTATTTATACTTATTGCATGTTATCTATTATATTTAACTTACCTTTGATGGGATATTATACTGGGTTTTATTATGGTAGATAGCAAGAAGGACTGGTATAGATAAAGAGAAAGGGACAAATTCATATTCTATAAGCAATGAAATGAATTCGAATAAATTCTATAGTATATTGTGTTTGTGATGCAAACCATTTTAATTAGGGAATCTATATGGATAGTTATTTGGTTTTATTGCTACTTTAAAGCAAATTTTAATATTTGGTTTTGACATAAGTCAAATAATTTCTTATTTTCCATACAATTTCTTAATTTAGAGAATATAAGCAATTAGAGATTATATGAACTGTTTAAGAAGAGTTGAATTATGATATGAATAGTTTTTATACATCTGGGTATCTGTATCGGACAGTCATAAAACTGGGATCTCAAAATCATCGTTAGTGATCATAATTCTACTTCTAAACCATCTCTAATTGTTTATTGCATTTTTATTGTTCTATTACATTCAAATTTGTAAATTAATTTGTGCGTGAGTGCGAATTTTGACACAAAAAGGATCTAAGCTGTACCAGGAAATAAATACTCACAGAATAAGATAAAAATTAACACAAAATATGTGTAAGACTCTCGGTCACACATTTTATTAAGGAATGTCAACCCCAATTTAAAAGGGGTAGACAGAAAACGTATTGTTAGAACTGTAACATTTGCGTTGCTATGGCAATATTAAACGTCAAACCGACCCTATATAAAGAGCTGCAATAGCTGAAAAAAAAGGTTTTTTTTCAATTAGACCACGAATCTGAAAACATGTAACAACGCAACCTGAAAATTGGAGATTTGACAAGAGTCGTCAAATATATAATTTTGAAGGAAAGTCTAAACATTTTGAAATTGGTATCATAGAAATTTAATATTGGAGTGGAAACGAAATAGAGTTGGAGTTTTTTATAATTAATAATTTTGGAAAGCCAGGAGAGAGTACATAGACGTTTGGAATTTATTTTGAAATCTAATATCCTTTTAAAACATTCGTGAGTTTTATTAATTTTAATACTGAACTTTTGTCCATTTGTTATCATTTTTATATTTTATATTTTAAGTTAGATCAGGCAGATTAAGTTAATATTGTTGTTTTATATTTTACATTTTATAAAAATACAATATATTGTTAGATTTGAATTCGAATTTGTTTCTTTGTGTGTATGTCGAGTGTCAAATTTGAAGATCAGAATTCATGCTCTGAGCATTAGGAGTATTTTTGTTAATAATAATTTAGAGTGGGAATTTAATTCCAGCACATTAATAAAGGGGTTTGTTTTTCTTTGAAATGGTTGTACAGGTGTAATTTGCATTTCAGATTGCACAGGTGCACAGGGGTGTACACGGCAAATATATATATATATATATATATATATATATATATTGTTATTATACATGATTTGCAGGAAACAACTACTCAGCGGGCAAGTACCCCGACCTGCATTGGATTACACCTTACAAATCATGAAAAATTGGTAGCCAATGTCATTTGTCAACTCCCTGACCAGACATAGACCGGTTTCGAACTTATTGGTTCTCCTCAGTATGCCATAGGTCATGGAGCAGACAAATGACAGTGGCCAACCTGCTAGTCTTATACAGACTAATGTAAATGGTATAGTGGTGAGAGGTAATTGAATCCTCTCATGTGGTCTAATGCTACTATACGCCAGACATCATAGATGTCTCCGTGGTGCATAGCGACTTGCCATTTTGCAAGTACCGAGAGCGGCGACCTTCAGCCCTTGGTGGACTTAACCTATATACTGTTATTATACATGATTTGCAGGAAACAACTACTCAGCGGGCAAGTACCCCGACCTGCATTGAATTACACCTTACAAATCATGAAAAATTGGTAGCCAATGTCATTTGTCAACTCCCTGACCAGACATAGACCGGTTTCGAACTTATTAGTTCTCCTCAGTATGCCATAGGTCATGGAGCAGACAAATGACAGTGGCCAACCTGCTAGTCTTATACAGACTAATGTAAATGGTGTAGTAGTGAGAGGTAAGTGAATCCTCTCATGTGGTCTAATGCTACTATACACCAGACATCACAGATGTCTCCATGGTGTATAGCGACTTGCCATTTTGCATATATATATATATATATATTATAAGCTCTTTCGAATAAGACAATAAGAAATATGATAGGAATAGCCCATTGTTAACCCCCATATCATTCCAAAATATAGTAGAATAACATATACGTAATTACCGAGGAAAGAACATATTTGAATAAGGTTTTATAATTCAAAATCAAAGTCGAGGGTTAATGCAGATTAATGCAGAAAAAATAAAAACTATAATAAAATAGTGCGTCAGAATCTTTTTACTTTTTTTACAAATCCAGTTTGTTAAAGTTTTGGCAGAAATGTAATTGACAGCTCTTACAACTTTATATCCATTATTCTTTGTACCTTTCACGATTTTTGTAGCTTTTCAGTAAAGAGTTCAATTTTTAAATCATTTTAATTTTTTTGCACATCAGTCCAAGAATTTACAGCTTCTTAATCTGTTTGTGGCACTCTATATTATTATTATTATTATTATTTAAATACAGTTAGGAGGCACAGCTGTTTAAACTGAAAAACTGAAATTTGATAATAATTTACTATCTACCTATCACATACTCAAAGAAGAAAATAGAAAAACAAAATTATATAACATACTACAAAGCTAAACAAAGAAGGACATAAAACATAAAATTCAGTATGGTTACAATATAATTTATAATAAGTCATTAAAATTATCGTAGGAATTTTTAAAGGCATTCAGAGATGGCGAGTTGACAATTCTACTTGGAAGACTGTTCCATGACGAAAAAACTCTATTGGATAGAAAATGTTGGCGGCAAAGTCTATGAAATTGTTTGTGCACTAATTTGAATTGATGACCGCGGAGTCTTTCGTCTCTGTTTATCACAAAAATGTTAACATCTACCGAATAGTGACCATGTAGGATTTTATAAGTTTCAATTAGATCACCCCGAAGTCTTCTGCGCCACAGCGTCGTAAGTCCAAGAACACTTAGACGATCCTCATACGGCAAGTGTCGGATGGAAGGACAGAGTCGAGTAATACGCCTTTGAGTTTGCTCGAGGGCATGGATGTCTTTCGCAAAGTAGGGACTCCACACAGGCAATGCATGTTCAAGTTTGGGTCGAATGTAGATTTTATAAATTTTGGTTAGTAATAGCGGTGACATATTTTTAAAGGCGACGGATATCATGTACACTAACGAATTTATCTTCCTAATAACTGTACCTATATGTAGTTCCCATTTTAAATCACTTGACACTAAAACGCCGAGATCCATTTGTTGGTTAACTGGAGAAATGATGTTGTTGTTTACACTGTACTGGCGTCTTGGGTTATTAGAACCGATGTGAAGAACCGTGCATTTGTTTTCATTTAAAGGAAGGCACCAGTTACTGCATCAACTCTGGACTAGCCTGATGTCTCCTTTTAACAGCGCGTGGTCTACCGATGGATTGGCAAAAAATTTAGTATCGTCAGCGAATAGTGCGGAATTGGATGGCAGCGACCTGGACAGATCGGCAATAAAGATATTAAATAACAGCGGCCCCAATACTGATCCTTGGGGTACTCCACTTTTCACTGGGAAGTTTCTTGAGACCTGATCGCTTACTCTAACACAGCAACTTCGATTATCCAGAAAATCCTGCAACCACATCAAAAGACGTCCCCTGACTCCGTAATGCTGCAACTTGTAGATTAGTCGCTGGTGGGGAACTAGGTCAAAAGCTTTTTTAAAATCCAGATAAATAACATCGATAGGTTGGTTGTTGTCAAGAGCCTTGGTCCACTGATCAACGCACTGGAGCAAATTCGTGGTAGTTGACCGTCCAGGCAAAAAACCATGCTGGTTGTTCTTTAAAATATTGTTGGCAAGAAAAAACTCTGTTAATTCTTTTGCAATGATTTTTTCCATGCATTTGCCGGGTATTGATGTAAGGCTAATTTGTCTGTAGTTTTTGGCGTCAAATTTGTCCCCTTTTTTTATAGATTGGAATCACAATAGTTTCTTTCCACTCATTTGGTAATTTCTCTTCCTCTAAAGAGGTTCAATTTATGATTTATTATCATGTGTACCTTTCCCTTTTATGTCTCAAACGGCATTGAACCTCTTATTCGATTGGCCAAAGGACGACTGCAAACATATTAGGAAGCAATTAATATTTATTGCGATCTAAGGTCGACATTGGCAGAAATTCTTTTCCATGACGAATACGGTTTCTAAAGAAATAAAATAATGAAAATCTTGGCTCATTACGTTTTATATTTCAAGCTTATTTGCAAATATGTACATACATTATTTAAGAAAAGAATTTACCTTAGAACTATTTTCTGCTCCTTTGTTTTACGCTGCACGTGAATTTCAGATTGAAATTAATAATTTAAAAATACGGCATTGTCAACCGAGAAGTATTCGCCTTTAAATTTTAAATTCCTCTCGGAATGTCATAATATAAATTTCAACTAAATTCAGTGTTCTCCGGAAACATTTATATGGGAAGCCATGTCTCATAGCCGGCTAGGTAATACACAGTGTGTGTTAGTCTAGGACGAATTTATTTAATAAACTTGGTACCTCGGAATAGCAATTTTATGCTTAAATTTGCTATTGGTGTTTCAAAAATATAGGAGAAATTTCCTGAATAAAATCGACAATTGCTTCATGTACAAAAAATATGTTCCAAATGTCGATTTATCCGTTGTTTCTGAAAATATACTATTTCTTACCCCACACACTTTAGGCAGTGTGTCGACACTGTGTCGAAACATGTTTTTGGACACGACACATTTTATAGGCACAGTTTAGAAACAGAGTCCACACTGTGTAGGATATACAGGATGAAACGCAACTTATCCGAAAAATTTCAACCATACATGCGCCTTTAAATAAGAAGTTGGTTTCTTGAAAAAAAAAGTAATAAAAGTCCAACACAGAAAAAGATGTTAAAGTTGCAAATTAATGAAAATTTGTCAATGTCTTGGTCACTGATGAAGCTATTTTTACGCGTAATGGTATAACCAATCTACATAATATGCACGTTTGGACCATTGAGAATCCTCATCTAGTAGTTCGAAATCACTTTGAACATCGATGAACGCCTAGTTGATCCCTTCATATTGCCAAATCAGATGGATGGTCAGCAATATCTGCAATTTCTCCGTAATGATCTTCCTGGTCTTCTTGAAGATATACCATTGGAGGTCCGAAATCGAATGTGGTTTTTACATGATGGTGCGCCCCCAAATTATCGTTTAGAAGTCCCGAGGTTACTTGACCCAAGTAATCTGAATACGTTGGATCGGACGGGGGGTGGACCTATCCTCTTGACTTCCTTTTGTGGGGATATTTAAAAAATGAAGTCTACCAAACCGAAGTTGACAATATCGATGTATTACGTGAACGTATCACAACAGCTGTCCATAATCTGCGTCTTCGGGAACAGCAGGAAGGGAGAACACTTCAGCTAGTGTGACAAAATTGTATTAGACGGGTTCAGGTGTGCTTGAATGTCAATGGACAGATCTTTCAACAGTTTTTATAGAAATAATACGTTATTTTAACATTTCCATTAATTTGTAATTTTAACAATTTGTATCTTTTTTGTGTTGGACTTTTATTAAAAAAATTTTTTCAAGAAATCGACTTATTTAAAGGTGCATGTATGGTTAAAATTTTTCGGGTAAGTTGCGTTACATCCTGTATATGCCCAAAGTGGTGATGAAAATGTGT
Organism: Leptura quadrifasciata; assembly: GCA_963675555.1. Taxonomy (NCBI): domain Eukaryota; kingdom Metazoa; phylum Arthropoda; class Insecta; order Coleoptera; family Cerambycidae; genus Leptura; species Leptura quadrifasciata. The sequence continues at coordinate 30,276,744 of OY776674.1, forward strand.
ACTAACTTGATTCCGAAAGGTGTCCATAACTGTTTCCAAAATATGGCTAATAGTGCAATAAATCTAGACCAATTTTTCACGTCTTTTGGAACTTGGAATGCTTCTAATAAGTAAAAAATATATATCACGTTGTAGAGAAAGATATTCTCTACAATTTTGATACTGGAAATACCCCTCTACGATGCCTAATTTTTTTTAATCAATTTTTTAAGATTTTCTTGAAAAGTTGTTTTCGTTTGGCCAGCTGACCATTGTCACGATGCCCCTTTGTGACATGGCGAAACCGGAAGTGAAAAAATCAATTGTATGTCAAAAAGTGCCGCTTATTATGTATGTAGTATGTCCTAAATTTCAATGAATTATCTTGAAAACTAAAGAAGAAAAGGGGGTATACCATGATCCTGTTACACCAGGTATATTATAGTATGTACATATTTAGAGGTATGCATATATTAATAATATATATACATACATCCATGTCAATACATCAATGTTGTGACCTTTTTCATCGTGCAGAAAAAGAAATTATCGCACAGCATCGATAAAATACAATTTTTCGTCGGAAGGGGTGGTTTCATCCCCTTCACACTAAATTACATCTTAATTTTTTTTTACCCCCTTTCATAATAGTGTAGGGGTCGTATTGGGGGTGATAGCGAGGGGTGGCTGATGCCAAAAAAAATTTTGAGACCTTGACTTTTCGTACAGTTGATTTAAAAAAAAACTGGTACAACTCTTGCAACCGAAAATCTTAATAGTTTAGTTGTGTGCATATGTCTGTAAATAGGGCTGGCCAGGCATGTCGAGAGGGGGGTGGAGAAGAGGTGATTTACCCCGGACCTGAGTTTTTTGGAGGAGACCAGTTTTCTTAGAGTTTTTAAACTTATTATGCCTTTCTTTTTAATTTTATTCAAATGGAATTTTAAGAAATAATTAGAAAATAACTTTTTCAAAACATTTTCAAGCCTGTCATATTATTGTTTAAAAAAATAATATTTGTTATGGATAATTCTACTAATGGTTGTAATTAAAATACTAACTGAGTAATGATAATTCTATTTTTATAATAAGAACACAAGAATACCACTTGAGATTAAAAAAAATGTAAACAATGCAGACTGAACATAAAAATACAATAAAAAAATAAAATAAATGAACTTCAAAGAATTAACTAATATTTTGTCATTGTTCCATTAGCGTCTAAAACTGCCTGAAGTCTTGCAGGCATGTACAAAATCAGATTTCTTGCAAGGTCAACTTCTTACGACAAGTTCTCCCAAGCGTCTTCAATTATCTCTTCCAATTCTTGGGCATTATTTGGATGGTTATTTAATTTTCTTATATGTTTCACCATTAGTCCCCAAACATTTTCAATTGGATTTAAATCCGGACTTTTAGATGGCCACGGTATCAACTCTATGTTTTTATTAAGAAACCATTGCCTGATACGATGGGCCGTATGTATGGAGCAGTTGTCTTGTTGGAAAATAAAATTATTTTCCGGAAACACCTCTATTACTGACGGCAACATAATATTGTCTAATATTTCAATATATTTAATGGAATTGAGATGACCACCACTGTTCCAACACACACCTAACCCATTTAGACTCATCCAAGCCCAGACATTGACTGAAAACCTTCTTGATATTTGTGGATTCGAAGTATATTTTTCGTTGTATCTAGTGGAAGGAGGCCTATATACGCGAACATGTCCATCGTTACAGGATTTAAAAACCTTTTAGTCAGAAAAGACAACTTGTCCCCAGAAGTTTTCATTATCGATTATATATTTCAGTGCAAAAATAATCCTACCCTGCTTCTTTTATTCTGGAAGCTTGTATTTTTCAGCCGCTGAACAACTCTTCAATTCGTTTCCTAGTTTTATTCTTCTGCAGGCTGAAAAGGGTTTTCTCTTAGGTAATTTATAAGATTTTCATCTTCTTGATTATTGCTCCTTCTGGGTCTACCGGAACCAACTTTACGGGATACCGTTTGGTTAGTTTCCCATTGTTTTTTAACACTCATTATCGTGGTTTTACTCACATTGGATTCAGCAGTAAGTCTTCTCATAGACCAAACATCTTCAATTTTAGAAACAATTCGAAGTTTTGAATATCTGTTAGATGTCGAACCATTTTTAATAATGACGCCACTGATTAACGTCAAAGTGATATTTGTAAGATTATTAATATCAATCAAAGAACGAATGATTTACATAGCTAAAAGAAAGTGTACCAGTTTTTTTGAAATCAACTGTACATGCCCTAATTGCAATTTTATGCTTACCTTATATTATATGATCAAAGAGTTCGATGTTCGAGTAAATTATGATTTCAACAGTTAATATAAGTGCCATCTGAAGGCGAAGCAAAAATACTCAGTTACTAGTACATATATCATTTAACTGTATCAACAGTTGATTTGCATAGAAAACAAATTCAGCCGTTTTATTCACACATTAAGACAAATAACACTGAGATAAAAAACTTACCAGATATAAAACGGTATATGTAAACTTCGCAGCAAACTGTATACAAAAAGCTCATACATGCACTTTATAATACAATAACATCATGAAATAACACAAAATATAATTTGAATGAATATTATTTGTTACCAACTCTGACTACAACAATTAGGTTGCCGTTGCAACCGTCACGATAGTTTTTTGTTTTGTTTCGGAAGCGTTGATGGGAGTTAATGAGCCTTCGGCCTACTTAAGTTTTTGCACATGCTATAAACTGATTATTGTAAATAACAATAAAATAGTTGGATAATTATTTGCAGCGTGACAGTAACCGAGACAACCGGGGTTCTTTTATACTTTCAGTAATAAACAATTAAAATCGTCCTCATCGGAATGTGTTTTAATTTTGTTTCTTTAATGTATAAATTCCAATGTTCACTCGACTATTAGTTGTAATTTTCGTGAGCGGTGTATTTGAAGTGACGAAAGCTTTGTATACCCAGCTGTATTGAAATAATCTATTTTTTGAATCAAGATATAAACATTTATTTGTACAGGGTTATTCATTATATTTAGCCCACCCTTTATTATCGTTATTATTAGACAGTAAGCAAGTAAATTTTATTTAGTAAATTTTGCTTATTACAAACTAATACAAAATATAAAAAGAATATTCATAAAAGTATCAATAACAAATATAACTATTTCACCAACTTGCTTATTTCAAATGGAACACCCTATATATTTCAGGTCTTAGAAAAGAGCATAAAATTCTGAGTCGAAAATATGTAGCATATCCTATACCTAAACCTAGCCGTTTCAGAAATATTTGACATTTTATAGAAAATTTGACAGCTGCAACGGTTTGCAAGAACCGTTATAACTTTCTTCGTGTAAAAGATCCTCATTTGCTTCTTGTCACGTAAAATGAACAGAAGGAGAACTACGTTCTACAACTAAAATAAATTCAATAATATGATACCAAGTGTTCCGTTTTTCGCGTTACATTTTGTCAATTTCAAACCGCGGAAACTTGTTTAGGTCAAATGGGAGACCCTGTATTTTTTTACGTCAAGTTGTGTAAAATTGAATTCCCTTTTTTCTGATATTAGCATTGTGTGGGTTAAACTTACAACTTTTTGAAATATTTGCGATTTTTATTAGAAATTCATGAATTTTTGGAATCATTTCATCAAAATAGCCATGATTAGAAACAATCTTATGTCAAAAAATTATACCAACGAAAACTTTTTAAATTTGTTTATTATTGATGGAGAATGTGATAAAGTAATATCAAGAACTTGCAGCACATTTGCTACTCGATATCCACAAAAACGCAAAATAACACTAACACTGTAACATGCGTATTAATCGAATTGAAGATATGGCATGAACTAAAATAGCAGAGATAAGATCAATTCAAAATATGATTTCATTTTAATTTAATAATTGCTCAAAATTCCGCCCTCGAACCTCGACACATTTTTCGCATCTTCGGATTAGTTCCTCATGGGTAGCTCTTCTAATTGAATTCTGTGATATGTCTTGAAATGCATTTCTTACACTTTGCATACAATCTTCAATGGTTGTTAATGGGCTCTCATAAACTTTATTTTTAATAGTTCCCCAAATGAAATAATCCAGAACTGATATAAATCGGGCGAGCGAGGAGGCCATAAGAAAGGTCTGGCAATCCATTGATCATAAAAAGTTTCTTGTAAATAATTATTAATTAAATATGTGTTATGTGGGGGAGCACCGTCGTGCTGATAAAAAATGTTTCTATGTTCGGCGAGAGGTAAATTTTCTAAATAGTTATTATTCAAGATATTCAGATATCTTTCACCTAAAAAAAAAACAACAAAAATTTACCTATACATATTAGCAGAAGAGAAATAAAATTGTAATGCCGCCACTCTATCGTTTCTTATGGCACAGTAAACATTGAACTGCCAACTTTCCTGAAAGTTTCGCCCTCTGAACATATGAGGATTTGAGTCACTCCAATAATGCGAATTGTGTCTATTAAAAAGTCCATTTTTAGTAAATTTTGTTTCATCTGTCCATATAATATTTCCCAAATAAGAATCGTGACCCTCAGACCTTATTAGAATAAACTCACAAAAATTCTGTTTTCTTAGGAAATCTGTTTCTTTTAATCCTTGAACAATATGGAATGAAAACGGGTGAAACTTATGTTTTAATAAGATTCTGTGGATTTGAGTTACTCCAATAATGCGAATTGTGTCTATTAAAAAGTCCATTTTTAGTAAATTTTGTTTCATCTGTCCATATAATATTTCCCAAATAAGAATCGTGACCCTCAGACCTTATTAGAATAAACACACAAAAATTCTGTCTTCTTAGGAAATCTGTTTCTTTTAATCCTTGAACAATATGGAATGAAAACGAGTGAAACTTATGTTTTAATAAGATTCTGTGAATTGAATCCTTGCATAATTATATATAATAAATTACACAGTGGCCCACGATCAAGGTTTGCCTTATATGGGACTAACGTGTTTATTTGTTTATGTTATAGACCAATAAATGTTATAAAATAATGTATCAGTGGCAAATAAATATTTATTTATTTAGAAAAAAAGAGTAATTCAAAAATTCAACAGTATACAGGGCGTTCAATTTAAAAAACATTAGTTCTTCTTGTACCCCTCAATTTCTTCACGCCACTGTGCTTCCATTAACTTATTAACGGGGTTCAGTTACAGCCCTGCAACTTTATTCGAAACTTTTGTTTTTACTCCAATATTAAAGGTTGGCCTAAATATAATGAATAACCCTGTACACACAATGGCCTTAATAATAGCTGAAAAGTGTCACTAAGATTAATTTTTTTTTGGGCATTACTAGTTAAAGCTGACCAAAATAAATGCGATTTAGGTACGTATCTTAACTCTATTTTTTCGTCCGGTCAATTGCTTGGCGATATTTTAATCCGGACGGACGTTAATACCTCAGAAACATGATTCGTTCTTTCCAACAGCGTTTTCATATCCAACAAAAAAAAAACGTGAACATACATTGACAGATGCTTCTTTAAATATTTCAAATATATAATCTCCTCATGAATGTTTGATGGATGTATAAAAAACCGGGCCCAGATAAAGGCAACCTGATCAACATTTACATTAGATATTAAATCAACAGACGGCGTTGTAAAAATATTTGGTAGAGGAAAATAAGAAAATAATAGCTTCCTTTCACTGACAATGCAACTTTATCCTTTTAAGGCACAATAAATATTAAGTAGATTTATCTAATAATGCTATTAAAGGATTAAGACCGAAGTCATTCATTACTTTTTTACCAAGCGCTTAGCAGGAAACTAACGAACTGCTGAGGCTGCTGCAAAACAAAAGGTATGAAGTTATCGATTACATCTGCTATTATTCTTAAATTTTTATCGCTCCTCTTTCAGTGAAATTTTTGTCCTTCGCCGCGCTGTTGAAAGTTTTTACGCAAAGACTAATTACATGGAAATATCTTAGAATTCATGTCAAAAATGATTTGAATAGTTTTATATATTGCTTAAGATTTTACAGATTAAAGATGATAAAAACAAATCTCAATAAAAAAATATTTATTTAATCGTCCTCTTTAGATTATCGTCCTGGCGGCGTTTAGCATTAGTAATTCCATCACTCAATCAGGACACATATACGTAGAAAATTACGTTACCATTCCCTACGACATTGGCATCTGGCACATCTGAGACTCGAACACAGGAGTGGTACAGCGAATAGCCGTATTGCCTCTCATATAATCTCATCTAGTCCGCTACTACCAACTCGGTAACACATTAAAAACGCCACTCAACATCTATATCCTAATCAGGATTCGAACCCGCGACTCCTTGGTCTCAAACCTAATGCATCAGCATTGAGCTACTGATATACTATTTTCAAGAAGATATACACCAAAGCAAATAACTAGTTTATGTAGAAGTGATAAGTAATATGGTGCATTTCAATAAAAACTATCCACCCTAAATAACTTTGGATATATTGATTTTTGCAAAAAACACGCCAAAAGGAAATAATGTACACACAAAAATTACTTTATTAGGTATTCAAACTGCTTTCCATTGACCCCGCATGTAATGATACAGTCTCGTTCCAAACGTCTGTGGTAGTATGGAAATAACAGAACTTCGGTTCGGTTCACGGTTCATGATCAGTAGTGATCAAATTATGGGTTGGAGGTAATTAGAGTAGTGGAAGGCAATTAGTGTAGCGGTGGGTAATTGTAGTAGTGGGGGCAGTTGTAGTGGTGGGGTAATTAGCGTGGTGGGAGGAATTAGATTGGCGGGTAGTAATTGGCGCAGTGGAGGACAGAGGTACAAGGTCAAGGTCAAATGATCAAGTGGTGGGAGGCAATTGTGGGTAATTAAGGGTAATTTAGGTCAACGTAAAAGTAATTAAGGATAATTAAGCGTAATTAAATTAAAATAAGATTAATTAAGAATAATTGAGGTGAAACTAAACGCTATTAGGGACAATTAAGGCAATTATTGTATTGTTCTATTTGTATTTTTTATATTGTTAGAAATAAATCAGAAATTAACATAATACATTCATTTTAATGCTTATTCCTGATTGCATGAATAAAGACATTTATATTTAAAGCTGCAATACATTTGCGAGATTATAATGACAATTATTATACTGGTAATATATAGTCAATGATTTAAGACTAGTTGAACAGTCATCAGGTCTATAATTTTATTTCACTGTAGATATTGTGGTAGGAAATTCTTCATCACACATTTGCATAGTATTATAACATCGCTTAATGGTAAATTATATTGATAGTTAATGTGGTGGGGCTAAATTCATGATCCACCTGCTCGTCTTTCCATCCGTCCGTCCGTCTGTCAGTCTGTATGCCTACCTGTTTTTCTGACCGCCCGCCCATCTATCCGTCCGTATACAGGCAGTTGCACAATTATATTATCTTTGTATTTTTATTTTAATGAGAACAACTGATGACTGTTCACCTAGCTTTAAGTCATTGAGTATATATACATTAGACAACGGCTGAAACAAACCATCACACATATGAAAAAATACTATATAAGTGTATACGCGTGTATCGGTGTGACCAATATAATAATTGTCATTGTGTTTTCACAAATGTATTGTAGATTTAAATATAAATGTCTTTAGTTATATAATCAGGAATAGATAATAAAATTTATGTTATTATGTTAATTTCTGATTATTTCCAACAATATAAAAAAATACAAATAGAACAATACACTAATTGCATTAATAATCCTTAATAACACTTATTTTCATCTCAATTACTCTTATTAACATTATTTTAATTTAATTATATTAATTACCCTTAATCATCCTCATTTTTACTTTAACTACCCTTAATTACTCTTAATTATCCTTAGTTACCCTTATTTTGACCTAAATTACCGTTAATTATCTTTAATTACCCACAATTGCCTCTCACCAGTTGACCCTTTGACCTTGGCCCCGTGACCTCTGTCTTTCACTGCGCTAATTACAACCCAAGGATGGTAAACTAAAGAAGGATAGTTTATTCCCATAAGACTGTATGTTGGCTCTCCGATCGGCTTGCGATCTAGTTGGTGACGTCACCGTCTGGCGTACCAGCTTTGTTTATGCTTGCTTATACGAGTATTTAGGCCATATTTTAGAACTTTTAAAGACAAAATTAAATCTATTTTGTGATTCTGCATGTGTTTACTGTGTTTTAAAACTAATTTTAAGTATTGTTTGTTTTAAATAGACTATAAAATAAATCAACTGTAGGTACGTTTGTGTTTAGGTATTTTCTGCTGTTTATTGTAAGTTATTTTATTTTGCCTTAAACTTCATGAATATGTGTGTAAAATTAATTAATTATTTCAGAGACTCTAGATTAAATTTTTGCCTGGCTGTAGATGTGCGATTTATGGCTGCAATAATAAAAGTGTATGGTTACAAAAGGCTGCGATACAAAAATTGTTTATCATTCTTTCCCGAAAGGAAAAGATTTTGTTTCTATGACTATGCTTAAAAAATGGATTAATTGCTGTAAACGTGCAGATAAATTTAATCGCAGTTCAAGTGTGATTTGTTCTGTTCATTTTACAAAAAATGATTATGAAAGGGATCTACAAAATGAACTGTTAGGTAAGATAATAAATTTTAAATACTTACCTAACAAAAGTTATGGTTGGTGTAAATTTAGGTACAAATAATGTGAATTTGTAGGTTTGCCTTTAAAGAAAATTTTAAAGAAAACTACTGTTCCCAAACGAAAAAGGTGGATATCATCTCAGATAGACAAGATAGGCATATTCAGAAAGAATGAAGAGATTTAGTACAATCCATATCGAATTTAAAAATAAAAAGGTCCAACGATGGAAACCGTAGAACATGTAAAACAATTAAAAAGATTATTAATTAAAGAACATTTTATTATTTTATTTGTTGGTAATTAGTTTAATAAATAATTTTAAAAAACATCTGCTTTTTTTAGTTACCTTTCTTATTCGCTGTGGTGGGAGACAAATTTATTTCTCATCTGACTAAACATGTATTTTTTTGTACTCACTATAAAGTTTAACATAGTTTTGCCGAAGAAATATCATTATTGCCTTTAAATTCAAAGTTTAGTGGTAAATATTTTAGTTGTGATTTTTATAAGTAACTAAATTTTAAAAAATTGATATTACAAAGTACAATCCATCTTACTATGAATAATGGTCGTCTTCCTAATTTTATCAGGTCTTTATTGACTAATATTTTCGTCAAATTTATAAGACATGAGTAGTCTTGACTTTTATAAACTTTTAGTATTTTCCTGAAACTTTAACAATTACAAAATTCCTCGACTTTCAGATTTTCCAGATCTCACAGTTTATTTAAACTAATTATTCCTTACACCTATATATACATATTTTAAACAATAATATTTATATTCGGACTTATATTTTTATAATATCCATAACACTTATTACCTTTGATTTTTATATTATGTTAATATACTTCTGCTGCAGTATGTAAGTCAAAAATTGCAGTTTATTAGCCTATATAATATTACTCTGAATTCAAATTCTGGCCAGTCGCCTACGTCATCATAGCCACGCCCACTCGCCGATAAAATAGCGTTTATAAACTATCCTTCTTAGTTTACTATTCTTGATTACAACCCGCCAATCTAATTGCTTTCCATCACTCTAATTACCTCCAACCCCTAACCTGATCACTGATCATGAACCGCGAACCGAACCGTGAACTGAACCGCGTACCGAACCGAGGTTCTGTCATTTCCTTACTACTATCTGTCTAATGTTACTAAATACTTGCGGCGTTAAGTGCTGACATTCTTAAACAATCCTTTGTCGTAAATCATCTAGCGAGTGTGGTTGAGTTGCACAAAGTTTCGTCTTCGAATATCCCACAAAAATCTAAAGGAGTCAAATCTGGTGACCGAGGTGGCAACTCCATCAGCGGGCCTCTTCTATCTATCCAACGGCCAAGGTATGTATCATTAAGAGATTGACGCACTGTCACAACAAATAATAAACAAATTAAATTTTGACATGCAAAGAGATTTGAATGACTTGAATTGAGAAAATGAAGATTTTTTATGGTGCACATTTGCCAATATTTTGTGTTTCACCATTTTGTTTATAAACGAATTAATCTGTTGACCTCTGTAATTTCCACTGGTTGTTTATAAATGTTTACATCTTCAATTTCGTAAGTCAAAGCAATTAAGATATTACTAGAAGTTAAAAAAATTATTATTGTTGAAGAATATTCACGAATTATTAATAAGGAGGAGTGCGCGGGACTGCACGACCTGGGCGAAGCTACTTCATATATAATAGAGCGTTAGGAAATTCCTATCTCCAACTTTGGATGAAGATAGTACTTGTCAAAATATGAAAAAAAGATCCTATAGACATGCACCCGGAAATGTTCCCTAAGGAAGCTAGAGCCCTTTGAAGGTGGTGCGTTAGAATAGATAGATAGATATTATTTATTGAAGCATTTACACAAGTCCATATAAGATAAAATAAAAAGACAATGACAAATATGTAAACAATTAAATAAAATATCAAATAATAACAAACGTAGAGAACCATGACACATAGTTATACAAGACAAGTCAGATAATAAATATTCATTAAAATCATAAAAAAGTGTTTTCGACAAAATATTTTTTAATACACTTTTAAAACGTTTTTATTGTAGTTTTTGAATAATCTCCTGCAGCATGGTCAAAAATCTTATGGCATAGTTAACCTGAGCTATTTCTTGTCTTCGACAAATGCAGAAGATTATGGTTTATTTTCTTATTATTTCGCGTTGAATAGGAATGTAACAGGTCACGTCTTGCGTATTTTTCCTGATTTTCTTTAATATAGTGCTAGGTAATGTTAATATTGCAAGTTTCTTTAAAGCCTAACCCTGCTATAACTCTTATCGTTTTTCTCTGCACAGAGAAGACATTCTCAGCTTGAGGGGAATGTCCCCAAACTAAAATTGCATATGAAAGTCCTTATTGAAAGAGACCGTGAAAAGCTGTTAATCAAGTCGACTGTGATAGAATGTTTATCAGGCTGCGTACTAAAAAGATGTTAGTGGACACTTTTTTGCAAACATAGACTACATGACTTTCAAAAGACAAATTGTGGTCTAAGTAGACTCTTAAGAACTTTACCTTTTCGGGCATTCATATCGACAGTATGTTGTCTTATGACTTAAAATCAAAGATTGTGTCGTTTCCCTATTTAAGACTAATTGATTACTTAGAAACAAGTTATGAATTGTCAGTTCATTTAAAAGAACATTAATTTGTAAATCATTGTAGTATTGTCGGGGAATGAAGTGAAGTTAGGTTCAGATGTACAGTTAGGTAAACCATTGATGTAAACAAGGAACAATATCGGACCCAAAATTGACCCGTGGGGCACATCAATGTTTGTCTCGATTAAATTTGATTTCTTGTTTAGATACTGTACATATTAGGAACTATCTTCAAGATTCATTTTACCAGATTACTACTACTTGGCGAAAATTTGTAATTTCCAGAAATTGCACATATGAAAATTCACTAACGTCGAAACCTTTGTTTATTAAATCTATTAAAGTGTTTTTCTTTGCTCTAAAGCCAAACTAACAGTTATTAAAAAAGATTGCAGCTTTCAAAGGAAAACCTAATTTATAATTTTAATACTATTCCAAGTATTTTAGCAAACACAGGGATAATGACAATTGGTCTATGGTTGGCAAGATCATCAATACAGCCTTTCTTGTGTACCGGTACCACTTTTAATAATTTAGTATCTTTGGAAATACATTGCTTTAATACATTGGTTTATTAATTCTGTCAAAGGTACAAGAATGTTGTATTTGATGGAATTTAAGATTCTGGTAGTTATGTCGTATGGATCTTTACAACGTATATTTTTCAAATTATTAATTATATTTAGAATATTTATGTATGTTATTTGCAAAAAAAAAACAAATTCCTTGTCTAAGTTGCACACAATAGTGTTATCTAAAAATTAGTTTTTGTTTAGATTTCAGGAACTCTTGTTGTTAGAGTAATAATATTTGTTGCGTTATTTAATAACAATAAGGGTTACTGTTTCATGGTACTAACCAAAATGAAATTCAATCAGAAGGAAAACTATATTTTAGTGTTTATTACAACTTCTAAGGTGTTAGTCTTGATGGTAAATATAGTTTACTACATATCCCTTTTCAATTTCGACATCTATTCTACGGGAAGCGAAACATAATTTGACAACAGTGTATTCTGCGAACGAGATCCCCGACACACGACACATTCACAATAAATATCGTAATATGTGCCAAGTTAAGTACATTATATGATTAAAAGGGCTGTAATGGTGTTCAGCGGGCAGAATTGTATGACAGGCTGTATTTCTACCGGTAGTCGCATATCAAAGTAGACCCTCGTCAGGAGAGCCTGTTGTATCGTTCATCATCTCGAATAGCATAGGACGAAATCCAGTGCCTCATTTGCACACAATGCAATGCGATATCTCTAATTAGAGGTTACAGTTAACATTTAATGATGTAGCCTGGACCCATCTCCGACAAATGTATCATGGACTGGTTTTTAAGTACGCCTCGATTCGATCCAAACACTTCCACCATTACTCAACTTATTATTTATGGTTATTGTTTCGTTATGATATTATATTACGGCTTGCTAGACCTTGCTGAAGCTAATAATGTAGCCGTTTTTTACGCAGTCATGGTTGGTGGGTATGTGTAGCACAATAAGCCTTATAGAAAAGTCGCGAGATTGTATCCCGAGTTCATTCATTCATACAGATTATTATATGGGAGTTTTTAATGAAACAAAACGGGAAGTCGACGGCTTTACACGGGATTTAATAAACGACATCGGTGATTTGGTATTGCTGACTACGTACTGATAAATTCGAAGTAATCCGCGTCTGTAAAGAAGTTGTTAACCTCAAGTCTTTGTTTATTTGCGGCCATGGCTTAATCCAGTTTTTCTACCACTTTCAATGCGTTATGTTACGTTTCAAAGATTATATGTTCTCAAAAAATTAGGTTGACAGTAAAAACATCTGAGTTTAAGAGTGCTCCGGATATAAGCCGGAAAGACTGTGAAAATTACTCTCATATAAATCATTATTTTAAAAAACGGCTTTCACTAAAAGACTGTTAAAAACATGTTACAATGTGGGACGATGAGAGAAAAAAAGTATATATAAAAAAATAATTTTTTTTTCTTCTATTATCGATTTGCAAAAATAATTTTTATCGTCCCGCATAGGTATCATTAAAATAAACATTTTCCCTTTTGTAGAACTAAAATAAAATTAGCCCTAATGTCCTCAAATGCACAGAGAAATTTAAAGATTAGGTATAATAAATTTGTCCAATGTCATATTCTACTACATCTCTATCTCTCGCCTTCCAAGCACACCGTACATTCAGCTGCGTCATTGTATTGACGTGAAGTCATTTACAATTAAAATTGGAAGCATGGATGACTAATACACTCCGACCAACTCTTAATCGGACTGCGCTATGACTACTTTATATTTGTCTAGTTAGATAGAAAAAAATGACAAACCTTTTTTTTTGTTTTCAACAATCCGAGTCGATTTGTTTTTATAGTAACCTGCGGATTTACAGTGCAGATAAAACGACAATACAAAACTTTACAAGCTTAACGCCGGTGAACTATTCGGTACAGTGTCATCAAACAAGCCGATGTACATTAAAAACATATGAAGGTAAGTGATTCAACTTGTGGAATAAATAGAACAGAGAGTAACGGTATTTTAATGAGGTCGTAAAGTTTCTGTTGCCTTTTTTATGTGCAGTGTAAAATTGGAAACGACTATAGATTAATGTATAGTCGTTTGCAATTTTACTCTGCAGATAAAGAGGCGACAAAAACTTTACGACTTCATTAAAATACCGTTTCCCTCTATACTATTTCACCCGAAACTCACTTACAAGTGCTCTTCCACTCAACCCTTGTGTTTGTGAGATATATAGCACAATGAGAATATATAATATACAGGGTGGAGCAATAGTGCGTCGGACCTCGATATCTCGAGTTCTAGGATAGCTAGAAAATTTTTAAAAAATTGGCGAGCTGAGACGAAATTACAAGACCAAGTGCCTTTTTTTTAAATGAAATGCTATGTATATCAGTACATTTTTTGAAGCCCCTTTGTAGGCTCTATTGCTTCCTATATTAACATTGAATATCTCTCAATCACTTGGATGTAATGAATTTTTTTGTTGAAATAATGCAATCTGCAGATGGATATTAAAAAAATCACCACAGTCACAATAATTATGGGTTATAAGAAAAACTTATGTGAATGCCAGTTACGAGACATCTAATTAATGTTTTTGAAACATTTTCATTTCTTAAAAATGTACAAGGTGGCCAAAAATTATTTTTAAATTAATAACTTTTTAAAATGAATTTTCTCAATTTTTCAAATGGGGCACCCTGTATATTTTTCGATGATGGGATGTAGAAATGAAAAACGAACAATTTCTTGTAAGTACTTCCCTATGGTATGGCTAATTGCAACCATTTTCGTTTTATAAATGAAAGTGTCAAATTCAAGAATAAACTTAAAAAAAAGAGGTCTCCTCAAATAATTCATTAGAAAAATTTATAATAGGTGATCAACGTGCTGCCTATTTTGATTGACACACGTCTTTATGCAAATTTGAAATAAGGCCATTTAGTGGGACCATTTCTTCCAATCCATTGAAAGAAGTAAATAGTATTTAACCGGTCCTTTACTGTAATGTTGTTTGTACATTTTTTTGTTGTTTTGTTATTCGACAAGCAATAAAACCTCACTTTGGTATAAATTGAGGGGATCGAAAGTAAAAGGGTTTAAGTGCACTTTCAAAAAAATATGAACTAAGTACAAAATACCACACTTAAAAGCTATCTCAACTTGGAGGTAAAATGGTACAAGTAAATTTTACAACCCTAGGCGCCATCTCTTGTGAAATAGAAAAACTTATAAAAATATTTTCTAGAAAAGAATATGGTAAAACAATTTAAGTGCACTTGAACCTTTTTACTTCTAAGGAGCTAGTATTATTTTTAATTCCTTGTGTGTTTTTACCTCAGAGAACAAACAATATTTATTTGAGTTTGAATAGCTCTTTTGAGTATTTTGTGAATAACATGAGTGCTGACAGCGAAAACGATGGTAAGTGCATTAGTTTTCTAGAAAAAGCGATTTAAAATCTAAAAGTTAGGCTAGATTACTGTAAAAAATGTTTTTATGGTTTTTTACAGAAATATCTGATCCATACCAAACTGACGAGGATTCCGATTATATTCCTGATATAAACGAAAATGTAGATCATTCAGAGGTTGAAAATGAGAATGGAAATGAATATGTACATGTGACTCCGGCGAAAACAAGAAAAGGAGACGACGCCCCAAAGAGTGGAGAGACAGCAATGCAAAAAAATTGCGAACAGAAGGAAAAATGTATGTTGGACGAAAAAATAAAGTACGAAATCCAAGGGAACTAAAAGAATATACTCACGTTTGTCGACTTCACTGCAATGACAATATTAGTGAGGCGCAAAGACAACAACTTTTTACGAAATTTTATGAACTTTCTTCCTACGATTTGCAAACTTCATTTTTATCTTCGTGCATTAAACAAATTACACCCAAGAGGCGTAAAGTTGCGGCTTCTTTAAATAAAAATTACAGCACCGTAATAACTTGGGAAACGAGTTTGTAAACAATTTTTTTACGCACTTTTGACATTTCTGTGCGTCGATTTCAAATTGTTTGTAAAAAAACTACAGAGCTTGGTATGACCGAACCAGACAAACGTGGCAATAAGGAGCCTCCAAACAAAATCAAGGAATCATCAAAGAAATTTGTTATTTACCATATCAATATGTTTCCGAGATATAAAAGCCATTATTCTCGGAAAGATAATCCAAATACTAAATATCTCTCAGGAGAATTAAGCGTAAGCAAGATGTACAAACTGTACAAGGAGTTCTGTGTTGAAAAATTAGAAGTGCCAGTAAAAGAGCCTTATTATAGATTTATTTTCAATACAGAATTTAATTTGAGGTTCCATAAGCCCTACAGTGACACATGCAGCCGTTGTGACAATTTTCAAAATCTAATAAAACATTCTAGAGATGAAGAAGTAATACACCAAGCTAAGCGTGACCTGGAAATACACCAACGAAAAGCTCAAAAAACACCGGATGCAAAGAAAAGCGATATTTCCGGAAACAAAAATAATTCAGAAAATACTGCGGTCATATGTTTTGATTTACAACAAACATTGCCAACACCTTTATTGACGACTTCAAAAGTATTCTATCTTCGTCAACTATGGACTTATAACTTTTGTGTATTTGATTTACTGAATGGAAAAAGTCATATGTTTGTATGGGATGAAACTGTTGCATCCAGAGGTTCAAACGAAATAGGTTCATGTTTAATTAAATTTATCCAGAGCCTTCCACCAACAGTTACAAAGATTATTGCGTACAGTGATTCCAGAATAAAAATAAAAACATATTTAAACTTTTTACTTTTATTGTTCAAGCAACCAATATAACAGAGATTCATCACAAGTTCCTTGAACCTGGTCACACGTACATGGAGTGTGACAGCAGTTTTGGTCTAATTGAAAAGAAAAAAAGACAAATCTCTCAAGTTTTTGTTCCAGCGAATTGGCAGAGTGTAATAAGAAGCACATCAGCCAATTTTGTCGTGAATAATATGACCAAAGATGATTTTTACAGTTTATCACCCCTTCATGAAATAATGAATGATCCTAAAAAGTCTACTGACGGCCACCCATTAAAGTGGAGAGATATTAGCTGGTTTGCCTATTTTAAACGTGAAAAACTGTTGTTTAGATACAAAAGTACTCTCAATAATGACTTTGAGTTTTGGAGCTGCAAGATGGAAACCTCGCAACTCGGACGTCCGTCCTTCAGGTTTCCCATAATGAAACCTTTGAACGAAACTTCAATAAAAATTAAAGCCGCCAAGTACAAAAACTTACTAACTTTGTTGGAATACATTCCACCGATTAACCACAACTTTTATATGAGTATTAAACATGACGGGATAGCAGAAACTAAAAAAAAAAGAAAGAATCGAACTCCAACTATGACATTGAGCCAAAAACAAACCCAGCCTGGACCCTCTAATCTGGACCATTCCCAGTCGACACTAGATTCAGACGATGAAAACACTGACGATGGCAACGGTTTAATTGATTCAGATTATGAATAAAATTGCATTACAAATTTTTAATTCTAGAAAATAAAGTTTTTTTAGTACAGTATTTGCACTTGAATCATTTTACCACCAATATTTCTGAAAGAAGCATAATGGTTCAAGTACATTAAAAAAATAACAGCCAAAAAATAAATAATTAAAAAAAAAAATTTCTTAGTGATATTTCTATGCCTGTACTACAAAATTACAATAATAATACCGTTTTGCAAATTTTTTCCTGGAATTTTCAAATGCATGTTAACTTTAAAGCCAATTTTCTCAGTACTATAAAAAGTGCACTTGAACCCTTTTACTTCCGATCCCCTCAATTGTCGTGTACAAAGGAGCATTTATCACACTCATCGGTAGTTACAATTTGTATTGAATTTAAAATATTTGGAATTTTACAATATGAATTTTAATACAGCGGAACTTGTAGACATGACTTTTGGGCGAGTCAGACAGAAATTGTTTACTTGCCAATAGAATTTATCACCAACGTTATCCCGAAAGAAGGATTCAGCTTCCAAAACCTTCTGGATAGATTTCTGGAAACTGGAAATGTCGATTTTTGTCACTTTTTTATGCAAGTTGATAATCAACACAGGTGGTCTATAAGCGTTTGGGGAGGAATTATTGGAGAACATGTAATAGGGCCACATTTCTTTGATGGTACATTGACTGGAACTATTTATCTTCATTTTTTTGGAAAACTATCTGCCTGAAAAAAATCGAAATAGAAGGATGTGGTTTCAGCAAGATGGTGCTCCACTACATTATTTAAATGCAGTTAGAGACCACTTAAATAATACCTACACTAATCAATGGATTGGAAAAAATGAACCCACT
Organism: Leptura quadrifasciata; assembly: GCA_963675555.1. Taxonomy (NCBI): domain Eukaryota; kingdom Metazoa; phylum Arthropoda; class Insecta; order Coleoptera; family Cerambycidae; genus Leptura; species Leptura quadrifasciata. The sequence goes on from OY776674.1 coordinate 30,294,880, forward strand.
AAATGGCCTGTTAGATCCCCAGATTTTACAAAAATCGATGGTTTTGATGGGGATACGTGAAGGAAATTGTTTATAGAGGCACACCAACAACAGTACAAAATATGAAGGAAAGAATAATAACTGCCTTTACCTCTATCACACCGGCAGTTTTAGGAACAGTGGGAACCTCATTTCAAAAGCGCATAGAGATGTATGTTAATCAAAATGGGCAAATGTGGAACATTTATTATAATTTTTTCTACTGAGTTATTTGAAGAAACCTCTTTTTTTAAGTTTATTTTTGAATTTTGTAATTATTACTCAATAAAACGAAATTCGTTGCAATCAGTCCTAGAGAAGTACTTATAAAAAATGTTCGTTTTTCATTTCTACATCACATCGTCGAACATATACAGAGAGTGATCCATTTGAAAAAATTGAGAAAATTTTTGGCCACCCTGTACATTTTTAGGAAATGAAAATTATTCAAAAACTTTAATTAGATGCCTCGTAACTGGTATTCACATGTCACCCCATATTGTGACTGTGATGATTTTATTAACTCTGCGCTCTCGATGCATATTCCGCATGACTTTAAATAAATAAAAATATTGTGAATGATAGTATCAAAAGCTTTGCTGAAATCTAGCAGAACCAAAACTATGCATTTTCCACAATCGGCAGCATGAATATCATCTGTGATATTTAATAGAGCAGTTGTACAAGTGTGGCCTGATCTGGTATAATATTATTAGCATTCAGGTGTTCCCTCAACTGTGATTCGATCATTTTCTCCACTAATTTCGACAAGCCGGGAAGAATACTAATAGGTCTTAACTCAGTTAAGTTCTGACGGTTACTAACATTAGGAATTGGTGTAACAAGCGCATTTTTCTAACATGTACGGAACTTGAAATCAAATAATGTACGTCGGTTTGTTTGACGACACCATACCGAATGGTTCACCGGCGTTAATAATGAGCTCGTAAAGTTTTATTGTCTTTTTTATTTGCACTGTACATCCGCATGTTACTATACTCGGCTTTAGTAATTTAATGCTGTAATGGAGGACCTTACTTAAAACGAATATTTACTTGTAAATAGGTACTACAATTTCATTAATTTCGTTTGTGGTCTGTTATGCTCATGGCACAAATAATTAAATTGTGTCTGTATGTATTCGGAATTGAATCCGATAGTTGTACTATTTCGAGTTATGGTAATAGCCCCTTCAAGGTACATATTATAATTTATATGGTAATTGATGATTCTGAACGTTACCTCCAATCTCTGCTGAAGTTGGAAGCCACTAATCGTCCTCCGAGCTGGCATCATGAATCAAGCGACCCAGTCGCTCGTCTACACTACACGAACAGTGGATGATGTCTTTTCGGTTCAAAGAATTCAGGCTGTTGTCTATGCTGATTGATTTGGTGATCAGTATCGGTCGTTCGCGATAAGGATCTGAGATAACGGAGGGACATGTGCATACCTAAAACAAAGAAATATCAATTATTTGTTGAATACATTATCGTCCCACATAAAAGTACGGCCAGGACCGTCCCGAGGTGGAAATTGTCTGGCTACTAAATGTGCATTTTTAAAGATGGCAACATAATATGAACTATAGTATAGAACGATCATTTTGTTTGGGATTCAATTCCACATTTCGAAGTTTAATAGTCATTCCTCCTTCTGTGTGATTTATAAACTACCTTAACCCCATTTGTATTTCTAATGACGTGTTAATGATTGAAAATTAATAGTAATATACCGGGTGACCCAGAAAGTACCCATCCCCCACTTTTTTCTACAGTTTTAAAAATAAAATTGTAGAATTTGGAATTTTGTCCATTCGGTGATAAAAGAATTACTTCCGATACAGCCGGAAATCGCCACAACTTTTTTATTTTAAATAGCACCCTGTATGTTTAAGTCACTTCTCTCATAAAGCTGTAATTTCTCTTTCCAACGCCTTTTTCAGATTTAAAATCGGATGAAAAATAACATTGGAAATTGCATTTATTTGATATTTATATTTGTATTTGGAATTCAGGAACAAATTTAAAAAAAAAGTAGACTTTGAATTTGAATGAAAGAGTATTTCTCAACAAATTAAATGTAAAATTAGCCTATTTTGTTCATTTGCTTGGATTTAGAAATGTTTTTCCCATCTTTCCATTTCATGGAAATTCAATTTGTCATAACTCCAATTTTTCAAATATTCATTTCATAACCTGTATGTTTTATTTTTTTATCAGATAGAGTGGTAAATTTGCTTTAGACTGATTTTTCCCAATTAACAATTGAATATAAATTAAAATAAATATTAAGCTTTTTGTAGAAGCGTTTCAAATTGTGTCCATATCTTGCAGTAAACCATGAAAAACAGATGAGATAATGACACATCACCTGTCAAAACGTTATTGTTGAACGAAATAGAGGCGTGTTTATTATTTGTAAATTTGTAATTAGGTGCTTTATTCAAAATAAGATACGATTTACGATGCAATATACATAAAATGAAAAGGTAGATTTACTTTTAATTTACGGCGAATGTCAGAAAAATGCCCATGGGGCCGCACGTCTATATTATGAAAGATATCCCGATCGTCGTCAGCCATGCCGGCAGTATTTTAAAATTCTAGCAGAGTCATTCCGAAACGCAGAAAATATTGTGTTGGCAGAGGACAGGTTTATAGTAAGCGAAGAAATTGAGACAAATGTATTGGCTTACACAAATGTGTACCCAAATGTTTCTACAAGGGAGCTCGTAAAAGATACAGATATTGGTCGTGAGACAGTAAAACGTATATTAAAAAAAACATGATTTTAAATGCTACAAATACCAATCCCAGGTTGAACCAATATTGATTTAATATAACGTTGGCTCAATGTAATAAAACATAACATTGAACCAATAAAAAATGTGAACTTTTTTGATATAGACTAAATATTGGTTAAGCAATATTCAACAAATATTAAAAAATCATATCATATAATATTTTATTCCAATATAAATTATTATTTGCAATCATATATTGGCCCAATATTTAATGAAAATTTAGCCTAATGCCCAAAAATGGTAAAGCTATTACTTGTAATATTCATAAAGTACAATTATTATTGAATAATGATTATAATCTATATTATTGGTCTATAGAAAATTTACACGACATTTTTGAAGGTAACCATCAGGATAGATTTGGACGAATGTGTGGGCTGGAATATTCTATACAAAAATTATTGGTCCCATACTATTTCAAGGACCACTAACCGGCGCGCGTTATTTAAGCTTTTTGCAAAATGAAATAGAAAACGAACTAGATGAACTTTCCTTGGAAGATTTCAGAAATATGTACTTCCAACAAGATGGAGCACCGCCGCATAATGCTGGTTTTGTGGGAAATTACTTTAGTCCAAAGTTTGACAACCGGGTAATATCTACTAATGGAACTATTAGGTGGCCTGCTAGGTCACCAGACCTAACTCCACTTGATTTTTTCTTTGAGGTTATTTGAAGGACAAAGTATACTCAACGCAATTTGTAATATTAGAAGAACTTCAAAATAAAATTTTAAATGCCTTTGAATCCATAACTCCAGTCATGTTACAAAGTGCTATGTATGAGAGAAACGAGTGTTCTGAAATGGATGGGAACTTTACAGGTTTGGCATTTAGTTGTGTTGTATTGTTCTAATTATAATATTTATAAGTTGCTGTCCAGATAGGTATCATAATTTATAAATTGGTTTTGATTGTGTGACTATTTGTTTTTTTTGCTAATGATTCATTAAAATTTTTGTTATATTTATCAACATAAATTTTCTCTAATTACAAATAACTCATCTATTTTTCTTAGCTTACTGCAAGATATGGATACTATTTGAAAAATCCACTTGGATATTTTTTTAAATTTGTTCATGAATTCCAAAGCCAACTAAAAATAGCAAATAAATGCCGTTTTCAAGGTTATTTTTCATTCGATTTTACATCTGAAAAAAGAAATTACAGCTTTATGAGAAAAGTGACTTAAATATACAGGGTGCTATTTAAAATAAGAAAGTTGTGAAAGTGATTTTTTTACCACCGAATGGTCAAAAAGTGGCCATTGATACCTACATTTTATTTCCCAAATTTCAGAATTTTATTTTTAAAACTGTAGAAAATGGGTAGGTACTATATTTTTATTTATTTTGCAAATTCCACAAAATTTAATAAGTAACTTTCAACAAGATGCTCATACAAAATAATAATGTTTTTAACTAATTATTTCAAATTATTCCAGATTGACTTGATTTTAAAGAAGTATGTCAATATAATTTTAAAACTTCTTATCTATACAGGTGGATATATTAAAATATGTATTCAAGGTTTACTTAAATAAAAATAAGTATAATGCGTGTGGTCTTATAAAAACTAACTTTAATTCAATATGCATCTGACACTCGATTAACTATTTATCATAATTCTAAGCAAGTAGAATCTAGCCAACAAAGATGTTAAATATAAGTATGTTTTTTAAACATAATAGCTTTTATCCCGAAAGAAGTCATGATCATAAAACCTTATTAAATAAATATGAGATGTAAATGGGGTTGTTACAAACTCTTCAGATTTCTCGTCGGTACTGCTCTGGCCTCGATTGGGAACTTTGATGAAGACATAATAAATGAGGCTGACTTGCATTTTGTGGAAAGTCGATAAAAACAACTGATTATGCCCGCTGCCTGTACATATATATCGAGAAATGAACTTGGAGAAGACCGATACGGTAGGGACATGACTCGGGATATGTGGTAATAAGGATGGTAATTTTGGTTACCCTCAGGGTGCCACTTAGATGTCAGAAAACAACTTAACCTTTCTTCGAGATTGATAATGTGATTATTGTGGTCACGATTTATTATAATTCGTCGATTTTATTCCCGGTTTTATTGGTACGTTATTAATTTGAGAGATATTCTATGAATCCGTCTCAGCGCCCACTCCGATACTTCTTCCTAATAACGATTTACTCCCACTGCTTCTCTGAAATCATATTTCTATTTAGTTGCTATTCAAAAATTCATTTCCCACGAGAATTAAGCAACGCATATTTGTAACAACCCCACAACCAAATTATTCCTAAATATAATGTAGTAACTTATTATAACAAAAGTGAAAACATTCCAAGTTTCTCTTTAATACCTGGAATATATATTTGTTTTATTAATTGGATTGAATCTACGGTAGGTTCTTGATGAAACATATTCAATAGAATAATTATAAATATTCAAAAGAAATCTGAACAAAACTAATGAAACAATAAACCAAGTGCGTATTGTAACTATTCTTTTGAATATTTGTTTTATATATTGACTAAAGTAAAAACTCTGTTTCTTGTAGTATTGTTGTTGATTACTCCTGTAAAATCTGTTATATGCAGTTCATGTGATAAATGTGACGACTGGAATCTGTAATCGAAGATTCGAGTTTTGAAGGCCTTCCAGTTTTCGAAAAGTATGCAGCATAAACAAATGTAAAATTTTGAAGACATCAACATCTGTCGAGGACAGGGCTCTTTCCAGGGTCGATTTTTGAGTTAACTGCCCTAAGAATTCATATAAATGAACTTGCAATTTTACCTGAGGAAGGCTTATAGCAAATAAACTCTGATCAGATTATGAGGAATAAACTTAGAAAGTATTTACAAGATACCGATATGAATAGGTCATCTATATCTCACATTTAAATCCCATTGATAATTAAGGAAATAATTGTAAAAATTGACAACTTTAGGGACAAATTTATTTATGTATATATGTATGTATGTATGTATGTATGTATGTACGTACGTGCTTGCTTGCTTACTTACTTACTTATTTATTTAGATACAACCACCCAACAGGTAATCAATTACAGGGTGGGAACATTACAGCGAAGTATTAGAAAACACTATAATTAAAAACTTTAAAATTATTAAAACATTAAACAAAAAAATCCTTGAAAATATCATAATAGAGCAGAACTACAATAGAGCTATGGTAGAATACAAAAGCAAAAGTATTTTTATGTAATTATTATTGAGTTAATGCTGCAGTTGAAATGTCAAACCTATCTTGCAGTAGATTATAGTTATTACACATAAAATATAAAGGAGAATACTTTAATACATTAGTTCGAGGAGTAGGAATATAAAATGTATTCCAATTTTGATCATACAAATGAATAGTAGAACAGTTTCATAATATCAGTATTACTGAAACTTTTTCAGTTTCTCATTACAAGGCTTAAGTTTTTTATCGCTGCGCAATAGTGAAATTTATGTTATTTGAAACTTATCTTATCAAAGATAACTCCAAGATCCTTTACTGTGTCTGGCCTCTGCAATATTTGACCGTTTATATGATAGTCATACTCGATAGTGCCATTTATATAATAATCGTACTCGATAGTGTTACACATTTCAGAAAAGGTGAATGTATAGGCCTCAAACAACAGCGTAGCTCCTCAACCGTTTTCGTATCATCTCACATTACACCGCGTATCCCTAACTCATAAATCAATTCATCCTTCGTGAGATGATTAATAACTAACCTAAACACAACCATCTTTCAAAAATATACAGAATTGCCCTATCACCGAAAATATAAACAATGATCATATTCAAGTTGTTCTGAAGATTTTCGCAGTCTTGTTCGCTAACAAGATAATATATTTTCAAATATTCAGGTTATAAGAGGCTCTCTACATTGAGATCAACTACTATATCATTTATAAAAACAACAAACATAAGCGTATCTAGTACGGATCCTTGGGGAATGCCAGAAGTGGCCAGGACGTCAAATGATCTGAAACCACGGTATTCCACGTATTGACGCCTATTCTCTAGATATGAAGAGAGAAAATGTAATTGCGACGCTGATAACACAAATTTAATCAATTTCTCTAATAGAACATCATCATCTAGGCTATCGAATGCGTTGAAAAAGTCTGTGTAAATGGTATCAACTTGGTTGTTTGCATCAAGTTTTTTACAAATGGATTGTGTGATACATGCGAGGTAAGTCTCAGTAGTTCTGCCAGGAACAAATCCATGTTTGTCATGTACAATTTGACCCTTTACACGATCGGATAATGGCGTATGTAAGGCGATTTCGAATACTTTAGCGAAATTGCAGATAATTGTAATAATTTTCAGCTGCGCTCTTGTCTCTTTTAAGAACAGGGCACAGACGAGAATGTTTCCTTACATCAGGAAAGGCCTGCATTTTTAATGATAAATTAAATATTATTGTGAGTGGACCAGCAAAGATGGCTGCGCAATCTTTAATAATAAATGCGGAAATATTGTCTGTTCCCTTAGTAAATTTAGGTTTGATTTTATTACCTTTCTTCTTATGTTCTTAACTTCCTATGAACATTACTATTTTTTGTTTGTTTATACTTTTTCCAAAGAATACTTTTTTCTTTATGCCACGTACTATGTTATTTGTATACCATGGTGGGTAAATACCCACCTACCTAAATAGGTTGTCTAGGAACATCTTTATCACAGATTTTTGTCAGTTTCTAGAAAAGACAAGTCTGTGTTAAATGAAGAGACATACAGTTGAAGACAATCTGCTTTTTTATAGTTGTAGATTTCTGTTGGATTGCCCGGGAAACTTTCAGAATGAGAATTATTTATTGTTACTGATGAGTATTCATTCAATAAACATTCTACAGACCTTGCAATATGACTGACAATTTTTATTTGATAATACAAGATCTAATGTAACATCATTGATATTTGTAACAGTGTTATATTGTGACACGTAAAAAAAAATCGACAAATTATCGCAGAGAGTTTGCACGGGTGTTTGGAACAATTTTGTATTCTGAGATATTAAAATCTCCTATGAAATATACAGGGTGATTCAGATAAAACTCCCCAGGCAGGTTACGTATTAAGGAAAAGAGGTATTCAATTTCTGTAAAGGCCAGTCGTTACATATTTTTGGTGGCTTTATTTTTTCGTTCAAATGTTGTCAATGACAGTGGCGTCCGCGAAAGGAAATTTTCGATGACTGGAACTTTGAAAGTATAATATTATTAAAGTTTGTTTAATTCTAAGTACTTTTTGCAGTATACACTTTTCTATTAAAACCAGTGGTATTCGAGATAAATGTAAAAAAATTATTCAATCAAATATTTGGTAACTAGCAAAAAAATTAAAATTCGCTCAAAGGTTAGTCACTGTATACAATAGGTACTTAGTTTAAAGTAATTCGTAATCTTTCAAATGGTTGTACAAAGATGGCGCTGAAGTGCAAATTTATTTTTCGATAGCTGGAACATTGAAACATAGCAGACACGATAAGGAACCAAATAATATACATATAATTTTGTAATGACAAATTTTTTTAAAATGCCAATGTCTTTAAAATTATCTAATATTTCCTATTTTTAAATTTTTTAAAGTATAATTTTCATTAACCCCTGTATTGTTTTGTTAAATATATAAACTAGCGATCCTAAGTCTAATTTAATTCAAATGTGCTTTTAGAGGGCAGAATATTAAAACATAATACTTCAGTCGAAAAACTCCTCCTTAAAATCCTTATTTTACTATAAGGAACATAACCAGACTGCAACCAACAGCTACTCTCCGGGCTATGGGCCCCGCCGAGCGCTGAATTACAAGTTACAAGCCTGGCGCGTTAACTGTAATAACTGTGTATGAACAACAAAACGCTAATGCTTCGATTGCAACAAACACCAGCCGAAAGACAAATCCTAATCAAAAGATCCTCGTGTCGTTCGTCACATGCCTACCTTGCACTGACGAGAGCCTACAGCTTGAAACTGCAGTCTGAAAGTGGTGTGGGACGACTGGCATGAGAGCTTCTTTAAGTAGGATCAGTCTTTGGGCTGGTGTTATTGCAATCGAAGCATTAGCGTTTTGTTGGTAATACACAGTTATTACACTTAACGCGCTAGGCTTGTAACTTGCAATTCAGCGCTCGGCGGGGCACAGCCCGGAGAGTAGCTGTTGGTTGCAATCTGGTTACGTTCCTTATAGTAAAATAAGGATTTTATAGAGGAGTCTTGAGACTGAAATATTATGTTCCAAGTCTAATTTAATAATTTACAGTTAAGTATGTTGTGTAGTAATTTATTTTGACGTTTGTTGACATACAATCAATTTTTAAGTTTTTGAATGCGTCTGTTATTACAAGATAATTCATAAATGGTTGTGTATGCCAACGAAGACAAATTAAACATGATTTTGTTCTACGGAGAATCTAGAAAAAATTCCCATGAAGCCGAAAGTTTATTCCATATACGTTTTCCCAATTTGTCCAAGCCAGATCATAAGACTTTTATTTCTTTAACCAATAATTTGAAAAATTACGGAAGTTTTAAAAATTAAAGCATAATAAACGGCTACAAATGATGCAAATATTGCTTTAGTTATTAACAATACTGTAAATAATCCAATTATGTCTTTACAGAAATTATCGTCTGAAACACCGAAATAAATATTTCCTACTTCTCCTGTCAAAGAATTTTAAAGAAAAATAAGTATCATCCATATAAGTACATTATGTTCATTATTTAAGGCCTGGTGAACTTCAGCGTCGCATAAATTTTATTGCCGAATTGTGAGTATTACATGAAGAAAATCCGAATTATTTGAAAAATGTGTTGTGAAACGATGAGAGCTGTTTCCATAATAATGGGCTTGTGACTACACAGGACGCTCGGTATTGGTCCCAAAATAATCCCAGGTGGATACGAAGAACCAGAAATCAAACAGTTTTTAAAGTAAATGTATGGTGTGAAATATTGAATAGATACATGGTCGGACCGTATCTATTTCATGAATCGTTAAATGGTGCTAGATATCGGAGGTTCCTGCAAGAGGAGCTGCCAAATTTATTATCATCAAGACGGGGCACCGGCATATAATTCAAGAATAGCAGTCAGACACTTGTAACGAACTTATCCTGTAAGATGGTAGAAACTAATGAAGTAATCAGGTGACCAGCATGATCACCTGACTTAACTCAATTAGACATTTAAAAAACTTACCAATGAACCAATCGATGATATGGCAGACATATACAGCAAATTGTATGCGAGTGTTACCACAGTAGATAGACCTTATTGAAAGTAACTGGGGAAGAAATAAGTAAACGGTTTAACATGTGTATCCATGAAGGAAGAAACAATTTTGAGCATTTACTTTAAAAATAAATACATATATATTTTATTTAAAAGTCAAACTGATTATTAAAAGAAACCTATTTAACTTTATATTATTTCGATTTATCTCGAAAACCACTGGTTTTAATAGAAAAATGTATACTACAAAAAGTACTTAGAATTAAACAATCTTTAATAATATTATACTTTCAAAATTCTAGTCATCGAGAATTTCCTTTCCGGCGTCGCGCCGTCGCCGACGCCACTATCATTGACAAAATTTGAACGACAAAATAAAGCCTCGCCTTTACAGAAATCGAATACCTCTTTTCGTTATTATGGAAACTGCCTGGGGAGTTTTATGTGAATCACCCTATATATCGCCATTATTTAAATAATTAAGGGATTCAATCATTTCAAACAGAATTTCATAGGAGCCATTGGGTATATTTGGTGGTACATAGATAATGAAAATTAATAGATATTTTAATACCTGCGATATCAATTCGAGGATAAATGTTTATGTGACAAAATTTTCGTAAATTTGGCCGAGAAATACACTCTTTCATTTAACATTTCATTATGATACACACTGTACATTACAACGACGGATTAAAGAAGATAACACAGAATACCAACTATTATATGAAAATATTAATAGTTATTATTTGAGAGAAATGAAAGTGAAGAAAATAAGTATTGCGGTTAATATATTTAGGCGGAACAGAATAACATAACTGGCCATTTGTCCTGAAAATTGTACCGGATTTAAATATTTTATTCCGAATAAACGATTTTTCGCCGCTGAGCACATTCATACTTTTCCACGAAACGATATATTTGACTAAAAAGCCAGGAAGGGATCCCCTGAATATGTCATAGAAACTGAATTGTTAAAGTCCCACCGAATCCTGCCAAATAATCATAATAATCGCCCCAACTTCCAAGTTGCAATTCGAGACGTATCTCAACGGTGATCTTATAGTTAAAAAGGCCAAACAAAGATTCTATATTCATTACGGATGTTGGTTTATATCGCCAAATATGGCGTACACATGTCGGCGTGTATAGTTGCGTTTCTAAGGAACCAATTACCCATTACCCGGTTCGAATGGTCAATTCCTGCAAAGGGCTAGCAGCTACATGGATTACAAATATCGGTAGTAAATTACGTGCATTACCATAATACCTTTTATCTATGCAGAAGCTCGTTGAGGATATGTAAGGCATAAATGCGCCTCCATGTTATTATAAATCATTTGTTCGCTGGTAATACCTTGTTGCATCGGTTTACATAGTGTCTGCAGAACATAAAACGCTGTAGTACTTCTTAATAACAATAAGTTAAATTAACCATACATGCTAGTGCCTTGTCCATGCCTTCTAGAGGCAAACAAACGGTGAATACGTATCGAGATGTTCAGTTTGCTCGGGCGTTATTAGCACAGTAATTGTATGAGGTCATAACTCCATCTCCATCGACGTTTAGTAAAACCAGCTTAATATTTTTATTAATTTATATTAGTCATGTTCTGTCTAGTAAACAACTGTTCAAATAAAAAAAATTAAAATTTCGTTGTAGTAAAAAGTAATTTCAAGAAAAGCAAGGCGCGCGCACTTTACATAATTGTACGCATAACGCGCACGTTTTGCTTTTCTTGCAATTATTTTTTTACATTTTAGTACGACTAAGAAAAGCAAGCTTTCTTAAAAATTATTTTCTACTTTTTAGTCATACTTAAATTATTTATAGATATATGCGAGGGGTAAACCGCTAAAACATTTTGTACACCACAATTCCTTTCAGGTTAAAAATTCCTTGGAAATTTGTGCAATTCACTGTAAATTCTTGCCAATTCCTGCAATTTTACACGTATAAATTGTACGTAGATCGGACGAGGATGAGACAAAATCACGAAATATTTAATACTGCCCACCTATTGCAGACCGAAGACATTACAAAGATATACGATACTTAGACGTAATACAAAATTTCAATTAAAAAATTATCCTGCTTGGCCACCTAAACTCAAAGCATCCCCACTGGAAATGTACAGCGGGGCCTTGAATCATTCCGGAGAGCCGTTGTATATGTACCTAGTGAAAAACCCTCACCTAAATATCCTTTCGCTCCTTCAATCTACCCGTCCTCAGCCAGCCTAGTCCATCATAGACAGTCTCTTAACAAGTCATATACACTGCCCGTCAAAAACCTAAGCAGCCTCGGCACTAAATAGCGACCACGAGCCAGTATTAATTGAATTTCAAATTATGCCAGAGTACTTGAAAGAACACGTACGACGAAAAGAGACTGACCATGATTGTTCGAGGTTATCCTCTTCTTTTTCCCAGGTCCTAAAATTTAATCCTGACTGCTCATGCTCCACTCCTGAAAAAGTCAACCAAGCCGCTTTATACTTTTCCGAATCCATATCTGAATGACTATTCTCAGTCAGAGAGAGATCCCATCCTACGTACACATGAACAAACTACCACCAAAAATAACAGCCCTGATAGAAACAAAAAAATAAACTCAGAAACAATTTCAAAACACTAGGGATCCTAGATATAAAACGAACTTCAATCGTTTAAAAAAACAAATTGCAGAAGAAATTAAAAAGAGCTGACAGACGACATCCTCTCCCAGTCCGACGATCATTACTATCTACCCGAAGATTTATGAAAAACAGGCAGCCAATTCCTGTCCTTCAAACCCCCAATGGCTGAGCTGCTACTGATCAGGAAATGCTGAATTCCTTCACAACTATATATTATTCCCAATTCACTCCTAATCATATCCACCCAAAATATCAGGCCAAGTCGGAGGAGTATGAGAGCTGGCTGAGCCAGCTCAGACTCGATCCCACCGACAAACTAATCCCAATCCCCCCCCTCCCAGGCCATCTCCCACATCAATAAATTGAATCTAAAGAAAGTCCTAGTACTTGACAACATCCCCTTACGCCCTACGCCATCTTCCACCCAAAGCCATACTATTCGTGATCCGACTATAATGCATCCCTCCAGCTCTCCCATTATCCTACCCGTTGGAAAATGGCTAAAATCATCCCTATCCCAAAGCCCAACAAGTCCAAAAACCAGGTAATAGTTACCGTAGTATTAACCTCCTGTCGGTCCTGGAAAAAGTCCTTGAGTCCATCGAGATTTTCCTGTGTAAAGGAGATCGCTCGCGATAAGCTTTTATATCACAAAAAAATTATATAATGTAACAAAACGATGGGTTCGATTTACTTCAAAGTTTATTTTCTACTTTTTAGAGCATTTAAATAAAAGCTTTTTTTAAATATTTTTTTATATAATTTTATTTTTTACGTTTTAGTTTTTTGAAATGCTGTAATTTCCAGATATCGATTTTGAGACGAATCGGATCATAACCGGTAAAGTCGTCCGCCATCCTGAACTAAATTTTTTTCTAGAAATTCGTAATCCGCGACCCCGAAAACCCCCAGATATCGATTTTGATCGATTGGGATCTAAATGACAAAAGTCGTCAGCCATATTGGCGCCGCCATTTTGAACTTCTGAATTTTGCCTAAAAGTCCATAATCCGCGACCTAGAAAGCCCCCAGATATCGATTTTGAGTTGAATCGGATCTTAAACAGTAAAGTCGTCCGCCTTCTTGAAGTCGTCGTCCTGAACTAAATTTTTGACTATAAATTCGTAAACGGCGAACTCGAAAACCCCCAGATATCGATTACTTGTACCCATGTACAAAATTTCAAAGCTCTAGCTTAATTAGAACTAATCAATATTTTGATTGCAAAATTTGCCCTAAACAACCTAACTAACGAACTAAGTACTAACAAAGCTTTTAAAAACAAAAGTGGTATATTTAATTATATAGGTGCATATAAAAATATTCGTATAAATACATGTATATTAAAACTAAAAAAAAAAATTCTGTTTTAACAAAATAATAAAAAACAGTATAATAACTACAAACTGAAATATATATATATTTAAAAGGAATATTTTCTTTGAATTGATATTTGGAGTAATATTTATAAATTACCGAGGAAATGATTTTTTGCATTGTTCGTTTTGCATTTTGCATATCTCGTACCTCGTGTCACAGACTGCAATGGTGGGTAATACGAAACTATGCATTTTATTATTACACGCGCAGGCGCAAACCTTTCCATAACACGTCGCAATCCCGTAATTCCTTGTGATACACACACAATTCTTAGCAATTCCTCGACAATTCCCGAAATTCTTCGCACTTCCTTGGCAATTACCGAAATTCCTCTAAAATTCCCGCAATTCCTGAGGTTTGTGCACCAAAATTCCCAGCGGTTTACCCCTCGGATATATGTATAGAACCAATTTACATAAATTCATTCATTGAAGTTGGGTTCCGTGGTATAAATAAACCTAACGGCATACCATTATGTCACCGGAACTAATATCGTAGCATTTGTACAGGAAGAAACGGACGTAGATCAGGCGAAAAACCTTTCGTATTCTACGTTTTTCCAGCAGTGTCCGTTGGATAGTATATTTAATCAATTTTCACCCCCGCGCCCTCTATTTGCGGATATTTGCAAAAGTAACAGTAGAATCCTGTATTGTCATCCGATCTTAGTTACTGTGCAAAATTTCATCAATTGATTATGTCAGCAAGTGTGTTTAATAAAAGATGCAAGATTTGAACAAACGTGAAAACTGAATAAAGAACTAGCAGCTACTAGAAGCGGCTGTAACCTCCCCACCCGGTGGATCTTTGAAGCCGAAAAGATCTCTAAATCCATATTTTTGGTCTCGTCTTGTTAAGAAACACAATAATTAAATACCAAAAATGTTACAAATAATCGTAGTAATTAAATAAACATGTAGACTAAAGCCACTAAACCGCGTATTGTTTCTTGCCGGTACACGTCTCGCTGTTCTGTAAGAACTAAAAAAAATATATTTAAATGAAATAACTGAGCACTTATTCCAATTCAAAAACATTTGAAATTAAATGCGCTTGTAAAGCTGTACAGTTGTTGAATATGAATGCACGTGACGTGGCGAATTTCACTACAACGGTCCGCGCATCGACCTTGCCACGCGAAAAGCGATCTTATGCTTCACATTTGCTTTGTTTTTAATTTTTTTCACGGAAACCAATTCGAAAGTGTGCAAGTGTGATATATCATTGAAATCGGAATTTTCACTGCTTTTCAATGGTTCAATTTCAAATTGTAAGTAATTATAAAATAAACAACTTGTGCCAAAACGGCGCTAATATAAACGTAATCCGATCTCAACCAAAACCTTCTCAAATCATTTGGAGCACTAAAGAAACTCTCATGCAAGGTTTCATCCAAATCCGTTCAGTAGTTTCGGCGCTATCGTGCTAAAACACATACATACACATAGAAACATTTTTCAGAAACCAATTTTTTGGTTCCTGGGACCTCAAAACGTAAAGATTCTGTTATCTCAATTTTCGATTTTGGACCAATTATAGTAACCTCCCACAATATTGTTGGTGAGATTATGTAATGAGCACAAAATGATGCATATTTTGCACGAGTATGAAAGTTTGCAGTACGAGTCGAAGACGAGTGCTGCAATTATACGAGTGTAAAATTGCTATTTTGTGCGAGTTGCATACTATATTTTTTCTACGACAACCCACTGCTCACGCGTAATATACTAAATAAATAATAATCGATACAAAAAATATGGAGATATTTTCTTTATTGCTTTGAATACAAACCATAAGTTAGAGTGCCTGGACAGCAATGCCCAACTAGTTGAGAAAAAATAAACTATAAAACAACTTCCTACCTCTTTTATTTATTTTTTAAAGATAAATTTGCAATTATTGAAAATCATTTTTGGAGAATTTGTGGAATGTTTGATACTAATATTTTCTTGATATTGGCAATTTTTCGTTGTTGAAGTCGGCGGCCTTTCACGATTTTCCATTCCTGAAGTCGATGGTATGTTTGAAATGTCCTGTATCGCATTTGCAATTTTATTAGCTGTGTCAAGCTTACTTTTCTTGGATTCATCGTTGTACCCTTCAGCGACTGCCGTGGACCAGCGCCAGCCACCGTGGCATTTTAACGTGGTTATGTCACCACCAGCATCAACAAGGATAGTTGCGGAAGATCAGCGAAAGCAGTACCCGGTATATAATTCGTGATTTGGCAATTTTAAATACTTAGCAATGTCTTTGCCCATGGCTCCAAACTTATTCAAGCCTATTCCTTGAACAGTACATTTTCCTTTTTGATAGTTAATGAAAAACCATAGACCATTAACATTTGGAGGGCGCAGATTTGCATATTTTTTGTAAATTTACAGTAAAATTTCGTACAATTTTGGTTTTAGTATCTGGTATTGTTACTAAAAGAGCTGAACCCAAATCATTGAAATTAGTAATTTTCATTTGATGTAGCTCATGTCTTCTGCATGCACCCATTACGCCCATAACTAATGCGACCTAAATAGTTAACCAAATTACTTATTATTATCACATAATGGCTATAATTAAACTTACTTTTGTCGCTAAATATATTTCATCTGGCGCTTCATTTATAAATTTTTTGATGTCATTTGAGGTAAAGATCTTTGGCTTTTTGGGCCTGTCGCCTTCGGATTGTCGCTTGAGGAATGCTTTCAGTTTCAAATATTTGGCGATATCTATATTTTCATGAATACTAAGAGTCGTTCTCAGCATTGAGTATTGTGTCCATAAAGTAGAACTTTTGAATTTCTTCGCCAAATCGATAAAATAAACCATTAAAACGTAATCGGAAAACGATTTTGCGTTTTGATTTCTTCTCCAATCCAAAAAGAGGTTGTAAGCGCGTTGATATATTTTCTTCGACGTTTCTGGTAATAAATTTAGTGTTGTCAACTTTGCCGCATCTCTTATGTTTGGGGGTGTCAATTCTAAGTCATTATCACTTTCCATATTAATCATCAAATTTATTGGAAATAACTCCGAAATTATCTGCAAATGTACAAAGATGTTGACAGAAACAATCTAGAATGACATTTCATTACTCCGTCGTTGGACGTCATCTTCTCTAATCCGCCTTAAAAATTTTGTCATCAAAAACAGTTAAAATGAGTGAAATCTAACACGAAATATTTCATATCGCATTTGTCACTTAGCAACTTGCCTGGCAACCGATGCGAAATGAAATTCCGTGCAAAATGCAGTTACTTATGATTGAGTTTACACTCTTAAAATAAACATATTTTGATGTTGTCGTAGAAAATACTATATTGTGAGTTTAATAAAAGCAAGTAAAAACCGTGTCAATTGTTTATACTACATTTTTTTTACTGAAACTGTTATTGAAAATCTGCTCTGCTGTCTGTTGTATCTTATGAAAGCATTCTACAAATCGTATGCCATGTTTTTAAAAGGCAATACATTACTATTGAACAACATATAAAATATCCTTTACATAAAGGACTTTTCTATTTCTGCTGCTTTATCAGATAGCGAAACAATACTTCAATTTTCTATTTGAAAGTGTATTTACCTTAATGCTATTCTCTCTGAGCAAGCACTCACTTTGCAATATGTATACATACATATATATGGCTACATTATGAGAATACAGCATGTATTAGATAGTACTATTTCAGCAGCAATAATGTTCTTTAAGGAATTAACATAATCAAAAAACGTTCCTATTAGCTTCATTATAATTAAAACCGCTGCCCAAGAAATCACTACTTCCACATCCAGATTTTGTATCCAAGTCTTATGCACACTAAATCCCAATGTAATATTTTATTCCCTTTAATAATAGTGGGGTTTGAGAGGGGTGGCTAATGTAAAAAAAATTTAGAAGTCCTTGGTTCTCGTATACATACAAAATTCCAATTTAATTTTTTATTCCCTTAAACAATAGCGTGGGAGTAGAAATGGGGGTGGTAGAGGGGGTAACTAATGCCAAAATAAATTTTAGAGGCCCTTGGTGCAAATCCCAATTTAATTTTTACTTTTTTTAATAACAGGGTGGAGGTGGCAATGGGGGTGGTAGAGGGGGTAACTAATGCCAAAATAAATTTTAGAGGCCCTTGGTGCAAATCCCAATTTAATTTTTACTTTTTTTAATAACAGGGTGGAGGTGGCAATGGGGGTGGTAGAGGGGGTAG
This sequence comes from Leptura quadrifasciata, assembly GCA_963675555.1. Classification (NCBI taxonomy): domain Eukaryota; kingdom Metazoa; phylum Arthropoda; class Insecta; order Coleoptera; family Cerambycidae; genus Leptura; species Leptura quadrifasciata. The sequence continues at coordinate 30,313,169 of OY776674.1, forward strand.
CTAACGCCAAAAAAATTTGTTTAGGCGTTTCGTTTTTGTATACACACTAAATCACATTTTAATTTTTTTTAATCCCCTTTAATAATAGGGGGAGGGTGGCAATGGGGTGGTAGAGGGGGTAGCTAACACCAACAAAATTTTTTTAGACGTTTCGTTTCTTGTATACACACTAAATCACATTTTAAATTTTTTACCCCCTTTAATAATAGTGTGGGTGGGTGGCAATGGGGTGGTGGGGCGGGTAGCTAACGGCAAAAAAATTTTTTTTAGACATCTCGTTCTTTTATACACACTAAGTCACAATTAATCTTTTTACCCCTTCAATAATAGGGTGGGAATGGCAATGGGGGTGGTAGAGGGGGTAGCTAACGCCAAAAAAAATTGTTTAGACGTTTCGTTTTTGTATAGACACTAAATCACATTTTAATTTAGGGTGGGGGTGACAATGGGGGTGGTAGAGGGGGTAGCTAATGCTAAAAAAAATTTAGAGTCCCTTGGTTGTCGTATACACACTAAATCGCATTTTAATTTTTTTTTACTCCCTTTCATAATAGTGTGGGGGTGGTATTGGGGGTGCTAGTGGGGGGGTAGCTGATGCAAAAAAAAATTTAACACCTTGACTTTTCGTACATGCACTAAATTGCAATTTTGGACTCTTACCTGCTTGTTTTTCCTATTTACCCTTATTTACCCCATTTACCCCCGAACACTTAAACGGAATTAGATCACAATAAAATCTAGTTAAGCAACCATAGTTGCCATTTAAATGTATCTTTATAATTTTGATGTGTGTTAGAATTATAAAAAGGCATTTTTTCATTTGAAGGTTCATTGTCGGGGATTATGGACGAAATGAAGTAATTATTGATTTTTTCTGGATCAGAAAGCGTATTTGGAATGTTCTCATTAGTCTTATTTTTTCTTAAACTTAATTTACTTACCTCTGTGAAAAATAATTTGGAATTTTGATTTTTTGATAGTGTATCAAAATAAGCACATTTTTCCCGTTGTATGGCATGATTTGTATAATTTTTTAGATTCTAGTGACTGCTTTTTAAATATTTTGGTTTAGCTTTATCTCTCATGTTCATAAGAAGTTTAATGTTGTCAGTAACCCATGGTGTAAAAGGCTTTTCTTTTATCAGTTTATGTGTCGAATGATAAAGACAAATATTGATTTTAAAATATTGGAAAGCTCATATTTATATTTATATTGGATATGTATGCCGCGCCCAGGCTGATTGCAATAAGTTGCAGTAGATGATGATTCTCCTTGTAATATGCTTGTTCAAATGTACAATCTTTAACTTAGGGGCTTTATCTAGGTGCATGAGTAATGTAATTCAATAATGACAAACGAGAAATACTGTGGTGATGCTTACCTAATCTATACTAACGAAGGACCCAAGACGCCCTTTTGTAATTTACAGATGGTGTAGAAATTAGTGTACCCCTACCATACAGGTTAAATATTTCTGCTGGGGTTTTACTGCAATCACTTCTAGATTTTGTTATATAGGTTCCAAAATAATATTCACCAACTGTACTTTATGAAAATTACAAGATACAGCTGACAAAGGTAATGCCACAGTCATTATAGTTAAAGATATATATGACACAAAAATCATGACTCTTGTAAATCAGGGACCCTAGTCAAAACTAAACAAAGACCCAACAAAATCAATAGAGAGCAACATTTACAGAACTTTGTTTAAATACAAACACGAATTTAATGATTTTAACCGAAGAAACTTTACACCACGTCATAGTAAACCTCCTCATTTTTATGGCTTACTAAAGACACATACACAAAATATTCCTTTAAGACCAATTGTTAGTTCTATTAATTCACCATGTCATAATTTGGCAAAATTTTTACTTAAAATTATCGATCCATTATATCTGAAAATACCGATTCATATATTAAAAATAGTAAACATTTTACAGAAAAAATTTATAAAAACGATATTCATGAATCACACCTGATGGTTAGTTTTGATGTAGTTAGTCTTTTTACCAATGTTCCTGTAGATGAAACCTTGAAAATAGTTAAAGATTGCTGCATGATAATAATTTAGAAACTAGAACTAAATTAAGTGTAAATAGCATAATGGAACTATTAACCATGTGTACAAAAACAACCTATTTTCAATTGGAAAATAAGTTCTATCAACAGGATTTTGGTATGGCAATGGGGTCTTCATTATCACCAATATTTATGGAGAACTTGAGAACACACATGTTCAAAATTGTATAAACAAACCGGTTGTCTGGTGGAGGTATGTTGACGACTGCTTTACAATTTGGCCTCATGGTGTTGATTTACTAGATAGTTTTTTAGAAAATATAAATAGTAAGGAACCGTCTTTTAAATTCACATTAGAAATAGAACGTAGGAATGAACTACCGATTTTATATGTTTTAATTAAAAGGGTAAATAATACCATTGAAACAAGCGTTTATAGAAAACCTACACATACCAATAGATATCTAAATTTTAACTCAAATCAATCAATAAATGTTAAAGGGGTGTTGTAAAATGTTTATACGATAGGGCCAAAATAATTTCATCTAATAATGAAATATTAAATAATGAGAAAAAATTTATCAAAGAGGTTCTAGTACAAAATCAATACCCTGAAGCATTTGTTGATAGAGTTTTCATAAATGTTGAAAACAGAGACAAGTACGACAAAAACCTGAACGTCATTATACAGCAACAATTCCTTAATGTATACGGACTATCGGAGAAGCTACGCCGTATAGGTGACAAAGATGTTAGGACGATATTTCAAACGGGGAACACTTTAAGATCTATTTTAACAAAAACAAAACCGGGAGCAGAACTCAAAAAAATCTCGATGGCAGGGGCCAGTCTGAAAGATAGATTTCGTCTTATATTGTTTTACACTGCTTCAGGCTTCTATTATTTTAGTAAATAAGTGATTAAGTAATTATATCTTTATTAGAACTGCCCAACTTAAATTTAATGTCATCGATTTATGAACTATTAGTACGTAGGTAGTCTTCAAAATATAAATAAATCCCGCTTTTATTTTTTTTTTGTGTTTTAGCAAAAAATGTTCTCGACAAAAGTTGTAGGGCTAGATGAGCACTATCCAACGATGTATCACATGTACAATGTACATGTTTGATTCGAAATAAAATTTTGAGATTTTTTTTTAAAATTTGAACCGCCTCCATTTTAAAACGAAGATATGATCCAAAGTATATGCCTGCCAAATTTTGTTTTGATCCGTTGCGAAATGCGCCCTCTAGAATGTTAACAAATTTCATTATATAGCATATATATATAAACTTTTGAACGGGTCGCATTTTTGGGATTTGGGAACCATAATCGAAGAAACTATAGTGAAATTTTGAATTTTGAAGTTCTGACATGCTGCGCTCTGCAATAGATAGATGAAAAGCCTAAAACTGTATTTAAAATATCCCATGCAAATATGATAAATGATATGTGGGTGAGTCATCCAGACCTTTCAGTGTGAGGTTGGATGAGCACAAGAATTACATTAGAAAGAATGAAATTCAGCAATCAAAGACTTGTGAGCATGCTTTGGAAAACGGACGTAGAATAAACTGGGACTCGGCAAAAATTTTAACAAAAGAGGCAGGTTAAACATAATATTTTTAGTCGCAAACTCCTCTATAAAATCCTTATTTTACTATAAGGAACGTAACCAGACTTCAACCAACAGCTACTCTCCGAGCTATGTGCCCCGCCAAGCGCTGAATTACAAGTTACAAGTCTGGCGCGTTAAGTGTAATAATTGCATATTTCCATCAAAACGCTAATGCTTCGATTGCAACAAACACCAGCCGATAGACTGATCCTACTTAAAGGAGCTCTCTTGCCAGCCGTCACACACCACTTGCAGACTGCAGTTTCAAGCTGTTGGCTCTCGTCAGTGCAAGGTAGGCATGTGACGACCGGCACGAGGATCCTTTGACTATTTGGTACATCCCGGTATTTTTATAATAGCGACATGTAAAATAGTCGGCATGCGCCATCTAGCGGTCCGGTGTCTGTTGCAATCGAAAAATAAATAGCCTGACTGGGCTTAGCATAGTTCAAATGTGCTTTTAGAGGGCGGAATATTAAACATAATATTTTTAGTCGCAAACTCCTATATAAAATACTTATTTTACTATAAGGAACGTAATCAGACTGCAACCAACAGCTACTCTCCGGTCTATATGCCCCGCCAAGCGCTGAATTACAAGTTACAAGTCTAATAATTGCATATTACCATGCAATCGAAGCATTAGCGTTTTGATGGTAATAACAATTATTACACTTAACGCGCCAGACTTGTAACTTGTAATTCAGCACTTGGCGGGGCACATAGCCATAGCAACCAACAGCTAGGTTGCAGTCTGGTTACGTTCCTTATAGTAAAATAAGGATTTTATAGAGGAGTTTGCGACTAAAAGTATTATGTTTAATATTCCGCCCTCTAAAAGCACATTTGAAAAGAGGCAAATAACAAAAAAAGAAAAATTAAAGAATCAACACTAATCTTATTAAATGAAGATAAATGCGTATCGAATTGTTCTGTAGATATTTGTACAACCTAGCTACCAGTGACAAAAGAAGAACTTAACAAACTCAACATTGTCTAAAAGAAAATATCATCAGTTCTGTGTAAGTAGTAAGTATCTATGGAAATAACATAAACAGAATCGTAAAGCTGTGTATTTGATATACACAACAAATAAGAGTCCTTCGAAAAAAGCTTTGAAAATGGAAAGAGACTCTTATCCGAAACGTCAGCAAAATACATTATTTCTGTGTTTATTCCGATTTATATTATTTGTAAAAAAAATAACCTCTGACTGTTCCTTTGACGCAAACGTCACATTCGCAGAGGTTTTTTTTCCATTAATTCTATTATTTTGTAGACTCGGTGATTTGTTTTTGAAGAGGATAATACATACCCAAATAAAAAGGAAAGGATATTCGTATTTAATCTATATAATAAAATGGGGTATAATGGGGTAGTGAAGCGCAAGTTATAGCCTCTCCTACTCAATTGTTAACCTCACCTTCGCGATGAGTTCTATTTGAACTTGGTGCACCCCGTTTTTACTAACGAGGCTCTAACGACCGAGTAAGGGCGGAATAACCCTTACCTTTTGCCGTGAGCACATCCACCTTCTCACGAAGAGTGCGGTAAAAATAACCCACCGCACACAAAGGTTGCTTTTGGAATCGTTTGGTTACCCCATCCTCGCAGTCTCCTTCTGTGCCATGGGACCACACCACTCGCCTTCCGCAACCGAGCTGGTCAGTTGCATACCTGCTCCAGCTAAAACTTCAAATGCAGCTTCGTTTTCAGTCGATTAAGGCTTAAAAAAAAATGATGGAGCGTTCAAGTGGGACAAAATCATCCGGAAGTAAAATACCCTCCTGATCGGATCTCCGGGGGAGGGTGCCCACAGGGACACCTCATCGAATGTCGAAAAAACACCGGCAAGTTAAATCCAACAAAACTAATTCTTTCATCTACGGCGCTTGGAATGTTCGTACTTTGAACGACAGCACTCGCACCGATCGGCCTGAAAGAAGAACTGCTCTCTAATATAGTAAAATGTTCAAATATTTTATTGATTCAATGTCGCTGAAATATTAGTGTTCTACCTGGGTCTGCTCTACAATTGTTTCCCAAAGTTCTTTAGATGCAAGTTTCCATGCAATCGTCTTATGTTTTAAACTGTGTTTTTCTAGATCCCTAGATTTTAGGTTATTTGATTTCACTTTAAATAATAAACGTATAAAATAATTCGATCAATAGATAAGCCATTTTCTCAGCAAATATGACACGAAATAAGAATATTTCATTATTCAAAAAGGAATATAAGGAGTTTAGCAGCACGTCTCCTCAACTTTTAATGTTTGGCGCGCCCGATCGTTTGATGTTTGATTTGCTGCATTTTCTCTGCGAATGTAATTCGCCAGTTTGCCGATCAGCCTATTTAGCAGCGTCATTAGTGGATCAGTCGATAATTCACCGTTTTCAAAGTGTAAATAATTGACGAAAACTAGCAAAAACGAATATCGAAGATAAAGGAAATTTTTCATAATTGCAGCCGTAAGGCTCTTAAAAGCTTTCAGAATAAATTTTCAATCAGTTATTTCGAGCTAGCAGTTTTCATTAAGCTCGCTCTGGAAAACCGGAGAGGACCTTTCGCAAAAACATTTCGCTGAATAATAAAGAAAGACTTTTGATGTCAGCTTTAGTTCTCGTTTTAGTTATCGCTTCATCGGACCCACCGATCTGCGCTGCACTTATTTTAGCACACTACACTTTCGAGCATGGCACAACTTTAATTAAATATCATCTTCATGAAAGTGTTTACAACGTAGTTGCGGTTTGGCATGGCCTGCTTCGGTCTCTCCGCTCAACGGGAATATTAAAAAGTTGTTAGTTTATTACATTTTCGCGGTTGCAGTTGCGGAACGGAAATTTCGGATTTGTCTGAATATGCTGCACGACCAAAATTAGTTAACGAATTTAATTAAAACCTACCAGAAGGGTAAATATTGTTCGGGGCTCTATGCAAGGGAGAGGTAACAAATTTACTAACGACACACTGAACACCAAAGAAACAAATCCTAACTTTGATTTTTCGAACTTTCGTGAAAACTACCCAGATAGTAGGGACTAGGGAGCCCGGCCGAGTAAAAGTGGCACTATGTGGAGGTTTCGAAGGAAAAAGCTGATATCGGTTTTATTTAATAACTCATAACTAATTGTATTTATGTGTAAAGTGAATAATTGTGCTGGGAAAAAGCATATACGAAATTTTCGAGATATTGACACTCGGTGATTGTGATCAATCTTCTTTACACGTAAAGTACATATTGTTACGTATTTACAATCTCCAGTAAACACCCTGTACGTAGGTTCAATAAATTGCTACAAGAATCGTCACAAATGACTGATTTATTTATTAATCACTTAAAATTACAATAATTAATCTTTAAAAATAACACAACTAATTATAGATTTCAGTGGTTTTCAACCTGTTAGAGCAATTACAAGGGACTATTCAAATGTCCTTTATTTTCTAGATACTCAGAAATGCAGCCAAAAATGGATTATTGCATTTGCACTGCATTTTCATCTTCCTTATCTGCTATGGAGTCAGTAGAAGTAGTAGTTGTCCCACGTGGTTAACTACGAATATCTATTTAATTAACATTTTGCCCGATTACAGCACAATTCACTATTATGTGGTGCTACTGAGATTATACGTAAGGTGTGATCCCAGCGTTTATGGGTATTTATTAGCTAGGTAGTCACAGACTCAGTACTACGTGTAATGGGGTAGTGGGGTAGTGAAGCGCAAGTTATAGCCTCTCCTACTCAATTGTTAACCTCACCTTCGCGATGAGTTCAATTTGAACTTGGTGCATCCTGTTTTCACTAACGAGGCTCTAACGACCGAGTAAGGGCGGAATAACCCTTATCTTTTGCCGTGAGCACATCCACCTTCTCACGAAGAGTGCGGTAAAAATAACCCACCGCACACAAAGGTTGCTTTTGGAATCGTTTGGTTACCCCATTGTCGCAGTCTCCTTCTGTGCCATGGGACCACACCGCTCGCCTTCCGCAACCGAGCTGGTCAGTTGCATACCTGCTCCAGCTAAAACTTCAAATGCAGCTTCGTTTTCAGTCGATTAAGGCTTAAAAAAAAAATGATGGAGCGTTCAAGTGGGACAAAATCATCCGGAGGTAAAATACCCTCCCGATCGGATCTTCGGGGGATGGTGCCCACAGGGACACCTCATCGAATGTCGAAAAAACACCGACAAGTTAAATCCAAGAAAACTAATTCTTTCATCTACGGCGCTTGGAATGTTCGTACTTTGAACGACAGCACTCGCACCGATCGGCCTGAAAGAAGAACTGCTCTAATAGATAGGGAACTTCACCGACTCAATGTTGACGTTGCAGCTCTCAGCGAAACTCGATTTTTGGAGGAAGGCTCTCTCACAGAAAAGTACTACACCTTCTATTGGAAAGGTCTTCCCAACAATTCAAGAAGACAACATGGAGTAGGATTTGTCGTTCGGAATCAACTTGTATCCAACTTAACACAAGTACCACAAGGCCTATCCGAGCGTCTAATGCTGCTACGCTATGATCTATCAGATGGCAACGCGGTAAATCTAATAAGCGCCTACGCTCCCACTCTGGATGCAAGTCACGAAACCAAGGAAAGCTTCTATCAACAGCTGGAAGAAACCCTCTGTAGAATACCTAAAACGGAACGACTCGTTATTCTTGGCGATTTTAACGCTAGAGTAGGGAGAGATGCAGACACCTGGCCAGGCATCATAGGCAAGAACGGTTTGGGCAACATGAACGCTAACGGTCAACTACTCCTAACTAAGTGCGCCGAACATGATCTAGTTATAACAAACACCATTTTCCGACAAAAGGATAAATTTAAAGGCACCTGGCGTCACCTCAGATCAGGTCACTGGCATCTACTGGACTATGTTATCGTACGTAGGAAGCATCTCAAGGACGTCCAAATTACAAAGGCGCGCATTGATAGCGAATGTTGGATCGATCATCGTCCTGTTGTCTCTAAAATGAAAATTGTTATGAGACCCAAACACCGAAGAACTCAAGTAAAACGTAGACTCCGTCTCTGTATTAGTAAATTGCGTGACCAACAAACCGTCGAACAGCTAAAGCAAAAAGTTCAAGAGAATTTGAGTGCACTAGAAGAAACCAATTCTGTAGATGTCGCTGCTACCTGGACACAAATTAAAGCCAGTTTAAAAAGTGCGAGTGAGGAAATTCTTGGCACTGCAGCAAGTAAAAAACAGGAGGACTGGTTCAATGATAATGAAGCTTTTATACAAGAACTTCTTGACCGCAAACATATTGCCTTCCAAAACGCTATCAACCACCCCAACGACTCATCAAAAGCAGAAGCTTTTACCCAATCTAAGTATGAAACGCAACGCGAAATCAGAAGAATAAAGAACGAGTGGTGGGCAATCAAGGCCAGAGAAATTCAAAGGTACGCCGATTCACACGACTACAGGAATTTCTTTCAAGGAGTAAAAACAGTGTACGGCCCCAGTCGGAAAAATATGTGCCCTATTAAAGATTTAAATGGAAATCTCCTCAAAGAAGACCAGGAAATAAGAGCCCGATGGAAAGAACACTACTCTAACATTCTTAACCAGCAAAGTCAAGCCGATCACGATATTATAAATCTTATCCCTCAATATGACACCTTCGAAGACTTAGATAAACCACTAACAACGGAAGAGATCTTAACCGCCATTGGGCAGCTAAAAAATAACAAATCTCCCGGCGCCGACTCACTCCCAGCTGAGATCTTTAAAGCTGTGTCGTCAGAGCTCATACCCTACCTCAAAAAACTGTTTGATGTCGTGTGGGAAAGTGGTCAAGCTGCGCAGGAGTTTCGTGATACACTTTTAATCAACCTCTTCAAAAACAAAGGGAGCGCTGCGGACTGTGGAAATTACAGGGGTATAGCTCTCCTGGCTGTTGGAGGGAAGATACTCACTAAAGCGATGGCAAATAGGCTAACACCTGTTATGGAAAAGTTACTTCCTGAAACACAGAGTGGCTTTAGACCAAACCGAGGCACATCGGATTTAATCTTCACACTTAAACAGCTTCAAGAAAAAGCACTCGAACATCAAGGAGAAATTCACATGGCCTTCATTGATTTAACCAAGGCGTTTGACTCGGTGGACAGGGAAGTGCTCTGGAAAATTATGTTCCGCTTAGGTATCCCTAGAAAATTTGTGGAAGTATGTCGCAGTCTACATACAAACAACAACGCCCAGGTTATGTATAATAATGAGGCAACCGAACCTTCCCAAACCCTCACTGGAGTTAGGCAGAGGCAGGGATGTGTCCTGGCACCCCTACTTTTTAATTTGTTTACCACTGCTCTAACAATTATTATTGACAACAAACTGACAGTCAGAGGAATAGGTCTCAGATACCGTTTTGATGGCGGTCTCTTTAACATAGGGCGCTTTAGAGCTTTCACGAAGACACGCACACGATTCATTTGCGATCTCCAGTATGCGGATGACTGTGCACTTTTAGCCTCTACGCCGAAAGCGCTTCAAGAACTTTTAGATGTGTATGCCCAGAGCTATGATTCCTAGGGACTTAAAATCAACATTGGAAAGACTAAGATTATGTCAACTCCTCATCAAGTGAACCAAATAGACATTACACTTAACGGAAATTCTCTTGATGTGGTTGATGCGGTTCAATTACTTAGGCAACGTTGTTAATGACAAAGCAAACATGGACAGCGAGATTCGCAATAGAATTAACGCTGCATCTAGAATACTCTGGGGACTTAGAGACAGAGTATTTGACAACCACGACCTTGCTTTGTCAACGAAAATGGCTGTCTACAGAGCAGTTGTCATTCCAACACTGCTATATGGATGTGAAAGCTGGGTCACTTACCGTCGTCATGTGAAATAATTAGAACGTTTTCAGCAAAGACACCTCAGAAGTATGATGAAAATCCGTTGGTTCCATCACATATCAAACGTAGAAGTACTCACGAGAGCAAACAGCCTTCCAATTGAGGTGCTTTCTTCAAGAGCACGCCTAAGATGGGCAGGTCACGTTCATCGTATGCATGATAACCGCCTTCCTAAATGTACACTTTATGGTGAATTGCTAAGCGGTAGAAGAAGGCGTGGCGGTCAACGAAAGAGGTTCAAAAACGCTCTCCATGAGAATCTAAAATCCTGCGGTATTGCAGACGAGCAATGGGAACAACTTGCAGCGGACAGAACCGAATGGCGAGGGGTTGTGGCCAGCTATCAAGGAAATGTTGCTGCAAGAAGGCCGAATCCAAGACCTAACCAGGCCTATGTTTGTCCTGACTGCGGTCGACATGTGCTCTCCCGAATTGGCCTCTATAGCCATAGTCGTGTGCACCGTAGATGAATGGGAATTACAATAGACTACACCTTTTACTTGTTTTTATATTGTACACAATCTATCGGCTTACATTTTTATACTCAGACTCGAGTAACGGCTAATAATAACTACGTTGTTGTTCGTTGTGGGTGGACGCATGTTTAATTATTCAATTCGCGATGTATATGTGTGTTACATCATTTAAAAATTATAATTATTCCCATAAAGTTTATAAAGGGCCGAATGACTTGGCCCTAAGAAGCGCTACAAAACAATGTTTTTGATATAAAATACATTCTTAAAATAACAAAATACTTTTGAAACAAAAAATAATGATCCCCCTTCCTGAGCTGAATTGTGACGCGTTTTTCTCGTTCAGTAACGAGAAATAGCTGTCACTTTGACACTCGAGCTGTCTTATTTGGTTACTCGAGCGCCAGTTCTAGCGATTAAACAACCTTACCCAAAAGTGTGTAAGCTGGACTGAGCAGCTCAGTGAAGAAACGGTCATTTCCAGTGGGTCAATTAGGGAAATTAGACTTTCACAAACATAACAGTAAAACGCAGTAGTTCAAAAAAAAAATAACAAAGTGTATTACTCTCCTCTCTGCAATTTACAACTCTAAGTTAAAAATATTTTTATATATATATATATATATATACAAAAGAACTAAGCACAATTTATATAAGTGACAAAAGGGATTAACAAGCAGTAAAACAAGATTAGTGACAAAAGCAGTACAGTGTTGTATGACAGGTTATGATACAACGCGGCATCTTGGCTACTGCGCAATACCATTAAACAGTACGGTGTCAGTAAAATGAGAATAAATAACAAGTACTTATATTTAGAAGAGGTTTGCGTCGTGAAGGTTTTAGTCCCGGGGTCAATAAAATATGCAAAAACGGAATACAGTTAACTACTCAGTATCGGTCCGGAATAAACAGTAATGTGACAACAGTTAGAAGAAAGTCACAGAAATAAGCACAATGTGGAAAATATCAGAAATATTCAAACAATAAAATATTCAAAATATCAATCAGTAAAATAAACTGAATATCAAAAAATATCAATCCGGATAACACGGAATAAAATTCATTAACAGCAAAATACAATTGCACTAGCCAAGTATTTGAAAACTTCTTATTCTTTCCAACTTCGCGGTGGGCACTGGTAGATTGGTAGTCGACTGCTCGCTACAAGTTCTGGAATCACTTCTGATTTTAATGACTGGGACGTATTTTATAGCCGCGCTTCCTTCCCATGGCATCGCGAGACCCCCCACTTCTTAGAAACGCGCATAGATCAGTGGACTTGCTACTAGATAGCGAGGACGGTTACTTTGGATTATTGAATGTACTGGTATATTATTATTACGTGCGTTAATTAGTATAAACTAAGTATACTAAATATTGTAATGCCTAGAATCGGTCTCAAATAACTGTTCTAACCAACTACGAAAAAGAAACGGATTTAATCGGCCATAAATAGCTAATTATTAAATTGTATACTTCAAAGATTAAACAATAATTCTCAGTTTACAAATATTCTTACTTTAAATAAATGTTCAGATACTCAAATAGTAATTACTTTCTGGTGATATACTATAGCTCGCTTAAGGCGGTACAATATAGATTTTACCTTAACAGAAAACAAGAAAATACCTATCTAGAGGGTACAAATAAATAAAAATCATATGCATATTTCAGTAACGAAAAAAATTTCGTTACAGAACAATAACCTAATCGATCTTGAATTGAGGTACGGTCATCGGTTTAAGCGCCGAGACCCCGATCAGCGAAGTTAGGCAGCGTTGGTCAAGTCTGGCATTCAGATGGCTGACCGATATCTCATTTCATCGTCCTGGTTGAGGGGTAGAGTAGCTATAGTTAAACTCCGCCAAGACGTTAATATAAATAAGGTATTAAAAATATAATATAAAAAATAAATAAATAAAATTATAAACACTTCTTCTGACACTTAACATATTCGCGATAATTTGTTAGAAAGCGTTTGCGAGTTCTGTTCTCCTGGAAGCCATAAATTTGAGATTTTATGTGGCCCCACATGTCGCCATTTGAAGCCAGATCAGGAGATCTAGCTGGCCACAAGATGATTCCCCGTTCATTCAATAAACGACCTGGAAATGTAATGTTCAGAGAATCCTGAACTGCGTCGAAATCGTGAGGACGACAACCATCTTGTTGAATCTAGATCTCGTTAAATCGTCAGCCTGATAGCCGTCTAATTTCCGGAACAATGTGCTGCTGCAATAAATAGACTTAAGTACTTGAGGTCGTTTAGTGTACCATCAATGAAAAATGCACCGATTATATTCGTCTGATATTGTCTTCGGGAAATATCCCATGGGTTCTTCTTACTTTGTATGATGATTTTTTTAAAGAATTATTCTTACTGTCTTGTCACCTGAATTTACCGTCTCGGCAATAGCTTTAGCAGAAACTGTGTGAATTTCATTAACGGTGGCCAAAACCCTCATTTCATTATCATTATTATTGCGTCGCGGGACTGATTCTCTCTCATGTCTTCCAGGAGAAACGCACCCATATCTTTCGAAGTTTTTTATAATTCGACTGATTGTGTCTAGTGCAGGAGAGGCCTATTTGGATATGTAGTTTGAAATATTTCTTTAACTACACGCACTGAACGGCCACCATAATACCACTTAATTATTTGGATTTTTTCGGTAATCTGATAACCATCCATTTTGTCAAATTAACAATGTAAATATTCTACAAAATAAACGGTTATACGCTTCTGTTTAAAGTAGAATAAATGTAAATACCTTCATATAGCATGCGATAAGTTGTATGTCTTGATCGAACCCACGCCATTTACATTCATTTATATCGTTGTGCTAGCACCTGTGAATATGAAATGTCTAAATAACCATAAATTCGTCCGTGTAATGTTTGGCTGCCGCTATCTATATACCCGTTTAATCCAATGATCTACTCTAATCGATCTCGTCATTACTAAGGACATTAACTTGAAAGAGCTGCCAGGAAGTTTACCAAATTTATCAGACCACCGTATCCTTGGAGTGGAAATGACGGTCATGGATATTGAACTGCAGAAAAAATATACTCACTTAAAAAATCTTAATAGATACAAGATACGTAAAATAATAGCAGATCTAATTGATTAATATTGAGATTACACTTCTGACGCCCATGTTGGTGGTTCTAGATCTGTATCTTATTGCTTTGAATATAAAGTACTCAAACAGAGAAAACTGGTTCTTTGATTTTTAATAGACACGTGTTCGATCTTAGTGGTTAATTTTGGTTTTAATCTTTGGTGATGTTATTGTAGACGATTTGGACAGGGTGTCAAAAACAGCACCAACTATTTTATATATCTCTCTTGGTTATTTCGGTTTGTGTATCTTGGACTTTGGACTTTTGCCACTATTTTGGCATACGATTTTGGTTTTACGATATTGCCCTAACCATTTCGTATATTCTTAATTATATCCGAAATAACTTCTATCACTATTTTGGCAACCGAAGTTTGGAAGTCTTGAGATGATTTGTAATAAAAATTGTCTAGCAAAGTCCTTGATCATCAAGAGAACGCTCAGGCACACCTGAATTCTGGAGCTGCTCCATTCTATGTAAAATAGGAGTTAATTCCGTACATTATTTTGCTTGGAAAAATTTTTCGTATTTGTATAATTGTCAAAATAATGATGTTTTTCCTTAAACGCTTAAAAACCCTAGACAGTTACTGCATAGTGAAATGTTTTTAATATTTTGTTGCATTGCATAAACTGTATGTTTGGAACTCCTTTTATTGTCTCTGACTCACTAAAATGATTAGTAAGACCTAGGACCTTATATATTTTTATGAAATTTAGATCGTAATATATTCTACTTATCTTTTCTTTCTCTTCAGTTGAACTGACTGTTCCACAATATCTTTTTGGTCTCCCCTATACCGTACCGTGATGAAGCGGTGAGAACTGTGTTTGGAGATTGAAAGTAAGAGATTGCCGTAAGATTACATGGGTAATTGAAAATTCAACTGGCTGAGAATCTTCTCACTGTCAATGTCATTCCTTATTAAATTGCGTAAGAATACTAATTGGACAATAATACGGTGATTGTCAAGAACGACGAATGAGTGTCTAGACAGTAATTCTTTATGAGGAAATCCAATTGGTGGATATAAATTATCATCCTTTGAAGCTGAGATATTTTAAGAAACGTCTCTGAACTTTTTCTATATTTTGCACATGAATATTGTAGTGAGGACAGAGGACACCATATATGTGATGCAGGCATATTCAACGCGGGGTTTAACAAGAGCGCAGTATAATAACTTGATGGTATTAATATCAATAAATTTGCGTGTATTCCGTATCACAAAGTCAAGAGATCGGAAGGAGTTTGTTACTACATCATTTATATGGTTAGTAAAGCTAGGTTAGAATCGAAAATTACGCCAAAGTTACGGATAGTGTTAGGTCTATGCAGGGAAATTTAATCTATAGAATAGTCATATTTTATGACATTGTGTTTCAAAGAGAATAAGATTACATTATATTGGGAAGGATTTAGAGGTAGACTATTTGATGTACACCAGTTATTAATTTTGATTAATGGTATTTGTAGTATTACAGGCATCAGAGCATTTATTAGAAGTGTATATTTTCATATCATTCGTGTATAATAAATAATTTTCTTCCACCTCATTTATAATATCATTAATGCATATAGATATTAAATAATAATGGCCCCAGTATATACCCTTGAGGAACTCCAGAGATGATAGATATCTCAGTAGATTGTTGACCGCAACATTGTACAAACTGTTTTCTGTCTTCAAGGTAAGATTTGAAAAAGTATAGCAAATTTTTTGACAGGCCAAAAAGATCTAATTTGTTAAGCAATATACCATATGCCTTCGAGAAGTCAGTGTATATGACGTCCAACTGCAGATCGGTGTCAAATATATCAGCTATGAATTGTGTTATACAGAATAAGTTCGTAGTTGTGGATCTTCCCTTTATGAAACCGTGTTGTTTAGGTGGGACTTTGTTTTTTAAATGAAAAAAGAGGAAATCATTGAGAATTATTTCAGGACACTTAGAAAAGCTATTGATAATTGGAATATGCCTATGATTTTCAATTTTGTTTTTCCCTCCTTTCTTGTATACAGGTATTACTTTAGAGAACTTCCAACAAGAGGGATATATAGATGTGTTAATGGAGAGATTAAATATTATGGCAAGTGGTAATGCAAGAAGACATGCACAGTCTCGTAGAAAAAAGCATGTATTTTGTCCGGACTAACAGTACCTTTGGTTTTAATTTTTTTAAGACTATTAAGTACTTCAGTTTCAGTACATTGCTTTAAATTTCAAGCTATCTGTTAGGGTATTTTGAGAAGTAACTTCAAAATGAGTGCTATCTATATAGGAACTTTAGAAAAAGTCTGCAATGTTTATTGGGTCGCTTATCAAAGTCAAAGTTGCCTAAAGTGAAACGACTACCTGTATTGAGCTGTTTTCCAGTTATAGTGGCACGAATAATCAAACAGACAGACAAACTGCAATTCCGAATATAAATTTTCTGGATCCGATATCATTAAAGTATAAAACATTCTAAGAAAATACAAAATTACAATACTAATATAATAAATATGTACATATATCCGATGTTAACAAAGATTGACCGGTAAATTCCGCAGCCGATATTCTCTCATTTCCGGAGAGCGACGTGGCGGAGAAACTTCTAGACAGCAGAAGACAATGAATTCCCATGAGACTTGAACTTGGCTGTTACTTTGATAAGTTCAGGATCATTCCGGTATGTTGCTCCATATAAGTCGACGACAGCCCCATATGCTGTTTATTTACGATGAGGATTATAATTGATAATTTAAGTTTGAAACATGCTGTCGGAGTTTAATAAGCATTACAGAGCAAACGAGATGAGCTCGAGAAAATTGTTTTAAAGTACTTAAGTTTTAGCACTCGTTGTTATGGACCAATATTATAATCTACAAGAACGAGTGTGTGGAGAGAATTGAATTACTTTACGTTTTATAACGTTGCGCCTTTATGGCTCTCATACGCGCTAAAATCTACTTTTAAAAGACTACCAGGTACATAAACTAGGATATGGCGCATATGGTTATGTTGCCTCTCAACGGTTCTGTATTAAAATAATTATGAGTAGAGCTCGTGTGTGACAATGTGGTACCTAAGCGAAATATCTAATAAGTTTGTTAACGTTTTGTGTACTCCGAGTTATTTTATGAGGCATTCTGGGATTTCAAGTATGCTAGTTTACATCTAATTTACATATAAGTAAAAGAAAATAACGAAAATTTTATACCTTCCGAATACTTAGAATATTTAATCGGCTTGGTAGCACATTATATCTTAAAGATTTGTGATTTTGTCAAGATTTGTAAAAATGTTTACAAGGTTCTTTGAATGCCGAGTTCAAATTGTGGCTATGCGGAAAAAACTATCAGTTTTATATTAAAGTAATAGGCTATATGTTAGTTTCCGTCCGTAGACGGGCTGACAGATAAGACATGGCCCTAATATAGTGAGTAGATTTGAAATAACAGTAGGGGTTGTTATAGTACGTTTCAAATATAGAAGATATAAGTCAAGTACAAAAGAACTATAATTTGCAAAATAATTCATTCCTCAAGCTTACAAAGTTAAACCACAATAAAAAAGTCCTTCAAACACTCAAAATTACAAAAAACTACAACTTTTCACAAACAATTCTAAGAAAACTCACATAACACCGAAAATTCACAAATAGTCCAAAGTCATCAATAGAGTCATTCAAACATTCAAATGAGCCGATTTACAGTTTAAACATTACAAACTACTACCCTAAAAAATATTGCCCCCACACTAACTCGATTAACATCAAAAGTACTCATCACACCCCCCAACCAAAATATTTTAATTCACTTCTATAAATAGTCTACAAACTATTTTTCTCTTCAGCTCAACTTCCAGTTCAATCTTTCATTCGTATATCAAAATACACTTCATTTACGTTCCCAATGTGCCAGCATCACATTTATCAAAACTTACTTCCCGACATGCTGGCTTCATAGACATCAAAACTTAGTTCCGCTCCGTATGTTGCGTACGCGTTGCCAGCACCGCGGTATTAGCTTCACCGATATCAAAACTTGCTTCCACTTCGCATGTTCCGTAAGCGGTGCCTGCATCGCAGTCATCAAAACCTACTTCCCGCGTTGCTAGCATCACTAATATCAAAACTTTCTTCCCCTTCATTTCAACGTAGATTACATATATATTGGAACATTCTCACTATGACCCTATGCCATTAATATGGCTTAAACGATTCCTAAAATTACTTTACGGGGCTGGTTCAATTTCAGCTAGTTATTCAGACAGTTATGGCCCGTATTTCAAAAACCGAATTAGATTCAAACTTCTTTCATATATTACATTTTTCACCGGCGTATTATTTATCACATATTTTTGTTCCCCATATATTTACAATTTCTAGTTCTCGGTGTACCTCAAGTTAGTTTCTGTGCTTTTGCGAGTGAAGTTTCAAAAAACAGGTGTTTAATTACGGCTTCATCCGCCGCTTAAATTAATAAAATCGAGTGGCCGTAGTACTTCCTTGGCCGAAACCTAGTAAAAAAGAGTTATCCTTGGCACAACCAAATAAAAAAAAAGGTTTAAATCAAATTGCCATCGCATATAAATCATACAAGTGAATTTTCTCAGACTTTAAAATCTACATAATAAAAAATTAAATAAATCTTCTCTAAACCGAAATTTCAGTTGTGAAAAAGTTAAACATCACTCCTTTTGTAAAAATCAATTTAATTTAACTTAAAAATAAATATTTAACTGTTCATTACGTTAAATAAATACTTTTAATTTCGTTTAAAACAAAGTGTTCTCATTTCAAGAAAAGCATATACAAGGTGAGGCTTTTGACCCTACCATAGACAATAAATTAAAACAAAGTGCTAGTCGAACTCAATCAATAACATATAAGTATATCAAAGCTCTGAAGTATATACACGGTGAAGCATTTGTCCCTTTCCAACTTTTTAAGAACATACCTCCCCAACATTTCCAAAATCAAAATTAAGTGCACAAACAGCCTCAACCTGAGCTCTCCAGCCCAAACTTTTTTATTTTTATAATGTACGGAGGCTTAAGCATGTTCAGGGTATGCAATTTTTTTTAATTTGTGCTCGATTTTATCCATTGAAACATTGCGAATCGCTTAAAAGCTATCACCTTTTAGCGAATTTTAATTTTCTTGCTAGTTACCAAATATTTCACTGAGAATTTTTTTTGATTTAATTAATTAATTTAATTAATATATTCGTTCTAGGTACAGAGCATCTAAAAGTAATGTTTTGCCTGGTGTTAAGTCGAGGAATATGAAATGGTATTTGTAAAAAAATAGTAGGACAATCAATGTTGTTATGCAATAATTTGAACAGAAAACTTAGGGAATACAAATTCTGCGATATTTTAGTGGCTCCATATTAAACGTATTTAGCAGAAACTCTTGACTAAAGCCTCTCTCAGGATACACCCTGTTCCACTTGAAATACAAAAACTTCAAAAATTTCCTTTGTATCGTTTCCAATACCATTGAGTGAGAATTATAAATGGGGCAAAAAATGAGGGAACAATAGTCTAATTTTGTTCGAACTAATGAGTAATATGTCTTTAAAGCTAATTCATTGGTAAATGATCTAAAATTCTGTATTATGAAACTTTTAACTAAGTTTATCGCTACTATCTCGATGTGTCCAATAAAGGATAGATCATAGTTAAAAATAATTCCTAAGTCCTTAATTGACTCACATCTTGTAAGTTCATCATTATTTACATTACAATCATATAGATAAGGGCATTTATTGCGTGAGTAAGTTACGACTTTGTACTTGGAAATATTTAATGACAATTTATTAACAATACACCATTCTATTACTTTATTGAGCTGAAGTTGGAGTGCTTGGCAGTCATCAAACTCTGAAATAACGCTAATATTTTGAGGTCATCAGCATACAACAGTTTTCACATTCGATTGATTGAGTTAGATCATTGATAAATATTTAAAAAAGCAGAAGTCCGAGATTTGATCCTTGTGGTACTCCAGATGATGCAACATATAAATCAGACTCCATTATAAGCTACAAATTGCAGTCGATTTGTTAGATATAAGCTAAATAACGCGAACAGTGACGTACTGACACCAAACATCTCAAGTTTAGCAGTGAGAATGGAGTGGTCTATGCGGTCAAAAGCCTTCGAGAAATCTGTATGTATCACATCAATTTACCCATGGCAATCCAATGTACAGATATGTATTGAGTTGCAATAAATAAATTAGTCATAGTAGATTTCTTGGTCATGAATCCATGTTGTGACACAGATATGCAGTTTCTTATTGAAGAATATATGTGACTGTATATAGATGTCTCGAAAACTTTCGCAAAATTAGAAATTATAGAAATAGGCCTATAGTTATCTAAGAAATTTATATTACCATTTTTTAGCACGGGACAAACTCTAGTCAGAGTCCAACACTCAGGAAATGTAGATGTACTCAAGATGAGATCGAATATTATTAAAAGTGGGGTAACAAAAATTCGAAAACAATCTCTAACTAAAAAACCCGGAATTTGATCATGATATTGTTATATGCACACCCACACCCTCTTCCTTAGATAGGTTTAGTTTCTAGTAGCAGAGTAAAAGTAAGCCTGCCTAATTAGCTATTAGTAAAACAATAGTTCGCCAGTTGGTCCAGAGATGGCGCCATTACTACAGATTGACTAGAAAAAGTAGAATCATCCGGCATGACAGACCAGAATTAAGGATAAGTTGTCTAGAATAGTCTGGAGTGAAATAGATGAATCGAGAACAAATGACACGGATATATAAGAAGCGGATTCAACGCACCGAGTCAGTTATATATATATTAGATGAGCAAGTGAATCTGTGGGCGTTCTGGATGTCTCAAATTGAAGATACTGGCTGCATGTCGATAATAGTGCACACTGTCACAAACATTTATTATTATTTCAATTTTATCAGCAATACTTAATTGTTGTGCAGCCATGTTTAAGTTTAATTTGACATTCGATACAATTGTCAAATCTATTCCAAAGCATCCCATGTTAACAAAGATATTGGTATGTTGAGTTCTAAGTATTTAAAAAAATAGCTACCAATTTTCAAATATTCATTTCATAATAGTGTTTTGGATACAAAATGTATCCTAATGCTTAATTAGCGTCATTATTACACTACTACCAAGTTATGTAAATATCCGACAATAAATAACTCGATTAGTAGGATGATTATTATTGGAACCTTAGATATGATTTCCTTGTAAAGGAATGAATATTTTTGAATGGAATTTGGTATACGGAGGCTTTAGGTCATGCCAAACAAGATTCTGTAAAAACAGAAACCCTATCTCAATCCTAATTTTTGCCAATTTCTTTTGATCAAAGCAGGCGTATTTAGTTTCGAAAAAAAATTTTTTAAATTACTTTTCAATAACAATCTGAAACACAAGAAGTATACCAACTTTGATCTAAATCGATCAAAAAATGGCCGAGATATTTTGGTGTAGTGGTGAAAATTGGGACACATTTTATTATACGTATAAAATAATCTTTTAATGTATAACTACTTAAATGTCAAAAGTTTTGAGCACTCTTTGTACATACATTATTTTATTAATGCGCCACAGGCTTTTTAGATTTAAGTAGTTCTGCATTGAAAGATTATTTTATACTTTTTAGGTCACTTGTCTATCAATTTTACTCATGTTTCACTAAATAGACTTTACCTCGCGAGACCGCGTATACAGGATGTCACTGCAATTCAAACCCTAAATTCGATTAGTTGACGAGGTTAGTTAAATTGCCGCAACTTTTCTGTTCCATGCGTCAACATAATTTATTAAGGATCACAGTTACGAGTATAATTATTAGGTGCAAATGAAACTCGAGCGTGCACTGACTGCTATCTAGGGCAACTAGGTATTAATTATTGTTTCTGGAGCGTTCATCATCTAATTAAATAAAACAAATGGTCTTGCGGTCGACAGCGGCGAGGTATTAGCTCGTAATCTAATTTGGCCCGATACTAATGCACGCGTCCACGGTCTACCAAACAATTTTCCCGATTAGCATATAATCGGGCATAATAAGTATGCATATACTGCCCAAGGTATGCGCCATTCTGGTCTATATGGCCGTTCGGAACACATTCCCTTAATAATCTGCATATATAGAGAGACGGCGTTGCCGGAAAAAGACCATCCGCATTTTATACGACTTATACGTGTATCGTTTCTCGATATAAACGGTGATTCGACCGAATATATTTCCGTAAATCTTTTCTCCATTTCCCCAAAGTTGGAGCAGAATTGACTATGAACGTTCCATTTGGAGGAAATATTTATTTATATATTTTAATATCTCCGTGGCATTTAATTCAATTTCGGGACGTGAAAAGGACATCAACTTTATTTATGTAAGAACGCAGATTGCATCACCATTGGTGTACATTATGGCCGGAAGAAATCAGAACATAAGCGTCGACCCAGGTTATACCGAGTGATTCAGTTCAAAGTCTCACCGCCGCACAGGAAGCAATTTTCAAGCTACAAATTTCTTAATGAATAGAACATATTCGTTAGAAAATCGGAAAAATATCGAAAAATAGTAAATATTGTTATGTACACGTCTACGCCACTGCCTCATAGAATATACGAGAAGGGTCAGAAACGCCTCGAAGGATATACTGAAACGTTCGAGAATAAAGCGACTCAGATATATAGAGTAGATACCGCGTTTTATATTAGACGAACAAGTAAACATATGGAATAAGAACAGTAATAAGTTGTGAATTGTATTAATGTCTATAGTTGTACTTAGTGAGTTATAATAACGATTAATTATTGTAATTAAGTATTAAATAAAGTAGTGGTTAGTGAAAAGTCTTGTTGGAAGTATTTGTACCTACGTAGAGGGTGTTTACTGGAGATTGTAAACACGTACCAATAGTAACATATACAGGGTGTTGCATCATGAGAGGGACATAGCTTAATAGGAGGTAGAGAACGTCAGTGGTAACCGGAACCTCCCATAGAAATGTCTCATTGGGCCTTCATTACGAAGTTACAGGGTGTTAAATAATTTTTGGCCAAACCTGTTTTTTGTCATAACTTTGACAGGGAATGAAATAACGGATTCATATTTGGTACGGCTAATGTACTAACGAGCCCCAAGAGGTACATGTATAAAAAAAAATATCCAGGTCCGGACTCACTATAATTTATGTTTCTTCTTTGCATCAATAAAACATCACCCTGTATATATTTTTTTGAAATTTCGATACGATATTCGAAAAGAGCATGAAAAAACAAACAAAATGGCCTATTTAATTTTTTTGTTACACCTTCGTGGTTATTTAAATACGTTGTTAAATGTGCAAGAAAATGGATTACAGAACCCTATTAAATGAGAGGCACGTGAAATAAATAGTTTTATAACTAAAATTTGCAAACATTCTATTGAGCCTAGGTGGTCTGGGTGAATCCTAATTCCAGCACGTTTTAAAGGTCCATTTTGGTAAAAAACTGTGGTCCTAATAAGTAATCGGGTATGAAATAACAAAATTTTTAATCAATCACAGTAGGCTTGTTCAAAGAATAAAAGTGACAGATAATTTAAACCATTTAGGCCTAAGCAACCAGTTACTTTGATCAAGAAAATCATCAACATTTTATACTTAATAAAAATTGGAAAAGAGAACAAACTAAAATCTAAATAAATAAAATATTTTCCATTCAATTAACAATAAATAACAAAACAATAACTAAATGTGTTTAAAAATAAAACGTAATTGACACTAAAGTAAATTTTCAAAATGTCCTCCCCTACATTCTGTGCATTTTCTTGCGCGTTTAGAAAGGTCACCAATTGCTCGACGTATCGTTTCTGGATTATACCGTATTTCGTCGCAGGTTGTAACGATGCGCTGGATTAAATGTTGTCTACTTTCAATTTCAATGCTATAAACCTCGTTTTTTAAGTGGCCCCATAAAAAGTAATCACAAGGGTTACAATCAGGAGATCTTGGTGGCCATTCATGTGGACCCACACGTCCAATCCATCTATTAGGATACACATTGTTTAAGTGTTCTCTTACTTGAAGGTTAAAATGTGGTGGGGCCCCATCATGCTGAAACAACATGCCTCTTATACCGATATTTTCTAACATATTCGGTAAAATGTTTTGAAGAAAATCAAAGTAAATTTCACCATTCAATCTTTCTTCAAAAAAATGTGGCCCTCAAATGTCTATTCACAAGTCCGACCTAAACATTTACAGAAAACCTGTGTTGCGAACGGCGTTGGCGTACCGCATGTGGGTTTTCCTGTGCCCATTTATGATTATTTCGTGAATTGTTTACTCCATCCCTTGTAAATTGTGCCTCATCCGTAAATAAGGTTCTGTAAATGACTGGGCGATGGTTAGACAACCAATGACAAAATGCCAGGCGGGAGATATCGTCGCCTTGTTGAAGACGCTGTACCTGCTGGATATGATATGGATGGTAACGTTCTCTTTTTAGGATTCTCCATACTCGCCAATGAGGAATACCAGTTGCCAAACTGATTCGTCTAGTGCTCATATTTGGGTTTTCTTGAACTACGTTTATAATATTGTTTTGTTCCTGCACACCTTGTTGTAAAACACGCTCCACAACTGCAGAATTAGGAAACTTTCCGTGTTGTCTTGCATACTGGAACACCGTACTAAAGGTTTTATGATTAGGGTATCGACGACCAGGAAAACGCAGCCGATATTCTCTTTCCGCCGACCTACCATTTCCATTACAGAAACCATAGATGAATATTATGTCAGCATATTCCACGTTTGTAAATTTTACTGGCATAGTTAAAATATTTTCACAAGTTTTCACTAACTAAATGCGGATTATTGACACATTAAATTACTAACAAACAATTATTCAACTGTTTAGGAGATTTCTTTTTATTATCTGTCACTTTGAACAAGCCTACTGTGATTGATTAAAAATGTTGCTATTTCATACCCGATTACTTATTAGGACCACAGTTTTTTACCAAAATGGACCTTTAAAATGTGCCGGAATTAGGATTCACCCAGACCACCTAGGCTCAATAGAATTTTTGGAAATTTTAGTTATAAAACTATTTATTTCACGTGCCTCTCATTTAATAGGGTTCTGTAATCCATTTTCTTGCACATTTAACAACGTATTTAAATAACCACGAAGGTGTAACAAAAAAATGAAATAGGCCATTTTGTTTGTTTTTTCTTGCTCTTTTCGAATATCGTATCGAAATTTCAAAAAAATACATACAGGGTGATGTTTTATTGATGCAAAGAAGAAACATAAATTATAGTGAGTCCGGACCTGGATAAATTTTTTTTTATACATGTACCTTTTGGGGCTCGTTAGTACATTAGCTGTACCAAATATGAATCCGTTATTTCATTCCCTGTCAAAGTTATGACAAAAAACAGGATTGGCCAAAAATTATTTAACACCCTGTAACTTCGTAATGAAGGCCCAATGAGACATTTCTATGGGAGATTCCGGTTACCACTGATGTTCTCTACCTCCTATTAAGCTATGTCCCTCTCATGATGCAACACCCTGTGTTATTAACTAACCAAACGTTCAAATTGTATCCGACAGTATCCCAAACGGTCAGTGAATTCTTGCTGAACTTTATAGTTTCTTGAGAATTAATTTTGTTTTTAATTCTTCAATATTGTCAGGTTTACATTTGTATACTATGTTTTTTAGGTGGCCCCAAAGGAAAAAACTAACGGGGTAAAAGTCTTGTTGGAAGTATTTGTACCTACGTAGAGGGTGTTTACTGGAGATTGCAAACACGTACCAATAGTAACATATATAATTAACTAACCAAACGTTCAAATTGTATCCGACAGTATCCCAAACGGTCAGTGAATTCTTGCTGAACTTTATAGTTTCTTGAGAATTAATTTTGTTTTTAATTCTTCAATATTGTCAGGTTTACATTTGTATACTATGTTTTTTAGGTGGCCCCAAAGGAAAAAACTAACGGGGTAAGATCCTGTGACCTTGGTGGCCATTCAACACCACCACGTCTTCCGATCTACCTTTTTACTATTCATTTGGTATTTTATTGTAAAATATGACAATAAAAAAAATATTTAACTTATATATTTAAATGTCTGTAGCTCTAAACTAGTAGGGTCATCGAAATTAGGTTCCCATAGAGATTCTAAAAATAAAAAAATATACAGGATGATTCACATAAAAAAGTGTAGATGACGTCGTAACCGAAGCAACAATGGCGTCATTGCTAAAAAAATCATAGCAGAATTCAAAAGAATAATCAACCTGTCCAAGGGTTTTTCCAAAATATTTTCGTATTCAGAAATAATGATTTTATGTACACACTGCTTGTTTTTATTCAAAACAACGTGACTGAAAAAAGGCTTCTTATTGGTGTGACGTCGCAAGTCACAAAATACGGGAATGTCAATAGAAGCGGCATTAGAAAAGCACTGTTTACTATGATAAAAGTGCGTAAAAGTCTGTTTTTAATTATTTAAGAAGGACTAATTGTAGTGTTTTGACTGTTTTGTGGAATTTGAAGAGATTCTTGCAAGCCCAGTCGGACAATTAATTTACCCAGAATGGATGCAATCACGAAGACAGCATTTTTGGCAACAATCGTGATTTAATACGTTCATAAATTAAAGGACAAAGACTATTAGGTTTGTATGCACGTTTATTTTCAATAAATATTGTTTCATTATTGTGCAATTAAGAAGTTTTCATGTTAAAGTGTCCTAAACCTTGCAGAATTTGACATTTGTCAACGAACTAATTCCGGAGAATCTTGGTGGCTATTCTGTAATTACATAATATGTTAAATTTTAAAGAATGTTACTCAACTGTCACCAATTTAAGTTTTCGATGTACATGGATCCAATGTGTATCCAAGATAAATGCTTACCGAGTTCATTTGTTTGATTTCCGCGTATTGTAAGGAACATAATAGTTTGTCAAATTATAAAGGAAATAAAAATTTTATTTACTAAAACTTAGTGTTTTTTTAGTTTATGTGATTTATGTGAAGTAACCACTTGGATATTTGTTAATGCATATTCCCACCTAACCTCAAAGTTGGTATTACACCAATGATTTTCATATTGATATGAAAGACAGTATCTTGCAAATTGTATTTTAAGCAATTCAATTTATAACATCATCTTATTGGTCAAAGGTCGGTAAAGGGTCTCAGGGATGATCTAACTTACCGATAGTTAGATTGCAACCGAAAACTTTGGGAAACGCCTACTGATTTAGAAGCTCCTGCTCCCACGTCCACGAAGAGAGAAATCGCATGACCCCTGGGCAATGCATGGCGTGCAATGGATGTACGTTATGTATCAGATGGAAAGACAATTTTCCGGCGCTCTAAAACTGGAAGATATCGGCTAAGGTAACAAACACTGACAGAAAAATGCTAGCCCTCCCAGGTTGGAGGTTTGGGCATAAGGCTAGCTCCCTTATACCAGTAAAATCTTAAACATGCTAAAAATCCTAATTATTAGCCTCGGAAAATAAACGATTGGAAATCTTGTAGACGAAATAAGCAAAGGAAATGGATAATGAATTTTGGAACTTGGAACATCTAGGGAATAAGCACTAAACAAAATGAAGTTTTTCAGCAATTAGAAAAATATAAAATTGATATTGCCACCCTTACCGAAGTTAAAAAGAAAGGCAGAGGAAATGAATAAATTGGAAAATACACGCCCTTCTATAATGGGGTCCCAAAACACTGCAGGGCAAGAGTCGGCGTGGCCATTGCAATTAACGAGAGATTAAAGAACTTCATTAAGAATTGGGATGAAATTAGCCAGCGTATAATGAAGATGGAATTGGAATTTTGGTACCACTGGTTAGTAATAATAGACGACTTAATAATAGACGACTCCGATAAGGAAATAAATGACGAATTTGAAAGCGACCTAACCACAATCTTAAGCCAAATTGGCACACGGAAGGAAGTTGTTTTAATGGGAGACCTAAATGCAAGGACAGGAAGTAGAGATAATGGCAAAGTTGTAGGAAAATTTGGAGAAAATAATGTTAATGAAAACGGAGAAAGAGTAATAAGACTATGAAACGCATTCGATTTGAAGATTATGAATGGATTCTACGAACATAAAGAAATCCATAAATATACATATACCATACATATACATCGATTTAACCTACGCGAAACCTAAAATCAATAATAGATTATCTAATACAAAAACAGAACTCTCATATTAAAACATTGGACGTTCGAGCATTCAGAGGGGCCGAGGGAGGTACTAATCATATGCTCACCATAGCGAGAGTTTGGTTACCACATGAGCGTAAAGAAAAATATAAAGTTTCACAACAACAAGAAGGAGGAAAGATTGAAACCAAAAGATACAAGCTGCTACTGTTAAGAGAGGATTAAATTCATTTACTATATAAATTGCGTTTAGCGAACAAAATGATCCAGACAGTGATTAGGGAGACCGTGGAACAGAGCTATAATCGAATGAAAAATGCTATACATGATGTAGCAAATGAAGCACTAGGCAAAGAAGAGAGATAAAGAAGGACAGTAAACTGGTGGAATACATACATAGAACAGAAGATCGAAGAAAAAAGGCGACTATATCATAAATGGTTAGCAACACAGGACAGATAGGATAGAAAACAGTATGCAAGGGTAACCAGAGAGGTTTAAAAAGAAGTGATAAATATACGAAATGAGTCCTGGAATATGAGATGTGATAAAATCGACAGATGTATAAGAGGAAGTAAAAGCAGAGAAGCATGGAAAACCTGAGAAAAGACAATAATAACAGGCGCAACATTAAGATAATTAATATAAAAAAATGGAAAGATTACTATGAGAAAATTCTAAATGAAGACCGTCACGAATATAGGCAAGATCAAAATATCACACAAACAATAAGACGATATGAAATAATCCCGAGAATAATAAAAAAGAAAATATACGAAGACCTGAAACGCACAAAGAACGGTAAAGCACCAGGCCCTGGAGATATTCCGATAGAATTAGCGAGAAATAGCCCGGAAGTTGTAATTGACATATTACAACACATTTTTAATAAATGCTTAATTGACGGCGAGAAGGTACCGGAAGAGTGGAAACTTGGGTACATTAGCTCGATTCATAAAAAAGGACCTCGTACTGACTGTAGAAATTATCGGGGGATTACTGTAATTTCTTCTATTGGAAGATTATATGGGCGAGTTATCAAAACCAGACTAGAACAGAAAATCGAAATTGGCGTGTGGTTTCACGGCAGGAAGATCATGCGTCGACAATATATTCACTCTACGACAACTGACACAAAAGCGAATAGCAAGAAGCAGAGAGACTCATATGGTATTTGTAGATTTAAAAAAGGCATATGACACAGTACCTTTGCAGAAATTATTTGAAGTGCTGCACAACAGTTCTGTTCACTACAAATACGTTAACACCATAAGAGATTTTAACGAAGGGCAAAAGAGTGTAGTTGAAATTGGATATCAAGTGTCCGATATTTTTGAAGTCACGAAAGGACTACGTCAAGGATGCTGTCTATCATCGACGCGTTTCAAAATATATATAGACAAGGCCTTACAGGAATGGCATATCAAATGCAGGAGTATGGGCGTACTTGTAAACGACGACTACCTACATTCCCTTCTGTTTGCGGATAACCAAGTAGTAGATAGTAGGGTGAGAAAAACGATGGTCATGGTTTCGAGTTCTGAAATCCATGCGTGCTACTCCTATCAAGGAAGAACCACCCCAATTTCCGGCCTCTTGGTATTGGGCTTGCGAGGGATTGTCGGATCGGGTTTTTTTGGGGTATAACAATAAATTCAGTTAATTTACATTAGAGTGCCCCGGAGCGATCCCCGGAGGTTGAACCTACCCCTGCCCGTAATAGCAATATCTCCAAATTATACGAAAATACGGACTCGACCAGGCTTTTTATGGGCTATCGAGGGCAGGGATCATGATGGAGGTACTATTTTTCACCTTACCCTCCCGCAGCTATCCTCAACGTATAAGAACCAGGAGGTTTTATAGGAATATCAGGAAAACTAAGCAACCTCCGGGGGCTATACATATAGTTTATAGAAAAAGGGGTATTGATTGGGGGTAGTTGTGGGGGATAGGGCGAAAAATAACACCACCATCGTGATTCCCGCCCTCCAAAACCCGTGAGTGATTTCGGTATTGCGAGCAGGGTAGTTTCAACGCCCGGCAGTTGCTTAGGTCAACTGGGGTTGAGTAATGGTTAGTTTCCCAGATAATCCCATAAAAACCCCGGTCCGACAAATCCACACATGCCTAGGACCGACAGCATGGCAGAGGGGGTGGTTTTATACGTTGGGGGTAATTTCGAGAGGGTAAGGTGAAAAAAATACCACCATTGTGATTACCGCCCTCGAAAACCTGTAAGAAGCTCGTCTCCTGTTTTTCGAGTGATTTTGGTGTTGCGAGCAGGGTAGTTTCAACCCCCATGATTGCTTAGGTCAACAACTGTGGCTTAGTAATAGTTAGTTTCCCAGATATTTTCATAAAAACCTCGATCCGACGAATTCCCGCATGCCTAGGACAGACAGCATGGAAGAGGGGGTGGTTTTTATATATTGAGGGTGTTGCGCAAGGGTAGGGTAAAAAATAACACCACCATTTTGATCGCTGCCCTCGAAAACCCATAAAAAACTTTGTCTAGTCGATACTTTCTTATTTTTGAGGATATTGCTATTACGGTCAGGGATAGGTTCAACCTCCGGGGGTTGCTCCGGGGTGCTCTAATATAAATTAACTAAATTTATTATTTTCCCCAACAAAAAAAATCCGATCCGACGATCTCTCGCAAGGCCAAGACAGAGAAGTCGGAAATATGGGTGGTTTTTCCTTGATAGGGGTAGTACGCAAGGGTTTCAAAACTCGAAACCATCACCATCGTTTTTCTCACTTTCGAAAACATGGGAGGAAATGTATTGCAAAAGATCCTACAAACTTTTGATGTTTTAGCCGTTTTTGTACCTCGTTAAATGGACTAAAATTCAAATTCGTCGCCGAAGAAAATATTTTTTTTCACTTTATTAAAATCCTGAATTTTACATTATACATTTTTGACGTTTTATCGATTTTCTTTATAAAAAAAATCATGCAACTTCCTCATTAAACATTCTGTCATCCGAAATATTTTCTCTCCCTAAGCAGCTTTCTGTGGGTATGTATAGCACAGATGACCTTGAAAGTTATCGTGATGTTAACACATTTTCCAGTTCCTATAATAGCGAACTGACACATGATAGTTTTATAGGAATTTCTCTAATAAAAATTACTGTTATTTCACAGCTTGTCTTGCTTATGTCAGTTATTGTTGACTTTTATCATCTTGAATACATTTGTTTTCGACAATTTCCAGAATATATTTGCTTTCTATCTTAATGTTAAGCCGAGTATAAGTTGCAAGATAAATTTAATATTTATCTTTTCATTGAATACAAGTGAGAAGATAAAGTGGCGAACAGTGAATTCTACAGAACACTCCTCCGAGGAGACGAAAACTCTTTCAGATAAGTTAAACGTTGTATCTAATTGTAATTTATAGTAGATTAAGTTTTTAATTAAGAATTTGAGAAAAGTTTCAGTTTAATTACGTAGGCGACAAAGTTTAAAAGAGTGAGTTCTTATTTAAAAAGAAAGAAAGCGCATTTTTCCGCCCAGTAATTTTTCATTACTTTGTTTGGGGAACTGTTAAGTATTCACGAATACTGGGAATCGCGGCTAACGTCTTAGACATTTCGCCAGCCGTCTTCTTTAAAATGTGATAATAACGTTAAGGCTCCGCCGACACTTTCGTTTAACAAAATTAAATACAAATACAGATTTAATAGCTTTTTTTTACTCTTCATTCTTTTATCTCGACAGTACTTGGAATATTTCTTTCTTATGCAACTAAATTCATCCACTTAGAAGTGTTCGTAGTCCATAGTCCATGCCAGAAAAATGATAATAATTATCGTGATGTAATATGAAACGGGACAGACTTGTGTAATAGTTTTTTTAGGGGAGGACTATGTTGAGAAGATAGGTATCTAAGCAATTCTCATTTTATGTAACTATATCACCATATCATGTATATCAAAATGTGTCTGTGGTTGATATTTTTTTACTGTGAATTTTTAGCATATTGCAGATGTACAAGTTGGGCAGTAACCAGCAATAGGTATTACTTCCCCATAAATCTCGCGTAGTTATTATAGCAAATTTCAACTACCAAAGCAGGACCTTACAAAATACATCTTGTTCATCGTTTACACTCTGAAGATCTACATTTATTAGCAGTTATGAAGACGAATAGTATTCGCGGAAGCTATGCAAACTTAGGCGAGGGTTGTGTAGGTGATATACCATCCTTCGGAGGGGATGTAAATCCGTCGGTCCCTTGTCTATTAAATGTTAGGCAAGTAAAAGATCCCTACTCTTCTTAAGGGAAGAGGTTCGGCGAAATTCCTGGTTGGGGGTAGCTCGTCTACAGGCGTCGGTGTTAGGGCTCAGTAGCGGAAATATGCCGACGTTAAATGAATGAAAAAATTATTGTGTCCTAGATACCAAATTTTTCTATCTTTTAAAGATGGCTGGTTACAGTCAGTAGACCGTATGCAGTGTGAGGAACGCTACAGGCAAATTATTCAATATCGAAGTCAGTCATTACACTTAAACATGATGTAGATATATCTAACTATCCAAAACTTCGCCCATTAGTGAAACGGTAAGCTAAAGGTTATAGACAAAAAAAATCAAAGATTTTATCGAAAGAGGAAATCAACAAATTCAAGAAGGGAGCTTCATCAGGTAAGAATATTTGATGATTAAAGTAAATTATAAAACTTTTCATTCTGATTACGCATTATTTACATATTTAAGTTGCTTTAATATTTGGTATTTCTGTAGCCCATGGAATGCAATGTGACCCTACAAGATGTAGAAGACCTACAATCTAAGTTTTTAATTAGCACACCTGATTCCAAAACTAACAAACTAAGATTATTTGTGATTTATCAAAAGTACTTAAATGTTTTTAGCAAATAGGTATAATAAAATGCTCAGAACTGCGATGTAATTTTTGTGTTAAGGGCTTGAAGTGAAAATACCGACCACTTCTCTTGTCGAACAATAAACTCTTATATCACAAGACAATAGGGCCTGTATTAAATAAAATCTTTTATTAACGTCGTTGCAAAATTTAATTCTAAAGAAACTTTAGAAATTGTTCGGAAGCTTTTAATATAATCATGTCTTTCACATACACTTCGTGATTTCTGCTCGTCTTACTTCAATAAAATGCCTAGTTGCTATCCCGGTAAGTACTAAATTATATTAAAATTGTGATTTCTGAAAGGAATTTCATGTTGTATCGTTACAAGAGCGATATTTCCAGCTATTCAAACTGTGAATAAAACATACATCACGAAAATATAGGGACGTGTACGCGCATATATAAAATTTAATTTCCCATGCAGATGTCTGGCAGTCTACTTGTGTGATAAGGATGTTGTCAGAATTATTTTAATAAATAATGCGTTTCGCATTTTCTTTGTGAATGGAAAGATTCGTTTGTTATTGTTTCTACTTGTAACGCGCTGGAAAACAACAAAAATATACTTTTCGCGTTTCCTATACACAACGGACCACAGAATATTGTCTTTTTGAAACATTAAAATCACCGTAGCTTTCCATTAAATTTTAGACGATAGTTCTTTTGAAATTTTCTTCATAGAAAAGTGATGTGAGTAATGTGGCGATAAAACTATTTTTATAACTTCCGGTTAAACCAGACATTACATATATCCCAATTTTGAAGCGCCCGCCCATGTATTTTATTAAACATATAAAATAGAAATATGTATAGTGAATACGACCTGAATTGAAACCGTATAAAAACTAAAAGCCGGCAAAACCAGCCGGCATCTCTTTATTGTTTTTCTTATGACAAGCATTTCTGTTTACCTCCGCAACAGATGCCGACTGTTTTTGCTGGCTTTTAGTTTTTATACGGTTTCAATTCTGGTCGTATTCACTATACCATGCATTTTTTCCAGTGCAACCATAATAGCAATAAAGGAAATATTAACGTGGGCGAAAAAATACATTATATATTGGTTACGTTCGCCTTAAAGAAATAAAACACGCAAAATGCAATCATAGGTGCCTTTGCAACTCTTTATAAACAATACTAACAATATTGACATTTTTTTCGCCCTCTAAAAGCACATTTGAACTATGCTAAGCCCAGTCAGGTTATTTATTTTTCGATTGCAACAGGCACTGGACCGCTTGATGGCGCCTGCTGACTATTTTACATGTCGCTATCCCAAAGATACCGAAATGTACTAAATAGTCAAGTGATCCTCGTGCCGGTCGTCACATGCCTACCTTGCACTGACGAGAGCCAACAGCTCGAAACTGCAGTTTGCAAGTGGTATGTGACTACTGGCACCAGAGCTCCTTTAAGTAGGATCAGTCTTTCGGCTGGTGTTTGTTGCAATCGAAGCATTAGCGTTTTGATGGTAATATGCAATTATTACACTTAATGCGCCAGGCTTGTAACTTGTAATTCAGCGCTCGGCGGGGCACATAGCCCGGAGAGTAACTGTTGGTTGCAGTCTGGTTACGTTCCTTATAGTATAAGGATTTTATGGAAGAATTTTCGACTAAAAATATTGTTTTAATATTCCGCCCTCTAAAAGCACATTTGAACAATATTGACATTGCTTTAGACATTGTTTTAGTTATTGATTGTCAAATGATGTGTATTTAGGTCTTGTATTTTTTGTTACATTGTTATAACATATGGTAGGTACTTCATACAAACAGGGATAATGGTAGAATGCAGGTTTCACGGCCGTTGTCTAATGAAGTAGTTTTTTCCAGGTCTTGCAGTGGTCGTCGAACTTGACTTGACGTTTTGCTGATCATCCTGTCAGCTTCTTCAGAAGGATTCTAAAGACTGAATTTGTTGTGTTACACTTCTCGTTATATACCTAGGCGCCGCTTCGCTTCGCTGGTCATTGGTCGTCCTTGGTTCGCTTCGCCGCTCATTCGTTGTGTTTGGTTGACTGCGACTTACTACGATGCTGACACTTGGCAATACCAGTCTCTACGTGTTACTAAGTCGATACCTATCCTCTCTGTTAAAGTTGTTCACGTTTTTCATAATTTCCAGTGATTCCCTAATGATTCGCGGATAATAGCGCGTATTCCTGTCTAATATATTGACGTCCTCGATTTTATGGTTCTCATTATTATGGACATGTTCTGCTATCGCCGACCTATCCATGTATCGAAATCTGGTATTTCTCTGGTGTCCTTTGATTCTGCACTGGATACCGTCCTGTTTGTCCGATGTAGCTCTTACCACTTCAACTGGTAAACACCTTTTGATAACAGTTTGGGGACAGGGTCTCTGATTGAGGGAAGCATCTGCTGTATTTTCTTCACTATTCGAAACCGTACACCTACTTTCTTTTTTAATAAAATCTTCTTCAGCCTATCTGTGACTCCCGCGACGTAGGATAGGCATGCATACGTTGTTGGTTGTTGCTGTTCTTCTTCTGTAGTTCTCTGGTTATTTACAATTCGTTATATATTGCTTTGACTGTATCTGTTCTTCTCTAAAGCTTGTTGGACATTCTGTAGTTCCTCGTGTTTGTTATCGTCATAGCAAATTGTGTTGGCTCTGTGGACCAAGGTTCTAATTAACGCTCTCTTCTGCTGTGGATGGTGGTGAGATGTCGCATGTAGGTAACGATCGATGTGCGTTTTCTTTCTGTAGACATCGTGGGCCAGCTTGCCATTGTGTGACCTTTTCACTAATACATCTAAGAAAGGTAAAGTTCCATCTTGCTCGGTCTCCATTGTAAATTTGATATTTGGATGCTGTTTATTCAAATGGTCGAAGAAAACAGATAAAGATAATTATCCATGTGGCCATATGATGAATGTATCGTCTACGTAACGTAGCCAGCGCTTTGGTTTATTCTCACTGCAGCGTATAGCTTCCTCTTCAAAAGCTTCCATGAGTAGGTTGGCTATCATAGGTGAAAGTGGTGATCCTGTTAAAGAACACGCTATAACCCCGATATACTTTTCGACGTTGTAACAAAATCCGACTTAGGAAATACTTCGTAAGAAAAGCGTGCTTCACGTAAAAACGCCGTGGAAGAGGTTTTTAATTCTTGGAAACATATTTTTGCTCTTCGGAGCATTTTTTATGCCAAATTTTCGCTAACTCTTCAAGGAGCGTTAATTTAGAAAGTGTAGTAAATGTCGCTGCACAGGGACGTAATGTCGCCCCGACCACCCAATTTTAGAAAGTATACTAAAATTGGACTTGAACTTCAAAATTTCCAAGATTAAAAACCCTTTTACGAATCCACGTTGTCAAGCACTGCAACTCTTACGAGGTATTGAATATGAGCACAAGTTAGTCCAACGACTATTCAAAGTATATCGGAAGTTATAGCGAAAATAGCCCTTAGCGACATGGGACCCCCATCATTTCCTAGCAGTCGGATTTGACGGGGAAATGATGCGTTTTGACGGGGTTTGCCCTAAACCGGTTCCTCAGTGATTCGGAGTCAAAAAAGTATCTATACCATGTACTCACACGTGCATGGGATCTGCCTGGCCTGAACGTAAAATTTGTTATTGCATAATACAAACGAAGTAGAGACGCTTCAAGCAATTTTAAGCTCCGAGGAGCGACCAAAATTTATGTGAATTAATAAATACGTTTATAAGACAGGCAAGCAAAAGCCCACCAAAATTTCAGTTACATGAAACTTTTCTTGAATCTTTTTGTGCATCGTTAGCTTATCAAACTGCATATTGGATGGTAGTTGGTACCGTATGAATCGTCCCGTTCTTCACCATGTGTTGTACACGGGTCAGACCATTGTTTGTTAACATTTTCTCTTGAAAAAAGTTGTTGTAAAAAACATAAATTTTGTAAAAGATTTAATATATACATTTTGAACTTTATATTGTCTTTTAGTTGTGTTTTCTAACAAAATTCCTTTTCAGGTTTAAATTTAAGAGAGTGTGATACAGACAGTGTTAGATTTATAGTGTTACGACGTCTTCCAATTGATACCATCAGAGCAGCAGTTAAGCATAAGCGACAGTAAGTATGATTTATTGTATTGTTCTCCGTTTGAAACAGTCGTGTTGAACTCTAAAAATTTTGTGAACGTTTTAGAATTAGGAAAAGGTTGAGGAAAAAGAAAATTAATTTTTTCTTTTTCCTATTTTTTTAAATTTTTCTAAGTTTTTCGAGCAGAAAATACGTCCTTCAGACTTCCATCAAAGCATGGATCGTTCACAATCCCATGGCGGCTCCTTGCTTCTGCTCGTAGAAGTCTTCATTCCATAGAAAGTATGTTGTAGACAGGCACAATCGGGCCAGATCAGGTATGTGTTCTCTTAACCCTTTAGGTACAAGTTGTTGGCGAATCAGGTTAACTGTTTCCTCAATTGGTACATGTGAACAAAGATTCGACGTCAAAACTAACCATGATGTCATTACTCGTTATTTCCAAGTTTTCCAAAATTTCTACGAAGTGTCCGGAGTTCTCTACGTGGCTACTAGTCTTACCTATATAGGGTTGTAGTGTGTCTGCGACGTATCTGGCCAGCTCATAAGTTGGTGATCCACTTGTGCTGACGATTGGTCTTAAAGGATTACCTGGTTTATGAATCTTAGGGAAGCCGTAGAGTCGTGGTGGTAAGATTTCACTTGGCAGCAGGCGGCGTTGTTCGTCTACTGGGATTAATGATTTCTTGATAGCTGTTCTCGTTTGTCTTTCAAGTCTTGATGTCGGATCCTTTTTTAACTTTGTGTACTGTTCTGGAGCTAATAATGATTGTATTTTTTCCTCATATTCAACAACAACAACAAATTGTAAATAACCAGAGGAGAACTACAGAAGAAGAACAGCAACAACCAACAACGTATGCATGCCTACCCTACGTCGCGGGAGTCACAGATAGGCTGAAGAAGATTTTATTAAAAAAGAAAGTAGGTGTACGGTTTCGAAGAGTGAATAAAATACAGCAGATGCTTCCCTCAATCAGAAACCCTGTCCCCAAACTGTTATCAGAAGGTGTTTACCAGTTGAAGTGGTAAGAGCTACATCGGACAAACAGGACGGAGTATCCAGTGCAGAATCAAAGAACACCAGAGAAATACCAGATTTGGATATACGGATAGGTCGGCGATAGCAGAATATGTCCATAATAACGAGAACCATAAAATCGACTACGAGGACGTCAACATATTAGACAGGAATACGCGCTATTATCCACGAATCATTAGGGAATCACTGGAAATTATGAAAAACGTGAACAACTCTAACAGAGGATGGGTATCGACTTAGTAATACGTGGAGACTGCTATTGCCAAGTACCAGCACCGTAGTAAGTTACGGTCAAGCAAACACGACGAATGAGCAGCGAAGCGAACCAAGCACGACCAATGGCTAGCGAAGCGAAGCGGCGCCTAGGTATATAAAGAGAAGTGTAACACAACAAATTCAGTCTTTAGAATGCTTCTGAAGAAGCTGACAGGATGATCGGCGAAATGTCAAGTCAAGTTTGACGACCACGGCAAGACCCGGAAGAAACTACTTCATTAGACAACGGCCGTGAAAACCTGCATTCTACTCTGTTTAAGTTGTTAATTTATTCTTGAATTTTTGGTTTAATGGCCTAAAGATTGTGGTTATGATTAAAATTGACTTTGTCTCTTAAAAATACCCATAAAAAGCTATCTAATAGCGTCAAATCAGGGCTATTTGGTGTGGCCATCTAATGGTCCCAGCGTTGTCTATCCTAATGGGAAATTGATTATTTAAATGTTCCCGAACTTCTAAAACGCTATGTGGAGTCGCACTGTCCTGATGCCAAATCATTCAAGACAATATGCCCATAGGAAATTCTTGAATTAGATGATTTCGAGATATGTTTGTCGTGTCAAAGTAAAATCATAAAATAAAGGCCCAACTACTTTGTTTTGAAAAATTCCGCAGCAAATGTGGATTAATTTTCTACCAGATTTTTTAATTTGCCTGACCTCTCTCTGTCGTTGGTTTTTATTCTCCCAGGAACGTTTGTTTTTTTCTATTAAAAACTCCCGTCGTGGAAAAACTCGACTCATCTGTCCGCATAACTTCTTCAAAAAAATCAGGATTTTCATCTAATTCATGGAGCATGATCTGACAAAACTCTAATCTTCTACGTGTTTGGTCTTCATTCGGTTCCTGGACGGGTAATATTTTGTAAGGCCTATATTGACGCTTTTCAAAGCTCTTCGAATGTTGGAATAATTTTTTTCCATTTCGCGACAAGCATTTAATAAACTATTAACCGAATTTTCTAAGGTATCGATCTGTTTTTATAATAAATTATTTCTTACCTTCAAAATATAACCATATATCCTAGATCTTCTTCCTCGTTTCCTGTAACGTTACGTCGTTTTCTTGAAAAACTATGGGTCCTATTTACATTTATTAAACATTAAAAAACGTGTTTACACTTGGAATCGCTCGATTCGGATACAAGTCGTGCATTCTCTTCTTGCGGCACACTTATTTTATTATTTTTGATATAAAGGGAAAACATTTCGACCTTTTCAGCCTCACTATAACCCATTCTGATTAATTAAATGTTAATAATTACGGTAAAAATTTAATAAACAATAAAATAGTTATTTTTGTGGAATACCTTGTTATTTTTGTTTCGCTTGTGTTTTGACACGCATGGCTCACTTTCCTTGCAATAAAGAAGCCCATTTGCATTTTGAATCCCAAATATTCAAGAAGCAATTAGATAGATCTATACAATATTATATATTTGAAATAAGGGGAAAAAGGGCTTCTCGAAAATGCAATAATATATAGGGTGTTCCATTTAAAAAACATATTTATTTCGTATCACGTGAAAAACAATATCATGTACAGACATGATACTGTTTTTTTGATCACACTGCAATAAAATATAAGTAAGATCCTACAACTTTTTTTTCTATTTTCAATAAATTTATTTTGAAAGTTCTTAGTCCACATTCTTTCCTATTATTTGGGTTCTCTACCACATGTATTATTATCCTCTTCAAAACAAATCACCGAATCTACAAAATAATAGAATTATTGGAAAAAAACCTCTGCGCCCGTGACGTTTACGCCAAAGGAAAAGTCAAAGGTTATGTTTTGCAAATAATATAAATCGGAATAAACACAGAAATAATGTATTTAGCTGACGTTTCGGAAAGTAATCTCTTTCCGTTTTCAAAGCTATTTTTTGGAAGAACTCTTATTTT
Organism: Leptura quadrifasciata; assembly: GCA_963675555.1. NCBI lineage: Eukaryota > Metazoa > Arthropoda > Insecta > Coleoptera > Cerambycidae > Leptura > Leptura quadrifasciata. The sequence continues at coordinate 30,353,688 of OY776674.1, forward strand.
GCTGTGTATGTCAAATACACAGCTTTAAGATTCTGTTTATGTTATTTCCATAGTTACTTACTACTTACACAGAACATAGAACTGATGATATTTTCTTTTATATAATGTTGAGTTTGGTAAGTTCTTCTTTTAACATTTGTAGCCAGGTTGTACAAATATCTACAGAACAATTCGATACGCACTTATCTTCATTTAATAAGATTATTGCTGATTCCTTAATTTTTCTTTTTATGGTATCTGTTTCTTTTGTTAAAATTTTTGCCGAGTCTCAGTTAATTCTATGTCCGTTTTCCTAAGCATGTTCACAAATCTTTGATTTCTGAATTTCATTATTTCTAATGTAATTCTTGTGCTCATCCAACCTCACACTGAAAGGTCTGGATGACTCACCCACATGACATTTATCACATTCTCACGGGATATTGTAAATACAGTTTTTTGAATTCTGCTCCCTGTTTATCGGTTTTGTTTTTGTTAAAATAGATCTTAAAGTGTTCCCCATTTGAAATACCGTCCTAACATCAAATTTGTCACCTATACGGCGTAGCTTTTCCGATGTCCGTATACATAAGGAATTATTGCTGTATAATGGCGTTCAGGTTTTTGTCGTACCCGATTGACCCTATTTTCAACATTTATGAAAACTCTATCAACAAAGGCTTCAGGATATTGATTTTGTACTAGAACCTCTTTGATAAATTTTTTCTCGTTATTTAATATTTCATTATTAGATGAAATTATTTTGGCCCTATCGTATAAACATTTTACAACACTCCCTTTAACATTTATTGACTGATTTGAGTTAAATTTTAGATATCTATTAGTATGTGTTGGTTTTCTATAAACGCTTGTTTCAATTGTATTATTTACCCTTCTAATTAAAACATCTAAAAACGTTAGTTCATTCCTACTTTCTACTTCTAATGTGAATTTAATAGACGGTTCCTTACTATTTATATTTTTCAAAAAACTATCTAGTAAATCGACACCATGAGGCCAAATTGCAAAGATGTCGTCAACATATCTCCACCAGACAACCGGTTTGTTTATACAATTTTGAACATGTGTGTTCTCAAAGTTCTCCATAAATATGTTGCTTAAAATTGGTGATAATGCAGATTCCATAGCCATACCAAAATCCTGCTGATAGAACTCATTGTCCAATTGAAAATAGGTTGTTTTTATACACAGCGTTAAGAGTTCCATTATGCTATTTACACTTAATTTAGTTCTAGTTTCCAAATTATTATCATTTAGTAACCTGTCTTTAACTATTTTTAAGGTTTCATCTACCGGAACATTGGTAAAAAGACTAACTACATCAAAACTAACCACCAGGTGTGATTCATGAATATCGTTTTCATAAATTTTTTCTATAAAATGTTTACTATTTTTAATATATGAATCGGTATTTCCAGATAATGGATCAATAATTTTAAGTAAAAATTTTGCCAAATTATGACATGGTGAATTAATAGAACTAATAATTGGTCTTAAAGGAATATTTTGTTTATGTGTCTTTGGTAAGCCATAAAAATGAGGAGGCTTACTATGATGTGGTGTAAGTTTCCTTCGTTCAAAATCATTAAATTCATGTTTGTATTTAAACAAAGTTCTGTAAATTTTGCTCTCTATTGATTTTGTTGGATCTTTGTTTAGTTTTGAGTAGGGTCCCTCATTTACAAGAGTCATGATTTTTGTGTTATATATATCTTTATCTATAATGACTGTGGCATTACCTTTGTCTGCTGGCAAAATTTTTATACTTTCATCGCGTTTTAAAGAATGTATCGATAACTTTTCTTCTGGAGTTAAATTATCTTTAATTTTGTATTGCTTCTGCTTCTCTAAAGCAATTTTTGCCCGTCCACGAAGTAGTTACCAAGAAAGTAGATATTTCCTTTAAATGAGGTCTACTTCATGAAAAGTTGTTTATTTTGCGAAAGATATTAACGTTTTGGTATCATGCTTGACACTATAGATATATTATTATATAATGCATAATTTCTATTAATGTGAAGAAAAACTGTGCGCCCATCGCCTGTACTTATATAAGCTTTCTATTACTCTCGTCTTTTCCAAATAGACTATAAGTGAAATGTACACAAACAAAAGGAAAACAAAGATTACACACAAACAATTTACAAAAATCAACAAAATCACAAGTGAAACAAACAAAACCTTAAACCAGGTATAAAGAAATATTTGCATAAGTTAACCATATAAAACAAAAAGTAAATTAGTTTTTTATCAGCCGACCTCATGAGCATCTGCTACCGTTCAGATAAGAGCGGGATATGGACATATGATGGCTCATTAATGTCTTGTTACGACAATTTATTGGTAATTAATTGCCTCTAAATATTCCAATAGACATGTTATGGCAAGTGATATTGAATGTTTACTCTTATATCTCTGTCATGCACGAATGGTAGATATTTACACAATTTTAAGGCGCATTAAAAACGCCTTAATTGGTTTCAGCAGCTAATGTTGCAAACATTAAACGATTTATTTGTTTAATAAATACTATTAACGTGTTATTTGCTAATGACGTTTTTAATAGCCCCACTCAATAATTTTTTCGTAAATTGCATTGTGTAATCCATAACCTTATTGAGATTATAATCATCTGACACTCTTTCTAAGTGTGTTTGCTTGGCAAACAATTATTGAAATTTTCCAACGATTACTGTAATTAATAGGTACATCATATTTTTTATTATACAGGGTGTCTCACCGGGAAATGAATCGATCGATATAGAGAAAAGTACGCATCAGAAAATTTTGCAAATTTAGATCATTACTAATGTCGGTGTGGCCAATCCAACTAAAATAATTACAAGCCGCTGGAACTTCCACTTATACCGGAAGTCGATACCAACTTGCTTATTTCAAATAGAGCACCTTATATATTTTAGGGTTTTCGAAAAGAGCATAAAATTCTGAGTCGAAAATGTGTAGCATAACCTATACCTAAACCTAGCCGCTTCAGAGATATTTGACATTTTATAGGAAATTTGACAGGTGCAACGGTTTGCAAGAACCGTTATAACTTTCTTCGTGTAAAAGATCCTCATTTGCTTCTTGTCACGTAAAAAGAACACAAGGAGAACTATGTTCTACAACTGAAATATATTCAATAATGCCATACCAAGTTTCCGTTCTTCGCGTTACATTTTGTCAACTTCAAACCGCGAAAACTTGTTTAGGTCAAATGGAACACCCTATATTTTTAAGTCAAGTTGTGTAAAATTGAATTCCCTTTTTTCTGATATTAGCATTATGGGGGTTAAAGTTACAACTTTTTGAAATATTTGCGATTTTATAGAAATTCATGAATTGTTGTAGTCATTTCATCAAAATAGCCATGATTAGAAACGATCAGTCATTATCTTATGTCAAAAAATGCAAGCACGTTTAAATTACACCCACGAAGGCTTTTTAAATTTGTTTATTATTTATGGAGAATGTGATAAAGTAATATCAAGAACTTGCAGCACATTTGCTACTCGATATCCAGAAAAACGGAACACTGTAAAACGCATACTGGAAAATTTTTAAAATTATGGCTCTGTCAAGGCAAAAATGCAAAGAAGAAAGCCTATTGTTGATGACTAAAACATTGAAATAGTCATTCTGGGATATCATGCATTTCCAAGGATGTCATTAAGACAAGCTGCTCTGGAATTGGGACTATGCAAGGATTCAATTAACAGAATCTTATTAAAACATAAGTTTCACCCGTTTTCATTCCATATGGTTCAAGGATTAAAAGAATCAGATTTCCTAAGAAGACAGAATTTTTGTGAGTTTATCCTCTCTTCTGAGGGTCACGATTCTTATTTGGGAAATATTATATGGACAGATGAAGCAAAATTTACTAAAAATGGACTTTTTGAGAGACACAATTCGCATTATCGGAGTGGCTCAAATTCCCATATGTTCAGAGAGCAAAACTTTCAGGAAAATTGGCAGTTCAATGTTTACTGTGCCATAAGAAACGATAGAGTGGTGGCATTACAATTTTATCAGGAAAATTTAAACGGTAAATTAAATTTTCTTTTCTGCTAATATGTATAGGTAATTTAAGATATCTGAATATCTTACACAATTTGAATAATAACTATTTAGAAAATTTACCTCTCGCCGAACATAGAAACATTTTTTATCAGCACGACGGTGCTCCCCCACATAACGCATATTTAATTAATAATTGTTTAGAAGAAACTTTTTATGATCAATGAATTGCCAATAATGGACCTTTCTTATGGCCTCCTCGCTCGCCCGATTTTTCAGTTCTGGATTATTTCATTTGGGGAACTATTAAAAATAAAGTTTATGAGAGCCCATTAACAACCATTGAAGATTGTATACAAAGAGTAAGAAATGCCCATGAGGAAGTAATCCGAAGGTGCGAAAAATGTGTCGAGGTTCGAGGGCGGAATTTTGAGCAATTATTAAATTAAAATGAAATCATATCTTAAATTGATCTCATTTCTGCTATTTTAGTTCATGTCATATCTTCATTTCGATTAATACGTATGTTACAGTGTTAGTGTTATTTTGCGTTTTTGTGGATATCGAGTAGCAAATGTGCTGCAAGTTCTTGATATTACTTTATCACATTCTCCATAAATAATAAACAAATTTAAAAAGTTTTCGTTGGTATAATTTAAACGTGCTGGCATTTTTTGACATAAGATAATGACTGATTATTTCCAATCACGGTTATTTTGATGAAATAATGATTACAACAATTCATTAATTTCTAATAAAATCGCAAATATTTCAAAAAGTTGTAACTTTAACCCCCACAATGCTAGTTCTCTCAATGTAGTTCTCCTTGTGTTCTTTTTATGTGACAAGAAGCAAATGAGGATCTTTTACACGAGGAAAGTTATAACGGTTCTTGCAAACCGTTGCACCTGTCAAATTTTCTATAAAATGTCAAATATCTCTGAAACGGCTAGGTTTAGGTATAGGATATGCACATATTTTTGACTCAGAATTTTATGCGCTTTTCGAAAACCCTAAAATATATAGGATATTCCATTTGAAATAAGCAAGTTGGTATCGACTTCCGGTATAAGCGGATGTGTCAGCTGCTTGTAATTATTTTAGTTGGATTAGCCACACCGACATTAGTAATTATCAAAATTTTCTGATGCGTACTGTTCTCTATATCGATCGATTCAGGTCCCGGTGAGACACCCTGTATATACAGACAAAAATAATGAATTGTTTCATACACAAGTGATGCAGCTAAAACTCCTTGGACGTACTACTGGATAACTAATAGTGGCATTCAATTAATCTAAACTCATCACACTTGAAATCAGCAAACAATCTTATCGAAAAAATTTTGCGTAACTATAACCAAATCTGAAATATTTTGCGTGCAATGTAGCATTTCTCACACTACATACAGTTTACTGACTGTAACTACTAGCCATCTTTAACATATGACCAATTTGGTATCTAGGACACAATAATAAACAAGATATATTATTATGATTGATATCTATTACATCAGCATTATACAACTGTTAATTCCGAAATAAAGAATCATTTCACAATATTTTAGATTTATTTATACCGATAATTCCGGTATAATTGATGACCCCGACGTGATTCCAGCTCCAGCCATAATTGACGTGATTTCCACGGATCTCTTATTGAGACAAAGCCACGAGACGTAGAAGCACATTCCTGGTTTGCGCAGCTATTTTCAAGTCCGGTCCGATTGAACATCCCAGTAGATAACCAGCAACAAAACTGAAGATAGCTCTTGGATACTATGAGTTCGTTATTTGTATTTCCTCTGCATTCTTTTCAACTTACTGTCAAAGAATCAACATGTGACTTTAGTTCTTTTAATTATGACGTATATATATATTCTTAAAATTACAAAATGGCCGATCAAAATTTTGCTTCTTCAGTTAAATTACCACCCTTTTGGACCGTACATCCAGAAATGTGGTTTTCACAAATTGACTCGCAGTTCAATGTTGCTCAAATCACTAGTGATCGAAAAAAATATGACGCTGTCATATCCAGTCTTCCTATGGAAGTAGAAGATATCGTTTACGACATTATGCAACGATCACCCCCAACAAAATGTATATTCTAATTTACGTTCAACAATTTCGGCCCGTCTATCTTCAAGCGAAGAAAAAAGACTTGATGATTTATTAACCGGTTCGCAGATGGGAGGACGTAAACCATCTGATTTTTGTCGCCACATGTTAAGTATTGTTGGCGGTTCTAGAATGGCAAGCCAAGACTTGCTTATCTAACTTTGGCAACGTATACTACCTAAACCATTTATATGGCTATTACAGCTTCTGGAAAAACGGATATTGAAGACATTGATATTGCTGACAAAGTATGGGAGGCTTGTCAAAACCCTGTCATGTCTCAAGTTAATCAACATCCCTCAAATCTAAATACATCAGATAATCTAAAATATGTTTTAAACTCGCTTGAGCTCTTTAGAAGTGAATTTTAACCATACTTCTTCTTAATTTCCGAAAAAAAAACAACAAACTTTGAAAATGTAAGTTTATATGATTAAGACCAATTCTTTACCTGGTAGAGATTTTTTTGATCACTTGTCAACTTCGACCAATATTGAAAAGGTACATCGTTGTACAAATTGTGAAAATCGATCTCGATCACAAAATTTATCTCCTAATCGCTCCTCTTATCATCCTTCAAATTCGAAAGTTCGTTATTTTCATAAGATATTTAAACATCATCGGAAAATATTTTTGGAAGTACAAGGAAAAAGGACTAAGATCTGTCAATTTATAACAAAATTTTATTTTGCGTAACTGCAATGGAAATCCCATATTTTGCAAATTATCATCATAAAAATCAATTCAGCTAGAGTAATTACTGTATGTGCAATAATCGAAGTCCCGTGGATGAAAGTTTCTTCAATTTATACAAAATTTTTATTTTTGTGAAACTGCAATGAAGATTTAAATTTTGTAAACTATTGTAAAAATTAAATCCGCGAACGTAAGTATTGTAACTGCAATAAATGATGTCCCGTGGATGTTAAAGAACACGGTAAAACCCTCGGTATACTTTTCGACGTTGTAACAAAATCCGACTTAGGAAATATTTCGTATGAAAAGCGTGCTTCATGTAAAAATATCGTGGAAGAGGTTTTTAATATTCTTAATCATATTTTCGCTCTACGGAGCGATTTTTATGCAAACATTTCCATAACTCCTCAAGAAGCGTCATTTTAGAAGGTGTAGTAAATGTCGCTGCACAGGGACGTAATGTCGCCCCGACCACCTAAATTTAGAAACTATAACAAAATTTGACTTCAATTCCGGAAATTTCAGAATTAAAAACCCTTTTACGAATCCACGTTGTTAAGCACTGCAACTCATACGAGGTCTTAAATATGAGGACAAGTTAATCCAACTTCTATCCAAAGTATATCGTGAGTTTTAGCGAAATAGCCCTTAGCGACATGGGACTCCCATCATTTCCTAGCAGTCGATTTTGACGGGAAAATGATGAGTTTTAACGGGATTTGCAATAAACCGGTTCCTCAGTGCTTCGGTGTCAGAAAAGTATCTTTACCATGTACTCATATGTGCATGGGATAATATACTAATGGTAATACAGGCAGCTGAGGTGACTACAGTACTATCCTACGTGAAAATTACTCTAATGCATGTCTAGACTCTAGTACAGTTGTATTATCTCCTAAAGAAATAGAAATTGACCATCACTAAATTACTATTCATAGTCCTTTAAATAAACAAAAAGAAAGACCTGAACCATCAGATACAGAAGTGACTAATGGCAGAAGCTTTAATCACAGACGTGGTTATATGAAAGGAAAAAAAATATATTCATTATTAGAACAAATGGCAAATATCAAAAAATTAAAAACTAGTTAACCAAAGTGACGTATTTAAGTTTTTTTTATATAATTGAGAGGGAAGAACTAGAAAATCTAAAAGGAAAAAATGAGAAAATATATTATAAAACATAGTTATTAGAATAGAATATGGTTTGTATTGTGTATAGGATTATACAGTTAATAAAAAACTTATTAAATTTTTAATTTTTTTAATAGCAAGATACACATGATTGTAATATTGTACAATTTAATTATGTTTATTAACGCTTTTCTGATAACAGTACCTACAGCCTTTTTATCCCTCCTCCCTTTGTTTTGGGTATATCAGTCGGATTTCGTAATGCGTCGTCATCATTGGATGGAAATCGAGTTTATCCATTCAAAATTTTATTCTAAAATGGTACTTTCAATAATATTTAACAACTACATGCAGCAAATTTATATGCCTTTGACACATCACATAACTCCAACACAACGCTCTGTTAAAAGCTTAACTGCCCAATATTCTCTTGTTAACTTTGTCAGGTTATTTTTTCCTGACTGTGATTGGTGAATATGTTCACAAATATTTAACAGGTTGTTAATGCTTCAAGAGATTGTTACGTATTTAACTAACGATGGTGAATATGGGTGTATATTATATGTTATAAAACTATAAGAAATGGCTTTAAAAGCACATACGAATGTTACATAGATTCATAATATTTTGGAAATGATCATTAAAACTCTCACTGCCTGACAGCTTGACCATATCTTATAAACACTCTCGGAAACTGTTTCAAATTCACATAAGTATACATGGTTATATATATTCATAAAATGTTTCTTCGAAATGATCATTAAACCCTTTTAAATACAGTTAATGTCCAAAAAAGTGTTCTAGAATATTACCTGATAATTGGATATATCTCATATAACGATCGGTTGTGCTTCTGTACCATTTTTTCAACTATAAACCAGTTAAACAAGAAAGATTGCCTTAACCCTATCCTCCTATAACTTTTTTGTACGTGTAATTCGAGCACACATTTAGGTAATCGTTTTAAATATTTAAACGGGTCCATCAGAAGCTAATTTAATGGAAAGGTAAGCAGCTGGAACCTGGCGCATCCTATTATTGTTTTGAAATACAACCTTCCAGTCAGAAATATCAAGTTACTGATTGAATCGAAATGTCATCCTAACTAAGGCAAAGTGAATTTCATGCCCTAGGGAAATTTTGTATACAATGTCGTAGCAAAAGTAGACAAGCATTTTTTTGTTATGATAAATTTGGGTTTCGTTTGATGTAAGAGAGACGATGGTGATAAATGGTTGCAATTGCATGAAATGTTAAGGGTAAAAAGTACTTCAACTGAATTATAAGGGCAAGTAATAGAAATAAAAGTACGGGAGATACAGAATACGCTACAATATTTTACAATTATTTTGGGTTTGTTACATTATAAATCAATATGTGTTTTTTTTTTATACAGGGTGTCTCACCGGGAACTGAATCGATCGATATAAAGAAAAGTACGAATCGGAAAACTTCTAAAATTTAGATAATTACTAATGTCGGTGTGGCCACCCAACTAAAATAATTACAAGCATCTGGCACTTTCGCTTATACCAGAAGTCGATACCAACTTGCTTATTTCAAATGGAACACCCTATATATTTTAGGGTTTTCGAAAAGAGCATACAACGCTCAGTCGAAAATATGTAGCATAACCTATACCTAAACCTAGCCGTTTCAGAGATATTTGATATTTTATAGAAAATTTGACACGTGTAACGGTTTGCAAGAACCGTTATAATTTTCTTCGTGTAAAAGATCCTCATTTGCTTCTTGTCACATAAAAAGAACACAAGGAGAACTACGCTCTACAACTGAAATAAATTCAATAATATCATACTAAGTGTTCCGTTTTTCCCGTTACATTTTGTCAACTTCAAACCGCGAAAACTTGTTTAGGTCAAACGGAACACCCTGTATTTTTTTACGTGAAGTTGTGTAAAATTGAATTCCCTTTTTTCTGATATTAGCATTGTGGGGATTAAAGTTGCAACTTTTGAAATATTTGCGATTTTATAGAAATTCATGAATTGTTGTAATCATTTCATCAAAATAGCCATGATTAGAAACAATCAGTCATTATCTTATGTCAAAAAATGCCAGCACGTTTACATTATACCAACGAAAACTTTTTAAATTTGTTTGTTATTGATGGAGAATGTGATAAAGTAATATCAAGAATTTGCAGCACATTTGCTACACGATATCCACAAAAACGCAAAATAACACTAACGTAACATGCGTATTGCGTATTAATCGAATTGAAGATATGACATGAACTAAAATAGCAGAGATAAGATCAATTTAAAATATGATTTCATTTTAATTTAATAATTGCTCAAAATTCCGCCCTCGAACCTCGACACATTTTTCGCACCTTCGGATTAGTTCCTCATGGGTAGCTCTTCTAATTGAATCCTGTGATATGTTTTGAAATGCATTTCTTACTCTTTGCATACAATCTTAATGGTTAATGGGCTCTCATAAACTTTATTTTTAATAGTTCCCCAAATGAAATAATCCAGAACTGATAAATCGGGAGAGCGAGGAGGCCATAAGAAAGGTCCATTATTGGCAATCCATTGATCATAAAAAGTTTCTTGTAAATAATTAGTAATTAAATATGCGTTATGTGGGGGAGCACCGTCGTGCTGATAAAAAATGTTTCTATGTTCGGCGAGAGGTAAATGTTCTAAATAGTTATTATTCAAATTTTGTAAGATATTCAGATATCTTTCACCTAAAAAAAAAAAAACAAAATTTACCTATACATATTAGCAGAAGAGAAAATTTAATTTACCGTTTAAATTTTCCTGATAAAATTGTAATGCCACCACTCTATCGTTTCTTTGGCACAGTAAACATTGAACTGCCAACTTTCCTGAAAGTTTCACTCTCTGAACATATGAAGATTTGAGTCACTCCAATAATGCGAATTGTGTCTTAAAAAGTCAATTTTTAGTAAATTTTGCTTCATCTGTCCATATAATATTTCCCAAATAAGACTCGTGACCCTCAGACCTTATTAGAATAAACTCACAAAAATTCTGTCTTCTTAGGAAATCTGTTTCTTTTAATCCTTGAACCATATGGAATGAAAATGGGTGAAACTTACGTTTTAATAAGATTCTGTGAATTGAATCCTTGCATAGTCCCGATTCCAAAGCAGCTTGTCTTAATGACATCCTTGGAAATGCCTGAAAATATCCCAGAATGACTATTTCAATGTTTTCGTCATCAACAATAGGCTTTCTTCTTTGGATTTTTGCCTTGACAGAGCCATAATTTTTAAAAATTTCTAGTATGCGTTTTACAGTGTTTGGTGACAGTTTCCGTTTTTCTGGATATCGAGTAGCAAATGTGCTGTAAGTTCTTGATATTACTTTATCACATTCTCCATAAATAATAAACAAATTTAAAAAGTCTTGGTGGGTGTAATTTAAACGTGCTGGCATTTTTTGACATAAGATAATGATGATTGTTTCTAATCATGGCTATTTTGAAGAAATGATTACAACAATTCATGAATTTCTAATAAAATCGCAAATACTTCAAAAAGTTGTAACTTTAACCCCCACACGCTGATATCAGAAAAAAGAGAATTCAATTTTACACAACTTGACGTAAAAAAATACAGGGTGTTCTGTTTGACCTAAACAAGTTTTCGCGGTTTGAAGTTGACAAAATGTAACGCGAAAAACGGAACACTTGGTGTGATATTATTGAACTTATTTCAGTTATAGAACGTAGTTCTCCTTGTGTTCTTTTTACGTGACAAGAAGCAAATGAGGATATTTTACACGAAGAAAGTTATAACGGTTCTTGGAAACCATTGCACCTGTCAAATTTTCTATAAAATGTCAAATATCTCTGAAACAGCTATGTTTAGGTATAGGATATGCTACATATTTTCGACTCAGAATTTTATGCTCTTTTCGAAAACCCTAAAATATATAGGGTGTTCGATTTGAAATAAGCAAGTTGGCATCGACTTCCGGTATAATCGGAAGTGCCAGCTGCTTGTAATTATTTTAGTTGGATTGGCCACACCGACATTAGTAATCATCTAAATTTTCAAAATATTCTGATGCATACTTTTCTCTATATCGATCGATTCAGTTCCCGGTGAGACATCCTGTATAATAAACATAATATTTTTAGTCGCAAACTCCTCTATAAATCCTTATTTTACTATAAGGAAAGTAACCAGACTGCAACCAAAGTTCCAGATCTGGCGCGTTAAGTGCAATAATTGCATATTACCATCAAAACGCTAATGCTTTGATTGCAACAAACACCAGCCGAAAGACTGATCCTACTTAAATGAGCTCCCTTGCCAGTCGTCACACACCACTTGCAGACTGCAATTTCGAGCTGTTGGCTCTCGTCAGTGCAAGGTAGGTATGCGACGACCGACATGAGAATCCTTTGACTATAGTACATCCCGGTATTTTTACAATAGCGACATGTAAAACAGCCAGCAGGCGCCATCTAGCGGTCCAGTGTCTGTTGCAATCGAAAAATAAATGGCCTGACTTGGCTTAGCATAGTTCAAATGTGCTTTTAGAGGGCGGAATATTAAACATAATATTTTTAGACGCAAACTCCTCTATAAATCCTTATTTTACTATAAGGAAAGTAACCAGACTGCAACCAATGTTACAAATCTGGCGCGTTAAGTGTAATAATTGCATATTACCATCAAAACGCTAATGCTTCGATTGCAACAAACACCAGCCGAAAGACTGATCCTACTTAAAGGAGCTCCCTTGCCAGTCGTTACACACCACTTGCAGACTGCAGTTTCGAGCTGTTGGCTCTCGTCAACAAAAGCACATTTGAACTATGCTAAGCCAAGTCAGGCTATTTATTTTTCGATTGCAACAGACACTGGATCGCTAGATGGCGCCTGCTGGCTGTTTTACATGTCGCTATTGTAAAAATACCGGGATGTACTATAGTCAAAGGATTCTCATGTCGGTCGTCGCATACCTACCTTGCACTGACGAGAGCCAACAGCTCGAAACTGCAGTCTGCAAGTGGTATGTGACGACTGGCAAGGGAGCTCCTTTAAGTAGGATCAGTCTTTCGGCTGGTGTTTGTTGCAATCGAAGCATTAGCGTTTTGATGGTAATATGCAATAATTACACTTAACGCGCCAGATTTGTAACTTTGGTTGCAGTCTGGTTACTTTCCTTATAGTAAAATAAGGATTTATAGAGGAGTTTGCGACTAAAAATATTATGTTTAATATTCCGCCCTCTAAAAGCACATTTGAACTATCCTGTATAATGGTGCAAAAATGAAACGATTTTGTGCGAACTATTTCCGAAAACTTACCGAAGTTGTCATTTAGGATGTGATTTTCTTAATGCCTTATAAATTATTTAATAAAATCTCTTGTGTTGCATCTACTACCTACTATTAATATTTTACATTATGGTAGCACTCATGTCTGGGTCCTTAGCACTCGTGTTTGGGTCCCTAATAATCAAACTAGGTAAAATATATCACATCCCTTGTTAACATTTCATAACCCCGAAGAAAGGGGACGTTTATAAATAGAGCATGTGCATGCTTGATTTACTTTCCCAGTCGTTTTTATTTTCAATTCCAGTCCGTAATCTAATACACTTCTTCACCTTCTCCAAATGTCATGTCATAATAAATCGGCGAATTTCTGCTGTGGATAAATATTATAGGGTAATACTTCAAGGGCAAATAATAGACAAAGAATTAAGTGTAGTTTGTTACATAAACTATAATTCGATATCGCATTTATAACGAGCCCCGAAGGGGCCCTAAACAAAATGGGATATATTGTTTCGTTAGTATTAAAATTATTTTCAAAATGGTGTACACCCTTATCAACTCGATACAAATATTGGAAAACATCCATTTAGAACTAAACATTTTTATTAAATTTAATAATAATTCCCTTGCTGTATTGTTACGTTCACTATTTGTTGCCCAATATGCATAACAAATTACTAATGAACTAAATCTTGGATATTAAAAATAAAGTATTTTACGAAGTGTATCAAAATGATTCCAGCAAACAGTTTGACAAATGGAATTCCTCTCTTCTTGAAATCCTTTACCACTGAATTGAAAATTTAACTACATGAAACCATTGTCGGCAGGAAAAACGATGTGTACGTAGTAGGTACATTGAAAAACAGTGAGCTCTAGTCGTTGCGACCCCGTCCTGAAACTATTTTTATGACGGCAACACACTGTCTACACTTTCATATATAAAATAGCATCCTAGCATCAACATTCGTTTGCGCTTAGATTTATGTGGCGGCCATCAACAAAAGAAGCGTTGAAACGGAGCATTAAGGACTATATACTTAGATATTTTACCTTCCTGAAAGAAACAAAGCAATTAAAATGGTGAAAAAGAAAATTTATGTTTTTACTAAAATGCGAGCCGTCAGAAGGAAGGTATATATCAGGACATCGTGATTAACACATACTCGAACTAAATTACCCGCGAACAGAGTTCGGTTGCTGTGAAGTATCTGCATTCCTCCAGGGATCAAAGCACCGCGAAGACGTATGACCGCGACGGCTTAAGAAAAATGCTGCAAAAACTTGGAATGATTCCAGTGCACCGTCCTGCCATTTCTGCGTTGTTTCATGGAATCGTTTTTTGGATACTCCCAAAGCAATATTATATTTGATGGATAAGATTTCTGTCGCCCAGAGAGCTCTTACTTGGTGGTTTCGTGTAATAATTTAATGTTAGGTTAGGTTAGTTTGCACGAAGAATTTTAGTTATTTGCATATACAGAGTGATTCGGCTAGATCCCCTCATTACTTTGAAACTAAAACAACGTTCACGTTTGCAATTTTCAAAACTGTACAAATTCTCTTTTTGTCTTCGATTTGTTACCTCTTTTCCTTTATTATATATTTTTGGGAAAAAATTGGGGCAATATATGCGGACGACTAGCTGGTTTAAGTTGGGCCAAAGAGTCCTGGATCCAGAGTATTCGTAAGAGTGGAGAAACTTACCCCTTTCGAATGTACAGCGTAAATGACAGATTCTTGTTTAGTTCGAGAAAAGGAGACAAAAAAAAATCGAGGGTAATTGGGCACTATCTATAGTGAAAATCAGTAGAGTTGTCTCATTTTCTTGAATAACCAGTATCCCATAGATTAAACTGAAATTGTTGGTAAGAGAAATAAAAAGATTGTGTAAAATGAATGATAAAATATATTACATTATAAATAAATCAATTTGTATAATGTGGGGAATTTATCCTTATTTATTTTGTAACATATTTATCAGAACATAGCCATATAATACACATCGCCAGGTTCATATTAGAGAACCATAAGTTATAAATACAATAATATGGTCCATTTCATGCCGAGAGAAAGTGTCATTATTTCGTCTGCGACCACTAAGAATGGAAACCTCAGCGACTTTACGTGAAATAAACTCAAAACTTTTAAAAGTTTATGTTAAACTTGAGCTTGACGCCCTGAGATTTCTGAATTAGTGAAATTTTTGTCATGGGCACGCTACTTCACTTATCCGGACTAAGTAGTGCCCACGATCTGCTACGCACAGCAGCCCAAGTGTGTTTTCCTTTTGTGTTAGCTTGCAACCCCTACCGCTTCCAGTAAGGGGTTGATAAACCACAGTAAATTCCGCAGAAACTTCTCCAAATTATATACGAGAAAATCTCATTTATTAGCTACTGCAAAAATATTTTTAATAATACAATAATAAATAAACTCCATAGAAATTAGATACCCCTCAATTCCAGAAGCCTGAGGCTTGTACGGAAGGGAGTTACACATTGAAAAACTTGGACATACAACCATATCCTCCGATAGTGCCGGATCCGGGATTCGAATCTGGTAGCGCTATACCTGTTCGATTAATCACAATTGCCACCTCGCACCTTAACCAATGCGGCTATCAGCTACACACGCACGCACACACACACACACACACACACACACACACACACACACATACATTTAATCATGTAACTGCAAAAACTCTTGAAAACTATTTTACTTATAGTATTTTCAAAACCAAGACATCGCCCTTACAAATTCTCGTAGACTATTTTATAATACTTATTATACTCCAATATCCTTAATACTTACAGAACGTCATTAGCAATTTTTTTAAGTGGTTTATAAACTTAGTTCATAAACGTCTATAAATGTAGACAAGACAAAGTCAATAAATTGGTTTTAAAGATTTGTTTTACTCATGGGCCTGCTGAGTTCATGTAATTACTCTTAAAGCACATTAAGAAATTAACACCGCAAATCTTTTAAAAATTCTGCTTACGATTCCTTTTACATGCCTATAAAGTATTTAATTTAATTCAATTTCATGTTAAATCTTTGGTACACACATTTTCGATTCTTATATAAATTCACGGAAGTAGAATCATAATAAATACCTACACATAAAATACTCTCGCTCTTAAAAGCTTTCAAAAATCTTATGAAGTCTACATCTTCAGCTTATAGAAATAGAAAACCTCATAGATTATTACAGAAACAAATAAAACTTTATAAGTTGTGATTGTGTATTGAATATTTTGGCAGCGAAGTAAATTATTTCAAAAACATTGACACTGAAACGTAATCTGTAAATTTGAAAGCAATGTGGTTTAGAGAATATACGAAACTTCCATTTCTATATGCAGCTGATTAAAATGTATGTACTTACTTCCTACTTTAGAACTAATCATCCAACTGTAAGTATACCACAAGTTTGATTATGTGATCATGGCTGAAACTTTCGAAACATCTCTATCAATATTTGTTTGAAGTAAAGTAATTCAGATGGGAATATGAAACGGTAGGTAGTATCTAACATTAGCTTAAATAACATAGTCTAAAGCAAAATGAAAAGGTGCCTAGTAAGTTGATGTCTGTTAGAAGAAATTCTGCAAGAATATTTAAACTATCATGATAATATTGGTTAATTTGTTTTTATATATCGTTAGATGAACAATAATTTTGTAGAGATTTTGTGTAGAGTAAATTTTCTGAACATTATTTGCTATAAAATGCTTTCCAAAATCTCTGCACATACACTTAGAAAATACCACAATGCACATGTGCACGTCAAACAGATTACATATCAGGACATAATTAATGCAGCATTGCTTCAGGTATAGATAATGTACCTAGTTTCACCGTCAAAGATTGCATATACTCACTTGCAAAACCATTGCATTTTCTATTTAATCTTATCTTAAAAACTAGTATGAATCCAGAAATTTGGAAACTAAATTATGCCCCATTCTCAAAACAAACCTATTGATATCCTTTGCAATTTTGGGAAGCTCTTGGAATTCATTATTTATGATAATATTTACTGCGAAATCAAAGGTCATATATTTCCTTACCAGCACGGTTTTATGGAAAAAAATCGACCATCTCGAACCTAACTTGCATTATACAGTATACCTTCGACACATTGGACGAGCTAGGACAAGGAGATGTTATATTTACTGACTTTCAAAAAGCTTTTGGCAAAATCGATCAATACTTATTTCTTTCTAAACCCAACGCAATTGGAGTATCAGAAGCCTTGTTATCTTTGATCAAGTCCTACTTACTCAATATAAAGCAGTGTGTTGAATATGGTGGATTTAATTCTCAGAACTTCATCGCAACATCTGGAGTTCCTCGAGGATCCAATCCAGGACCACTTTTATTCTTAGTATTTATAAACGACTTATACCTAAGTATGAGCTCCAAACATCTACGTTTTGCAGATGACTTGAAAATCTATTCAGAAATAAGCAAACTTGACGACTGTTCTTTTTTACAAAATGCACTGGCCAGTTTAGTGCATGAATGGTGCAAAAGTAATTTCTTAAAGTTAAACATATCATGTATTTTTGCAACAACAAGAAATCAGTCCCATTTGCATATAGAATTAATAATACAATACTAGAAAAATGCTAATACTTTATAGATCTTGGAGTACTCCAGGCTCAGTTTTTCCTGTCATATTATCACCATGGTTACTTCGGTATCTAAAGGACTTGGATATTATATTAGGAATTGGGGTACTTTTATAGACACAACACTCTGAAATTAACATACGTGTCATTTATAAGAAGCAAGGTTGAACATACATCTGTCGTCTAGTCACCTATATATCAAAATGCTAAAATACAAAGGAAACTTCTGAATTACATGTTTTTTAAACAGAATGTATTCTATCCCTAACAGGCTTCAATCACAATATATTACTAAATTCATTCGATTTAAACTCGCTTGAAATAAGGAGAAAGTATTGTACAAAGTACTTCATAATTAGTTAGACTGTGTTCACCTGTTAAATAGAATTAAGTTTTGTGTATCAAGACTGAACTCCCGTCAACACAATGCATTTTACATTGTTACGAGCCGAACTAACATATTTAACAAGTGCAAATTATTATAAAGAAAATCAGCTAATAAATTAAACTTTTTATCATATTATGATATAAATCTTTTAGGTTAAGTAATTTCACATATACTTATTACTACATCAGTATTAATGTTAATGTTATTAATATTATATATATTTCACATTGTTATTTATTATTTTCTGTAATTGGGTGTCAACCTGTTGAAAATAAATATATTATTATAAATATATATATATATATATATATATATATATATATATATATATATATATATATTTGGCGCCATATTTTCAAAATGGCTGTCAAATCCTGAATGGTAACAGGGTGAAAAATGAACTTTAAGAAAGGCATTCCAACTTTTCCCCTTTTTTGCCTTTTTTGACCTTGGCCCTATAAACGATTGTATGTTTTTAAAGTTTGAGATTTTTTTAGCAAATAATACCAAATCAGTAATTGCAATAGGGTTTTCTCAGAAAAAAAAATTATTGCTGAAATACTTAACTCACGTAAAAAAATGATTTATGGCATATTTATTATCTTATTAATTTTACTAATAGTAACAAAAAAAAAACTTGAAGCTTGAAAAATATTGGGTTCATTTTAAACAGCCATAAATTGGATAGTGACGTCAACACCCTGAAATCCAATCGCAGAGATTGTCTCTGTTCAAGATTGTTTATTAATCTTGGTCTCTGTTAACATAACATAACCTCTATTTAGTGACAGCACTCAGCACTTTTCTACTTTAGGTAAATTATCAGCGGCACCTTTAACATATCCCTCTTCTACTTGATTCCATTTTGATTGTAAAATTAATAAAACATAAACCAGAAACTGATAAAATAATATTTTCACTCCAAACAATACAAACATAAAAATATAAATTTAACGTTTTAGGTTAGTCATCTGATGTGTAATGTCGGTGAAGGTTAAACCTAAACTGCAGTACAAAATATTAACGTCCGACGCTTTCACGAATAACTTGTGCGGCATTTATCTGGATTCTGATTGGCCAATATTTACACGTCCACTGCTTTAGACCAATCACAGTACAAGCATTACAAATTGAAATTCTGAGAAGTTTTAGAGGAGAGCTTTCTTTAACACACAGTTAGAATCTATTACAAACTAATTATATCCATAATCTCATTGGTTTTCCGGGTAGATACGTAATTCTGGCGCATAAAAATGCCCGTTTTAAAAAGCAGTGAAATTATCAGCAAGTTGTTTTAACGATATTTTCTTAGAAATAATTTTTATTGGAAAAGTAAATTGTTGTAAATTAATAAAATGTTTTATTAAATCATTTTCACGACACAAATTGTTAAAATAAAATTAGTGGGAAAACCCCATTGTGTGCATTCAGTTTCAAGACTAGCGAACGTCCAGCGATGCGCCTGCCCCACCTACACAAAGGTATAAAATACCAATGAAACGAAACACGATATTTATCTCCATACACATCTGCATAAGTACAATATCCAGTAAAACATCCTGCTTGAGGTGTGAGCCCCACAAGGAACAATTCACTTACCAACCTCCGATATATTTAAAGCCACCATTGAAACGCAAGCCCGCAGATCGCATTGCAAAACAAAAATAAAAGGCGACAAATTTACCGACCGAATGCGATAGTAAATAAAGACGCGATCTGAAACCCGATCACATGACACGTATCCCCAACACCTCTGACAAAAGGTCGGTATTAATCACAGCAAAGAATCATTCAAATTTAAATGCACCTCAATGCATGTGTCAGGAAGTTTTGAGCTGCTGCATTGACATATATAATATTTGGACAGCCCCGGCGGCGTACAGTTATCAACACGGATTTAATTTAAATTGAAAGGGTTGTAATTCATTTTTAAACAGAGCGTTTTTCAGCCCCGTTCAAGTGCAAGACTGGCCCTTTTGCTTCCTCAAATCATGTTTTGTTAAAGGCTTGAAATGTTGGTATATAAAAAAGCTGCGGGGAACTTCTCCGTCGGATTTTTATTAACAAATAATCGCTAGTTGAAATGAGTAAAACAGGGGCTCCTCATATAATTCTAAAGTACGAACTAGCAGTTATTTATAAACATTGCCGATGTGGATAGTTTATGGGCAAATATATGGGATAAATGTATCTAAAAAGCATATTAGCGAGAAACTGTACCTTATTTAGTACAAAAATGTAAATAATGCGCGTAATTATACACGTACATATAATATAATAACAAGAGATTTCGTTTATAGACAAGAGATATTGAAGTTTTCTGGGAACGTCCTTCAATTACTTCCACGTCCAGTGGAAGTATAGTAACGCAAGAAAAAAATATATAATTTATTTTGTTGAAATAGGCTTAAAATGCCATGAAACGTCGAGATTTTAAATTTGAGCGAAAAAAAAATTTCTGTCTGTCTGTAACTTTTTTGTGCGCACATTTACTCTGGAACCGTTTATAATATTGACTTGAAATTATGTATTATAACGATATCTGGAACTAGATTATATTTTGATCTAATTCGGTTGAAGAATTCGGGGGTAAATGGGGTAAATAAGGGTAAATAGACAAAGCAAGCAGGTAAGAGTCCATAAAATTGCAATTTAGGGCCCTCAATACCACCTCCATACTATTATGAAAGGGAGTAAAAAATTAAATTGGGATTTAGTGTGTATACGAGAACCACGGGATTTTTTGGCATTAGTCACCCCCATTGCCACCCCGCCCTATTGTTAAAGGGAGTAAAAAATTAAATTCTGATTTGGTGTGTATAGGAGAAAAAAAGGCCTCTAAAAATTTTTTGGCATTAGCCACCCCACCCTATATTAAAGGAAGTAAATAATTAAGTTGGGATTTTGTGTGTGTCGTGAACAAGGGCTTTTAAAATTTATTTTGGGTTAGCCACCCCCTCTACCACTCCCATTGCCACCCCCACCCTATGTTCTTTCGGTCATGAAATTGATCAAAATCGATAATCTGGGGGTCTTCGGGGTCGCGGATTATGAATTCCTAGTCAAAAATTCAGTTCACGATGGCGGACGACTTTACCGTTTATGATCCGATTCGTCTCAAAATCGATATCTGGGGATTACAGCATATCAAAAGACTAAAAAGTAAAAAATAAAATCATAAAAAAAATATTTTTAAAAGAAGCCTTTATTTAAATGCTCTAAAAAGTAAAAAATAAACTTTGAAGTAAATCAAACTCATCATTTTGTTATATTATATAATTTTTTTTATGATATAAAAGCTTGTCTCGAGCAATCTCCTTTACACAGGAAAATCCCGCGACAATCTTTTATATCATAAAAAAATTATTTGATTTACTTCAAAGTTTATTTTCTACTTCTTAAAGCATTTAATTAAAAGCCTCTTTTAAAAATAATTTTTTACGTAATTTTATTATTTGGTAAGATGTTATCTGAAAGGATGACCCTTGGAAAGTCACTGTCATTTATTGGTGTTATATTAACTGTAGCTGATATATTGTTTTTATATACAGGGTGTCTCACCGGGAACTGAATCGATCGATATAGAGAAAAGTATGCATCAGAAAATTTTGAAAATTTAGATAATTACTAATGTCGGTGTGGCCAATCCAACAAGCAGCTGGCACTTCCGCTTATACCGGAAATCGATACCAACTTGTTTATTTCAAATGGAACACCCTATATATTTTAGAGTTTTCGAAAAGAGCATAAAATTCTGAGTCGAAAATATGTAGCATATTCTATATCTAAACCTAGCCGTTTCAGAGATATTTGACATTTTATAGAAAATTTGATAGGTGCAACGGTTTGCAAGAACCGTTATAATTTTTTTCGTGGAAAAGATCCTCATTTGGTCCTTGTCATGCAAAAAGAACACAAGGAGAACTACGTTCTACAACTGAAATAAATTCAATAATATCATAACAAGTGTTCCGTTTTTCGCGTTACATTTTGTCGACTTCAAACCGCGAAAACTTGTTCAGGTCAAATGGAACACCCTGTATTTTTTTACATCATGTTGTGTAAAATTGAATACCCCTTTTTCTGATATTAGCATTATGGGGATTAAAGTTACAACTTTTTGAAATATTTGCGATTTTATTAGAAATTCATGAATTGTTGTAATCATTTCATCAAAATAGCCACGATTAGAAACAATCAGTCATTATCTTATGTCAAAAAATGCCAGCACGTTTAAATTATACCAACGAAAACTTTTTAAATTTTTTATTATTTATGGAGAATGTGATAAAGTAATATCAAGAACTTGCAGCACATTTGCTACTCGATATCCAGAAAATTTTAAAAATTATGGCTCTGTCAAGGCAAAAATGCAAAGAAGAAAGCCTATTGTTGATGACGAAAACATTGAAATAGTCATTCTGGAATATTTTCATGCATTTCCAAGGATGTCATTAAGACAAGCCACGAAGAGAGTCATAACGGTTCTTTCAAACCGTTGCACCTGTCAAATTTTCTATAAAATGTCAAATATCTCTGAAACGGCTAGGTTTAGATATAGGATATGCTACATATTTTCTACTCAGAATTTTATGCTCTTTTCGAGAACCCTAAAATATATAGGGTGTTCCATTTGAAATAAGCAAGTTGGTATCGATTTCCGGTATAAGCGGAAGTACCAGCTCCTTATAATTATTTTAGTTGGATTGGCCACATCGGCATTAGTAATTATCTAAATTTTCAAAATTTTCTGATGCGTACTCTTCTCTATATCGATCGATTCACTTCCCGGTGAGAAATCTTATTATTTATTTTTCTTGCTTCCGATAATATAATAATATCGAAATTATCCTTTGCCAAGAGGAGCAAGTATCGAAAATTACACTAAAATAAGTGAGAAATTTGCATTCGAAACAATTTATTGAGTATCTTACCATTCACCACATTTACAACTGTCTTGCCATCTCCCTAATAATCACCGCAAGCAATAAAAATGATAAGGATTCGACGTAGTGCTTTATAAATTCCACATTACTTAATCTTCGTTAAAAGCCGTCCCTCATTTCCTCTTCGTATTAGATTATTTTTTATTAATGACCTTCGCTTCAAGTGGTACTTCACACAGCATCTCGCATCTGCCATTGTTATTAGTTCCTTTGGCTATAAATAATTTGTGATGCGTTCATAATAACTTAATTCAGGCATATGCCGTAGTCTTTTATAACAATTGCGGTTCACCCCGCTCGTTGCCGCTATGATGTACAACCAACCCCCTTACAGAATAGATGTCGTTGCAAATGAAATTTATTGCTAGGAACACGCCACAAAGGGGCGGCTTTGTCATTTTTTAACTCATTGTCCCGAGTTAATTAAGAGACTATTTCTGATAGAACTTTTTTGTCTGTCTGATAATGTATGCTCGGGGTATTTTAATTCAACTGTCATTTTGGTGTCTCGCAAAAATATACAACAACGCGACGAAGTTTTAATTTTTGCTTAATTACGACCACGAGAGGATGACATCCATTCCATTAACGTCACTCATTATTAAAGTAAAATATGTTTTTAGCCGATAAATTATTACATTATAATGAAAAGTTAATTGCCGCGAAGTTTCGTAATCATCCCGTATTATCTAATTAATTATTATTTTGATTAATTCATAATCAAATCGTAATTATTAATTACATTCGTGTATTAGTTAATTAATTATTACAATGAATACGTACAAATATTAATATAAATTTGATGTCTCTTACGTTACGAGTTACGAATGTTATGATGCAAAACGGCCACAGTTTGAAGCTCATTATTAAATAATGGATTACAGCTTTTCTGCAAATATTAACTAGATGATACGATAACAAAAGTATACAAAAATTTTGTTTAAAAAACATTCTCTATTAAAAATGTACCGAGAAGTAAAAAATAATTTTTTTAGTTATCGCAGTGTTTTAAGTTTGTATTGCAAGAGAGCTAACGAAAACGAAGAACGATATATTTTGACTTTTTAAAGGTAATTTTACTATAATTTGTTTTATAAATATTGAAGGTCAAAAGTAAATGATTATGACTAAAAACATATCTGACAGCCTGTTTAGTTGTGTAAAAAAGTATTTTAGAAAATACAGAAACTAGTTTATAATCCAGTCAGTAGGGGTAAAAAAAAAATATTAAAAAAAAGCTTTTATTTAAATGCTCTAAAAAGTAGAAAGTAATCTTATATAAATCAAACCCATCATTTTGTTACATTATATAATTTTTTTATTATATAAATGTTTGTCGCGAGATTTTCCTGTGTAAAGGAAATTGCTCGCGACAAGCTTTTATATCATATAAAAAATTATATAGTGTAACAAAATGGTTTGACTTACTTAAAAAAAAAATTTCTACTTTTTAGAGCATTTCATAAATGCTTTTTTAAAAATGTTTATATAATTTTATTTTTTACTTTTTGGTCATTTAATCTGCTGTAATCCCCCGATATGAATTTTGAGACGAATCGGATCATAAACGGCAAAGTCGTCCGCTATTTTGAACTGAATTTTTGACTAGAAATTCGTAATCCGCGATCCTGAAAACACCCAGATATCGATTTTGATCGATTTGGACCATAAATGACAAAAGTCGTCCGCCAATTGGCGCCGTCATTTTGAATTCCGAAATTTTGACCAAGAATTCATAATTGGCGATCACAAAAATCCCCAGATATCGATTTTGAGTCGAATTGGATCATGAACGATAAAGTCGTCCGCCATGTTGAAGGCGCCATCCTGAACTAAATTTTTGACTAGAAACTCGTAATCGACGAACCCGAAAACCCCCAGATATCGATTTTGATCGATTTGGACCATAAATGACAAAAGTCGTCCGCCGTATTGGCGCTGCCATTTTGAATTTCTAAATTTTAACCAAGAATTCATAATTGGCGATCTCAAAAACACCCAGATATCGATTTTGAGTCGAATCGGATCATAAACGATAAAGTCGTCTGGCATATTGAAGCCTAAAGAAAATTTTTTAATATAATAAATCTTCCCATCAAATTTCATCAAGATCGGACTTTTAGTTTTTGCATAATAATTCTGCAGTCTAAACATCGCAAAAAAATTTGCAAATTTTCAAAATGTTGCTGAGGCTAAACTAAAGCATTTAGAAAGTTGAAAATTTATTGACATATAAAAGAGCACTCAAATTTTCAAATCCATTTTGAGATATTAAAATTCATTAACTAGGAGAGCCTAGGGAGTTGTTTAAAAATTTGGTTAGCCAAAAGTTGAAATGGCTCCAGTTGAACCGGAGCTCCGCCCCCAGAATGGGCCGTTTTAGGACTCCAGGCCCCCCGCGTTTATTCTGCTCCCGGGCTCCAGTGCTGTCAAAAAAATGAGCCCTCGGGCTGTCATAAATCCCCCCCCCAAGCCCTGTTAGCTCTCCGCGGTCCCTGTGCTGTCAACGGGCCCCGTATGCCCCTGCACTAGGTCCCCCTGCCGGCCGACGCAATTTTGACAACGCGGGAAATTCAAACACTTCCAGTCTCACCAGTGGGCCCCGTTTCGACATAACCTAACGCGTCCTTTGGGGGACATAACCTGAAAAATTGCCAAAAAAATATGGATATCCATGTTTTCAAAACCGGTTGATAATTATGAATTAATTAGACATATAAACAAAAAACAACAGTTCTCCTGGTCCAGATGGAATTACCTTGAAAATCTTAAAAACCATACACTTATACATTATTTCCCCATTAAAACATGTAACAAATTTAGTCTTTAAAACCGGTGTAGTTCCTAGTCAATTTAAGGTATCCACTAGAACCCCTATTTATAAATCTGGCAGTCCAAAAATAATTAGTAATTATAAACCAATAAGCCTAATTTTTTAAAACTGCAAAAGTATTTGAAGAATGTCTCAAGGAAAAACTAATTACCTTCAACAAAAAATTACTCTGTCCCCACCAATTTGGCTTTACAGAGGGATTAAGTACTGACGACTCAATGTATAATAAATAAACACCACAGAAATTAGACAACACCCAATTCCAGAAGCCAGGGCTTGTGCGGAAGGGGGTTACACATCGAAAAAACGCGGACATACAACCATTTCCTCTGACAGTGCCGGAGCCAGGATTCGAACCCGGTGGTGCGATGTCCGTGTGATTAATCGCGATTGCCACCTCGCGCCTTAACCCACTCGGCTATCGACCAGACCAGAAGTAATAAATGAGGTAACAGATAACCTAGATAAAAATAAAAGACGTATAGTTGTCTTTTTAGATTTAACTAAGGCTTTCGACAAAGTACCTCATGAGAAACTCCTTAATGTTCTTGGAAGCTGTGAAGTTAGGGGAATCGTGTTGAAAGTATTTAACTCCTACCTAACAAATAAAACTCAGTGTGTTAAAATTTGAAACGTATTAAGTGATCCAAAAATGTACCGATTGGTGTTCCGCAGGGTACAGTATTGGGACCAATACCCTTCAATGTATATATTACTTCTTTAACGAATATAAACATTAATTTTAAAGTCATTTCATATATAAATGATACTGTACTAATTTTTAGTGGAACTTTCTGGGATCGATAAAATCAGGGGTCAAAAAGTAAAGGATTGGCTACATGCCTATAAATTATCATTAAACATAAGTAAAACAAATTACATTGCTTTCTCTATAACATCTGCAAATCGTCCTGGTTATAACAACATACAAGTAGACAACTTAAATGATACAATAAAGGAGACTCACTTACTTAGGTATTGTTATTGACAAAAACCTAAAATGGGACTGTCATGTAACATACATAACGAAAAGAATTAGGTGCCTTATACACAAACTTTATCTTTAAAGGCAATTCTTAAATCAAAACCTATTACTAACCTAGTGTATCAAACATTAGTTGAGTCTCATTCGCTATGGCGTAATAGTAGGGGTGGTCTTGATAATAATACTTTAAAACCGTTATTTGTAGCACAAAATACAAAACTGAAAATTATTTTAAAGAAAAATAGCCCATATTCATCAAATTTACTATATACTGATAGAATATGCAATGGTCGTAGCTTCTTCTTCATTTCAACTTGCTGTTTTATACACAAGCATACAAAAGATAAACAATATATTAATAATTGCTGTCACTCGAAATATAGTGTAGTCATTTTATGAAAATTAGGTAAAAATACTCTTACAAGCAAGAGATTTCGTATACATATAGTATTTAGTCATCCAACTTAGGTACCAAAATCCCCAAAAAATTAATTTATGCTACGGCCGCCGTCTTGGAAAATGTCGGCCGAAAACCCATTCTTCACACTTATCTCGGAAACTATTCATGTTATAAAAAAATGTTTAAAATGAAAAATGTTTGTCATAAAATTGTCTACACTTTTTGTTCTTAGCATCTTTTTGTATAACTTGCCGTTTATCCAGAAATTTAATTTTTGACTGTTGAAATTGTTTGAACAGAATTAAAGAAAGCACAAAGCGGTACCACAGTCGTTGTTGTTAGCCAATATACAGATTTGCTTGTTCTGATAACTTCGTTTGCTTCCTAAACTGATAAGGTTCTATTCCTGCGCTTTGTTTCGTGTGCTAAAACACAAAAAATCGTTTTTGATATACCTCGACAGGTATAAGTTCAATAAGAACTTTCAGACTGTTATACCAGACAGGGAGGATTGGAAAAACGGTCCTCCCATAACAGCACAAACAGTCTGGTACACTGACGGCTCCAAGACAGTACAAGGAGTCGGAGCCGGGATTTACGGGACAAGGTCAAAAGCCAACATCCCGATAAGTCTAGGGAAATACGCAACAGTGTTTCAGGCTGAAGTGATCGCCATACACTGTTGCGCAAGGGAGATAATAGGACAAGGTACTGTTAACCAGTCGATTGCCATTTTCTCTAATAGCCAAGCGGCAATAAAAGCAATCAGTTCCATGCAAATCAACTCAAGATTGGTGTGGGACTGCTTGATGGCCCTTACAGAGCTGAGAAGTCAGAACAGAGTGACCCTAGCATAGGTACCAGGACACGAGGGACACAGAGGAAACGAAAAGGCTGACCAACTGGCCAAGGAAGGCGCACTTGAAGCCCCAATAGGACCCGAGCCCTTTTGTGGCGTAGCAAGGCCATGCATACGAGCAGCCATTAAGGAATGGGCGCAAAATAAATCTCTGGAATGGTGGAGGAATCTCCCAAGACAGAGACAGGCCAAGGAATTCATTAAAGAACGTTCGGCCAAATTTACGGAATATCTACTAAGCCAGAATAGGAAGGCCATCAGAGAAATAGTAGGCCTTCTAACTGGCCACTGCCGGCTGAATAGACACATGAGTCTAATGGGCCTGGCAGAGGACGCAACATGCAGATTCTGCCAAGAGGAAGAGGAAACTCAGTTCACGTATTGTGCCACTGTGAAGGCCTGGTGAGGCTGAGATTCCATGTACACGGAGAAGAAAGACCAAGGGCGGACAGCTAGGGGTCTTTATCAAAGCTGTGGAGTCTAGTACAAAGGACAAAGCTGGATGAGGTACTATAAGAAATATATTCTGGGAGCATTACAATAGACCTGAAAAGATCGCGGTGGTAAAGGCTAAATAACCAGCTCCTTTGTTAACCTAATCTAATCTAATCTAGCACGACTTTATTTTTCAGGGACTTTTAGTACCTTAGTCGGGTGGCTAAATAGTATATGTATACCAAATCTCTTGCTTGTAAGAGTTTTTTAAGCTGATTATGAAATTTTGGGCTAAGATGACCACACTAATAGAATAAAATCAACAATATCAATAAATAGAAAGAACAAAACTTCTTGAATTATTTAGGACCAAAATTCTATAATCTTCGTCCATTAAATATCAAAATAATAAGCAATATAAAAAAATTTAGTAGTATCTGTAAATTGTTTGTCGCACGTAATTATAATTCATTTGCTCAAATTATGTAAGAAGTTAAAAGTGCTCCATCGCAAGTTTTCTCTAATTTATAAAAGACCTTTCACGGTTTCAGAATCTAAATCATAATCTTTATCATTTAATTTTTTAACCTAAACATTTTATACATATGGTACATATGGGCAGTTATGTTCTCATAATTGCCTAGGCACCTAAAATTGTTTCTTATCTTTATATGTATACTATTTATTCTATGATAATTTTGGCGTCGCTTTTGTGAGATTTTCGTTAATTTATATTATAAAAAATTGTACTATGTACAATTTTTCTTAGACTGATTTACAATTAAACACCAGGATTACTTACTTAAATGCTAAACGACAGATCGCAAAATGTCTTTCGCTGTTTCGCTGCAGATGATTTACCGCCCCCAGATGCGGTTCCATTACATCACAGCCGACTTATTGTATTTATTTATAAAATCGTAAAAATTTACTTTCACGCCCTCTCATCTTTTAGCACCTTCGACATTTCCAAGTGGAGCTCATTTTCTCATCGAGTCTGTTTTTATCTCAAAAAGACTTAAATTATTTAAGGCCTTAGAGTAGGTCACAACAGGGAATTTTTCTCACGTATTTTTATTCGAGTGAAGCAGAAAATAAGATGAAAGAAGTAACCCAACATGCATCTCTGGCCGTGCTATTTTATAATTTATTATTATTAAACCTGCGGTACTCCCAAGGCGTAGAGCTTTTTCAATATTAAAACATGCCCTCCTTTTAAGAATAAAATATACTTTTTAGTAAAATGTAATGCGCTCTGTTCGTTCTGTCGCTTCGGATTAATTTTGACACGAGGTGTCAAGTAGCTTGATATATACGCGGTAGTGCACTTAATATTACACCCTCTGATAATTTTTAACCACATACAAAATTGTGGAAAAACAAGTACATTATATTTATTGCAAAATAAAATATGCTTTATTTGGAAAAGATAGATTTTAGTTAAAAATATTCAGGATGAACAGTGGACACTCTAACAAGATGGTTATATAATAAATAAAACGTGTCAAATAGGTATAAATAGTTTACTGATTTATGAAATTTTTTATTAACTGGTGTGTTTTCTACGAAGGCGTAGAAAAGATATAGTTAAAATATTTTTATAATTGCAAGTTTAAAGTTGCAATTGTCTATAATTACAAGTTTAAACTTACAATTATGTATAATTGCAATTATGGATAAGTGCAACTTTAAATTTCCAATTATATACAGATACAGGGTATAACTTAAGTAAGTAGTTCAAATGTGCTTTTAGAGGGCGGAATATTAAAACATAATATTTTTAGTCGCAAAACACCTCTTTAAAATCCTTTTTTTTACTATAAGGAACGTAACCAGACTGCAACCAACAGCTACTCTACGGGCTATGTGCCCCGCCAAGCGCTGAATTACAAGCTACAAGCTTGGCGCGTTAAGTGTAATAATTGCATATTACTATCAAAACGCTAATGCTTCGATTGCAACAAACACCAGCCGATAGACTGATCCTACTTAAAGGAGCTCTAGTGCCAGTCGTCACACACCACTTGCAGACTGCAGTTTCGAGCTGTTAGCTCTCGTCAGTGCAAGGTATTCATGAGACATTGTACATTTCGGTATCTTTGGGATAGCGACATGTAAAATAGTCAGCAGGCGCCATCTAGCGGTCTAGTGTCTGTTGCAATCTAAAAATAAATAGATATAGAAATGTACTAAATGGTCAAGTGATCCTCGTGTCGGTCGTCACATGCCTACCTTGCACTGACGAGAGCCAACAGCTGGAAACTGCAGTCTGCAAGTGATGTGTGATGACTGGCACGAGAGCTCCTTTAAGTAGGATCAGTTTTTCGGCTGGTGTTTGTTGCAATCGAAGCATTAGCGTTTTGATGGTAATATGCAATTATTACACTTAACGCGCCAGGCTTGTAACTTGTAATTCAGCGCTCGGTGGGACACATAGCCCGGAGAGTAGCTGTTGGTTGCAGTCTGGTTACGTTCCTTATAGTAAAATAAGGATTTTATAGGGGAGTTTGCGACTAAAAATATTATGTTTTAAGTAAGTAGGCTAAACTATTTTAAGGGGTTTAGTTTGGTTAATTTTAAGAAAAAAATTTAAACTTGCTATTATAAAAATACTTTATCTATGTCATTTCTACGCCTTCATAGTTTTCTCTATTCGGTGTGGTAAAAAATTATTTTATTTTTTGATGCCCTCAAATGTTATTTTATTATTTGATTGGTGCACCCATGTATTATTTTATTTTTCTAATTAGCTCTGATCATCAATCAATCAATCAAATCAAATTTATTTGTCGTTAAAAGTACAAAAGATCTACTCGGATACTCGCACCTGATCCAGCCGAATATCCAGGGTACGAGGGCACCGTGGTATTTGAGAGGTTGGAACGGAGCGAGACCGAGATAGAGTTTAAAATAATTAAAATCTAAGGCCCTACTCCTACCTGCGTAGCAAGTTTATTAGGGCGCGATAAACAGAATGTCCAGGTGACTTAACTAAACTAAGAATATAAAAACAGTTAACTTATAAAACATTAAGTAGGTTGTTGGCTGCTGAGACGGGAAAAACTCACTGAAAAAACCCGCTAGAGGCAATGGAATACTGAGCGAGAGCGGCTATGCCAGCCGTTAAATTTATGATAAAATTTCTAATTTTGGTTCGAAATGTTGTAGTTATTTTGAATAGTTTTGCTTGACTTTAAGATAGTGATTGAAAACAAAGAGGTAACAAAAACTGACAAAAATAAAGGACGGTTAAAGTGAACAGAAAAGGTTAAGAAATTTACTGTAAAATAATATTTTGGTAAGGGGTCGGATAGCTATATATGCTGTCGAAAGATGGGTAGCTCCTGGTACGGTAATTTGTGTTTAATCCGAAATGGTGCATTATGCTCCCTTATTTGTGTGATGTTGGTTGTTAGCGGACTATTACCAAGTTTGTGTTGATAAAACCTTTGAGAAGTGGTTTTAATGAAGTCCGCTAGTGGAACGATGTCGTTACAACGGGCGTACAAGTCTCTGAGGGAGGTGTATCTGCTTGAGTTGGAAATGAGGCGAAAGAACTTGCGTTCAAGAATTGAGAGTTTCTTTATTGTCTTTGCCGACGCGCTGCACCACGCCGGAGCCGCGTATGTAAGGGCCGGCCTCACGACGGCCGTGTAAATCATTTTTTTGTTGTTTCTGTTTAGTCTGCTATTCCCTGCCATCAGAGGGTACAGACTCCTAGACAGGGAGTATACTTTGCGTATCGTCTCGTTTATGTGCTTGTTGTAGGTCAGTCGGGTGTCTAAATGAACCCCCAGATACTTCACGGTTTCTTTTGTTTTAATTTTCACCCCCCTGATCGAGATTGGAGTAATAATTTTGTTTTTCGTGAAGTTCTGGGAAAAAACCATGGCCTCTGATTTCTCCTCGTTGATCCTTATCTTCCACCGGTCATAGTATGTCGTGGCACGAGCCATGTGGGCTTTCAATAGCATATTCGCCGCCTGGGCACTATGGCTGTGTGCATACATAGCCGTGTCATCGGCGTACAATGCCAATTTTGTATTCGGAAAGGAGGGGAAGTCAGAGACATATAAATTAAATAATTTTGGTGCAAGGCACGACCCTTGCGGGACTCCCGCACGAATGTCCCGCTCCGTGGAGAGTTTGTTGTTGACTCGCACTTGCAGCGTTCTGCCTGTCAAGTACGAGTGTAACAATTTGATAATGTAGCCAGGGAAATTGTATTCATGTAGTTTGTATATCAGTCCCGGGATCCAGACGGTATCGAATGCTTTCTCAATATCTAGCAGTACCATCGTGGTGCTCTTCCCGAGGTTATATTGGACCTTGATATCATTAACTATTCTAACGATCTGTAGCGTCGTGTTGCGCCTCTTCTTGAAACCGAATTGATGCTCATCGTTGATGTGAAGTCCTTCCTGCACAGAATTAATTCTGCTCAGGACGACCCTCTCCACCAACTTAGATATCATCGACAGCAATGAGATTGGTATGTAACTGCCGGCAACTCTGGCATTCTTATTCGGCTTCAAGATGGGGACTACCACAGCGCATTTCCACTGGTGAGGCCAGTGCTGTAATCGTAGAATTGCGTTAGTGATGTATACAAGCTGAACAATACCTTTCCTCGGTAAATATTTAAGGAGCTTATTATCAATGCCGTCTTTCCCCGGTGCTTTCTTGTTCGCTAAGGTTTTAATTAGCTGCGTTATTTCAGAGGGCTTGACCATGATATTTAAAAATTGTTCGTCGGTAATTTCAACGGCATGGCCAATAATTTGTTCTGTTAGGTTTTGTATGCGGTCATGCTCGAGATTATTTGGTCCGTTGGCGTTATGTACGGTTTCAAAATTGTCAGCTAAGTGATTCGCTTTTTGGCTGTCGGTCAAAAATATTCGTGTGTGATTTTGAGTGGTTAGAGCGGGCATGGTTTCCCGCCTACATTTTAAGGCTCTAGTCAGCTTCCACAGCGAATTGTCTTGAGGATTCAAAGCTTCTAGCTTTTCACCCCATTTCCTGTTTTTTAAGGTGCTAATGGTTGCTCGAATTCGCCCTTGCAGTCTCATCATCTCAACCTTAGCGTCGGCATCACGATTTTGCTGCCAACGCCGTCTGAGTGCGTTTTTTGTGCGAATGTCCCGTATGACCGCCTCGTCGAGTTGGTCTCTGTACGGATTTATCGTTATTGTTTCGGTAACACCCCTCTTGGCATGCTGCAACAATTCGGTGAATTTATCCACTTCACTCTCCAGTACAGCGACGGTGTTGATGTTATTGTTTAGTGTCAAATGACTATTTATATGTTGTTTGTATGCCCTCCAATTCGTATTTTTGTAAGATGTAACCCTGATCGTGTTGTCTTCCCTCGACATATTCTTTAACTCTAAAAGAATTGGGTTGTGATCGGACGTCAGTTCCTCCAGCGTTACAGGTAGCGTGCAGTTTGTGACGCCCTTGTTGATCACTATGTCGATGGTCGTTGGTGTACCGCCGTTGTC
The DNA here is from genome assembly GCA_963675555.1 of Leptura quadrifasciata. NCBI lineage: Eukaryota > Metazoa > Arthropoda > Insecta > Coleoptera > Cerambycidae > Leptura > Leptura quadrifasciata. The sequence goes on from OY776674.1 coordinate 30,387,940, forward strand.
AGGAAAGTGAGTGGGCTCATCGGGATACTGCAGGGTGACGTCGTTGTTGTTGACAAATTCAAAAAGAGTGTTACCGTTTGCATTATTACGGTGGCAGTTCCATGCATGCTGCCTGGCATTAAGATCGCCTATGAGGAGGCAGCGTGGGCCCGCATTCATTAAATCATCAAGACAACCCGCTGTGAAGCCGTTCGCAGGGCTGTTGTACGCGGCAACAATGCTTATGCCGCCGTCCAATGTCACACTCACGTTCTCTACAGTGGTGTTCCGCAAAGTACGATGAGTGTGCGCAATATTTGACTTTATAAGCACGGCCACTCCACCCACTCTGTTGTTGTTGTTGTTGGCCTTATCTTGTCGTATTGTCGTATACCCCCGAATGCGCAGCTTGTCACGTCTGGTCAATTTTGTTTCGTTGAGAAGCATAATGCCGATTTTATGCCTCGTTAAAAAAATTATGAGAAAAGGAATTTTGTTACCAATACCATTTGCGTTCCAAGAACAAATAGAAAATTTATTCGGCATTGTATGAGATATCGGTCATGAAATTGAAAAATACCTCAAACTTGTCTCTTTTAGTAAGGCATTAAGACAACAAGCTAGTGAGCTTTCTTACCTGTCTCAGCATGTCCTCTAAATCAATCAATTTCGTTAGGTTACGAAATTCCTCCCGCACTTCTGCATATATTCCGATTTCTCTTGTTGTTCCTGATGAAGTATCTGGTTGTCTGGGAGTTGAGGGTGTGGGCGTTGTTTTCTGAGTTGTTGATGGTTGGAGGGGAGGGAAATCTTTAGTGCTGATGCTGGGTGCCAGTTGTGTTTGCTTGTTGGACCACGCGTTTTCCTTAGGGGGTGGTGCAGCAACGTATCTCATTTCAGGAGGTGGTGGTACTATCGGATATCTATTATTTTCTAGAGTTTGAATTTTTCGTTGGTATGTTGAACATGTTGTGTTGTTCGCAGGGTGCGCTCCGCCACAATTTGCACATTTGGCTGGTAGGTTGGGGTCTTTCGTACAATCTTTCGTCAAGTGAGAGGCAGCACATTTGAGACATCTAGGAATAGCGTGGCAGTTGCTAGTTGCATGTCCCCACGCCTGACATCGGTGACACTGAATTATAATTTTATTGTTTACATGACGATCCCATCGTATCTTTGTATGCTGAACAAATCTAATTTGTTCCATTGTCTTAAGTGTGATGTCTGACGTTGTGATTACTAAGTATGCGGGATATTTGGTACCCCTCATCCTGTATACATTCTTGATATGTAGTAATTCATTTTCATTTAGTTCTTTTTTGATTTCTTCTGATTCAATTTCTTGGTGCAAACCCCTCAGCACGAAAGCATGTTCTTTTTCATCTTTCCATGTAAAGGTGTGAAATTCAATATTTTTATTTTTAAACATCTCCTTACAAATCACCCAGTCTTCTTTATTACTAACATATAACCCAGAAGAATTTGGAGTATTGTTCCAGTGGAATGGAGCCTTCAGTTTCGATTTTAGTAGGTTGTTCATCATCTTAATTTTTTCAAATTGTCCATGTACTACAATGGGAGGTGGTTTTATTTTCTTGATAGTGTTCTGTGTTGTCTGCTGAGTTATTGTGTGTTGTGTCGGTTCTTGATGCATATCATCGTTTTGTGTTTCTTTTCTGTCCAGGCAGTGGAATTTGTTCTTTATGTCTAAGCTTGATGGTGTGACTTTGGGTTTTAAATTTTTACCTGATGGATGTGTAATTTTTGGATCCACTTCATCTTGAATTCTCCTCTTCTTCATTTTGAAGGGGGTATTGTCTTCAATAACATTGTTGTTTCTAAGGGCTTGGCTATTCTGGCTAACTTCGCTTGCTTCAGATTCCGTATCTGAATGACTATTCAAATTTCTTTTTGTTGTTGCGGTCTAATTTTTCTCTTTATTGTTTTTCTGTCAGATTTTCTGGGCACTTTGAAACTTGATTCATGTTCTGATTCTGACTGAATGGAGGATTGTTGATCAAAATCCATGTTTGTCTGAATATTTTCATAGGAAACTGTTGAATGTGTGATCCCAGAATCGATATGGAGAGGATTCTGGGATGTGCTCGCTATATTGTGATCCATACTTGGCTCTTTAAACTAGCAAGTCGCTTTTCCGTCAAGTATAAAAGCGATAATAATGTTTTTTGTTTGTTTTACATTTCCTTTTGTGTCCTTCGCGCACTTAATGTTTATTGGATATATCTTTTATTTTATTTTCGATCACAAAACTTTAACCGTTTCGACCAAGTTTTCCGAGTGGCGAGACTTGCCAAAAATTGTTCATGAACTGGTGTCAGATTTGACGTCTGTCACATTTTTATCTCACTATGATAATATTTTAGAAATATCAATTAACTAACTACTGTCAGTAGTGACAGATTCGGTTAAAAAACCGGCCGCGAACAGGATGGTTCGTGAAAAAATTTATATTTAAATGTCAATGTCACAATATTTTTGAAATTAATGTTTTCTTTTTTGAAATTACTCACAATTTAGGGCAGTGCCTTCACAACCCGCGCATTGCGGGGGAGCTTATTCACGCTTGAATCTATATTAGGTGTCTATTTTTACAGTTCTCTTTCACTTATTTACACTTTTTTGCACACGATTTGAAAGGTGACGCTTATCACAAATTTTAGCGACGCGACAGCTCTGATCATGGTGGAGCAATACTTGATTTTTATTTAAAAAATCAAAAATCATTGTGTTCCATAAAAAAATCATGATTTTTGATTTTTATGATTTTTTTCTTAGCCCGTAGGCATACATTTTTTGTGGCAACATCCATGTCTATTTTTTAACCATTTTAATTTTACATATTTCACGAATTTGAATATTATAAAATTTTTAAAAAAATAGACCGACGTCTATGCAAGAAAATACCTGTAGCTAATTTTTTCCAACTGCTCATATAAAAGTCGGCACTCTCGCGGGCAAGCACCATTGTTTTCAGTTTATTTGTGCATTAAAGTAAACAGTGCAAGGCAAGAAAATGAACATTTAGAGTGTTCTTGAATTGTGTTAGTGTCAATCGTGAACTATTGTGACAGGTCGCGTCATATAGCAATTACGAGCATCTATAGTGTATAAAGTATAATTAAATATTTCAAATAGTGAAAAGTTCTAACCGAGTATCTGACGAATGTGGTACATTGGAGATTCGGCCCCAAATCTTTGGACATCCGTGAAGGTAAGTCCTAAAACTTTTTTGACAGTGATAATTGTATTACTTAAGATAGTGAGATTTTTTACACCACCTACGGTCTCCCGGCCGGTTTTTCTAATACTGGTCGCTGTACGGGAGAAACATCGGTGAATTATAATTGCGAGATGCAATCTGATCGAGATACAGCAAGGTCATTCACAGTGGGGATTATAGCATCTGAATCGGAGGTTGAACAAAGCAGCATGAGCCTCGATCGAAATGTGATTACAAGAAAGTTAAAGCAGAAGCAGATGACAGATAGCGGTTCAGAGACCAGTCAAGCCAGCCAAGTTAGCGTAAAGGCGGCACCAGTGACAACGATACCTATGGCTATGGAAGAGTCATTGCCAGGACCTAGTTTCCGTGTAGAAGACGTGGATATCACAAACATATTCCAGATGAAGTCGAAGAGGAGAAAGCTCATACTAAAGGACATAGAAAATCCAAAATATGCCCACCTGGGGGCAACCAAAGCTACCAAGGTGCTGCCACTACCGTCTGCCATACCAAAGAATCGGTACGAAGGTAAAGCCAATGTGGCAAAGGATATGGAAGTGGTGGCACCTCAGCCCCGTCCAGAACCTGATGAGTTCGCACCAAAACAACTTGTGAGCAAGAAACTGTCACCTATCGTTATACATGGTAAATTCCACGACAGAAGAAACTGAATACATTCTTGTCCAGTAAGCTGCGAGATAGGTATTACTGGAGACATTCAAATGCGTCGACCTCCTTACCGGTAATGAATCACACGGACTGATATCTAGTCAACAAATGATTTGAGGAGAGGCGTATAGAGTATCATACGTATACACCCAAAGAGGGGAAAATTCACGCTTTTATTTTGAAAGGACTATACCATGATGTCGAAATGGCTGATATAAAGGAAGAACTGACAGTTGACCACCAGATTGAAGTCAAGCAACTGTACACATTAAAGGAGACTAGGGATCCGCTTTACATGATTGTTACCAATAACAAAATAACACCCAAAGAACTGCAAGCGAAAGTCCGGTACGTTGATCATACCTCGGTTTCATGGGAAAGACACGTGAACAAGTCCATTATACAGTGCCATCGGTACCAAGAATGGGGGCATGCTACAACTAATTGCAGGGCGTTGCCGAGATGCCACAAGTACGCCGATGGTCACCTTATAAATCAGTGCGAGAAATCGAGAGATGTACCGACAACATGTGCCAATTGCGGGAAAGCTCACCCAGCTAATAGCGTATCCTGTAGGGTGTACAGACAGAAAATAGAAAATACAGAACGAAGAAGCATGCGAATCTCTCCTCCAACCCAAATGAAGTATATGGCAGCACCACCACCAAATGCGAATGTGTGGGAAGAGCGAGCCCGGACAAGAACCTTAATCGGGACCGTCATGGCACACTTAAATGGAAAAAAAAATATATTATTAAAAAAATTGATCCTTGAAATCTCACTTATTTGGCATCGTTGGATTCAGAAAATTATACAGAATTCAAAAATGCAATAATATATAAGGTGTAATAGAAATTTAGTGCCACTTCCGGCGAAACCGGAAGTTAAAAAAATCAATTGTATGTCAAAAGGTGCCGATTATGATGTATATAGTGTATCCTAAGTCTCAATCAATTATCTTCAAAACTAAAGGAGAAAAGGGGGTATACCATGATCCTATTACACCCGGTATAATCTAGTTCCAGATCTCGTGTACCAAATTTCAAGTCAATATCATAAAACGGTTCCAGAGTAAACGTGCGCACAGAAAAAGTTACAGACAGACCGACAGACAGACAGAAATATTTTTCGCCCAAATTTAAAATCTCGACATTTCTTGACATTTTAAGTCTATTTCAATAAAATAAAATATATATCTTTTTTTACTTTACTATACTTCCACTGTACGTGGAAGTAAAGTAAGCGACATTGATATGTTCCAAATGGGTTGAACAATTGTATATGTCAGCCGATAAAAGTGTAGTGTTACCTACACCTATGCCAAATTTACTAATATTTTAAAATACATATTTAAAATGTTATGTTATTAAATATAATCAGGATTTGAAGTTACATAACCACCTAAAAATTATTAGACGTCGAAATAGACAGGCGTTTCAGTTTTAAAAGAAACAAGTAAAGCTATTTCGGAAATTTAATTACATAGAAAAGTAGCCATGAAATACCTGTCACCCAAGGTTTCGAAAATATATTTTTTAACATCTTCAGACAAATTCCGAAAACTGCATGAAACGTCGAATAGTGAAATACTTCTGTGATCAATAGAATCTTCAACTACTTAATATATAATATTAATAATATATGTTTATTTTCAATAAAATAACAATAATTACATATTACATCGTTATTAATGAATGGTTTAATTCCATATCGTTATTTTGTAAATAAACAGTGCAATAATCACATAAGTAGTTAAGCACTATTTGTTCGTGATGGGTTAAATACATTTGTCACTTTTGGTTTATAAATGTCGCTATTTGGTAAATTTTTACTTATTCAGGGTTTTCTGTCAAAATCGGTGAATAATAATATTTTATTTAAATATTACACGTAAATATCTAATCCAATAACCAATTTGTTGCTTTTTTTTATATTACATTTTGGTTAATAATGTTGTGTACTAGGGATTTAGGATTTTCTTTTAACCATTTTTCAACATTTTTCTTAAATATGTGCAATTTATTTGTATTTTTTGCTTGTTTAGGTAATCTGTTGTATAGTCTTGATCCTAAATAAGAATAGCATTTTTGTCCAATAGTTTTTGTTGTTTTCGAATTTTGATAACTGTTTTCTTTATTTCTTGTTGTATATTGGTGTTGAATAGGTTTGTACAATTTTTTGTTTTTAAAACTGTATAATAAAATTTTTAAAGAAAATAATTGCCTCAAATCGAATATTTCACTTATTTTGTATAAATCATCTGAGGGGTAATTACGACTTTTACCATAAATTATTCTTAGTATCCATTTTTGTAGATTATTTAAATCTTTTAGGTAAGTGTCGCAAATACCTCCCCATCCGATAATACCATATGTTAGATGTGATTGTACTAACGAATAATAGAGGATTTTAAGATGTTTTATATCTAGATAAGTTTTTAGGTATTTAAATCGATATAGCAGGCCTCGAATTTTTTGTGCAACATGATTTGCTTGCAACTCCCACCTAAAGTGTTTGTCAATGATGATACCTAAATATTTCACTGAATCTGCTTCTGAAATATTTAAAAGATTTTCAATATTTAGTGGACCAAAGTTAGGTAGATTATTAGCATATGGGGTAAATGGTAAGTAACTAGTTTTTAAAGTTAACAGTGAGTAAATTGTAATCGAACCATTTTTTAATATCTTTAAATTCTTTTTCTGCGAATTTTTAAAGATTTCTCCATGCTGTATCGTCAGCAAAACTTAATACTTTAGCCGTGATATCTCGCATCGAAAGTACGTTGTTTATGTATACAGCGAACAGAAGTGGTCCTAAAATTGTTCCCTGTGGAACTCCGTAGCTGACAATTCTTGGTTCACTAATAGTTTCATTTATTTTTACATATTGTATTCTTTCGGACAAATAATTTTTTATCAAATTATATATATTTCCTCTCAAGCCACAATATTCTAATTTTTTTAAGAGGTTGCTATGCGATACCGTGTCAAATACACACAAGAATGGTGATTTGTCATCTAAAGCCTCATAAACATACCGTGTTAGGTATGCTATAGCATCTTCGGTGGATTTGTTTTTCTGGAAACCAAACTGTCTCTCAGATATAATGTTAAATTTATTAAAAAATGTCGTTATTCTGTTCTTCAAGATTTTTTCAAAAATTTTGGCAATGTTAGAAATCACGGATATTGGTCTATAATTAATTGGCTCAGTTATATCTCCACCTTTGTGGAGGGGTTTTTTTACACCTATTTTTAAGATATTCGGGAACTGACCTATAGTAAAACTTCTGTTCATTAAATATACTAATGGATCTACAATTTCATCTTCAATTTCTTTTAGCGTTTCTGCCTGTATATTATCTAATCCAGGGAATTTTCTTGGTTTTAAACTATTTATTACGCTTTTTACTTCCGTCAGATCTGTGTGATATAAATACATTGAATTATTTATTATGTTATAGTTTTCTTTAAAATTTTTGGGTATTTTTATTTCTTTCGCATACTTTTTGCCTAGTTCTGTATAATAATTTACAAATGTGTTTGCAATTTCTTTTGTATTTATTGTTATATTGCCGTTTTCAGTTTTTATTTTATTTATTGCTTTTTCAGATTTATTATTTTTATTGCATAATTTATTAACAGCATTCCACAAATTTTTACTAGAGTTGATATTCTTGTCTATTTCCATTTTATTGTATTTTATTCGTGCAATTTTTATTAGTTGTGTGAGTTTGTTTTTATATCTTTTATATTCTGCCATTAGCTTCAGCGCATTTTTATGCATTTTGTTTTTTGTATTGATTGATTTGATTAAGCCCGGAGTTTATTATTATAAATTTCCTGCCAACTTTCTTTTCTTAAATCGTTTTTTAAGTTTGGATAGTTTGTATATAGTCCAGTACGTGGGGGTTTTTTGAATGCAAAAGGTGGGGTAGTAGTGATTTTTTAGTATGTTGTTAAGCTTGGGGCCCTAATACAAAAACCCAATTTTTCGACCTCGAGGCGCATGCGCTCGAGCCGCCATCTTGGATTTTAGGTACAAAAATTTAGTTTTTTGATAATAACTCAAAAACGGTGGCTTTCACGACAAAATATGTTCTATACAAAGTTAAAGAGGACAAAATTTCCTACATTCCTAATTTTTTTGTAGCACACATATGTTAGGAGTTACAGCTCCGTGAAGTTGCACTGTTTGAAAAAAAAAATGCGGAAACTTCATTTTGGTTGAGTTTTATTTTATTATTCTTATTAAATATCATTACATTTGTACATAATTATAAAAAAAACTAAAAAGTACTTGAATATTATCATTTAACAGTATTATACTTATCATAAACAAAGTTAAAGGCGAAAAGTATATCGCATTTTTTTTTAAATTTAAGAATAGTAAATTGTGATTTTAGAGTGAAAAATTAATTTCTACTACATTTTGGTACGTTTCGATGGTCCGGGTTGGCTATTGTCGGTGTCCTGGTCGTAGTTTTGGTCCGTAGCCTGAAAAATGTCGTCATCCTCGTCCTCGCTTTCAATGCGGATTTCCGGCATATTTCCGCAAGATTCTCCGTTGCAGAAGCCACATACAACCGAACATTTAAGTCCAGCCTTTCGGCAGCTGCATGCCCCACCACACCCCTTTTTGCAGTTACAAGATACCGATTTTAATAAGGAATCGGGAGCTGGTTTTTCCGCCATTGTTATGGGAGTGAGCCTGTAAGCGCCATGCTTCCAACCCCAATCTTCAGGATTTTTCTCTATGCCTGTCCATTTCTGTACTTGGTGGTACGTCCTAAAGGCGTGGAATTGCGCCGCGTCTTTTGTAGGTGGCAAAGAGGCAACATTAAATTTGCTTTTCAGCGTAGATTTGGCGAAGCGTTGGAAACGAATCTCTTCTAAACTCTCTTTATCCATGTTGTCACCATATAAAGCTACAAGAAAGCGTACTCCGGCCTCGGCAATCTCGTCTGACGTGGCATCTTGTTGGTTGAAAATTTCAATTATTTCATGAACCGCTCTGTTTTTTTCTATCAGCGTACAAAATTTAGTTTTTCCCTGATTGAATAGGGATGACGTTGTGTCACAATCACTGAAGGCATGCAAGAACAGAATGTGCTTGGTTGCTTCTTCGTATTTGAGGATACTTGCTGAATATATCCTCTCAGCAGTTTTTCCTCTTCCAGGTTTACGGAAGTAGATAGAACTTTCGGCTGGTGCTAAGGCTGTCACAAGTACTAAAAGGTCAACATCTTCCCCGACCACAAAAACAGCATCAAATATTGATTCGCTGCATAAAGAAATTGCAATGTTGACAATTAGCACATCGGCATCATCTTCAGCTTGTTTAACTGTAAATGCAGCCAGCTCAAATTTGTTCTTCAGCATCGATATGAGACGAACTTTATTTTTTTCATTGGCTAAAAATCGCTCCTGCGAAACTTGCACCACCATTGTTTCATCAAAAAGGACATCGGCAGACACGTGCTTTTTTGGTCGACGAAGTCTTTCTGCGGTCTTTGTATTTGTATTGCCACCATCAGTCTCTTTAAAAATTATTTCAATATGATTGGCATTTGTTTAAATTATTTATTTTAGTTATTAACAGCCAAATAGCAAAATATAATACTTTTTTTTCAAATAGTGCAACTAACATATGTGTACTACAAAAAAATGATTTTAACAAAAAATGTAGGAAATTTTGTCCTCTTTAACTTTGTATAGAACATCTTTTGTCGTGAAAGCCACCGTTTTTGAGTTATTATCAAAAAACCAAATTTTTGTACCTAAAATCCAAGATGGCGGTTCGAGCGCATGCGCCTCGAGGTCGAAAACTTGGATTTTTCATTAGGGCCCCAAGCCTAACAACATACTAAAAAATCACTACTACCCCACCTTTTGCATTCAAACACCCCCTTTTGATACCCATGTACTGGATTAATATTGTTTATATTGGATTTGATCTAAGGTTGGTTTTTGTTTGTCTAATTCTAATAAGAGTACAATTGGAAAGTGATCTATTTATTGTTATAATAAAAATGACTTATACCACCTATAAAGTAAACAGAATTGCTCTTGATTTTCATTGCTACGATGCGGCCAATGAATAACGTTCCCGGCGGCCAGTCAAACTGCAGATCTATGTTACTGTCATTACATAAAACAAAACAGCGCCAGTAGTCATTAAATTTATAGTATTATCTGAAATTTTAACTGCGTTTTTATAATTTAAAAATAGCGGCACATTTAAAAAGTGTACAGGTAATAAAACTCGATACGTTATGGAGCATCGTGAGCATTAAATATAAAACATTAAGAGTAGCCGTAAAAGCGAACACTTACCATTCAGGACACATTTCAACTTGTTTCATCTCGGCCGTAAAGACTCAACACAAAAGTACAAAAAACAATACACATGTTTACAAATGAGGTGTAATTTATTTTTTCCTCTTTGAGCAAGTTACTCTGAAATAGAGGATCGACGATTTTCCTTACGTGCACGTAAATATCTGACACTAATGAAGACAAACATTGTACAATTTCTTGGGGGTATCGCATGCACCTGCTAGCATAGTTGTATTTTAATATAATGAGCAATGAATATTAATTGGGAGCATAATTAATATCGTGATAAAAGACAATTTGTCGACGTTAAGTTAATTTATGTTCAATCTTAAATTAGCTGCAATTCTAGCTTCGTCTTATGTCCGCCAATCAAATTCCCAGTTTTCCACATAAATATATTTTTCGGTTTAAATAAAATTATCTCAGATTTAATCGAGTCAATGAAGCATCAAAAACTGTTTAATCCTCGGGGACAGTTCCGATTTTGATGATTTTTTTTTTTGTTTAAGATACATTAAAATGTATTTTTTGAAATAAGAAACATTTCAATGTGCGCAATTAAATATTTTTATTGTTTAAACAATATAAACACAATTTATGCGTAAATTAAATTTTTTCACAGTATTTACTTTTAAATATACAGGGTTACTAGTAATTCGATACATTCCTTTGGAGATGTGATGGGGCATGAGCTAAAGAGTAAATCTAGCCCTAACATACATTATGCAAAACTCAATAGTTTTTGAGATATTTCAATTTTTTTTGTTTTTCTCAAAAAAGTAGATCTTAATGTCTTAAAAGTTAATTTCCGAAAAATCTACTTGACATTTTTAATTTTTTTTTTACTTGATTACTTGTCCAATATTATAGATATCCGTTTGGAATGAAAAATATCCGGAAACATTTCGATCATGTGAACATTTAAAATAAAAACTTTTTTTTAAATCAGTTATGAAATTTACCTATTAGGTTTTCAAAAAAATATTAATGTAGCACGCGTACAAATTATTATAAAAACTTCCTTATTTCGATAGCTATCTAACTAGGTAGAAATGTTTAATGTACCCTTGATAGTTCTAATAAAAAATTAGTAAAGATAATGCTGGTGGCAGAATTTATTAAACGACTAATCGTTCATTTTCATTTAAGTCAGTCAGTCCTTGACTTTGACGTTTGTGCATATATGTCATTAACTGACATTCTTATCTCCGTGTCCCTTAAGTTTGTTGGTCTTGTTAAATTAATTATCGAAGATTTTGATTTTGCTCGTAGTTGTTGTTATTAGTTGTTGTTATTTTCTGTGCTATGGCCGCGTATGCCAACGCAGAATACGCTGATTGTTTGTCTATGGATACTGTGGCGGCAACGCTGCTGAAGCTCGCCTAGAATATGGTCTTTGGTACTCTAACCGCCGCTTACCAAATGTACGTGTATTCAGTACGGCATATCGAAATATCGCTGAATCTGGCTCCGTGAAATGTAGAAGAAGTGACACTGGTGCTCCTCTCGTTTATGAACCAGATGATGAGGAAGAAATATTGAGGTATTTTGAGGAAGACCCAACTATTTCAACTAATAAAGTCGCAAGACTAACCGGAGCGTCACAATGGAAAGTTTGGTCTACGATACGTAGAGTTGGATGTCATCCTTACCACTATACCCCAGTCCAAGGCTTGGAGGAAGGTGAACCTGGAAGGAGAGTGGAATTCTGCCGCTTTATGTTAAATTCAGATGCAGAAAGTGCAAATTTTTTAACAAGTATTTTATGGACGGACGAGTCGAAATTTAATCGCGAGTGTATAACAAATTTCCACAACCTACATTATTGGGCAGAGGAAAATCCCAAGTTAACACGTGAAACTAGTTTCCAAATGAAGTTTTCTATTAATGTGTGGATGGGAGCCATTGGCCACTATTTAATAGGGCCACACTTTCTTCCTCAAAATTTAAACGGGGAAATCTATGAAAATTTTTTAAGAAATGAACTGGCGGTGATTTTAGAAGATGTTCCTCTCGCCGTCAGACAGCGAATGATGTTTCAGAACGGCAGCACATTATCGGCTGATAGTACGACAGTTACTTGATCAACGTTTCCCTAACCGTTGGATTGGAAGAGCGGGCCCAATACCTTGGCCAGCGCGAAGCTCTGACTTAACACCCCTTGATTATTACATATGGGGTCATATGAAGGAGATGGTCTATGCCACACCAGTCAATACTATAGAAAACCTTAGACAAAGGATAGTCGATGCTGCCCAACACATAAGGCATAATCTGACAACCAGAGTAATAAGGACGGAAATAAGAAGACGCTGCCGTGTCTGTATACGGAATAGGGGCTCCCATTTTGAGCAAGACATATAAAAAATAAAGTATAACTGAAATTAATGAAGAATTAAACTCTACTTTTAAAATGTTTTTTACTGTTTATCTAAAAATAAAATTCGTACTACTTGTGTTATTTTTACTAGTATTTTCTTAGAACTATTAAGGGCACATTGAACATTTGTACCTTGTTAGATAGCTATTAAAATAAGGAAGTTTTTATAATAATTTATACGCGTGTTACGTTAATATTTTTTTGAAAAAACCTAATAGGTAAATTTCATAGCTGATTTAAAAAAAAAAATTTTTTAGTTTTTATTTCAGATGTTCACATGATCGAAATGTTTCCAGATATTTTTCATTCCGAACGAATATCTATAATATTGGACAAGTAATCCAGTAAAAAAAAAATTAAAAATGTCAAATAGATTTTTCGAAAATTAACTTTTAGGACATTAAGATCTACTTTTTGAGAAAAACAAAAAAAATTAAATATCTCAAAAACTATTGAGTTTTGCATAATATATGTTAGGGCTAAATTTACTTCTTAGATCATGCCCCATCACATCTCCAAAGGAATGTATCGAATTACCAGTAACCCTGTATATATGAATAATTTAGTAATTCAAAAAAAAAAAAATAGTATTTAATTTTCATTCCCATATGGAGCGTTGGGGACTTCCTCAGGTTGTGGCGCGTTATCGCAATCCGTTCCACTGCAATTAATGCTTGCAGGTGAGCAATGCAGACCACTTTTTCTGCATCCACACGCTGTACCGCATCCAGTTTTGCAAGAGTAAAATATAATTTTTAAGATGCTATTTGGTGCTGCTGCTTGTGTTATTTTTAATGGTGTTAAATAATTCTCTTTCTGTCAACCCCAATCTTCGGGAGATATTTTAGAATTATTTTTCCGTTGATGAATTTGAAGATAAACTCTTTTCATGTGATGTTTCGCTGCATCTTCTGTTGGAGGTAATGAACTAAATTGTACGCTTTTATCTTTCGACGCAAGTGTTATAAACCGTTTATATCTTAATTCATTTAAACTTTTCGCTGTTTTAGCACCATACTAATGCTGTATTTGATGGGTACAGTAATGATGGAACTAAAATTTCTGAAAGAAATCGCAGATACATAGGTAATACTTTCATTAATTATTTATTTAATGAAGATATGCCTTTAAAGACCACTAAGTAAACATTCTTAGTGAACAGCTGTGATAAAAATAGATTTATTTATTAATCTTCTTTGCGATAAACTTGAAAATAGTGTTGAGTGTTGTTAAGCAGAAAGTGATGTTGATCGTTTAATCGTACAATCTGCTCTAGATTGTCTCTTTTCTCAATCATGTAGCCGTTGTACCAGAGGATATTTATGTGTTAATGCTATTGATGGCTTTATCGCCAGATAAAGGGAATTGTTCTTTTTGAAACTGTCAAGAAATAATATCTTACAGCGAGTTTATTCAACGAATAAAAATTAAAACAGTTGGCAAATATAAAAAAAAAACATATTCTCTTTCTCCATGCCTTCACAGGATTTGATACTACATCAGCCTTTTATAATAAAGGAAAAAATAATTTTTTTAACATTTTCAATAATATAAGTGAAGAAAAGCTTTACAACGCAGGTTTTCACTGTATTATGACACTGTATGGTGCTAAAACTGCGAAAAGTTTAAATGAATGAAGATATAAACGTTTTATAACTATTGTTCAAAGATAAAAGTGTACAACTTAGTTCATTGCCTCCAACAGAAGATGATGCGAAACAGCACATCAAAGGAGTTTATCTTCAAATTCAGCAATGGAAAAATAATTCTAAAATATCTCCCAAACATTCAACACCAATAAAAATGACACAACCAGCAACACCAAATAACATCCTAAAAATTATATTTGCTCTTGCAAAACTTGATGCGGCACAGCGTGTAGATGCAGAAAAAATGGTCTGCATTGCTCACCTGCATGCATTAAATGCAGTGGAACGGATTACGATAACGCGCCGCAACCTGAAGAGAAGTCCCCAACGCTCCATATGGAAATGAAAATTTGTATGAATTACTAAATTATTCATATACAGAGTGCTTCACATAAAGCTCCCCACCCAGTCTCCGTATTAACGAAAAGAGGTATTCAGTTTCTGTAAAGGCCAGTTACATATTTTTGGTGGCTTTATTTTGTCGTTCAAATGTTGTCAATGACAGTTGCGTCCGCGATTTCGCGACGCCGGAAAGGAAATTTTCGATGACTGGAACTTTGAAAGTATAACATTATTAAAGTTTGTTTAATTCTAAGTACTTTTTGTAGTATACACTTTTTTATTAAAATCAGTGGTTTTCGAGATAAATCGAAAAAAATTATTCAGTCAAATATTTGGTAACTAGCAAAAAAATTAAAATTCGCTCAAAGGTAGTCACTACATACAATAGGCACTTAGTTTAAAATGATTCGCAATCTTTGAAATGGTTGTACAAAGATGACGTTGAAGTGCAATTTTTTTTTCGATAGCTGGAACATTGAAACAGCATACACGATAAGGAACCAAATAATATACATATAATTTTGTAATGACACATTTTTTAACAAGGCTAATGTCTTTCAAATTGTCTAATATTTCCTATTTTCAAATTTTTTAAAATGTAATTTTCATTAACCACTGTATTGTTCTGTTAATTATATAAACTAGTGATCCTAAGTCTAATTTAATAATATAAAGTCAAGTATGTTGTGTAGTAATTTATTTTGACGTTTGTTGAAATACAATCAATTTTTAAGTTTTTGAATGCGTTTGTTATTATTCAGAAATGGTTGTGTACACCAACGAAGATAAATTAAATATGATTTTGATCTACGAAGAACGTAGAAAAAATTCCCATGAAGCCGAAAGTTTATTTCATTTACGCTTTGCTACCGGTTTTCTCAACTCCTTACTGTGAATCGGTAGGGGTTGCAAGATAACACAAAAGGAAAACTCACTTGGGCTGCTGTGCGTAGCAGACCGTAGACACTACATAGCCCGGATAAGTGAAGTAGCGTGCCCACGACAAAACAATTCACTAGCACAGAAATCTCAGGGAGTCAAGCCCAAGTTGAACATAAACTATTAAAGTATTTAGTTTATTTAACTGAAAGTCGCTGAAGGTTCTATTCTTAGTGGTCGCAGACGAAATAATGACACTCTCCCTCAACATGAAATGGGCTATATTACCGTATTTACAACTTATGGTTCTCTATATGAACCTGGCGATGTGTAGTTATATGGCTATATTTCGTGTTACAAAATAAATAAGGATAAATTCCCCTCATCTAGCTACACATGGTTTACAAGGATAAGGATGGACTATAATACATATGGCGTTCCTAACTAATAATGAATGAATAAAATCTTTGTTTAAATATATACGAAACTAGGTTAAAAGTAAAACAAATATTGCTACGCAGAACCACTGAAGGTGGTTTCTAGGTAGAGGAAACAACTAAACACTTATCTAGTTGGTATGATACCCAGATGTCAGCAAGTGGTGAAGCTGCAGCCCTACAAATGATGACTTCGGGGGGACAGACGATGGTGGTTGGTTTATAGCCTACCCAGCCGTGGAATGTTTCAGCCTAGTCCGTGGAACGTTTTAGCCTAGTCCATGGAGCGTTCTAGCCTAGTCTGTGGAACCTATGATTCCTCGAGGGTACAATCCGGATAAAACTCTGGTAGAATAGTTCGAATAATTACGGATGTTTTAAAAAGTTAAAGCATAATAAACAGTTAACGGTTTCAAATGATGCAAACACTGCTTTAGTAATTAACAATATTGTAAATAATCCGAATATGTCTTTACGGAAATTATCGCCTGAAACAAATACTTCCTACTCCTCCTGTCAAAGAACTTTAAAGAAAAATAAGTACCGTCTATATAAAGTTCATTACGTTCATCATTTAAAACCTGGCGATTTTCAGCGTCGCATAAATTTTAATGCCGAATTGTCAGTATTACATGATGATGATGTTGTGAGCCTTATCTATTTCAGGAAACTTTAAATGGTTCCTGCAAGAGGAGCTGCCAAATTTATTAAGAAACATTCCTCATTATGGGCACATAATCTGGTTTCATTAAGACGGGACACCGGCACATAATTCAAAAATAGCAGTTAGACACTTGCACCGAACATATCCTGGAAGATGGATGGGAACTAATGGAGTAATCAGGTGGCCAGTACGATTACATGACTTAACTACATTAGATGTCTTCTTATGGGGACATCTAAAAAATTTAGTTTACAAGTTACAAGCCTGGTTATACAAGTTTAGCGCTCAGCGGGGCACATAGCCCGGAGAGTAGCCGATGGTTGCAGTCTGGTTACGTTCCTTATAGTAAAATAAGGATTTTATAGAGGAGTTTGCGACTAAAAATATTATGTTTTAATATTCTGCCTTCTAAAAGCACATTTGAACTATGCTAAGCCCAGTCAGGCTACTTATTTTTCGATTGCAACAGACACTGGACCTCTAGATGGCGCCTGCTGTTTGTTTTGCACGTCGCTATCCTAAGGATACCGAGATGCACCAAATAGTCCAAGGATCCTCATGTCGGTCGTCACATGCCTACCTTGCACTGATGAGAGCCAACAGCTCGAAACTGCAGTCTGCAAGTGGTGTGGGACGACTGGTACGAGAGCTCCTTTAGGTACAATTAGTTTTTCGGCTGGTGTTTGTTGCAATCGAAGCATTAACGTTATATTGGTAATATGAAATTATTACACTTAACGCGTCAGGCCTGTAACTTGTAATTCAGCGCTCGGCGGGGCACATAGCCCGGAGAGTAGCTGCTTGTTGCAGTCTGGTTACGTTCATTATAGTAAAATAAGAAATTTATAGAGGAGTTTGCGACTAAAAATATTATGTTTTAATATTATGCCCTCTAAAAGCACATTTGAACTATCATTTATAATTGTTCATAATATTTTTTGATAATCTCCATGCAATTTAAAGTTTTTAATAATTATAAAATAAAAAAGAAACGAAAATTATTAACTCTTTACTATTTAAAAGTTAGTAAATAGCGTGACAAAAATTAAGAAACAATGTTTAAACAATATAAATATTTAATTGCGCACATTGAAATATTTCTAATTTCAAATGATATATAAAAACAAACATTAGAAAAAAACATCAAAATCGGACCTTTCCCTGAGGTCTAAGAGGTATAGTCCAAGTAAGGACTTCTCTGTACTCAAAAAAGCAACAAAAACTTTACGACATAATTATTAACGCCGCAGGCCATGCGGTATGCCTGTCATCAAACGACCCGACGCACATTAAAAACCTATGAAGGTTTTTAGGTCGAGACAGCACAAAGAGTGATGGTATTTTAATGAGGTCGTAAAGTTTTTGTTGCGTTTTTTATGTGCTGGAAACTGATTACTTCAACTATAAAAACCTTCATTGACTCGACTAAGACTATTATTGTAGAATTTTTAGTAGGTGCACTACCAGCAGAAATACAGCAATTAGTTTTCCAATCGACAACAAAGCTGAAAATCACGATGCATTATAGTTGTTAGAACTGTCATCTGATTCGATAAAAGCATCAAAACTTTTTTCCATTTTAAGATTCAGTAAGTATCAATCTGAAATGTGGCCCATAATTTCCAACATTTGATTGTGTGTCTGAAATCAATGTACGGCGTACTACGTTCTGCATTTTCACACAAAAATTAGACGTTTTGGGGATACTCTATAGTCAATTGATAAATATATAAAAGAAGATATCAATCACGATAATAGTGTATCCGTTTCGAATGTCTGATTAGAGATTAAAAATAATGTTCTATTTAATAGCACGATTACCTAGAAGAGTGTACTACGGTACTACTATTTGTTCCTTTGTTCTCGCATATTAAAATAGGATCTCCAGTTTTCAATTTTTAATTTGACATTAACTAATTAAAGTTTATCTCCTTACAAAGTAATATCATCGTTTATGTTTTAATCTTGTCAATCAAGCGAGACGTAAAGGCATCTAGTATCCACAGTCCAAACTGCTACCACGGTGGCTTAATATTTTTATTGGAATTATCTCTACGGCCGATCGAAACATTAATAGAGTATATCTTAAGGTGGAACTAAGGCATATTAAATTAGCTCCTTTAGAGTGAGCCAATTAATAACGTAATTAAAATAACACAGATAGTATCTTGTCGTTGTGTTCCGATGGTATTTTTACATACATTAACTACCATAAAAACAGTATTAGAATCCATTTAATCGCCTTTATTATGAATTATAATGATAAAAATACAACACAAGGATGAACGGGATTCGTTATTATTATTTGTTAAATATGTCAATTTTGGAATAATT
The DNA here is from genome assembly GCA_963675555.1 of Leptura quadrifasciata. Classification (NCBI taxonomy): domain Eukaryota; kingdom Metazoa; phylum Arthropoda; class Insecta; order Coleoptera; family Cerambycidae; genus Leptura; species Leptura quadrifasciata. The sequence continues at coordinate 30,406,858 of OY776674.1, forward strand.
TTTATAGAATTGGCACTTTTTTAAAATGTTGTTAGAATATGGATTTATTACTGCAACATAATTTTACAATTTTACATTTTTGCAATTATACAGGGTGGGGCAATAATGCTTCCGAATTCGATAGCTCGAGTTCTATGATAGCTAGAAATTAGATCAACTACATAAGAAAGTCTATAACTGGGAATTATTTGCAGGGTACAAGAAGCAATAATATTTTTTAAATGGAACGCCCTGTATGTTGTTGAATTTTTGAATTACTCTACAAAAATCATTTATTTCAAATATTTAATTTATCACATTGACGAAATGGTTCGATCGGCGTCTAAAATACTGGGTTTCTCTTTTAGGAACTGCAGAAGTATTAGTGTGATTAAATTATTGTATGTGTCTTTTATTAGAAGTAAATTGGAATACGGATCACCTATTTGGTTCCCCATATATCAAAACTCAATAGTATTAACTAAATCAATATAACGTAGGTGTGTAAAATATGTGTTCTACAAAATCGATGACTAACAAACACATTCATGCTCTTAAATAACAGACGACATAGATGTGACGAATGTAACACATATCTCACAGTAGCTCATATACTCCTACGCTGTACAAAATACACCCAAATTAGAGTGAGGAACGGTCTATCTAATGAAATCAAAACTTGCCTAAATAATGAAACCGAAAACATAAAGAAACTTGCTAACTATCTAAATGAAACTCGACTATTAACCAAAATATAAAAGGTCATTAATAAATGAATAGCCAACATAGTCCTTTTAATGATGGGGGTGGGAGACGGCTAATGACTTGAGCAGTCGATGCCGTGGGAGAAATAAAGAAATAAAGAAATAAAGAAATAAAGAAATAAAGAAATAAAGAAATAAAGAAATAAAGAAATAAAGAAATAAAGAAATAAAGAAATAAAGAAATAAAGAAATAAAGAAATAAAGAAATAAAGAAATAAAGAAATAAAGAAATAAAGAAATAAAGAAATAAAGAAATAAAGAAATAAAGAAATAAAGAAATAAAGAAATAAAGAAATAAAGAAATAAAGAAATAAAGAAATAAAGAAATAAAGAAATAAAGAAATAAAGAAATAAAGAAATAAAGAAATAAAGAAATAAAGAAATAAAGAAATAAAGAAATAAAGAAATAAAGAAATAAAGAAATAAAGAAATAAAGAAATAAAGAAATAAAGAAATAAAGAAACAAAGAAACAAAGAAACAAAGAAACAAAGAAATAAAGAAATAAAGAAACAAATAATGAACTAATTAATTAATTAAATAAATAAATAATACACAAAGACATAAATAAATATATAAATAAATACATAAATAAATACATTACAAACAAACAAGCAAGCAAGCAAGCAAACAAACAAACCAACGAACGGACGAACGAACAAACAAACAAACAACCAGCCAACCAGTCAACCAGCCAAGTAACCAACAAACCAACCAATGAAACAACGAACCAATAAATAAATAAATGTTTATTTGCCACTGATACATTATTTTATAACATTTATTGGTTTATAATATAAACAAATAAACACGTTAGTCCCTCATAAGTTAAATCTTGATCGTGGGCCACTGTGTAATTTATTCATACTTACTGTTATTTTACAGTGCCCATGTGTTGCAAATTTCTAATCTTTTTAACATGTTTTCTAATAACATTATGTCTTTCTACTCCTAAGTATTACGTATAATATATACACCTTGGGATGAGCGTAGATGCGTCTTTACTATGTACATACTTCGATATGCGATGTAAAGCAACGTTAGGTGAAGTTATAGGCGACCGTTTCAAAGACGACCGTGTCTTCCCTCACATATCTTCCAGCGGCTTGTATATCGGTGTACGCGCGGAAGCTATGCAACCTTAGGCGAGAGTTGTGTAGGTGATATACCATCCTTCGGAGGGGATGTAAAGCCGTCGGTCCCTTGTCTATTAAATATTAGGCAAGTAAAAAATACCTACTCTTCTTAAGGGAAGAGGTTCGGCAAAATTCCTGGTTGGGGGTAGCTCGTCTACAGGCGTCGGTGATAGGCCTCAGTAGCAGAAATAGACCGACGTTAAAGAAATGTTAAAAAAAATATATATATACACCTAACTATTATCTCTACTTAATTACTAAGTCCATTAATAAAACCATATTTATTTGCGACATTTAAAGCAAAAATTAATGATTCTCTCAACTTTTTTTCTGTTTTCTTATTTTTGTTTAATTAACACATGAATTTCCAGCATGAACTAACTGTTTTACTTTCCTGTTAAAAATATTCTATGAAACTGAAGGTAAAGGTAAGTAGCTAAAAAAGTAGCCAAATATGCATAACATCTTTATCCAATACTTTTTGTCGTTACTTTCGTTTTAACTACATATTACTGATACCTTGTTTCATAGATATAATCAACAGGCTCTAACTCATTGTGATAATTATATTGTCTTGTATTAAAAAGTATAATTGTCGCAGGGCTAAAATTTGTGCCTCGTGGAAGAGATCGTTGGAGGGGTAAGTGTTTTAAGAAACTTTTTCTGTAATATTAACAGCTCTTTAATGTGGTTGTAATTTGTAACCATTTTCGATTTATTAAGCGATAAGTACAAAATTCAAGAATAAACTAAAAAAATTAGAGGTTTTTCAAATAATCGAACAAAAAAAATTATAATAAATGCTCCACATGTTGCCCATTTTGATTCACATGCATCTCTATGCGAGAAACGAGGTTCCTGCTGAAAGATCAGGAAAATCGTGGCATTTTAAAAACGTAATTACAACTGAAAATTACGCACGTATAAAGCTTAGAAAGTTTTAATGAAATTTATAACGAAGAATTGTATAATGCACTTGAACGTCGCACTGGAAGTTAAACGTATATCTTGAAAGTTGAAAAACAGAAACACACACTAAAGGGCGTTGTACTATACCTCCCTGCGCTAGTAAATAAAGCACAATTCGCTTCAGTTAGGTTCGCATAATAGCTCTCGAGATTCTTATAAACAAGTGTATTTTGTGTTTTTTCAGCGAAGGAAATAGCCTGAAACACAAGTAAAGAGAACTGATCCTTGAAAGTCCCGACATGTTCCTGGAAATCCTCGCCGTATTTCACTTCCTTATTGTACTCTAACGGCACCGCTCTTCAGCCTTATGTTTATGGGAGGTCCTTTTGGCGAGGAGGTACAGCAGAGTACGATAATTAATTACAATTTGGAACGTTTAGCGTGAGCGAGTGCCGCTCTTCGTTACAACCACTTGTAAGGGATGGCAAGACGAGGAGTGAGTATGCAGCTCCATCCCGCGGGATCAAGTACGTGTTCCCGGCTTCCTGGAGGATTGAGCCGGTACAGTAAGAAATGTCTGAATAGACTGCGATCTTTTGTCCCACTTTCTGTGCACCGATCTCGCGCTGGCAGGTGCCAGGACGACTCTTAGTTTCGCGGTCCATTTAGTTGCTAACCCCGGCCATCATTCAGGAACGATGTAGCCACGCGAGGTTGTCAGACGTCCACGATTCGCAGATACTTTTACTCTGGATCTACTTTACAACTAGTCAGGTATTTAGCATCCAAAAAGACGCGTCTAAAATGCCGAACCCTGAACTCGTGGGTATAAAATTTTAAAAAAGTATGGATATTATCCAGAATTTATTTTATATTATATGTATAGTTCAAGTGTGCTTCTAGGGGGCAGAAATATTAAAACATAACATTTCAGTCGCAAGCTCCTCTATAAAATCCTTATTTTACTAAATCGTCAAGTGATCCTCGTGTCGGTCGTCACATGCATACCTTGCACTGACGAGAGATAACAGCTCGAAACTGCAGTCTGCAAGTGGCGTGTGACGACTGGCACGAGAGCTCCTTTAAATAGGATCAGCCTCTCGGCTGGTGTTTGTTGCAATCGAAGCATTAGCGTTTTGATGGTAATACGCAATTATTACACTTAACGCGCCAGGCTTGTAACTTGCAATTCAGCGTTCGGCGGGGCACATAGCCCGGAAAGTAGCTATTGGTTGCAGTCTGGTTACGTTCCTTATAGTAAAATAAGGATTTTATAGAGTTTGCGACTAAAAATATTATTTTAATAGAAAGTTTATAGACCACTTACAATAGATTGTGAAAATCTTTTGGGGTTACGTCCAAGTGTATGAAAGAAAATTACTTTATTAATTTGCCGACGTTTCGATATTTTTTAATATCATCCTCAGGGCACTGAAAGAGTTGCAACAATAAATAAATAAATGAGTAAAATCCTGACCCGAAGAGTAGTTTAAAAAACACTCAGAATTTTGGCAAAATTAGATAGTTTCATTGCAAAAACAATTTCATTCTAAGCTCATTAATATAAGTTGAAATTGCTTAACTCGATTACATACACATTTTGGCTTGATGCCAGTGTTGTTTTCTGAAAAAACCTTAAAGTTCGTATTCACGTGTGGGATTAAAATTAAATACCTATTTGTTAAAAAGCGAGGTATTTTCCGCAAACATTGTTCGTTTAATCCTCTCCATGCAGCGCTTCCAGTAGTAAAGATACCTTTTTTGCAATTAAATGCGCGATAGCCAATAAGTTTCAAGATTTATATCGCTGAACTTAAAAAAAACTAGGGTAGTTATAACTGGAGCGTGTTTTATAGACGTCCTGGCAACAGAGCTTTCCTCCTACCAAAGCTCTGTGTAATTGACTTCGTGTGCATTTATCATCGCGACCCGTGGACCACATGTCTTCCATATGATTTATTTTCGGAGCATTTAATGTGCAATAAAACGAAATTTATTAGGAAAATGCTTAGCAAACTATACGAGCACAAACGCGCCGTCGTTTTAAATATTTCTGTTATGTTGATGAACGCGTACATGCAGGAACGGTTCGCGGTTCTGCGGGACCACCGCCCCGAATTTATGATTTCCATAAACATTTTCGAATGATGTCGAATATTTGTAATAAATCTTCCGTTACCGAACAGATTTAGCTAAATTACTACATGGGGGACGGCCGATTAAAGTGCGCATCATAATGGAAATTGTGGAGGGATTAGTTGAAATTTTTGACATTACTATTTATAATGCGGTTGCGGTCGTGTGTCATAACCAATTACATTTCAAAATATTGCCGTAGATGACAGATTCTAAACGTTACTAGAATGTATAAACAGGGTGAAGCTATGCTGTTTCTCGACGGTTTCCTTTGACTAGAACCTTTACTAGGCTGAAATTTGATGTAATAGTACAAGAACTCGTAATAGCAGAGGAGCCCGCGGCCAAGATTTTAAACTTCGCGGCTTCAATGATTTTCAATTCAATTTTCAATGATTTCAATGATTTTTCAGTAGTTTATATCTCTCCGAAAAAAAGTTCCTTTACGTCTGACGAAGTGTTGCTAAATGGATAAATTTTTTTATTGAACATGTAAACCCCATTTTACTCACCCAATTCAGTAACTTGCAAAGTCCTCAACGAAATCGGCTTAAATTCATATCATGGGGGATTTTGGGTTTTTGGTAAAAATTGGAGAATTTAAAAGAATTAATTTCTGATTTACGCCGTTTCTATTGATTTCACGGAAAAATATGTAGAGTAAAAAAGTGTTTAGAATGCCATTTTGCATAAGAATACATCATTTTGGTAACCACATTATTTAACTCTTTAGCTTCGCTTGCAAAAATTGCGATAAAACTTTTTTTAAAATAAAGTCAAGAATTTTGCATCAATGGTCACAAAGAAAAAAGTCGCTGTCAACGGGAATGTTCAAGAAGTTCAACTGCAGCGAGATATTTTCGGAAAATTACTGAGGCTTTCTTTGAAAGAAAAAATCGATATTAGTACAGTGTAATTAGTCCAAAAAACGGCCTAACCTCAACATCCAAAGTAAAAGTTTCCCTTAACTCCAAATTGCTCTATATTTTTCACATATTGTTTGGTAAAAAGTTACACTATTTTAAGCGTCGGGTTTGGGGGGAGGGGGGGGGGAGAAGTTGGTAAATTAGTAGTTTTTATCAGTTTTTCTTAAATATTTAGAAAACTATGCGGTTTAGCGCGAAAAGTGCCATATACAAAAATAATGTACATTAAATTGCGAACAAAAATAGTCCTATGAATAATCTTGCTAAAGTGAACGGTTCCAGAGTTACGAAGGGTGTAAAAGTAGAAATTTTTCGTAATTTTTAGATTTTTTTGAAAAAATAAGACATTATCACTAAAAACTAATTTTTTTTATACAGGATTGTGTTTTGTAAAAGCAAATTGCGATTTTAGTGGCCGGTGGTATGTTAGTTATAAGCCCTTGAAGGAACGACAACCTCACCACCTTCTCAAGGGGCGCTACTTTTTAAGGGAAAAGAGGCTTCCACAGGCCTAGGCTATATAAACCTGTGGTACGGAGAAACCCACTCTGAATTTTCTCTGGACAATGCTGCATTTAGAATGAATATCTGTTCAACATAAATGATTTTAAAATATAAAAATATTATCTGTATAATAATTATGATAATTCGATACATTCCTTTGGAGATGTGATGCGGCATGAGCTAAGGAGTAAATCTAGCCCTAACATACATTATGCAAAACTCAATAGTTTTTGAGATATTTCAATTTTTTTGTTTTTCTCAAAAAAGTAGATCTTAATGTCCTAAAAGTTAATTTCCGAAAGATCTACTTGACATTTTAAAATTTTTTTTTACTGGATTACTTGTCCAATATTATAGATATCCGTTTGGAATGAACAATATCCGGAAACATTTCGATCATATGAACATTGAAAATAAAAACTTGTAAAATTTTTTTTTTAAATCAGTTATGAAATTTACCTATTAGGTTTTTTCAAAAAAATATTAATGTAGCAGGCGTACAAATTATTATAAAAACTTCCTTATTTCAATAGCTATCTAACTAGGTAGAAATGTTTAATGTACCCTTGATAGTTCTAATAAAAAATTAGTAAAGATAATGCTGGTGGCGGAATTTATTAAACGACAAATCGTTCATTTTCATTTAAGTCAGTCAGTCCTTGACTTTGACGTTTGTGCATATATGTCGTTAACTGACATTCTTATCTCCGTGTCCCTTAAGTTTGTTGGTCTTGTTAAATTAGTTATCGAAGATTTTGATTTTGCTCATAGTTGTTGTTATTAGTTGTTGTTATTGTATTTTCTGTGCCATGGCCGCGTATGCCAACGCAGAATACGCTGATATCTTGTTTGTCTATGGATACTGTGGCGGCAACGCTGCTGAAGCTCGCCAAGAATATGATCTTTGGTACCCTAACCGCCGCTTACCAAATGCACGTGTATTCAGTGCGGCATATCAAAATATCGCTGAAACTGGCTCCGTGAAATGTAGAAGAAGTGACGCTGGTGCTCCTCCCGTTTATGAACCAGATAATGAGGAAGAAATATTGAGGTATTTTGAGGAAGACCCAACTATTTCAACTAATAAAGTCGCAAGACTAACCGGAGCGTCACAATGGAAAGTTTGGTCTACGATACGTAGAGTTGGATGTCATCCTTACTACCACTATACCCCTGTCCAAGGCTTGGAGGAAGGTGATCCTGGAAGGAGAGTGGAATTCTGCCGCTTTATATTAAATTCAGATGCAAATTTTTTAACAAGTATTTTATGGACGGACGAGTCGAAATTTAATCGCGAGGGTATAACAAATTTCCACAACCTACATTATTGGGCAGAGGAAAGTCCCAAGTTAACACGTGAAACTAGTTTCCAAATGAAGTTTTCTATTAATGTGCGGATGGGAGTCATTGGCCACTATTTAATAGGGCCACACTTTCTTCCTCAAAATTTAAACGGGGAAATCTATGAAAATTTTTTAAGAAATGATCTGGCGGTGATTTTAGAAGATGTTCCTCTCGCCGTCAGACAGCGAATGAGATGTTTCAGAACGACGGTTGTCCAGTACATTATCGGCTGACAGTACGACAGTTACTTGATCAACGTTTCCCTAACCGTTGGATTGGAAGAGCGGGCCCAATACCTTGACCAGCGCAAAGCCCTGACTTAACACCCCTTGATTATTACGTATGGGGTCATATGAAGGAGTTGGTCTATGCCACACCAGTCAATACTATAGAAAACCTTAGACAAAGGATAGTCGATGCTGCCCAACACATAGGGCATAATCTGACAACCAGAGTAACAAGGACGGAAATAAGAACTCTACTTTTAAAATGTTTTTTACTGTTTATCTAAAAATAAAATTCGTACTACTTGTGTTATTTTTACTAGTATTTTCTTAGAACTATTAAGGGTACATTCAACATTTGTACTTGTTAGATAGCTATTGAAATAAGGCAGTTTTTATAATAATTTATACGCGCGTTACGTTAATATTTTTTTGAAAAAACCTAATAGGTAAATTTCATCTGATTTAAAAAAAAAAATTTTTAAAGTTTTTATTTCAGATGTTCACATGATCGAAATGTTTCCAGATATTTTTCATTCCGAACGGATATCTTTAATATTGGACAAGTAATCCAGTAAAAAAAAATTAAAAATGTCAAATAGATTTTTCGAAAATTAACTTTTAGGACATTAAGATCTACTTTTTGAGAAAAACAAAAAAAATTAAATATCTCAAAAACTATTGAGTTTTGCATATATATGTTAGGGCTAAATTTACTTCTTAGATCATGCCCCATCACATCTCCAAAGGAATGTATCGAATTACCAGTAACCCTGTATAATTATATCATTTTTAATCATAATATTTTTAAAACTGCAGCTTTTGGAGGTTTTGTTTTAGAAAATAGGCATATTTGGCTGTATATTGCAACAATTTTTTATTTTCTATTTATTTAGCAGGAAAAAGTGTACACTATTTCTGACATTCAGCGAGGCATTGGGGATATGAAAGGTGTACTCTTAGCAATATACGCCTTCACAGGATGTGACAGTGTATCAGCTATCTACAAGAAGGAGAAAATTACGCCGTATAGGAAAGAGCAAGCCAGCAACGCTCTTCGTGCGAAACTTCTAGTCTTCAACGACCTCAAAGCTCATCCCAGTGCAGTGGCTGACGCTGGAAAGCATTTTCTTCTTGCGATGTTTCGAGCCAAGAACACCGAAGATCTAGATTATTTTCGCTACCAGTGTTACTTGCAGGCTATTGCAAAGCAGCCTATACATTCATTGCTCAAGTTGGCTGCACTTCCCCCGACTTCAGCAGCTTCCAGGCAGCATTCATTTAGAACATACCACCAGGTACAGCAGTGGCTGAATGAGAAGAAGAATCCGCTCGAGTGGGGGTGGAAGAAGATTGACGAACACTTGAGACCAATTACAACAGTACGTCCTGCAGCTCCCCAGGAATTACTTTCCCTGATAATGTGCTCTTGCCAAGACGAATGCGTCCGTAACTGCGAGTGCAGAAAGAGTGGTCTAAACTGCTCAAGCATATGCGGTAATTGCTCAGGCCTGGAATGTTATCACAGGGACACGAACATCACAGACGAAGATCCAGAAGACGAGGGTGCTATGTTCGAAGAGGACTGAATACTGATGAATACTTTACACTAATTTAAGGTCGCATTTAACATTCTACATTTTTATTTAATATTATTATTGAACTCAGTTTATGAACTATATAATTATATATCATAATTATTATACACATAATATTTTTATATTTTAAAATCATTTATGTTGAAATGGTATTCATTCTTAATGCAGCATTGTTCAGAGAAAATTCAGAGTGGGTACCACAGGTTTATATGGCCTAGGCCTGTGGAAGCATCTTTTCCCTTAAAAAGTAGCGCCTCTTGAGAAGGTGGTGAGGTTGTCGATCCTTCAAGGGCTTATAACTAATATACCACCGGCCACTAAAATCGCAATTTGCTTTTACAAAACACAATCCCGTATAAAGAAATCAGTTTTTAGTGATAATGTCTTATTTTTTCAAAAAAATCTAAAAATTACGAAAAATTTCTACTTTTACACCCTCTGTAACTGAACCGTTCACTTTAGCAAGATTATGCGCAGGACCATTTTTGTTCGCAATTTAATGTACATTATTTTTGTATATGGCACTTTTCGCGCTAAACCGCATAGTTTTCTAAATATTTAAGTAAAACTGATAAAAACTACTAATTTACTAATTACTCCCCCCCTTCCCCCAAACCCGATGCTTAAAATGGTGTAACTTTTGACCAAACAATATGTGGACTGCAATTGGGCAATTTGGAGTTAGAGGGAAACTTTTACTTTGGATATTGAGGTTTGAGTCTAATTAAACCGTACTAACTTGTAATGACCTATCCAATATCATCTGTCCCAGCTTCTTTTTCCCATTATGATGATTCGCACAATAAGACTGACAAGTCAGCGCGTCTAAAAACTCTAAACAAGAAAATCTCTTCCGAAGGTTCAGATATCGCAGATGTTATTATTATAGATGGCTTTTTTCTCCTACATACTTTCAAGGCCATCGAAAGAACTTTCGGAAATATTACAGAACATATTCTCCGATTTTTGATGACATTAAATGCTCAACAGACGCATCTTGTATTCGACAGATACTTCAGTCCCTCAATTAAAGACATTGAACGGAATTTCCGAGGTGAAACGCAATGTTGACCATTTCACAAGTTGTTAATGATTTTCGTCGTGAGTTGAAATCCATAAATTTCAAATAAGCTTTTGTAGATTTCGTAATAGACCTATGATGGAGGGAAGATCCAATTATAATAGGACAAAAGATCATTTACATCAATCATGACACATGCTATCAATTTTCGGTTGTTGGCGATGAAATACAAAGAAATATAGAGGACACGTAGCTCATGAAGAAGCAGATACCAAAATATTTGCCAAGTTTCTGAAAAGTCCAATGTTGTGCTAAGATGCAATAACACAGATATCCTCATTATCTTATTGGCCAATATCAAGTTCTTGAAGAATGACACTGTAAAGGTTTGGATGGATATCGGCACTGGGGATATCAAGGCGGTACATTGATGTATCTTCTTTATATCAGTCCATTACTGCTCCCTTAGCCCGTTCTCTTTCCGCTTTTCATGCACTTACTGGTTTTGGATTAAAATCCGGCTTTCTATCGCAAAGGCAAACCCAGACCTTCAATGTGTTAGAAAAATCTGCAAAATATCAAACAGCTTTTGCAGCATTAAGCGAAAGCTCAGATAACGAAGTATTATCGTCCACTGGCAGAATTTGTTTGTACTTTTTATGGAGAAAGCAAATTAAAGGACGTCAATCTTGCCAGGCTGAAGATCATTACACGTATTTACGACACAAGAAATGTAACAGATCGGGTTCGCGTTGATATAAAAAAAATATGACGCATGTAATCTACCCCCGTGTAATGCCGAGCTTCAACAAAATTTGCTGCGAACAATATACATCGCGAAAATCTGGCGTGGAGCTCATCTTCAGAACCCCAATGATCTCGAACTAACAAATTTCGTCTGAATTGAAGAAGATGGTATATTTAACACTTGAATGGTTCGAGGGTAACCAACTTCCTATCTGCACAGACGTTATCATCACTGATACAGACCTGAACGTTCACGAGGTAAAAATCGCATGACTAAATTTTCAATATTACTAATCTTCATTCTAACTGATTTCAATTTTTAGTATTTATTTCAGAACGAGATATGGAGGAAGATGAGGAGATAGATGATATCCAGGTACTAGGTGATATCGATAGTGACGATGGTGATGATTCACACAAAGGGATGTTGTACTATGATCTAAACACATAAAATTTTTGTTGATGTTTTTCTCGAAACCCGAATTGATTTTTAGATAATAAATTAAGCTTGTTGAGGTATTGCACTAATATTTTCTGAAAAGCTGTTTTCAATTTTATTTCAATATTGGATGTCCGAGATATAGGGCGGTAATTTTCCACTAAATTTCTATCACCTTTATATAAGGGTTTAATTATGGCGATTTTGAAGTTGGATGCACACAATCCGGATTGAAAAATTTTATTTATGAAATTGACTAATAATGCTGCTATTATTAATAGCTTATTTCTGATGTAATGCCGTTAAATCCAGGGGCCTTGTTATTTTTCAATTCTTTTATGTATTCTTGTATTTCATTATCATTTACTAGTATAAGGAAAACAAAATTGTTGGTGGTTGAAACGGGGAATGTTGTATTTGGTAAGTCTATTTTATTTGCTAATTTTTCTCCTATTTCTGAGTAATACATCTTAAATTCGTTTGTAATTTCTATTTCACTATTAGTAAATAGTGAAATAGACATGATTGTTATTTAATTTAATTTGCTTTATGTCGGCAACACGAGCCAATGAAGTAAGTGCATTCTCTAGCTATTATCACCACTAATTAAAAAAAAAAAACAAGCATGAACTCAGCCCAACCCAGTGTAGACGTAGCCGACCCGGTGGTGTGTTTTCCGCGAGTAGTGCAATGTCTAAATTTTAAGTAAAAATTTTAATATCAAAATTTATTTATTCCTAAATGGGAAACTTTGTCCGAGTTGTCACGGGCCGATTCTTTGTATTGTTATGGTTAAAAGTAAACACTATGTATTGCACAAAATAGATATACGAATTTCTCGTTGCAATCTCTAATAAAATCTTTAAATGCGCAATAAATTGATATAGAAGTCAGTGTTTTAAAAACATTTTTAAAATTCAATTTATGTAGGTACCTTCAATAAATTCTCGTTGTATGCAAGCCTTCGAGTAAGATATTTACAATGGAACGGAAATTAACGTTGAATCCAAACAGAAAATTAAGTTAAAAGAGATTTGTGTCTTGTCAGCCACGAAAAAGTTCCATTTAAACAAGAAAAAAACTTGGCACGAACAGAATGTTAATAAATTATTAAAACTGATCAACACATTTGGGATATCTTAGTAGCTCGCTGATAAATAGCTGTGAAATCAATTATACTCTCTTTATGTTTGTTTTTCTTGGCTTGGAGGCTTCGTAAAAGAAGCAGACTTTTTGTCATGTCTGAAATATTAAGTTCATTTGTTTCGGTGTCGGCGTTCTATTATTCTGATGATAGAATCTTGCAACGGAAAAACAAAAGTAACGCATTCTCTAATTCTTCCCCGTTTATTATTTTTTCTTGTCATCGAACTGCTGATTTAAAGAAAATTGGTTTTTGAGATATTTTGTTCATAAAAAGTCGGCTAGAGTGCGTTATATGGAGAACGCGCTTGGTAAGACTGTCTGTCGTGTTCTGAGTTTAATCCCTAGCTCCCACATTGGCAATATCGGTGGGTAATGGATGTCGTCAGCATTTTTTGAAATGTGTAACCATCTTCCGGAAAGTATTGGATTTGGGGGTTGTCGTCTATGTGTGGTGTGTTAATGTTTATGTGAATTGTAAAAGTTACATTTTGCCTACTCCATAGCAAACATTGAAGAGGAGTGAACCATCAAGGCTTTCAAACAATAAATGGGAACAAATTGTAGCGTCCAAACATCAGAATTATTTATGGCAAATTTCAACAAAAGTGTTAATTATAATATTTCTAATAAAGCGTCAAACTACGCTGGTGTTGGCTATTTATTGCCATAGAGAGTTTAAAGGGGATAGAGAACAAATACACAAACCCGTATATAAATAAGGGCCTGCTGGAGAAGTTGTAAATCAATTTACAGGGGAAATTTATCTACTCTTCAAATAGTGGAGTAAAAATAGCCCAAAATAAGACGATAGAGAAAATTTTACATGGAGCAACGCGACATAGAAAAATAAGTTTGTTTTGATGAAACTAAGAATACCCTGAGTCTTCTGCTTCGAATAGGTGGGGGAACCTTTTTTTTCGCGGAAAAGGGGTAAATTGGTAATTATTAAGGGTGGTTTTTCAGTTTTAATTTATTTTGGACCCTTTAAAATGCTAGTTAAGAAACTAGAACGGCACCCTTTTATTATAGATTATCAAGGAATGTTCAGGTCAAATTTTGTGAGAATCGGTTCACCGCCTCCCACAAAATGTATGTAAATATACTGAAAAAATGTAAAAAATTGTATTACGGCTAACTTGGCCAAAATTCAATTAAAGTCGATGAAAGTAACCTATATAACCAAGAAATAGTCTGCCACATTTTAGCAAAAAATATCCAACAGTTTGGCCGCAGTTTTATTTTTAGCCAAAATTCCACAACATTTTCAAAACGTTCCCCAATTTGTCCAAATGGTCGAACGAACTTTTTTTTACCAAAATTAAGGTATTTCTATGTACTTTCACGCGCTGTCACTAAAAAATAACTTTATATCAATTTAGCCGATTTTTTTCTCATTTTTGGTATATACATGCGCGCGGCGATTTCCCGTCATTTTCAGTATTATACGTATGCGCGCACAAGTGTACATGTAATTATTCGTTATAGAAATTTCAATATTAATAATAAAAGTGATTGTGAGCAGGTTTTAAATATTTAGATAAAATAAAACTTTCGAAGGTAAGACATAGTTTTTTTTACTTGCCAAACACTAAGTAAAATATGATGGGGGTTTATGAGGCTAAATAATTAAATAAAGAAACAAGTTATTGTCTTATACCTCAAGAGAAACAACAAGCTGCCTGCCTGTCTTATCTATCGAGATTTTTGTCACTGAATTTTTGATTTTTAGTTCATTTAAATAGCAACGCTATTGAGCAGCTTTGGATAAATCTAAAAATTAAAAATGAAAATATTGCTATTTGCGTTGTATATAGACCACCGTCTCAAGATGCGGCGTTCTTTCTCTCGGAGTTTGAGGATACCTTAAGCTTAATATTGCCTGGCGTTGAAAATATTGTATGTTCCGGAGATTTGAATCTAAATGTATACAATTTTAATAATTTTAATGTGCAAAATCTTTTCACTGTTTTAGATCAGTTCGGTTTAACACAAATTATTGACTCTCCCACCAGGATCACCAATGTCACTTCTACATTAATAGATCTTATAATGGTCTTAAATGAGGAATCTGTTTTAGATAAAGGTGTTGTTGACTATGACCTCTCAGATCATCAACTGGTATATTGTGTAATAAGGGCGTGTGGCAGCAATAGTGAATCCAGAATGGTAACATATCGAGAATACAAAAATTTTAATTACACTTCTTTTGAGCAGGATTTATATGCTATACCATTTTATAATATTTTTGATCTTAACAATATTGATGATAAGGTATCATTTCTCGTTGACAACTTAATTAGCTTATTTGATCTTCATGCACCTTATGTAACAAAAAGATTTACTAAACCTCCTGCACCCTGGCTAACTGACGTAATAAAGACCATGATAAAAATTAAAGACAGGGCACTTACCAAATTTAAAAAATCAAACAATCACAACGATTTTATATATTACAAACAGATGCATAACTTTACATCCCAGGCTGTTAAAAGAGAAAAAAAGGCATTTATAACTCATCAGTTAAATAACTCTAGTGCTCATGAATGTTGGAAGATTCTTAAAAATAACTCAATTTTTCAAAACAAAAATAAGAACATTCCTGAAAATTTAAAAAACGTAAATGATATAAAATAATTTTTTTGTAAATTCTTTACCGTTTGCAGATGCCTCTGATGATATTCTTAACCATTATAAAAATAATTTATTATTTGATTCAATTTTTAATTTTGCACTTGTTGATGAAACGACAGTTTTAAAAACAATTCTACAGATACACACGAATGCTACGGGGTGTGATAAGGTAAATATAAAAATGATTAAGTTATGTTGTCCCCATATTATTCCTTATCTGACGCATATAATAAATTGCTGTTTACAAGAAAATGTTTTCCCATCCATATGGAAAAGTGCCGTGATCACTGTATTACCGAAGAAGAGTAACCCTGAAGATTTTAAAGACTTACGTGCTATCAGTGTTTTGCCTACATTTTCTAAAATACTTGAAAAAATCATGGAAAGTCAACTTAGGCAATATGTATCGGATAAGAAAATACTACCTAAAACACAATCGGGTTTTAGAGCTGGACACAGTTGTACTACGGCACTTTTGCAAGTGGTTGATGACATAATAGGAGCATCAGATGAGGGTTTATGTACAATTTTAATCTTATTAGATTTTAGTCGGGCGTTTGATACGCTTAATCATGAAATACTCTTATCAATTTTGTTACATATAGGTCTTACGAAGGAAGCAGTTAATTTATTTAAAAATTATTTAAAAAATAGGCAACAAAAAGTCTGTATTGAGCACGATTCCTCAGAACACTTATTATTAAGATCAGGTGTACCTCAAGGTTCTATTCTGGGGCCACTACTTTTCACAATGTATACCAGTCAGTTTATTTCATGTTTAAAACACTGCCAAATTCATTTATATGCTGATGATACACAGCTTTATTACTCATTTAATGCTTCTGAGGTTGATGGTGCATGTTTACACATCAATGAGGATTTAAAATCTTTTTTAAAAGTAACAAAAGAACACTGCCTTATCATTAATGCCAGCAAGTCGAACGTTCTACTTTTTGGTCCAAAAAACTCTCGTCAAATTATTAAAAATCACATTCATATAAGTGTAGATCAAGAAAACCTTGAATTAGTTGAACATTCAAAAAACCTGGGTGTTATTATGGACAGTGAGCTTCGGTTTGAGAAACACATAAATAAACTTGCACAAAAAGCATATAATTCTATTAAATTAATTTATGGAAATAGGCATTATTTACCTCAAAAAGTGAAAATGATGTTATGTGAAAGCCTGGTGTTGTCTTTATTAGATTTTGCCGACTGTTTATATGGCCCCAATTTAACTACTCTATACAAGAATAAGATTTAAAAAATTAAGAATTCATGCCTTAGGCTAATTTACGGTATTCGCAGACGTGAGAGAATATCATATAAGGTAAAGGACGCGGGTTGGTTGAATATGGAGAGTCGCAGATTGTTTCATTCGGCATGTTTATATCATAAAATATTAGTTAAAAAATCTCCCGAATATTTATACAATAAAATAAAATTTAGGACCGATGTACATAACCTCAATTTACGTTTCAAAGGTCTCTTAACTCCACCTATCCACCGAACAGAACAATTTAAGCGTTGTTTTAGGTATCAGATCTGCAAAGTTTATAACCCTCTACCTGAAAACTTGAAAGAAATGAAATGAAATTGTTTCAAAAAAAATTTAAAAATATTAATTTATAATCGGCATAATTAATACTAGTAGCCCCCTAGTTTAATTTAAAATTTTAGTTTAATAAAGTTAATATTTTCTTTTTGTTATTAACCATAGTAAAAAAAATTTTTTTCTTATTGTTTACAGTTACAATTAAGTATAATTATTTTCTGTGTATTCTTACTGAATATAGTGCGCGGATTAGGTTAAGTGGAAGAGCAGCTAGTCTTTAAGAATATCTTTTTGTTTTAATTGTCAATATTGTAAATCCATTGCTGAACTTCGCCTATTATTCCATTCAAATATGTATATAAGAGGAAATTGTAAGTAAATCTTTTTAAGTGGAAAATAAAGACGCTATTATTATTATTATTATTATTTCTTACATTATGAAAGGGAACATTTACATTGTTACTTTTTAATGAAATGTTGCAGTATATTTCAGTACCTTTTATCTACTGAAAATCTCTATTAGCTTGAACGTACCCTCTTTATGGGCTTTATGTGCTTAAAACTGTATAGAAATATCCTGACATCACAAGTGAGGCGAGTGTGAAATGCTAAAAACTCGACTATCTGTATCTTTTATATCATGATGAGAAAAAAACAAAACTAGTATAATATATTCAGTGATAAAAATCTCGGCAGATAAGACAGGCAAGTAAATAATTTTTAAAGTAAATGTTCATCTCATAAATCAGCATAAAATACCCACAAAGATAAGGCAGGTAAAATAATCCGGCAGGCAAATGTAACTTTAGGTAGCTATGTAATCAAGAGTATCTCATCGTAATAAAATATACATAGATACTATAATTGTGCAATATGACAATATTTAATAGTAAATACAACATAATAAAGAATTATTTAACTGTCTGTATACGAACGGATAGACGAACAGGTAGACATACGGATGGACAGACGGACGGACAGACAGACGATCAGGTGGGGAGACGAACATACAGACGGACAGGCGGACAGACTGATGAACCATAATTGCCTTAATTACCCTTATTTTTACCTAAATTATATGTAATTGCCCTTAATTATCCTTATTCTTGACTTAATCACCCTTAATTACACTTATTTGTACGTGAATTACCATTAATTATTCTAAATTACCTTTATTTGTATCAGAGTTACCCTAAACTACACTCTACTTGCGTCCCATTCGAATTGATTTAGTAGCAACGACCAACCAAAATGACCGATATCACTCATTTGTAATTATGGCAACTTTTAAATGGCAACATTTTTTAGACATCCAGTAGTTAGTTACTAATTTTTACGATAAATCGATATGATATTAACGCAAATACACAAGTTCCACAGAGATAGGTGGATTTGCTAGTAAATAATTAGGTACTTCATTAGGAGGCTAAAATAAACCTACATTCCAAATAACAGTGGCATAATTATTACTATACTGGGTCTGGAAAAATATATTTTAAATTCACGTTAACGACATTGATACGTATCAACATCTTAACATTATCCTTTGTTCCTTTCGTCTACATTTACATTCAGGAAAGAATATTAAATTCGATGTACTTACTTCGGAAATATGGAAGGTGGCATTTTTTATGCTTATGGAATACAATAACTTTGCAATATTTACTCGGCGAGCGTGAATTTATGGCCGAACAATTGATTTATGTGCAAATGCTATAAATAAAATTTGCACCATTTTTCAGCGTTGTGAATTTAAGCTTCTTGCTGGGTTGACATTTACATGAAATATGACGTGTAAAGTTTGTTCGAACAAAAATCATTTTCCCTTTCTTCCGTAATTTTTATATCTTTAAATTAAATTTCCACTAGATGCGGCTCAATATTATATATCAGACTAAGTAAATTTTGATAAAAAAGAATGTTTCTTATTGAGAGAAATCTGTATGATTTGAATTGTAGTTGGTAGTATAATTTTTTCTCTTACCTCAATTAATAAGTTACGAAAGGCCTCCGTGTACTTTATTGGCACGAAAACGCTTTATAGTCGGTCAGTGCCTTGGTTAATCAGACAGAAGATTCCAAAAAATTGTTCTGACTCTAAACATTTAGTACCTGACAATCCTTTTCAAAACTGACACTATTCTGGCAATTAAACAGACAAGGAAGCCTACACTGAATATGCCGATATACTATTGCTTTTCGACTTTTTGGAAACTTCTTAAATAAACTATTTCATGCATATTTCTTTCCTGAAATATTTCATAATTTTTATATTTAACGGTAAATTTATTTCAAAAACAGGATTCTTACACAAACTTACTGTTAAAATTTCAATGCAATGGAACATTTACTTAATCAGTTATTGTATATACAAGAAACAGATAGACAAGAGACACACAGGCAGGCATACATATAGACAGACAAAAATTCTTAGAGTCGTTCAAAATTCGGCCATTATGTTCCTTTGAGACGCTTCAGTTTTTTACAATCGTTACCATTAAAGCTTTGTACCTGAAAAAAGGATTTGTTAAAAATTACTGACTCGTTTCTTTCTAAATGCCAAAAAGCAAATGAGTCTCTTTTACACGAAGAAATTTATAGAGGTTATTGTAAACCATTACATTTTTTTTTAATGTCAAATAGGCATAATAATAATAATCCTTATTTTCCATAATAAATACATGATCATTAAATAGTGATATAGGACTTGTCAAAGTACAAAATTGACGAGGAAGTATCTCACTACACATATAATAAAAATACTTAACACTACTAAAATAATGTCGATTAAAACTTTAAAGAGGAAATTGGATCGGTTAAAAATTCATTGACACTATAATAACACTTTTGTAACAGAAATAAGCTAACTAATTTTTAAAATTTTTTAAATTGTAAAACTTTTAAGCTCAGTCGGAAGCCGATTAAATAATTTTATTCCCATATATCTGGGGCATTCCTCATATTTTGTTAAGTAATGTAGTGGGATGCATAAGTTTTGACCATTTCTGGTATTGTAATTGCGATAAGAATCACTTGTATCAAAGGAATCCTGATTTGATCTAACATTAATAAATTATTCTATTCTATTCTGTTTCTAGTATCTATTATGTTCATAAAAGCTAAGGGTAAAATTTTTAATTTGTTAAATAAATTTCGACATGATGTATTTTTTGCTACACCAATCATATTTCTTACAGCCCTTTTCTGTATTTTAAATATTCTTATAAAATTATGTGACGCCACCCAGAACATTATAATATATTTAGCTTTAGACAATAAATGTACATGATAGTAGGACATTACAGTTGACCTATTGGAAATGCTTCTTAACCTATACAATACAAAACAGACTAATGACAGTTCTTTTGATAGTAAAGTTGTATGTTCATTCCAATTAAGCCCATAATCAATGTGCACTCCTAGAAATTTAGTGCTGCTGACTTGCTTAATTGATTTACTCTCTACTTTTATCAAGTAACTATTGTTAAAAGAAGATAATCGAGGTGTGAAATTAATAAGTACAGTTTTGGAGATGTTCTAGGATAATTTTGAGTTATCGTACCACTCTGTGCATCTGTTGGTCATATTTTGGGCTTTTACCATTAAATACAGATACATTACAGATATAGAACATTGGTACAGTAGCTGGATAAAAAATTCCAGGTAAATCGTTAATAAATAGCAAAAACAATAAAGGTCCCAAAACAGAGCCTTGAGGCACTCCAATTTCCACATCATTTTCCTCGGAGCTAACACCCTTTACCAGTTGTTTTCTCTCAGATAGATATGAAGTAATCCAGTCACAAATTTTCCCCCGTATGTTACATGTTTTTGACTCAGAATTTTATGCTCTCTTCTTCGAACACCCTAAAATATGTAGTTCTATTTAAAATAAGCAAGTTGGTATCGACTTCCGGTATAACCGGAAGTGTCAGATGCTTGTAATTATTTTAGTTGCCTTGACCACACTGCCATGAGTAGCTGTCTAAATTTTCAAAATTCTCTAGTGCCTATTGTTCCCTATATTGATCGATGCAGTTCCTGGTGGGACACCCTGTATGCTTGCTCGCTTTTTTCTATTTAGAAGTTTTTAAAGTACTATAATTTAAAGCAAAAAAGTATCTCCAAGAACTGTTTAGAAACATGTTATTTTACTGGACTTCGATAAATTAAACCTGCTCAAATAATTTCAATAAACCCTCAACAGATTTTTCATGTTATGATGGGCTACGTTTAGTTTAAATAACTTAATAACGAAGACTTCCCACTTACATAATATTATCCTCATCGCCAGTTGTTAAATCCAATCAAGTTTTAAAAGGAGATTGATTCGATTTAAAAATATTATTATTACACGTCGCTCAGCTCTCATCCACTCTAAATCAAACAGGTTGGAAACTATAACAAGATAGTAGGTAATAATACGTTCGTTAATATTATTTTCGAGCTCTGTCTGCCGCATCGTCGCGTCCACTATCCATTTATTATTAAACGATGTTAAATAACACACAATGCATTTATAATAACACCACCGGTATTCATTCCTGCATTCCCCGCCAATCCTATCACGTGAAAGATTGATATAATGTGTTAATCTTCTCGGTCATCCATCATCATTTGTTGTATTTAACACCCTTGGTGTGAGTTCTTTCACACCCGTTTACACTGATATGTTTTGTTGCTGGCGCATAATCCATATAACCAACCTCTTTTTGTATTGTAAACCAACCAGAATGTACGTATTCATTATTCCTTATTAGAATAAATACAGTAAGTATTAAAAATGAGGTGCATCAAGCACCAGCTCTTGTTCTGGAACCTTTTGTCTACTCTACTCGCTGATATAAAACGAGTTTTGTTAATTACCTGCCGAATGAGCGGGTGTTTACTTTCGAGTATGTTGAAATACTTTTTAAACGGTCTCAAATTTTTTGCCCTGTCATATAGCGAGGAGTAATTAAAAGGATTCTTATACGGGAAACGTTTTATAGTGGTGACTATACGATTCTTTACATTGTGAGCACATCTCGCAATGGATCGTTTAAATGTGTATTAACTGTTTAACATGGCCCTGTTATTAACTCTACTTTCTTATATAGGTGTGAAAGTTAATTAAACAAAGCTTGCATTATGATTATAGTATGTGTATAGAACGTTCACCAAAGAATATTGTTGGGTGTAACCTAGGAATGAAGCTAAGAACAATGCTTATATCAGAAAAATGGAATTTAATTTTGTAAAACTTGATGTAAAAAAATATAGGGTGTTCCATTTGACCTAAATAAGTTTTCATGGTTTCAAGTTTACAAAATGTAACGTCGAAAATGGAACACTTGGTATACTATTATTGAATGTAATTCAATTGTATAGTGCAGCTCTCCTTATGTTCTTTCTATGTGCCAAAAAGCAAATGAGCATCTATTACACGAAGAGAGTTGTAAAGGTTATAAAGTACCATTACTCTTGTCATTTTCTTTTAACTGTCAAATATCTCTGAAACGAAATGGGTTTAGGCAAAGGGTATCCTACATGTTTTTAACTCAGAATTTCACGATCTTTTCGGGAACTCTAAAATATATAGGGCATTCCATTTAAAATAAGCAAGTTGGTATCGACTTCCGGTCTTCAACTGGAAGTGCCAGATGATTGTAATAATTTTAGTCGAATTGGCCACAAATGGGCTCGACCTCCTACTCCCTCTTGAAATCTTCCTGATCTTCCAATGAAGCCAATTCATCGGCTCTCTCCTTTTCTGGGATCCCGGTATGTTCCGGAATTCATATCAGGCTCACTTCTTTGTGCCTGGCGAGTTCCTCTAGGGCATCCCCACACTCCAGATCGCCCGAAGTGCTGCCTGGCTGTAGGAACAAATACAATTTTTTTAGGATGGCATATGCATCTGCATGAAAGATTGTAGTGTACGATCCTAGAGCGAAGCTCCCTGTACTTCTCTACCTTCCAAGAATATTCCTGCCCCCGATGACTGCCTCTGCCCATTTACCAGAAGAGAACCGTCTGTGTAGCACACCAGGGAGTTCGGGGGGAAATTGATGCGGAGATTGGAATTTCCTCCTCCCCCAATCTGGTGATGACTGCATGACCCTCTGTCCTTCCGCTACATCGCCAGCTACCTGAGTCTCGCATTCCTAGATGGGCCGCTGTAGCTTCCTTCTTGATCCAGGCTGGAAGCGTCGGCAGCCCTAGCATTACTTCCAAGGCAGCTGTTGGTGTCGTCCTCATTGCGCCTGTTATTCCAAGACAGGCAAGTCCTTGCCAGTCTTCGGGACGTGGTGATGCGGTTCACACTCGGCCACCAGACCACCGACCCGTATTGGAGTCTAGATCTGATTACCGCCGTGTAGACCCAGTGCAGAATCCGTGGGCTAAATCCCCAGTTCCTGTCCACCACTTAGCGCAACTGCCAGACGGTTGCCATCGACTTCTTTATGATTCTGTCGACCTGTGCTCCCCATGACAGTTTTTTTTTTATCTAGGATCACCCCTAAGTACTTCACCTCTTGCGATAATGCTAGGGGTCTTTCATGCATTATTGGTGGTGCCCTAAAATTCTCTATCTTCCTCCTTTTGGTGAAGAGGATGGTGCGCACTTTTCCCTATATCGATCGATGCTTTTCTTGGTGAGACACCCTGTATTGGGGATTCGCCTCTAAAGTTAAAATTTATCGCCCCATCGGCTTTAATTCATCGTAAGAATGAGTATTTCGATAATAAGCAATTTCAGTTTTACCCCTGTTTATTTTGAAAGGACAAGCCAACTTCAGACAATTAAAATTCCGATTTACCCCGACATTATTCATCGACGGATATCTGTTTCCCGCGAGTTAATCTGCCCCGAAACGCACACGAATGCCCGCATTTCACCTAATCCTCTCACACGCCGAAACTTTGAAAGTTCAAAATATTCAGCAAGTCTACAAACACGATAATTTCGACGTTCTTGCATTAATCTAGGCCGAAATCCAACTAAAACTTAATCAGAATTTACGGGAGTGCTATTTAAATTGCAGTTAACAAGATTAGACTCATTACGCGGGACTTATATCCTATTATATTCGATACATCTGGGTGTCGGATAAATGAGATTTATATCTCTTTCAAAATATATTCAGGTGTACTAATCAAAGCTATCTTGATTGCCGTAGGTGTTACTTGGATACGCTGCTTTCAGGGGTGGGCTACGATTTATTTGGCAGCATTCACTCCTCGAAGAATTGGAGCGATGTTATCATTTTGTTTCAATAATACTTTGATCCGAATTTATTTAAGGACGTAGAAAAAGGCGTTTTATGTAAGAGTGGTGAGAGCGTCACCTACAGTTTTATTCGACAGAAATAACAGTAATAAACTCAGGGTTATCCGGGGCAATTTAACGGATAAAATAAAAGTAAAGAAGAAGGTTGGGATTTACAGAATTACCTGTAGGTATTAGAATGAATAATTTTTAAAGCAGGTTCAAATATAAATAAATATATAGATAGGATATGATATAACGGATTTATTTTCAAAATTAATTCATGCCTTGATATGATAAGATATAGATTCAAATCATGACTTCGCGATAAATGGAAATTTAAGACAGCTGTCAAAGCATTTGCAAGAAATATCAGTTTAGCAGTGAATATGGAGAATTGGTCAAATATTCAACGTCCTTTTGCGGTAGAAACTTATTTTAAAATCTATTCTGTTGGAATCACCAAGCGTTTATTTCGTCGTCACTTTCATTTAAATCCGCGAGATCCAGTTCCTAGTCAAATAATAATTAAAAAGTGGGTACACAAGTGTCGCAGTACTGTTTCATGTGCCAGAGAAAAACCAAAAGGAAGAACTGGTTCTGTACGCACACTTGAAAATGCTGAAAGGGAGAACAGCTGCGCTACGAAGTCCTAAACGATCTGCAAAACGACAAGCATTAGCACTCAATATTTCGAACAGTAAATTGTTACGTACCTCCTGTCCCTAGGAAAGGTTTGGGAAGACTCTACAAGGTTCTCGCGTTTTTAGTGGAGACTGGGTCGTGGTTCAAATATACTATAAACTTTAATTAATCAAAATGAGGGCTCCAGTAACCATGTAATGGATACCTATGGCTGTACCTTTTCTAAAAATAAAAATTTACTGACTGTGGCTACTCAGTGGCCTTTTAAAAAAAACTCCATTCATCTGTCCCAAGTGAAGGAGTTTCACTGCGATGTGCAGCGGCAAGGCAATAGCCTAGCCATCGCGTCTGTGATCAAGAAGCAAATGGCCAGTTGCAATTGATACGTAGCCATTTTCCGGCGCAAAACAATACCGTCACCAACTGATAAAAACTGAATAAAGCTACCGCTACATCAAATTAAATAGAAAATTAATCTTTAATGAATCTTTCACTCTCTATTTTGATCTTTAACCTATGTAGCAATCTACTGGCAACTGGTAAGGTATTTTGCAAGTGAATTAATAGATGGCGCTCGGTGAATGTTTTTAGATTTATATGTTTACAATAATTTCGATCGAAATGTGAAGAACGGAGATATATCCTGGAACAAGTAGGCAGCCAGACAGAATGGAAAGGAATTTCCAAGCCAGTGGCGTCGAGCCATTATTAAATACGGAAAGGAACTTTCCAAAATTCAAGAAAAATATAACAATAAAATTTACTCAAAAGAACATTAGCATTTAAATGAAGTTCAATTGTACACGTAACGTTCAGGCAAAAAATGAACGTTACAAGTTATTGCTGCATTCTGAAAGACTTACACTTCCATCCCTACAAAATTCAAGTCGTACAAAAACTTCTGCCACAAGATTTTGGAACACGCATTGATTTTTGCGAACGTTTCGTAGGGCTATTTGCTGAAAACTCGAAAGTCGTTGATTGCTTGCTGATGTCAGATGAAGCTCATTGTCATCTTTCCGGATATGTTAACAAACCGAACTTTCGCTACTGGGCGACGGAAAATCCTCTGGAGTACAGCTTCATGGCAAAAAGGTTACTGTGTGGTGTGCAGTATCCGCCTTTGGAATTTTTGGGCCGTTCTTCTTTGAGGTAAATAACTTGACGGTTCCAGTTACATCACAACGTTATCAACAGGTATTGCGTAACTTGGAACAGCAACTTCGTAATGTTGATCTGGATATGCGAAGAATATAGTTTCACCAGCCATATATTATCTATTATTAACCTCGATGAAGTCAGTGAATGATTACCCTTAATAAAGTAAATAAAAATGCAAAGTAGCGCCACATACAAAGAGGGAAATTTTTTAGATTTAGTTAGATTAAGCAGAATGGGGAAAAGAGAACACCTTAAGAAAAGGCATACAAAAATATAAATGCTAATATAACAAGAATAACACTAATTAAACGAATAAAATATGAATATGATACAATAAAAGAGATACAGTATCGTGAATATCGTAATTAACGTTATGATTTCTTAATGGAGGCTATACTGCAGTGTAAAATGTCTATAGCATCTTCTATTGTGGTAAGACGTATACATTTCGTGTAATGGGGAAACCTTTTTTACATTAGTTCTGGGGGTATCTAGATGAAAAGTTGTCCCTTCACGTGCCGATAACCTCGGTGCATGAAAATTCAACATTGACAGAATTTGGGGACAGTCTACGATGCTGTTTAATAATTTGTACAAAAATATAATTTGAGATTTCTCTCTTCTAATCTGCAGGCTATCTAGGAAAAATCTGTCAAGCAAATCTGAGTTAGGCAAACCTACCGGTGGGTACATACTATCTTCTTTATAACAGCAAAATTTTAGAAATCTTCGCTGGACT
Organism: Leptura quadrifasciata; assembly: GCA_963675555.1. Lineage (NCBI taxonomy): Eukaryota > Metazoa > Arthropoda > Insecta > Coleoptera > Cerambycidae > Leptura > Leptura quadrifasciata. The sequence continues at coordinate 30,433,712 of OY776674.1, forward strand.
CTTTCCAGATTTTGAATATGAATATTATAAGGAGGATACCAAATAATTGAGGCATATTCAAATCGTGATCTTACAAATGCAAAGAATAGCTACTTTAAGTTTCTATTAAAAATCCCCAGAGCTTTAAATCAATCCGTAGTTAAACTGCTAATATGATGAGTAGAGGAGAGCTTTCAATCAAAGGTCACACCTAAATCCTGAAGAGTTTCAGGCCTGTTTAAAAGTATGTTATTAGAATATGTCATCACATTGCATTTAGCTACATTCACTGGTTCACAGTTCACATAAGTTAGCATAATACCATTCATTAATTTTATCAAGATTATTATGGAGAATTATACAATCTTCATTGTTTTTAATATTGCAATATATTTTCAAGTCATCTGCGTAAATTAGATAATTAATATTTAAGTCACAAGTTACATCATTAATGAATATATCGTAGAGTGGGACGCCGGACGTCGCCAAGATCCCCACCGACTGATAACCAGAGCATTTAACATACTGCTTACGATTACTAAGGTATGAAGTGAAAAAATTAAGCATATTTTCCGAAAAATCATAAGCCCGAAGTTTCATAATAAGAACATTATGATCCAGTCTGTCGAATGCCTTGTAAAATCAGTGTAGATGACATCAGTATGAAGTCTCAGATCAATCAAATCTGCAATATATTGCGTAATACAGAGCAAATTTGTAAGAGAGAGAGAGAGAATTTAAAGGATTATGCATATAATTATATATTTGTTCCGAGAAACTTCCGCGGTGGTTGGTATGAAAAATACTAGGTTCTCGGGTTGAACCGCGTCTGAGATTGTTAATGTCTCGACGTTTCGGCTCCCATTTTGGAGCGATTTTCAAGAGAAAAAGGGGGGTCAAGGAAAAATTGTTAAAGAAAATAATGCTAGGAGTTCCTAGAACTGGTTCGATTCCGGGGTCTCAATCTGCCTACTCCCCAGATCTCACCACGATCCGTCTCTAAGGCCTCAATCTGCCTACTCCTTAGAGCGAGCGAGTTCCACGAACTCCTACCATTATTTTCTTTAACAATTTTTTCTTGACCTCTCTTTTTCTCTTGAAAATGGCTCCAAAACGGGAGCCGAAACGTCGAGACATTAACAATCTCAGACGCGGTTCAACTCGAGAACCCAGTATTTTTCATATATATATATATATATATATATATGGTATAGTGGTGAGAGGTAATTGAATCCTCTCATGTGGTCTAATGCTACTATACACCAGACATCATAGATGTCTCCGTGGTGCATAGCGCCTTGCCATTTTGCAAGTACCGAGAGCGGCGACCTTCAGCCCTTGGTGGACTTAACCTATATACTGTTATTATACATGATTTGCAGGAAACAACTACTCAGCGGGCAAGTACCCCGACTTGCATTGAATTACACCTTACAAATCATGAAAAATTGGTAGCCAATGTCATTTGTCAACTCCCTGACCAGACATAGACCGGTTTCGAACTTATTAGTTCTCCTCAGTATGCCATAGGTTATGCCATAGGTATATAGGTTAAGTCCACCAAGGGCTGAAGTTCGCCGCTCTCGGTACTTGCAAAATAGCAAGGCGCTATGCACCACGGAGACATCTATGATGTCTGGTGTATAGTAGCATTAGACCACATGAGAGGATTCAATTACCTCTCACCACTATACCATTTACATTAGTCTGTATAAGACTAGCAGGTTGGCCACTGTCATTTGTCTGCTCCATGACCTATGGCATACTGAGGAGAACTAATAAGTTCGAAACCGGTCTATGTCTGGTCAGGGAGTTGACAAATGACATTGGCTACCAATTTTTCATGATTTGTAAGGTGTAATTCAATGCAGATCGGGGTACTTGCCCGCTGAGTAGTTGTTTCCTGCAAATCATGTATAATAACACCATATATATATATACCCATGCAAGAGAATTTCCAAAACTTTAGCAAAATTATTAATAATTGTAATCGGCCTATAATTTTGAATATTTGCACGATCACCTTTTTTGAAAACAGGAACAATTCTCGACACTTTCCATAAATCTGGAAATGTGGATGTACTGATAATTAAATTAAAAAGTAAGCATAATTCGAAAGCCAAAATACGTGCACAGTCTTTTATTCAAAATGCAGGTATTTTGCCCAGGCCAGCAGTGAATTTAGATTTGATTTTTTTAAAGATATTTAAATACATCTGCTTCTGTAGAACTATTTATATCGAAATTATTATATGAATTATTGTTGCTGTTATTATATTGTTGTTGATCGGGTAGTGTAAATGAACTTTGGAAAAACTCAGCAAATACATTAGCAATACTTTTCTGGTCACTGATAACTGTATTCTCATAACTCATACACGTAGGAATACCAGATGCATTTCTCTTAATGTTAACAAATCGTCAAAATTTGCTTGGATTTACTAAGATATCATGTTCAATTCTTAAAAAATAGATTTTGTATGCATTATTAATTAATATTTTGGTCTCGGCTCTCAACTGTCTGAAATGCTCAAGCGACACCTCTTTTCATCCTGCTTTTTAAACCTCCTCCATGCACAATATTTTAATTTTACATGTTTGATTATTTCAAACGAAAACCAAGGGGGATAAAAATATTTTGAGCCTCTTTTGGATTTGGGGACAAATCTATCAATTAGTTCACACAATTTCTCATAGAAACTCGCACAAGCTAGGTAGAAGTCAGTAAACTCACTGAGAAAATTCCAATCCAAATCAATATAGTTAGCCTTGCGAAAATAGTAAAAGTAACTTCACCGTTCTGTACGTTATTTTTTGAATGTGCCAAATTTTTTAGAGAAATAATTAGAGCAGGATGATGTCAACTTGAGTGACGAAACGCCAGTCGAATGGAATGTTCTGACGTTCCAATGTTGGTGTCGCATCAAGTGTTCCAAACCCGTTCAGGACACACAACGAACGCTTTGTTGATCAGAAGTAGACAGAAGACATAAAAAATTAATAAGTAATTCCACATTAAAAGTTCAAATATAACCAGGATATCTAAGTCCAACCCTGACTTGGTTCATGTTTGAAAGATTACTGACTTAGATTGTATCATAAATATTACTTAAAATTCTAGGAGGAAATTCGTCTTAAAGATAGATTATACTGTTTGATATTGGATAAATTACGCAATTACTCCCGTAATGTACGTATTTCTTTACGGGTCTACTGAAATCGATGTTCTTTATCAAATTTAAATAGAATTTCAACCTTAATTTGGTGTATCGAAATGGGGAACATAAAAAAGGTCGTTCCGCATATTAGAATTATAAAATACAATTTGTATCTGTAAAATTGAATTTAAAAAACACTATTTTGAGGTGGAATATGTGCGTTTGGTATAATATTAGGAAATAAGTAATTTATACCAAAGAGTTCATACATTAAAGACGTTTTAAAATTAATTTTGGATTCTTGGGCCTTGATCTGTTTATTTCTTATTGGAAAAGGGAAGCACATTTAAAGCAATAGATATTTATCAATATTAACTGCGCATATCTGGATTGAAATGAGTTAAAACAATGTACTGCCAACACAGGCATACCAATATTTTAATACCAGTATTTATTAATATTTTTTTTTTTTTTTTTATACATTTATTTAACGTCGGCCTATTTCCGCTACTGAGGCCTAACACCGACGCCTGTAGACGAGCTACCCCCAACCAGGAATTTTGCCGAACCTCTTCCCTTAAGAAGAGTAGGGATCTTTTACTTGTCTAACATTTAATAGACAAGGGACCGACGGCTTTACATCCCCTCCGAAGGATGGTATATCTCCTATATAACCCTCGCCTAAGGTTGTATAGCTTCCGCGCATACACTGATATACAAGCCGCTGGAAGATGTGTGAGGCGAGAACGCGGTTTCCGTTGGAATGGTCACCAATCCAAGTACTAACCGCGCCTGTCGTTGCTTTACATCGCATACCGAAGTATGTACATAGTAAAGACGCACCTACGCTCGCCCCCTATTTATTAATATCAGTCCAATATTTTTTTTAAATAATAATAAAGGCGAATGTTAAAATAGACATGGTAAAATCCGAATATGTGGAACAGCAATGCAAATATGCACATAATAATGTCTAAATATTGACACAATATTCACATACAGTGTGTCCCATATTTCACCACTACATCCTAATATTTAGGCCATTTGTTGATGGATTTAGACCAAATTTGGTTTACTTCTTGTGTTTCAGATTGTGATTAAAAAGTTATTTAATTTTTTTCTTTCGAAACTAAATACGCTTACTATGATCAAAAGAAATTGGCAAAAATTAGGAATTTATATTAGCGATTGAGATATGGTTCTTGTTTTTACAGAATCGTGTTCAGCATGACATAAAACCCCTATATATCAAATTTCGTTAAAAAAATATTCATTTCTTTACAAAAAAAAATCATATCTAAGATAATAATAATAATATTTAGTTCATCTGTTTGGTTACAATTTATGTTTTAACATTTTTTTTCTTAAAAAGAATTCATGATAATAAATATTTAGTTAAGCCCCACTAAAGTTTTTAGAGAAAGACTTGTCTGTGGGTGTTTATGTAAACATTTAATTCTTTTTTTTTTATAAATGTATCTAGATTATGTTTTATGAAATTTAATAGATAATAAGCAACACGGATAATTTACATAATTATAGATAAAGGGAAAAGAAAGGCTAAAAAAAGAAATAGATACAAGAGTTAACTGATATATATCTTATCAAATTTTACAATTGCCCTGTATTTATGAAGTTTTCTATAAAATTTTCTTAGTAGCCAGTTTTTGATGTTTTCACTTTGTTTTTTATTATTGATGTTTCTTATGTGGTCTGGCATTAGATTATACAGTCTTGGACCCAGATATGTTGAACTTTTTGTGAATATTGATTTCTTAGCCCTAGGTATGATTCCATTAGTTCTTGTTCTTGTATTATATAAGTGATTTTTTTTTGAGGTAATTTTTGTTTTTGATTTCATAATTTAATATTTGTTTGCAATAAATTTGTCTGATATTGAGAATTTTATATTTTTGAAATAGGCATCTACTTGGATATCTGAGATCTTTTTTGAACATAATTTTAATTATTCCATACTGTATGATAGACTCTACTAGACCATAGTACATTATGAGTAGCTGATGTTTTTTGAGGATATTGCTCGCTTGTCTAAACGTGTAAAACAAATGTCTAATTTTTTTGCATATATTTTCAATTTGAAGGTCCCATTTCAGGTGTGTCAAGAATGATCCGTAGGTATTTTATGTGAACTGCCTGGTCAATTTCTATGTCAGTGTTTTGTATTTTTATTTTTTTGTAAACAGGTAATAGATTTTTATATGAGCAGAATGGCAGGTATTTTAGTCCAGTCATTGAAGCTTTATACCTCAGAAATATTTTACTACGAACCGATTTACATGAAATTTTGGAATTAGGCTTATCTTACCCTTAACTTCAAAAGTGATATTGACCCGACCTCCGTTCTTACCCTGGGGGTGGTTGCCACCCCTTCTCGTTAGTGGAAATAAAGATAAGCCTAATTCCAAAATTTCATGTAAATCGGTTCGTAGTAAAATATTTCGGAGGTAAGACCCTATTTTTCGCTTCAATGACTGCACTATTTAGTTTTAGCGGTGTTCATAGTGAGTAAATGTTGATCAAACCATTTTTATTGTTTCGAGTAATTTAGATGATTTTTGGTAGACTTATTCACAACTTTGTCCTTCTACAAAGATAGCAGTATCATCAGCAAATGAGATGATTTTACCATCGATGGGTAATGTTAGTAGATCACTTAAGTATATTATAAATAGCAGGGGAGCTAAGACCGTCCCTTGCGGGAATCCATAAGTGACGATTTTAGTCTCACTTTTAGTGTCGCCCAACCTTACACTTTGTGTTCTATTGGTTAGATAGCTTTTTAGAATATTATATATTTGTCCCCTATATCCCAGATCCCAAAGTTTTTGCAATATTTAACTCTGACTTATAGTATCAAAGGCCTTCGCTAGGTCTATAAAAATGCCAAGCGAAGGTTTTTAATTGTCTATTGAGTTATTAGTTTTCTCGATTAAATAGTTTATTGCGTCCTCAATAGATGTTTTCTCGCGGAAACTAAACTGTCTTCGGCATAATATATTAAATTTATTTACATGTTTCAGAATTCTTGACGTCAAGGCTTTTTCAAAAATTTTTGAGAGGTTAGAAATTAAGGAAATTGGTCGATAGTTTTGTGCTTCAAGTTGTTTACCGCTTTTATATAAAGGAATTATTCCGCTACTTTAAAATGAGCTGGGCAGACACCTGTTTCAAATATTCTATTTACAATGTGAGTCATTAGTGGTGTGATTAATTCGATTACTTCTTTAAGTAGATCTACTGATATTTTGTCATGACCAGGGACTTTTTTATGCTTTAGTTCTAGTATGTAAAGTGTAAACGAATTTAATTGAAACCATATAAAAACTAAAAGCCGGCAAAAACAGTCGGCATCTCTTTATTGTACATGGGCGGAGGTAAATAGAAATGCTTGTCATAAGAAAATAATAAGATTTTTGGGCGTTATTATATTATCCTCTGTTTCAAATGGTCTCCAGAAAGCCATGGTAAATTAGTAAATAATTAAAATATTTTACCTTTTATATAGTAGTAAATATTTATAAATATGAACAATAACTAACTAAACTCCTACGCTTGATATTATAACAGGTATTTACGCACTGCACTGGCACATTAACAGCACAGCAGAAGTCCACCTTTGATTATTGGGAAGCGATTTACGAGTTTTTTTATGCTAGTAGGCCTATCCGTTTTATTATCTTTAAATCAGTGCAGTCATAGATGGTTCATTCAGGCTGATTACATTACCAGTCTCGGACTCGCCTGCACAGTTTCAACTACCATTCGAATCTCGATACCATTGCTAAATATATAGGACAAAATATCAAGTTCAGTGCGCACGGCCCTGTGCTTTAACACTGACCAGTTCCAATTATCCTCGTATAAAGTATACTTTCCTATTTCTTGTTCAGTGACATTATTAAGGTAAAAACTGTTTTCAATTTTTTTGTTTGGAAAATTTGTATTTGGTTTTAGTATTTTCTTTGCCATGTTCTCTCTTATATTTGTGAAGAAGTTACAGAATTTCGTAGATATTAATTTTTTATCTGTTGTTATATCATTATTTGAAAGTTTTGTTTCAGATATTTCATTATGTTGCGTTTTCTTGTTTGTAATTTCATTAATAGATTGCCAAATTTTTATCGTCATTCTTTAAATAGTTTTTAAAATAATCATTTTTTGCTTTTTTAATAAGACTGTTACTTTCTATGTATTTCTTTTATTTCGTTATCATTTGGATTTCTTATTGAAAGTTGATATACTTGGTCTCGCGTTTTTATGGAATAAAAGCCATTCGTTATCTACGCTTTTCTTTTGATAGTAGAGTTCATTTTTATTTTCTTAGATTTTCTTAGATTTTTTTAGATTTCAATAATGATTATCCTACTATTCGAGTTATTGTCGGATGTTTACATAACTTGGTAGTCGAGTAATAATGGCGCTAATTAAGCATTAGAACACATTTTTTCTTTAAAGAAAATATAAAATAACTAAACTTATATTTTTGTAGTCATTGTAACTTAAACAACACTTAAAATTATTACTTAAACAAAAATATAATTTAAAAAAATAAATGTTAAATATAGTCTTCCTCCACAAGTCTTCCATCAATTCTGATATATTTTTCAATTCTCTTCTTATTATTTTCAACAACTTTTCTTAATTCTTCAACTGTTACTTCATTACATGCTTCTCTAATTCTGTCACATACTTCCGCTCTATTTCGTGGCCTATTTTTATAGACTTTATTTTTTATGGTACTTCAAAAATAAACATCCATAGGGGTGACGTCTGGTGATCTGTGGCCGCGCAATTAATGGACTATTCCTTCCAATCCAACGCATAGGCAAGTTGTTATTCAGCCAATTTTTAACTATTACTGCATTATGAATGGAAGGCCCAGCTAGTTAGAAATAGAGATTTTGTTTGAGAGCAAAAACAGAATTGTTGAACAATATTGAAAATGGGGGTGTAGCTAACACCAAAACATTTTTTGAGACATTCCGTTCTTGTATACACACAAAATCACATTTCATTTTTTTTACTCCCTTTCATAGTAGTGTGGGTATTGGGGGTGATAGTGGGGGAGGGGGTGGCTGATGCAAAAAAAAATTTAACACCTTGAATTTTCGTACATGCCCTAAATTGAAATTTTATGAACTCTTACCTGCTTGCTTTGCCTATTTACCTTTATTTACCCCATTTACCACCGAATCCTTCAACGGAATTAGCTCAAAATATAATCTAGTTCCAGATCTCGTTACAATACAAATTTCAAGTCGGTTCCAGAGTAAACATGCGCACAAAAAGTTACAGACACAAACCGACAGACAGACAGACAGACAGACAGGAAGTTTTTTTTTCGCTCAAATTTAAAATCTCGACGTTTTAAGCCTATTTCAACAAAAATTTTTTTTTTTTTTTTTTGCGTTACTATATAGTCCCACTGGACGTGGTAGTAATGAAGTGTTTTTGTTTCTGAATAATTTGTTCTACACCTATAATCCACATATTCATTGTTATTGACTCGTTTACTGTTACATGGCCTATGTCCATTTAACAGTTTTATTTAAAAACTGGTGTTTTGTGGATATTTAGCAGGATTCAGTTCTTGTAAGTGAAACAAGCAGAATTTTACATGTATAACTGCTAAACCATTTCACACTGTTTATGTACTTAGTTTTATATCTTAGGAACTTTGTCCTGTTTTTCTATTAACACTATTATGTATCTCATTTCCGTTGTAACACAGCATCCCAGGAAACAATTAACAATTTGTCTACAATATTTATTTACATCAGATATCTATTTTTCAATTTTTATATTTTTGTTTACTATGGAGTACATATGGTTATTTTCCTTACCTTTTCTCGCTACTATATTAGTATATCCAATAAGATGTAATATATTCGCTAAGTTCACACCATAGTCAATACGTTTTACTATTTATTTACATCTGTTCATATTTGTGGTTATGTATTGTATTACGAATTGTGAAGCAAAGGCTCTGGTATGGAATAAAAACTTTTATTATAGATTCCCTTTATCGATTATATGCCACTATTTTAGTTGTGAGTAAAGGAAATTGTAAAATTGCGACCTGCAAGTTGGTGCGCTTAACTTAACCACTGACAGATGGCCATACTTGTACTATTTTTATATTTTATAGCTTTCAATTTAAATAGGGAATTAGATTTCTCACATTTTTTTGGTAGCGTTGTTTTCCAGTAAACAGGACAAAAAGTTTACCTTATCAGTAAAACTCACCAGGAAGTCATTTGCTTGCAGCCTTTGTACTGATTCAAACGAATATAATTTCTAACTGTGGACTTCAGTAATTGATATTACAATTTTTATATCCCAGTTACAAAGTGTTTAATATACTGGTAATTTAATTTCATTATACTCATTAAAAAACATTTTTAATTAATCTTCAAATTTTGCCTTTGATATAATTTCAATTATTTTTAAAGTAAATTTGAATTCAAAGTCAATTCTTTTTAATTTAATAAGTAGTTAAAATACTATATGTACCACATGGTTTTAAAAATATTTTTCTCTTTCCTTTTCATTTTTTTTTGGCAATTTATAGTCTATGAAATCAACTTAATTAATTTTGTACAGCTAGCTTAAATATATTTCGTGCAGCTAACTTAATTATATTTGTACAGCTAACTTGCTTAAATTTTGTACATGCATTCATGCTTAGACATTTACATGCTTCGATGCTTATATTCTTAGATATTTAAATTCTGAGATACTTCTTCTACATTCCTGCATAGTTTTTGCACAGTTTATCTTTCATAGATAAAATTTTGTTATCTTTACATTAAACCACATAGTTGGTTAATTTTCCTACAACTTTCACCCCATTTCATGGAGAGACGTAAATTGCCAAGGAAACTATAGAATTCATTCTTGCAACTAGAGACAATTGTGGGCCTGGATTGCTGTCCCAGAACCAGTCACCTCAACCATAATCAATATAGGATACTGGTATAAATTTGTTTTATATATATATATAGTGAGTTCTACACTCACATGTGATAGTTATTCATGTTCATTTTGTTATATCTATTTTAATCATGGTTTTAATCCTTAATTTTAAATAATCAGTAATTGTTTACCTTAAATTGTGTACCTGTAAAGGAATTTGTGTATGAATTTGTCTACATTAAGTTAAAAAATGCGACTATTTTATAATACATGTGACCTTAACTTTTAACCTCAAGTTAATGTCTTGATAAAGGGAATAAATAATTTCCGAAAGCTTGACAAAGTAACAAAAGAGTTTTTCTTTTTCTGTTTTGTGGCCGTAAACTTTTCACCTCTGACTGCAACCTCAAGATACACCACGTGTGTTTAATTTTGATTTTATATATATATATATATATATATATATATATATTTATTTCTTAAATTTCAATTTATCTTTCAAACCGATTTGTCTATTTTTCATGTAATATATTTAAACCATCTTTTTATTTCTCTTACCAACAATTTCAGTCTGATCTATAGCAGACTGGTTATTCGAGAAAAAGAGACAATTTTGCTTATTTTACTATAGATGGTGCCCAATTTAACATCAATTTTTCTTTGTCTCCTTTTCTCGAAATAAACAGAAATCTGTCGCTTATGCTGTACATGTCAGAAAGGGTAAGTTTCTCCACTCTTACGAATGCTCTGGACCCACGGCTCCCTGCTCCGACTTAAACCAGCTAGTCATCCGCATATGTTGCCTCAATTCTTTCTCAAAAATAAATAATAAGAGAAAGGAGGTAACATTACAATAACTTTGAATTTAAATTCTTCTTTTATAAAAATAATTGCTCCCCCTGTATGTCTTCTCTGTGAAGAGAATATCGCACATTGGAATCCTATATCAATTTCGTATTTTCTATCTCTTCCGTGACATGTGTTTCAGATAAACAGATAATAGCCAGCTTCCAGTCATTTACATTCCATGTGAGTTGAGTTTTATTTGCTAATAGACATTTTATGTTTACATATAGTAGGTTGCCAATTAATTGCTATTTTTCTTGAAATATTTGTGGATATTCTATTTTCTTTTTACTAGTTCACGTATTCTTTTATATGATTCACAGATTTTATCGTAAGGATAGTGATTAAATGTCAGATTTTTACTTTTAATATTTCAACAGCATATTTGCAATTTACACACGTTATAAATGTCATTAACTACTTGGTAAGGTAGCTAAAATATGATCATATTTTTTCCTGTCGTTAGTAATTCTACTAAACTTGTACTAACAGACAAACATCTATTCCCTGGGACTTGAACTCAAGAGAGATAACAGCGCTTAGCCATGTTGTTTCTCGCACAACTGTGTTTGACTATTGACTATTATATTGTTTGGCACTATTATTATCTTGCTGATAGTGAAAATGCCACTAATTATCCATACTGTATTTAGTAAGTTTTATACTATCTTTGCCGTATTATATTTATTACAAACGCATACCCTGCAATTTTGTAGCCTGCTAAAGTCTCATTTACCGTCGTAAACTTTAAATATGAATGAAATTCTTCCTGGCTTAAAACGAAGAAAAATAAGTTTGAATAAAAATAATTCTGCGAGCGTTCTCTGAAAATTCGGGAGTTAAATACCTAAAAATGGAACGGTTATGAGGGCCGTTTTGTATTGTGTAATTTGACGGGGTACTCTCTGCGTGCCGTGAAATATTTATATTGCTCGATTATTAAAAGAGCGAAAGGGTGACGGTTGCGAGCAAGAAATTGTAGAAGCAAATTAGCAGAATAGGAATCTCACCGGAGACATAAACCGACCGACCGGCCGAACCCGAAGAAGGGATGAATATCAAAAATCTTATCACACTAATTTAATTTTTAATTGTATCACAAAGGGGGAATACAAAGGGAGGCCTCTGGAAATAAACGTCAGACTTTAATTTTCTCTCGGCAAAATATTTTAGCCATTCCTTTATTATTTATACTTAGTCGAAGACAAAAGCATTCGATTAACATTCTTAAAAGCAAGACGCTTGCAACTACTAAGACTTTATAATCCTTTTATTTTGGTGAACAAACATAAACCGGGATCAAATTAAGATTCTTTAACTTTTAATTAAAAGCATTATTTCATCGGGTTGTTAAAGTAGAGAAATTATTGCCTGTTTGCTCAATGGATGCGATTAGGTGTAAGCGAAATGGTTTTGTGTTAATTTGCTCGTTTTCTGCTACTCACTGTGCACCATTCTAAGATCGGGACGGCCATTATTTTTCGCTTACAATAGACAATTCTTCTTTACTGCCCCATAACTCCGTCGAGATATATCACTGCATTTTATCCCCTAGACGATCTCGACTGATCTGCCTAATAATTAAACCTAGATAAGTTTGAAATGGTTTGAAACGGTTTGAAAAATTAGCGGCGTAGGATCTCTTTTCAGTTGTTTCGTTCACAGAGTTCGGTATATTCGATTTCGTTTTCAGTTTTAAGGCGTCACTAAGGAAGTAGCGTTTAAAAAATATAGCTATTGTTACTCGTTTATTTCCCTTTTGTTTAGAATGGCAAATAAACAAAGCAACAAATGCGAACGACTAGCTGGTTTAAGCCGGAGCAAATGGTCGTAGGTTCAGAAAACTTACAAGAGCCGTTCGTGTGCACGGTATAAAAGAACAATTTTGTTTTGTTTGGGGAAAAGAGACAATGACACTTTTGATATTACGAGGGCAACATCTATAGCAAAGAATAAGTAAATTTGTCTCATTTTCCCTTAAAACCAGTCTCGTATTGATGAGACTGAAAATTGTTGGTAAAGAAAAGAAATAACTATTAAATTATAGCTATTGAATGGTAAAAGGTATTTAAAATAATTAAAGTTTGCAACAGAAATTTAGACAGCAAATTTGTAGAAATTAAATTTAAAAGTAAACTAAAAAATGTAAATTTATTAAAATATAATTTTGACTTGTATGAAAAGTTTTGACACGTCTTGGTACAGCAAACTCGGCTTCAAATGTCTCTCAGCAAATCTAAACATTTTCGGCAATTTAGTCTATCGCTAGACAGCAGTATCTGATTTCAGAGGATAAGTTGGAATTAAAAAATGGTAGAATAACTTCTAGTATATTATTGTGCATTTTTGGTTATTTCGATAACCATCAGATATTAACTAATAATAATTAACAAAAAAAAAACAAAAGCTTGAACGTCTTAGCATACGCCAACAGTGGATTAAATCTAATGATTTGATTAAATAATATATTTAATATTATTATAAAATAGCTAGAACGCTAGGTAAATATATATTGATAAATTGTAGATAATTACAAAATGCTCATGAAAGTTGCAAAATGCTCATAAATGTTGCTGATTGCGAACTAAATCGCCAAAAGAAATACTGTATTACCATGTGGTCACATGTAGAATTTTAGTTACATAAAATTACAGAAATTGAATCTAATTTATTTAAAAAGTAAAAGCACATTAATAAAATAATTGAAAATGATTGAAATTGAAATGATTAATAAATAAAATTCACCTGTATGGTGTTAAAACACAAAGAAATGTGGATTATGAATGTAATAATAATTACTCGAGGATCTCACAACTGAAAAGTTGGTATAGGTTTCAACCAGTTCATATTTGGAAGACAAATGGCTACTTCGGATGATTATTTAATAAAGTAAACTTTTTTATATATTTTAGTATTATATAACTATAGTACCAATGTACAAACTTTCAAAATATATTTTTACTAATGAAAATGAAAACTTCACTTTACGACTGTCTTGCCATCTGTTGATGATTGAGTTAATTTAGCGGTGCGCTATAATAGATTCCTTTCCTAGTTAGATTTCTATTATCTAATTAAATTATTTTTTTTAAACATTTATTTAACGTCGGTCTATTTCCGCTACTGAGGCCTATAAACGACGCCTGTAGACGAACTACTCCCAACCAGGAATTTTGCCGAACCTCTTCCCTCTTTCCTAGTTAGATTTCTATTATCCAATTAAATTATTTTTTTTAAACATTTATTTAACGTCGGTCTATTTCCGCTACTGAGGCCTATAAACGACGCCTGTAGACGAACTACCCCCAACCAGGAATTTTGCCGAACCTCTTCCCTTAAGAAGAGTAGGGATCTTTTACTTGCCTAACATTTAATAAACAAGGGACCGACATCCCCTCCAAAGGATGGTATATCACCTACGCAACCCTCGCCTAAAGTTGCATAGCTTCTGCGTATACACTGATATACAATTCGGTAGGAGATATGTGAGGCGAGGACACAGTCGTCTTTGAAACGGTCGCCCATTCAAGTACTAACCGCGAATTAAATTATTGAAGTGGTACAGAATCGATAAAGAAATATTTAATCAATAATAGTTTGACATTAAATTGCATATATAACCAAATAAGTGTGAACTGTCCGAATAAAGTAATAAATGTTTTGTAGGCTTAGTAGAGACAGTTGATGGCCTGAAGTTTTAACAGAAGTACATAATTTAGTGTAAAAAAACATGACTGAATTCCAAAGATACAAAAATAAGTGTATAAGATAATGTGAAGAATTTTAGCAGTTATCCAAAGAAAATTCTGTTACTTTGAAGTAGTCTCACTTACAAAAACTGAATCAAAATGCTATACAGATCGTGCTAAATATAAATAAATATCAGTTATTTTCATAAAATTGCTAAATGGACATAGGTCATAGGTCTTGTACTCAAAATTTTAAATTTGATACAAGGTATAAACATCTGGGCTAAATAATAGTCGATATTTTGATCAAAAATTGATATAGCGTTGCCTTCCAAGCATCATTTTATTTAGGTAGAGAGTTTTATGTTAATTTATGTTAAGATTAAAGTATATATTTTGTTTAAGAGAAGAGCTTAATTCAAATTAATACAATACACAAGAAACAGTAAAGCAAGTGTGTAATTGAACATGTTTCATTAAGAATCTACCGCAGATTCAATTCAATTTTATAATAATACTATCTATACTTAAATAAAATTTACTTTACTTGAGAGAAATTAATAAACTTCACACTTAGCTTCAATTCAATAGAAAAGATAATGTCATTCGAATAAGACAATACTAGAAATGAGTCTTATTTTACTTGAGGAATAGTGAGACTAAGATATTTTTGGATAAAATTTATCTTGAAATTACTAGCTTATTTCCGTGTATCACTAACAGACAGACAGAGTGACAGAGAGACAGACGCACAGACCGCATGGCGATTTGGAAATATTAGCAATTTTCTAGCTTCAGAACGTCCATTTGCATCATATACAGGGTCTCAACTAATTCACAGGAACAGTATTGGTATTTCGTAAAGTATAGAATATAGAGCAAAGGTTAAATGGGGAAAAAGTTGTGCAATTTCGAGACAAATAAACCTCTTGAAGTTCCTAATATCTTTTATAGTTTTCAGGATATTTTAATGGAAAATTTAAGACGTTAGTTTTTCACTTTTTTGTCCTTATTTAACAAAATATAAAAAAATCTATTTAACGCTATAACTATAGTAGCTATAACTCTGTATAATCAGATATTAAATAAAAAGTTTCGTTTAAGCTGGGCCACCAGCAACTTTTTTTTTAAATACGGCCCTGTATTTTTAATTTTTTTTTGGTATGATTTGTCATTGTAAATACGACTATCATAAAAAGTATTGAAAATAAAGCGTTGAACATTAATAACGTATTTGGCTGAATACAGCACTGGATTATCGCAACAAAATGTAACACTTATTTAATTTAATATAAATAATATTTTATAAAAAGTGTTCAAGTGTCCACCGTTATTTTCGATACAAACGCATAGGTAGGCTGTGAAAAACAAATAAAGAACTGAATGTCATAGCAACTTGTGACATTTTGTAAATAACTGCATTATTGTTCAAGATTATTTCAGTACGATAAATGAAATAAATGTAATAGCGCAAATTTATTTAAATCCGGAAAACAGCAAAATAGCATCTGAATGTGGAATTACAGCAAGTGGTGTTCAAAGAATTTTAAAAAACCATAAATATCATAATTTTAAGTTTAAAACTGTACAGACATTATATCCAAGTGACCAAAACTTTTTGCAATTGGTTCAGAAGAAACTTAAATGCCAATCAATGTTTTCATAATAAGATCTTATGGTCAGATGAAACAACGTTTACAAATTGCAGAGTCTTTAATAGGAGGAATAAACATTTCTATGCCATGGTTAATCCTCACCTTACCTAAGAAGTGAGACCTCAGATACGATACTCCATCAATTCATGGTGTGGTTTAATTGGAAACTCTCTAATTGGACCCAAATTCATAGAGGATAATTTAAATAGTGTGAAATAGCTAAATTTATTAGAAGAAGTTGTTGACGAATTGCCTCTTGCATTTTTTCAAAATTCTAATTGGTTTATGCAAGATGAATGTGGGCCGCATAATTCAATAGTCGTCCGGGCATATTTGATTATGCGGTTTCATCGAAGGTGGCTGAGCACCAATGGATCTGTAAGGTGGCCACTTCGCTCTCCTTGTTTAAACCCCTTGGACTATTTTTTACGAGGGTATTTAAGAAATAAAGTTTAATACGAAGCCGTAGGTGATGTAGATCAATTGCATCAAAGAATTATTGACGCTTTTAATGAGATAACTCCAGATATGGTAGTTAATGCCACAGCACAAATGTCAGCGAGAACACATCGTATCGAGAATAACGGTGGACAATTTGAACAGTTTTTATAAATTATTATTTGTACTAAATTAAACAAGTGTTATACTTTGTTATTATTGTTGAAGCAAATAATACATAGTACTAATTCAACTGGTTTTTTTTGCGACAATCCAGTGCCGTATTCATCCAAATATTAATGGTTTAAAAGCAGCACAACGTTTTATTTTCAATATTTTTGACGATAGCCGTATTGACAATGGCAAATCATACAAGAAAAATACAGGGCCATATTGAAAAAAAAGTTGCTGGTGGCCCAGCGTAAACGAAACTTTTTATTTAATATCTGAATATACGGAGTTATAAGCTACATTAACACCTAATAAGAAACTTAAATAGATTTTTTTGATATTTTGTTAAATAAGGACAAAGAAGTGAAAAAATGAAAATCTTAATATAATAGAAAAAATATAAAAGATATGAGGAACCTTAAGAGATCGTTTTATTTATCCCGAAATTGCGTAACTTTTTCCCCATTTAACCATTTCCTGTATCTTCTATACTTTAAGAAATACCCATACTGTCCCTGTAAATTAGTTGGGACCCTGTATAGGTAAAATAAATGTCAGGATTTACGTAATTAGCTGTAAAAATGGAATTTAAGAATGTCTTAAGGAAGCGAAACGTACAGTAATAATTAAATTCAAGAAGCATGCGACCCATCTCGTGGATGAACTAAAAAATCTAGAAGTGCCCAAAACGCCTTTAAGAAAATCATAGAATATATGACTAAAGAGCAGTAAATAATAGAATACTGTATGCCTTGAAAGCTTAGAAATTGCAAAATGTAGTCAAATAAGACATTTGTTATATTGCTTATCGAACATACCATTTTTAATGCGATACGCTCTCGTTTTTATCAGGCCACCTTAATGACTATCATCTTGTTCTAGAGACAGAAGAGATATGATATTAGCGTAGTAGCCACACAGAATCATCTGCCCGTCTAAGTATTTTATGCTCCGTTAAAAACATTTTGGTAACGCGGCTCGCTTAAATAAAAACAAGCGGGCAAAAACATTGCGTGAGAATGAGAATGAAGACATTAACTATCGTAATTTTTCCGGCCAGTTTAGTTGAGAACCAGATGCGCCGAACCCGATCATGCACCCTATAATTTGACTGGTATCCACGCTCAGCAGCTGAACAGATAGAGACATCAAGTTACACGCAGCGTATTATTAATCAACGATCAGATAAGAAGTATCGCGGATGGTCCCACGGCAAATACCTCTAATTAAACAAGCGACTTATTAATTTTGTGAGTTATGTGCCTTGTACACGGTAACTAATCATTATGCGAGGACGTAAATTTTAACCACAGAGCCAGTTGGGAAATTAGCGGCTTTACTAAGCTCGACAATTATTTCGTTAAGCAAATTTGTGTATTTCGATATTAGCACGGGAAATATAGGCTTCAGTAAGCCTATTCTTTCGCTGCTGTATCTCTTCCACTATAAGTGACTGAAGGTGAGCCTTGTATAGAGAGAAATTTAATGACATTGGATTTTTTGTTAAAAAATTTTTTTTTATTGTTGCTTCATTTTTGACAGCCGGATCATAAAGCCTCGTGACCTTTTTCAATCTCTTCTGTGGGACCACTAGTTGGAAGAGCAACTGCTTGAGTGGAAATAGCCAGCTTATGCCATTATGTTTGTATGTAAATGTGTGAAAAAGTGTGCGCTATCTCAGAGTGACATTGACATACCAAAATTCTTCTAACAGTACACACAATGTTGTCGAAACGTATTCCACAATGACAGGTATTGAAAAGTCTACCATCTACAAACTCTTTAAACAAGGGAAAAAATGCTAATGGGACCGTGAATCTGCGCTACAAGGATTTCCCTCCTCTTAATGTGAGTGATACTGGAAAGATAGATTTAAACTATAATCAGGGCACAGAGTGTAGCATAGTCGTGGCACGGTCAGCCTGGAATTGTTGTACAGTGCTCACGACAAAAGAAAAGTAATCTAGCTCAGTAAACTCTGGGAGTAACTGTACCCTATATTTCCGGGATGAATTAGTAGCTGTTGTCTGTTTTCCTGGCGTGACAATAAAATAAAAGTACCTAACTCTCAATACAAACACTTTAGCGCTGCGACAACTAACACGATACAGACTATACGTTTCAATTTTAGTCGCGAACTACTCTATAAAATTCTTATTTTACTATAAGGAACGTAACCAGGCTGCAATCAACAGCTACTCTCCGGGCTATGTGCCCCGCCGAGTGCTGAATCACAAGTTACAAGTCTGGCGCGTTTAGTGTAGTAATTGCATATTACCATCAAAACGCTAATGCTTCGATTGCAAGAAACACCAGCCGAAAGACTGATCCTACTTAAAGGAGCTCTCGTGCCAGTCGTCACACACCACTTGCAGACTGCAGTTTCGAGCTGTTGGCTCTCATCAGTGCAAGGTAGGCATGTGACGACCGACACGAGGATCACTTGACCGTTTAGTACATTTCGGTATCTTTGGGATGGTGACATGTAAAATAGTCAGCAGGCGCCATCTAGCGGTCCAGTGTCTGTTGCAATCGAAAAATAAATAGCCTGACTTGGCTTAGCATAGTTTAAATGTGCTTTTAGAGAGCAGAATATTAAAACGTAATATTTTAGTCTCAAACTCCTCTATAAAAATTCTTATTTTACTATAAGGAACGTAACCAGGCTGCAACCAACAACTACTCTCCGGGCTATGTGCCCCGCCGAGCGATGAATCACAAGTTACAAGCCTGGCGCGTTAAGTGTAGTAATTGCATATTATCATCAAAACGCTAATGCTTCGATTGCAACAAACACCAGCCGAAAGACTGATCCTACTTAAAGGAGCTCTCGTGCCAGTCGTCACACACCACTTGCAGACTGCAGTTTCGAGCTGTTGGCTCTCATCAGTGCAAGGTAGGCATGTGACGACCGACACGAGGATCACTTGACCGTTTAGTACATTTCGGTATCTTTGGGATGGCGACATGTAAAATAGTCAGCAGGCGCCATCTAGCGGTCCAGTGTCTGTTGCAATCGAAAAATAAATAGCCTGACTTGGCTTAGCATAGTTTAAATGTGCTTTTAGAGGGCAGAATATTAAAACGTAATATTTTAGTCTCAAACTCCTCTATAAAAATTCTTATTTTACTATAAGGAACGTAACCAGGCTGCAACCAACAACTACTCTCCGGGCTATGTGCCCCGCCGAGCGCTGAATCACAAGTTACAAGCCCGGCGCGTTAAGTGTAGTAATTGCATATTACCATCAAAACGCTAATGCTTCGATTGCAACAAACACCAGCCGAAAGACTGATCCTACTTAAAGGAGCTCTCGTGCCAGTCGTCACACACCACTTGCAGACTGCAGTTTCGAGCTGTTGACTCTCGTCAGCGCAAGGTATACATGTGACGATCGACATGAGGATCATTTGACCATTTAGTACATTTCGGTATCTTTTTGATGGTAATATGCAATTGTTACACTTAACGCGCCAGGCTTGTAACTTGTAATTCAGCGCTCGGCGGGGCATATAGCCCGGAGAGTAGCTGTTGGTTGCAGCCTGGTTACGTTCCTTATAGTAAAAGAAAGATTTTATAGAGGATTTTGCGACTAAAATATTATGTTTTAAGATGTAATTTGTGGGTTATGTTGTGCTATGAGATAAAAATATTAAAATATAGATTATAGATTACCGTTTGGTAACTACCGCTGGCGTACAAAAATAATGATTAAATTAAACTATATATGAGTAGCAATAAATTTCCCAAGGTCTGTCAGGTATGCTGTTTGCAATATAAAATGCAGCGAGTAAAATATGAAATCAAGTGGGTGTAAATGAAGTTTTACATACAGTATTTACCAACTGGAATCCTTAGCGACGAGCCTCCAAAGATAGGACAGGGTTTTCGATGATTCTGTAGGCCTTCGGTAACGTAGTCTGGCCCAGGTGACGGCCGTGGAGTGGTGATAAACGGCGGCGAGTGCTTTCTTCAAATCGTACCTAGAAGGAATAAGGAAACAAACCAAAAGTGATATTTAAAAAAACCAATGTGCAGCAGCGTGTCCAGAATCGTAGGGGTTAACAGCGTGCCAGCAGCGGAAACGGCATAAAATAGCAAGAATCACATGGCAGGTGAACAAGGCACAATGGAGAAAGCATACTGACCTTACCAATTTGTCGCCTAAAATCCTACTAAGTAGTGACAATTTTCCCTCAAGATTAGTTCCACAAAATAACTCAATCTCTAAAATAAGGGAAAACTTCTGATGATCGCCTAAATTCACAAATCGCACGAGGATGGCTACATATGAATGACAATCACGACAAATCGGCCCCGTGCTTTTCAAGACGAATGTCGAATGGATAATGGCCGAGACGGAAGTTATTTCAGAGCCCTCTATGTTCAACGATTTATCATGCTATTTTACATACATTATGAGGTACAGTGGGTTGGATATGGCTGAGCGGTCAGTAGGCTGTAGTAGTAGTAGCTGTAGGCCCGTAACATCCACCAAAAACATCAGTGAGAATATTTTCAAAATGTTATTCGCAGAGAGGTGCACTCATTAAGAGAAGAACCTTTATTAACTGGACGAAACTGGGGTGAACGAATTATACTGTGACAAAATATGGCAAAATAAGAATGTGAAAATTTCTTGATAAGCATTTTTGAATGGAGTGTCAATAAGAAACGCCTTCAGGAAAAGGGAATGCTTAACAATCACGCATATCGGTAATGCCTATGGTCTCTTTCGCATTTAATAATACAATTTACTATCATACAATTATGAATGCAGATTTTTTCGAGGAGTATTTTACACAAATATTGGAACATAAGGCTTAATAATAATGTCAAACACAACACCAAAACATTGTTAATATATTTTGCAAAATAAACATCATTATATAAACAAAATAGACCTCTAGAATAGATCTAAAAAAAATCAATTTTTACTTAAATAAATATCTGGTATCTAATTTATCTAATTACTTCCAGTTCTTAGTCTTGGACTCAGTAAATTCATTAAACTACGAAAAATCTGCCGTAACAACTTTGATGTTTGGCCAAATTATGACCATTGGTTATGCATATAAATGTCTCTCATCTATATCTATAGATATAGTTCGCAGCGACAAAGATAAGGACAATTTGCCAGGGATTAAGTTTTTATGATCCACGTTGGTAGAATTTTTACCCCAGAGTTGTCATAGTACGGGTATTTCCAATTAAATGTCTTCAAAAATTAGTCATTAAATTTTAATGCATCATGAGAACTTTGCATTCCTCTTAAGAAAATATATCGATTTGGACGAAAACAATGAAGCCGAAAAGCCACTATTCTGCGTTGAATGAAGGTTGAAAAACTTCTTTTTTGCACAATTTCGCGAAAGCTTTGTTTAAAGAGGGCCAGTGCACTTGACTATAGTTATTCAATTACTTGTGGGTTACTCAAAACAATTCGACCAAACATACCGTGCTATTCCAAACTCTTGTGTTTAATTAAATTGAATCATATTTAAAACTGTACTAATTTATGCGCGGCTTATTATTTTTCCCTTGCTTTGGTATAAATTTTATTTAATTGATCCATAAATCGTCGCAATTAATCGTCATGAAATTTATTGCATTGCTGCGTGTAATTATAATGAGATAATTTTGTCCTGTTATATTAAAATGGCAATCGTTGTTAGTTTTAATACATTGACTGACCAAATAAAACATTGTTACTTGTTTACAATCTCTTCCCAGCGCAGATTTAAATAATTGCAACAAGAATTTTCATTAACCACTACTTTATTTAATACTTAATTACAATAATTAATGGTTATCACAACACCAATTACAAGTTTGATCTACTATGGACACTAATATACTTCACAACTTACCTATTACTGTTCTTTATTTTATGTTCACTTGCTCATCTAATATAAAACTTGCGCGTTTCACTCCTGCGGGGATTCACTCCTTATCCGTAGCGATTTATTCTCGATCTTTCCAGTCCGTGACTCGAGATCTTTCTAGTCTGTCTAGCATATTCCACAGTAATAGTAGTTCGCCAATTGGCCCAGGGATTGCGCCGCTTTACCGATGGCCAGCTTGGTAGGCCTCCTTCCACTCTGCTACCTGGGATTGATTAGACCTCTCTCCGTTAGAGGGCGGTACATAACAATATTTAGAAATACTCTACATTTGTTTCGGCATTTTAGGCCTATATAAGAGTTTTGCAAGACGAATACTAGGTTGAGAAGTGGTCATTTTAAACTTATACCAGAATCACTTGTAACTGACACACTATATATATATTTTTTTTTACTAAAAGTATATCAGATTTTCTTCCTTGGTAATGGGGTCGACTGACTTACATTTCAAATATTATTATTCTTGATTATAATTTGTGGTATCAGCATGACGATATTTCACTGCATTATACTGTTGATGCACGAATACATATTTTACAGTTAATGGTTTCGTTAACGAAAACAAATTGAGTGGTCAGCTAGATTTCCAGACCTAATCCCGCTGGACTATATCCTACGAAGCTTCAAAAAGTACAGAACTTAACTCTAGATAAACTAAATTGTATTTGATGTTATTACAAACTTTCAATAGAAATTTAGTTTATGCCTTGGTTATTGCTAGGCAGTAAAATGGCACTACTTTGAAGATTTACTAAAATTGCTATTAAAATATTGTTTGTAGAAATTATTTTTAACCAAAATCAGTCCGTTTATTTTTAAGAGATCGACAAACGGTAGTCAAAGGTTATTTTGAGATCTGACAAATACTTGGGTCCTTGTTACATTTGGGTCTCCCTTTGCAGAAATTTACTGGTAATCCAGTCAAATAGTGATTCAATCTCGGAATGAAAAGTTACAATAGTATATTATTCAACGTGCGGTAATATAGGTAATAACTCACGCAGATGCAGTTTGTAATTCATCAAGTGAATTATTACCATTATTGTTGTTGAATTATACTTTTTATTACTCATGCGGGATAAGTCCTATTTTTCGCTTGTTTTTTAGATCGGTAAATAGCTGTTTGCGTACTCTACTATTACCACATGACTTATGAGTATTTCAAATATTTATTTGCATGTGGCAATCACACTTGTCGCCCGCAAATTGACAACAATAAAATACGCAAAATTTAAATAAACCATGAACCACGCAAATCTATGCAAGAGCCATCTCTTGATTTTGCATTTAATGGATAATTTTAAAAACACTTGAAAATATTATTTTAAAAAAGTGACATTTAAATGACAGTTGATAGTTATTTATGTCAACTTAAAGTGAATAACAATCTGAAAATAAAATATCTTTGTTAATTTATGATATAATGTTTAAGAAATAAAAAATTATAAATAATTTAATGAAAACCTAAGACTCTAAGATTTCACCGGATTCGTAATAAAAAATAGTATGAGCCATTCGTGCGGTTGCCTATTGCCCACTTGAGCGGATGAGCGCACGAACGAAGTGAGTCTGCTCAACTCCGCTCTCGTGGAAAATAGACGACTTAACGCACTTATTGCACAATAATACTGTTATTTACGATTATAACACAAATATTAAACTGCAATGGGGGTGAAAATCACCTCTTTGAGGCAAAAACGGTTGTAACTGATTTTTTCGCGATCGAAGAGAATGTAACTAAAGAAACGTCGGGGAGTATGAGGGAGGCAAAATTCAACCACCCACCCATTATCTATAGTCAAGGAAAACTATTCCCTGTAGGGATTACGGCCACCCCCCCACTTTTCTGCCGATTTCCAAAAAGATTTCAATTGAGAGGAGGTGATCCCGGCAGCGGATGGTTTCAACCTCCTTGACTGGAAATAAGGAGTGGATGAATGAATTTTGCTTCCCTCATCTATTTTGACCACCTCCCAATCGAATTCCTTTTGGAAAACCGGCAGAAAAATTGCAGGGAGCTCGTGATCTATTATGGGACAACTTTCATGAATTATGAAATAAACTAATCGCTCATATATTTTTTTAATAAAATAAGATTGCAACAACGTTTTTTAATATCCCTTTTGATAATAATATAATAAATCCATTTTTGTTCATCGATAATACTCCTGTAGATTTCAAATTCGCCCCTGCTGTTGACGACGATATCATTAACAAACTCTGTAGTATATTACGTTAAGATACCTTCATTAAATTGAAATTACTAGAAAATATAGTGCCAAGGTGTCATTTTAGAAGAAAAAGTAGTCTCGTTGGGCGATAATGATAGTGCGCGGTGAACAAAGTCATAATCTTAGTCGTTATCTTTACTCGTTCTATCAGAAAAAAAACAATTACCGTTCCATTATGAACTTAAAATAAACTATAAACAGCCTGTTTGAGACTTTTAGATTCTAGAAGACAACTTACCTCGATAATGATATCTTAATTTTCATAAAATTTTAAACACTTAAAAGCTATTCTTGAGGATATGTAATGATTATATGCTATTTAAAAAAATGTGTTTGAAAATGTCAGACACATGTTCCAATAAATGCCGGGACATCATCATGTATATGTACATATATACTTTTAAAAGAAGAGAATCCATTAACACAGATAATACGTTGTTTCACGAGAAATAATAATCACCAGCGCATTGAATAGATCATTATGAAGTGACATATTGATATGAATTTCTAATTATCAATAAATTATCGGAAATGTAAAGCCTAATACAGTAAACATATTAATACCTGTCCGATTATCTGACACGATTAAGCCGATTGTGATTTGTATACAATGGACGAACCTAATGAGGTTTGAAATGCATATACAGGGTAAATTTATTACAAATGATAATTTAGTTATTTAAACATTCGCAAAGTTCTTGAACGCATTTAAAATTTGTCAACAATGCATCTTTCATTTTCGTTTGCTCTCTTGCTACATTATTTTTTTTTAAACTATCAGTTTCTCTCATATGATGATAACTACTTAAAAACGTGCTTTCATTAGGAGACGGACGATTTTGGAAACCATTTGCTACAGAAGAAAATTAACATAATGAAAATGTTGAACACGAGGTAACGGAGTCGATCGGATCGAGTCGGGAATTTAAGAACCGAAATTTACACATGCAAACCCAGCGTTCTCTTTTAAATGTTATAACTGCTTAAAGAGAAAATAACCAAATGACAGATACGGGTATTATACAAAGAATGTTTGTTTTGTCTGACCGATAGCCGCGTTGGTTAAGGTGGTAATCGCGATTAATCACACTGGTATCGCGCCACCGGGTTCGAATCTCGGCTCCGATACTGGCACTGTTTGAGGGAATGGTTGTATGTTCGCGTTTTTTCTATGTGTAACCCACCTCTGTACAAGCCTCTGGCATCTGGAATTGGGTGTTGTCTAATTTATGTGGTGTTTATTAACGAAGATTCCGATTTCTACTATTGATCTTGTGCTTAAAAAAGGGTTGTTGTAGATCACTCTGTTAAAAGAAAACGGAAAAATTAAAAAAAATAGAAACACTGACGATGTTTCAAAACATGTTATCCGAAGAACAGTTTATAATTTTTACCAAGAAAAGAAATCCCTACTTTGAAAATGCTACGCCATGTATAGTTTCCTGTAGTTTCATTTGACTGACTCTAATTTTAAAAGTTCTGATCAATCACTGTATTATTAAATATGTCCGGGTGGAAACCAACACTCTGTATATTAAGCGTCTTGTACTTTAGATACGTTAAAGTTCAATTGGAAAGTCAAGAATCACTTTTTTGGTTTAAATTTTGAATTTTTTTGTCAAGTAAAATTACAACACCCTGTATATGGTTATCTGCAGTAGAACTGTTTTTGAATATCTAAAATAGTTTCTGATTCACTTTGGTTAGATTAGTTGAATTGTTTCTTTGTAGATACTTCTTGATCACCCTGTGAGGTTTGGCATAGCACTTGGTTTTAACGAGAATGACTAGTTTGATTTAATTTAATGAAAAGACGTTCGGCGGATTATTTTTAACAAATTTTATTTTGATTTTCGTTACAGTTTCTAAAATGGTAACTCTTCGACAATAATAATTCTGGCTATTGAAAATTTTATTTGAGTTCGTAGTTTCGTTTAAAAATCACTTATAGTTAATGCGCGGAGGCAGGTTGAGTTTACAAAGTCTGAAAAATTCACATGGTTTATTGCGCGAGGGCATAATAGATTTAATTATTGAAATGTACTTAAAACTAGAGCACTAGGGGGTCACCAAGGAAGTTGTCGCGGAGTTTTTCAGGAAATAAACTAAAGCGCAAAAATTAGGAAGTTAACTAGCCGTCGAAAATCGAAAAAAGTTATTTCAGAAATATTCGGAGATTCTAGTAGGATCACTAATTACAATTATAAACACGAATTTGTTTAAAACGAAACTATTTCACTCGAGATACTTTACAACGCTTTGAATAACTTCCGGAACAGAATTTGCATTCGCTTGCTGCGAGGGAATTTTTATATGTTTAGGAACGATTGAGGTTTTTCGTGCCCCGCGAGTCTCGTATCCCGTTTTAAAATCTGGAAAAATCTGGATATCGCTCCGTGCGGGTGAGGATGACTCATCGATTGCGTAATATTGCACAATACTGTGCAATACTGTAAAAAGTTGAAATTTTGAAAGGAAACCTATATGAACGTGTTGGGCATAAAAACACGAATTTTTATATATAAGATTTATGTTCAAATCGATTTGGATTAAAAAGTTATTGAAGATTTTTATATCGATAAATTGAGAACATTTCGGATTATCCCGTAATGCAGCGTCATGCACGTACTATTAAAGTGGATACAATTTGCGTGCCGGCAGGTTGAATGAAGCGAACGGAAACTATGTTATAAGGAATAAAGAAAGGTTAGAAATGTTGTATACGGGGGGTGATGTGAAAGTAAGGATGAGAAGAATTAACTAAAAATTGAAAAAGGTGATGAATGTCTTATATGGGGGCGATGAGAAGTTACCCAAGAATTGGAAAGGTTGCGAATGTTGTGTACGGGGCCGATGAGAAAGAACGGATGAAAAAAGTTAATTAGGAATTGGGAAAGGCAGCGAATGTCGTATACGGGGGGCGATGAGAAAGTAAGAATGAGAAGAATTAATTAAAAATGAAAAAGGTGATGAATATCGTATATGGGGGGCGACGAGAAAGTATGGCCTATGAAATAAGGTAGAGGATGTTATATACGGGGGGGGGGGGGGTGTGTGAAATTAGATGATTATTTTATAATGTCGGGGCTGTAAAATTCATGTTTGAAACTTTTTATAAATTTGCTGACGGATTATGACTAAGTATCTGAGAAATATAGAGTAACTGAATTTCTTCACATTTTTTTTGTTTTAGGAAAACGTAGTTTTTTGTAAAAATAAAATTGAACATTACTTTTTTTATAGTTTGACTGTTTGGGGTTAAAGATTAGATCGAAAAGTAGTTTTGAGGGATTTTTTTAAGTTCATTTTCTTATAGTACATGGGATGTGCTCTAGAGAAGTAGACAGGACTTAATGCGCCACGTTTAAGGGGAAAACGTATTATAATTCTGCGCGCCGTAAGTAAAAATGGGTTCGTACCCAACGCATTGCTCTCGTCAGCCAAAAATACAAAACAGTGTTCTGCTGACTCACGAAGATATGACCGCGGATCTGTTTGAAAAATGGTTCGATGTTACCTAATATTCTCCCAAATTCAGTTGTCATTAGGCTTATATCATTCGCGACTGTTAAATAAAGTACCAAATAATAATAATACGAATAAGGCCAATATAATAAAGTTTATGAGATCTAAAAATATATATATTCCTAAAAAAATTCTTGTAAAAAGATTTATTAAACACTATCAAAGAACATAATTTTGAAAAAGAATATGTTGTAGATCATATCTGCGAAACAGATGGTCATAGTCTGTTACGTTTACCTCCTTATTACTGCATATTTAATCTAATAGAGTTTTCGAGAGAGATTTCGAGCAGTGTAAAACACGAGCTGAGAAAATGCAATCAGAGCCCGACTTTAAGCGCTGTAATTCCAGATAATATAATATAAATAAATAAATAACACCAAAGGTAATTACGACCCCCTTTATAACGGAAGGCTTCAGAAGAGCCTTGTGTGGGAGGGGGCTACACATTTAGAGACAGGAGACACACACCCAATATCCGTGTGTAGTGCAGTATTTTCCACTGCCACGACCGGGGATCGAACCCGAAACTTTTGGGTGAGAGGCAAGTGCGCTCACCTCTCGACCACCAGTCATAAGAACCGTATTATTCGATTTAGACAAAACCGAGATACTGAAAAAATCCGCGAATCGTGTTTATAAATAAAGAAAAAGAGTATCCCATTTTGCCGTCCGTACAGACTATTGTTTGAAGAAAAAAAGTTGGCTATCGCTACTTTGATATACATGATTACAGAGATGATTCAAGGACGTCATTTGATAGAGCTTAACAAGCGATTTGCAAATATAAATGGTTTGCTGTATGTAATGTTTGTTGCTGAAATAAAAAAGATACAGGGCGCGAATACCAAACTGAATCATCCGGTATAGCACCATAAAAAATTTTACCGTGAAATTTTTTATATACAATAATAACATAAATAAAGAAGTCAAAATATAGAGAATAGCTCTGTACATTTCTTTCAACAAACGGCAGCCTGGTTAAATATGTGCCTTGTTTATGCCGAATTGCCGAGGAAATGACTATGATTATACTTGTTATGTGTTTCATCGTTCAAGTCTATGACCCATAATCTGTGTAAATAAACGTAAAATTTTCACGAAAATTATTTTATTAGAGTAACATCATCGCAACTTCTAGCACTAATCCGAGTTTTTATAGCCCACAGTAGAGTAGTGCCTTTTAATAACCCTACTACTTAATAAAATTTTGAATGGTGTTAAAGAAAGCCACGTACACTCCTCTAATGAGAAGTATTAACAATTTCAGTGCCTACCTTGTAAATTGCTAAGCCTACTTAAAAACATTAATAGCGTATGTGAATAATTTAGACATCATATTGACGACTTATAATTTATGCTGCTTTACCTGCTTTAATATGCAAATTCTTCGTTTGAGCATAGAAGTTGCTTAGACATATTGTGTCGGCGAAACTTAAATTGTGAACTAAATGAAAATTACCTTTTATGAAAATTTGCTAACATCTTGTTAAATCATAATCTAAAAATTAGTTTTAAATCACAATTAAAACAATCACATCATGTGTTTAAGGCAAAGATATGGTTTATGTAGGCCAAACTGTACGTTGCCTTAGGCTCGACAAAAGAAATTCAACTTTGTCAAGTAACTTTTTAAAATTCTGTCATACTTCTCTAAATACAGAAAAGCTACCTAACTATGCTTTAAACGAAGCTTTAAATATTAGTGAAGAAAATTCGATGCTTGGTCCCAAAATTTAAATTCCTTAAATTAATTTTACATGAAAGTAAACTAAAAATATTGTCTGAAAATTAATTGTGGCATTCTACGAATATTCTTTCTTATTATTTGGGTTTTCTACCACATGTATTATTATCCTCTTCAAAGACAAATCACCGAATCTACAAGATAATAGAATTATTGGAAAAAAGCCTCTGCGCCCGTGACGTTTACGTCAAAGGAAAAGTCAGAGGTAATGTTTTGCAAATAATATAAAACGGAATAAACACAAAAATAATGTATTTTGCTGACGTCTCGGAAAGTAGTCTTTTTCCGTTTTCAAAGCTTTTTTTGGAAGAACTCTTATTTTGCTGTGTATGTCAAATAATGTCGGCAAAAATTTTAACAAAATAAGCAGATACCAAAAAAAGAAAAATTAAAGAATCAGCAATAATCTTATTAAATGAAGATAAGTGCGTATCGAATTGTTCTGTAGATATTTGTACATCCTGGCTACCAATGTTAAAAGAAGAACTTAACAAACTCAACATTATCTAAAATATCATCAGTTCTGTGTTCTGTGTAAGTAGTAAGTATCTATGGAAATAACATAAACAGAATCTTAAAGCTGTGTATTTGACATACACAGCAAAATAAGGGTTCTTCCAAAACAAGCTTTGAAAACGGAAAGAGACTACTTTCCGAAACGTCAGCAAAATACATTAATTTTGTGTTTATTCCGATTTATATTATTTACAAAACATAACCTCTGACTTTTCCTTTGACGTAAACGTCACGGGCGCAGAGGCTTTTTTCCAATAATTCTATTATTTTGTAGATTCGGTGATTTGTCTTTGAAGAGAATAATAATACATGCGGTAGTAAACCCAAATAATTATTTAACAAAAACCTCTGATGTATTCTTCTAAGGAACTGTATGCGGAATATAAAGTTTTTGATCTAAGACAACTGTTTTGTCAATCATTGCTGTTACGTTCTTATAAAAACAAAAGAAGTTCGGAGTCAATTGTCCTCATAACCCGAGGTACAAAATAGAATCAGTGAAGATTTCAAAAATTGACAAAACAGTTGGTTAAAGAAGTCACAGGTGCTTAAGTAGTGTAATATACAACTTTTTTCCTAATGACATAAAGACCACAAACTCGTTGAAATTGTATAAAAAAAAGAATTAAACATTGGATATTTTATAAGAAACGAATCGAAATACATTTGATTGTAGATCGTAAAAATACCTATGCGTATAAAACATTTTAGCTGGCTTTATACTACTTACAATGACGTACTTACCAAATCGACCAATTTGACTTATCTAATGTTACTCATGGAGTATAGATACGGTTGGATTAATGGGCGGGGACTATGACGTTACAGTAGACCTCGGAACGCGCCATATTTCTATCGTTTGTTTTCATTGTAAACGTTTTACATAATGCTGGATATATTTTTTTATTTTCATTGCTCAAATAGATATTCGCAGTTGGCAACGTTCGATTACCAAACTTTCACTCATTTCCAAATAGTCTTAATTAAAAATATCTTTAAATAAATTCAATATATCACCTAATATAAAGTTCGTTCGTACGAGAGAAACATACTGTATATTATATTTTATATTAGTATTTTTGTGAGCTATATGCTATAACCTGAAACCTTGAGGTAACATATGTTTTGCTTTAAAATTATGAGATAGGATGACAGCTTACACGCCTTTGGGCTATGTTAAAGTAAGAAATGCAGACATTTTTTGTGCGGCAACGTAAAATTTTTTTATCCGACTATAGTGCGTCCCTTTCTTATTCAATCAAATTTGTATAAAATAAATAATATCTGTTTTTTTTGTATTAAAATAAAATAATAATTGCAATGAAATAAATGAATATAGAGATATAAGTGGAAGCAAGAATGACTTAAGAAAATATTAATGAGGGGGAACGAGACAGCATTATATGCGAGCGTAAACGAGGTCTACTTTGACGTCACGGCACTAACCGTTTTCTGATTGGTATGGGCGGGCATAATCTAACCGTATCTATATGAATCGTGAATGTTATAGTTCAAGTAATAAATTTCCGAGACAGAAAAACCTAACAAAATCTTTACGACATAATTATTATCGTCGCGGACCATGGTGCTAGTTGAAATAAATAGATCCCAGTAAATAAAAAACGCAAAAACAACTTTACAATATAATTATATCGCCGTGGGCCATGGCGCCAACCCTGACATGAAACATTCCCGACCCACATTAAAAACCTATAAAGGTAAGCGAGTCAATTTGCGAACAGCACAAAAAAGTACCGGTATTTTAACGAGGTCGTAAAGTTTTTGTTATGTTTTTATGTCTCAGTTTCTTCCTACTTGCACTATACTTGCCTCTCTCTGTGCAGCCTACTTTGACATTCACAATGGTTATTCTCAGTCTTTTTTTGAAACTCTTAATATTATATAAATAGTTACTATTTCTTGACCTTCACATAGTTTTATCTTTTCTTCTCCTTCCTTTATATTTTTTGTTTGTATGAAAGTACAACTACAAATAAATTCTTTACAAGCTTAAAATCAAAAATACAGAAAGAACTACAATCGGATATAATCTATGAAATACTTTGTATTCAATATGATAAAAGCTATGTTGGACAAACAGGAAGGTAGCTAAAACAGAGAATAATGGAACATAAGAATGACAGTAGAAATGCATTAAAGAAAAATAATCCCACCCAACTTGTAGAACACGTATTATCCGGACACACTTTTAACTTTGATGAAACTAGAATCATTGGGAATCAATCTAAAGAGGAGATTAACATATGAAATGATTCGCATTAAGAAAAATGAAAAACGTGTTAACAGAACATCAGATATCGGAAACTTAAATGCAGCCTATTTCAATGTTATTAGTAAAATTAAAAGATAAAGCAATAGCATAATAACACTAGATGTATTAATATTCTATTGAAATTCCTTCTAGACAAACAAAAAATCTGAGCCAGTTAAACGTGTATGTACATGACCATTTTTACTGTTATACTTTTTGTTTATTTATAATATTGAGTGTTTTTAAGAACCGGTATCTAGTGATGTCCCAGAAGTTACGTATTTTATATGACATCAAAACACAAATTAAATGTAAGTCCATTTCCAACTTATTGAATTTTGTGTATAAGTTTTTACTATGGTGTAAATTGTTGTTGATGTGTTTTTCTTTTTTGTATGTGTCTATTCACTTTCACATTTTTTAGCTAAAATTTTAAGGTGTTTATTAGTTTAACGTAAACTTTTAATTCTGATTTGAATAATTCCATAGAATTATTTATATTTCTAGTGTCCTGAGGATGTTTATAATAATAAACGATACGTCAACAAATTAAAAATTGTGTTTTTTGACAAAACGTTGATCCCAACACTCACCAAACTCGGCAACCAGTTATCATTGTTATTTAATTAAATTTATTAAAAATTTTGAAGATTTTCAAATCTGAACAAATCCCCGATATATTTATATTCTTAACAACCAGCTGGACCTTCATTATACATCTACCTCTCTTCGATGTATATGTATCTAATCGACAGTGTCTATGGACTACCTACTCTACAGATGTAAATTTCTTCTTGGTAACAACTATATTACCTACATTTAAAATATAAATTCTACACATGAAATAATTTTAAATTCATGAAGTCTGTTTAAAATGAAATACGTCCATTGAAATCTGACAATAAGGATTAATTCCCAATTAATCTCATTGAAAGATTAAATCATATAATATTCATTGTGTTGCGAATGGCATTACGGGGACGATTAAAATTTAAATGATGTTTCGACGTTTCAATTCATTGCTCTAATGATTGTACATGTTTGTTTGAAATGTCCTTGTGACATGTCCATTTGGCTATATCTATAATTTAATACACTTGTAAACCTGTAGCCAACCGGTGGGTATCGCCTGTGAAAGCTTATTTATGTGAGAAGCGTAGATTTGGAGATGTAAATTGAAAATTAAAGAGCGGCTTACAGGTATGTCGCGTCCGAGCT
The DNA here is from genome assembly GCA_963675555.1 of Leptura quadrifasciata. Classification (NCBI taxonomy): domain Eukaryota; kingdom Metazoa; phylum Arthropoda; class Insecta; order Coleoptera; family Cerambycidae; genus Leptura; species Leptura quadrifasciata. The sequence goes on from OY776674.1 coordinate 30,467,997, forward strand.
GGTTAGAAACGTCAAGACGAATGGTATGATCTGGACACACAAATACAATGTAAGAGATATTTTCCCTTATTAAATCGGTTTTAGTAGTTAAAATAATTTGTTTTCACTTCCGTGAAACTATCTTGAGAGGGAGCAAAGACATATTTCCGGCATGAGGGAAGTAAAGGATATTTTCTCGCAAGGCGTTTCTTAAGAAACCATCTTCTTCTGGCGAGGAAAGCGAAAGAGAAGATGGAGGAAAAATATTCGAAAACTGTGGGAATGTGGAAGAGGTTGATGGGAAAATAGATAATACAGGATGTTTCGCGAGTAACTGTACATAGCTTAATGGGAGATTGAGGACATCGAACTTTTTCGAAAATACCCCCATATGCACCTACTCTGTTCGTTGCTGGTATAGTCTAGTATACTTTAACTTGTGTATGAGTTGAGTTGAATTATTATCTACAACAAGTCTCGACTTTGTAGGTTATTTATATTTATTCTTGCAACGTAAAACAAAAATATGTGTGTGTTATAATTGTTAAAGCGTAAATAATTATATATTCTATTCCATTCTATATTGCGTGCACCATTTCAGTTGTGTATAACTGCGCATAATTTAAAAACTTCCATGAATTACATAGTAAAGCCCTTAACTTATCTAATATATTTATCTATTGAGAGCGGTGAGTTTCCTAACACTTTGTAGACTGTCCGTGTTACTCCTATATACAAAAAAGGTGTACTGTCTAATATTAAAACTATTGTCATTATTGTCTGTAATTTCTAAACTAATAGAATGAGTTATATTTAACAGACAGTATCACTTATGTCACGTTATAAAATATTACATCCAGCACAGCATGGATTCTGTAAGTGGTTGTCCATAGAAACAGCTTTATTCGATTTTATTACAAAATTATATAGAAATCTCAATGAAAATAATAAATGTATTGGCGTGTTTATGGACATAAGTAAAGCCTTTGACATGGTTAATCATGACTTGCTGTTAAAAAACATAAACCTATATGGCTTCAGAGGAAAAACTCAAAATTGGATACGCTTCTATTTAATAGAAAGAGAGTAACTAGTTGACGTAAACGGGGTCAATTCAGATAGGCTAAAACTTGAATATAGTGTTCCTCAAGGATCTGTTCTTGGCCCACTGCTATTTTTATTGTGCGTTCATGGCCTTCCTAACATACAACTGGAAAATAAAAATTTAATTATGTTTGCTGATGACAATAACTTATGTTGTCGAATCATAAAATTCATAAATATCATTGAATTAAATAATATTTAAACCACTACTATGCCCAAAACATCAATCACAGCGTCAAAACACGCCAGGGGCCTTCCACAATGTTCAATACTCCAGCCGTCCTGCCGTCTAGACTCCCGTCCGGTTTGGCTCGTCGCATCGGTCCCAATGTCGCGGTACCCCGCCTAATCGCTCGCAAGTAGTATCTCTGAACTTTAAACTCAAATACTCTTTCATTCCAACTTCGAAATTCTGTAAAAGATCCCATAGGGACACCAAAAGAAGCCAAAGAAGGCGAAATAAAAGATTCCCTTGAGGACACACGTGCTAGTTGAAAAGATCCATTAGGACAACAAAAGAATAAAAATAATAACACTAAAAAAAATAAATAGTGTAAAGAACAAAAAAATAAAAAACAAAAAAAAAAATATATAAATAGCAGCCAAGCCTTGCCAGGCAAGGGAACTCCAATATAGTAAGAAAAGATTCCCCACGGGGACAAATCAGAACTAAACGCACTAGTGCCATGGACCCACGCCTCCAGCCACGACTTTCTCAGGGCGACGCCGCCGTCTCGACGCCCTAGGGACCAACAACCAGGGACCCCGGACTCATCCACTCAACGCACAGCGCACCAGAATTCCGGATGGCGAGAAACCGCACGTTCCCTTACTTCATTAGCACCGAGGAGGGGCCCTCCTGGAATCAAATTTCGACGTTGCAGGCCCACTTCAGGCCCAAAGACGACACCAACACCAAATCAAGCGAGAGGCCGTCCACAACGTTCAATACTCCAGCCGCCCTGACGTCCAGAGTCCCGTTCGACCCGATGTCTAATTATATGCAGCATGTCATCGGCAGATGAGAAAAAACCGCGAAAAATTCGGGACCAAAATTATTTTTTCCACACAAAATTCATTATAACTTTCTAAACATTAAAGTACGCGCATTCACAAAGTCATTTTCGAAAACTACAGGAAAAGACCTTTCATTTGACGTATCGTACAGCTCGATACGATAAACACCAAAAAAGTTATAGGGCAAAACAGCCCCAACACATAGCACAAAATAGCCACGTGGCGAGGCCCTGCAGCGCAACAGCTCGCGGCCGGCAAAGCCCGTGCTACGTCACACCGCCGGGAAACTATAAATATGCGCACGCCCGCTAGCCCTGCATCAGTCCGTTCGCAGCCATCCTCGAGTACACATCGATCAAACAGTTCGCGCCTGCCTTTGACACCTCTACCTGAAGACTCTAGTGTATTATAGTAAATAGTTATTTTATTCCACAACCTGCCTAATTAGTAGTTTGGAGTGCACAGTAGTGGTGAAAAGTGAAGTGGGTGTTACTATATCACAAAAGAAATCGTTATGAACACCAGGAGTCGATCTAGGCAGAGGGACGGCGTCCCATCTAGCCAGGTAGACTCGCCACTAACACAGAGCCGTTCGCCCCAGGTCCCGGACGCTCTCGTTACTAGTCAAGAGGACTCAGGTCTGGTAGGGGAAATGGTGAACCCCTTGTCGCCCAACGTCGCGGCCCGTCAAATTCTCATCAGTCAAGAGGACTCAGGTCTGGTAGGGGAAATGGTGAACCCCTTGTCGCCCAACGTCGCGGCCCGTCAAATTTTCATCAGTCAAGAGGACTCAGGTCTGGTAGGGGAAATGGTGAACCCCTTGTCGCCCAACGTCGCGGCCCGTCGATTTTTCACCGGTCAATGGGATTCAGCCCCGGCCAGCCAGGGGGCTGCCCCTAGCCCTAACGTATATCCAACCCCGGGAAGGGGACAAGAAGCACAGCCCTTCCTCACACCATCCACTAGCCAACGCCGACCTACTACAACCACGGACTCCACAACCAGAAGCCTTCAAGGAGTGCAGCCACCGCCATTGGTAATGCCTGCTACCCCTGCTCTCACCCCAAGTGGGAGGAACCCAAGCCAAGCTGATGCAGTAACCCAGGCACTCACACAAGCGTTGCAACAGCTAACAAACACCACAGAAATACTCCTGCAGCACCTGGCCCTACAGACGAGGACAAGCCACGACCCTCCGGCTTCGCCCCGGGCCACTTCGGGCCCTATGCAAACAACCTCACAGCCACTTCCGGAATTGGAAGTAGAACATGGCATACCACCAATACAACCACAGCCGGCATCGTACGGGGCGGAAACGGGCCCGGCTCGCCAAGCAGCCGCGGACGCCGCCGTTCGTAGACATGGCTCCCAGCAACGTGGGGCTTCAAGAGCTTCCACACACGCAACGGAAGGATCCCTGGATGGGGATGCTCATGACCCTGAGCACAAATCAAAACTATCAAACAAAATTCTGGGAGAACAAGCCCAGTGGCGCCCAACTGAACAACAACCAACGGTGCAGCTAGTACCACAACAAGGTCCCACAAACCAACAACAACCAACAGTGCAGCTAGTACCACAACAAGGTCCCACAACCCAACAACAAACAACGGTGCAGCTAGTACCACAACAAGACATCACCAACCAACAACAATCAACGGTGCAGCTAGTACCACAACAAGACACCACCAACCAACAGCAACCAACGATGCAGCCAGTCCCGGCCGAACCTCAAGCAGAGCAAACCACACGACCAGCTCCCCTGATGATGCCAACAGTGGAGTCGGGGCCAACAGCGCAAACGGTGCTACAACAGGCCATGCACAAGCAACTCATGGAAGTCGTGGCTACGGCAACAAAAGCAGCAGTTCAAGCGGCCACGGAAGCTAGGACTGGGCAGCTAGATGTAAGGACCCTACCCACATTCGCAGGAAGGGAATGGGAAGACCCAGAAAAATTCCTAAATACATTAGAAGAAGCCATGGACAGGAACCAAATCCAAGCAAGAGACAGGGTGAGGATCACTCTTGGACAACTGGAAGGCCACGCCAAAGGGATGTTTGAGGTGTTCCAGCCCCTCAACCTGGACTTCGAAACTTTGAGGCACCGCTTGATCCTCAAATACAACGATCCTTCCCTCTTGGGAAGTTTGAGGTCTCGCCTGCACGGCGAACGACAAAAAGAGGACGAGCTAGCTGCAGTGTTCATTCAACGCAAGATGGGACTGCACAAAAGAGTAGAGCCGTACACTTCGGAAGAACAAATCACATGCGAGGTACGGGAACTGCTTCGACCAGAAATCCGATACGCTACCAGGACCATGACAATCAAAACCCTAGAGGACTTAGGTCGAGCCGCCGACTGGGCCGAGGTTGATTTCCAAGAACTCCAACGCCACCTGCGACCAATACCAAGGCCAGCACCACCTACAACTCGACCACCCGTCAATCGCCAATCGGAACTACCCCAGGAGCCCCCCAGTCCATGCAGAGGATGCGGTGGATGGCACTTCCACCGTGACTGCCCAGTACTCAAAGAACAAATAAGGCAACGTCAGCAACAGCCACCTCAACAACAGCAACAGCCATCAAGGCCGCCACAGCAGCAGCAACAAGGGCCACAACCTGGGCCCTCCAACGAAGCAGCAAGGAATCAGGGAAACGCGAACAGGGTCGGCGCAAGCCAGGGCGCACGACCCCAACAATCATAGACGCCACCATCAGCACCACATCCGCCATTGGCCCTTCATCACGGATATGGACGGAAGTCAATGGACGTAGACTACTGGCACTACTGGACAGTGGTGCCACCCATAGCTTCATCAAAAAAGAGTACGTACAACCCGAAGCAATCCAGCCCACCCAGATGCGCGTACGATTAGCTGCCACTGACCAAGTTTACTACTCCAGGGGAAGCATCCAAGTTAACCTGGTAGCCGGAGAGTACACAGCAACCACAAAATTCCACCTCCTAGATGCCATCACCGAGGACGCCATTCTAGGACAAGACTGGCTACGTCAACACCAGGCGATCATGGATTTCCAGCGAGGTTGCGTTCATGTGGGCCTGCACCAGAGGCACACACTATTTTGGCTCATGGACCGTCAAGCACCAACCCAAGCTAGCGAGTTCGACGTCAGCCCTGATCAGCTACCCATCACCCACCAGGAAAAATACATTCGCCTGATCCACAACTTCCAGGAGGTCTTTGACGAGGCGCTTCATCAACCCACAACGAAGTTGGCCATGCACGAGATCCGCCTGAAGGAAGACGCTCCTTTCAAGATTCGACGATACCAATACTCCGCCAACAACAAAGCAATCATCACGGAAGAAGTGAAGAAAATGTTAGCCGCTGGGGTCATCCGACGAAGCCACAGCAGGTATTGTTCGCCAATAGTCATTGTCAACAAGAAAAACGGCCAACCAAGGTTCTGCGTGGACTACCGTAAACTGAACTCCCAGACCTATGAGGAAGTGAGTCAGCTGCCGCCCATTCGAGAGACGATAAGGGAACTTGGAGCTGCGAAGATATTCACCTCCCTCGACCTCAAGAGCGGGTACTGGCAGGTACCCATGGCTGAAGCCAGTATACCCCTCACCGCATTCAGTACCCCGGACGGGGCAACGTACGAATTTTTGGTGATGCCATTTGGACTCCGTAACGCACCCTCAACATTTCAGAAACTGATGACGGAAGTACTCGCCGACTACGTGGATGTGTTCGTCAAGGTATATCTTGATGATATAATTGTCTATTCTGAGACCCATGAAGACCACATCAGACATTTGACGTTAGTCCTGGAGAGGCTCCAGATCCACGAGCTGCACTGCGGAATTCAGAAATGTCGCTTCGGGGCAGAAGAACTGGAATACTTAGGGTATCGAATCACCGCAACAAAGAACACACCTCAAGAAAAGCATGTCATCCAGATCCAGGAATTCCCCACACCCAAGACTAAGAAGGAACTGCAGGCCTTCCTAGGAACTGCAAACTGGCTCCGTGAATTCGTCCCGGAATTCACCGAAATCACAGCACCCATGACAACCCTCACCGGAAAACAGCGCTTCCAGTGGACACCGGAGGCAGACGCAGCATTCCAGAAGGTGAAGGAAGTCCTCTCCAAACCACTTTCGCTCTTCAGACCAGAACCAGGGCTCCCCTACGTCCTCCAGACGGACGCCAGCACCATGGGGATGGGCGCAGTCCTGTTCCAGCGTACTCCGCAAGGCGAAAGGAGAATCATCTCGTGCTCCAGTGCCAAATTCACAGGACCAGAAAAACGATATCATGTAAACGAACAAGAGACATTGGCAGTAGTGTGGGCGTGCCGGAGGTACCGCCACTGGCTGGAAGGCCAGACATTCACACTGGTCACCGATAGTCGAGCACTCACCTGGCTCAACCAATTCAAGGATGAACGTGCAAAGCTAACCAGATGGGCGCTCCAACTCCAAGAGTACAACTTCGCTGTGGAACACTGTCCTGGTAAACAAAATCAACTCCCAGACTTCCTGTCAAGACACCCCAGGGAGCCCATGCCAAGCTCCATCGGCGACGATGACCGCCTGCTACCTCCCGAGGACCACCGCGACGTCCCAGCTACCATGGCAGAGGTCATCCCCGATGTCAACGGCTACACGATCCCAGGGAAAATCAACGCCGCTCGCCGAGAACCCCCCGATGTTCCCGAGGTAATCTTCGATTCGGACGACGAAGAAGACGAGAAGCGATCGTACTCCACCACGGACACCGAAACCAACTCAGAGGAAGACGACGAGGAGGACCTACCCAATCACAGCCCACCTCAGCCCCCAGCTCCAAGGCCAACTGGCGAACACGCTCCGCTGCAGGAAGCAGCGCTGAACCAGGTCGAGGAGCACAACGACGAGGACAACGACGAGGAGGCTAACGACGAGGTCAACGACGAGGAGAACAACGACGATAGGCCAGCAAATCTTTTCCAACAAGTCCAGCAGGAACAACTCCGTGACGAGACCATCTCAGCCGCTATCCATTTCTGGCGAGTCTTCCAGCAGCAGGACCCAGACATACCAGTGGAACTATGGGAGAGACGACTGCGAGACGACTTCATCGTAGAAGACGGCCACCTCTGGCACAAAACAACGGACGATCGAAGGCAGCTCGTAGTACCAGAAAACCTATGGGCAAGAGTTATCCACACTTACCACGACTCCGTCTTCGCAGGACACCCAGGTCGTGATGAAACCTTCCGAGCCATTGACAAACTCTATCACTGGACAGGAATTCGCCGCCACGTACGATCCCACGTCCGCCTGTGCATGGTATGCACGGCAACCAAAAGAGGCCCACTCCAAGAAGCCGCCCCACTGCGTCCCAGGCCACCGACCAGGCCGTGGCAAGTCCTCAGCATCGACGTCATGGGCCCTTATGTGCCTACTGTTGCTAAAAATCGCTTTCTTATTGTTGTTACAGATACCTGCTCAAAATGGGTTGAGGCCAAAGCCGTTCCAAATGCCACTGCAACTACCATCCGCAACTTCCTGGAGGAAGTCTGTCAAAGATGGGGATACCCAGAAGCAGTCATTTCGGACAACGCCACCGCCTTCCTCGCCAGGGCATTTTCCAAATTTCTGACGGACCACGGTATCCAGCAGTATACATCTCCAGTATACCATCAAAGAGCCAACCCGGTCGAACGTCGCTGCCAAGAAATCAAGAAGGCCCTTAGGGAGAAGCTCCGCAACAAAGACGCCAGAAAATGGGACGCAGTCGTCAACCAAATCCTTTTTACCCTCCGGAACAGGCAAAATGCCGCCACTGGATACTCGCCAAGCGAAATGTTGTTGGGAACGTCATTACCCAGGCCAGGCGAATGGCAGCATCCTCAGCAACGCCAGCCGTTACCAGAGCCCAAACAAGCCGCCGAGGAAAGAAGGAAGCAAGCCAAACGACGCCAGATAATATTCCAGAGGAACCTCTACCCCAGGCCCAGACAAGCCAAAGTCCATTTCGAAGTAGGAGATATGGTAATCACGAGAGGATTCAAGGAAGCTCGGCCAGCCTTCGGCCCAACATGGGAAGGTCCATACCCAGTTGTAAAAGTGTTGGGAGATAACACTTACGAAGTAGATCGCAACGGAATCCAGGCCCCAATCCATATCGATGACCTCAGGCCGATGCCCAGACCACAGCAACGTGTCCAGGTACCTCCCGAGGTGCAGCAACTTTTCCAACCCGAGGAAGGAAACGCCGAGTCCGACCAGGACGAGGCGCAACATGACCCTGGGGGGCAACCCTCAGAAGACGGATTTCAACCCAACCCTGAGGGAAAGGGACCCTCAGACGGAAGGCAGCCAGAACCAGGCCCATCCCGGAACCAAGAACTCACCCGCGACATCCTTGCGATTTTGTGAGCAACCCAATCCAACATATTTATTTTGTAAAATGAAATACATTAGTTTAAGTTGAGTTACATTAGTTTAAGTTGAGTTACATTAGTTTAAGTTGAGTTACATTAGTTTAAGTTGAAACATCTTAATCCTATCTTATCTTGTACATTATCTATTACTCATATCCATGCCTTTTATAAATAAAAGTCACAATTTAGGGGGGTGGTGTCATCGGCAGATGAGAAAAAACCGCGAAAAATTCGGGACCAAAATTATTTTTTCCACACAAAATTCATTATAACTTTCTAAACATTAAAGTACGCGCATTCACAAAGTCATTTTCGAAAACTACAGGAAAAGACCTTTCATTTGACGTATCGTACAGCTCGATACGATAAACACCAAAAAAGTTATAGGGCAAAACAGCCCCAACACATAGCACAAAATAGCCACGTGGCGAGGCCCTGCAGCGCAACAGCTCGCGGCCGGCAAAGCCCGTGCTACGTCACACCGCCGGGAAACTATAAATATGCGCACGCCCGCTAGCCCTGCATCAGTCCGTTCGCAGCCATTCTCGAGTACACATCGATCAAACAGTTCGCGCCTGCCTTTGACACCTCTACCTGAAGACTCTAGTGTATTATAGTAAATAGTTATTTTATTCCACAACCTGCCTAATTAGTAGTTTGGAGTGCACAGTAGTGGTGAAAAGTGAAGTGGGTGTTACTATATCACAAAAGAAATCGTTATGAACACCAGGAGTCGATCTAGGCAGAGGGACGGCGTCCCATCTAGCCAGGTAGACTCGCCACTAACACAGAGCCGTTCGCCCCAGGTCCCGGACGCTCTCGTTACTAGTCAAGAGGACTCAGGTCTGGTAGGGGAAATGGTGAACCCCTTGTCGCCCAACGTCGCGGCCCGTCAAATTCTCATCAGTCAAGAGGACTCAGGTCTGGTAGGGGAAATGGTGAACCCCTTGTCGCCCAACGTCGCGGCCCGTCAAATTTTCATCAGTCAAGAGGACTCAGGTCTGGTAGGGGAAATGGTGAACCCCTTGTCGCCCAACGTCGCGGCCCGTCGATTTTTCACCGGTCAATGGGATTCAGCCCCGGCCAGCCAGGGGGCTGCCCCTAGCCCTAACGTATATCCAACCCCGGGAAGGGGACAAGAAGCACAGCCCTTCCTCACACCATCCACTAGCCAACGCCGACCTACTACAACCACGGACTCCACAACCAGAAGCCTTCAAGGAGTGCAGCCACCGCCATTGGTAATGCCTGCTACCCCTGCTCTCACCCCAAGTGGGAGGAACCCAAGCCAAGCTGATGCAGTAACCCAGGCACTCACACAAGCGTTGCAACAGCTAACAAACACCACAGAAATACTCCTGCAGCACCTGGCCCTACAGACGAGGACAAGCCACGACCCTCCGGCTTCGCCCCGGGCCACTTCGGGCCCTATGCAAACAACCTCACAGCCACTTCCGGAATTGGAAGTAGAACATGGCATACCACCAATACAACCACAGCCGGCATCGTACGGGGCGGAAACGGGCCCGGCTCGCCAAGCAGCCGCGGACGCCGCCGTTCGTAGACAAGCAAAGGTTTCTGCAGCGGCAGTTCTTCCGCAGTTCTCGTCACTACAACATCAACTACAACCATCAGTCTAGTGAAAGCAGATCAACAAGAAGCAATCAGTCCAGCCTATCAGTGTCTACTCGACGAATCAACCCTCAATACGACGCTTTTTCTGCCACCAGCGCATGATCCGAGGCTCTGATGATGTGGAGAAGAGTACGAACCTACGAAGAGCGACAGTCGCGACATATAAACGTTTCATCGGTACATAGTAGTGCGGGAAAAGTTAAAATCAGTGTAAGCTCAGTACAGTTAGAGCCTAAATAATTAAACAAATACTATTCTTGACAGTACGAACGCCGTTTGAGTTGCTTTTAGTCTTTTTTTGAATTTTCGTTTTTTATTTACTTAACCCAATTGCAACTATGGGTATTAGCATCCATAATAAAAATAGTCAACATCTCGGGAAGCCTGGCGCTGTAATCAGTCAATCTGGCCTCTCCCGCCATCGCCACTAAGAAGCCTCGGGAACTCCGACGGCATAAGCAACACCATCCTCCAATTGAAGTCTCATGCTATATCTATAAAAATCGACCCTGAGAGCCATAGTTCATCCTCACCAGCTTGTCGGGATCTTTAACTAGACTACTGGCGCCCTCTATCAATAAAAAAAGATAGTCTCAACCCCCATTCCCGTCAAGACTTGGTGTGTCATGATGAAGAACCACAGAATTTAGTCAGAATTACTCAATCCCTACTAAACAAATTTGTCGCCTATTTTAATAATAATAAGCTATTTAACTTAAATAGTAGTAAAACTGTATTTATTAAATTTACACCTCATAAGAAAGTTATTGATGAGAGTTAATTAATTAAAATAGAAAGTAAATCAATTGAACAAACTCCAACAACAAAGTTTCAGGAATACACATAGACAATGATTAAGATTGGGAAACCCACATAAAATCGGTTTGTAGTAGATTATCGTCGGTATGTTTTGCAATATATAGGTTAATAGAGTTAAGTAGTACTGGCGTATTATTGCGCTCAATTTGTTTCTAGAGTTACTTTATTTTATTTTGGGGTAGTTCAAGTCTAATTTTACGTGTATTTAAATTACAGAAAAAGGCTATAAGAAATATTGTACAAATGTCAAATCGAACGCCTTGTTGTCAATTTTTTAAAGACCTTAAAATTTTAACCTTGCTATCTTTGTACATCTTAGCTGTATTAATTTATGTTAAAAAAATTGTTTCTAGTTTTATTCAAAATAACAGTGTATATGAATATCCCAACAGATACGGCGATGATTTACGAATTCTCAGACACACTATCATAAGTCTCTTTAAAAAAGTTCAGAGTAGCAACAGTATATAATACCTTGCCACAATCTTATAAGGATATAAATAATTTAAAAATGTTCAAAAATATGTTGAGTATTATCTTTGTGATAATTGTTTTTACTTTGTTGAAGAATATCTAAATTAAAAACAATTGTATTTTAATACTTGTGTGTATAATAATTTGAATTGTACCTAATTGTTTTTACTATTTTTATTTATTTTATGTGTATTTGTTCTTATATGTTATAATTAAGTTTAATCAGTAGCATGTCAATTTTTTGTAGGATCGTACTGGTCATTTTTTTGACGAATCCAGTGTCAATTGTGCTTTTGTAACGGCTTAAATGGAAAATATTTATCTATCTATCTTGTCTGGTCGATAGCCGAGTGGGTTAAGGCGCGAGGTGGCAATCGCGATTAATCACACGGACATCGCACCACCGGGTTCGAATCCTGGCTCCGGAACTGTCGGAGGAGATGGTTGTATGTCCGCGTTTTTTTTCAATGTGTAACCCCCTTCCGCACAAGCCCTGGCTTCTGGAATTGAGAGTTGTCTAATTTCTGTGGTATTTATTTATTATTATTTATTTATCTATCTTACACACAAAATTAAAGCAATAGCCTAAAAAGATTGTCTCGTATGGACATACATGGGGGATGAAGTTCCTCGTTTATTATAGATGAGTTACGAACGTAGAAGTTGGTTCTTTGAATTCTATTTATAGATGAAGTAATGTTTACAAGAGACGGAATTCATAATTCTAGAACTTTGCCACTTGTGGTCTCATGAAAATCCCAATGCAGTAATAAAGAAACATTCCCAATATAAGTTTTCTGTTAATGGGCGGTGTGGTTTATTTAAAAATCGATTAGTAGGATGTCAAAATGAGTCACCCATTTTATTAAATCAACTGAAAGACTGAAGGGATATGATACTTCATCAAGATGGAGCAGGTCCCATTGAAAATTATTAAATAATCCTTATCCGGAAATTGACAGAGAAGGACCAATAAATTGGACACCAAGGTTACCAGATATTAATCCGATGGATTATTTTTTATGGGGATATTTAAATGAGAAATATTTCGAATGGGAGATAAACACCAGAGACATGTGATATAAATAATTGTAGACTATTGCACATCCCGAGAAAATCCCAAAGTATGCAAAAAGCTACAAGCAATATTGTAAAAGGACGAACGGGGTGGTCATTTTGAAAACACGTTTTAGGGTTTTTATATTTAGTTTTGTAAAATAGTATATCGTTTCTCATGGAGTAAAAGTGATATTTTTTATGTCGAGGATGTACTTGACAGACGAGCGATGCGAGTCCGACAAGCACAGCCAAGACGAGGCACAAAAAGTCATTTTATTTCTCATACCCATAACATGCTATTTTGTTTTTTCAAACGCCGAATATGAAATAAATAAATACTGTTATTTTTTCTTAGAATACTTTTAGTGCCGCTAGTGAGCACACATACATTTATTATGCTTTGATATTCCTCAATACTCTGGTATTCCTCGAAAAGAAAACGTTGCCATAAGTACATATAATGGTGTCCAAGAATGTGCCGGCATATTATTTGTTATTGATTTATGTAGTTTTCGTATTCATAAAGAAAAATCGCTGCCCAAAGAATCACTACTTCCACATCCAGATTTTGTATCCAAGTCTTATACGCACTAAAATCACAATGTAATATTTTACTCCCTTTAATAATAGGGTGAGGGTGGCAATGGGGATGGTAGAACGGGTGGCTAATGCCAAAAAAATTTTTTCAGGCGTTTCGTTCTTGTATACACACAATCATATTTTATTTTTTTTTACTCATTTTCATAATAGTGTGAGGATGGTATTGGGGGGATAGTGGGGTGTGGTGGTAGTGAAAAAAAAAATTTTGAGACCTTGAATTTTCGTATATGCCCTAAATTGTAATTTTATGGACTCTTGCCTGCTTGCTTTGCCTATTTACCCTTATTTATCCCATTTACCCCTAAACCCTTCAACGAAATTAGATCAAAATATAATCTAGTTCCAGATCTCGTTACAATACATAAGTGTACCAAATTTCAAGTCAATATCATAAACGGTTCCAGAGTAAACGTGCGCATAAAAAAAAGTTACGGACAGACAGACCCTCAGACCGACAGACAGACAGACAGACAGGAAATTTTCTTTCGCTCAAATTTAAAATCTCGAATTTTCATGACATTTTAAGCCTATTTCAACAAAAAAAAATTTTGTTTGCGTTACTATACTTCCACTGGACGTGGAAGTAAAATTGAAAAGATATATACAGGGCGACCTTTAATGGCTTAACCAAAAATACATTTTTGCCCGAGCCTGTATTTATCAAAAACATAGTATTGTTGCGTGTAAACCTAAATCTCATAGAGATGTATGCCACATTTTAACTTATAGAATGAGTTAAGAAATAGCAGTTTAATGATTTGGCAAAAACTTGAAAATTCTCTGTATATTATTAACTCTAGAGGGTGCATATAGGGCTGTTTTGGTATCAGCTTGATGTCCAATTTTCTGGTTTCAAAATTATCCGAATGACAAACAACAGTGCACTAGAGTTTTACATCAATACTTAATTCTTATATACCCATGGATACTCCAATATACTCTTGTACTTAATGCTAGCAAGTCAAAATATTGTTTTTGGAACTTCTCGACAGTTATAAAATTTTATAGAGCTGAATATTTAAATTACTAAGGAGATCATTAAGGAGATCACTAAGGAGATCATTACATCAACTAATAGCGTACAAAATCTTGGTATTAACTTTGATCCTTTACTAAGCTTTTCTGGTCACGTTAGTATTATTTGTAAAAAGCTAGTATAAATTGTTTTGTTTATGTATATGTTATATCTTTTTTATTTCTATACTCAAGAAGTGTTGAAAAACAACATTGTTGATACACTTCTCTTTGAGAAAATTTGTAGTTGTAGTGCATATTTCTTCAATGAACCTATCGTATGCTACTTACAGTTACCCATGGAACGTCCTGTATGATATTACGTAAGTTTGTGCGAAAGACAATTTATTTTTGCGTATAATTTATATAATTGTGAAGGATACCTATATGTTAGATGAAAACAGTGTGGATAAGGATAGAGTGCATATCTGTACGTTTATTGAGGGTTTATATAAATTAGATCCGAGAATTAAATTAACGTAAGAGCCCTCCGAAAATAAGCGATGTCGGTTTTTGTGAGAAATACAGAGATAACCGTCAGCTTTTGATCTCCGAACTAATAAGGACTTCAATTAAAATCCCCTTAATTGAAATTTATCTCTTTTATAAATTTATTTTCTACGCCGCTTCATCTGTACGTACAGCGATCGCTGTATGTGTTCATGCAGAGTGAAGTTGTTAAATTTTTATGCCCGCTTTTTATTGGACTATTAAAACAGCAAAAATATGAACTCATTTCGCTTGGCTTAGGGTTATTTTCAAGCTGTCTCGACATAGTCACGCCATTTAGTTCACTTTAAATAGGACCGTACAAGCTTAAAGTCGTAATTCGTATTTATGGCAATCGCAATTAGGGTTGAATTGTTTTATATCAATTTCGAGGGTCCATTTGCTTTTACCTACTGTTGCGAAGTAACTACTCAAAATCACAGTTGCTGGCGTGTTGCATTTTTATTATTTGGCCAGGCATAAATTCGCTTGTTTTATACAAAAGCATGCCCATAAACTTCAATATACGAAACGTAGAAATGTTGTATTTTGTGTGTGTATTTTCATCTCTCAAATGCTACAAGCTCATCAAATCGGAGAATGAAATGAGCCGAATTGTGTGGAACGGTGTCATCCGAGAATTAAATATTAAAAAAATGACTGCTGTAAATCGTTACTGTAATGATCAATCATAGATAGTTTTTTATCACTAGCTTATTTCCATTAAATTTTATACCGGGTGCGGCATTTAGCTTGAGACACCGATTTATCTCAAGAACAACGCATTTTAGAAAAAAAATGATCGTAAATAGAATAAAAAAAGAAATAGACCAATGAACAACTGTTTTAAAAAAGAAGAGAATGGAAATTAAGAAGGAATATTAGATCACTGAAGGATTGGTAAAATCAATATGCAAGAAATATAAACTATATAAAAAACTACAAAGAAACCCAGAAAACACCTAGTTAGCAACAGAATATCGAATGTATCGAAACAAACTAATTCATCGATCTAATTCAAATAACTAAAGAAAGTTACTATAAGAAGAGAATAGACGGAAGCGAAGATAACTGCAAAATATTATGGAAAACAATTAAGGAAGTTGAAGGCAGCAAACTAAGAAACAAAATTTAAAAAATTATAGATACAGAAGGAACACATGTAACACAAGAAGAGGAAACATGGGAAGTTATTAACATATTCTTTGTAAATATCGGTAAAAACTTAGGTAACAAAATCAAGCTGGTAAAAGGAAATAAAAGGAATACTGTAAATATCAATCTGTATTCATTTTTATTAGCGGAAACTAATGAAGAAGAGATTAGAAAAACAATTCTAAGTTTAAAAGATCATAAAGCCCCTGGCGTCGACCAAATCAAATCTGAGACTTTAAATAAAATTGCACAAACTATAAGCTAACCTTTATGTTATTTAATCAACAGAATATTTTTTACAGCAGTATGTCCTGATATGATTAAAATAGCGGTATAGTACACAGAAATTAGGCAAATTTATGTGGAATAGAAGAAAAAAATTATAATAAGCTGAAATGTCTATAATAGTTAGATTATGTGTGTAAGAATACGCCTAAGGAGTAAGCTTCATCCTTATCTCTCCCCCTTTAGGTACACCTAACTGTTTTTTTACAATATCTTTTAAACGCTTTATCTTAAGGAAAGAACATAAGTATAGAAAAAGGTTTGTCAAAAAATTCTCTACAAAAAAGGTTTTGTGTTATGTATCGATATTTCTATTACTTTTTATGTTATTAAACCGTAAACTGTAGGCTTAAATAAAAATGAAAGTCTGATTATTTTGAATACGGTACTTAATAGAACAACGCAGCCTGATAATATTTCAAATGATCCAACACAGTCCTAACCGCCTTATTCATAAACACAGTTTATAGCTCTAAAGATTTACAGTTGTCAAATATCCTTAAGAACTCAAGAAAAACAGTTCTTTTTGTTCATGCATTTAGTGGTAGTGGCACAACGTCTGTTTTTTTTTTTTGGAAAAGGCAAACCAAACTATAAATTTTATTAAACTCGAAATACTTATTTGTTTAACTAGGCAGCAAAATAGTAGATTGACTGCTGCGGCTGATAATTCCAGCCAAGGCAGTCAATCTATTTTGCTGATGAGTTGAGCATATAATTTTTTCGTCGATTGTTGAAATATATTCTAAAATAATTAATTAAAAGAACTCAAGTCAATCAGCTTCCCTGCCTAGATGGGCACTTTTCTGCCTAGTCAGCAAAGTTAGTACTTTGCTATCAATCGGCGAAAAACAAATTTACAAGAAGTTGTTAAAACCTTTAACAAACCAAATGCTACAAAGCAGGATATTACTGAGGCTGGGGAAATATTTGCTCTTGCACTATATAAAGCACAAAAAAATGAAACGTCAATAAATCATCAGAGGGTATGTTCTGTTACCTCGGTTGGCAATTCTAGTCAAACGGTTACTTTGGCAAGACTACCCCCGACGTTCGCAGCTTTGCAAAAGCATTCGTTGTGGGTCTACCACCAAATTCAGGCTTGAAATGGAAATGTTTTAGCGCCAGAAGAATGGGGATGGAAGAAATCAGGTGATATTTTAATACCTGTTTTGACTACTGAAGCAGCAGCTCCCTTATCTATTTTAGAATTAATTTCGTGTGCTTGCAAAAAGGGCTGCGGAAAGCGATGCGGATGTTTAAAGGTTGGTTTAAAATGTTCGGCTATGTGTATGAACTGTCATGGACAAGCATGCCTTAATGTTGAACGGACCGACGAAATTGAATTTTGAGCAAGAATAAAGCCTTTAGTAGATTAGGCCTCAAGGTTAAACCGCATAAAAAAACGCACCGACAAACTCTACCTCCTGGATGGTGTGGAACGATTTTGGTTTAGAAATTGCTAATGACTATTTTTGGTTCTTTTTTAAATTAAATTCCATATAATTTATAAGAAGTTGTTGAAACCGAAATATTACAAGGCTGGATAAATATTGTGTTTCTATCCAAAAGCGTTTTTGCTACCTACACCTAAGTTTGCCGTCTATTAACGTAAACACTCTTAATAATCTGCAAGCGATCTATAGGACATGTTTTATAGACAATTTAATTCTGAATATTTTTCAATACCTCTATTTTTGTCGTAAACGTCACATATCCAAAATATTATTGAAAAACCAGTACGGTGTCATTATAAGGGTGAAAAAGGGATGAAGCTCACCAGTTAGAGAACTTTTTGATCCTGTATTCCTACCCCTATCAACTGTTGATTCATAAAATATCAGTTTATTATAATTTTTTTGTTCTATTTTTGCTCATTTCCGTGTACTGATAGTGAAGCCACTATATAAAAGCGGAGAAAAGAGCGAGCGATAGCCGAGTGGGTTAAGGCGCGAGGTTGCAATCGCGATTAATCACACGGGCATCGCACCACCGGGTTCGAATCCTGGCTCCGGCACTGGCACTGTCGGAGGAAATGGTTGTATGTCTGCGTTTTTTCAATGTGTAACCCCCTTCCACACAACTCCCTGGCTTCTGGAAATAGGGGTTGTCTAATTGATGTGGTGTTTATTTATTTATTTATTATTATTATTATAGCCCAGTATCTCCTGTGAGTAACAACTATAAACTTTTTTAAAAGATACTAAAGAACGAATTAACAACTTTTTCACTAAATACAATATATTATCAGACAAACAATTTGGTTTTAGAGAGGGCAGGTCAATGCAGGATGCGATTCCATGCTTAATAAAGGAAATTTATCAGTCAGTCGGAGCAAGCAAACCGGCACTTGCTGTTCTCTTAGATCTCTCTAAAGTCTTTGACACTCCTTGTCATTCTCAACTCATAGAGTGCTTAGAAAATGTAGGTTTTAGAGGTATCTCATTAACACCGATGAAGAGCTACTTAAGTGATGGGAAACAGTTCGTTCAAATAAATACAGCTCAAAGTAAAGAATCATTTATTCAATACGGTATTCCACAAGGGACCGTATTGGGGCCAATCTTATTCACCCTGTATGCTGTATGTCAATAACTTACTCTGTCTATATTCCAGTGGAAAAGTCATTAGTTTTGGAGACAATACGGCTCTATTTTACATAGCTAATTCTTGGGCAGAGCTAAAAACTAAAGCAGAAATAGACTTAGAAAACATAAAAAACTTTTTCGACAACAACTTTTTCAAAATCGAACTTCTTGCCATTTTCCTCGTACAAAAATACCCTTCCGAGTTTTAACTGTACAGATTACTCAAGGGTATAAACAAATTGGAAATAAAACAGCCATTACAATTAAATATCTAGAAGTTCATTAACTTGAACTAGAATTTACATTGGGATACTCACATAGCTGAGCTACCGTATAAATAATTTAAGAGGTCTGCTATATAAATTTAAATTTATGAAAACTTTTCTCGATATAAAATCTTTAAAAGAATATATTACGGATTAATAGAATCCAGACTAAGATATGTGATCATTGGATGGTGCAGTACTACTTACAACTACATAAACAGCTGTTACTATTACAGAAAAAGTTTCTTAAAATAATGCTTGGTAAGGAAGACACTTACCCCTCCAACGATATCTCCTGCGAGGCACAAATTTTAGACCTGCGACAATTCTACTGTTTAATTGTGGCTACAAGACAATGTAATTATCGCAATGAGTTAGTACAGCCTGTTGATCATATCTATGAAACAGGATATAAGCAATATGCAGTTAAAACGAAAGTAACGACAAAAACTATTGGACAAACAGTTCATGCTAGAGAAAAAAAGGTCAGAAATTCAAGTGTTAATTGAACAAAAATAAGAAAATAGTAAAAAAGTGAAAGAATTATTAATTTTTTCTTTATATGTGGTAAATAAATATGGGTGTTTATGGGCGGAATTAGGAATTAAGTAGAGATAATAGTTAGGTGTATATATTGTAAGTTTTATTATATGTAGGAATAGAAAGACATAATGTTATTAGAAAATATACTAAAAAGATGAGACATTTGGAACGCATAGGCACTGCAAAATAACAGTGAATAATTAATAAATTACACAGTGGCCCACGATCATATTTACATTATGTGGGGCGGGACTAACGTACTTATTTGTTTCTATTATAAACCAATAAATGTTATAAAAAAATTATCAGTGGCAAATAAACATTTATTTATTTATTTATTTATTTATTTATTATTATATAAATTGTTGTTTGGTGTGGAGGGGGAAACAAAACGATGACATTGATTTTTGACCTTTGCCACTTTTTCAAGGCCATTCCCGGGTCAACGTTATTTTTATAAATGGAAACTTATATTTTTTTACAGCATCTTATTTTTCAAAGAAAAAAGAAGTAACTTTTGTCCCAAACCTTGTTTAATCGAAAATAATTGCTTAACCAGATGTTTGGTTACTTTTAGTTAGACAAAACAATTAACTTTGGAAAGGAGTACAATAGAAAAAGTATCCAAAAGGATCCAAAATTCAACTTATTAGGCAAACTTATATCCAACAAACAAATCAGAAATTCCTCTGAATATCATTGAAACTCTAGAGGGTACATATAGCGGTGTTTTGGTATCAGCTAATCAGCTAATATTATTTATCGTAAATTATAAACTTTAGAAAAATAACACAACATACACAAATTACTTCTGTTGGTTTTATGAAATTGTACAAATGAGAATTTCTTATCAGCTGTTGGATTTCAGTATGATAGGTAGAACAGGACCGATGATAGAGTAGCTACCTCGGTCACCAGATTTGACTCCTTGAGACTTTTATTGTACGGGTATTTGAAGACAAAAGTATATGCAACTCAATTAATTTAATTAAATAATTTTCGGTATTGAATCATTAATTACTCTAAACCTTTTTTTAAATTAAAATAATACGTAGCTCCCAAAGTATTCACTTCTTATAGCGACAGAGCTTCGTCATATCAAAACGTGTATAATCTGGTTATAGTGTGTAGTAACACAAAAAAATATATTTTTTTTTTAAAAACTTTAAGAGTTATATGAGTCTCAAGTTAGAGCTGTTGATTCCAGATTATGTGAAACGCTTTAATAATTTTCTAGTTATGCAAACAAAACCAGCACTTGATATCTCCGGACACTGGTAGTTTCTAAAGCTCAATGCACAGAGCCGAGATTTAACGTCTTAAAATAAAACTGACCTCTTGAATAAAATCAATAATTTTGTCTAGCTACTAGATCATTATTGTATGAATTAATTATGGCCACATGGATACAAAAATGAAATGATCAGAATTAATGCACCTTCCTTTAGCTAACTGGGAATGTCTATCGGTATGGCGCATTAACAAGTTCTGAGTAAGTTGTTACTATCCTAATAAATGAACATAATTTCCCTTACATTTATCACACCTATTAATTACTAAGTCATTTAAATTGTACCGGCTTTCCTTTAATATGCGTCACGATACTGCACCACAATTCACTTGTGTGAGATCGTTTAGTAGCATAATAAATTCATCAATATCAAATATGCGAAGTAGCAATCGCGATTAATTATACGAGTATCGCTCCAACGGGTTCGAATCCCGGCTCCGGCACTGTAGGAGGAAATCTTCGTATGTCCGCGTTTTTTCAATGTGTAACCCCCTTCCGCACAACTCTCTGGCTTCTGGAATTGGGGGTTGTCGAATTTCTATGGTGTTTATTTATAAATCATGAATGTTGTCGTTCACGTCATCATTCTTTAATTTCCGAATCAAATCAACTCAAAGTCACACAGAATGGCACGCATGGGCGTTTCAACGTATGCAAAAGACAAGTATTTTGTACTGAAAATATCTGGATAATTATAGCATGCGGTACAATGAATTTCAACATCCGTTGCCGCATTTAATTTTATAATTCACCTCATGGGTTTCTTGCAATGGTAAAAGGGAACATCCGTTACGATTTTCTTGATTGAAGTACTCATTTCCTTTCACCGCCACTTCTCTGGCTACTGCATTCAGTCTTTTATCCATCGTACGGTACTGAGTTGACAGAGAACTGACAGAATTCTCAACGTTGGTTGCGTCTGCAATTAACGCTTGTAATATTCAATTGTAAAACGCATCGTTACGTTTGGAACTTCTGTCGTAGCCTCAGCAGACGTAACTTTCCGTTATTCATTTGCAAATATAGAAAAATTGCATGTCGTTGATAAGTACATAAATTGATGACGTCAACGATAACATTCGTGATTTCAACTATATATAGGAATTAATGTAGAAGTGAATTTATTTATCTGCTGATTCTAAGCAATTTTGGTCATACATAACCAATAAGAAAACGTTACTATCGGAATACTGGGGAGAACGTATTTTAACGACGTCGAAGTTCAAGATCCTCAGATCAACGTCAATAGTTTTAGTAATTACTTCTACGTCCAGTGGAAGTATAGTAACTCAAAAAAATATATATTTTTTTTGTTAAATATGCTTAAAATATCATGAAACGTCGACATTTTAAATTTGAGCGAAAAAAATTCCTGTCTGGTCGGTCTGTCTGTAATTTTTTTTGTGCGCACGTTTACTCTAGAACCGTTTATGATATTGACTTGAAATTTGGTACGTTTATGTATTGTAATGAGATCTGGAACTAGATTATATTTTGATCTAATTCAGTTGAAGGGTTCGGGGGTAAATGGGGTTAATAGGCAAAGCAAGCAGGTAAGAGTTCATAAAATTGAAATTTAAAGTATGTACGAAAAGTCAAAGTTTTAACCCCCCCCCCTCTCGCTATCACCCCCAATACCACCCCACACTATTATGAAAATGAGTTTAAAAAAATGTAATTTAGTGTGTATACAAGAACGAAGCGCCTCAAATGAATTTTTTGGTGTTAGCTACCCCCTCTACCAACCCCATTACCAACCCCACCCTATTATTAAAGGAGAAACAATTTGGGATTTACTGTGTATACGAGAACCAAGGGCTTCTAAATTTTTTTTTACATCAGCCACCCCCTCTACCACCCCCACTCTATTATTAAAAGGAATAAAATATTACATTGGAATTTAGTGTGTATAAGACTTGGATATAAAATCTGGATGTGGAAGTAGTGATTCCTTGGGCCTTGGGTTCTTTTAATAGTGTCTACTTAACATTGACTAACGAATCACCATGCTCTGAAACTATAAGCAATCAACTTTATGTTCATGTCATTCAATTATCAAAATTAGATGTTGCGAAAGCGATAAAACTAAAGAATAGAATCCCATTCCTAGTTTTCTAGTGAAAGACCGTTATAATGTGTTTGTTATCACATTTTTAATTTTATTTAATTTGACATTACGTACCTGTACCCCGAAATGTTATAAATTAGCATAAGTTTGACCTATTCGCAAAAATGGTACATGCGCGTAAAACAACTCAAACTGAATTTTAGTTTACTTTTGGTAACACGGCACTGTCAAATGGTCAAAGAGTTGGATATAATATTTGACTGTAAATTAGAAGTTGTTGAACACACTAGTAGAAAAACAAACTCAGCAGCAAAACTGTTGGGTTCTATAATAAAAAACTGTAAACAATAATTATTCAATGTTAATGCTCTAACTGAGAGTTTATGAAATATTTAATTGATCATCATTATCCAGACCAAAGTTATCCTAATGATTTACTTCTGTCAAGATTTGGCATCCAATCGTCAAAAAGGATAACGATGTTTTTATTATTCTTGTATAAATTAATCAATTGAAGTTGAATCATGATGAAACCTACGCAATTCCCGAGTTTATAACGAACTGTTTGAAATAGGCTTTCGTTCTATTTCAGAAATAGGTGAAAAATGTTGTTCTTAAACACTAAACTTTTATCCAACTAACTTTACAAACGACATGTTACCTCCTCTATATTAAATGAACTCCCCTTCGACAGTTCGCTCATCCTGCCCTTGTGCGAAATGAGAAGGAATTACTTCTATACGAACCTGGAACAAGAAGACATTATTTTAGTTTTAATGAAAACTTTAGTCATTTTGCATTTTGATGGTTGATATAAAGTTTTAACAGAGTTTATAATACAGTTTTAATGGCAAGTTATACGCGTTTAATAACTTCTTGATTGTTTAGTAGGGTGAAAAAAAAGCAGAAAAATAACGAAAGTGAGTGCATATTGTTTGTACACGATGATTTTAAATCAAGTTAGCTAAACATGGTGTATGTGAGCAACATTTAATTATCGACAAGAGTTTGTTTCTTGCAAGTTTATAGCAGATATTGTTTTTCATATTTCTTTTGTTAAATTCGTCCAAGAGCCAGATCAGGATTTATGACCCGGTAACAAATATTACACTTTTTTAGCCATTTAAGATTTAGGAAAAATTCCAGTACTAGACTCGCTTTTTTAAATATTTCCCTCAGTGCCCCGAACAACACCCTCTATAATAATGATAATAATTTAAATGGCCAGAATTAGATATATATGTGTACATATGACACGTCAAATACATTCTTTGTGAAATAAACAAACACATGATATATACACACGAATATAGACACACACATAATATAAATATGCACAAATATATACACGTAAAAATATGCATAATTTAACTGTCGAACAAGATAAAATAAATAAAATACAATTAAGTGAATATTTAAAAAGAAAGATCATCATCAAACATAAGAGATCACAAATATTAATTTTTACATAAAAAGTTAAAGTGAAGAAACAATTTGTAGAAAAGTGTTCTCTCACTTTATTTTTAAATATCATGTTCTGCGAGATATTGCGAATCTCATCAGGAAGAGCATTATATAGAGTGATGCAATTATAGTAGGGGGAATGCTTAAATGCACTTATGTGATGAAAAAGAATACTGAGGAGTTTACCATGTCTCGTTACATAGTTATGAAAGTTTCCTATTTTTCTAAAATGTTCCATGTTAATTTTAGTAAACGTCATTTTAAAATATATACAGGATGTTTCCAAAGTAACCGTAAACCTTCTAGGGGCGTAAGCCTCGGATAAAAATGAGACAAAAAGTACCTATCAACATGGGTTCGGAAATGCTTTCTAAAGAAGCTACGTCCCTTAGAATTGGGCGCCCTGAGGACGGGTTTTCAGCAATATTCCCGAAACCGTTAACAATAAAATTTCGAAAATACATACACGGTATAAACTTTTGACGCTGGACTCGATTCTTAATTCAGAATTTAAAAATTTTAGTAAGGGGCGTCACATGCCAGGAAAGCGAAGGGCCAAAATAACCCCATTTTTTTTTCCTTTCAGTTTATTACGGTTTCCGTTCAAAATTTCAAAGTTTTCTACGTAAAAAAGGTACTAAAAAGGTAGATATAATGAACCGTTTTCGAGAAAATTGATTCTGAAAATAGCTACAACACTCGATCTTACAAACGTTTGCCATTTGTTTTCAAGTAATTTGAAGTTTTACTGATACTGATTGTCATTGTGACATGTTATTTAATTTTGATTCAGTGCCAGTTTTTTCGTTTTATTTATCAAAAACAAGAAGGGTCTAACCTTTGTTAAATTAGTACTAATACCCATAAGTACCAAAGAGTAAAGAATTACTTAGTTTGAGTTAATTGGGAAACAAAATTGATTTATATCTTTGAAGTACAGGCCGATATTCACATTATGCTTGCGAGAGCTTTTGGGAATTGTGAAGAGGCAAAACGGTTGTATGAAGAGGCATTTCCTAATCGACGACTACCACACCGTTCTGTTTTCGCCAGAGTGGATCGTAATTTAAGGGAAACAGGTTAGTGCTAGAATTTTACTAGAAAAGCGTCGCTTACTACTTACACTTAACTTTAGGAAAATTTCACCGACAAGAAGTTGTTGGACGACCGGGAAATGCTAGAACGCTAGCCACAGAAGAACAGGTGTTATGTCTAATTGAAGAAGATCCGTCTTTAAATACCTGCACCATTGCAAGCCAAGAGGGCTTTCTCATTCAACAGTATGGAGAATTTTGCACGAGATGTTATTGTACCCATATCATATTTAACGAGTTCAGTGATTGGAGGAGGGAAATTTTCCTCTACATTCACAATTTTGTGATTGGCTTGAAGAAAAACGTGTTGCCCATCAGTGGCGGCTAGTGAATTTTGTAAGTGAGGAAGCAGGAGGGCGGGCGGATGGTCCGCGCGCCGCAGGCGAAAATTTCGGAAAATTCAAGGTCATTGTGTTTCTCTAGCACTTTAAAAATGTTTACCATTACACAAATGAATGTAATTTTCTCTTCATGTTAGTCGGTTTAATTAATTCCCGTGATATTCTCTACAGAGGATCATAAGTATGAGAACTAAATCCATTTAACAACAAATAATCCACCAGA
Organism: Leptura quadrifasciata; assembly: GCA_963675555.1. Taxonomy (NCBI): domain Eukaryota; kingdom Metazoa; phylum Arthropoda; class Insecta; order Coleoptera; family Cerambycidae; genus Leptura; species Leptura quadrifasciata. The sequence continues at coordinate 30,493,909 of OY776674.1, forward strand.
TCTGGACAACAAAAAATTTTGACTTAGAGCACTCATTTTTTGACCGCTTGTTATATATTTTATATATGTTTATGCCGAAAATCGCCACTATTCTAATACTAATAACCGTTCATTCTCTTGTGAAAGAGATGTTCAACTGAAGATGCTGAAGTTTGAAGTGTACATGCGCTAGAGTGAGATGGGATGCTAGAGGTTAGCTGCGGTACTGTCATATCCAACATGCGTCTTTAGAAAATGTGCAAAGCATTCAAAGATAACGTATTGAAATGGAAGCTAAGCTTCTCTTAGCCTCCGGTTCATGACCAAACGCGATCCGCAATGAGAGGCCGGAAAATATGCATACGCGGACTATCCAGACTGTAACGTTACTATGTTACATGTTTATGGAAAAGAAATTTCAAAATTTTTTTGTTCACTGAAAATTTATTAATGAATTAACAATAAAGCTACGAAGATATTTCTACTTGTAAAAAATATTAGTTTGGAGATATTCTGCTTCGCCCAAAATTGTAGAGGAGGCTCAGCCTCCCCTGTTTCCCCCGATGAGCCGCCACTAGTGTTGGCGTGTTGGAAATTTTATTTACCGACGAGGCCGGCTTTACAAGGAATATAATTTTCAATATCCACAACAATCACGAATGGCCAGCTGAAAATTCCCATGCTTTAGTACAAAGAGGACATCAGCAGCGGTTTAGCTTAAATGTGTGGGGTGGAATTATCGATGAGCATTTAATAGGGCCTATATTTTTGCCACAACGCTTAAATGGACAAACTTACACCGATTTTTTACGAAATAATTACCACAATTACTTGGCAACTTGTCACTTGACACAAATGTGGTTTATGCACGACGGCAACCCCCCCCCACATTTTAGTATTAACGCTAGACAGCAAATACAAAATGTTTACGGAAACCGTTGGACAGGTTGTGGTGGCCCAGTATGGCCACCACGATCTCCAGATTTAAATCCACTTGATTTTTATTTATGGAGTCACTTAAAACAACTAGTTTATTCTCGGCCAATACGTAATGTTGACGGTCTGAGGCAAAGGATACAGGAAGGATTTGAGACAATTAGAAATAACCCAAGAATTATACAAGGCGTGCGTGGCAATTAATAAAAAGTTACGAGCTTATCGTGATGCTAATGGTATTCATTTTGAACACTTTTTGTAAATTGTACAAGACCTAGTTAGCAAATATTAAAATTAATAGGTTCAATAAAAGGTTTTTGTGGTTTAAAAACTTAAAAGTTTTTATACAATTTTTAGGCTGTTATAGTTCAGTTTATTTATTCCCTCCACTCAAAAAATACAACAAAAACTTTACGACATAATTATTATCGCCCCTGGGCCAAGCGGCATAGTGTCATCAAACAAACCGATGCACATTAAAAACCTATAAAGGTACGCGAGTCAATTTGTCGGCGGAGTAGTACAGAGAGTAATGGTATTTTAAAGAGGTTGTAAAGTTTTTGTTGCGTTTCTTCAGTGCAGGGAATAAAGCAAGCGATTTCTACATTGTATATGTTTATATGTGTGTATTGTTCTTTTATGTGTTAATATATGTTATTATATTTGTGCTGACAAAACCCACGTTGTACTTTGTACTATTTGATGGCGAATAAATTATCTTATCTTATCTTATCCAATCCTATCCTATCCTATCCTATCCTATCCTATCCTATCCTATCCTATCCTATCCTATCCTATCCTATCCTATCCTATCCTATCCTATCCTATCCTATCCTATCCTATCCTATCCTATCCTATCCTATCCTATCTTATCTTATCTTATCTTATCTTAAATAAACTAAACTATACCTGCGCTTATGTGTCTGCTTCCAAACTAAAAATAGTTCATTAAAATATGTCATACGGTTTCGAAGATATGGCGAAGTGAATAATAAAAAGTGGATTTTTTTAATTTTCACAAATTTTACAAATTTTTTTATTTAAAAAAAACTCGATGCCGTTAAAAAAGTCGTAAATGGCCTTTTCGGATGTCCAGTGACCTATCTAATGATGTAATGAAGATATCATCTGGTTATAACTCTAAAAAAATGTTCAAGAAGGAAGCGTATTTTTCTTAAATTTTTACTGTGCTAGTTGTTTTTTCGCCTTTAGTCATTGTTGTTTATTATTATTATTTTTTAACATTTATTTAACGTCTGTCTATTTCCGCTACTGAGGCCTATCACCGACGCCTGTAGACGAGCTACCCCCAATCAGGAATTTTGCCGAACCTCTTCCCTTAAGAAGAGTAGGGATCTTTTACTTGCCTAACATTTAATAGACAAGGGACCGACGGCTTTACATCCCTTCCGAAGGATGGTATATCACCTACACAACCCTCGCCTAAGGTTGCATAGCTTCCGTGCATACACTGATATACAAGCCGCTGGAAGATATGTGAGGCGAGGACACGGTCTTCTTTGAAACGGTCTCCCATCCTATTGTTGTTTATAATAACTGCTGCAAATAAATATTTATTCCCTGTATTAAGTATTTATGTATCTACTTAATGACTAGTGTAAGATAGATGGATGGGAGGTAGAAGGTGTGGCATCAAAAAATATTTCTGTGACCATTTAGATAAGTTGAAAGATACTACAGACAATAATGCCTTTTCCTCCAACATTTCCAGCATTTTAGGCCTTCCTCTTAAAAGTTTGCTCTGCAAGAAGATGGTTCAACATTTATCCGTAATCCTGTACGCACAATTTTTTCAGAATTGAATTACCCAGAATACAGCACTTTCAGCATTATGAACAATATGTTGTAACGTTAATTAATACATATGTACATCTATTAAAATAATTATATTTACGAGCAAAGTAGATTAAATACCGACAAAAGCTCCTATTCCGAACAGAAATTTACTGACCTTCTTCCTCGCTCTAGCTCTTTACAAGGACTCCTCGCAACGTAAAAAGCGTTTCCATGCTTATTTCATTCAATTTCTTGGTAAAGGCATATTTCATTATGAATTAAAACCTTTTGAAAGTTAAAATACGCTTTGCTTTAGTTCAGTTGAAGACAGAGGACTGTTTTATTTAATTGTGGCGCAGCGCTGTGCTTTCGTGCAATGGGTTCTTTGGAGTGAATAATACATTTCCGTTATTATTTTATGCACCGGAGAATCATTCGAAACATTATTACTGTGGCATGGAAAGAAACACACGCACAAAAGTTAATATTAGCTGGGAAAGGCCAAGAGAAATATTACAAACATACTATAAGTCATTTATAAAATAAATAAGCCAGTAATCCGTATGACAGAGACGTGGAGTAGTTCCTCAGGACTACTGAAGTGTTACGGAATGATTTTATGTTATTAAAACTGTAAATATAAACATAGACCTGATATTTATTGCATATCATGTTTTGTTTTATAGTGAAATAGTATATACTTGATAAAATTGACACATTCAGCAAAATTAATTTTTTTTGCCGATAAATGTCAATCAGTATCCCTTTTCCTGCCAAGGCAGTAAAGTTCTCTCTTTGCTGCCTAGGCAGCAAAATGATTGGTTCTCATGGCCGGTAAATATTTGACATTTTGGCAAGTAAAATTTACTAAGAAACAATAATATATACCTACAGAATATTTCCAACAAAAAAATAACACCGCAATTTTAGTTATTTTTAACATTAACAGTAAAATTGCTACTATTTTCGATAAGTACTCTTCTTTACTTTCCCATATACGTAGTATATAAGGAAAGTATGGTGATCGTGCAAAAATTCGAGTTTGAGTTTTTGATGGATTTACACGTTTTCAAGTCCCCTGAACCCAAAAAAGTGGTTTTTAAAAAATGCCTGTCTGCCGTCTGTTGTCTGCCGTCTGTGATCGCACCTAGAGCCCAAACCACTGGATCGATTTTGTTCAAATTTTACAGGTGTATTCAAAATGGCCACACCTCGAGAGGAAATCGAAAAATTGATCCTAGTTCAAATGTGGAGGGAGTAAACCCCTAAAAACACGGAAAGAATAAAAAAATTTCTTTCTCTAAAACCGCTCTAACGATTTTGATTAAATTTGACACATAAATACTCCGCTAGTACCAGCATAAGTTGGCATAACCAGTTGCTCCCAGAAAATGCAGGGAGAGATGTTACAGGGGGTGAGCTTTAAAGAATTTAATAATTTTTTAAATTTAAAATGGCTGTAACGATCTTGATCAAATTTAACATAATATATGGTTACTTCCTTGCTTTATTTAATATTTAATCTTCCTTTCAATTTCATAATATAAAAAAAAGTAAAAAAATCTCACCGCTCCCAGTTTCGCACATACGAGCCCATTATTACAAGGCTTCAGGGCTTCAATAACGCTTTATTTATGTTAAAATACAATAGCGCCTACCCAAAATGCATCCCGGGACCGATCATGCAACCACCGTGTTGATCGCGGCGGCGCGGCGGTTTGCAGGGTCGGGCGGAATAGGCCTGGTTCGGCTAAACAAAAATGGATAAAAATTTAAAATCTAAACACCTGCATACGCAGATAAAAGAAGGCATTAAAATTATTAATATCTAATAACAAAAGATTAAACAAAACTGTATTTAAAACTCTCGCACAAAACACTCTTTACTTTTGTATCTGACCCTTAACTCGAACGAGGTGCCTTCCACGAGATGCAATGTTGGGCTGCGCAGGGCTGGCCTAAACTTTGATTTTAAAAATGTTGACTTCGAGAAGGTTTTGATTTGGCAAAAGATTTTAATGGTGAGAAATGAATTTAAAAACAAAAATGTACAAAAAGAAACCAAGAAAAACAAACTCGACAAAAAAGGTTACCAACAGAAGGGAAGAGGGGACAAGAAACACGTAAATATAGACAAAGCTATGAAATATCAGTAAAGGTGGATAGGCAAAACGCTTAATACTGCTCCAACGTGCTTTAAAGCCTCGATCGGTAAAGCGATTAGAAAACATTATTTATGCATTAAGTAAATCACAACCCTTTTATTTAATACGGAATTACCTACTTCCTGTGTATTGGTATCTCAATATGATCACGCTAATATACTAGTTAGACATACTTATGGGAAAGTTTGTCTGAGTTGTGTAGACCGATTTTTATCTTTTCTTATCCTTCTACATTAGTAGTTTTATTATATTACTAGTTTGATTTGCTTCAGTAATAGTCTTTACATTAATTCATTGTAAATCTTATCTTCATTAAGCTGAAGACTATTAAAAGTGAACCAATCGCTAGCTAGTTGTATAAAGCTGATGCTGTCGCTATTCAAATTACTAATATTACAGTTAAAATAAAATCGATGTATCGTCGGCATAAGCAACGTATTTTATTGGAGCTACAAAATGAAAAAAATCGTCAAGATATAAAATAAACAACAAGGACCCCAGTACAGAACCTTGAGCTGCCCCTTGCCTTATTGTTAGTAGTTCAAATGTTAAGTTGTAAATAGCAACACATTGTTGTCTGTTGTTTAGATAGAAACTGATGGGGCGCGTTTAGATAAATTGTGCCCCTAGGCGCTGTAAGATTTAAGGGTTCCTCCGTGAAAACTCAAAACAAAAACAGATCTTACAGTTTAAAGGCAAGTGTATTTTTAGACTATTTGCTGACAATAGTTACAAATAGATATGTATAATATTATTATAAAAAATTTTAAGAGTAGATACCACGTTATAAAAGCTTTTTTCGACTTTCTATGATGGAAAATTTGTTAGTTTGAACGTTCACAGTTTCGTGTTTCCTCTGGTTCAATACACAGTTTGGATAAATTTTGAAGTCGTTGTTGTCCAGAAGTACTTCGGAGGTAGCTCTTAATTCTTTCGAGCGCCGGAAAAGTGCTTTCACCTGAGGCATTACTGACCGGAATGATCAAATAAATACGCAAAAGGGTTTCAACATTCGGAAATGTCACCTGCAACCCATCGGGAATAAATTTATACATTTCAGAAGGCGATTTAAGCCCTTTCCTCTGGCTTTCCATGTAGCTCATCTGGAGATAGCTCGGAATCTATGTCGCCTCTATAAGTTGATACTAGTGCATTGATCATTGCAGTGCACTGATTTTCAGCTTGTTTTTCATCATCATAGTTTTCTCCAAATTATCTTCTTCATCGCCAGATTCACCAGAATCGTTTTCTGATGGTTCTTCATCTTCGCACTTTTCATTACTGGTTTTATGATTAGAATTCTCTCCTGTTCTTTCTTCGGGTTTTTTAGATTGTTCTTTCTCGGGTTCTTGAATTTTCACACTATCAGTAGATTTTTTTTTATTGATATGAAATATACCGAAAAGCTGATTCCTTTCTTTATAAGCTTGCATTCTACTGCCAAATTCAGCAGTTAATCGGTCGTGGACCGTATTCAAAGCAGAGCATTTTGTCGGCCTCTTAACATTACTTCATTATCGAATATCGATATTGATGATCAACTCAACTAACATCCTAGCTTCGGTTTCAATATTGTCGAATCTATCTCTAACTTTGGTTTTTATAAATTCTTTCAGGGAATCAAGCAGTCCGACAATACTTAACAAAGAAACTTCAGCGTTTTGTAGCGATTTATTCGTTTTATTTATTCGCTGCAAAAGTTTATTCTGATCACCGTTATAAGTGCTGTCTCATTTGAATCCATTTTGGTTGCAAGAGCGTTAGTTTAGCTCAAATGTGCTTTTAGAGGGCGGAATATTAAAACATAATATTTTTAGTCGCAAACGCCTCCATAAAATCCTTATTTTACTATAAGGAACGTAATCAGACTGCAACCAACAGCTACTCTCCGGGTTATGTGCCCCACCGAGCGCTGAATTACAAGTTATAAGCCTGGCGCGTTAAATGTAATAATTGCATATTACCATCTAAACGCTAATGCTTCGATTGCAACAAATACCAGCTGAAAGACTGATCCTATTTAAAGGAGCTCTCATGTGGTGTGTGACGACTGGCACGAGAGCTTCTTTAAGTAGGAGCTCCTTTGAAGGGTAAAAACAACCCCCGGGGATGGTTACACAACCCTGGTCACCTGCCACCTTCCTCACAGAAACACCTGCTGTAAAATATCATTTTTTTTTCACAAAAAATATCAATTTTTCAACCCCCCAGCGGGGTGAAAGCCTGGTAGGGGTGGCTGAAGTCAAATCCCTCGAGGGACCTTCCGTTCTACTCGAGGGAATAACAGTTAGTCGAGAGAAACTGCGGAAAATAAACGGGTCCACGGAAAAGGACACTTTGGGGGTGGTTTTTGGCCAATTTGAAGGGGTTGCCGAGGAAAAAAAATTGCGGGACCCCCACCATCGTATTCAGCGACCTCGAAAATGAGAAGGGGTTTCTAGATTGGCGCTCTGGCAAAAAATGGTACCCCTTCCGACTCCTGACCCCGACTATAGCTATAATCGCTCTAGGCAATCATTCGAGGGGAAAAAATAAAACTAACAGAATAAAATACCTACGACTAATGGCTGATCATCATCTAAGATGGAATGAATCTATTGAATATACTACAAAAAAGATTTGAATACTTACATAAATTCTACCAACAAGAAGGTATATTAAAAAAAAAAATTCATTGTTTATGGCTCTCTAGTTGCATCTATTATTAACTACTGTATCGTAGTATGGGGATGATTATTTAACAACTTTTTACACAATTTATAAGTTACACAAAACAGTGTATTGAAAATAATATCAAACAAAAACAGATTACATAACACCACCTCATTGTATAATGAGTCAAAATGGTATTAGACCAGACGAATTAGGATTTTTGGTTCCGGGTATGTCCAGGAAGTTTAGGACCTTTACTTCCTGGTAAGTAACATTGTGAATATTGTTAATTTATTAAAATTCGGAAAATATATGTTTTTCGTTCTATAACTTGAATCGCTGCTAAAACGAAACTAGATAGAGAAAAAATTGCTCATGACCTTTTTTCTTACAAAAATTCCTTGACAGCATACCTGTACAAGTCACCATTTAGATGTAATCATTTTGCCTTAATATCGAGGTACGTTTATCCGAGACCAATTTTTTATTATTTAAAAAGGAGCTTGAGTAAAATCGAGAGTTGGAAGTAATGGTTTGTAAAATTTAATATATGACTTTTGCCATCCAAAATTATCTGCCTTAATTTAACTCGAATAAAGGTACATTTGGACAAATATACAAAAATGACGTAATCATGACTATAACACTCTAAATCGAAATATTATATACATCCCACTCCCATCAGACATTATCGCCCGGAGAAAGAAACACTTAACGTTTCATATAAATAAACAACGACAAACAACTACCTACACTAGAATACAACTGAACATAATAATCTCGGATGTTTTATTTATCACATTTACAAAGAGAATTATACGTTACAAAATGTTGTTATGAAATTTCTGCGTGAAGAATTTCAAATTGTAAGATGTACGAGAAAGAGACAACCCCTTTCGCTATACCTTTGTAGGTGCAATCCTCCGTAATTGCATGTTTTAATTTAAGCCAGAGACAGGAAGTTCGTAATATGGAAGAGCAAAGACGGAGGTAAAATATCCCGAGGGAATCCGAATCCGCACACGGAAAATAAAATAGAAAGAATATTTACATTAGGATGTTTGAAACAAGCCGCGGTATGCTGCTATCTCTGTATCTTGACACAAGTCTTTTGGATCTGCGACCCAGAAAAAACGGAATCGGCTTGATATGAGAACGTTAACTCGGAGATGACAAGTAAAATTCAGTACCCCAGAGAGATAAATCGGATACTCGAACTTTTAATGTGTTGAGAAGAAAATAAACGGAAATTAAACTACGTTCGTCAGTTTGATTTCCACGAATTTTTTTAATTTTATCGGCTTGTTTGCTTTCTATGTAGGGAACTGGGAATTATCAGTATCTATTCACATTTATGATATTTTAAGTTCATTTAATTGTTCATTTCAACTATATGAGACTAGAAGAATTTTCAATGATACTTAACTATATTCTTAAGCTTCTTCAGCTTGCAAATTGTATAGTAAATAATTATGCAGATTTGAGAAGTTGCAGTGGGGTTTCTTACCACCCTGTGTATGTGGAAACACCGCCATCTTGAAGGAATGGTTGAGTTGTTTTTTAATATCTCGTAAAACTTCCTTGAAATATAATAATAATAATAATATATATTTACCATTTGAGATACATACAGTATATATGGCAGGTCATTATAAAACTAAAATTAAAATAGAATAATTAACATGCATGTGTATATAACAAAAAAACTTACAAACGAATCGAAAAACAATTAAAAATATATATATAAAAGAACGTTCAAAAAAGAACTTTTCTAGAAATGTGTCATATTTTTAATGAACTTAAAGCTATGAATGCCAGAAATGACATTGAAAGCCTCAGTATATTATACACTTATTTGTTGCATTCACATGCCAATGGTAGTCCCAGAAATAACACCCTGTACAATACATTTGAAAATTAGTAAGTTTTGATCTGTTGGGTTTGGTGTTTTGTTGGTAACGGACCTGAGGCAGAGAGAGAGGGGGGTTGACATGACCCCTCTCTCTCTGCTTCAGATTTGTTTTTGACCGTTTTTTAATTTCACATTCCGTTGTTTTTCGGAGGAATAAGAAATAACGTAGTTGACTGCTTCTTGTTCAGTTTTCGAGGTGGCTGAAACTATTTTGGATTAAAGATTTTTGGTGTTAACTTAAATTAAATATAAATGTAGTTCACAAGTGTGATTTATTTTGTAATAGTTGTGTTTGTTCTGTCTTGATGACTTGTCAATTTCAATTTTAACCTCAATTTAGTAAGTACCCTTCACTTGTATTAAATAATTTTGATTATAATAAGTTCAAATTTTTGTAGAATTCCTGAGGAAGAAACAATAAAGTTTCGAAAGCTTGAATTTAAAAAAGAGTTGTCTTTTTTGAGCCCGTGACTGCATCCCTGGTGGAAATTAAAAATTTTTGTTTTTAACTTAGACAGTCGTCTAATATTCGTCTCTGTATATATATATATATATATATATATATATATACAAGCAGTCATAAGCAAGATATGAATACATAAATAAGTATAAGACTCTAGTTATAACTGTTAGTTTATGCTCCTCTGTTTAAAAACTCAGTAACTGTGTAAAATGGGTTTTCCAATAATAATTTTTTCACAGCTTTTTTATACTTTACATATGTGGAAACAGACTTTATTTCATTAGGCAGAGCATCATATAATACTATGCAGTTATAAATTGGAGAAAGTTTAAATGTAGTTGTACGATGCTTAGGGATGCATAAGAGGTCTCCATGTCTAGTGTTATATACATGAGTTTCGTTACACTTCTGAAAACTGCTCAAGTTTAGTTTGACATATGTTAAACATTTCAGGATATATATACACGGAAGTGTTAAAATTTGTTTTTCCTTAAAAAGTTCTCTACAGCTTTCTCTAATATTCATGTTGAACATTAGTAGCCTAACTATTCTTTTTTGAATAATAAAAATTCTTTCAATATCTCTGGTACTACCCCAAGATAATATATTAAATGACATATGGCTGTAAGCCAACGCGTAATATATATTAAGTAAACCTTTTACATCCAGTGAACTTTTCATTTGTAAAATTGCAAAATATGCAGAATTTAATTTATTGCAGACATGCCCAGTATGCAATGACCATGTCAGTTGTGGATCGAGGTGAGTACCAAGAAATGTAGCCGAATCAGAAATAGTCAGGTTGTCATTCAGGCTTAAAGTGAGAGGTATTGATTTTTGTATATTAAAATTTAAACATACCGTTTTGTTATTATTGAGAATCAGTCTGTTTCTCTGACGCCAAGAGTTTAATTCGATAATTATGGTTGACACATTAAGTTGCAGCTCATCCAAGTTTTTAGAGGCTACAGTGATGATAGTGTCGTCGACAAACATAGTTACTCTGCCGTGGCTAATGTGGTTCGGCAGTTCATTGACATACAACATGAATAGTAGAGGGCCCAAAACCGACCCCTGCGGAACACCCAGTAATACGTCAAAGATCTCCGAATTTGTCTCCTGCAGTTTAATCATCATAGATCTGTCGCTCATAAAGGAAATTAACCAGGATTGGATATGTCCTCTAATTCCTAAGTAGGACAGTTTTTCTTTAAGCATATTTTTGATAACGGTATCAAAAGCTTTGAACAAGTCGAAGAACAGTGATATTACATAATGACCCTGATCCATATGTGTATATACATATTTCAAAAGATGCAAACTATCCGTTTCAGTAGATTTTCCAGACACTAATTTTAATAGAAATTTAAAAATTTCGGACACAAGCAAATTAAATGTTCAAATTGCCCTGTATTTGGAAATTGGCAATAACCAAGACGAAGAAACAAATATTTTAAATTTTTTTTTATACATTTATTTAACGTCGGCCTATTTCCGCTACTGAGGCCTAACACCGACGCCTGTAGACGAGCTACCCCCAACCAGGAATTTTGCCGAACCTCTTCCCTTAAGAAGAGTAGGGATCTTTTACTTGCCTAACATTTAATAGACAAGGGACCGACGGCTTTACATCCCCTCCGAAGGATGGTATATCTCCTATACAACCCTCGCCTAATGTTGTATAGCTTCCGCGCATACATTTTTAAATTTATTTTTGCAATTATTAGGTTCACATTTGAGATATTTAATTTCAACAGCCAGCGTTTAATTTTATTTCGATATTACTACGTATTTTTGACCCACCTCGTATACTCGGCTCATATGTAAAACCCGTTACGTTAGTGATTAAGTTCTTTTTGTTATTCCATTCGTCTTCATTGCGGTTGTGCATGTATCTACACGAGTACGCTCTTTAGGAAAACTTCTATAGTAGTTCCGGAACTTTAATCTCTTTAATACACGTACAATTCAAAATGTTATAAGCAAAACACGTAACTGCGCTGCAGCAGTTGTCTAATATTTAAATTCTTACCTAAAACAGGAGTTATGCTCCAAACATAATAGTTTTAAGCGCGTGTAGTGAAGAAGTAGCAGAAGTTTAATATTATAGGGAAAATTAGTAACCAACCTAAATCTTATTTCCTATTCCTTTGACTACACCGAACCAAATTTTCAGCGTGCTTTGTTTGAGACACGAGAATTAAAATATCTATGTACAGGGTGGGCCATTAATGATAGACCATAGTCCAGGGGTAGATGAAAAAAATTCATCATCAAATACAGGTCCTGCCTCTATGATCTAACGTGATGTAATATATAAATTATTGTTTCTTAGAATAAAAAAAGTTACTCTAAGAAATTTGGTGAAGATCAGTCAAGAGGCTGTTGAGTTATTGCAAAAAAACAAAAAAATAATTTGAAATTTGAAACCCTGTATCTTCTTCCACAGCAACATTTTACTAAAGTATATATGGTTATATCCTCATATTTTGAAATTTATATAAATTGATACTGTTATGAAATACAAGATGAGTATAAATCTTAGAATAATCTTGATGAAGCCAAAATATACGTAATCTAAATATATATTATTGCTTTGAAACATCGAAAAGCAGCGTTTACTAAACTCAAATATAGTGTTTTTTACAATACAAATAGTCGTCCTTGATAGGTGGTAGCATAACTTTTAGCGCCCACTGCTCCGGAGATATGAGTACGTGAAGAAATAATATTTCATCTTTTTCTTCTACTATAGCTATTGACACGTAGCTTGAAGAAGAGGACGAAGGAAGAGAATAAGAGAAGGAGAAGAAGAAGTAGTAGTAGAAGAAGAAGAGACGCAGAAGCAGAAGCTTGGCATTTTATTAAAGGAATTCGAATAAAGCATTCACAAAAATAAAATTTGAATGTTATGTTGTCTCCGCTTCCAATATAATTAGCGCCTGACCTAATAATCTTTGAATTCATACTAACTACGATATAATGTATTGTCTTATGTTAATCAATTCAACATAGCTTTCTTTTAAGGTCAGTTCACAATAATTTGCTTTTATTAACTGTGCCAATTCAACTTCACAATGTAACTATAAAATAAAATAATTAAAACGCGATGTCAAACTGTAATTAAATTTTTGTGAGGCGCCGTTATATTAAAAGCAAATCGCGTAAGCACAGAGCAACGAAAGGTTCATTTCATTCATGCAGTCATTATCTGTGAATATTACAAAGAGCAAATATCTCAATAGAGCGAAATGAGTGATGGTCTGCGCGAAAAATAAAAGGCTACCGAAATATAAAAACATCAAATCACTCTCAAAACATTTGTTTTCCTGTCCAGTAAATATGATAAAAACAACATATCTTTGGCCTAGTTAATTCATGACCAAATGAAAACAAATTGATGAATTTCTATCATTAACTTTTATGCATTTTTTGTGTTTACAATGGCACTCATAAATCACACCAAATTGGCTGGGCTGCCGTTCCTGGCAATGTAGAAAATTATTTAAAAATAAATCGAGTCAATTTGCCTGCATTACTTTTATTGATACCTCAACAACACGTCGTTCCCAAGCGTGTAAAATTTTGTAACATGTATCATGTGTCTTCTATAGATAAATCATATAAAACAAAATGTGAGGCCTCGTTGCTCAAAAATTCATAATTTTTATCAAATCCGGAACCTATACCGGTTAGTCAAAATATGCCGTTTGACCAAGTTAACGTAGCAAAGTGTATATTTCTTGTTGTTAATTCAGAAAGAGGAAGGGATTCACAATTTGGGTATTTTTATATATTTTGATTTCACAAAAAATATTCAATAGATACACTTTACCGTTTGACATAGACATAGAACAGTGCCATAAATTTTTAGTTATAAAAACAAACCGATATTATGGACTAGATTATCACAACTCTTCATGAGCAATTTTCACGCATTAATTTTTTAACAATAATTTACACTTTTCATGCGTATTTTACAGTATACCTTTTTTTAAACATTTATTTAACGTCGGCCTATTTCCGCTACTGAGGCCTAACACCGACGTCTGTAGACGAGCTACCCCCAACCAGAAATTTTGCCGAACCTCCTCTCTTATGAAGAGCAGAGATCTTTTACTTGACTAACATTTAATAGACAAGGGAGAGAAAGCTTTACATCTCCTCCGAAGGATGGTATATCCCCTATACAATCCTCGCCTAAGATTGTATAGCTTCCGCGTATATACACTGATATACGAGTCGTTGGACGATGTGAGGCGAGGACGCAGTCTTCCTTGTGAACACCTACCAGTCTCTCACGTCGTAAAAATAAAAAAGTTTGGAGCGGAGAGCATGAGTAGGGACTTCTGAGGTGGTACGTGTGCACTTAATTTTGATTTTTGCAAAAGTGGGGTGGTATGTCCTTAAAACGTTGGAACGGGCCAAATGCTTCGCCCTGTATATGCTTCAGAGCTGTAGTATACTTATATTTTATTATTAGAGTTCGACCAGCACTTTGTTTTAATTTATTATCTATGGCAGGGTCAAAATCTACACCCCGTAATATACTTTTCTTGAAATAAGAACACTTTGTTTTAAACGAAAACTAAAAGTATTTATTAAGCGTAATGAACAGTTTTTTTTTTTATACATTTATTTAACGTCGGCCTATTTCCGCTACTGAGGCCTAACACCGACGCCTGTAGACGAGCTACCCCCAACCAGGAATTTTGCCGAACCTCTTCCCTTAAGAAGAGTAGGGATCTTTTACTTGCCTAACATTTAATAGACAAGGGACCGACGGCTTTACATCCCCTCTGAAGGATGGTATATCTCCTATACAACCCTCGCCTAAGGTTGTATAACTTCCGCGCATACACTGATATACAAGCCGCTGGAAGATGTGTGAGGCGAGAACGCGGTTTCCGTTGGAATGGTCACCATCCAAGTACTAACTGCGCCTGTCGTTGCTTTACATCGCATACCGAAGTATGTACATAGTAAAGACGCACCTACGCTCGCCCCAATGAACAGAGTTGATTATTGTATTAAAATTGTTTTACACGAACTTGTTTCGACACTTGAAATTTCGATTTAGAGAAGATTTTAATTAATTTGGTTTAGTTGAATTTTAATATCTGAGATAATTCAGTATATATTATGCGTGATGGCAGTTTAGTTTTAATAATCTTTTTTACTTGGTCTGGCCAAGGAAGTAGTACGGTCACTCGATTTGTTCAGATTTAAGGTTAACCGGGTAAAATTAAAGAATAGTTGGTTTAGAGACTTCACTCTCGGAACGCAGAAACTAACTTGAAGTACACTGAAAACTGACTTAGCCCGAGCTCGTCATGTTCAGCTATGATTCGATGGGGACTCGGCGTGCCGAGGTTTGGATAGGGCTGGAAATGTCCCCTGCCACTCTATGGGGTTCGAAATTATGAAATATTGCGCAATAGTTTTAAAATATTAGAATGCAGGACTGACAAATATACCATAAATACGGTAGTGAAAAATAGGATTTTTTGATACATGAATGAAACTTGAATCTAAATTGGTTTTTGAAATATGACTTGACTTGACTTGCTGAAATTGAATTGGTCCCGTAAAGTAGTTTTGGAAGCCGTAATTTAAGCCATATTAATGCCATATTGAGAATGTTCCAATAGGGACATTTCCAGCGTTGAAACGAAGTGAAAGTTAGTTTTGATGACTGTGGTGAAGTTAGCAATGCGTACGGAACTATGGATTGGAAATAAGTTTTGAGATCGATGTAGTCAGTATGTAAGGAAGGTTTTGACGAATGCGATGATGGTTATGGATGAAGTGTGTTTTGATGTAGGAATGAAAGATTGAATTAGAAGTTGATTTGAAGAGAAATATAGTTTATAAAAAATTTGCGGAAGTGAATTAAAATATGCTGACTTGGGGTTGGTAGTAGTAGAAATCGTATTATTCGCTTCGATTTATTAAAAATCATTAGCTTAGTGCCATGTGGAAGATGAAATGGTTTTAAACTTGGGGTTTGAAGAGTGGTTTTGATATGAATCGAGATAATGACGGGGCGGTATTTTTTAGGGCAGTTCGTTTGTAATGTTTTGGCTGTAAATAGGTAATTTTGAATGTTTGAATGATTCTTTTGATAAATTTAGACTATTTGTGAATTATCGATGTTGTATGAATTTTGTCTGAAGGACTTTTTTATCGTATTTTGACTTGGTGACCCTGAAGATCGAATTATTTAACAAATTATATTACTTTTGAACTCAAACGTACTATTACACTTGAAACGGTCACCCATCTAAATACTAACCGCGTCTAATGTTGCTTCATATCGCATATCGAAATAGGTGTACCTATTTAAAGAATTCCTAATTGTTCACGAAACTAAATTGTTGCCATCTAGGTAGAAAGTGTGACTATGTAGCTTCCTAAAATTATTTAGGTACTACAAAAATATTTAAAGATTAATTGTGACACCTGTTGGTGAACGGCGTAATTATTTATTGGTTTTCAGTGTGGATTAGAATTCTTTAATTTTAGAGTGCCTCAAGTTGTACCGGCACTGTTGATTATTCTAGACTAAGGGTTTACCTGAAATAGGCTCCACAAACAACAAAATGTTGATACTGTACACGATTCACCTTTTGCCAACCAGTTTGGCATCATCGGGTGGTGATTAAAATTAAAATTCTAGTTAAATGCTAAAATTTAAAAGTTTAAACATTCTTGGAATTAGTTTATCAATAATTAATTCTAGTAATTCAATCTCTGCATAAACAAACTCAAAAGAAACAAAATATAAGTTCGGAATTTAAGAATTTAACTGCGATTGAAATTAAAAATACGTTGTTAGATAAGCGAGACGTTGACTTATGTATAGATTTATAAAGCATATAACTCAACATGGAGAAATAAGTCTGATGGGATTTTCGTAGATACGACACTGCATTTTTCATAAACACATCCAAACAAAGTATGATTTTATTCAGGTCACTATATCGAGCATGTTTGTCGAAATCTTCCAGTGTACATACGTATTTTAAAAAATCGTGTTATTCGATTCGTATCACGAAATATATTTCTGCAAGCGTCCCACGTCGGTTCGCTGGCATTGGTTGGGCTCAATGGCGCTAGGCGAAAACTCTTAGGGCGCGGGCAGCTCAAATTAAATATAAATTTATGAGGTTCCTATATCATTCTCCCTTGGTAATTTAAATAATGAGTTCGTTTAAAATATGTTTGTTTTTTATTAAAGTGAAAAAAAGTTGTTTTTTTATTCGTGCCATAACTTTCAAACTTTTTCTAAGCTTACTACGGTGTCTGCTGAAGGGGTCGGAACGTAAATATTCGACCATAGCATGTTCTAAAATGGGTTTTGACTTCTGGATATACCGGGTGATTTTTTTAGGCGGTACAGCACCTTTTTCCCGCTTATTATTAAAGATAGAGTTTTGAAATTTTGCAGGTATACTTAGACACATTTCTTGCATCTAATACACTTCTTTGTTTTTATTTTTCTGCTATTTCGTCTAACCAGAAGTGATGTCAACTTTCGATTTTCAAATGAAACTATAGTTTTGCTTTTGGATTTCAAAACTAGATTTTTGTCTGCGTTAGAATGTGTAAAAAAAGTAATAGACAGGAAAGCTTTTTGAGATAATGCGATTTTAGGGTTTCTGGTGTTCAGGTGAGATATACGAAGCACTAAAAATCGAGTTACCCATGGAATGATTTTGTGGCGAATTAAAATTGCCGTCAAAACGCGTAGTAGGCGCATGTGTCAAGTCAATAGAAGTTTGTGTTGCAATGCTTGAAATTAGCATTTCAAAGTTTTCTGGCATCAGTTCACAAAAAAAATAGTGAAGAAAATGGAAAATAATTATGTAAACGAAGATTTATATAACATCCTTATGATTTTTAAACAAAATGGTCAAATGTATTTACCAACTGTGGCAGTTTCAATGCAGAATATCCCAAGAAAATAAGACTTGATTGTCGATTTTTTTTTAAATAATTATGAATTTAAGAACTTCAGGACAATTTAAAGTGAAACGAAAGCCGTTATTGGCCGTTACGGAAAATCCAGGTATTTCAATTCGTCAACTAGAAGTGCAATTTGACATCATATTCCTCCATCCAGAAAATATTGAAACGATACGGGTAGCATCCTTACAAATACGCGATACATAAAAAGTTACTTCCTGGAGATTTTCCCAGACGAACTGCGGTCCGGGAATGGTTCGTGATAAAAAATCAAGAAGATCCGGAGTTTTGGCACAAAGTAATTTGGAGCGACGCGGCCAGTTTTACCAATAACGACATTTTTAATCAACATAAAACACACTACTAGTAAACGGTTAACTTACACTTAACTAATTCCAGCAACTTTCAAATAGTTTGGGAGTTCATTGTTTGAGTTGGGCTTATTAACAATCAACTGATTGGACCTGTTATTTATGATCAAAATCTCAATGCAGACTTTTATTCCCAAAGATATTGCCTTTCTTGGAAGAAAATCATCCAGATAACTTGCCTTTGGCAACACTTGGAGAATAGAGAATTTTATGCAAGACGGAGTCGCACCTCACAATGCAAGGGTGATGTACGGTCTTCTAACAGTTATTTTTGAGGACAGGTGGATCGGAACCTCCGGACCGATTAGATAGCCAGCGAGGTCCCCGGATCTCAATCCATTGGGTTTCTTATATGGGGTCACATTAAAGATAATGTTTATGAATTCGAACGCGAAACAATAGCGGCTTTGGAAGCACATATTCGTGAAATCTGCCAAGGCCAAGGATTTATGTTACTTTCGTAAGAACGAATCACGTTTCGTATGGATTGACCCCACGTAATTCGGCAGCACAGGAATACTTACTTAACGCTGAACATAAAGAAGCTCGAGTAGGATTTGCGCTTGAATTTTTAGCGCATGATGTAAATTATTGGAAGAATGTAATCTTTACGAAAAACTTTCCAGTCAGCACACAGCGGTCGTATTCGTGTTCACCGCCCTCCGAATACTCGATTCGATGAGAAATATATATCTAACAATGACAAAAGTGGTAGATTTTCCGTCAATATGTGGGCTTGGATATCGACACGTGGTCCTGGTGTTTTGTGGCATATTGAGGAACGATTTAATAGTGAAACGTATATTAAGATTTTAGACAATATTATGCTCCCTTCTGTGTCACAATTATTTCCTAATAACGAGTTCATATTTCAACAAGACAATTGTTCCATTCATACTGCTCATACCGTAACTAACTGGTTTCAAGATAACAACATCAATGTTCTTAACTGGCTCAGTCATAGTCCAGATCTTAACCCTGTGGAAGAAGTATGGGGACTACTCGTAAGAAGTATCCAAAAACGAAATGTGAGACCAGGGAATTCCAAAGAATTACTGGAAATAGTAAATAATGCATGAGAAAATATTATTACTAATGATTATTGTATAAGGTTATTTAATTCTATGCCAAACAGACTTATAGAAATTATAAATAGAAGTTATAGATACATATTCAAATAGAGACAGATTTACATTAGAAAAAAAAAGTTGGCCCATTTTTTTTCTGCTCACGACAGTACTCATCTGACCGACTGTACAGTGAAAGTAAGCTTATGGACATAAGACAATTCTTTTGTAAAGCAACCTTGATATTTTTACATACAAATAGGCAATATACATCATCTGTTACACATGCATAATATATGAAACACGAGGTAGAGTGGCAGCAAATGTGTTTTTACCTAGAGCACAAAAATCTATTGGTCAAAAATATTTTATATATATATATAGGCAGTAGGCACAAGAATTCAAAACATTAACCAAATTTTCTTTAAAATATTAATTCTATAAACTTGTTCAAGAAAAACTTTTTAATGATAGGTATAAAATTGATTTAATCATTGATAGTAGGCAATCTTGAAATAGTCCTTCCTATTTTAAAAATTGCTGCAGTACACTTATTTCATATTATCTTATTGTGTCCATTTTTGTATCTTATTTTATTATCTTGTTTTATTTTATTGTATCTTTCTTTATTCAGTTTCTTTTAAGAAATAAAACTTTCTCTAGACGTAAGGAAAACATGAAATAAATATTTAATTACAATAAATAATATTAGCGATATAAATAAAAAGTGTCCCATAGACAGGTTCTTAAATGAACCCAAATGGGGATTTCTTAGGGTCATTTTGCTCTCTGAGATTCAAATTGTTTACTTGCATAATTTTAGTGCATATAATACTTTTTCTGTAATTTCTACATTATGTAAATAAACTACATTATAAATTATTAATATTATGTAAATTTTATTGTGTTTTACTCTACAAAATACATTTCTTGTCTACGTCTTGTTTATCAAAACACTCCAGTCGATTGTATTACATGTCTTGGCCTACAAAACGTAAATTCGGAAGTTTCAGGTGACTGCCCGCCTACGTATGCAAAACATTTTCAGCATGCAAATTAAGAGCTACATATTATGCCGCGACCTTTCCGCCCCTTTTGGCCGCTACTGAACCGGGTCCAGTTAACATGCATAACGTCGCGTACTCTGGGTAAGCCATAAATCTACCGGAGTCGATATCGCTCTTAACACGTTCTGATTATTATATAGGTTTATTATATATTTTTGAGTGATTAATGTGGCTTCGGCCTCAACCCTATCATAAATTCAACTCCCAGCTTTCCCCAGATACACTCGAACACGTATCTGTAATAAGTAAAAGCCGCCCCTAAATCACAATCAGTAAAATATGAATCAAAGCCGCGTTATTATTTTTTAGGTAGCTTGTTGGCTTCTGGCAAAAATATAGTGGGGTGGCTGGGAATTAAATTTAAAGCCGAAAATGTAATTAGAGTTGGACGGTGAATGATTTTTTATCAGGCCGGGTCAGAAATTAAATTATTTTTGCTCGTTGGAAAATTATACGTTCGTTCAACCATTGCTTCATCTCTCAGAGCATATCTGTTTATCCGGATTGTTTGTCTTTATACTTGCCTACTAATTCGTCTAGTTTCAACTTCTTCGTTCAACTTCTGAATAATCTCGAATATTTAACAACACAGAGACAGATGTGGAGAAATTATACTAATAACAATGAGAGAGTATTTAAAATAAGTATTGGTAGAAAATGTAGTGATGTATAGCCTGCGCGTTAGCCAGACCTATTTCTTCTTGATTATTTTCTTAAATTTTACAAAGACGGGGCCAATAATCTGGCATGGCATAAATGTCGGATATTTTTGAGGAGTTTTGTCGGCAGTATTTACCCGTTAACAACATTTTTAACATTAACTCGTGTATTCCTCCATGTCTTGACGTTACTGTGTAGATTTGCCACTTTCAGTTTAACAGAACATTTATTTTCAATAAGATGGAGCTCCGCCTCATAATGCCGCTCGAGTTATGGGCCATTTAGTGGACTAGTATAATGGGTGAGTAACTGCAACAAATGGACCTGTACCTTGGCCTGTCCGCTCACCAGATCTAAGCATTTTAGATTTTGTTGTGTGGGGTCATGTGAAAGAACGAATTTTTTATCCACTCAGTCAAACAATTTTACAAAATCGTATCCGCGAAGTTTTTGTAAGTATAACGCCTGCTACGTTATGCAATGGTATGCGAAACACCATTGACCGAGTCAGAAAATGTCAAGAAGGGGGATACACTTTGAACATTTATTACCTTTTACTTAATGTTTAAATATGTTTTAGGTCGTAAAGTTTGTATTGCCTTTATTGAGTGCACCGTAAATCTGATCTCGACTATACTTGATAAACGTATTTTCGCGATATTTTAATTGTTATCCACCAAAGAACTTATTTATTTGGGTTAATATCAAACCGATTTTCGATTTGAGGTTGGACTTATCGTGAAAATTAGTATTCAACTACTGGATGTCTAAAAGATGTTGCCATTTGATAAAGTTGACTTAATTATAAATTAGTGATTTCAGAAATTTTAGTTGGTCGTAATACCAATTCGAAAAATCGTAAGATCACATTTTTCTCTTGTCATTTTGGTCCATTTGTGTAGTATAGAAATTAGAGAGGGTCGGGGCCGGAACCGAAACAGTGAACATTTATGTTCAAATTAGGGGTGGGGGTAATTAGAGTAGTGGGAGGTAATTAGGGGTCGGGAAGTAAGAGGGCGTGGCCTAAGAGTGGTGGGAGGGAGGGATAATTGAAGTGGTGGGAGGTATTTAGAGTCGTGTGATAATTAGAGTGGTGATTAGAGTGATGGGATGCAATTAGAGTGGCGGGAGGTAATTAGGGGGCGGGGCATTTGACGGCGGGGCCTAGGAGTGGTGGTGGGTGGCAATTACAGTGACGTGGGCTGGAGGTAATTGTAGTGGTGGGAGGTAATTGAAGTGGTGGAAGGCAATTAAAGAGTAATTAAGGGCAAATTAGGTACAAATAAGGGTAATTACAGTAACAATAAGGGTAATTGCAGTAACAATAAGAGTAATTGCAGTGAAAATAATGGTGATTAAAGCAATCAAGTCCGTCCACCTGCCTGTACATTTGTTCACCTGCTCGTCTGTATGTCCATCTACTCGCCTGTCCGAGAGTCTGTGCGCCTGTTTGGACATCCATTCGTATACAGACAGTTAAATAATTCTATTTACTATTAGATATTATCCTATAACAGAACTATAGTATCTGTGTATTTTTTTTACAATAACATAACAAACATTCATTCTTGATTATATACCTAAAGTTACAAAAATTATTTTACCTGCCTTATCTTTAGGGATATCTTGTACTGATTTATGAGATGAACAATTGTGATCCTTCCTTTTCTTATGATGATGAACAATTGCGATCTACCTGCCTTATCTTTATGCCGATCAACAATTGCGATATAAATTATTTTACCTGCCAATCTTTATGGATATCTTACACTGATGAACCATTTGTGCTTACCTGTCTTATCTGCAATGCATTTTTTAAGTACCCTTTTCATTATTTGTCTTATGATTGAACTTCAAGTGTTTGATTTATTTTATGAGCGCTCCCTGCTCAACGGCTTTAGGTACAGAAGCATCCTGACACCAAAAATGAGGTGGGTGTGAAATGCTACAAAGCCTACTGTTCTTTGACTTGATGTTATAAAGATATTCCGACACTTAGTCCTTAAATGTTTTTAAAACCGCAATCGTACTTAAAATCATCTTCGGAATCAAAAAAATTAAAATATACAGACAGGGTCTTCCATTTAAAATTTCAATTTTGGAGTCTTTTCCGGGGCAACCGGAAGTGATAGAAAAATGTCAAATAATGGAAAAATGTCCGTTTTTTGTATTGTTATGTGCACGCCCACGCCATCTTACGGAGAGAAGTTTAGTCCCTAGTAGCAGACGGAAAGAAAGCCTGACTAATTAACTACCAGTAAAACGGCAGTTCGCCAGTTGGTCAAAGATGGAGCCATTATCACGGAAAGCTAGAATTATTCCGAACGAAAAGTGGAAAAGCTTGGAATGAAATGAAATGAATCGAGAATAAGCGCCACGGATGTATAAGTAGCAGAGCCAACGCGCTGGATCAGTTCAGTACAGTACTAAATGAGTTAAGTGATCAGATAAGATAGTAACTGTTGTAGTGAGTCTATAGTAAATAAAAGTTATAATTAGTGTTTTATTATAAGGACCTAGGATTGGAAGTGTTTACCACAGGATGTAAACACTTAATAGTATACTATCCCTGCCAAATTTAAGACTTATCTAACGATTCCGTTGACACGCGGTATATTTTCCTACATGTTTATTTTTTATTACAATTTCATATTTTTACGGTTTTTAATCAATCGAAATTCGTAGACCTCCGCCTATGCGACATTCAATTATACTGATGAATTTGTACTAAATAGTGCATGGCTCGCAAATCCATCCGTTTAATTAATTCGTTTATATAAGTTCTATTGTGTTTAATATTTAAAACCGAATTGTGGTTAACCAGTTTTTGTACAAATAAACTCAGTGTCGTGCGTTGCTTGACCTGCTATTTCCAATATCAGATTGAATTGGCGACTTCTCACAGAATCAGAGTTGTAAGAGACAAGTTTCGCAAACAAGTTGAAGGTAACTTAAAATACAGATAAATCGCTACAATGCTTACTTAAATACTAGCACACAAAGAAGCAGACATGATGTATTCGTGGAACGTCACAAATCGGGCAATAGAAGATATTTGGAGACGGTCGACCAGTGTTTAACGTGTTCAGGTACATAAGTGGGTCGAACTCCATATTACGAAGTAATTTTTAATTATAAATAAAATAGAAGAGGTTCAGATTCCGTTATAAACTATGAGACCCCGTCTTCTTTACTTAGGCAGATCTAGGCCACCTCAATTTAAGAGTGTTATTGACATAACTTGGAAAGAGGCCAAAACATAAAGACTATTGTTTTACTCTTATTGATTTCCAGTGGAAGGTACTTAAGTCAGAAACTACTCATCAATAATTGGAATCTGCTAAATTGATAAGAAACTTTGAAAATATCAAAGAACTGGAAAATATGCGCTGCAATAAGTTGGAAATTACAGACGATTATGTGGGACATTCCAGTATCTGCGATAGAAATTTCAAGGATAAAGTTAGGGCACTGGAAGTGAACAATTTATATATACCGGGTGTAACAGGATCATGGTATACTCTCCTTTTCTCTTTTAGTTTTGAAGATAATTGATTGAAATTTAGGATATACTATATACATAATAAGCGGCACTTTTTGACATACAATTGATTTTTTTTTCACTTCCGGTTTCGCGGGAAGTAACTTTCAATGTACAATGGAACACCCCGTATATTATTGCATCATTCAATTCTGCATAATTTTCTAAATCCAACGATGTCAAATAAGTGACATTTCAAACATTAAATTTTTTTATAATACAATTTTTAGTTTCCATTTAAGTTTTCCATGATGGTTCCGATGTATTCATGTATATACAAAAATCTAAATCCCATTAAAAACACCAAATTACGTGATCTATGAGCAAATAAAATTCACCAAAATTGTTTTTGAGGCAAAACTCAATTTTTTCAAATGGAACAATATCGGTACCGTGATACCATTTATTAGAAGTAAATAAGGAATTTATTCATATGTCGTATTAATACAAACAAAATTACAATCAAAAGAAAGTAAGAAAATGCAATTTTATTCTAATTAAATGTTAAGAAGTAACTAAGGTGGCTTTGAAAACAACGAAATATTTAGCTTGTCAAACATTTGTTGGTTTAACGGTGTTTTTATTGTGTCTAAAAATTGTTTAAAATTCTTGTTAATTGTGTTCAAAATGCAGCAAATTTATATAAGAGGTGAAAAAGAGAACATGTTGCAGTTGCGGCTACCGACCTTTATGCCCAACGATATCCTGATAGACAATGTCCAGCGAAAAATTATTTTAAACGTGTTGAAAACCAATTCCGAAGAGAGCCCAACAATGATCCCGAAGAAAACTTTATTACTGACGAAGGAACGGAAATTAATGTTTTGGTTCGAATAGAAGTTGATAAGACTGTTTCTTTAAGGCAAGTTGGGTTTAAATTGGACATCAGTTACCAAACAATAAGCCGAATTTTGTACAAATACCACTATAAATCTTTTAAATACCAATTGAACCAGCATTTGTACGAAAGTAATTACGAACGTAGGATGGAATGTTGCAATTGGATTTTATATAATAACGTGCAGCCAAACAATGATTTTTTGGGACTGATTTTATTTTCGGACGAGTCTTGGTTTACAAATTTGAGATTATTTAACCGACAAAATACAAAATATTGGTCACAAGAAAATCAAAATTTATTACGGGAGGGTAACTTTCAAGTGCGGTTCTGTTTCAATGTTAGGCTTGGAATAATCGGTAGTAGAATCATTGGTCCAATAATATTTGAAGGACCTCTGACTGGTGCCAGGTACTTGAGATTCCTGCAAAATGAGATTGAGGACATTTTAGATGAGTTACTTTTATATTTAGGATAGGGAATGTATTTCCAACAAGATGGCGCTCCTCCCCATAATTCAAGGATTGATTACCTTCAACGGAGATTCGGAGAAAACGTAATTTCGACGAATGGTCTTGTGAGGTGGCCTCCAAGGTCACCTGATCTAACGTCCCTTGATTTCTTTGTTTGGAGTCCTTTAAAAAATATTGTCTATGCAACTACCGTTACAGCCCGTGAAGACCTGGAGCTACAAGTAAGACGAGCAATTAATAGCATAACGGCTCAGCAATTGGCGAACGTTCTTAGGGAAACAGCTATGCGAGTTCAGAAGTGCATTGACGTTAATGGACAGCAGTTTGAACAACTGTTGTAATGTTTTGTGTTATTTTTTTTTCCAAAACCACCATATGTGTAACAAGGTAAATAGAATAACATTGTATTTTCTTATATTTTTTTAGCTGTAATTTTGTTTGTATTTATCGCACATTTTAATACGACATATTATGAATAAATTCCTTATTAATAGTACCTACTAATAAATGGTACCACGATATCAATATGGTTCCATTTAAAAAAAAATGAGTTTTGCCCAAAAACAATTTTGGTGAATTTACTTGCTCATGAATCACGTAATTTAGTGTTTTTAAAGGGATTTCGATTTTTGTAGTATTACACGGGTCATATAGAATAAATCGGAACCGTCATGGCACACGTAAATGGAAAACTAAAAATTATATTATAAAAAAAAATGGATGTTTGAATTGCCACTTATTTATCATAGTTGAATTCAGCAAATTATGCAGAATTCGAAAATGCGAAACCGGAAGTGAAAAAAATCGATTGTATGTCAAAAAGTGCCGTTTATTATGTATGTAGTGTATCCTAAATTTCAATCAATTTTCTTCAAAACTAAAGGCGAAAAGGGGAGTACACCATAATCCTGTTACACCTAGTATAAATTTTGATATCATACCATTGGTAAAAATTAAATTGCTTTTCATTGCTAGGCATCTGACCTACTCAGTTGATAGTACGCGACTGTCAGTGCCCGCAAAGAATTACGGCACGCCACTGCGATACGAGCCCGAATAATCTCTCTTTATGGAATATGAAAAGGGGTTTTCGTTGCTCCAAACTAAACATTATCTATATTATCGCAGCGCTGAACAACTAATCGAAAATTAATCCGACGCTGGCTGCAGTTTGCACAACATCATGTTGGCCATGACAGACCGAAGTTGCGGGCTAGATTAAGCTTCAAGTCTGTTAGCTTAGCAGCTTGTCTCGCCCATACCCATGTTTAACCATAGATTAGTGGCCTCTGAGTGTTGACCTCCAAGTCTCCAAGTTGAGGGAGTACGGAATGTTCTCATTTGGGTCCGTCCTGTTCGGTATCTCGGCGTCCTTTCTAAAGGATTACGGGCTGTCACTTAAAATAGAACAACCTATAGTCGGGATTAATGAAATTGGGTTGCCATTAATTACAAATTAGGGGTCGCCGTCTTAGGAAACCAATTCTGCTAGGATGATCCCTTACAGGGTTATATTTTATCAATATGACTTAATGGATATGTTAATTACGGAGTCTATTGCAATCATTTTGCTGTTTAAAAACTGATATAGATAACTGGACATTCGCGCTATATAAAACAAACTTTCAGCAGTTTCAGCGAGTATGAATGTATGGTGTGGTTTATTTCGTGATCGTATTATTATATTGATAAATACTGCAGGATTATGTTCCATATTCCACAATGTTTTGTTGTTTATTCTCATGCCAACAGTTAAGAAACCTTACAACGGGAATCTTGTCCATTCAATAAATATGTATCTATTTACCCATAAAGATGAATGACAGTTGAATAGTTTATGTACACCATGCAGAAAAATATTCTTATCCATTTTCATAATATATCCAAATTTGTCGTTTTCTGGGTATCTTCTATTTAAAAAGTCGTTGGTTACTCAGATTAATTTAAAAATTTCATTAAAGGTGGTTAAAGGTATTTATCACAATTTAGAAAATCTGGATGTGGAAGTAGTGATTCCTTGGGCAGCGGTTTTTAGTTTACTTTTATCCGCTATATTTTTAATATTTATAGGTACCATATTATTATACAGTATGGGTGCAATTTAAAAAACAAATCGCTGGGTATGGAATTTGCGACAGAATGGTACATTTGCTGATTGATTGGCTAGTGGGAGTCTTAAACATCCATAATAGACATTGGTAAGTTTACCGGTATTGTTATATAAAATCTCGGTGGAATATCTTTTCCCTTTTTTGAATAGTATTTTAATTAATGTGTTACGAATAACCTCCAAATTGTATTTTACGATATTTCTGATATAATAATACAATATCTTATTATCGAACACTAAGAATAAAATTGGGCCAAGCACTATACCTTGTGGGACACTCATAGTGAATGGTAAAGGTTCACTAAGTGTGTCATTAATTCTAACCCTTTGGATTCTACACGTTAGGTAATACAATAGAGTTATAGAAAAATAAATCATATATACACAGAGAAAATACTATTTTGCAAATTACTATATTCCTAATATACCTAGGGTACCGAATTCGGTTGTAAAGCCATTGAATTTGCTTAAGCATTCCAACTTAATTATCAGGCCAACACACAAATATAAAAAAAAACAATCGTTCCGTTTTTCATAACAAGGTGATTTATGAGTAACAAATTCGAAATAATTGTTTCACGTGCAATTCGACGGGAGAGTGAAGCCTCCTAGTCGGTGAAAATAAAAAAAAATATTGTGCCGGAGAGCTTTGGTAGAGACCCTTGAGGGAGTTCGTGCACTTTATGAAGCCTTGGTGTTCGTTTCTGAAGTTGTGGTTCGGGTCAAATGCTACACCCTGTTCTGGAACTTGTATATGCATTTGATTTCAGAGATTTAGTTTATTTAGCACTTTAATGTTCATTATTGTCTTTGTCAGAGTCAAAAGCTACACCCTGTAGAAAGCTTTTCTCGAAATAATAATACTTGTGTTAGAATGAAATGAAATTAATGAAATGAAATTAAAATATTTAAATTAAATTAACAGAGTTTTAAACGGTTAGATAACTACTTGACAACAGAAATTCAGTCGTGTCTGAATTTTGCGGAAACTAACTTCACTGGTAACTTGCTGGCGATTTCGAGCTTAACGTCAGCTCGTCGTGCTCGGCTTTATATATGGTCTGTCGGGGGCTAGGCGCGCTGAGGTCCGGAAAAGGTCTGGATATGTCCCTCCGCCATTCATGTGGGCATGACTTGTGAAATATTCCGTAATAACATCTAAATTTTGGAATTTAGGATCGAAGAACATCCGATAATTTAGTTCACGAAAAGGAGAATTTTTTGATACATTTTTAAAATTTGAATCGAATCGGGTTATTGGTGATAACTGTATGAATAATTTGCCGAAAATGGGCTTGGTTCCGTAAAGTAGTTTGGACGTCACTCAAGCCATTTTAATGCCATACTAAGAATGTTCCAATAGGTACGTAGCCTACGTTGAAACGAAGTGGAAGTAAGTTTTGATTGCTTTTATTCAATTTTAACCTTTTCTCAAATTGCTCCCTGGTTATTTTATCTATTTCATATCAGTCCACATTTCCAAATTAATGTCAGATTTATTCTCGTTCCAACGTACTAACACACTTTCAACTCCATATTTACCCCCTTCAAACACCATCACGCGTGACAACTCACAGACCATATTACGTGCGTGCGTAAAGTATGACCATATGAGGACGGTTCAATATATTCAACTTATTTTTCGTGCTATTTTTTTTTTATACATTTATTTAACGTCGGCCTATTTCCGCTACTGAGGCCTAACACCGACGCCTGTAGACGAGCTACCCCCAACCAAGAATTTTGCCGAACCTCTTCTCTTAAGAAGAGTAGGGATCTTTTACTTGCCTAACATTTAATAGACAAGGGACCGACGGCTTTACATCCCCTCCGAAGGATGATATATCTCCTATACAACCCTCGCCTAAGGTTGTATAGCTTCCGCGCATACACTGATATACAAGCCGCTGGAAGATGTGTGAGGCGAGAACGCGGTTTCCGTTGGAATGGTCACCAATCCAAGTACTAACTGCGCCTGTCGTTGCTTTACATCGCATACCGAAGTATGTACATAGTAAAGACGCACCTACGCTCGCCCCCTTCGTGCTATATCTCCTAAACTAAAACAGATTCGAATTTCATTTAATTATCAATTAACTTCCTTTTCTATTGCCCAAGCAATCGTATAATTTTCGTTTCCAAATTTCCGCTTTTGCAGAAGATGATGCAATATTGCGCAACCCTCTCCCGCATGGAATGTCGGGATCCAACTTTCTAGAATATAATGGGTGTAAAAACGTTCGTGCACGACTCACGGGGCACGACAAACAAAACCATATCAAACAGTATAAAAGACCGAGCTCAACACGTTTTCGGTAAGTCAGTGTCGGTACCCGAAGTTAGTAATTCTGTATCTCGCCAATGTAACTCGTGTTTGTGCTCCTTCCTAGATCGGAACCTAGTAAACAAGACTTTTTCTATTTAATTTAATCTGCTCTCGCGTATCAAACTAATTCCCACCTAAGAGGGCTGTAAGTGAATTTTTTTCCATTCTTTAATAAAACCACTGAACCAAATCTCCCCAGCCGGAATTTATTCGCTGTCGTAAAGTTACAAACTAAATTGTAAAAAAGAATAATACTTTAATTTTATTTAAACCTGTGTTCGTTTTTAATAATAAATATTATAATTCGTTCTAAATCCGAGTATTTTAATCTACAACAACTGCATACAGGGTGGTCCACAATATCTGGTCATCCTAATTGTAATTTTTCAAATAAAACAAAAGTGCTTCGGCTTGAAGCTTGCACTCGGAAGTGTTCTATCTTAGGAATTATATACTGGGTGTTGGAAAATCACCTGACAAAAGAATCAAATTCAGTTTAAAGCCACTTTAACTGCAGAAATCGACAGAAATCATTAAAGACAATTAGCAGGGGCTTATACAGGGTGAATCATTTATCCTGTTCCCACCTTTTTAAGTGCAATCCCCCAAAACTTCATTCTTCTACAAATTAAGTGCACATAACCTCAAGGATCTCTATTAAACTCAAAGCTCTTATCGTTGTCCCTATTCATGACGCCCAACGTAAGGCTTCAACCACGAAATAAGAGGGGTGTGCGTGTTCAAGACCATATGGAGGTGATACCTTTTAAGTCAATATTTTGTAACGATTGGTTCTTAAAACGGTTGATTTGAGTGTTAGAGGCTGGTTATCGGTGAATTTCGGTTATTGGTGAATTATCGAAGATTAGTGAATATTTTCAGATTTAGTGGTGAGAGGTAAGTGAATTCTTTCAATAGAAGACATAGACAGGTTTTGAAGTTATTAGTTCTCATCAGTATACCATAGGTCATGAAACAGACAAATGATAGTGGCCAACCTGCTAGTTTTATACAAACTATAGTAAATTGAGTAGTGGTGAGACGTAAGTGAATCCTCTCATATTGTCAATTGCTACTATACACCATAGATGTCTCCATGGGCGTATAGCGACTTGCGATTCTGCAAGTACCTGAGAGCGGCGACCTTTCAGTCCTAGGTGGACTTAACCTACTGTTATAATATATGGTTTGCACGAAACACTTGTCTGTTTCATGACCTATGGCATACTGATGAGAACTAATATGTCTGGTCAGGGAATTAACAAATGATATTAGCTACCGTTCTCTCATGATTTGTAAGGTGTAATTCAATGCAGGTCGGGGTATTTGCCCGCTGAGTAGTTGTTTTCTGTGTTAATAACATGGTAATTTGTTAGTAACAAAATCGCAATAACTGTTTCACATGCAATTCGAGAGGGGAAACGATTTTGATATTGTGTGCTATAACATCATATTTTTAATAACCATGGAGCGATAAATTTATTTTCACCGTAATAAATTAGTGACTAATATACTTTAATTTATTACTATGCGCATTCCGTTGTGTGTTACATTTGCAGTGCTAACTTTATATACCTCATCGCTAAATACTATTTCCTGACAAAAATTATTGATAATTTATGAATTGGCGATACATAAAAAATAAGCCTTGGGACTAGCTCGACCGTCGTGATATTAAAATAAAATCCAAATTCGCTTTGTATCACTGTCTCCATAAAATTTGCGAAAAATTACCCTTATGAAATATTCATACATTAAAAGGGATTATTAGACTTCCTCAGTCCAGCTTGAAAGTACCAGTAAAAAGTAAGCACCCCTATATAGTAAGAGCATAATCCATATAGTAGATGCCTTTAATTCCAGACTTTTATTAGTCATATAAAATAGCTTACGTGAAAAAAACTTTATGGCTCACATTTTTTCCGGTTATTTGATTCAGCTGAAAATTTCCAATATTAAATTTTTCTACGTAGCTGCAGGCATTCGTAAATAATTAAAAGGCTCAAATTAACCCGTTCGGCCATGCACTCTTTAAAGATTCATAATATGTTTAGCAAATATTGCTATTTGTTTTGTATTTTGTTCAGAATTGTTAATTGTTAAATTAGTGATCTTTTCAGGGAACAACAGGCACTGTTGTTTTAATTCAATTCAGTTATACGGAAATATATTTTCCTCTTTTTAACATTAATGCATTATAAATGATCTTATTGCATTAGATATGACTGACACATTTCTCTTCGTATACAGGTCAGGCATCCCACGTCATTCACATGTCAAAATGTGACTTGAAAACTAAATATAACCGTCAAATACCCACGTTACTTTCAGAAACCGTCCATTATTTCAACAGACCACTTTAGGGTGTAGTTGTTTTGAATTAAAGTCGCTACTTTCGCTCTAGGTAAAATTCTAAAGTGAGCTGCATGAAATTTTTGAAATCAAACCATTTCGTCAATATTTAATATACTTAGATAACCAGTAAGCCATAGGCAAGAGAAGACATGAGGCATATCCGGAGAAGGGTTAATACACAATTTTTTATGTTCACAGGTGAAACAGACAAAATATGGTATGTTTGTTCCATAAGACCAGTAAAAAAAAAGAAAAAATGGTATTGGACTCGTCAATTATACAGAATACAGAATACAAGGATGCATGCATATTACATATAATAATATACTACATAAATCAAGAACACTTATATAAAAAACCTTTGGCATACGTGAATAAAACAATATAACATATAGTAGAACAAAACATACATATTAAAAACCGCCGCCCAAGGAATCACTACTTCCACATTCAGATTTTGTATCCAAGTCTTATGCACACTAAATCCCAATGTAATATTTTATTCCTTTTAATAATAGAGTGAGGGTGGTAGAGGGGATGGCTAATGTAAAATTTAGAAGTCCTTGGTTCTCGTATACACACTAAACCCCAATTTAATTTTTTATACCCTTAAACAATAGAGTGGAGGTGGTGGAAATGGGGGTGGTAGAGGGGGTAACTAATGTCAGAATAAATTTTAGAGGCCCTTGGTTCAAATCGCAATTTCAATTTAATAATAGGGTGGGGGTGGAAATGAGGGTGGTAGAGGGGGTAGCTAACGCCAGAAAATTTTTTTTAGACGTTTCGTTCTTGTATACACACTAAACCACATTTAAATTTTTTTTACCCCCTTTAATAATAGGGTGGGGGTGGCAATAGGGGTGGTAGAGGGAGTAGCTAACGCTAACAAATTTTTTTAGATGTTTCGTTTTTGTATATACACTAAATACATTTTAGTTTTGTTTGCTCCCTTTCATAATAGTGTGGGAGTGGTATTGGGGGTGATAGTGGGGGGGGGGGGCTGGCTGGCTGGTACCAAAACATTTTTTGGGACTTTTCGTACATGCCCTAAATTGCGATTTTATGGACTTTTACTTGCTTTTGAATATTTACCCTTATTTACCCTATTTACCCCCAAACCCCTCAACGGAACTAGATCAAAATATAATCTAGTTCTAGATCTCGTTACAATACATAAGTGTACCAAATTTCAAGTCAATATCATAAACGGTTCCAAAGTAAACGTGCGCACAAAAAAAAGTTACAGACAGACAGCAATTTTTTTTGCTCAAATTTGAAATCTCGACGTTTCATGGCATTTTAAGCCTATTCAACAACAAAAAAATATTTTTTTTCTCGTTACTATAAAAAGTTAGTTTAAAAATCCCCGAATGCTGCAAAAAACATCATATATAGCAGTAGTTGTTTCAGTTCTTTTTTAAACTTGACATTGTTAGTTTGTTTTAAGTGATCAGGCAACTTATTGAATAGTTTTATACCCATGTATTTAGGGTTTTTCTCTTAAGGGGACAAGCAATGTATAGAAATTAATAGATGAGATTGCCCCCTAGTATTATAGTTGTGATTATAGTTATTTCGTAAAAGCTGTTCAATACAATCACCAAAATGTATGTACAGGGAAGCGGAAACGTTTTCAACTGTTTGAAGTAAGCTCTACATGATATTGTCTTATGCCTTATTAAGTCTTATTATATTTCTTATTGCCTTTTTTGCATTTTGAACACTCGTTCAAAGTGACATGAAGTACCCCAAAACTCTATATCATAAACAGCTCTAGAGTAAAACTGTAAATAATAGTAGCTCCCTGTTTGTAATATTTTTCATTTGTACAGCGCGAAGCGTAGTAGGAGAACAGATTATGATCTATGAGGAATTTTA
Source organism: Leptura quadrifasciata (assembly GCA_963675555.1). Lineage (NCBI taxonomy): Eukaryota > Metazoa > Arthropoda > Insecta > Coleoptera > Cerambycidae > Leptura > Leptura quadrifasciata. The sequence goes on from OY776674.1 coordinate 30,528,467, forward strand.
TACCCTTATCACTCAGATCGAATTACTTTTGAACTCACGCCCTCTTTCAGCAATTAGTGAAGATCCTAATGATCTTACTCCGTTAACTATTGAACATTTTCTGACCATGGAACCACTTACTATCTTCCCTGAAACAGACCTATCAAATGTTTAATTAAATCGGTTAACTCGTTGACAAATGTTACAGAGAATGCACTCACATTTTTGGAGGCGATGGAGTCAGGAGTATTTGCACACGATGTAACAGCGCGCAGCGGTGCAAATGAACAAATTCTCGCAATAATAATAATAATAATAATGTTTATTTAAGATAAGATAATACATACACAATGGGATATCAGTCCACTATATAAATAAACATGGTACTCCACAAAATATCAAAATATTTGTGCGTGGGGTGGTACAAGTAAATCATAATATATATAATAATAATAGTAATGCTAACAATACTTATTTGAGAGAAAAAGTAACTATTTAACAATATACATATATCTATAGATACCTATGTCTATATGTGAAAACAAGTAAGCAGCAGCATATAAACGGGGCAAGACCCACAAAAGGTAACCTTGCGAGTGGGTATTTTGCGCTTAATTATATGCATTTGCTATATATATTTCTTGGTAACCTGCGTGCTTAATGAATATGAGTGAGTATATCATATATGATTATTATAATAAAGCTACTGTTATACATGATTAATGTTACATAAAGATATATTTAATTAACAGAGTTTTGTATATTATGTATACAATAATAATATAGTGATGTAATAATATTTTAATAATATAATAATTATAATTATATAATATAGTTATAAATTTCTATTCTATATTCTTATACTATAATACGGGGTTTTTGTGTCTATAAGATTGTGCATTTGTTTTCGTGGTATTTCTAGAATCCACTTTTTTACTTTAGTTCTGAATAGGTTAAATGAATTGATTCTTTTTATTTCAGGTGACAGTAAATTATATATTTTTGGTCCCAAGTAACTGTGGCACCTTTGAGCAATTGTCTTTTCAATCTTAGGTAATCTCGAAGCATTAATTTTATGTCTTGTATCATATTTGTGGATAATTTCAATAAGATCATTTTTGTTTTTGTATTGTTTAAGTAACAGGGTTAGACAAAACAGTTGTCGGAGGTCAAATATGGATGTTTCCTTATAGAGGTTGTCCGTTGGGAAATATCTAGGTTTATTGTATATTACTTTTAATATATAATTTTGTAGTCTCTGTAAATTTCCAAGGAAATTATTTGTCGCGGCTCCCCAGGCAATTATACCGTACATTAAGTGTGATTCAACCAGGGCGTGGTACAATATTCTTATCTGGTCAGTTTTAAGTATATCTGAGAGATATTTAAATTTATGCAGCATGATTCTTATTTTTTTTATTATGTAATTTATTTGTATCTCCCATTTAAGATGGCTATCGATATATACACCTAGGTATTTTATATTGCTCACGGAAGAAATTTCAAAACTATCGTGCTCATTAATTTTTATTTTTAATGTTTTAAATGTTGGTAAGTATCTAGCATAAGATGTGAATGGGATATAATGGGTTTTGTTAAGATTTATTGTCAGCAGCCTATTTCTAAACCAATGACTTATATTTTTAAGGTCGCTCTCTACTTTATTTTTTAAAGTATTCCATTCTGTATCGCTGTAGAAAATGGCGGTGTCATCTGCAAAACTTATTATATCGCCTTCTGTTTTTATTTTGAAGGGATCATTCAGATATATATTAAATAATACCGGCCCAAGGACTGTACCTTGTGGGACTCCATATTCCACCGTTTGTGTTGAGCTTAATGTATTGTTTATTTTTGTACAATGTTGCCTATTTCTTAGATAACTTTCTATAAGTTTATATGGAGTTCCTCTAAAACCGATGTTGTCTAGAATTTGAAGGAGTTGGGCATGGCTGACCGTGTCAAATGCCTTTGCCAAATCGACAAAGACGCATATAGACGGCTTTTTTTATATCAATGGAGTGATTAATTTTACCTGTGAGCTTAGCAATAGCATCACCTGTTGATCTTTTTTCCCTAAATCCGTACTGTTGATCTGATAGAATATTGTATTTAGCTAAGTAATCGTTAATTCGCTTGTATAATATTTTTTCAAAAATTTTTGCGAAGTTTGAGATTAGGGATATAGGTCTGTAGTTGGTCACATCTAATCTATCTCCGTTTTTGTAAATTGGTTTAATGACCGCCATTTTGAACGCCGCTGGACACACACCTTCACTAAATGACCTGTTTATTATGTAATTAAGGGGTGCAGCAATTATATTAGCCAAATCTTTTAATATCTCCGCTTTTATTCCATCAAACCCTGGCGCTTTATTATTTTTTAGACTATTGATTGTGTCTATTATTTCATTTTCATTCGATTCATAAATATAAATTGAATTAATGATTTTGCTGTGAGTAGTGTCAGGAATATTTTCATTTGCTGCATTAGAATTTTTTATATTATTTGCTAGATTTTTCCCTACATTCATAAAAAAGTCGCAGAAGGTATTTGTTATAACTATATTTTCTTTCGATGTTTCTCCTGTAGGTATCCTTATTTCCGTTATTTCTTGCGTTTTGGTATTAGTTTTAGTGATTTCTTTCATACAGTTCCATAAGTTTTGTGTGCTGTTTTTATTTTGGTATATTTTTGTTTGGTAATAATTCGATTTCGTTATTTTAATTAAATTATTTAATTCATTCCTGTATTTTTTGAAAGCATTTTTATTTTCTTCGGTAGGGTTATTTTTCATTTTCGAATAGAGGTTATCTTTTTTATTTACGGATTTTACTAACCCTTGAGTAATCCAAGACTTCCTTTTGACTTCAAAATTTTTTATTTTAGTAGTTTTTGTGCATTTTTCAATATTGGTACTAATTTTGTTTATGAAGATGTCTGTTGCGCTGTGTATACAATTCGTATCGTAAACATCTACCCAGTTTTCCTTTTTTAAGATATCTATTAGTCTATTTTTATCCAAATAACTTCTGGTTCTCGTGTTATAGCTATGTTGGTTCTTTTCTCCATCTAATATGAATTGTCCCGCAATAGAGTAATGATCTGTGATATTTGTTTCTATAATTACAGGATTGTTTTCATGTTTTGTTGACACATTCTTGGATTTGAGAAACAAATGGTCAATGCATGATTTTTCAGAGTTTTGGATTCTAGTATATTTATTAATTGTGGATGTAAAACCCTTTTCACCTAGCAGATTTAGGTAATCGTGTACATATTCTTCATTGCTTAATATGTTTATGTTAATATCACCAATTAGTATGTGAAAATCAAGGTTATTTTGACAGTTTTTGAGGTATTCTGATAAATCACTAATAAATGTTGCTACACATGCCGAAGGTGGCCTATATATTGCAGTAATCATAATATTTTTATTGGAAATTTTTGCCTGTATCTCAATCATTTTGATGTTATTTATAATATTAATGTTATATATAATATAATGTTATTTATAATATTAAATTAAACATGTTAGTTCTTATAAAAAATGAACAAAAGCCCCTTTTCAATGGGCTCTTGGATGAGTGGTGCAATTACACCCAGGAAAAGACGAAGTGGTACGTGTGGTCACTTTAAAAACCCCAAAATGGAACTTTGCAATGTCCAATGGTAAAACTTTGTCTATTACCGGGGCAATAACAATGTTGTCTTTTCCATTTTTTTTTCCATTTTTTAGATATAGATGTATATTTTTATTTTTGGGCGGAAAGTGGGTGTGGGTTAATAATTTATTTATTTTTGCAATTTTTGTTCATTTAATCATGCAGGGGCTGTATGATTTACGGGTTTAAAAATTTAAGTTTTTTTGTTTGTACGCAGTACATCGCATATTGCTTGTGGTGGCAGTAGCCTGGAACTCCCACTGCTGCCACGCGCACACAAAGTTGAAAAGCATGATGAAAAACGGCCGGTCGGCCCAAGCTACGAAAATTGTGTAGATATTTGGTGATAGTAATTATTATTTTATCGTACAAAATTAGACATTTTTGAGTGTTCAGCACGAGTGGATTCAGGGTGGATAAAAGGCCAATTCGACGGCGAAGAGCTCTCCAAGAAAAACGAACCAACCATAAAAGACCAGGTGAGTGCTACCGCAATTTGCGTTGCTTCGATAATATTTACATCAATTCACGATCTCAGAAAATTAATTCATCTAAACAAATAAACATATGAAGCAATGCAAACTGTGGTAGCACTCACCTGGTCTTTTTTGGTTCGTTTTTCTTGGAGAGCTCTCCGTCGTCGAATTGGCCTTTTATCCATCCTAGATCCACTCGTGTTGAACACTCAAAAATGTCTGATTTTGTACAATAAAAATAATAATTACTATCGCCAAATATCTACACAATTTTCGTAGCTTGAACCGATCGACCATTATTCGTCATGCTTTCTTTCTCTCTATTTTAAGTAAATAGCTTTCTTTATAGTTTAACATTTTCGATCTGAAATATATAAAGACAGTTTTCAGCAACTTGTTATTACTAAACTTTATAACAAAATAGTTAATTTTGGTCTGGGTAATTTTTATTAAATTATCTACATTATTATCGGCAGTTAAATTGAAGTATCGCCAGCAAACATAGTTAGTAAACTCACATTGACAATAGCAGGTAAGTCATTTATAAAAAGTAAAAATAATAATGGCCCCAATACTGAGCCTTGGGGAACACCACAGTAAACAGTTAATGCACTTGACCTTACACCCTCTATTTCCACAAACTGCTTGCGATTGGACAGGTACGACTCAAGCCAGTCTTCCAGCTTACCCCCAAAACCATATTTTTTTATAAGCAGAGCCTAATTAACCAAATCATACGCCCTATTTAAGTCCATGAAGACACCTAACCATTTTTTATTATTATTCAAATGTTCGTGAAATTCATTGAGGAAAGCAAGAATCTGAGGCGACCTGCCCTTACGAAACCCATGCCGCTCATCACAAATAATGTTATATTTAGAACAAAATTTTTGTATTCTGTTGTAAATTGCTGTTTCTAGTATTTTAGAAACTGTAGATAAAACTAAAATGGGTTTATATTATCAATGGAGGTTGCATCACCTTTTTTAAATAACTCTAATTTATGCTGTTTTTAGTACTCCTAGAAATACACCTACCGAAATAGACCAGTTTATCAAAAATGTCAATGGCTGGATGTACAACAGATTTTAATATATCGCTACTGATATTGTACATACTGGAAGAGTATGATTCTCTTAATTCAACAATCATATTAAATATTTCTGTTTCTGTTACCGGTCCAATGTACATTGTGGGGTGGACTTTATCTATTTCAATATTATTGTCATCTGCATTGCCAAATGTTTCAGTCAGTTTTGAAAGTAGGTTTACAAAGCGTTCATTCACATTATTTACTACTTCTAACTTTTGTTCTTCTTTCAGGGGTAGTTTGGCTTTACGTAGCCTTACTTCACTTCGACCTAAAGATCTTTTGTGAATACACTTTTTTCTTACCTAGATCTGTGTTGATAATTAACCTCGTAATTGACCAAGCAACCTTGGATTTATTTGTAGAGATTGTCATTATATAGCCGCTTAGCGGCCTTTATGACATTTTCATATACTTTTTTGTAGGATTGATAACTATTTTTGTCCTCGATTAGTTTAGTTGACATCATAATTTTATGGAAAAGTTTAAATGTTTGTGCAGATACCTTAATACCGGAAGTTACCCAGCTTTTTTGTTACTGCCAGTTTTAAAATCAACAAGGGGGAAATATATGTCTATATAATGTATCAAATTGCCAATAAATGATTCAAAACCAACATTAATACTCTTCGCACTGTACACATTATCCAATTGTCTCTACTTACTTACTGTTTAAACAAATTAAAATTATTTTGTGTATATAACCTGCATTTTATAGGTTTTACAGTTTATACAGTGTTGGAACATTAAGAGCCGGTTTATCAATGCAAGGTTAACTCGTAACCAAAGAATAAATGTAAAACAATACAAGTGTAACAAGATACCCATTGTTTCGTTTGACATTTATCATAGAGTTAAGTGTTAACTCTGTATTGATAAACTCCTAAGAGACACAAGTTGAATTGTATGATCAGATAAGCCATTTGGTAGAATTTTGCAGTCTAATTCAGTATTAATATTACTAAATATGTTGCTAACATATAGTCAATACAAGTTGATGAATCAATAGTTAATCTAGTTGGCTCCTTAATATGATTTGTGACATTAAATATGTTGAGAAGATCCCATAAAAAAAGTTTCGAGGCACTGTTTGATAGGTAGTCAATATTTAAATCACCACACAATATAATCATCGATTTATCATACGACAGGTCGTGAAGCAATTTTTGAAAAATATATAAAAATATTTTTATGTCCCCAGAAGGAGGTCTATATATATATGTTCACTATTTTTAATTTTTTTTTCATTCATTTTTATTTTAACACCAGCTATTTCTATATCCTTTTCTATCGATATGTTGGCAACATTTGCTAATTCTGTTGTGAGTATATTGTGCTGTAATTTGCAAAATATTGATACTCCTCTATTTTTGTGAATTTTTCCACAAAACGCTGACTTTGTTAAAGAACACGCCAAGACCCTCGGTAAACTTTTCGAAACTGTAACAAAATCCGCATGAAAAGCGTGCTTCAAGTAAAAATGCCATTGGAAGAGGTTTTTATATTTTAAATCATATTTTCGTTCTACGGAGCGTTTTTATGCAAAATTTCAGAAACTCATCAAAGAGTGTAATTTTAGAAAGTGTAGTAAATGTGGCTGCACGGGGACGTAATGTCGCCCCGACCACCAAAATTTAGAAAGTGTAACAAAAGTCGAAATTTCAAAATTAAAAACCCTTTTACGAATCCACGTTGTTAAGCACTGCAACTCATGCGTTGTGATATATATGAGGACAAGTTAATCCAGTCTGTAGTCAAAGTATATCGAGAGTTTTAGCGAAAATAGCCTTTAGAGACAAGGGTCCCCTATCATTTCCTAGCAGTCGATTTTGATGATGGGTTTTAACGGGATTTGCCATAAAACCGGTTCCTCAGTGATTCGGTGTCAGAAAAGTATAGTTATCATGTACTCATATCTGCATGGGACCACCTTGCCTGAACGTATGAAATTGCAATTGCAAAATATAATTCAAAGTCGTTGCGATTCAAGCATTTTTAAGCTCCGAGGAGCGATCAAAATTGATATTGAACTGAAAATACGTAAATAGACAGGCAAGCAAAAGCCCACCAAACATTTATAAACATTGAACTTTTCTTGAATCTTTTTGTGTAATCGTTAGCTCAAAAACCGCAATTGTAAAAAACATTTTTCTTGAAGTTGTTGTAAAACACGATTTTTTAAAGAGATTTAATATATATTTTTGAACTTTATATTGTCTTTTTCTTGTGTTTTCAAAATTCCCTTTCAGGTTTAATTTTAAGAAAGTTTTAGTACTTACTGTGTTAGATTTATAGTGTTATGACGTCCAATTGGTACCATCAGAGAAGCAGTTAAGCATAAACGAACAGTAAGTATACATTTTGTATTATTCTCTGTCTGAAACAGTCGTTTTGAACCCTTATTTGTGAAGGTTAATATTCATTTTTGGAAAATATAGTAGAAGTCCTTCAGACGCGAAAAGATGGATCGTTCACAACTTACATGTGTATCCAATACATTGATGCTAGTAGTTCTTAATTCGTAACATCTTAGCCAAATTTCAGATAAACAAGCTACATCTATATTATTTATATTAAATTCAATTTCTAATTGCTCGACTTTGAATGTCTTGGTGTATACTGGCAACCAGCAAAACTATGCTTTCTTGAAGACAATAATTAAGAATCATTGTCGGTTGCATATCTAATTTTTTGTAGCTGAAGATCAATTTTTCAAAGTAATACTGGACACTTTATTTCGAACATTATAACGAAGGAAAAAATTAAATTGTATACACCAACAAAAATATTTATATAGGACAACGTAATAAAAATTGTTGGATATCGTTGAAATTTAGTAAACAATTGGATCAATTCTGGATCAACTGGTTGAAAACGCGTAAATATTGAGATTGCGCTTCACTTTTCATCGAATTTATCCATTACCTATATAAATTTTCAGAAACTTTAAGTTGCATGAATGTGTATAATGATGCAAGGCCACATCGCGTAAATTTGGCTAGTAGGAAGTAAACTGTGGTGGTAAAATGTCTAGAAAAAAGTAATTATAAGTCAGTTTCATAACATGAATTCTTAGCCATAAATACTGAGATATATTGGACAAGTATACGTAATATTTGTCAATCTGAAACCCAAAGTTATTCCTATACGTTCAGTAAGTCGGTGTTTTTTATGTAATCATTTCAGCGCGCGATTTCGCAGAGTGGGAATCTCTATTATACTTGATTTCCACCCTCAAAATGTTTGAGAGGATTGTGGCCTGAGACATAAATGACTGCTGATTCAATTAGTTGACAGTTTGACGTAGAGGATCAAGTCAATTATTATACTATTCCGAAATCACCCCAAGTTATATCTTGTTCTAATTTAATTATATTCGAAACGTTACACTTGACTGGCAATTCCCACGGAAATAGAAAAATGTACTTAATAAGCGATAAGGGGATGCCGGAGAGTTCCTTGTGCCCTAAGTTCCTAGGAAACAATTTTTTTCTTAATTCGTATTGTTGCTGTTCCTTGCTGCGCGTCTCGTCAAATGCTCTCTAACAAGGGGATGTACTTACTAGCGTTTTACTTCCAACAAACTTCCGGTTTATGAAAGGTCCTGTAACCGTTCGACTGTTGATTTTTGAAAATAAACTAGTTGAGATTATAGCCATTAATCAAACATCAAACTTTAATCCATTAATTACAGATACTGGAGCGTATAACGGGATTCCTTATATTTAAATTGCCTGGAAATTTTTGTTACAAAATAAATTAACCATCCATTTTTACTGTTGTATGTATGCTTTCTGATGCAGTTTGCTGCAAATATCACATTTAAGAGCATTATCTAGAAGAATATACAGGATGGGGCGATAGTGCGTTGGACCTCGATATCTCGAGTTCTACAATAGCTTAAAAATTACAGGACCAGGTGCCTTTTTTAAAGAATAGAATGCTATGTATATCAGTACATTTTTTGAAGCCCCTTTCTAGGCTCTATTCATTCCATATTAGTATTGTATATCTCCCAACCACTTGGATGTAATGAATTTTTTTATTGAAATAATGCAATCTGCAGATGAATATTAAAAAAATCGCCTTAGTCACAATTACAGGTTTTAAGAAAAACTTATATGAATACCAGTTACCAGACATCTAATTAATGTTTTTGAATCATTCCCATTTCCTAAAAATGTACAGGGTGGCCAAAAATTATTTTTCAACTAAGAATATTTTAAATTGAATTCTCTCAATTTTTTCAAAAGGAACACCCTGTATATTTTTCGAACATGTGATGTAGAAATGAAAAACGAACATTTTTTGTAAGTACTTCCCTATGGCTTATTGCAACCATTTTCGTTTTATAAATAAAAGTGTCAAATTCAAGAATAAACTTTAAAAAAGAGGTTCCCTCAAATAATTCATTAGAAAAATGTATAATAGGTGTTCAACGTGTTGCACATTTTGATTGATACACGTCTTTATGCAATTTTGAAATGAGGCCATTTAGTGGGACCATTTCTTCCAATCCATTGAAACGAGTAAACAGTATTTAACTGGTCCTTTACTGTAATGTTTTCTTGTACATTTTTTTGCTGTTTTCGTTATTCGACAAGCAATAAAACCTCAGTTTGGTATAAATTGTCGTGTACAAAGGAGCATTTATCACACTTATCGGTCGTTGCAATTTGTATTTTAAAATATTTGGAATTTTACAATATGAATTTTAATAAAGCGGAACTTATAGACATGACTTTTGTTTTGGGCGAGAAAGACAGAAATTGTTTACTTGCCAATAGAATTCATCACCAACGTTATCTTGAAAGAAGGATTCCTGATGTTAGCAGCTTCCAAAACCTTCTCGACAAATTAGTTGCATGCATATCATATTCAAATGCACCATGAATTATCTGATGACGATTTTCAAAAGCCCCTACAATTTTGTAACTAGGCCAGAGGTGAAATGCAACATGATGTTAACTTCTTCAATACTGTTTTATTCAGTGGTGAGGCAACTTTTCATAAAAATGGATTTGTTAATAGGCACAATTTCCATTCTTATGCTTCGGAAAATCCTCACTTTTTTATGCAAGTTCATAACCAACACAGTTGGTCTATAAACGTTTGGGGAGGAATTATTGGAAAACATGTAATAGGGTCACATTATTTTGAGGGTACATTGACTGGAGCTATTTATCTTCATTTTTTGGAAAACTATCTGCCACAATTATTGGTAAATCTCCCTGAAAGAATTCGAAATAGGATGTGGTTTCAGCAAGACGGTGCTCCACCACATTATTTAAATGCAGTTAGGGACCATTTAAATAATACCTACCCTAATCAATGGATTGGAAGAAATGGACCCACTAAATGGTTTGCTAGATCCCCAGATCTTACAAAAATGGATTTCTTTTTATGAGGATACGTGAAGGAAATTGTTTATAGAGACACACCAACAACAGTACAAAATATGAAGGCTCCATTTGAAAAAAATGAGAAAATTCAATTTAAAATGTTCTTAATTGAAAAATAATTTTTGGCCACTCTACATTTTTAGGAAAAGTTTTTCTTAAAACCCTTAATTGTGACTGTGGTGATTTTTTAAATATCCATCTGCAAATTGCATTATTTCATCAAAAAAATTCATTACATCCAAGTGGTTGGGAGATATTCAATGCTAATATAGAAATGGATAGAGCCTAGAAAGATGCTTCAAAACATGTACTGATGATATACATAGCATTCAATTTAAAAAAAGGCACTTGGTCCTGTAATTTCGTCTTGGCTCGCCCCGTATGTTCAAAAATAATTTCCTGTTATAGACTTTTTTATCTAGTTTTTTATACTATTATAATATAATACAAATGTGTATAATCAGTTTTGAAACGTTTGAAAAATCGTAGATTAACAAAGTATATATTATTTATTTTATTTTTAACATTCTAATGATTTACGACAGTAGGTGCATTTAACCACAAAACTTTTATTCATCTAAAGATTTTAATAGAAATTCATTAAAAAATTGTCATACTTAATCGAATATATACACGTTGTTCTTTAGGTTTTCGCAGATGTTAAATGAAGTGTTATTGTACTTCCGGGTGCTTTCCCGTGTCGATCGTCGCCTCCTCCAGGAGTCACGGTTTTCTAAACGACGTTTCGGCAGAATCCCATCTGGCATCTTCAGGTTCTCACTGAAAGCTGCCTACTGCTGCCCCTCGTTGCTCGAACTGTTCAATTCAGTGCAGAATTGTTTGGAATCTTAAATTGTATTTGTATGGAAAATTATAAATCAGAAGTAGTTTTTTGAGCAGCAGCAACAATATTACACTTTGGAAAAGTTGTTTTCATAATTTGTGTCCACGGTCCTTAACTTTGATAGGGCAGTTTATTTACAGTTATTTGAAATACATATTGATTAATTACCTTAAAAATTACTATCCCAGACATTCGTCCTCGTCTGGTTTACCTAGAAAACAAAAAATACTCATTAGTAGTTTTATAGCTAGAGTTACAGGAAATAATTATACAACAATTATAAGAAATACCGTACTAGTGGTAAATGGGGATGAGTATTATTTTATGTATCTAAAAAATGATGGCCAAATAGCTGAAACAAGTGAGTCCCGAAAAAACTGTAACCAGTGCACCGCATACACCATTTGTTAAGAACCAGAAATGGGGGGAAAGGCTGGCAGCACTAAATCCTCAGGACAACTCGTTGTGGAAGCTGGCAAGGGCCCTGAAAAATACGCGGGAGGTTATACCCGCCTTAACACGCGCGAACGGACAGACGTCGTTGACAGACGCGCAAAAAGTGAGCGACTTAGCTGACCATTTTCAGACCATACATAACGCCAATATGCCGAATAATCCCAAACACGACCGCATTGAAAACGACGTAGACGAACTAATTGGTCATGACATACAATTGACGCAACGAGAATTTCTAAAAGTCATGACCAAGCCCTCGGAAATAGCAGAAATTGCCAAAAACTTACCTAACCATAAAGCCCCGGGGAAAGACTGCATCGAGTACAAGCTGCTCAAATATCTCCCGAGGAAAGGTATTGTGCAATTGACGTATATCGTTAACGCGATTCTGCGGCTACAGCACTGGCCCAGTCAGTGGAAATGCGCCGTGGTCATTCCCATCCTGAAGCCGAAAAGAATGCGAAGTTCGCCGACAGTTACAAGCCCATCTCGTTGTTGTCGGCGATCTCCAAATTGGTGGAGAAGGTCATCCTGATCAGGCTCCATACTGATCAGGAGGAGCTCCACATCGACGATGAGTCCCAGTTCGGCTTCAGGAAGGGCAGGAGCACGGTGCAACAGGTCGTTAGGATAGTTAACGACGTCAAAGTGCAATACAACCTCGGGAAGAACACCACCATGGTGCTCCTTGATATTGAGAAGGCGTTCGACACCGTCTGGATCCCGGGACTACTCTACAAGCTCCGTGACTACAACTTCCCGACTCACCTCATAAAACTTATTCACTCGTTTCTGACGGGCAGAACTCTGCAAGTTCGAGTGAATAACAAACTCTCAACACGGCGGGACATTCGTGCGGGAGTCCCGCAAGGATCATGCCTGTCACCGAAATTGTACAACTTATACGTCTCCGATTTTCCAGAGTTTCCGAATACGAAGCTGGCCAAGTACGCCGATGACACAGCCATGTACGCGCATTCGCACAACGCACAAGCAGCGAACATGCTGCTGAAGGCGCACATGGCTCGTGCAACAGCTTATTGCGACCGGTGGAAGATTCAGGTGAACGCTGAGAAGTCGGAGGCAATAGTCTTCACGCGTCGCTTCACTGAAAATAAAATTATCACTCCTATTTCGATCCGGGGAAACAAAATTCCAACCAAAGGATGCGTGAAGTACTTGGGGGGTCAGACTGGACCAACGACTGACGTTCAACACACATATCAATGAGACAATACGTACGGTCTACTCCCTGTCCAGGAGTCTGTATCCGCTCATGGTCAGGGGTAGCAGACTTAACAGACAGAATAAAAAACTGTTGTACACGATGGTGATCAGGCCGTCCATCACATACGCGGCGCCGGTGTGGTGCAGCATACCGGCCACGACAATGAAAAAGCTAAAAGTGCTTGAGCACAAATTCATGCGCCTCATATCAAATTCAGGAAGATACACCTCCCTCAGAGACCTATACGCACGCTGCAACGACATAACCCCGATAGCGGACCACGTCCAGCATATCTCTCAAAACTTTTACTCGTTCAAGCTGGGCGATAGTCCGCTAACAAGACACATAACGCAAATTAGACAGCACAATGCCCCATTTCGGATCAAACACCCCTTACCGTACCAGACGTTACCGATTTTCCGGCAACCACTATAGCCAAGTTTCAACAACTATACCTTTCTCTAATCCTATCCACCTTTCGCTAATATTTCATACCTTTTAATTATCCTTAAATCTTTCCTGTCCCCCTCTTCTTTTCTGTTTGTGTATTTTTGTCGCGTTTGTTAGTTTTTCTTCATTTCTTTTTGTACATTTTTGTTTCTAAATTCGCTTCACACCTTTTAAAAAATTGAAACCTTTTCGAAATCAAAATTTTTAAAAATCAAAGTTTAGGCCAGCCCTGCGCATCCCTGCATTGAAATATCTCGCGGAAGGCACCTTGTTCGAATTGTGGTGCCTGCGTCCAGATACCAAATTTAAAAGTGTTTTTTGTGCGCCAGTGTTTTTTAAAAAAGTGTAGTATATAAGTTTTGTTGAGCTTATTTTCAAGCATTTTGTTAATTTTATGACCTATTTTTATTTTATATTTAAAAAGGAGTCTAGGTTTAGTTTTGTTGAATTGTTGTTTTCGCTGACCCAGGTCTGTTCCGCCCGATCCTGCAATCCGTCACCGCGTTAATGCGGTGGTTGCACGATCGGTTCCGAAGCAGGTCCTGGTGAGGCAACCATTTAATCATTATTATTAATAAATACTTTTTGAATTGAATTGAATACACCATTTGCTATATTATGTGAAAATATCTTCAACTGTCCGCCCCAACAAAAGAAGATAAAAAACGCAAAATAGAATCAACACCAACTAAACCGCAAGGACCCAAACAAAAAAAGGTTAACACCATGTCACAAAATCAAAGAGGCACGAGTCGCACAGATTAAGTTACTATAGAAGTTATACATATTATATAAAAAATTTCATACAAAGTTTAAAAACATTTCAAGTACACTTTAATCAATAGCATTATAAATAATTTTACATTGTTTTAATTTAACGTGTATAATATTTTCTGTGTGATTAACTACTTATTGACAAAAATACAAAATTTTATGATTCTTTTTTATGTAAGTTGCTCTAATAATTATTATAAATTGTTTTATTATCATTATGGGTCAGTATATTAGGGATTTTGACTGACACTGTAGGTACATATATCTTGCAGAATTACAGCGAAGCTGCTCTAGAAATAAATAACAATCTAAATAATTTTAAAATATTACAAAACAACATACGCAGCCTTAACAATAATTTGGATGAATTTAAAGTATTTTTACAAAACTTAGAATTAAATATTGATTGTTTAATTTTGACAGAAACCTGGAAGCTAGAGGGCCCTGATTTATTTCATATCAGCGGTTACGATATGATATATAACTTCGGTAATCTTAATCAGAATGATGGGGTTATAACTTACATAAAGTCAGACTTAGATTATAGATATAAAGTAAGCCCATTAGGTAACCTAAAAATATTACCATCATTTGAATCGATAGATATCGAGTTTGATGGAAACATCTATACTATATTGCCTGAAACTAAAGTAAAATACCTAGGGTTGTTTATTACTAGACATCTAAGATGGGATCTACATATCGTATATGTCATTAAGAAACTTCAAACTACATTATATAAATTTCGACGCTTAATATACTAGACAAAAACAATTTAAAAACAGTCTGCCATGCTTTAGTAGAAAGTCACTTAAATTATGGTTTCTTAGCTTGGGGAGCTGCTACAAAAAATCATATTAGACCGCTTGAAATCCTGGAAAAAAGATTTATCAAATTAATGCTCAATGAACAAAAAACTTGCCCAACAGAATTAGTCTATATTGATGCAATATAAAACAGCTTTTTTATTATAATAGTAATATCAACTATCATAGAAAAAAGCAATATATAATGAATCCTCATGAACATAACATACGAAAAGAGGATAAATTTATAACCTCATTCATGACGAAACCTATTTGGACAATGATCACGATCACAAATAGCGAATAATTCAGCCAGTCTCATTGACTAAGTACAGAATTCGTTGCGTCAGCTGGGGTAATGACTGTGGAAGGTGTAAGTGATCATGAACTAACTTATTGCAATATTAATGTTAGAACAGATAAACCTGGTCCAAGTTTTGTTACTGCTAGAAATTTTAAAAACTTAAATTGTGAGCAGTTCAAGTCTGATTTAATGTCTATACCGTAGGATAATATTTATGATTTAAATGATATTGATAATAAAGTTCAATTTTTAAATGATAACATAATAAATTTATTAGATCTACATGCTCCTATCACAACATATAAAATAACTAAAAAATATTCGCCATGGTTAACAGATACGCTACGTGCTATGATGGCGGTGAGAGATAGAGTATTATTGAGATGCAAGAGAACTAAAAATGTAATACACTGGCAATAATACAAGCAACTCAGAAATGCTGTAAGTCTAGCTATCAAAAAAGAACAAAAAGCTTATTATAATCGTGAACTCAACATTATAGTCAGAAACTAGTTTCGTCTTAATTAAAATCTCTTAATATTCGGCGCAAAAATGTTACTAATGTTTTACCAAGTAACTAATCAAATGTCGAGCAAATTAATAATCATTTTATTTATTCTGTTCTAAATTTATCGGCTGATACGTCCACCACTTCTTTCTATAATAATAAATCTTAAAGGCAATAATGTGCAAGCTTTATATTTTTCAGAAAGTACTGAAATTGAGGTATTAGATATAATTACTAAAATCAAAAGCAATGTGATGTGATGGTATCAACATTTTAACAATTAAGTTGCGTATTCCGCATATTTTACCTCACTTAACACATATTAGCAACTTTTGTTTAAAAAATAGAGTATTTTCTAACCAGTGGAAGAAGACCCTTATTCGCCCGTTGTCAAAAATCTCGAATCTTACAAGTTTTAAAGATATTAGGCCCATTAGTATATTGCCTTGTCTGTCCAAAATTCTAGAAAAAATTATAAACGTTCAGCTAAGAAAGCGTTTAAGCAAAAATAAAATAATTCCAAGTACGCAATTGGGTTTTAAAACGGGCCACATCATTATTAAATATAACTGATGATATTTTTCGCGGAACTGATCGAGGGAAATTAATATTATTAGTTTTATTAGATTACTCTAAGACCTTTCATACCTAAAACCATGGTATGTTAATATTAATTTTACGTTTTATAGGATTATATGCAACAGTTATTAAATTAATATCTAATTACTTATCTAATAGATTACAGGCTGATCAATATAAAAAGAAAATATTTCATTACTTCAGAATATAATAAATGAAGTCCCCCAAAGCCCTATTCTAGGCCCCTTACTGTTTATTGTTTACATATCAAGCTTTGTCAATATTTGTTTGTCGTGCAAGATAAAAAAGTCTATAACTGGAAATTATTTTCGAACATACAGGACGAGCCCAGACGAAATTACAGGAGCAAGAGCCTTTTTTTTTAATGGAATGCTATGTATATTAGTACATTTTTTTAAGCCTTTTTCTAGGCTCTATTCATTCCTATATTAGCATTGAATATCTCTTTTTAAATTGAATTTTCCCAATTTTTTTCAAATGAAACTCTCTGTATATTTTTCGACGATGTGATGTAGAAATGAAGAACGAACATTTTCTGTAAGTACTTCCCTATGGTTAATTGCAACCATTTTCGTTTTATAAATAAATAAGTGTCAAATTCAAGAATAAACTTGAAAAAAGAGGTTCCCTCAAATAATGCGTTAGAAAAATTTATAACAGGTGTTCGACGTGTTGTCCATTTTGATTGACACACGTCTCTATGCAATTTTGAAATGAGGCCATTTAGTGGAACCATTTCTTCCAATCCATTGAAATGAGTAAATAGTATTTAACCGGTCCTTTACTGTAATGTTTTTTTGTACATTTTTTTGCTGTTTTCGTTATTCGACAAGTAATAAAACCTCAGTTTGGTAAAATTGTAGTGTACAAAGGAGCATTTATCACACTTATCGGTCGTTACAATCTGTATTGAATTTAAAATATTTGGAATTTTACAATATGAATTTTAATAAAGCGGCTCTTGTAGACATGACTTTTTTGACATTATCCAAATTTTGTGAATATTGTTACTAATTGTAATAATTGCACTATTACTGTAAATATTAATTAATACTTAATGAGATTTCAAGTTGAACATCTTTTGATTTGCAAGATTCAAAATCACTTATTTTCCCAAGGGAGATAAGTAACTCACTTACCTCCCGTTGTCAATAGCAACTAGTACTTTACCGGTAAAATCAATTACATGCTTGAAAACAATGTAACAATGGTCTACTTATCAGATAAAAATATTATTTTTCTTCAAACGACAAAAAAACATGACTTTTATGACAAGTTTTGTGAACTTAAGCTGTCCATTCTCTGACAATTTATCTGAGCAGCTTACTTAGTCTTTTACTGCAGCTCGTGGCTCTGTGTAAAAGTATTTGAAGAAAAAATTAGTATGTTATATGTGGAGCAATGTGTCCGGCTGTACTTGCCGGACTCGTTTCACTATTTCCTTGACACAAAACATGTTCTATAGTTAATATGTAAGAGTTTTTCAGGATGTAGTACTAGAAATGAAATTCTTCAATTTTTCATTCGACGTTTCGAAAATATTTTTCCACCATCCTCAGAGATAAATCGCCAAAACTGTATGGCAGAACGAGCGATTAGTTTTCAGTTTCATCTATCATCATCGTCAGACATTTCGGACATACCAGACAGCTTCTGTGTTTATGTACCAATTATTTTGAAATTTGGCGTAGGTGCGTCTTTACTGCAGATATATATTTTTTTTTTGTACATTTATTTAACGTCGGCCTATTTCCGCTACTGAGGCCTAACACCGACGCCTGTAGACGAGCTACCCCCAACCAGGAATTTTGCCGAACCTCTTCCCTTAAGAAGAGTAGGGATCTTTTACTTGCCTAACATTTAATAGACAAGGGACCGACGGCTTTACATCCCCTCCGAAGGATGGTATATCTCTTATACAACCCTCGCCTAAGGTTGTATAGCTTCCGCGCATACACTGATATACAAACCGCTGGAAGATGTGTGAGGCGAGAATGCGGTTTCCGTTGGAATGGTCACCAATCCAAGTACTAACCGCGCCTGTCGTTGCTTTACATCGCA
Source organism: Leptura quadrifasciata (assembly GCA_963675555.1). Lineage (NCBI taxonomy): Eukaryota > Metazoa > Arthropoda > Insecta > Coleoptera > Cerambycidae > Leptura > Leptura quadrifasciata. The sequence goes on from OY776674.1 coordinate 30,547,111, forward strand.
TACCGAAGTATGTACATAGTAAAGACGCACCTACGCTCGCCCCTACTGTAGATATCTGCCTATATGTAAAGTAAAGCAACGTTTAGTACTTGGATGGGTAACCGCTTCAAGTGAACCTGTGTAAATGGTCGCATCTCCTAGTGGCTTGTATATGTATATCAGTGTATGCGCAGAAGCTATGTAATCTTAGACAAGAATGCCATAGTGGATATACCATCCTTCGGAGGGGATGTAAAGCTGTCGGTACTTCGTATATTAAATATTAGACAAGTAAAAGATTCCTGATTTGCAAAAGAGAAGAGGTTCGGTAAAATTCCTGGTTGGGGGCTAGCTCGTCTACAAGTGTCGGTATAGGCGTAAGTAGTGGAAGAAGTCGACATTAAATAAATGTATAAGCAAAAAAATGTTATGTTAGTCAATAAATTTATTGGATTCTCGTAATACATATATAAATAGAACTAGTGCATCTGCAAATAAATCACCTATATCCCCTTTAACTACGGTCAAATGATATAATTTCGCGTAAAAAAACAATATCACACGAACCAACGTATATATTCAAAATTTTTGTGTCAGTTTACACAACTGATATCACAGTAACTTTAAACGGAATTTTTAACTAGAACTGTAGTTTCGCATGCACCACACTAAAACAAAAAAAGCAAAATCTGATGAGATAAGCTGTCGTGTGCACGTAGCAGCGTTTAAACTAGCTGGGACCCAATTTAGAAATTCTCGTTAAATAATCGTGTGTGTATGTACCATATGTCACAAAATCATAACGCACGACTTTCTAAAATGAAAATTTCCAGCACAAATTGGTAGTGACAATAATTCTCTTTTTATTCTAAATTTGCTGCCTATATATACTTGACATCGTCTGCAGAATAACAGAAAAAATGCATCGATAATACTCCGAAATAAAATGAAATTAAAACTGGATTCACGTAATTCTGATGGATCTCAAAATTAGTAATAGACATATTTCATAGCTGCCTGTGCTGGTAGAATGCGCTCAAATTCACTTAATCAAAGGAACAAATAAACAGTGGTAAAATATCCAATGTTAGTGCATGTCATCCGGATAATTAATACCAATAAGAAGGTGACGTGAGACGTAGCAAAGATATCATCCGACAAAGACATGTGTTTAATATAAACATCGCTTTAGGATGTCAAATAGAGACATTGAAGACAACATGTACACAAGTTTAACATAATATGCTAATTTTCTCTGGAATATCGCCGATACCACTTATATTTATTGAATCTTTCGTGCCACAGCTATTTATGTGTCTATCTTGCAGCTTTTATAGAAAATAATGAACCGACTTATAGTAGTATTACCAAAGTTGATTGTGCTTGGCTCTACATGATCCTTTAGAGGAATATTACAGCTAAGTGGAAGTTATACAATGTGCCTTACATTACAAGTACCTAATGCTTTTATCATAATATATAATATTGATTTTATATTTTCTAGGAATTTAGGAATTTGTCAATGGAAAAAAGATAATTTTAAAAGATTACTAACATATATATTTATTTATTTTTATATACGCTATCCAAAAGGTCGAAGGACCCAAATACTGGATAGGGAGCAAAGATTACAGAAATAGAAGAACATGAATATAGATATACTTAAAAGTTTAATGTGCATACACGCATACAATTTAACGCTTAACGAAGATATGTAATAACTAAGGTGTGATATAATAACTAATATGATTAATATGGTATAATATAATCTAATACAGGATTTACAAAGCACAGAAAAATCATTGAATTAGTGAATAATGATGAATTATTAAACAGTCTTCGATAGATGTAATTCTACAAAATATTTTAAGGTCGTCAGCATATAAAAGGCAGTTCAGGGTAATGTCAGTAACAAACAACAAAAGTGGGCCCAAATTAGACCCCTGTGGGACACCTGAGGTTGGTAAAACTTCGACCGACTTATGGCCACAATATAAAACATTATTGTTGTTAAGGTAGGATGAAAAATAATTACAAGGTCAGCTAAAAATCCAAATATTTGTAATCTTTGCAATAAGACACCATGATTCAGCTTGTCGAAGGCCTTCGAGAAGTCTGTATAGATTATGTCAACTTGACTACCATCATCAATCGCATCAGACAAATATTCGACGTTTAAAAAAACCATGTTGAAATTCTGTTATTTGATGTTTGACGTGTCAAAATACGTAATCATACAATAGAATTTCAAGGACTTTAGCAAAACTATTAAAAATTGCAATGGGCCAGTAATTAGTAATTAAGGTTCTGTCGCCTTTCTTAAAGAGGGGTCTGATTTTGAATTGTTTCCAATATTGTGGAAATGTTGAGGTTTGGGGAGATTGAAAATTAAACATAATGGTTTGCCAAACACTGCGGCACAGTCACGGACTTCGAAAGACGGAATATTATCAAGCCACTAGTTCTTCAGTGATTTAAGAACTTCATCTTTAGTGAAATTACGAACGCTTAAGTAAGAATAATTATTAAATACATTATGCTCATTATCTACATCACATTGTTCCGGTGTAGAGTACGATTGTTGAAAATAATCAGCAAATGAGTTGCTGATTACTTGATGATTCAGATTTTACGATATGTCTTAAATCTTTAAACTTTTTAATACTTTCTTCATTTCCATCAGATTTATATAGTCGCCATGCTTTGTGTTTTCTCTTATATTCTTTATGATTTTATTATTAAACCAAGGAGGATAACTACGATTAAGTTTGCCCTTTATAGGGACACATTCGTATGGGTTCTAATATTTCATAAAATTTCTAGCATGCTAAGTGAACATCGGAGAATTCGGATAATAAGTTCCAGTTAACTTCAGAAAACATTTCATATAGCAAGGGGGAATTAGCTTTTCTAAAATTGTAAGCGTAAGATATATATTTTTTATTGTAAGAATAAAATAAATCAGCGGATGATGAGGGTCTCGAAAACGAAATCAAGTAATTTATTGTTTGAATTTTTTATACTATTGAACTGTTCAATAGTCAAAAAATTTTGGAAATATAAAATGACTTGGGTAGCTGGAGACACAGTATTAAGATGATGAGAATAATAACCCGGCATGTTAAAGTCGCCGATAATTATGATATCTGGATGATAAATAAAATAAGAGCGCAAAATGAATCAAAAACAGAGTTGTAAAAATCAGAAGACATATTTGGTGGAATATCAAGTGCAAATGTATAGAAATGATAATGATTTAATACTATTTTTACTCCGACTATGTAATGATAAATGATAATTCATGAAAACTACTGTTTTTTAAAAGATTTTATTTATTTATTTTATTTAACTTGCAATGTATGTTTGTCAATTGGTTTAGGGCAAATCTTGCAATCAAAATTTCGATTAGTTCTAATAACGCTAGAGTTTTGAAATTTTACACATGTATATAAGTCCGGTGACAATACACTTTAACATTTTCATATTAGAAAAAAACAAAATGGTGGCTTCAAGATGGCGGACGACTTTATCGTTTATGATCCGATTTGACTCAAAATCGATATTTGGGGGTTTTCGAGATCGCCAATTATGAATTCTTGGTCAAAATTTAGAAACTCAAAATGGTGGCGCCAATATGGCGGACGACTTTTGTCATTTTTATGATCCAAATCAATCAAAATCGATATCTGAGGGTTTTCGGGTTCGCCGATTACGAATTTCTAGTAATACATTTAGTTCAAGGTGGCGGACAACTTTATCGTTTATGATCCGATTCGACTCAAAATCGATATCTGGGGTTTTCGGATGCGCCGATTACGAATGTCTAGTCAAAAATTTTGTTCAAGATGGCGGCTTCAAGGTGGCGGACGACTTTATCGTTTATGATCCGATTCGACTCAAAATCGATATCTGGGGGTTTCGAGATTGCCAATTAGGAATTCCTGGTCAAAATTTAGAAATTCAAAATGGCGGCGCCAATATGGCGTACGACTTTTGTCATTTATAGTCCAAATCGATCAAAATCGATATCTTTGGGGGTTTTGGGGTCGCAGATTACGAATTTCTTGTCAAAAATTTAGTTCAAGATGGCGGACGACCTTACCGTTTATGATCTGATTCGTATCAAAATCGATATCTGGGGATTACAGCATATCAAAAGTCTAAAAAGCAAAAATAAAGTTCTTTAAAAAGCTTCTATTTAAAAAATGCTCTAAATAGAAAATAAACTTTGAAGTAAATCAAACTCATCATTTTGTTACATGATTTTTTTTTATGATATAAAAGCTTGTCGCGAGCAATCTCCTGTAGACAGGAAAATCTCGCGACAAGCTTTTATATCATAAAAAAAATTATATAATGTAACAGAATGATGGATTTTATTTACTTCAAAGTTTAATTTCTACTTTTTAGAGCATTTTTTAAATAATTTTCTAAGTTTAACTGAAAGACGAGCGAATTGTTAGCATAACTCCGCCCCCACGGCTAAGATTAGTAGCTTGTCGCGGTTTGATCTAAATAAGACGTAATTTTCGCACAGTGTTGGCTATTTATACTGTGATTTTCGTGTACCAATTCATTGTTCTGAATATTAGAATCCAACCAGGTTTCGGAAACGGCAAGTAAACCTCATACGTTCTGATAATATATTGATAGATTAACATTAATGGGGAGATTACTATTATTTATTATTATATGACCCATATCATTTTAGACTGATATGCAAAATGAATAACAACTGATGAAACTGTATCTAGAGCAATTGCAACAATTATTACAAAATTATCGTCACATCCACGACGACAAATAGTGTCACTTCATTAAAAATTATCTACAAAGAAAAATAGATGAGATATTAGCTATTTAAGTTAAAATTCATCGCAGAATACCCCAGGGATACAGAAATATTTGTAAAGTTACGACTTTAAAACATTAATTGCATACTTTGCAAACTCTATAACTTGTTAATAAAATATATATTTATTTTCAGCTTTGGATCTTGACGCGCCGATGATTTCCTTGAATCGGTCCGCTTGATTTATTCGCCTTTTAAACTGTTTAAAAAACAATTTATAACTGCCTCAAATTGTCGTTTGTTTTTTCCCCTAAGAACAAAGAAAACGTTAAAGACGAATAATTTGCGTATTTGTAAATGAGTCCGTTGAAGTGAGTTCACAATGCTATGAACCTTGACATCACCAGCAGTTGGCAGTCATCAGTCAGAGCGGGTGGGCGTAACTTCCACAGCTAAAGAAAAACATTATCTCAGGAGAGAAATAAATGCGTGCGGCTCCGAAACCGTTCTAAGAACTTGCTACTGTCTCTGTTAACTGTTATTTGCAGGTTGTAAATTCGCCCCATAAAACATAATGAGAACGGGATGTAGGTTGGTATGTTTTGTGAAAAAAGAACATGCTCATTCCTGTCTTAAAAGTTTATCTGAAATATTCAATTTTTTAGGACACCCTCGATGCGCTGAAATTACCTCTCTGCAGTAAGTATTATCAAGAAGGAGGTACTTTAAGTAATGTACAAAAATACAGGGATACTTCTGCAACTGATATAGGATTAGAAAAAGTTTTGTGAAAAATTTGTTTATAGACCAAGGGTCACGTAGCTGAATTCGTATAAGATGGAAATGGTTTAGAAGAGTTACGTCTTTCGAAAAATATTTCGGTCACTGTGACAGCACTTCTTCTTTTTTAGAAACTGAAATTTGCCAAAGTGCGTAGAAAAGACAAGAATTTGTAAAAAATCGTAATTTTTTTTAAAGATTCCGATGCAAATCCAGATTATGTAGATAAGTTGCAACAGAACAAGAGTTTATTACTTTCCCATATATGAAGTATAACATAAGGAAAGTATTGTGATCGTGCAAAAAATAGATTTTGAATTTTTAATGAATTTACATGTTTTAAGTCCCCTGAACTCAAAAAAGTGATTTTTAAAAAATGTCTGTCTACCGTCTGTGGTCGCACCTAGAGCCTACTGGATCGATATTGTTCGTTCATTCCGGATTAAACACTCTCTACCATACCAGACGTTGCCGATTTTCCGGCAACCACTATAGCCAAATTTCAACAACTATACCTTTCTCTCACCCTTTCCACCTTTTGCTACCTTTCGCTCATCTTTACTCCTTTTCTGTTCCCCTCTTTCTTTTTGTGTGTGTATTTTTATGGCATTTGTTTGTTTTTATTTGTTTCTTTTGTACATTTTTGTTTCTAAATTCATTTCACGTCACCAATATTTTTCAGAAAGCAAACCTTTTCGAAATCGAAATTTTTAAAATCAAAGTTTAGGCCAGCACTGCGCAGCCCCACATTGCAGTATCTCGCGGAAGGTACCTCATTTGAGTTGTAGTGCTTGCGTCCAGATACAAATTTTTATAGTGTTTTTTGTGCGCGAGTTCTTTCAATGTAAGTGTAGTTTTAAGTTTTGTTAAGCTTGTTTTTCAAGCATGATTCAATATTACTACCTATTTTAATTTTATATTTTTGTAAAAAGGAGTTTAGGTTTAGTTGTTTTTACTTGCCGTTTTCGCCGATCCAGACCAGTTCCGCCCGAACCTGCAATCCTCCACCGCGTCAACGCGGTGGTTGCACGATCGGTTCCGGAGCAGGTCCTGGAGAGGCAACTGTTAATATGAATAAATATTTTTTGATTTGAATTGAATTGGATCGATATTGTTCAAATTTTACATGTGTATTCAGTACGGCCACGCCTCGAGGCGAAATCGCAAAATCAATCCTAGCTCAAATGTGGGGGGAGTTAACTTCTAAATACCGGTTAAAAAATGGATAAAAATGTAATTCTCTAAAACGGCTCTAACGATTTTGACTAAATTTGGCACATAAATACTACCTTAGTACCGGCATAAGATGGTATGGCCAGTTGCTCCCAGAAAATGTAGGGAGGGGTGCTGCAGGGGGTGAGCTCCAAAAATTTTAATAACTTTTTTTATCTAAAACGGCTGTAACGATTTTGATCAAATTTAATACATGACTACTTCCTTACTTTATTTAATATTAATATATTTTTTAATGTAAAAAAAAGTAAAAAATGTTTCCTTCCACCGGGAATCGATCCTGCAACCTTAGTCTTACGAGACAAAATTAATGAATCAATCAATAGATTTATTAAATATTACAGAATACATATGTTCTCCTCAAACTTCACCTCGGGATGGACCCTGCATCCAACACGCGATACGTGATGGTGGTTGCAGGGCGGGGGAGGCTGGTTCGGCAATAAAAAATAAAACAACCTACACACCTTTTGTCTAAAACCAAATTAAAATAGGTAATGCCAACAATGGCTAAAAGCAATTAAAACACTCTAAAAACTAATGGCACGAAACACTAATAAAATTTGACAGCTGGTGCGGGTACTCTAATCCAAATGAGAACCTCGTTACAGGAATTCCAACACGAGGCAAAACCTTTACCATTACACCATCGTACCTCATTGTATTGTGCGGGAACATTATAATTGAGAAGGGGGTGCGAGATGAGACGCTAAGAAGGCGGACCACATGGTTGGCCTCTCTCATTTTAATGCATACGACATAAAAGACATAAAGCTTTCATCGAGAAGGGAGGTGCCAGATCAGACGCTAAGAAGACAAACCCCCAAACCTTCTCTCTCATCTTAATGCACGTAACATAAAAGATGTAAGACGTGATGATGCATTGGTACTGCCCACCACTATTCTCACTATGTCTGTGATTGTTTTCATTTATCGTTTTCCTCTACAATAACAATGTAGTAAAGTGGTTAGAAAACATTAATTATGCATTAAGTAAATTATAACCCTTTTATTTAATACGAAATTACCTACTTTCTGTTTATTGGTATCTCAATGTGCGCTAATATACTAGTTAGAAAAATACTTATGGGAAAGTTTGTCTGAGTTGTGTCGTCAGATCGATTTTTTATACATTTGCACAGACAAACTCATTGGACCATCAAGACTTCATCTATTCGCTGTCATTAGTAAAATACTATGAATCTTGTTTCTTACTTTCTACTCCAGCAGCTGAGCGTGGGCCATTCTCGCCGTATGTACCAAAAACTTCAGAAATGGTATGGCTTTACCTCCTTTCCCTATTTATATATTTTTCAGAAAGAATTGAGACAACATATGCGGACGACTAGCTGGTTTAAGCCAGAGTAAAGAGTCCTAGATTCGGAGTACTTATAAGGGATATGAAACTTACCCTCTTTGAATGTAAAACACAAAAGACAAATTTTTGTTTTGTTCGAGAAAAGGAGACAATGGAAAATTGATATTATTCGGGCACCATCTATAGTTGATAATTAGTTGAGTTGTCTCTTTTTCTCATAAAATCAATCTCCTATAGACGAGACGGAAATTAAAAAAATTGTATAAAACGAATGATAAAATATATTACATAAATAAATAGATTTTATGTGAAGTTGTTTGATATGTAAATTTAGGTAAAATTATATGTTTATAAAATTGTATTAGCGAACAAAGAATAATTAATACAAAAATAATAGTGCATATTATACCAATGTCCTAGATTTCCAGACTAAGTATGGTTGAAGTTCAGCAATTCAGGCCCCAATTGCCTCTTGGAACATTCAATCTAAATTACTTTGGCAATTTATTCTTGCAAGGCTGCGTTTTTCAAAGGAAATTTATGTGTGAAGATTGTAGAAATGATACAAAATCGAAACCTTAAATGCCTTAACCAAAAGTAGAGGAATATTATCCAACCATGCGGCTTGGAAAAGTAATAATCGCAAAAGTAAATGCGAAATTAGGGGCGAGCGTAGGTGCGTCTTTACTATATACATACTTCGATATGCAATGTAAAGCAGCGTCAGGCGCGGTTAGTAGTTGGATGGGTGACCATTCCAACAAAGACCGCATCCTCGCCTCACACATCCTCCAGCGGCTTGTATATCAGCGGATGCACGGAAGCTATACAACCTTAGGTGGACATAATGGACTGAAAATGATATTTATTTTGAAAACCATGATTTTTTAAAAATCTTATCTTTTCGCTTATACCTGAAAGGTACTATAACACGTGAAACGGTAACCTGTCTAAGTACTAGCCACGCCTGACGTTGATTTACATCGCATATCGAAATATGTATATAGTAAAGACACACCTACGCTCGCCCCCCCCCAAATGTTTTCGTAAATTCACAATATTTTATTATCTTTTAGTTTAACTAAGTGTCTCTACCTGTATCAAACATATTTACTTATTATGTGAAGAAAAAAGTATTTTTTATAATTCAGTGCATTCCCAGTAAGTCTATTTAGTTTGATTTTGAAATTAATGCAAACACGATTTGCCTTCCTCAGACTTTTATTATTGAACCCTTATGTAATCAAATTACAAACGATAACATACTCTTACATGCTGATGCCAGAAGATCAACACAAAAGCGAGCACAAACAAAACTTTATTCTACACACCGAAATAGGAAAGAGGGAAAATATGCAATCATGTCGGAACTAATTTAATAATTAAAGTTTATCGTGCAAACCAACGGCGTGGTTAAAAAAAAATATATAAACCTTACATCGCTCGCACGTCTGCATGGAGCGATATTACACTTACACCGCGAAGGGAAATCCAACACCTGAAGGTGTTTGCATGTTGCATAACTTTAATGGAAACGAAAGTTATGAAAAGAGAATAAAGAATAGCGTGAAAAGTTTATGAAGGGTAGCGATAGCGTACAGTAGCCTAGCCTGTTACTTGGTGAAATACAGTTTCAGACATTTTTGAGATGTAATCAAAGCCTTTGCAAGGAAACGTCTTGCCTTTTGTTGCCCGCAGATTTATACATTAGGTGAGAAAGTGAGTTCGGATTTATATTCTCGAGCTGATACTCTGTCACCTGCCAGGGTATAATTGAAAACATTTCTCCTGTATTACAGTCAACGTGGGTGCAAGGGAGAGCTGAGAATTCTGTTGTAATAGGAAAACATCAAAATTTAAAAACGTAATATTAACATCCTCAGCAGGTTTTAGATAATATTAAACGAATTCCGATACGATGATCGATACCCGGCAGCTCCACCTTATGGGTAACTTATTGGAATTTATTACTTCCACATCCAGTGAAAGTATAGTAACGTAAAAAAAATATATATTTTTTTTGAAATAGGCTTAAAATGTCATGAAACGTAGAGATTTTAAATTTGAGCCAGAAAAATTTCCTGTCTGTCTGTCTGTAACTTTTGATAAATGTGATTTAGTGTATATACAAAAACGAAACGTCTAAAAAAGTTTTTTTAGCGTTATCTACCCTCTCTACCACCCCATTGCCACTCCCACCCTATTATTAAAAGAGGTAAAAAAAATTAAAATGCGATTTAGTGTGTACACAAGAACGAATCGTCTAAACAAATTTTTTTGGCGTTAGCTACCCCTCTACCACCCCGATTGCCACCCTCACCCTATTATTAACACGTTGCATACGGCTGCACAAAAAAAAACGTTGAGTCAGCCGGCTATAAGATTTATTTTGCGGCATCACGTTGCTACCACGCCGCCCCAAGAAGTGATTTTTTTCATTGGGCTGGCGTGGAACATGTTTTTTTTAGGCACGCAAGGCTAGTAAATCTACGTCCGGCTTATGCGAATTGGTCAGTAGGCCGGCGCTTTCTTTTCTACCATATATTTAGCATTGTAGCGCGGATCCTGATGAGGCACATACCATCTTTCAAATGGTATGCTATACTTTTCTGTCGTTTATTGTAGAGATTTTATTTCTGCATTCAACTGGGTAAAAAAATATACATACACTTCCATAAGAAAAATTTCGAGAAAATTAATAAAATATGATAAAACTACATTCAAAGGTTTTGTTTCTGAATCAGCTTAGTTGGCCATGGAAACAATTGAATTTTAACATTGTTAGTAACGTCAAATTGAAAATACAGTTATTTGTGCTGTTTATTAGCAATTGTGTTATCCGTTTTTGTTTTATCCTATACTTCTAAACAAATTTATACAATAGTATCTTACACTAATGAAGAAAAATTGGACATGATATTAATTTATGGAGAGTGCGGAAAGAACAGTAAAGCAGCCAAATGTTTATATCGTAAACGCTTTCAAAATAGACCAAGAGTCATTCAGATATTTAAATTTATCAATAACTACTAAAATTCTTCTAATTAAATCCTGAAAAAATAACGAATTCTCGATAATTCCCAAATAAGTTAAATCTACCGATAATAGCTTTCAATCTTTCGAAATAACAATTTTACAGTCAAATCGTTACATATTACTGTCCTAAAAATACATAAAAAAATAAATAAACTTCGATAGTATTAAAATTGCCTTCCAAATTCATATTCACAACATTTCAATTCTGTTTCTATTAATTTTCATTCATATTATTCAACGTCTAAATTAGTTATACAGCATTTCAAATTATCTAATCTCAATAGTTACATCATAAATTCACCGTTCCCAAAAAGTTAACTTTTTGCCTGGCAGTTAATCCTAAATAATTCAATAGCCGCTTCAGATAGTCTACATTTTTACTTTAACAGATGCACCTTATCAGTACCCACATTTCCATATTATAAGTTTCAGTTTAAAAATATTTCATTTTCTGTGCGAAAATCGCTTCTTAGCCCAATGAATGGACGAGGAATAGCAAACGAAAGCAAAAAATGGAGAAAAACGTTCTGGCGAGGCATTGTCTCCTTCTAAAAGATACGCTACCAGACCTATATAAGGCTAAGAGTTTTACACTCCAGCAAGTCAGTCTTCAAGTTATATGAAGGGATGGAGAAGCAAGAGGCAAGGGAGAGACTCCTAGAGAGATGCCAGACTAGTTGGCACAACTCAACTAAAGAGGGATGGACAAGACGACCAAATTATTATATTCCAAATATAAGAACGCGGATGGAGAGGGGGCATGGGGAAATGAGCTTCTACCTCACCCAGGCTCTCACGGGACATCGTAGCTTTGTGGAATATCTCTTTGATATAGGAAAGGTTGACAGCCGGGAGTGTGTGTACTGTGGGGTGAATGACGACGCAAATCATACCGCGTTCTACTGTAACAGGTGGAGGACTGAAAGATCAGGAGATTATTGGAACACTGATAACCTAATTAGGTGCTGGAATCGTGGGAAGTTTTACTAACACCAATACACGATGAATGACCCGCGGCCTGATGGAAAGCGAAAGCAGTTCCAGGTTACGCGGAAACACTGTTCCAAATTAGAGAAATTTTACATAAGCGTTATAATTCCAAACAGTGATAAAGAAATTCCAGAAAATCCATATGCAGGTTGTAGCATTGGACACTGACCAAATCTCAAAAAGTGTTTTTCAACTTCTCCAACTACAGAAAGTGCACGAGGTACTCCAAGAGTTTCTAACCACGCTCCAACTTATTTTTTTCTTATCACTGGAGTATCCTTTGGAGGGGATGTAAAGCCGTCGGTCCCTTATCTGTTAAATGTTAGGCGTCGGTGTTAGACCTCAGTAGCGGAAATAGGCGGACATTAAATAAATGTAAAAACATTATACAATCTCAACATGTTTTTTATAAGAGAAATACACTGGTAATATGGGAAGATCGACAAATACATATACGTGAATATGGATAGAAGACAAACACTGATGAAATAAAAAACACTGAAAAGAGTCGAGTAAATACATTGGGACGGATTATATAAGTAAATAAGCATAAAAATGCGACTAATATGTTCTACAATAACCCAAATTTAATACGGATATATAATAGTAACAATATATCGTGAACATATATAATCGAGCTCAGATTTTACGGTGTACTCAAAAAGGGCAAACTTTACGACCTCATTATTATCGTCGTTAGACCATGCGGCATGGTGTCATCAAACAAGCCGACACACATAGAGATAAGCGAGTCAATTTGCAAACAAAATAGTACTTAACCTAAAGAACACATTCAGGTCAATTTGAGTTGTGTATTGTGAATAAGATGCATTTTATTCTGAGTAGAGAGTTGCATGCTGTTTGATAAAATATCAAGCTATTTTACAGAAGATATATATTTTCAAAGTTATTTTAAGTAAATGCATCTCAATTATTGTTATACCAATTATTAAAACATTTAAAACATCTCGAACTGTTTACGCATTTAATGGCCGATAGCCGCGTTCGCGCCACCGGGTTCGAATCCTGGCTCCGGCACTGTCGGAGGAAATTATTGTATGTCCGCGTTTCTTCAATGTGTAACTTCCTTCCGCGCAAGCCTCTGGCTTCTGGAATTGGGAGTTGTTTAATTTCTATGGTGTTTATCTATTATTTATAATATGTTCAAGTAGACATAAGATTTTTAATTAATTTGTGCGGAAAAATGATAAAAGTGAAAAGGTTCAATAGCACGTGATGATTGAATGAAACGGGAAGAAATCAATTTGTTTTGTTAAGTTTGTACGAAAGATTCAAGTTGGTATTTGCGATTTTATTTGAGGAAAATATAAAGGAGATTGTGGAAAAATTGAAAATTGGGGGTTGCCAGGGGATGAAAGAAAAGAATAACAAGAAAATTTAAGGAGAAAATTTGGGAGAAAAAAGAATATTAAAATAAAATAGAGAATAGACTGCTGTTTGGTTTAATTGAAGAAAAATAAAACGAAGGAAGAAAACTATTCAAAGAATTTTCAAGGAGGCAATAGAAAAAATCGCGTTTTAGGATTTTGGCAAGGTGATAGAAGAGTAATATTAATTCGTTTTAAGATCAAGTAAACGATTTCTGGTGGAAAACAGATCTCCTTTGGAAGGTGAAAGAGGATAGGGGAGAGAAACACTGGACGTCGCGTCGTAGATAAGTGACAATGTGTGGCTGGAATTAATACTTCGCTACGCGGACTAACAAGGTTGTAGCAAACTATATATGTACACAATTTTATGTTCACTATTTTAGTATAAATTCAATCGACAAATTAATAACTCGGAAGTAATTAAAAATATTTTAAATTGGAAAATTTTTGAATCAACTTCATTTTTATAAACAAATTTTATTTTCAACTTAATTATATCTAAATTATTTTAATTTTAGAATCATGATTATTTTATTTATCTAGATAGAGAAATTTTATCTTTTTGTTGTATGATATATGTTTGTTATCACATTGTTCAGTTGATTTGAATTTGTTTTATTGCTTATGGGTTTCTATATGTGTCCTGCATTGATTCCGAACTTCCGACCTTAAGAATTAAATTCAGAAATGATATTGTGTGATATTTTAGTTACATGCAGGCGAAATTTCAAGCAGGACATATTAATAATACTAGACTGTAATGCGCTGTTACAATTGAACAACTGAGTTGCTAATCTAAATATTTCAAGTGAGTGCCTGGGCGCAATTACTAGTAAAATAAAGTTTTTATTCTCTTTTTTGAGTGCACCGTAAATCTGAGCTCGACTATACCTCTCCCCGAGTCGCACACTAATTTTCCTATATTTTCTTAAATCATTTTCATCTCTATATATAAATCACTGCATTTATCTTACACCGCACCGCGTCAAAGTATATCACATTTATACCTACTTCATATATTATTTAGTTATTATACAAACTACATAGGTAGTAAGTTTGGATACTTAGAATAGTTACAAATTAAATAGGCTTTATACATTATAATATACTACTAATATCCTATTTCTCTAAAAAAAATATTATGCTATTATTGTTGTCTAATTTTAATTTTTGAAAGTACGCCCATTGAAAGTATTTGCCGATAGTTATTGTTAAATCCTCTTATAAATAAAAACTATCGAAATCCTCATTAATTTTATTGGAACAGAGAATAGTTTCTCGATAATTTTAACTTTCTTGGAGCAGCTTATTTCTGCTCGGAACAACTCTAGCGGTTCGATATTTTTAAAGGATACTTTCCACACCCATATTCTTAAAGCAATTTGGCATTTTCCGAAGAATCCTCGCATACAGTTTTCAACCTATTACAATCACAATAAACCCTTTTTATGAAACAGCATTTATAGCAGTACAATCGGGTTTCCAAAGTCTCTTTAAAAAATCCTAAAAACACTTCAGGACCCAATAGAGCTTTTATACTACTACATGCCCTCCTTGCGCCTTTCTTCGATCTTTTATTGCTTCCTATGTTCATCTCCCTCCCTTCCAATTATCGACACTGTCACTTACTGGGACAAAGCCAGCGGAATTCAACCTACCCGAGGGTGAATTTACTAATGGTACGGCTCCTCCAGACGCCGGAGATTGATACCGGCAGCACATACGAGATGAAATATTTAAGAAAATTTAAAAATTCATCGAATTATTCTTGCACGCGTTTGGGGAGGGCGTTTTATCCGGAGTCAACATAATAATATACGCTTCGTTAACAGCTGTTCTGAAAGATAAGCTTACATGGAGCTGCATGGGAAAATAAAATCATTTCTTATGAAAAAAATTAATCTAAAAATGTTTTTAGTATATCCAGAGCAACCATTACGGGTGACATCAAAGAGTAGAATATTGTAGTTAAAAGAAAAATGTACTTAAGACTGCGTTTGCATACACCAGTGAATAGCGAGTTACATCGTCCTCTCGATAACACAGAAGCCACACCAGTCTAGGAACCAGATTCGGAGTACAGGACCGTACGAACTGTAATCACGACGCGATTTTATGTTTATATGTACCAGTTACAAAATTTTTTTGCAAAACATCGGTGACACACAGAATATCTTGAAGTGTTGTGGGTTGCGCGTATTTAGTTGGCATAAAAGACGAAACATTAGTGAATCACCGAACTTAGCTATCAGGAACACATAAGTGCTGTGGTATAATTTGATATTAGTATAGCTTGAATAATAAATACGTAGATATTTAGAACACCAGGAAATGTACAGACTTCATTGTGTAATACTTAAATGTTTATAGTTATTTAATAAAGAGGAAACTAGTGAGCCATGTAGAAACTTTTCTGTACACCCTTGATAAGAATCTGTACCACAATGGAAAATTAAAAAAATATTTTTGAGCATTTCCCATCTCAAAAACAATGTTTTAGTATTATGTGATCTAAGAGTGCTATTTTAATTGTCATTTTCGAGGGCTAAAGTGTAGAAAGTGGCTTCTGTCCCTCGAGGAGTAAAAGATATCTGCGCTTTACTCCTTGAAAATGATTATTACAATAGCAATAACGCACTGTTAGACCGTGGATTGCAAACAATTAAATAGTTTGTATCGAGGTTTGTACCAATATACCACAAAGCAAAAGTACTTTTTAATTCCTCCTGTAATTGATCCTTCACATTTGGTGATAAAAAGCGCACTTAATCCCTTGGTATAATTATAGTATACTATGTATAGTAACGGTATTTAATAGTAATGTGACCCAACAGATAGTTACTAAAAATATGCGAACAAATCAGTTTTACTAAAATCGACAATCGTACATAATTTATAATCTTAATTATTTTTTTTTATTTTTTTTTTATACATTTATTTAACGTCGGCCTATTTCCGCTACTGAGGCCTAGCACCGACGCCTGTAGACGAGCTACCCCCAACCAGGAATTTTGCCGAACCTCTTCCCTTAAGAAGAGTAGGGATCTTTTACTTGCCTAACATTTAATAGACAAGGGACCGACGGCTTTACATCCCCTCCGAAGGATGGTATATCTCCTATACAACCCTCGCCTAAGGTTGTATAGTTTCCGCGCATACACTGATATACAAGCCGCTGGAAGATGTGTGAGGCGAGAACGCGGTTTCCGTTGGAATGGTCACCAATCCAAGTACTAACCGCGCCTGTCGTTGCTTTACATCGCATACCGAAGTATGTACATAGTAATGACGCACCTACGCTCGCCCCCTCTTAATTAATTCCAAGACTTAATATATTATTCACATATTAATTCTGGAATTGTGTAGTAAGTTTGAATGAAATTGTAGTAAAATATAATATTCTTTAGTCGCAAACTCCTCTATAAAAACTTTACTTTACTTTACTATACTATAACTTATAGTTCCTTATAGTCTATAAGGAACGTAACCAGACTGCAACCAAAAGCTAATGCTCATGCTTCGATTGCAACAAACCTACTTAAAGGAGCTCTCATGTCAGTCGTCCTACACCACTTGCAGACTGCAATTTCGAGCTGTTGACTCTCGTCAGTGCAAGGTAGGTATGAGACGAGGATCCTTGGACTATTTGGTACATCTCGTTAGGATAGCGACATGCAAAATAATCAGCAGACGCCATCTAGCGGTCTAGTGTCTGTTGCAATCGAAAAATAAATATCCTGACTGGGCTTAGCATAGTTCAAATGTGCTTTTAGAAGGCGGAATATTAAAACATAATATTTTTAGTCGCAAACTCCTCTATAAAAGCCTTATTTTACTATAAGGAACGTAACCAGATTGTAACCGACAGCTACTCTCCGGGCTATGTGCCCCGCAGAGCGCTGAATTCCAAGTAGCTTGGTTGATTAGAGGGAGAGGGGGAAGGGTAAACGTAAATTAAATTAAAATTTTTTCCGCAAATCGCGCAGCAAACGTGAGATTGTGTACTAATGAGCCTACTTTGAGTTCCGCTCATGTATTTTCAATTTTCGCCATAAATAAACAAATGGTTGCGAAATAACCAATATATTATTGTTATTGTTTCTAGAAAAAGACATTTTTCGCAGGAAGGAAAGGGGTGGGGAAGTTTTTTATTTTCGCCATCGAATGTAGAATTATTTTCTTTTGATTTGAGCCGACTAGATTGTGATTGGATGATTAGGAGGGGAGAGGGGGGGGGGGCCGCAAAGTTTCTGTCCTGTAGAAGGGACAGGGTTAAGGATTTTGGACAGGGCTTATTTTCTAGGGCAATCAATTCACTTTCAAGATTTTTTTACCCCGAAGCTCTAACTTCATTAGGGCCTGCACGCGTGCGTGGTGCATTTATAAAAGCGGACGAGCAGAATGGGACGTGTATTTGTCAGAGAGAAGGGAGAGAAGTGGGAGCGCTAGGCTCCTCCCCCGGTATCTCGCTGCACGGCTGCTGAATTGCCGCCGAACATTTTAAGTTGAATTTTCTCAATTTTTTCAAATGGAATATCCTGTAATTTTTCGGCGATGTGATGCAGAAATAAAAAACGAACATTTTTTGTAAGTACTTCTCTAGGGATAATTGCAACCAATTTCGTTTTATTGAGCAATAATTACAAAAATTCAAAAATAAACTTAAAAAAGGTGTTCCTTTAAATAACTCAGTAAAAAAAATTATAATAAATGTTCCACATTTTGATTGACACACATCTCTATCCGCCTTTGAAATGATGTTCCCACTGTTCCTAAAACTGCCGATGTGATAGAGACGTAAAGGCAGTTATTATTCTTTCCTTCATATTTTGTACTGTTGTTGGTGTGTCTCTATAAACAATTTCCTTCACGTATCCCCATAAAAAGAAATCCATTTTTGTAAGATCTTGGGATCTAGCAGGCCATTTAGTGGGCCCATTTCTTCCAATCCATTGATTAGGTTAGGTATTATTTAAGCGTTCTCGAACTGCATTTAAATAATGTGGTGGAGCACCATCTTGCTGAAACCACGTCTTATTTCTGGCAGATAGTTTTCCAAAAAATAAAGATAAATAGCTCCCACCAATATATTATCAAAGAACTGTGGCCCTATTACATGTTCTCCAATAATTCCTCCCCAACCCTTTATAGACCATCTGTGTTGGTTATCAACTTGCATAAAAAAGTGAGGATTTTCCGAAGCATAATAATGGAAATTGTGCCTATTAACATATCCATTTTTATGAAAAGTTGCCTCGTCACTGAATAAAACAGTATTGAAGAAGTTGACATCATGTTGCATTTCACCTCTGGCCCAATTACAAAATTGTAGGCGCTTTTGAAAATCGTCATCAAATAATTCCTGGGCATTTGAATATGATATGCATGCAATTATTTGTTTTTAAGATTCGACCCACAGACCGTCTAGTTATTCCTACTAATGAGTTCACTTCTCTTTGACTAACATAGGGACCCTCAACCGTTGCCAGTACCACAGAAAACTCATTTTCTTCGTTCACAACACGTTTCATTCTTTCACTTTTTTATATTCGACATTTCCAGTTTCCAGAAATCTATCGAGAAGGGTTTGGAAGCTGCTAACATCAGAAATCTTTCTGTTAGGATAACGTTGGAGATAAATTCTGATGGCAAGTAAACAATGTCTGTCTAACTCTCCCAAAACAAAAGTCATGTTTACAAGTTCCGCTTTATTAAAATGCATATTGTAAAATTCCAAATATTGTAAATTCAATACAAATTGTAACGATCGATAAGTGTGATAAATGCTCCTTTGTACACGACAATTTATACCAAACTGAGCTTTTGTTGCTTGTCGAATAACGAAAACAGCAAAAAATGTACAAAAAAAAACATTACAGTAAAGGACCGGTTAAATACTTATTTACTCATTTCAATGAATTGGAAGAAATGGTATCATTTCAAAATTGCATAAAGGCGTGTGCCAATCAAAATGGGTAACACGTCGAACACCTATTATAATTTTTTCAAATGAAATATTTGAGGGAACCTCTTTTTTTAAGTTTGTTCTTGAATTTGACACTTATTTATTTATAAAACGAAAATGGTTGCAGTTTGCCATATGGAAGTACCTACAAAAAATGTTGATAAAAATGATGATAAAAAATATTTTCGAAACGTTGTGCTGTACTGCGTTTTGTAAAAACTTTCCTTAACAATGTTCCACTTCAAAAGGATATTTTCAATATAAAGTATAATATCAATATAAAAACATATAAACTCACATAACAACTGATTTAAATATTAAATATCAAGACTCGGAAAGTTTCTTATTCTATATGATTACTGAAATGAATGGAGACAAATTAAATTTTTATTCTATTATAAAAGACAATATAATTCCGCGGCAGAATTTTCCTACTTCACTTAAATGTATAACTTTTATTTCCACTCGTCTGTTTCCGGGCGATAAACAAATGGTTATTTAATTTTATGGCCACTAAAACTTTTTGCTATATTAATTAAATTAAAAATATCAACCTCGCTAAGCTATTCTATTAAAGCAAACGCCTCTAATTAAAATGCAGCCAGTGTGCATATGAAGCAACCCTTTTTAAGCTAATAATGTTGGAAATTTCAAGTTATAGCCACTAAGCTGTGGCTGGTTTACGACAAAGAATATGAGCATCACGCTTATCAGACTACCGTCGGCTATAAATGTGCAACATTGTTCTAGAAGTTGTTCTTCTATTGCTATTGGCTATCATTCAGGGATTTTCGTGCTTATTCGAGCACTTGTGATGTTTGCGATATTTTTATGGTCATTTAATAAATCAGATCTATTTTAACTTCCTTTCATAACAAAATAGTAAAATTATTTATTAAAGTTCTAAATTAAACTAACGGAGAATGGATTTTTTTAAAAATATGCTTGATAGTCTCGATTTTAGATGCTAATGGCCTACAGCTAAGAGCGTACGATGGTTGATATTTCCCCTTCAGAATAAAAGTAAATCCTTTTAAAGACGCTTGGAACAAGTCAAAATAAAGAGATTTAGGGGCAGACCTACCCTAACTCGAAAACCCCCGGAGGCACCTCCACCCCTACATAAAATGTTGGCCCGTAGAGTTGTATATTTTATTTTTTTCCTGGAAAATGGTAAGAGGTGCAGTAGACTTGCGGTTTGCACTAGTCATGAATAATTTTTAGTTGATAAAATTCAGAATTTTTCTCCCGCTACAAAAAATATGGGGACTACTATGAGTGCATTTGTTATCATAAATTTTGTACAGAAAATAATATATACACAATTATGTACAAGTAAGGAATGCCGTAATTGGCACTGATATTATTTCTTGGTATCTTTATTTAGTTCAAATACTTTTTAACCTCACCACAATAAAATTGTGAGGTTACTAAAATTGGTTCAAAAACGAAAATTGAGATAACATCAAATCTTTACGTTTTGAGGTCCTAGGAACCCAAAAAAGTGTTTTTTGAAGAATGTCTGTGTGTGTGTATGTATGTATGTGTGTTAGCACGATAGCGCCGAAACTACTGAACGTATTTAAATGAAACTTTGCACGCCCGTTTCTTTAGTGCCCCAGAAGATCTGAAAAGGTTTTGGTTGAGATCGAATTATGTTTAGTGCCGTTTTGACGCAACAAGTTGTTTATTTTATAATTACTTTCAACTTGCAATGAAACCATTGAAGAAAAGCAGTTAAAATTCTGATTTCAACGATATATCACACGTCCACCCTTTCGATTTGGTTTCCGTGAAAAAAATTAAATACAAAACAAATATGAAGCATAAATCGCATTTCGCGTGACATGATCGATGCGCGTAGCCGTTACGTCGTGAAACTCATCACATCACGTGTCAATTCACTTGTGAGGGTTTCTTTACTGCTCTAGAAGTAGAGCGAATTACGTTTAGTGCTGTTTTTAAATATATATACAGACAAATCAAAGTATTAAACTACAAATATTCCTCTAAAATCTAGTAAAATTACTGAAATGCTAATGTTTCATTTAACAAAGACAGCCGCGAGCTATCGGATTGCAATGAGCAAATTTTGACGATTGTCATTGTCATCGTTTGTCATCCGATAACGTTGGTGTCATGTCATGTTAATAAGATTTCGGCATATTTGTAACTTTTAGTGACTGCACCAGTGGATTGTCACAAACTTTGAAAGTAGATGTAACAATATCAATATCATATGCTTTCTGTACCTTCGTTGCTGAATTTATTATAGATTATCACTTTACCAATTTTCAGTTTGTTGCTTTACAAATCTGT
The DNA here is from genome assembly GCA_963675555.1 of Leptura quadrifasciata. NCBI lineage: Eukaryota > Metazoa > Arthropoda > Insecta > Coleoptera > Cerambycidae > Leptura > Leptura quadrifasciata. Next base: position 30,568,914 of record OY776674.1, read on the forward strand.
AGTATTTAGGATAACTAGACTTTCTTAGTCATTCAAGTGATGTTAAAGTTGTTAATATCCTAATAGTATATTATTCAACGAGCGATAATGTAGGTAATAACTCGAATAGATGAAATTTGCAGCACGAACCGCAGGCAAATTCATTAAGTTGAGGGGTTTTTTTTAGTGCCCCAGAAGATCTGAAAAGGTTTTGGATGAGATAGGATTACGTTTAGCGCCGTTTTGTCACACAATTTAATGCTCTATTCGACTTCAAAGATCCACCGAGTGGGGAGGTTCCAGCCGTTTCCAGTAGCTGCCGATTTTTCTTTTGAGTTGTAGAAGTTTAATGATTATTATTCTTAAACTGATTTCATTTTTAGTTAAAAAAAGTTTAGCCAATAAACCCAATCTACTGCTTTATATTTAAATATGCCTATCCTTCCCCACCCCACTGCATTGGAAATATCCATATACTGAAGAGAATAAAATACAGATGCAAAATTTATTGACTTTAGTTGCCAACCAATTGCAAATTTTGTAATCATACATGTAAGTGTTTTGTAAAAAAAAATAATATCTACACAGTTATTCTGGTGCCTGTAAGAAGTGCTGAAATCAGGGCTATGGTATTTCCTTCGTATTTGTTATTTATTTAGTTAAAATGCTTTTCTATTTGAAGTTTTAGAAGTAACTTTTTGATTTGACAATTTTGTTATTAAAATATTTTATTACAGTAAAACACAATTACTGCAATACAAATATCTCAAGTGGTTCAAAATATCACTAACATTTAAAACGAGCATATGACCAGGCTTCAGTATGCTCTGATGGACAAACTGCAAAGCGCAAAAAGTGTCCTGCTATAATTAAAATAAAAGGGGGATCTTCCAATGACATGCGAATGCCATTCAAAAAGTAAGACGATTTTGAAACTGATCCAAAAATATACAGTCTATGGAAGAAAAACAAAAACAGATTACTGATTACTTTATAGCTAAAAACGATAACTCACTACATGCTGTGTTATCTCGGCTTACGTCCTTAGATGGTTTGTCCTTTAATATTTTTATAAGGTCTTCTGATATGAGAGAACTATTACTAACCGAAGGATATAGAAACTCGCCGAATTCAAAGGTAACGGTTAGGAGTTATGTAATGGAATATGGTTAAAAAGTAAGGAAATTTGTTGAACAACAATTCGATAATTAGAAGTTGCAAGAAAATGGAAGAACATTATTTTGCTTAACTTTCGATGAATGGACATCAACAGCAAATAAGCGATTTATGAATGTAAATGTTGTATGGCTGATGGTCGAGAGGTGAGCGCACTTGCCTCTCACCCAAAAGTTCCGGGTTCGATCCCCGGTCGTGGCAGTGGAAAATACTGTGAGAGGGATTTTTTCACTATACACGAATATTGGGTGTGTGTCCCTTGTCTCTAAATGTGTAGCCCCCTCCCACACAAGGCTCTTCTAGAGCCTTCCGGGATAAAGAGGGTCGTCATTACCTGTGGTGTATTTATTATTATTTATTTATAAATGTCCATGGTTCGAATAAACAATTTTGGAATATTAGTTTGATTAGAATATCGTCATTATGCATTGATTTGTTAAAAAATAGGTTTAAGCAATTTATCTTTTGATAACATTATGTGCGTAACAATAGATGGAGCAAATGTAATGGTATCATTAGGCAATCTTCAGTTATGATCAGTAAATGATGTTTTATATAAGAAAAAGGAATTGCAATTACAAGAAGACAGTAAATATACAGATAAAGAGAAAATTATTGTGAATATTATGAAGATACGAAGAAGAGAACGATGCGGATGGTTTGATTGTAATGAATAATATCGAAGACTCCAGTTTTGAATTAATAGAGAATTATAGCATTCAAACTATCACCAAACAAGTAATAAAAATTGTGAACCGCTTTCGACGATCACCTCTAAAGATCAAGATTCTTCAGTATTACATCAAAGAAAAACATGGAAAAGAACTGCCATTAATATTAGATACAAAAACCAGGTGGAATAGTCTTTATAATATGTTTCTCAAAGATTGTTAAAAGCACTTATTGATTTGAAAATAGCAGAGTCCCTTTTCGAAGATGAATTTAGTTGTATCCAGAATATTGTTAAAACTCTTCAACCAGTTAAAATAACAGTGGAGGCCTTGTGTCGCAGATATGCTAATTTGTATACAGCAGATATTGCTCTTAAATTTATGCTCAAACAAATTGAAAGTGTTAACTGTGCTTTTGGAATTGTCACTAAAACGCAGAATTTCTCAAAGAAGGACTGTTTTATCTGGAGTTTTATCATATCTCCATTATCCACAACCACTGCAACCGCAACCATCTGAAAGTAAGAGTAGGACTGATGACTTTGGAGGTTTATTGAATTGCCTGAATGCTCAAATATAATAAAAGTAATTGCTACAGTAATAAATAGAGTTATGAAGATGAAAGAAAGTGCAGATCCAGAGCCAGAGTATACCAAAAAAGACGAAGTAACCATTGCTGAGTTAAAACAAATAGAGAAGCAAATAAACTGACAAAGAAAGACTAGATGAAGAAATTCAAAGCAGTATGAAGATGAAGGAAAGACCCATGATAGGGCCATCAGTCTAGAAATGATATTAACACAATAAATGACATTATTTGAAAATGGGGGTTTTTTAGTAAAAAAATTGAAAATTGCTCATCAGAATTTAATAATTATACCTCCCACCAGCGTAGAGTCGGAAAGGGACTTTTCTAACGCTGGTGGACTTTGCACAAAGATCCGACCCAGGCTATGAGATGAAACCCTAGATACATTAGTCTTTCTTAGATCTTTTTTAAAAATGAATTTTAAACTGTTTGCTTTTGGTTCATTATTATTTAAAAAAAAAATAAAACAAATTTACAAATTGTTAGTTTTAATTTTATGTTAATATTTGACAATGTATTTTGATCCTGGATACCTGAAAATCCTGGGATTTGTCATTTGTAATCCCGATAATCTCGAAAACCTAATCCCGTCCCGGGTTTAACAATCCTAACTGGAATAAACCGAAAATCTTACCAATCGTAAAAGAAAGTATATATTCAATTCAACACCCCTTTGAGCATGAAGTAAGGGTGCCAGCACGGGTATTCGGGGTGGGTTGGCCAATATACAGGGTGTGCCAATAAAAATTTCCAGGTGAAATAATTCGGAAGCTACTAGAAACATTTGAATTCTGTAAAAGCATATTGCTAGACTTAACATTCTCCAATCACCGATAATCGTCTTGAGCAGCCTATTAATGTTATGGGGTGTCATGACCTGTTTGAGAGCTGTACAAACTAATACGATAGGTTATGTTAGCAAACAGGTCTGTAAAATATAGCATTATGATAATAAAGTAAATACTTCACGTTGGTCTGAGAACTCTTGTGAGCCCTACTAATGGGGGCTCGAGGGTAGGGGACGGTGGAGATGGGGGTACAACGTTTGAATTTCCCGCCAGTTCGTGAAGTTAGCTACAGTAACTTTAGCCGGATAATTACATGAATGACCCTGGAAAACCAGAATGAAGAAATAATATGGGATTTTGGCGCCGAACTGTCATAGCTTATCTACTTAGGTTTTTCCGAATTGGAATAATTGGAATTCTCTACAACAATTCTTCTAACTAAGCTAGAGCTTTAAAATTTTGTGTATAAGTCTGGTGACAATACACTTAACAATTTCATATAAGAAAAAAACAAGATGGCGGATGACTTTATCTTTTATAATCCGATTCGACTAAAAATCGATTATGAGGGTTTTTGAGATCGCCAATTATGAATTCTTGATCAAAATTTAGAAATTCAAAATGGCGGCGCTAATATGGCAGACGACTTTTGTCATTTATGGTCCGGTCCAAATCGATTAAAATCGATATCTGGGAGTTTTCGGGTTCACCGATTACGAATTTCTAGTCAAAAATTTAGTTCAGGATGACGATTTCAAGATGGCTTACGACTTTATCGTTTATCATCCGATTCGACTCAAAATCGATATCTGGGGGTTTTCGAGATCACCAATTATGAATTCTTGGTCGATATTTAGAAATTCAAAATGACGGCGAAAATATGGCTGACGACTTTTGTCATTTAGATCCAAATAGATCAAAATCGATATCTGGGGGTTTTTGGGTTCTCCGATTACGAATTTCTAGTCAAAAAATTTAGTTCAGGATGGTGGCTTCAAAATGGCGGACGATTTTATCATTTATGATCCGATTCGACTCAAAATTGATATCTGGGGGTTCTCCAGATCGCCAATTATGAATTCTTGGTCAAGATTCAGAAATTCAATTTGGCGGCGCCAATATGGCCGACTACTTTTGTCATTTAGATCCATATCGACCAAAATAGATATCTGGGGGTTTTCGGGGTCGCGGATTACGAATTTCTAGTCCAAAATTTAGTTAAAGATGACGGACGACTTTAGCGTTTATTATCCGATTCATCCCAAAATCGATATCTGGGGATTACAGCATATCAAAAGACTAAAAAGTAAAAAATAAAATTATTAAAAAAATTATTTTTTAAAAAAGCTTTTATTTGAATGTTCTAAAAAGTAGAAAATAAACTTTGAAGTAAATCAAACCCATCATTTTGTCACATTATATAATTTTTTTATGATATGAAAGCTTGTCGCGAGCAATCACCTTTGCATCCCCCGACAAGCTTTTATATCATAAAAAAATTATATAATATAACAAAATGATGGGTTTGATTTACTTCAAAGTTTATTTTCTACATGAAAGCCTTTTTTAAAAATATTTTTTTGCGCCTTTTGACTTTTCTTTCACATTTGATATGTCAGATATTCACAAATTTCGTTACGAAAAATGGAACAAATAAATTATTCAACTTTGTAAAATTTCAATATGATCTCTTTACTTCGATAGGTAACAAACCTTTTATTGATGAAGTGTCGATGTCGGTGGACTAGGTGAAGTGATGTTCCACCTTACAGTACAATACCAGAATGCTTTTCGCGTTTAAAAAGTTCTGAATACGTCACATCGACGTCACTTAATGTCAAATTAAAAAAAGTTGCAAATCCACCCCTACACATCATCAAACCGAACAAAACATTGAACAGAAAGCTTTTATAAATGTTACCATCGAAATAAAATTGTCCAGAAACTAAACAAAACCGAAATAATAAAAGTTGGCGACAGCAGAATGTCAAGATTGCAAAACAAACTTGCTCAGACAATACTAAGTCATCTCGACAAGCGTCCGGACGGATCAGACCCTCGCAAACATGCGTGAAAATTCAGAACGCAACTGCCTGTCAGATACATTGGAAATCGTGAATTGTCTCTGGCCAAATAAAAGCAATTTATAAATCGTTTAGACAATCACGACGTCATTTTTTGAGTAGGATGTCTCGTCGCGCTGTTCTTGCAACTTTCGTATAACGACATTCTTCGTTAAGCGTTTTTTATAATATAGAAATAATAATGCCCGTCTGTTACAATCGTTTTGTTTTGTTATTGCTTAGTGCAGGTCGAATGCATTCATGGCTTTTCGACAAAATTAAATAAAACTGTTTGAAGATTTGAATAAAACGATATAAAAGTCTAACCTTGATAAATATAAATAGATGTTTTCATTCTCTTCACCGTAGAAATTAAACTAATTAACGTGTATACAGAGGGTCATAATAAAAACTCCTAGGCCGTATAGACAATATAAAATCTATAACGCTGAAAAACATTGCCGACCAGATTTCTGAAACATTTGCATATATTTAATCAAATGTTTTTTATGGTGGTGCTGTCCTCTTAATTTTAAAATGTCAATAGTAAAGCCTATATACAAAATCGGAAATAGAATATTAGTTATAGTTCAAGAAATAAGTTCCCGATACATAAAAAACGCAACAAAAACTTTACCACCTCATTAAAATACCATTACTCTTTGTGCTACCCCAACCGCAAATTATCTCTCTTACCTTTATAGGTTTTTAATATGCGTCGAGTCGTTTTATGCAGGCATGCCACTGTGTCCCGCGGCGTTAATAATTATATCGTAAAGTTTTTGTTGCGTTTTTTATGTCTCGAGAAGTTCTTACGTGGATTATACTAAACAGAGACCCTAAGGTATTTCAAATACTATTAAGAGCAAAATTATGTTATTAACAAATACAACATCTTATCTGGCAATCAATTTGTGTTTATAGAGGACAAGATGACCCAGGATGCTATTGCCGAGCTAACTAAAAAAATTTACAGCTCACTAGACAAGAGTAAACCTTCAATATGTGTTTTCTTAGACCTAGCAAAAGCTTTTGATACGGTTAGAAACAAACATCTTCTTGAATGTCTCGAAGATGTACGCGTAACAGATATAGAACTAAAACTTTTTGATAGTTATTTAAGTGAAAACATACAAAGTGTTCATAGAATAAATTCAGAACGGTTAGTTGTGACGTGCCGCAGGGCACACTCTTGGGTCCAGTTCTATTCCTAATATATTTAAGAGGTGTTCGGAGTGTATTAGTCATCCATGCTTCCAATTTTAATTGTGAATGACTTCACGTCAATAAAATGACGCAGCCTAATGTACGGTGTGCTTGGAAAGAGAGAAATAGAGATGTAATAGAATATGACATTGGACAAATTTATTATACCTAATCTTTAAATTTCTCGGTGTATTTGAGGACATTAGGGCTGATTTTATTTTAGTTCTACAAAAGGGAAAATGTTTATTTTAATAATACCTATGCGGGATCATAAGAATTATTTTTGCAAATCGAGAATAGAAGAAAAAAAAATATTTTTTTTATATATACTTTTTTTTCTTTCATCATCCCACATTGTAACATGTTTTTAATGTGTTTTAGTGAAAGCCGTTTTTTAAAATAATGATTTATATGAGAGTAAATTGAACCGTCTTTCTGGCTTATATCCGGAGCGCTCTTAAGTAATTTATTTGTTATCGAAAGTATAGAACACATTATTAGTTTTGCCGATGACACCGCTGGTCGGAGCTAAAATTCAAAGTAACGAGAAATCTCCCAAAAATTCTAAACTCGTTTAAATTTAAATTATTAAAACTCAATGTCGAAAAAACCTTATTTGTACCTTTCGAAATGTATAAAAAATCAATTCCGGATATGGGCATAATTAAAGCTCACCTTGAAACTGAAGTATTTGAAATCAAAAAAGCTACTAGTGTAAAATATTTAGGTATTTTTATTGACTGTCATCTGACATGGGATATACATGTGGATTTTGTGTTAAAAAAACTTAGAACAGTAATACATGTGTTAAATATATTAAAGACATTCTGAATATAAATCTTCTAATAATCCTTTATAAAACCTTAACAGAATTACATTTAACATACGGAACCATTGGATGGGGTGGAATTTTAAGTGTACATTTACAAAGGCTTCAAACTATGCAAACGCGAATCTTGGAAATAATATTCAACAAACCGATTATCTACTCATCAGATGAACTGTTTTGCAAGCCACATATTTCAGATATTCGTCAGTTATATTTTTTAAACATCGCAATATTAGCTACCTGCCATTAGAGTCAATTAGTGTATGGACAAATATTCGTGAAACGTAGCAATTTAAAAAAAATATATGTGTATGCTTTATATTCCCAATTGTATTGGGAATGAAATTAAATATCTTTAAATAGACATTTTAATTATATAAAAGCTAGATTTGTAGCACCTGAAGAGGTTTTCAGTGTTGAAGATATTAATATGTAGATGTCGTTAAATACAATTACAAACAAAACAACTGAAACATGTTAAAAAACCGCTGCCCAAGGAATCACTACTCCCACATCCAAATTTGGTATCCAAGTCTTGTACACACTAAATCCCAATGTAATATTTTACTCCCTTTAATAATAGGGTGGGGGTGGCTAATGCCAAAATAATTTTAGAGTCCCTTGGTTCTCTTATACACACTAAATCCCAATTTAATTTTTTACTCATTTTAATAATAAGGTGGGGGTGGCAATAAGGGTGGTAGAGGGGGTGGATAATGCCAAAATAATTTTAGAGTCCCTTGGTTCTCATATACACACTAAATCCCAATTTAATATTTTACTCCTTTTAATAATAGGGTGGGGGTGGCAATGAGGCCGGTAGAGAGGGTGGCTAGTGCCAAAAAATTTTTAGAGGCCCATGGTTCTCTTATACACGCCGAATCCCAATTTAATTTTTTACTACCTTTCATAATAGTGTGGGGGTGGTATTGCGGGTAACAGTGGGGGGTGGCTAGTGCCAAAAAAATTGTTGAGACCTTGACTTTTCATACATGCCCTAAATTGCAATTTTATGGACTCTCTTACGTGCTTGCTTTGTCCATTTACCCTTATTTAGCCCATTTACCCCTGAACCCTTCAAGGGAATCAGATCAAAAATATAATCAAGTTCCAGATCTCATTATAATACATAAGTGTAGCAAATTTCAAGACAATATCATAAACGGTTCCAGAGTAAAAGTGTGCACAAAAAAGTTACAGACAGACCGACAGATAGAAATTTTTTTCTCTCAAATTTAAAATCCCGACGTTTCATGACATTTTAAGCCTATCTCAACAAACAAAATTTTTTTTTGCGTTATTATACTTCCACTGGACGTGGAAGTAATAATGGTTAAATGCGGCATATTTAAAAATATAGATGCCTGTCATACTACCATATATCCATTTTTCATGCACATATGTATCGTTCACTATTGTAACTAATGTGGCCTGCATGTCATAATGCGCTGTCAATATCAAATATCCTTATAAATCCATTAGATGCCTTCAGTATATACAACAGTCAAATAATAAAGATGATTAATATTCCAATAAAAGATAATCTGTAACACGATACCATTGAAAGGAGTGTTAAAAAACGGGCCGCACTACGAAGGGCTAAGCAACCCTTCATGAATTTATTATGCAAAATATTATGAGTAAACGGACCACAAACACTCTGCATCTGCTTTATTGCCGGCAACTCGTAAAATCTCATCCTCGTGATGAATTTATGTTCCTTTTTCTACCGTTCCCTAATTGGGGACCTGCCGGTGAAATCCACGCATTTTGTTTAAGTACAACCCTTACTTCTTTTCCTTGCGCTCTACTACACACAAGAGAGTATTTTAATGGTGAGATACTGATGAACTCTTTTCTGCCTTTAAGCTCCTTGTTGTTTAAGAACAGCTTTACACGCATTTGCACGCAGATAAAGTGAAATTATGATGCCTCGGCTTACATCTATATATTTTCCTCCCCTTGAAGATATCAGATTTAGACTAGATTCTCGCCGGAGGTGTTCCTTTGCTTTCAAACGTAGGCAGTGCGGGAGTGGGAATGTAATAATTTATTTACAAAGGCTTATATTGATACATATCAACCGAAAACGTGGCGTTTGGGTATGAAATTAGATGCAAAAGTTATATGTTCTTTGTCGGTTTGCTGGATATACTTCACAGTATTTTCAAAATTACTTCGTTGTTTAAACATAATTACTTCCTATACATTTTTTAAAAATATTTCATGACTTTCGATTTTTTGAAAAACAATAGAGTTTTTCCTGTGGCTGCCCATTTTAAAACAATCACACTTTTGTTTCTTTAATTACCGAAAGTTATTTGAAAGTTGTTCAAAATTCGATGACCGAATTTTTCTCCGACGAACGGTATTTACTGCCTTAGGAAAATGATACAATTCTGCGAGGAATATTATTTATACTTCTCTGCGAACAGTATAATAAAAACCGCTGTCCAACGAATCCAAGTCTTATGCAGACTAAATCCCAATGTAATATTTTATTCCCTTTAATAATAGAGTGGGGGCGGTAGAGGGGGTGGCTAATGTAAAAAAAAAATAGAAGTCCTTGGTTCTCGTATACACACTAAATCCCAATTCAATTTTTTATTCTCTTAAACAATAGGGTGGGGGTGAAAATGGGGTAGTAGTAAATAAATTTTACAGGCCATTGGTTCAAATCCCAATTTAATTTTTTACTCCCTTTAATAATAGGGTGGGGGTGGTAGAGGGGGTAGCTAACACCAAAAAAATTTTTTTAGAAGTTCTTGTATACACATTAAATCACACTTTATTTTTTTACCTCCTTTAATAATAGGGCGGGGATGGTAGAGGTGGTAGCTAACCCTAAAAAAAATTTTTGGACGTTTCGTTCTTGTATACACACTAAATCACATTTAAATTTTTTTCCCCCTACAATAATAGGGTGGGGATGGCAATGGGGGTGGTAGAACGGGTAGCTGACGTCAAAAATGTTTTTTTAGACGTTTCGTTCTTGTATACACACTAAATCATATTTTATTTTTTTTGCCTCCTTTAATAATAGGGTGGGGGTGGTAGAAGGGGTAGCTAACACCAAAAAATAATTTTTAGACGTTTCGTTCTTGTATACACACTAAATCACATTTTATTTTTTTTACCTCATTTAATAATAGGGTGGGGGTGGTAGAGGGGCTAGCTAACGCGAAAAAATTTTTTTAGACGTTTCGTTTTTGTATGTACACTAAATCTCATTTTAATTATTTTTGCTCCATTTCATAATAAAAAATAAATTGCAATTTTGTGGACTCTTATACTTGCTTGTTTTGCTTATTTACCCCATTTACCCCCTAACCCTTCAACGGAATTAGATCAAAATATAATCTACTTCCAGATCTCGTTACAATACATAAGTGTACCAAATTTCAAGTCAATATCATAAACGTTTCCAGAGTAAACGTGCACACAAAAAATTACAGACAGACAGACAGGCAGACATATAGGAAATTTTTTTCGCTCAAATATAAAATCTCGACGTTTCATGATATTTTAAGCCTATTTCAACAAAAAAATAATAAAATTACTTCCACGTCCATTTTTGACATTACATTTTGTAAACTTCAAACTGCGAAAACTTATTTAGGTCAAATGGAACACCCTATATTCAATTGAATTGAATCTGCGGTAGGTTCTTGATTAAACATATTCAATAGAATAATTATAAATATTCAAAAGAATAGATACAATACGCACTTGGTTTATTGTTTCATAAGTTTTGTCAAGTTTTGTCTCTGACATATGTTTCGGCCTTATAAACTAACCTAAAAGTGATGGTTTACAATATATATCCTTGAAATATTCTATCTACTTAGAGGGGGATAATAACTTGATTTGCTATTTCTTTAAATTTACCAATACAGCCCGGGACTACGAACTTTTTAATTTTATTACGGTGTCTTCTAGTACAGGATTGTTCAAAAATTCTGTTTGTGTATTTGTAACGTTTTTATGATTTCTTACGGCCTTCTTAATTTCTAAAATTTCAAGCTTGTCTAGGATTTTTCCTTTGTTTGCATTATGCAATAGTTTAACACTACTACCGTTAAAAAGGTGACTTTGCTCAATGCAATGTTCGGCGAAACCAGTTGATTAATTGTTTGTTTAATACACATATTGATTAATGTTTTTAAATCTTTTTGTTCATTTTGATTCAATTCACTGTTCGAGATAAGACGTTGTAATATATCCTTAAGCTCATGAATAGGGATAGAGGTAAATAAACTTTTGACATCAAAAGAAACTAATTTGGCATTTTCGGGTAAGGTTATGTTTTCCAACTTGTTCACAAGTTCTAAAAAATGTTTTATATATAAGGAGATTGAAACTTAATCAACTGTTTAAGTCACTTGTTGGTTAATAATAAAGAAGAGACAGAAGATATTAAAAAATCGGGGGCATATGTAATAAAGTGTGACGACTGTGATGCCGTATATATAGGCCAGAGTCGCCGTAGCATATATCTGAGGTTAAGAGAACACAAAAAGCCTATTTTATACAATAAAAAATCAGCTGGTTTCGCTGAACATTGCATTGAGCAAAATCACTTTTTTAACGGTAGTAGTGTTAAACTTTTGCATAATGCAAACAGAGGAAAAACCTAGACATGCTTGAAATTTTAGAAATTAAAAAGGCCGTAAGAAACCATAAAAACGTTACAAATACACAAACAGAATTTTCGAACAATCCTGTCTAGACACCGTAATAAAATTAAAAAGTTCGTAGTCCCGGGCTGTATTTTTAAATTTAAAGAAATAGCAAATCAAGTTATTATCCCCTTCTAAGTAGGTAGATTATTTCAAGGATATATATTATAAACCATCACTTTTAGGTAAGTTTCTTTGATAATGGTCGCAAGGCCGAAACATATGTCAGAGACAAAACTGAACACAACTTATGAAACAATAAACCAAATGCGTATTGCAACTATTCTTTTGAATATTTATAATTATTCCACCCTATATTTTTTTACATCAAGTTATGTAAAATTAAATTCCTTTTTTCTGATGTCAGCATAGTGGGGTTTAAGTTACAACTTTTTGAAATGTTTGCGACTTTCTTAGAAATTCAAGAATTGTTAATAAAAATGTTATCAAATTAGCCATGATTAGAAACAATTAGTAATGTCAATTGTCAATCATTCTGTTATGTTAAAAAATGCCAGGACGTTTAAATCACATCCACGAAGACTTTTGGAATTTGTTTATTATTTATGGATAATGTTATAAAGTAATATCAAGAACTTGTAGCACATTTTCTACTCGATATCCACAAAAAAGGAAACCGTCACCAAACACTGTAAAACGCATACTCGATAATTTTAAAAACTATGAACTCTGTCAAGGCAAGAATTCAAATGCAGAAGTCTATTGTTGATGACGAAAAAATTAAACATAAATTTCACCCGTTTTCGTTCCAAACAATTAAAAGGAACAGATTTCCTATGAAGAGAAAATTTTTGTGAATTTATTCTAATAAGCTCTGTAGGTGACGATTCTTATTTGGGAAATATTATATGTCAGACGAAGCTAAATTTACCAATGGAGTTTCTAATCGACACAATTTGCATTATTGAAGTGACTGGAACATTCATCTATTCAGGGAAGGAAATTTTCAAGACAGTTGGCTGTTTAATATTTACCTACTGTGCCATAAGAAACGATAGAGTGGTGGCATTAGAATTTTATCAGGAAAATTTAAACAGTAAGTTAAAAAGATTCCTTCTTCTACCAACATGTACAGTTAATTACTTCCACGTCCAGTGGAAGTATAGTAACGCAAAAAATATATATTTTTTTGTTGAAATAGGCTTAAAATGTCATGAAACATCTGTCTGTCGGTTTGTCTGTCTGTAACTTTTTTGTACGCACATTTACTCTGGAACCGTCTATGATATTGATTTGAAATTTGGTACACTTATGTATTGTTAACAAGATCTGGAACTAGATTATATTTTGATGTAATTCTGTTGAGCAGTTCGGCTGTAAATGGGGTAAATAAGGATAAATAGGCGAAACAAGCAGATAAGAGTCCATAAAATTGCAATTTACAAGAACGAATTGTTTGGCAATAGCTATCTTCTCCACCCACCCCCATTGCCACCCCCACCCTATTATTAAAGTGAGTAAAAATTAAATTGGGATTTAGTGCGTGTACGAGAACCAAGGGTCTCAAAAATTTATTCTGGCGTTATCATTAATTTTTTCATCATCAAGGCTCACTGCAATTTATAAAACACAATTATTTTCATGTATATTAAACAAAGTTGTATGGTAAAATCAGTATTTAAAAAGAAGGTCGCTATGCTCCCGCGTTAATTTTTTTGTTTTTGTTTTTTTTTTAGGTGAAAGATATCTAAATATATTACAAAATTTGAAAAATAACTATTTAGAAAATTTACCTCTCGCTGAACATAGAAACATTTTTTTTATTACTGATATTACTGATTTTTTTTAATCCTGGCTGATTTGTTAAAATTTTTACTAACAATTCTTGAATTTCTAAGAAAATCGCAAATATTTCAAACAGTTGTAACTTAAACTCCCACAATGCTTATATCAGAAAAAAAGGAATTTAATTTTACATAACTTATAAAAAATATAGGGTGCTCCATTTGACCTAAACAAGTTTTCGCGGTTTGAAGTTTACAAAATGTAACGTCAAAAATGGAACACTTGATACATTATTATTGAATGCAATTCAATTGTAGAGTGCAGGTCTCTTGATGTAATTCTGTTGTTTACTATTCATTTTACGTTGAATACATTACATATGATAAACTATACGTGTATCTGCACCTATATGATTGCAGTGATAAGTCTCATCAACTTTGCTTTCGCAACTCTATAATAAATGCATCTCAAGAAAGTTAAGTAGGCGAGCGGGAATCACCCCTAAAATGAGCCCATAGTGACCATAGTGACCATGGCAGTTTTCGAGGTCACTGAATACGAATTTATCTTTTTGTGAAAAGTTAAAGAAAAAACATTTCATGCCTTTCACATTTAACTCGCTATATCTCCGTCAGTTTTAATTGCTTCATTTTGAAATTAGATGCACTTATTCCTCAAAGTATGACTTTGAAAATAAGACCTGTCCGAAATTCTCTCGACATTTATTCATTTTGTGACAAATTTGCAAAGTAGCAATGCCAGATTCTGCAAATTTTTAGATATCATCGCAAAAGTTGAGTGAGGAAGTTTCGAATTTCAAATAAATAATTATCTAATATTAAAATATAATACATTATGAAGTTTTGTGGAAAGTTTCAGCCTTTCATATTTAAATAAAAAAAAGATATGTACGCGTTCAAAATTCAGCGTCGAGTCCGAGCGCGCGCGATCAACACGCGCTGATTGCTTCGACGGGGATTGGCTTTGACTATTTTACATTATAAATCACATAGATATGTATAAATTATTTTTTATATGTTTATAAAATATATCGAGTGCATAAGTATGGAATTTTATCCACATGAAGACTATTTATTGTCAAAATTATTCATTTATTTCATCAATATTACTACAACAATCCTTACAACTACAAACATCACAGCATTTCAAATGAGATACAATGCAAGGACAAATCACATTTGAGCAAGCATTCTTCCCACTGCAGGAACAGAAATATTTTTGTAAAATTTCTATTGCAGTGGGTCCTTCGTAGTAATCAAAATTTAATTTATCGCCTTCTATCGACCATCCAAACTTTGTCACATATTTGGAAACAATTATTGATTCAGTAGCTTGTTGCCATTCATTTACTTGCCAAAGAGCTCGCAAAATATGCTTCAACATAGTTGGTTTAGACGGGGGAAGTTTAGTGATATTTTGATTTTTTCCGATTGCTAAATTATAACGTAAGGAGTTAACATCAGTACGCATTGCTTTTGATTTTTTTTAGGATCGTATAAATCCGCTACAGAAATACTAACGATTTCTAGGACAGTATCGATCGTAAATCATTTATTCGAGCTAAATATAATAAATCTTCATCGACGTGCTTTTCATAGCCGCATAAATAGTCTTTTTGCCAATATAAAATAATGCTGAAGTTGTATCACAACCGGTCAAAGCATGCGCAGCTAACAAAGATGAGCACATACTAGTACCTACATTTTTTGACATTACATGTATAGGAATATATCTTCTTAAATCAGTATGCACCGTAATTTTGCCTGTAAAAAACCACAGTTGAGGGTCATTCTCAAAATGTTGGAAATGCGAGAGTGATAATAAAAAAACATCTGTGTCACACATCACACATGAAAAACTATACGTGTATCTGCATATGATTGCAATGATAAGTCTCAACAACTTTGCTTTCGCAACTTTTTATAAAAAATGCATCTTCGCGAGGTTCTAAACCGTCAATTAAATATACTACTTTGTCAGGGTTTTCAATAATTATGTTACAAATAGGCAAATGTTCTACCGGATAAGAACAAATAAATTTTGTTAAAGAAGACTTATTTTCATTGTTGGAAGATATATTTTTTAAATCAATCAAAACTCCAGTTTCATGAATTTTATATGCTCTACTTTAAGCACCATACCTACGGTTCCTTTCTAATTGCTTAGGATTTAAAGAACTATCATCATAGCGATCATATATATATATATATATATATATATATATATATAACTTCTCTTAAATATAGGCATTAATATGGAAAAACAAAAATCTGTCAGCCACATCAATTTTTATGAAATAATAGATAAAAAGAAACTTTTGACAGATATAAAAAATGAAAACTGGAGTAATTTATATCTTGAGGAAACCCTGACATTTGTACAGAACTATTCATTAAGAAACTGAATAAAATTATACGCAACTCTACACGGACCTTAAAAATAACAAAAAAAATCGAAAAAGAAAACCTTGGATTGCTGCCGGTATAGTTAATTCAATGAATAAATGGGATACACTTTTCCAAGAATGTCTCAAAAACCCAAATAATTTTGAAGTAAAAAATAAATATACCACATACAGACATAAAATAAATAATCTGGTAAAAAAAGCTAAAAATCACTATATAATTAGTTTAATATTTATACAGAGAACAATACTAGTAAAAGTTTATGGGGGGAAGTGAACAGAATTACCAACAAAAAAACACGAAATAATACTGAAATCAAATTTATTACAAAAAATACAGAAAAAGTACAAATAAGAAAGAAATGGCAAACATCTA
Organism: Leptura quadrifasciata; assembly: GCA_963675555.1. NCBI lineage: Eukaryota > Metazoa > Arthropoda > Insecta > Coleoptera > Cerambycidae > Leptura > Leptura quadrifasciata. The sequence goes on from OY776674.1 coordinate 30,585,441, forward strand.
TAACAAATATTACGCAAATATAGGATCCACACTAGTAGACCAAATTGAGGAACGTTCTCCTGACCTAACTAAAAGCAAAATAGTGGATTCTTTTTTACACCAACAAATGAATCTGAAATTAAAAACTGTATTAGTAATCTTAAGAATAACAAAGCTCCTGGAAAGGATAGTTTCAAATCGGAAATTATTAAAGATTTAAAGGATTTTATTTCAAAACCGTTATGTCATATATTTAATAAATCAATAAGTACAGGTATATTTCCAAAATTGTTCAAGGAAGTTATTATAAACACCTTTATACAAAAGTGGCGAAAAACATTTAATAGAAAACTATAGACCCATATCACTCATCAAATTTTGGTAAAATATTTCAAAAAATACTTAAGATTAGATTCACAATATTTCTAAAAAACCATAAAATAATATCGGAACAGCAATATGGATTTCAAGAAAACAAATCTACACATGACGCGATAGCCTAAGTTGACGTCACTCATGTATAACTCTGTAGATCTGTCAAAGCCTTCGTTATGTGTTTTTTTAGAACTAGCGAAGGCTTTTGACACGGTGTGTCACAAAAGATTAATAAATAAATTAGAATCTATTGGCATAAGGGGTGTAGCACTGGAGTTGTTCAAAAGCTACCTAAGTGAAAGAGAACAGTTTGTGAAAATTGGTAATATATTAAGTCAGCCGGAAATTGCAACGTATGGTGTACCACAGGGAACAGCATAAGGACCTATACTTTTCTCAGTTTAATAAACGACATACTTTCCCTTGATACACCCGGTACTATAATTTCCTTTGCAGACAATACTGTTATATTTTATGAAGCAACCTCTTGGGAATTTCTTAAGCATTGTCGAGCATGACCTTAAACAAATAAAAAAACTCATTTGATGATTTGAAATTAACGATAAATTATAAAAAACCTTTAACATTTTGCAATTGCAACCTACCAAATTTTAATAAACTGGAAATAATACAAGGAAATAAAACCATCCACATTAATGCTACAGAAAAAGTAAAATATCTGGGAATTTACATAGATTGTCACCTAAGATGGCAACACCAAGTGCAAAATATATTGCAAAAAGTAAGAGGTTTGTTACATAAATTTAAACAAATTAAAGAAATATTAAAAACTCCACATTTAATTGCCATCTATAAGTCACTGGTAGAGTCAATTTTGAGATATGGGATAATAGACTGGGGAGGAGTAGGGGTAACGTATTTAACTCCATTACAAAACTTGCAAAAACGGTTTCTTAAAATTATCTACGGGAAAAATGTTCTTTATCCTACGGAACTGCTATTTCAAAACGACAACTCTATTTTTATACCACTCTTATTTATCAGTACCATAACAAACAAAACCATGAGCATTTTACACATAAATATAGCACAAGAAGTAAACAGCAGGATGACATCAAAATTAAAAAAATGGCAAAACGTATAGGGCAAAGATATTATGTATACAGAGGTGAAAAACTTTTTAATATGTTGGATAAATGTACCAGAGATGCTAGAAATATTACAAAACTCAAAAGAAACATCAAAAAGTGGATCAAATTGCAGGGTCATTAATGTGTGTGTATTGATAGATACATATATGTGTGTAGTTTTTTTATATGTGTTAGAAAAAGTGTGGTTTTAGGGCGTAGGTAGGTGTATATATAATTTTATTTTGAAATAGTAAATAGGAGGTAGAAAATTGTTAGTATATATTCTTACGCTCTTTTATATGCTACATATATTATAAAAATTTGTATCGTAAGGGAAACATCATCTACTTATATTCTTAAGGCATCCCCATTAATGAGTATTACAACATTGAATCGCAATCAAGTTTACAAAAAACTTAAGCGATTTCTCTTTTATTTATATTCATGATATATGCAGCCTATTATATATGTTTAGTTGAATCTTTGTTATAAATAAAATTATTATTATTTATTATTATTATTATTATATACGAGATGCACTTGATCAACATAAGCTAAACGATATAAAGTTCTTAGTAAACTAGTTTTTCCAAAAGCTCGCGCTCGGGTTCGATGCTGAACTTTGAACGCGCATATATTTTCTAATTTAAATATCAGACACTGAAACTTTCCACAAAACATCATGATGTATTATGTTTTAATGTTGTATAATTAGTTATTTAAAATTCGAAAGTTCCTTGCTCAATTATTGCGATGGTTTGTAATAATTTGCAAACCCAGGCAGTGCAACTTTGAAAATTCGTCGCAAAATAAATAAACGTCGCGAGAATTTCGGACAAATCTTGTTTTTAAGCTTATACTTTGAGAAATAAATGCTTAAAATTTCAAAATGAAATAATTAAAACTGTCTGTGATATCGCGAGATGAATGTGAAAAAGTATGAAATTTTTTCCTTTAATTTTTTCACGATTTTATACATAGACGCCCCATTTTTTTGCAAAAATAATATTAGATTCGTATTCAGCGAAAATTGGATTCAGCCATTAGTACTGCGTGGTTACTTAATCCTATTTCTAAGCGACTTTCTGGGGGTGTCTCTCTCGCCTAAAGAATTATTGTAAACCATTATATCTGTAAAAAAAATTTTTAACGTCAAATATCTCCGAAACGGCTGGGTTTAGGCATAGGGTATTCTACGTGTTTCTTACTTAAGAATTTATAATGAAGCTAATTATGCTACTTATCTTAGTAACTTAAGTAGAGAGTCATGGTTCGAAATTTATCGATCTAATGATGTTAATGTAGGGTTCGAAACTTTTGTTAATATGCTAAAATACTATGTAGGCATATCATTTCCACTTACGAAAATAAAGCGAAATAATTCTAAATCCAAAATATGGTTAACTAGAGGCATCAAAATTTCGGCAGAAAAACTGAAATAATTGCACAAAAAAATGCGTTTATCAAATAGCCAGTATGATGCAGAATACTATAAAAAATATAAGAATATTTATAAAAAGGTCGTGATAGCACAATGATAGACTATACCTGGAATCCAACAACAAAGGTAAGACTTTTTGGAAAATAATAAATAATAACATCAACAGAAATAATAATTCCTCCGAAATATCACACATTATTTTAAATAACCGTAGAATAACTAACTAATCAAACAATAATAGCGAAGATATGATTTCCTCTAATCTTTTAAAAGTTGCTGTGAACTACACTACGTATCCTTTAACTTTTCCTATTAATGTGTCATTTGAAAAGGGTATTTTTCCACAAATATTTAAAACAGCACGAATTGTTCCGCTGCATAAAAAAGGAGATAGGCCAATATTGAAAATTATCCTCCTATTTCGCTACTTAGTTCCATCTCCAAGATATTGTAAAATATTATGTCTGGCCAAATAGTACATTTTTTAACATATAATAATATATTACATAACGCGCAACATGGCTTTAGGAAAAGCAGAAATACGCAGACAGCTATAACACGGTTCATTGAAAAATTATATTTGTTTTTAGATGATAATAAAAAATGCATAGCATTATTTATGGACTTGAGCAAGGCATTTGACTTAGTCAACCATGACTTGCTTAAGGAAAAACTTCAGAACTATGGCCTTAGGGGAAGGGTATATGATTGATAAACTTCTTATCTTTATAATAGGAAGCAGGTTGTAGTGATAAATGGCGTGCAGTCTAAAGAAACTAAAAGTAGTATTAGTGTTCCTCAAGGATCCATTTTAGAGCCTCTGTTGTTTTTGATATTTGTGAACGATCTCTCGGATATAGGGAACTGTGCAAGTAACCTAACCATGTTCACTGACGATAACACCTATTTGAGCATCGAATCGTCTATTACAGACGCAATCACTAAGTTGCAAAGTATGATTATTAGGTTTAATAATTGGTTTACTAAAAATAAATTGTGCCTTAATACTTCAAAAACAGTCTTTATATATTTTACACCTAGAACATATACAATTAATGAAAGTCATTGGTTACGTATTGGCAATAAGTCGATAGCTCAAGTGCAAAACACAAAATTTCTTGGATTGCACATAGACAACATGTTAAATTGGGACATACATATCGAAAATCTTTGCAGTAAACTTTCATCCTTATGTTATGCACTTCTAAGGCTAAAAGATATTAGCAATGAGTCAACTTTGTTGTCATTTTATCATGCTCAATTCGTATCACGTTTACGGTATGGCTTATTGTTTTGGGGCGCATCTAGTCATTTAAACAGAGTTTTTAAAATACAGAAAAGAGCACCTAGAATTTTGGTCGGTATATCGCAGAGAATGTCATGTAAACGATTTTTTTAAAAGTTAAAACTTCTAACTCTGCCGTCTATATTTATCTATGAAATATTGTTTTATGTAAAGAGTAATCTAGATGAACTCGCATTGAACAGTAATTTCCACAGCTATGAAACCAGATCGGGATCCTTATTGTCAATTCCAGGTCATAACTTGTCATTGTACGAAAAAAGTCCTAGTTTTGTAGGTATTAAATTATATAACAAGTTAATGCCTGATATTAAAGATTTAGAGAATATTAAATTGTTTAAGAAAAAACTGCAAATATTTTTACAAGGGAATGTTTTTTATAGTATTTCTGAATATCTTAATAACTGATATATCTATTTAATATTTTTTATTTAACAATTTAATAACGCTCTTTCTTGCTGTTTTCTGTTATTATAATGAGCTTGCTTTGACTTCATTGTACATTTTAATTTTATTTGTTCACTCGTCATTTATGTTTTTTATACTTTTACTTTTTCATTTAAGTCAAAATTGAAAATAGTTTTATGAGATATGTTTTCTATAATATTTTGAACATCTTAATTACTGATAAACCTACCTCATACATTTTATTTTTACTTTTATCTAACACTATATAGTGTGCTTCTGTTATTACTTTGTCACTTTTGAATATTTTAATTTTATCTGTTTATTTGTCATTTATGATTTATATGTTCGCTATATTGTGGAATGTTACAAATTGTTAACTTATTGTACCCTGTACTTTCCTTTCTCTGACTTTTCCTATACTATGTACATAATCTACTGGAATGAATAAACATTATTATTATTATTACTCAGAATTTTATGCTCTCTTCAAAAACCCTAAAGTATATAGGGTGTTCTATTTAAAATGCGCAAATTGGTACCGGTATAACCGGAAGTGCCAGATGCTTGTAATTATTTTAATTGGATTGGCCACAGTAACTTCCTAAATTTTCTAGTGCATACTTTTCCCTGTATCGATCTATGCAGTTCCTGGTGAAACACCTTGTATACTAGGCAAAGACAATTAAAGAGAAATACAACTAATAGTGTCGTAAAAAACCCACTTTTCCTACTTACCGCCCCCCTAACACAAGTAACTTCGATCTCTGCTAGTGGACAACGTAACGGTGTCTATTTGGTGATGAATGGACGAGGGAGCGTAATCCTGCAGTGGTCGAAGTTATTGCGTTATTCCATTATATTTGGAGGCATTGTTGGAAGTATTTGGCGTCGTCGGGGGAAATGCACAAGTCTGTCGTCGGTGAGACGGAGGCGGCGTGAATGATAGTGCAATATGCGGACAGGAGGTCTCCAAGTCGCTTGGGATCGCTCCTACCCAGAGAGACAGCCCGTCGCGAAAATACGACGTGAAAATTGAACGGCGTGAGTCGAATGGGAACATAACCGAATGGGTTCCAGAAATATTAGGCAGGTAATGCGGTTTTCAGATATATGAAAGAAAACTTGGCTTTCTGTCAATAGGTTAAAGATTTTCTTTCGAGCCGCCTCCTTCGCCCCAGTGGTTTGGCGGCATTACTTTTATATAATAACATGAACCTCTTTGAATATAAATGGGTATTTTACTTTGTTTTTACTTTGATTCCTTTAATGTATAATGCCTTTTTATAAAATAATTTGGGTAAGCAGTTCGGGCAAAAGAGCAGTTTAAGAAACGTATCCATAGCATAACAGAAAATGTATAAATTATTAGAGAAAATTGCTCGGGAAATGGATCCCCTATTACAGCGTATCGATACAATTTGATATCATCATAAATTATCATCATTATATAAGTTGCAAGAAGTCGTACGCAATTTAGTGTTTTGTCTAAGCATTTACCTAATTGTGGTGTTCCGTTCATATCTTAGACCACTCACTTTCTTTAATTATTTGACCTCATATGCCCCCCATCTTTTACTTACTGTTTGCCAGGTGGAAATAGAGCAGTACACATAGAGCTCCTCGAACTGATTGGTCTCATTTGAGGCCCTAAATGTGGCGTACGAAGTATGAAAGTGCAAATGGAGTACTGTGTACTGTACTTTCCTACCTTTAATAGTTTTTCTCACCTAAGATATATTCGCTAAGCTACACTGATGAGGAGCAATAACTCCGAAACACGTGTCCGTAGCTGCATTGTTGTTTCTTTTTGAGCAACTGAAAATCCGCGTTGTATGCTAAGTACCAGTCAGATAAGGTGGTCATTAAACGTATGGGGCGGCATAATGGGAAATTATGTCATTGGGCGTTTTTTGAAGGAAGGGTTAGCGGCCTGATTTACCTAAATTTTCTGGAGTATCAGTTGCCGCAGTTAATATCTCATGTATCCATTCCACTTAGACAGAGAATATGGTATTTACACGACGGAGCACCAGTCCGCCACATGGTATCTATCCACACACATTTAAATAATGAATATCATGGAAAATGGATAGGTAGAGGAAGATCTTTCAAGTGGCTGCCTCGCTCACCGGACTTGACAAAAACGGATTTTTTTATATGGGGCTAAGTTAAAGATCAAGTGTATAAAACACCTCCAACTACAAAAGAGCATATGAAAGTTCGAATTAGAGAAGTATTCCAAAACATTAACATCAATATGTCAAGTAATATTAGTCGACCTTTTGAAAACCGTATGCATTATTGTTTAGAAGTAGTAGGTGCTAATTTTGAACATTTGTTATAGTAGCTGTTTTATGTGTTTTTTTCCTAGTTACCGTTGTTGTTATTTTTGAATATTTTAATTGTTAATTTTCATTAAATTATTTCCCGCCTCGAATATTGTGATAAAAATATAACAACATCGTTTACTGTTATAGCTGATGTTAAAAACTTCGAGATGACGTGGACGTCCGTCGGCTTGATAGATGGTGCGGAAGGTCCCCCTGAACCACTCGGTACCCTTAGTTTAGCTATTGGTCGTGATCTGTAGAATTTATGACTCCAAGAAGGTCACTTTGAATGGACGAAATGTGAAACCTGTCCGTCGACTAAAAATTACATTCAAGGACTCATCAGAAACCCAGTGCTAAATTTTTTTTGCATTCGGTCCACGAGGTGCAAAATTATGGGCAAATAACCGATTTTCTTTTTAATTTTTCTATCCGAAATGTGAAGACCCTTCAAAACCTTTTCCAACCTGTTTTCCGAGATGGGAAAAGTACTAAAATGCAATCGACAGACAAAACTATTCACCAGAATGTTTTTTGGGCGACATTGAAAATCGGGAAAATTACAAAATTTTACGTTTTTCCACCTAATTTTCGGAATTATGGGGGAAAATGTCTGTCAATCATTTTTTGTGCTAACTGGACCCATAAACAGTGATGAAAAACAATCGACAGACAATTTCATCCCTTACACAATTTTTAGCCACCCTTCAAAAATTTCCAAAATGTGCCGATTTATAAGAAAGCGGAGTAAAGTGTCTATTTATCTATAGTGTCCTTTGTGCTGGTGCAATTTTCATTAAAATGTTGATCGGAAACCAAGAAAACCAGAAAACCTACCACTGCCATGACCAGGTTCTCGCAATTTAAAATGTTCTTATTGAAAAATATTTTTTGGCTACCCTGTACATTATTAGGAAATGAAAATAATTTAAACACATTAATTAGATGTCTCGTAACTGGTATTCACATAAGTTTTTCTTAAAACCCATAATTGTGACTGTGGTGATTTTTTTACTATCCATCTGCAGATTGCATTATTTCAACAAAAGAAATTCATTACATCCAAGTGATTGGGAGATATTGAATGCTAATTATAGGAATGAATAGAACCTAAAAAAGTCTTCAAAAAATGTACTGATATACATAGCATTCCATTAAAAAAAAGCACTTGGTCCTGTAATTTCCTCTTGGCTCGCCCTGTATGTTCGCAAATAATTTCCAGTTATAGACGTTTTTATCTAGTTTACTTACAATTTTTTAAAAAAGTCTAGCTATCGTAGAACTCGAGATATCGAGGTCCGACGCAAACAACTACTCAGCGGGCAAATACCCCGACCTGCATTGAATTATACCTTACAAACATTTGTCAATTCCACGACCAGACATAGACCGGTTTCGAACTTATTAGTTCTCATCAGTATGCCATAAGTCATGGAACAGACAAATGACAGTGGCCAACATGCTAGTTTTATACAAACTAATGTAAATGGTGTAATGGTGAGACGTAAGTGAATCCTCTCATGTGGTCAAATGCTACTATACACCAGACATCATAAATGTCTCCATGGCGTATAGCGACTTGCTATTTTGCAAATACCGAGAGCGGCGACCTTCAGCCCTTGGTGGACTTAACCTATACTGTTATTACATATGATTTGCAGGAAACAACTACTCAGCGGGCAAATACCCCTACCTGCATTGAATTATACCTTACAAATCATTTGGTAGCCAATGTCATTTGTCAATTACACGACCAGATATAGACCGGTTTCGAACTTATTAGTTCTCATCAGTATGCCATAGGTCATGGAACAGACAAATGACAGTGGCCAACATGCTAGTTTTAGACAAACTAATGTAAATGCTGTAGTGGTGAGAGGTAAGTGAATCCTCTCATGTGGTCAAATGCTACTATACAACAGACATAAATGTCTCCATGGCGTATAGCGGCTTGCTATTTTGCAAGTACCGAGACCGGCGACCTTCAGCCCCTGATGGACTTAACCTATACTGTTATTACATATAATTTGCAGGAAACAATAACTCAGCGGGCAAATACCCCGACCTGCATTGAATTATACTTACAAATCATTTGGTAGTCAATGAACCTCTCCCACTTTATAGGAACCCTTGTGCTTTTCAAGGTATTTTAGAAATAGACAAAAGTGTATGCCAAGTAGCTTTTATTTAAAATATTTTTTCATATTTCTTATAATAGGCCAGATACTGGACTTCCTCACACTACTGGGCCACATGTGCTGGCCTGAGCATCAAGCTAGCATATGACACCAAAATCAACGTCTTGAATTGCATGTGAAACAGTTATTGCGAATTTTTTACTAACAAATCACCTTGTTATAAACAACGGAACGATTGTTTAAAACAAAAAAAAGCATGTGCATGTTGGCCTGAGCATCAAGTTAGCACATAAAACCAAAATCAACGTCGGCTTGGTTATTCGCGGAAAAATCTACAATTTTCATCCGATCTCTATGAACCTCGGCAGAATTATTTCATTAAACGCCCAAAATCTTCCTACCAACTGGCAACTTCGTGTAGTCCTTGGTAGCTGAGTTACCAAAGTTAAGGAATCCCTTAAAAGCCAGTTGGGCTTGGTCGTTCGGGAAAATATCAAAAATTTTCATCCGACCTTGAGGTTGAATAGGAGTGACTCTGCGCGCTAAAAGTTAATCTAAGCAGAATTATTTAGAAGAAAATTTTTTCTCTCATTTCATAACCCTGAATCTCGAGCAAGTTTATTTTATTACAAAAATATTTTATGCGTTAAGAAGGCAATTAATTTCTACAGTTCTTTTCCTACTTTAAATTTGAGAACAAAAATTTTCTCTCTGTCTGTCGGTGTGTAACTTTTTTTTTGTGCGCACGTTTACTCTGGAAGCGTTTGTGATATTGACTTGAAATTTGGTACACTTATGTATTATAACGAGATCTGGGAATGGATTATATTTTGATCTAATTCCGTTGAAGGGTTCGGGGTAAATGGGGTAAATAAGGGTAAATAGGCAAAGCAAGGAACAACCAATATCGTGTGCTTTGTCTCACATTATAATATTTTCAGCACATTGAAAAGTATAGTAATTACGGTGCAGATAAAAAGACAATACAAATTTTACGAGCTCATTATTAACGCCGGTGAGCCATTCCCTGTGGTGTCATCAAACAAGCCGATGTAGATTAAAAACCTATAAAGGTAAACGATTCAATTTGCTGGCGAAATAGTACAGAAAGTAACGGTATTTTAATGAGGTCGTAAAGTTTTTATTGCATTTCTTATCTGCACGGTAAAATTGCAAACGATTATACGAATGAGCAGTTCGCTTAGGCTAAGCGGCACATTGAATTGAATTGAATTGAATTGAAAAGGGTCAAATGCAGTGATGATATGTTTCACTGTAAAATAGAGCAAATTAAGGACATATTCTTAAATTATTAGCTATTATTTTTATTATTATACTAATACTACTAAATTTCACTATTTTTTGTTTTCTGTGCTGTAATTAGAAATATGTTCTGAAGGAGGTACTCAAATAAATAAACAAAATATAAAATAAAATTATTTGAGCAAATAACAACTGAGTTTTATAAGTTCCTAACGAGGTCATTAAAAGCCAAACTTTAAACAATCAATTAAGGAGGAAATGATCTAGGTCATCTAGGATGCCATGACGATTGCAAACACCGAAGTGAAAACTCCACTTCCGTCTAAGTGCTTTAGAAAACAGACGTACTCCAGTTTCACCCTAAGGTATGGACGTATATTTTATTATAATAAAGAGAACGTTTTGTAGTTGAGAGTTGTTTACTGTTGTTTGACTATTATGACATTTCATTTTCCAAAATATCATTAATTTTCAAATTAATCAAGGATATACAGTGCGTCTCCGGATTGAGTTGGAGATAGGTGTAATATTAATACGGCTTTCATTTTCTGCAGTCTCGGTATGTTTGACCTAAAGTGGATTTTAACCAAACTACAGTTCAAATGGGATCTAACTCACGGAGCAAACCTAAGAACAAAATAAATCATTGTAGATAAACTGGTCTTTCTATTAAATTTAACGAAAAATTTTATTTGAATCAAATATTTTTCATCGAAAGTTATAGCGATATGCCAACTTTCATTGCACTTGAACAAAAAAAAGAACAATACTACAAATTAAAGTAAATAGTTTTTTATTTTTTTAGCATAACACTGAACTCTTTTGATAAGGAATTATTTGAACAATACATTTGGGGAAAATGGATTGGTGGATTTGGACCACAGCCATACCCACCAAGAAGTCCGGATTTAAAAATTATAATAATAATAATAATAATAAACGTCTTTATTATATTCCTTGAGATATTACATAGACAATACTTAACAATATTATTTATTATGTGGAATATAAAAGGCGAAGTTTAATGCGCCACAATTATTTGCCAACAAACAATCATGACCATCAGTCTTACACTTAACCTTTAAACAGAAAATATATATATGGTTATAAATAAATCTGAAATTAATCCAATTAAGGGGGCTATACATTATGAGCCTGCTGCTCAAATAACAAAGATTTGTATTTCTTTTTAAAACTGTACATATTCTTGCTTTTAAGTTCATTATTAATACCATTGTAAATTTTGCAAATTTGATAACTAAATGACCTTGTGAACAACTGAGTACGATGTATAGGAGGAGTTAAGAGACCCTTAAATCTAACATTCAAGTTATGTACGTCTGTTCTGAATTTGATTTTTCTATATAGGTATGATGGGGACTTGTTCAATATCAATGCATGAAACAAACACGCAGCATGATGAGTCCTTCTATTTTGCATATTAAGCCATTTTACTTACACTTAATTTGTGTGATATTCGTTGATTCCTACGTATTCCGTATATTAATCTGAGGCATGAGTTTTGCAGTTTTTGTATTTTAAGTCTGTAAAGTGCCGTGAGACAAGGACCATATAAAGAATCTGCATAATTAGGATGGGATTAAACCAGAGTTTCGCATAGTAAAATTTTAGATCTCCGTGGAAGATAGTGCCTACATCCATATATTAATTTCAGTGACAAGTAACCTTTCTGTAACACTTTATTAACATGACTTTCAAATCTCAGATCACTGTCAATAATAACACCAAGACTTTTGACTGTATCTTTTTTTTCGAGTACGGCGTTTTCCAAAACAATATTTAAATTAGCTTTAACAACATTTCTCTGATTTTTGGGTCCAAAAATTATAACTTCAGATTTGTTTGGATTGATTTTTAGACAGTGATTCTGAGCTGCTTTAATAAATTTCTTAATATCCTCATTTACTAGAGAATTGGCTCTCTCTATATCAAGGGAGGGAAAAGAATAATAGAGTTGAGTGTCATCTGCATATAATTTTGCAATAGTTAATTTTATTAACAAGATTACTCGTATACATTGTAAAGAGCAACGGACCCAGGATTGATCCTTGAGGAACATCAGATTTTAAAGGCAGATAATTTGAACTAATATTATTTAAACGAACACATTGTTCACGCTCCTTCAAATAATTTCGTATTAATTCTACCGCATTTTCAGAGTGGCCTTGGTAATGGAGTATAGCTGTAAGCATATCATAATTTATAGTATCAAAGGCTCTACTGAAATCCAGCAGAACCAAACACGTACACATTCCTCGATCCGCTGCTCCCACAATGTCATCAACTATGTGAACCAAAGCCGTTGTACAACTGTGGCCTGACCTGAATCCAGATTGTATTGCTGGAATCAAGTTATTTTGAATGATATATTGCCTTAGTTGCATTTCCATTATTTCTTCAAGACCTTTAGATAATGTTGGTAAGATGCTTATCGCCCTAAGATCCTTATATTCATCAGGATTCGACTTTTTAGGCAACACAGTCGCCACGGCCCTTTTCCATAAAGAAGGAAAAACATTTTGAAGTAAGCAGAAGTTCAGTAAATGTGTGATGTAAGGTATTATATGAGGACAACATAATTTTAGTAATTTTGCATTGAGTCCGTCGCACCCAGTTGCATTTGTGGAAATATTATTTAATACCTTCAAGACTGTAAATTCGTCAGTCGTTTGAAACTGAAAATTATTATCATTTAAAGTGTTGCTTTTATAAAAATTTAAAATGGGTACAGAGGCACTAATAGTAGGAACTGCGTTTACAAAAAAAATTTTAATTTCATCTACATTTTTTAGATGATCAGGAATTTCATTATTTTTATTTGATAGTATATTATTGTCCTTTAAAAATTTCCAACATGCTTTCGGGGTAGAGTTATTGATTTTGTATTCGAAATATGCTTTTTTCTCCCTTTTAATTGCTGCTCTAGTATAGTTTCGCATTTCCTTGTAAAAGCGCCAGTGAACATCATTTTTTGTTCTTTTATATTTTACAAGAGCTTTATCTCGTATTGAGATCATCATTTTAACATTTTCTGTTAGCCAGGGTACATAGGGCCTTGTAAATCTAGAAGTTATAACCGGGGCATGAATATCAAACAGGTATACTAAGTTATCAACTAGAAATTTTACTTTTTCGTCTACATCGTTTATATCATAAATTAGATACCAAGGTATATTAAATAAATCAAGTTCAAATAACTCATAGCTAAAATTATTAAAACTTCTATAAGTATAAAATTTGGGTTCACTACTTTTGTTACATACCTTTAAAACACAGAATACTAGATCATGATCAGATTATCTTCTCCTCCCCAGAAATAAGAATTAGGTCGATCAACGCAGTTGACACGTTTGTTAGGCGAGTTGGACTATCTACAATTTGCTCCAGGTTAAAGGAGTCTAAAATAGAGTAAAGATTACTTACACATGCACTATGCAAATTCAGTACATTAATATTAAAATCGCCGGTACATACTATGTGATCCGCTGTAGGTGAGATTAAGCCCAAGGAGTCCTCCAACTCATTCAGAAATAAATTTGTGTCAAAAGTGGATTTTATGGATTTTTACTTTTGAGGCAAACAAGAAACACATTTATATCGACAACTGTGACAATGATTTGGAAAAATTAAAAAACAAAATTACTGATGTGATCATAGCCCAACCTCTTGAAGACATAAGAAGAACTTGTAAAGAATTTAGAGGAAGGATGGAATTATATAATTATTTAAGCATTTATTGAATGGGTTTTTACATGGAGTCGTTGACATTGTTAATTGTGTAAAAAAATAATACCTTAATTCGTAGCATTATTTTTTTTGTTCAAATAATAATAATAATAATAATAATAATAAGTTTATTTACGAAGGAAACATTTTAAATAAATATATATGAAATACTAATATTTGTAAATAAATAAACTAGTTACTTCATAGAAGTGCAGAACAAGCACTGTGCATAAAGATGGGAAACATTCTAAAACAATATACAGGGTGATTTACCTAAACATGTGTAAAATTATTCAGTGGGTTGTCCCCACCAAAAGGAGTTAAAAAAATTAAGAAATAAGAAAAAATTTGAAAAAAATTAATTATTTTTTTTGTAGAAGTGCGCCGCGCCGCCTATGACTAACCAATCTGACGTAAGTGGTTCTAGTAATTTTAGAACTTCTTTGTCTACTTCAACAGGACGATTTACTATACATTCTCTGTCGCCTGGTAAACAAAACCCAGTGTCACGAACTCGTTGCACCGCACTTAAATTCTTTCTCTCATTAGGTTTGCGCCTATGGGGAAATTTTCTCCCGTATTTTCGTACAGCCCCTGTAAGACTTTCATTCATTGCACCATAGGTTAATATCATGTCGCAGTACTCTTGCGATGTGAACTCTGGCATAATCGATATTTGCGAATACAGTTTAAAATTTAACAAAAATGGGAAATGCTCTAAGCGGAAGTCGAAGAGTCAGTGACCTTAGAAAACTAAGACAGCTGATATTACCTGCTAAACAAACAAGCGGCACGTGTGTGAACGCGTCGTGATAGTATAACTCATCCGTTCAGAAGCGTATCTTTGCAGGTTTTAATACAAAAAAATTTAATAAATTACCTCGGATCGCTTTAAAATTTTACAGAGGTTTTCCCACATAACAGACTTGTATACCTTTTTGTTTTCCGCATGTTTACATAAATCACCCTGTAGCGAGCCTTATTTTCGCAAGCCACTGTGTAGCCCGAGTGCTACCCTTGCTATCTGCCTAGGGGTTGACAATGAGAGCTTTAAAAAATAATCAAGGCAGGAAAATGCATGACTCAGGTTTCCGCGCGTTTTTTTGCGATTGCTAAGACTCAAACAATTAAGTTATTCATTAATTCAAGTGTTACATTGTTTCCTTTTTTTGTCATGTCACTTCATTTAAGAAATTTGTGCTGGACGATAGTGCCTTATTTAAATCGTCCTACAAACCTGTATAATAGTCTTAAAGTTTATATAATAATAGAAACAGAAACAAAGTAAAATGTTATAATTTAATTCAATTTATTACTAATCCTAAAAATTTTAACCTAAAATTAAAGCAATAATAAACCGTTTAATTTGGCATCTAAGATGGGACGGAGATTTAAAATAATGTATTAAGATACTGTTTGTGATTGATGATTTCATTAATTACATCCTTAGGTATTTCTAGGAATGTATTGTTTAATTTTGACCTTTGCCCTCTATAAAGAAGATATTTTCTTAATACTATTTGCTATCATGTTGTAAGCTCATGGACTGAGGTGTGTAAAAATATCCTTGTCCACATGTTAAATTTGTTTTAGGAATTCTTGGATAGTTCTTTCAATTTCCTCTGGTTCTGTGAATATCTCCGTTTTCTTGTCCTTTTGGATGGAACTGAAGTAGGACGCATTAGAAAAAGAGTAATAACCTAATGTCCATTACACTGGCCCCTTTATAAGGGAAATTTGTGGGATAATTGAGTTCCTTGTTTAATATAATTTTTAGTAGTTTTACTTCCGTGTCCAGTGGAAGTATAGTAACGCATAAAAAAATATATATAATTTTTTTTGTTGAAATAGACTTCAAATGTCATGAAACGTCGAGATTTCAAATTTGAGAGAAAAAAAATTCTGTCTGTCGTTCTGCCACTTTTTTTTTGTGCGCTCCTTTATTCTGGAACCGTTTATGATATTGACTTGAAATTTGGTACACATATGTATTATAACGAGACCTAGAACTTATTATTATAAGTGTTCGGGGATAATGGAGTAAATAAGGGTAAATAGGCAATAGGAATTTTTTTTTGGCATCAGCCACCCCCTACTATCGAACGAAACATCTGAAGAAATTTAGCGTTAGCTACCACCTCTACCACTGCCATTGCCATTCCCACCCTATTATTAAAAGAAGTAAAAAATTAAATTGGAATTTAGTGTGTATACGAGAACCAAGGGCCCCTAAAATTTTTTTGGCATTAGTCCTCTCCTCTACCACCCCATCCTATTATTATATTAAAGGGATTAAAAAATTAAATTGGGATTTTGTGTGTGTACGAGAACCAAGAGCCTTTAAAATTTATTTTGGCATTAGCCACCATTTCTACCACCCCCATTACCACTCCCACCCTATTATTAAAGGGAGTGAAATATTACATTGGGATTTAGTGTGTATAAGACTTGGGTATAAAATCTGAATATGGAAATATTGATTCCTTGGGCAGCGGTATTTTTGCAATGTACCTAAATATTCTAAGTGAGAATCGAGTACTCCTACCCAGCCTAGAAACCACACATTAGGTGGGACTCGACAAGTGAATGGTATATTATTTTAATTTCTTGATAATCAAGAACTTCTTTTAAAAACTTAAATCTGTATATTAGTTTTCTATTTTCTTTGATACATAATTAATATGTAGGTGCCATTACATTTTACAATCTATAATTATACCTAAGAGTGCCTTTTGCTGGTTCTATTCTCAATTTGTCATTAATGATAAGTTCGGCTGATTTTTCATTTAGATAAGAAGAAAAAATTGTTTTAGATATATTTAAGGTTAATAACTTACTATCAAAATAAGCTTTAACTTTTTGCAGGTCATTTTCAACTTTACTTTTTAGGTCGTCCCAGTCAGAATCTTTATAGAAGAAAAGTGTCGTCAGCGTAGCTTATTACTGAGCCACAGGTTTGTTAATCAAATATGTTGTTTTTAGGTTTTCGCGGGTGTTAAATGAAGTGTTATTGTACTTCCGGGTGTTCTCCCTCGTCGATGATCGATTCCTCCAGGAGTCACGGAATCCCATCTGCCATCTTCAGTTTCTCACTGAAAGCTGCCTACTGCTGCTCCTCGTTGCTCGAACTGAACTTCGCGAACCATCGACGCGAGAGAGCACCCGGAAGTACAATAACACTTCATATATATATAAAATGAATAGTATAGGCTCCAGCACTGTTTCTTGCGGTACACCAGATTCTACAGTAGCAAACCTACTTCTTATTGCGTTTATTTCTGTGTATTGTACTCTACCATGTCAACGGCTTTTTATAGCTCAATGAAAACAGCTAGGCTTTTATCTCTGTTGTCTACGGCACAGTAGATCTCGGTTACAAGGCTTGAAATTTCGTTTTGTGTACCGATAGCTTTTGCTGAAACCATATTGTGACCTAGACAACAAGTCGTATTTTTTGAGGTAGTTTATAATTCTTGACTTAATGGACTTATTAAAAATTTTTGCTCAGTTACTGATTAAAGATATTGGTCTATAGTTCGTTACCGCTTCTTTACAACCGCTTTTAGAAATGGGCTTTATGATTGCTACTTTTAAAAGTCGAAGAAGATCCATTCACCCTCCTCTATGGCTTTATTTATTGTATATGATAACGGTATTGCAATATATTCAGATATTTCTTTTAAAGTGCTAGACGTAATTCCATCTATTCCCGGCGATTTCTTGTTTTTCAACTCGTTGATGATTTTTATGATTTCGCTCGCATTGGTTGGGCTTATAAATATAGAATTTATTTGCATTTTTGTTTCAATCCGCTTATCCGACTTAACGATTTTATTTGCCAGCAACTTCCCAATGTTGCTAAAGAAAGAATTAAAAATATTGGCTTTTTCGTTGTCACTTTTATCTTTTCATCTTTATCATTTTTAATAGTGGTTATATTAGAATTGGTTTTCTGTACTCCGCAAATATCATTTGTTATTTCCCATAAAGACGCAATGAAATGATTTGAATTGTAATTCATGTAAAAATTCATGTTAGGTCAAGCAGACCGAGACTGCAGTAAATGAAAGTTGTACTAATTTTTTTTGCTATAATATATACTTATCACAAACTCAGTCCGGGAACACACTTTATAGGAAGCAAATACAGATTTATTTAATACGCTCCCTGGAACAGTCTGCAGAGTACATTATTTTAAAGCCAGAGGAGTGTGTAAAATGACGATGGAAATAAATCTGTCCAAACCTGTTCTGTATTTTTAGTGTCACTAGTGTATTCTACATCTCATTTTGTATATAGCGAAGACGAGAGCTTTCACGTAATAACGTAATTGAAAAATTTATGACGGTTTAATAACCAATTAACTAATGATATATCTATCGGAGTGGACGTAAATTGTTTAATTGACACTTTAGGATGATAATAACCCTCATGATAGTTTATTCACATCGTTTAAGTGTTTTTTTTCTGTGGATCAAACTGGCATGGGGTCCAGTAAGTGGCGAGGGCGACAGAGATCCTCATCGCCTTTCCCTCTTATCACCAATGGACCTATTCTGTCTATATAGTGGCTGTAAAGCAACTATCGAGAGTCTTATCTAACCCTGATCTATACCAGCGCTATATACTACATAATAATTAGATCAGTATAAGAGTGGGAATAAAATAATAATGAAACATTTGATGGAATAATTATTTTTATATTTTGTCCCTTTATTAACAATAATTATATTGGTAGTTGAACTACTTCCGTCATAATAAAAGTGATTGCAAAGCCCAGTACTCAATGTTTGTAATTTACTTGTATACAGAGTGATTCATAAGTAATCGTACAATACTTAACTGTAGATAGTAGGAGTCAAAATATTAAGATTTAGCCAATAATGCTTTAAGAGTGGGTTTGCACGCACCAGTCAATCGCGAGTAAATTTGTAAGTAATCGAATTACATCGTCCAGTCGATAACACAGAAGCCACAGTAGTCTAGGCGGCGTACAGGACCGTACGAATGTAATCGCGACGTTATTTTATGTTTATACGTACCAGTTACAAACAAAACGTCGGCGACACACAAAATATCTTGAAGTATTGTGGGTTGCGCGTATTTAGTTGGCATAAAAGACGAAATATTAGTAAATCACCGAATTTAGCTATCAGGAACACATCACACATTTATTTACATGTGATGCCGCCACTCGAAGCTCTCAGGCTAAATGAAAAATTATGAGCCCGACCCTGCTTTGACACACGTCTAGCAAATGATCATCGCTATGATGCTGCCTCTATTAGCAAAACGCCCAACTATTTTAGACAAAATTTAACAAATTCGTATTCGACATTAAACTTTAATAGGAACAAATATTATGCAGACTTTTCACTTTTTTCCATGTAATTTTATTTTATACTACATCGTATTATATTGTATTTGAATATGAAGTCCCTTTGTAGAAAATAAAACAATTTATGGCGAATTTGGAACGAATGAGTGATACGTTCATGTTGAATAATCAAGAAGGAGAAAATGTTGGAAACTTAATTTTAACTAGAATCACAATATAAAATACAATAGGTCGTTGTCTTAAGTTTGCTAGTTTACATAATGAAGTCAATTCTGAATTCTGTTGGCTCGTTTTTAAGATGAACGTAAAATTAGAATGAGGATATTTTACGCTGTATTTGACCTTGGTAACGCACCCTTAATGAAATGTTTATAAGTAAAAAGATACAGGGTAGGGTGTTGGAGTTAAAATTAAATTTTTTATTTTCCTTTGTAATTTAATGATTTTTTTTATCATGAAAATTAGTGGGTGGGAGTTATTTATGGTGGGAAATCATAACACAACTTCAACTTTCGTCTAGCTCCTTCTTAATAAAAAAAGGTATACTTGTTTCAAGTCTCTAAGTACAACAGGTTTTTAAAAAAATGCAAATCAACAGTTGCATGTAATTTTTTAAAAAGCCTTTTCAAATAATAATTTTTAAAATTAGACGTTGTGACATAGCATTCACAGTAAATAAAGAGGCATGTTTATCAAGTAGGCATAAAGACAAAAAGTATCTGTCAAATGATTAATCTTTCAAACAATAATTAGTTGTTGCGGAGAGTTTTATGTAGTTAAGTGTTGTGTTTTTTATTTATTTCTAGTATAAAAATGCCTCGCCATATTTTTGTTTTACTTCTGAAATGAGAGACATGGTTTGTGTATATTCGCAAGTAAATTTTTGTTGTCGTGCTGCAGCTCGAAGGTACTTAGAACTATATCGAAACAGAAGGCAACCTGAGCATAGCTTATTTAAAAACCTTTCTGATCGTTTGCGTGAAACAGGTGCATTCCGCCCAAAACGTGTTATTGCTGATCCTCCAAAAAGAATATCTATGGATCAAGAAGAAGACATTTTAGTTCGTGCGGCAGAAAATCCTCAAGTAAGTAGCAGTGGTTATCGGCAGCAACTGGTTTAAGTCAGTCATCACTTCACAGATTATTAAAGAAAGAAAAACTTAAACCATATCACTTTACTCCAGTGCAAAATTTGTTACCTCGTAATCTCCTACGAAAGTCGCAGTTTTCATTATTTTTGCCTAACAAACAACATAATGAACCTATGTTTATGAGACGAATATTGGTTACGGATGAGGCCACTTTTACTAGGGTGGGATATTTAATTGGAGAAAATAGTCTTTCGTGAGAACTTGAGAATCCCTATTTATCCAAGAAGAAACACTTCCAGCACGAATTTAGATAAATGTGTGGTGTGCTATCATTGGAGATTGCATACTAGAGCTGACTGAGTTACCACCAAATTTAAATGGTGCATTATATATGGACTTTCTAGAAAACATTCTTCCTGAATTCTTATATAATGTTCCAATAAATTTAAGAAACAATATGTGATACATGCAGGATGGGACCCCAGCATATTATTCGGTAGAAGTACATAATCATTTAAATATGCACTATCCACATCACTGGATCGGTCGAGGAAGTGAATTTCCTTGGTCACCTCGTACTCCTGACCTTAACCCTTTGGGTTTTTATTTTTGGGGCTACTATAAGAATTTAGTATACAATGATAACATAATTACCCGGGAATAATTATTGGAATAAATTTGTGAAGCTGTGGAAACTATTAGAGATAACAGAGAATCTTTATTTAAAGTTAGACAATCTCTAAATAAACGTTTAAAAAATGTATTAAGGTTATTTGGTGGTTACGTTGAACATTTATTGTGTGTATTTAAAAGTTGCTCTTATTATTATTCTATATAGTTCTTATTATTATATGTGTTTGTAGTTAAAAGTGTATCATTATTTGTTTTATCTTAATGTCTATTTTAAAGTTGTTAAACGCCATCATACAAACAATTACCGCATAAGCGGTATTAGCTACACAGAAAAAAATATTTACAATTCAAGAATGTCAAACTTTGCCGCCAAAATAATTTTCCAATTGTATAATGAATTTGCATGCAACTTTTCATTTGCACTTGAAACAAGTATACCTTTTTTATTAAGAAATAATACAGGAATACAAACTTTATGCGAAATCTGAGGTAAAGGTGCGGATGAAAAAGTTACAACCCTTCTAACACATTAAATATAGCATACGCAGCGCCCTCTAGGAGCTAGACGAAACTTGAAGATGCGTTACGATTTCGAACCACAAATAACCTCCATCCACCAACTTTCATGATAAAATATTAAAAAATCATTAAATTACAAAGGAAAATAAAAAAACCAATAAACATTTCATTAATTCGACTCCTATTATCTACAGTTAAATATTGTACCATTTACTGAAAATATTGTAACAATATAGTTTTGCTATTTCTGTAGACTATTGTGCTATTGAAATCGAGAATGTTAACATAAGTTGGAAGTTATTTAACGGTTTTAACATGCAGTCAGTGGTCGAGTTGCTTTCAAATCGTGTATCTCAAGTTTCAACAACGATAATTTGGGGACCAAGACAGGTGAAGCCTTAGATATGTCTGTACATGTTGTAAAGTGGGAAACCACGAACGATTTCAGTGTATGGATTTGCATGTAAACCGTAATGACAGGTGTAGGGTCTCAAAACGTTGAAATTCGCAAGGAAAATCTCGAAAGTATGAGAACAGTTCTTATGAACATGTTTTATATATAACACAGTTTACCTGTTGTAATTTCTGTTATATAAAAGACGACTATATTCGCCGTAACCCAGTAACATTTTGTGGCCTTTCTAAGAAAATTCTTTATATACGAGTAAAAAATAAATGAGATGTACTTGAGAACAAAGAAAATTGTATTAAAAGACAACAAAAAAATGCTTTTATTAAATGAGGATAACGTCACTGAGCTAAGAACTTTGTCAACGAAAATGTCTTTAATAATACATAAAATATATGACGTTGTTCATAGGCTATTATTGGAAATTAATTACATGTGCAATTATTAAGGTTTTCTAGTTTAGTAATGCAAAGCAGTATATTGCATATTTCTAAAACAAAATTATTTATACTGTGCATTCAATTTTAACTTTCCTGAATTTAATCTTCAAATATAATTCTTTGAGTAACAGTTTAGAGAAATCGCTATTAGTATAATATATTACTTCTACGTCCAGTGGAAGTATAGTAACACAATTGTTGAAATAGGCTTAAAATGTCTTGAAATGTCGAGATTTTAAATTTGAGCGAGAAAAAAATTTCAGTCTGTCGGTCTGTCTGTCTAACTTTTTTTTGTGAGCACGTTTACTCTGGAACCGTTTCTGATATTGAGTTGAAATTTGGTACACTTATGTATTATAACGAGATCTGGAACTAAATTATATTTCTATCTAATTCCGTTGAAGGGTTCGGGGATAAATGGAGTAAATAAGGGTAAATAATAATAAAATTGCAATTTAGGGCATGTACGAAAACTCAAGGTCTCAAAATTTTTTCTACATCAGCCACACCCCCCACCCATTCACTATCACCCCCAACACCACCCCCACACTATTGCGAAAGGGAGTAAAATTAAAATAAATTAAAATTTGATTTAGTGTATACAAGAACGAAACGTCTCAAAAATTTTTTCTTGCGTTGGCTACTCCCTCTACCACCCCTACCCTATTATTAAATGGAGTAAAAAATTAAATTGGGTCGAGAACCAAGGGCCTCTAAAATTTATTTTGGCATTAGTTACCACCCCAATTGCCAGCCCCACCCTGTTGTTTAAGGGAATAAAAAATTAAATTGGGATTTAGTGTGTATACAAGAACCAAGGACTTCTAAAATTTTTTTTACATTAGCCGTCCCCTCTACCACCTCTACTCTATTACATTACGATTTAGCTCGTATAAGACTTGGATACAAAATCTGGATGTGGAAGTAGTGATTCCTTGTTCAGCGGCTTGTTGCTAGTATTGGCTAACTACTGTAATTTACCTGAGTCTCATCAGATGTATGATGTATTTTTTTTAATTTTTTTTTTATACATTTATTTAACGTCGGCCTATTTCCTCTACTGAGGCCTAACACCGACGCCTGTAGACGAGCTACCCCCAACCAGGAATATTGCCGAACCTCTTCCCTTAAGAAGAGTAGGGATCTTTTAATTGCCTAACATTTAATAGACAAGGGACCGACGGCTTTACATCCCCTCCGAAGCATGGTATATCCCCTACACAACCCTCGCCTAAGGTTATATACCTTCCGCGCATACACTGATATACAAGCCGCTGGAAGATGTATGAGGCGAGGACGCGGTCTTCGTTGGAACGACCACCCATCCAACTACTAACCGCGCCTTACGTTGTATATAGTATGTACATAGTAAAGACGCACCCCCGCTCGCCCCATGTATTTTATTATAGATATCTACAACATACTGTAAACTAGCGACTCGTTTCGGCTTCTAGTGTCACTTCTGGCTCCTTGTGACGAGCCTAAAGTAGTTTTTGACTCTGTACTAACTACACGTCTCTCTTACATCGGTACGATATACAGGGTGTTCCAGCTCTATTTAGACAAGCGTTATCTCGGAAACGGTTAGACATAGAAAGAAATGTTTAACAGAATAGTTATTCCGTTTAAAAATATGCATTTAACTAATTTATTTTTAAATGTACAAAGCGCCTCAAAAAGACGGTAGGTTATGCAACTTTAATTTTTCAAATGGAACGCTCTGTATATTTTTGCATTTTTGGATTCTCCTTCTATTTCCGAACAAATTTTATTAACCATGTCCTATATTTGTCATTAACCATTGTTGAGATATTTGCAATTAAATTTGTGGGATAGCATTTTTTTTATTAACGTAATTATAAGGAATACAAAAAAAAAACAGTACATTTTATAATTATTATAAAAAGATGCTCAAATTGTCGCCCATATTATATTTGACACAACTCATACCTCCTTAAAAATTCTCGTGTACAAGAACTCCTTATGACATCTGGCGACAAGCATGAGTTATCCTATTTTTATCATTAAGATTATTTGGTTTCTCAACGTATACAACTTTTTTAAAATGACCTCATAAAAAATTCTAGGGGGCTCATATCAGGTGACCATGCAGGCCACTTAACAGGTCCCTGATTGCCAATCCAGTTCCCTCCAAATCTGTCGTCAGTCAGGGAGTGTGTTACAAGGTTCGAATTATGCGGTGGTGCTCCGTCTTGCTGCCACCACATAGTTTATTGGAATTTCTTCCACGAGACCAGGAATAATATTTCTTAAAAATCTCAAATATCCATCACCATTAGGGATACCTTCATAAATGTATGGTCCGATTAATCGCCCATTAAATAAGCCGCACCAAATGTTAATTCCCCAAATAGTTTGAAAATGGGTTTTTCTTACCCAGCGAGGATTTTACACTGTCTGTCTTGCTGGACGAGCATGCTAAACTCCTCTGGGGCTTGGAAAGGAACTAGTACGCATTTTTCTTTCGACATTTCTAAATGTCTGACGAGATGGTACACGTCTATTAGAAAATCTTTCTCTATACTTTTATTCTGCGGCTCGTCACTTTTTCCACACTCGCCATAAATAACTAACATATCAACATATTCATTAGATGTAAACAGTGACGGCATATTACTGATTTGAAAATAAAATAGTCTTAAAGTGAACAACTATCAGTGAAACTAACACGGAATGACAGTCAATAATTTTTGTTTACAAAATATCTAATTGATAGTCAGATTAACGTTAAATTAATTTATAAAATATATCTGATAATGGTAGCGAACAGTATGACTAAAAATCATATACCTAATTCTAACCTAAAAACGAAGAAAAAAGAGAAAATAAATTGAAGACAACAAAAAGGGATACAATAGGGACACACGCTTCCCGTACTGGGGTCTGTCAGGACATTTAAAAATAGACACTACAGGGAGGACCACGGTTGACAGGGGAAAAACAACAGTGGGGAAAAACATACGGTAGCCAAACATAACCAAAAGCTTAATACCTGTTTCTTTTATGAAATCAAAAATATACGCATAAACTTTACGAGATCCTAAGGACAATAAGAAGAGCATATTAAATTGTGCAATATTAGTGATTAATGTATTAGAGGCATTTTGATATTTCACACATCCAAAAAATATATGGTCGAGATCTGCTATGATATTGCATTAATCACAATTTGGTGAGGTATATATACCAATTTTGTATAGGTGTGCGGGATAACACATGTGCCCAAATTTTAATCTAATAAGAGACGTTATATATTTTCTCGATGCTTGGAGGTCTTCATGCCAAAGTTTATTAGGTATACTGGAATGAATCATCGTGTATTTGGTAGGGTTGGTAAAACAATACTCTTTCCATTGGTAATTCCATTTGACTCTCAAATTTAGTTTAAGAACACTATGTACGTCTGCTAAACTGATTTTATGTTCTAGAATGTCTTGAAGAAGCTCCTTTTTTAGCTAGTGTATCTACGTGCTCGTTATGTTTTATTCCTATATGTGCTTTGACCCAGACGAATGTAACTTTTTCCCAGAAATGAATCGGTTAAATGCTTCTTTTTAAACAGAATGACTTTTCTTTTAAGCATTTCTTTCTATATCTAACCGTTTCCGAGATAATGCTTGTCTAAATAGAGCTGGGACTCCCTGTATAATGTACCAGAAGACTTGTGGTTTGGCATTAATCAAAGTGAATAAATGTTACATATATATTTTGTTCTTAGATGTTTTAATTTGACTGGTGACGTGAGGATTTTATATTTCTTGATAAATACTGCACGTATATTTAGCATTTCATTTGCTGTATGTATACACAACGACGATCAAGCATGAAACAATTTTACATACGTACCATACCACCAACGTTTCATTAAAGTGTATCTTGGAACATTACATTTGTAACTGACGTGTATATACCGAGATAACCTTCCTATAATATTCGCGCTGTCTAAATTTCCCCGTTGAAATTAGTGTTATATTCGTTATTTCAAAATAAATTACAAATCGAGAAGGTAAATCTAGCGCAGTCACGGGATATTTCCTCCGTTATGCAGAACGATTTCAGCTTTAATTAAAAATAAAATATATATATTTATATGTCATGTTGTGACAACGTCAGGTTTGCAGACACAAAGGCTGGCGTTTCCTTTTTTCATGATTGTTTCCATGCATTTAAAAACAGTCAACGAGATAATAAATATTACAGGAGAATAGGCAGGTTCGACATTTTTTTATTTTCACTGAAATCGAGAGATTTTATGATTAAAAAATGATAACAATAAATTTGGGCGCGAAATTTTAAGATTTACGTTTTACGCGATTTTCTGATAAGTAATCTAATTTGTTATTCCTATAGATTAGGTATAAAAAATTGTCACGAGCCGGCTTTATATTTTAATATTATTAGCTTCTAATACAATGAAGCAGAGCTGAATCAAATTTTTCGGAGAAATACGAAGAAATACTACTCATTGGTTCGGCTTTCTGATAACATTGCAGCATTGCGCTAGCTAGTGTTATGATTAAGAATAGAATGAAGATCATGAATTAATAAAATACACAACCGTAGGTCACAGCTTACGTGAATTCGTATACTCTTCCTGCGACGGGGGAGCTTGTGTGTGGCTACTGACGTCACGCGGCCTAGCCTCGCGCACAGGTACGTTTTCTAGCCTCGCTCCGGCGCTGATCCTTGGTTTTAAAATGCCTACAGCGAACGTAAATGTTAAAATTTGTTATCATTTTTTAATCATAATATTTCTCGATTTCAGTTAAAATAAAAAAACTACGAAAAATGTCGAAGCTGTCTATCGGGTAAAATGGTTAAAAAATCGGTTTTTTTCCCACAATTATGTTTTCTTCTAACTTCGTACGACCTATTGGAATTGAGATGGATTTTTTGAAATTTTGACAGTTTTGCAAAGCAACGGAAATGCCCGCTTTTTTCGCTAAAATCTCAAAAATGTTCATTCGGATCGCAAAATGTATCAAATGAAAGTTGTAGAGAATTCGATTACGAACAATTTCCTTTTCATTCGATCAATGGCGGATGGCAGAGTTATGAATTTTTTGAACACGCAATCAGTGATACTTAGATGAATTACAGCGGTGAAAATTAATCAAAACGGACAATGGATAGTATGCAACGATATGGAATGAAGTGTAGTTAAAAATATGAAAAGGCATTAACAAATTATTAAAATGTTATTAATTTAATCCTTTCTCTCACAATATGTTTAGAACTTCCCGTTCGATTTGCTGGTCGATACTCGAATGACTGGTCACAAAAAATTGTAATGAATTCCTCATGTACGTAGAAAAAACACAATTTTAAAATATATATTACCACCACTTTTAGGAATAATTATTCTAATTAGTAATTTTTTACGCATACGAAAATGCAGAGTATGACTGAGTCACAACCTACAATGGTCGCCTGGGCCTCCGCTGCACCACATGCTAACGGATCCTTCTTTTTTGTGTGCAAATAATACTATACATCTTAAAAATATGTACCCAGTATAAAGGGACTCAGAGTTGCCCACAGAATAACTTCTGATACTTCAAAAAGTGGAAAAATATTATTAAATGTACTTTTTTGTACTTCAACCGTGACGAAAATTGCCTGTTTGCTAAAAATTAAAAATCAACCGCATTTTCAATCGTCAGTTCCTTGTCGCTACTTATTGAAAATCATACACGAAAAAGTGTTTTTTGTAGAAAATTTTGTAAGCTTTCATTTGGATTTTATGAAACTTTGTCGTAAAGTGACAAGAAACGATGATATATATAAAAAAAGGAATTAAAAAAATATTTTTTTAAAATAAAATATATCTTGCAACCGACTTCTGCTATTGCATTAATTTCATATGTATATAAACTAATAAAAATAGGGAAAAACCAATTCTTAAAAAATTGTTGTGCGCAGGTCCTGCAGGAAAATCTTAATTTTTGCTCATAGCTTTGAATACCTGTAACTTGTGAAGCATTCATCATATGAAGGTCACTTGAAGCTCATTTTACAGATAATTTAATTCTCTTAAAAAAATCTTTAGTGTGATTATTGCCTAAAGCCAATAACAGATAGCTATTTGTCAAAATGCACTTGAAAATGACAATTGTTCATGTTTTTCCCTTTTATCTCCATTCCCTCGTTATCATAACGATTTTGTACATACACTATATGCCTATGATCTATTGTTTGTATCTGCCAATATTGATCGAATGGAAATGAAAAAGCAAATTGTTCGTAATCGAATTCTCTACAACTTTCATTTGAAACATTTCTGTTGCGTCGCAAAACTGTCAAAATTTCAAAAAATTTATCTCGGCTCTAATAGGTCGTACGAAGTTATAAAGAAAACGAAATTGTGTGGACCTGGACTTATAACTTTCATGTGTACATATTTTACAGTAAAATTGATACTTTCCAAGTTTTTTGCGAAAAATCGATTTTTTTACCTGTTCCCAAAATTTCAGCCCGCTCTGAATTATTTCATCCAAATTTTCGCATTTTACTGGACTATGACGGTTTATTGAGTTCTTATAAATTATCGAAAATAAAAATTACACTCAAATATTAATTTCATCCATTACCGAGTTATGTAAAATTGTCATAAGATTCTGCCCATTCCATCAAATAAGTTAAGATCGTTCTGAAATCATTCATCATCATCACGTGGAATGCGCGTCTAGTACAGTGTTTATTAGTTTGGTATTTGTGAAAGGTATTTTATGTATCTACACTCAATAGGAGCCACCTTGCGTGAAAATTTTATTTTTTTCGAACTATGACTTCTCCCCCACTCGTTACTCTTTGCAGAAAAGTCCGAAGACGAATAATTTAGCATCACCTAGTGATTATTCAGGCGAGCAAAATCTGAGGAATCGTTTAGAATGCGGCGAAAAGTTCTGAAATATCCTGAGAAATGAACAATATTTTCGTAATATTCCAAGAACTTTATTAAGCGGCCGCAATTAATAAATCTCTATGCAAATAAACGAACGTAATCCAGAATACCAAAATCTTAAATTAGTTCTTCCCTTCTGACGACCCCCTACTTAAATATATGCATGAAAAAGGCCGCTTAACAATGCTAATTTCCCAGCTATTTTCCATAATTCCAAAAACCATAATTTAGGTCTGTAAATCTTGAATACAAGATTCCTTACCCTCCTGAAAGGCAACGACAAACTTAAAAAGGAAATTTTGTACCACTTATTCTCCTCCTGATTAATTGAGTTTCGGTCTCTTTTGTGCATTCAAATGGAGCGTACGCCGTAGACCTTCAAAATAAGTATTAAATACTTACAAAGTGAACGAAAGATACTTGCACTCGGAAAAAGAAAATGGAAAAGTAAATCATTAGTTAATAATAGTCAACTGAGTTTGAAAATGTGACATTTTTAAGATAAAATAACGACTAATGCCTCTTAATTGTAATGTATGTAAAACGTATTTTTAAATAAATTTTGTTCTTAGAAAAATCTCTAAAATTTCTAAAATCGTTCAATTCTAAGAATATTCTCAATGATCAAAGAATCTGTTTTGAAATAGTTATATATGTTATTTATATATAATGTCCGGTAATAGCCTTTAGCAGGCCGTTATACACACGCCGATTAGTAAATGATAACTCAGTTTCTGAATCTAAGTATTATTTCAATCGACAAGGCATAGATTTAAATATTACTGAAGATGTAGTCGAGATTTTCGATACCTATGTTCTTGGATCACCTTCTTTGGTATTTTGAAATAACTCATCCAAAGAATGTTAGTAAAAGATGTTAGTAAAAACCGCTGCCCAAGAAATCACTACTTCCACATCCAGATTTTGTGTCCAAGTTTTATACACAGCCAACGCTAACATCAACAACATTTCTTGATACGTTTCGTTCTTGTATACACACTAAATCAAATTTTAATTTTTTTCCTCCCTTTCATAATAGTGTGGAGGTGGTATTGGGAGTGATATTGGGGGAGGGGGGGGGTTGGCTGATGCCAAAGAAATTTTTGAGACTTTCACTTTTCGTACATGCTCTAAATTGCAATTTTATGAACTCTTACCTTCTTGCTTTGCCTATTTACCCTTATTTACCAGATCCCCCCCAATCCTTCAACGGAATTAGATCAAAATATAATCTAGCTCCAGTTCTCGTTATAAACAGTGTACCAAATTTCAGATCAATATCATAAACGGTTCCAGAGTAACCGCGCGCGCAAAAAACGTTACAGACAGACCGACAGACAGAATTTTTTCTTTTCGCTCAAATTTGAAATCTCGACGTTTCATGACATTTTAAGCCTATTTCAACAAAACAAATGCTTTTTTGCGTTACTGAATAAGAAAAACAATGAACGATACTAATATACATGACTAATATAGAAAACAGAAAAAAAAACAGCTGAACAATGAAATAGAAAATAAAAAGAAAGCGCACTATTCATCATTAATTGATAACTCCAATAACAAAAGAAAAAAACCGCTGCCCAAGGAATCACTACTTCCACATCTAGATATACACACTAAATCCCGACGTAAGATTTTACTCCCTTTAATAACAGGGGGAGGGGGGGGGGGGTGACAATTGGGGTGGTAGAGGACGTGGCTAATGCCAAAATAAATTTTAAAGGCCTTCGGTTCTCGTACCTGCACTAAATCCTAGCTTAATATTTTATTCCCATTAATAATAAATAGAGTGGAGATTGCAATGGGGGTGGTAAAGAGGGTGACCAATCCCAAAAAAATTTTAGAGGCCCTAGGTTCCCTTATAAACACCATATCACAACTAAATTTTTTAATCCCTTTAATAATAGGGCGGGGTTGCAATGGGGGTGGTAAAGGGGGTGGCTAATGCCAAAAAATTTAGAGTCCTTTGATTCTCGTATACACACTAAATCCCAATTTAATTTTTTATTCCGTTAAACAATAGGGTGGCGTGGCAATGGGGGTGGTAAAGGGGGTGGCTAATTCCAAAAAAATTTAGAGTCCATTGGTTCTCGTATACACACTAAATCACATTTCAATTTTTTTTACCTCCTTTAATAATAGGGTGAGGGTGGCAATGGGGTGGTAGAGGGGGTAGCTAACGCTAAAAAATTTTTTTAGGCGTTTAGACAAACTTCCCCATTTAGGAGTAGATCGCTCCACAGCTTCCCTTCCTGCATTTTTTAGAAGCAACTGGTCATGTCATTTCATACCGGTATTAGGGAAGTGTCCATATGTCAAATTTAATCAAAATCGTTTGAACCGTTTTGGAAGGAAAATTATTTAATTAGTTGCCCCCCCACCCCAGCATTTCTTAGATACAACCGGTGATGTTACCTTATGCTACTACTAAGTCAGTATTCATGCGTTAAATTTGATTAAAATTGTTAGATCCGTTTGAGAAAAAAAAAATGAAATTATTTAAAACTCACCCCCCACAGCTTCCCTCCCGGTATTTTCTAAGAGCAATATCGGTACTACGGGAGCGTCCATGTACCAAATTCAATCCAAATCGTTAGAGCCGTTTAAAAAAAAAAAATTTTTCATTTTTTATCCTGTTTTTAGGGGTTTACTCCTCCCACATTTGAGCTAGAATCGATTTTGCGATTTCGCCTTGAGATGGTTGAATACACATGTAAAAGAACCCCGCAAACTTCTTATGGAAACCTGACTCCAATTAATTTTACTAATTTTTTGATATGATATTCTACACATCATTGAGATCAAAGTCCCAATGGGCAGGAGGTCCTAGGACTCATATTCAACTTGCAGTCTACAGCAACACGTAGGGATACTTTCAAAACTCAAAATTCACTAACTTTCACCGGAATTTATTTATATAAATTGTTGACATACATTCACATAAGTAGACATAAGTTTAAAAAACATAACGATATACACAATATACACAAAAATGAGCTACTATAAAAATCTCCCAATCACGCTGGATCTACTTTGTGTAATTTATTGCCTGTAAAATATAAGGATATAGAATAAGAAGTTCTCTAATAGACAATTGATTTATACCCTGGGGGAATTTGAAACTGCCCTAAAACTCCCAAATATGACATCAAGAATTGTTAGTCCTGATATATGTTATTCATTAATTTGATTAGACATACGACTAACACATTGCTTTTCGGTATTAACCTCATATCCGCTTCGATATGAAATAATAGCTATTAAAAGTTTATTTGTTGTCTCCGTAGATAAAGCTGTCAAAGAACGTTTACCACCTTTTTCTATTAAAAGTTCGCCGTTTCACGTGCCTCGTGGTCATTTCGCTAGTATAAAGTTAAATTTCCGGTTCCGGAATTCGATCGTAACTTCTAAAAATAAATGCCCAATACCCAATAGTCTTTAGCTACATTAGAGGGTGGAAGGAAAGTGAGTCCCCCTATATCCGGCGTTATCTGTTCTGTCATTGATTTCCCATGAAGGCACCTTTCAGCGGCACTTGTCGTGGCTCATTGGACCCCAAGAGCTGCACACTAATTCAAATTTAACCCCGCAATGGGCAAAGGCGGTACATATAACGCAGATTTAAAAGTAACCTATTAATACCTTTACTAATTATCGAGAATTTTACATTTTTTCTTCAAGATCAGAATAGCTTTTACATCTTTACCAAAGAGAGAATTAAAAGAGCAGTGGGTAATTTTATAATATATATCTTGATTTATATGTAAGTTTGATTGAAACTACCGTAGTTTGGCGGTTGCAATTCGTCGTATAACTGTCCGAAACTGTACCAAAACTTCAGAACCAGAATTCCAGACCCCTAACCGCACTCCTACGTTAAGGCAAACTATTTGCGGTAAAGTGTCCTGTATTAATTATAATACAATTAATTTTTTATTCTAAAACTGAACCAGTAAGTTTTTGAACAACGGTAGCCTGTTTAGTTAAATAAGAAAACACAAAAAAAACTATTTGCATAATAGTGCTTAATCGTCCATGATAAGAAACTTACACGACACGTCGGCGTCGTTACGATATGTGAATTTATCATATACTTATTAGACCAATACGATTAGCTTTAATATGCTGTTAAGCCAAGACTCTAGTGTACTCGAGAACTTATAACTTATGCGCATGAATTGATCCCTGACAGATGAGTAAATCAGGATGCGTATTATCATTTATAAAACTTTTTTTTTTTTATACATTTATTTAACGTCGGCCTATTTCCGCTACTGAGGCCTAACACCGACGCCTGTAGACGAGCTACCCCCAACCAGGAATTTTGCCGAACCTCTTCCCTTAAGAAAAGCAGGGATCTTTTACTTGCCTAACATTTAATAGACAAGGGACCGACGGCTTTACATCCCCTCCGAAGGATGGTATATCTCCTATACAACCCTCGCCTAAGGTTGTATAGCTTCCGTGCATACACTGATATACAAGCCGCTGGAAGATGTGTGAGGCGAAAACGCGGTTTCCGTTGGATTGGTCACCCATCCAAGTACTAACTGCGCCTGTCGTTGCTTTACATCGCATACCGAAGTATGTACATAGTAAAGACGCACCTACGCTCGCCCCTATTTATAAAACTAATAAAAACAATTTTGGAATGTTCGTTATAGTGAAGACAGATTTTGAGAGAAAATTTTACATAGCGCAACGCGACATAGAAGAATAAGTTTGCTTTGGTGAAGTTAAGAATAATCTGTGTTTTCTACATCGGGTACGTGGGGGGAACCATTTCGAAAAAGGGATAAATTGGTCATTTTGATGGGTGGTTTTTCGGTTTTAATTTATTTTGGACCCTTTAATATGCTAGTTAAGAAACGAGAATGGTACCCTTTTATTACAGATGTTCAAGAAACCTTCAATTCAAATTTCGTGCTTTTGCTCTTTGCGCACCCGCATTATTGTTTTCATTTTTACCTGGTCGAGTCTCTCTCGGTCTATTTACACCGCGATTCTGTTTATTATAGTCAAAATTTTGATTATAATTTTGATTATAACGCTGATTACGCCTAAAATGGTCGTGTGTTTGTCCGCTGATGTACAAATCCACCTTCAACATGTTGTTCATGTCGGCAACTCCTCTCCTCCCTTCCAAAGTGTTGTCTGTTGTTCGGCACACGATTAAAATATACATCGTCCAGCATCTCATATACTCGATCAATTGGTCCATAGTCGTGGTTCTCTGCACAACAATGACTTTGCGTATATCCTCATCAAAATGTCTCGATAAATACTTGACAATATCTGTTTCGGAGGCTCTAAATGATGAATAGCATAGTACTTTTTTATCAAATACTGTTCTCGCAAGTTACCATACCTTTTCTTGAACTTGCCATTAAATAAGTCATGACGTACGTTTTGTTGGTTACACTCACCCCAATAATTTGATAAGAAAATACTCTTAAATTCCTCAAATGTCCTGTATTTTTCCCCAACCACTGAATACCATAACTCCGCATCACCCTTCATTGTGCATTGAATCATGGCTTTAACATATTTTTTATCAATTTATTTAACGTCGGCCTATTTCCGCTGCCAAGGCTAATCACCGACGCCAGGGGATAAGCTCATCAGTGTAGGTGTTAAAGAACACGCCAAAACCCTCGATGAACTTTTCGAAACTTAACAAAATCTTTTGAAATTGAAAATAAAAACCCTTTTACGAATCCACTTTGTGCAGCACTGCAACTCATGCGTTATGTTAATATGAGGACAAGTTCATTCATCCAGTCTCTAGTCAAAGTATTTCGAGAGTTTTAGCGAAAATAGCCCTTAGCATCGAGAGTGACCTTTCACTTTGTAACCATCGATTTTGACGGAAAAATTATGGGTTTTAAGCGTATTTGCCCAAAACCAGTTCCTCAGTGATTCGGTGTCAGAAAAGTATATTACCATGTACTCAGAACGTGCATGGGACCGCCGTGCCTAAACGTATGAATCTATAATTGCCAGAATATAATTGAAAGTCGTTGCGATTCAAGTATTTTTAAGCTCCGAGGAGCGATCACAATTGATATTGAACTGATAATATGTAAATAGACAGGCAAGCAAAATCCCACCAAAATTATAAACATTCAACTTTTCTTGAACCTTTTTGTGTAACCGTTAGCTATAAATCGCATATTGGATGGTAGTTGATTACATTATAAGTGGTTCCGTTCTTCATCATGTGTTAGACACGGGCCAGACTATAGCTGTTACTCATTTCCTTGAACTTTTGTAAAAACATGAATTTTTGAACTTTATTTATATTGCCTTTTTCTTGTGTTTCAAAATTCCTTTTCTCATTTAAATTTAAGAAAGTGTTAGTATTTACTGTGTTAAATTTATAGTGTTACGACGTCCAATTGGTACCATCAGTACTTTCTTTGTGAACGTTTAATATCCATTTTGGAAAGTATAATAAAAGTCCTTCAGACGTGTAAAGATGGATCGTTCACATAGGCACTGGGACCACAAACCTTGAAATTTTGCCGAATCCCCACAGTTTGTCGTGGGGTAGGGATCTTTAACGTGCTCACATCGTAGATACACGGAACCCACAGTTTTACATCTCTTTCGAAAGATGGTGACGCGAGTAGATCCGCTCATCCACTATATCACATCGACTTGGTGCGACCCGGTTTTGAACCCGGGCCGTCTGTGTGCGAGACAGCCCCACTTCCATCACACCACCAAACCGACGGTTATAATATTTGTATGGCTAGGAAATGATTCTAAATACTGACCTAATTGTTGTATGAAAACCTTCGGATGTATTTTGTAATCGCCATAAAATTTTAACTAGAATTGATGACTAGATTGACCTCCGATCGCAAAATATGTGTGACCGGTGACGTTTGTCCTAATTGCATATCACGTATATCATTCCTATATTTTAATAACCCACTGTCAACCACTACGAATTTCTCATTATACGTATTCTCCAACGTTTTCACATGACCAGCAATGCCAGCAACTACTTCCTTGTTATCCATAACCTCCTGCATAACTGCTGTCATTTGTGTATCAATAGCAATCAATTTTTCAGTCTTCTGTTCTGTCATAATTTCAAATTGATTCCTGACGCTAATTGTGTGATCGTTCAACTCAGTCTAATCTACCTGATTTAACTCTTCATGTATTTGACTGACTATTGTATTTGTTTCTTTTATTTCATTAAAATTGCGATCCATTTTGATATTTTGTTGATCCATCTTATTATTTCTTATTTGTTCCATCTTGGTCATCATGTCCGTGTTTTCTTGTTACCTCTCGCTTTTGTTGATCCATCATCTGGCGTAGCATAGACATAATGTCACCTTGTGTATTTCTATTATCCCCGTTATCCCCTGAATTATCTTGTGATTGTGAAGCAATACCATTACTTACACTTTCTTGTGTTGCTTGAAGTGCTACCAAATCAGACTCATCATTCTATACATTAGGCGTTACAACATTATCATTATTCTCCGCCATTTAATTATTAATGACTTTACCTGTGCGTAATTCCATACAACCAGAAGACTATACCTGGATATTTAGTTCAATATTAAAATTTGAATAAATTGCTTGGGTTTTGTGATCTTTCAATGATGCCACTAAAGTTGGGCACCAATCTGCTATGATATCCGCCTGAAGGACGTTAAAAATATCACATAATAAAATTTCTAATTTAGATTTCAAAATCGTAAGTTCGGAATCGTTGAAAGAAAAAACGCAGCTATAGAAACACAGAGCAAATGAAACAAATTCAATTCAAATTGAACAGTGTATTGCGAGAACAATAATGTACGATACACTTAAAAATAAATAAAATTTCCTATTTAGCTAAAATATAAATACGATACTAAAAATGAAATAATTTGGACAATGATTGTTTTAAAATAAAATTTGTTACTAAAAATAAAATTAATGGTCGAAATTTTCAATTTAAAATGATTTCAATTATTTTTTGCAAATTATAAAAAAATATACAAGAAATTTATGTGCAGTTTATTAACCTTTTTGCCTGCGTAGCTCAATGGAAACCTCCAGCCGCACAATATCACTTATTTCGATGTTCAGCTGCAGTCTGCTAAGCTCCTTCACAATTCAAGTAATATATCGGTTCCACTAGGAATCGTTTTCTGCACCTTAAAATAATTTATGATTATCTTTCTTTTCCAACTGGTTACAATTTTGAAAAAATTGATTTTCTTTTTCTTTGCTTTAAATTCTTTGACTAGTTGTCTTCCTTCTTCTTACTATACTTTACCTTCACCAATAACCGTATATTTTCTCTCGTATCTTCTAATATTTACTTTCTCTAAAAATTTTAAAACCAAATGATTTTCGTAATTTTCTTGTTATTTTTCATGTCCCCTAGCAACCTTTTTTTTTTTTTAATGGCATTTGGACATAGTCCATACAGCCAGTAGCAACCTTTAATTTCCCTTTTTTCACACTCATTATATTTTTCGCAAATAAATAAAATCGCCGATACCAACTTGCATCTTTCTTGACATAAACTTGAGATAAAACGAAATGGTTCTCATAACGTGTATTCAGCTTTTTTTTAGTTTTATCACTTTCCCGCACAAATTAAATTAAAAATCTTATATTTGCATGAACATAATAAATGCGTAAACAGTTAGAAATGTTATAAACATTTTGATAATTAGTAGAAAAATAACTAAGTAAATTTAAATGAAATAACTGATTCTAATTACCATTAAGTTTTGTTATAAATATCTCTAACTATTTTTAATGGCTTTTGGTATTTTATCAAAAAGAACAAATAAACGGAAACAGAAAATAGAAACCATGCATGCAACTCTTTACTTAAAATAAAATAAGATGCATTTTATTCACAATATACATACACAACCTAAACTGGTTGTTGAGTGTTTTTTAGCTTACGTACAAGTAATAAGTATATCAATTTATATTCTGGAAAAACGTAAAAAATTTAATTATGGCTAACTTGCCCAAAATTCAACCGAATATGATGATTTAGAAGAAAGTAAACTATATAACTAAACTATATAACCAAGTTCTAGCAAAAAATATCAAATAGTTTGGCCGCAATTTCATTTTTAGTCCAAATTTCAGAAAATTTTCAAAATGTTCCTCAATTTGTCCAAATGATCGTACAATTTTTTTTTTACCAAAATGAAGAACGTTTTTTATATACTTTCACGTGATGTAACTAAAAAATAACTTTTTTTAAATTTGCTGATTTTTTATCATTTTTCGTATATACATGCGCGCGGTGATTCCCCGTCATTTTCGGTATTATACCTATGCGCACACAAGTATACGTGTAATTATTCATTATAAAAATTTCAATATTAATAATAGAAAGTGGTTGTGAGCAGGTTTTAAAAATTCACTTGCTTTTTATTAAACTTTTCACATATATTGATTATTATTTTATTTCATTTATGTTTTCTTTTTCTAATAGTTGTACTAGATGTGCTATTGCAAGAAGTATCTACTTCCGAATCGGTAACTGGAGTTTGGAATATTTCTTCACCCTCGTCATCGCTAAAATCGTGTATATCTGAGATATTCTCTGAAGTACAAACATCTTCTTCATAATTATCAACTTCTTCGAATTCTTCAATATCATAAATATCAGGACTAATTTCTCATTGATCAAGCTCTTCATCAACTACAGCCTCGTCAACAATATTATCTGCATTTTGACAAACTTCTGTCAATTTTGAATGGCAGCACACAACAGATAATGGACTGATGCCGATAAAGACTGATAAAGTTCTGAATTGCTCAATATAATTGCTTGTGATTGTAAGGTCGGTTCCAAAGCAAACGTTGTTCATGCAAAACTACTGGCGTCACATGCAGTAATTTATGCCACAATCGAAAGAATACCTCTACTACTAACCGGAAGCAGGATATAAGTTTAAAACAACCAGTATTATAATAAATTGTACTTTTTGAATACAAAAATTTATACCCCTTTCCTGTAATTAGTAAATATTATATTTCAATGTATAGTTAAAATCACGAAAGTTGTCATTCACGCCATCAATTTATGTACTTATCAACGACATGCGACTTTTCTATCTTTGCAAATACAAAACGCATAAGATGTGCATAACAGAGCTGCTGAGGTTACGACAGAAGTTCGGAGCGTAACGATTCGTTTTACAAATGAATACTACAAGCGTTAGTTGTAGCCGCAATCAACGTTGAGCATTCTGTCAGTTCTCTGTTAACGCAGCAGCGTGCGGTTGATAAAAGACTGAGTGCAGTGGCCAGAGATATGGTGGTGAAATTAATCGAGTGCTTTAATCAGGAAACCGTAACGGATGTTCCCTTTTATCTTTTCAAGAAATCCATGTAGTGAATTGTAAAATTAAATGCGGCAATGAATGTTAAAATTCATTGTATCGCATGCTATTATTGTCCAGATATTTCCATCACAAAATACTTGTCGTTTGCATACGTTGATACGTCCATGCGTGTCATTCTGTGTGACCTTGAGATGATTTGATTCGGAAATTAAAGGATGATGACGTGAACGACATTCATGATTGGAACTGTATTTATAAAAACACTTGACACTTGATCATAAATATGATGATGATGATTATGATCAAAGCTACTTCTTTAAATGAAATGAGTGTATCACAAAAAGTCTTAAAATTGAACCTACTCCTGGAATAATACATTTTCAAACTTCCTGCCATTTAAAAATTATTTCTACGCGTCGCCATGTTAATACCGCGATCGTCAACATCATTTAAAATATTTACAGTAATTCAATGTCGCTTATAGATTGCTATAATGCTCGATCTGAGGACTTTTAGCTGATCCACCCTGTACGTCTATACCTGCCCTGAATTGCATGTAACACACCTGAGCGCAAATATGAATTCTAAAAGTACTCGACATAACCAAGGCATAATTTAATCTAGCGAGAGAGAATAAAAATAGAACGTGCCAAGATTGAACGTGTTCGCCGTTGAGAGGCGCATTCGCTCTCTATACGTGCAACTTTTTTTGCCGTGTCGAGCTTAACCCTAAACAATTTATGGTCGATTTATCAAGATAAACGGGTCCTTATTGAATTAAATAGCGATAATAGCCCGGACCAACCAGTTGGGTTCATAGGAAATTTATAAGCCGTTTTCATTGTTTGTTTTTCTTCACTTAATTCCGTTTCAATCCGTAATCTCTTTGGTCGCTGCAACCGGATAGTGGGCCGGATTTTATAATAGTTTTGCTTTTGTTGATAAAATTCTGCCAAAAGATTACTTCTCATCAAATCTACCGCTTCGCTGCCTGATCTATTTAGGAAGATGGTTTTAAATCGATCGCTGTTAAGAATCTAATTCGGTCTGCCACAAATTAATCGAATCGTGGCTTTTTATCTTTACGGCGATGTCGTTCCAGGTAATTCTATATAATGATTATTCCATTTCTGGATTAATAAACCAATCGGGACGGCATTTATTTGTGCCATTTTAACCAACGACATAAGTCAGTATTAGTGGAGTCAAATTAGCTCAGAAATGCGCTATGTTTCGGAATAATTACGGGAAGCTTGGATTTCCGTGAAACTTTTTGATAGACACTTGAAATACTTTAAAATCAAAAGTTATACTGTTATATTTGCCCGCTAATTATTTCTTAATCGTTTTAAACAAAAGAAAAACGTTTTTTATGTAAATTTGTAATAACACAACGAATTTTAAAGCAATTATATTCAAATTGATATTCTAGGGGTTTTTGAGGTCACTGAAACCGAATATAAAGCTGAAAAATAAAAATTCAAAATGGCTGATCTAATATGGCCGACTTTATGTAAAATATTTCCTAAAAAATGACGTAACTCGAAGAATTTCAAATAAATTTCGCTTAAATTAATATTAAGGGTGATTTTGAGGCCACTGAAAAAGAATATGATCTTGAAAATTAGAAAATCAAAATGGCTGATTCAATATGGCCGACTTTTGGTACAATATTTCGTATAAAATGAATTTTAAATAAATGTCGTTCGTTTGAATATATAGTTCATTAATAAATTTTTTTACCATAAAAGGACCTCGCTGAAAACATTATGAAAAATGGCTTTCTGTCAAACTATTTGAAACCACCTGATTTTAGTAGTCTATGGACAGTAGATCAAATGTGTCAATCGGGCACTACGCCCTAAAATCTCAGGGTTCAAAGATATACGCCACTGATGTTACACTGCTTTATGTTTCATAGCCTACATGTATGATACGACATTTATGCTTTATGTCTACGAAAATGGCTTGCCCAGGTTGCATAAAAGATTAAGGGAAGACTGTTCATCATCTTCGATGATTCTAACCTTCAAAATTCCTCGGGGTGAAAGGCCAAGGTCGTCTCAAGGTTGAATCTGGTTAGAAAGGAGACATATATTTTGTGGACTTAAAAATGAAAAAAGAAGAATATTTTTTTACTTTAGATATGATTTTGTTTTTGCCAGTTAGATTGTGAAGGATAGTAATGAATAACGTTGAAAAAGAACAATTATTATATATACGTTAGATGGAAAATATTTATTTATATACCAACACAGAGCATGAAAACAATGTAAGAATTAATTTTAGGACAATGGCATTTAAGAACGTCAGGTATGAATTATCATTCATGGAATTTCAATCGTTCGAACGTTGTATCATCAAGGTGATGCCGATTGTTTGAACGAAAAAGAGAATCGTTATATATAATTGATAATATAAAACATATTCCTGATCTTCTTTGGAACCTTCCTAGGAAGCAATAACATGCGAGCGTGAAGCTCAGTAGATCGGTAGTATATATGATAGATAATCGTTGAATTGACCTTGAGTGACCAGATTCAACCTTGAGATGACCTGAAAAATCTTTCCTTAATCTTTTATGCAACCTGGGCAAGCTATTTTCGTAGACATAAAGCATAAATGTCGTATCATACATGCGGCCTATGAAACACAAAGTAGTGCAACTTCAGCGGCATATATCTTTGAACCCTAAGTTTTTAGGGCGTAATGCCCATTGACACTTTTGATCTACTGTCCACAGACTACTTAAATCAGGTGGTTTCAAATAGTTTGACAGAAAGCCATTTTTCATAAGGTTTCCTGTGGGGTCCTTTCAATTTCTTTTCAGTTATTTACGGTATTTTCGTATATCAATTACTAATTAAAATAAATATTAATTTCTATAGTTTACAGTTTTTTCCAGTTATTTACAACTTTTGTCGATTAATATCAGTTATTTTTGTGATGTTTCTTGGCATAAACAATTTTCGTATCCCTCGTGTAAATGTGCTTTGCGACAAATTTGTTAAAAATTATTAAAAACAGGAAATAACTGTTATTAATAACAGTAATAGTTACTTACATTTTAAAATTTCCGTCGGGGACAATATGAAAAAAATATAGATAACAGTACTTACCAATAATATTCTGAGAATAAGATTTTTCACAACTGTGTGTATAAATATATTTTTATATATATACCGTATAAATTGAAAAAATATATTTTAACATAGTTTCATAATAATTGTAAAAAAATATACAATGAAAATAAATAAAATACCTTAAGGCCCCTCTACACATTGGCCCATCATGACGAGCCATCACATCATGATGGCCAATGATTGGCCATCGCTTTGGGCGGCCACTGTGAACCATTGCTACCGTCCACACGCTGGCCCATCTTCGGGTATAGCGGTAGTCGCGGGTAGCCCTAGACCTTTGACGTGTGTTCAAAAACCGATACAGAGGCCATCGTCGGCGATGATCAGCATCAACCATCAGTCATAGGCTATCCTACGCCATTGCGCCCTTTACACGATGACCCGTCGTCATGGCCCATCGTGATGGGCCATTGTGTAGAGGGGCCTTTAGAAGTTAATTGCAGAGAAAATATTTATATGTACTGTAAAATACGGAATTGGTTTATTTGAATATAATCTAAAATGTCAACATAAATTTATTTTAAAATTCAATAAAGTAATTTATACTCATAACTTACTTAGACATGTACACCTATTAGTCAACAATTATTGTCACTGTTCTAATTATTCAAACAAAATAATATTAAAATAAAAACGAAGCAAGAAGTAAATATCACATTGTAATATTTGACAGTACAAGGTAATCTATGAAAACGTAGCCCACTACTTTTTAACAATTATCCCATATCTGTACATACACACACACAGCAACATTCGACAGGCCTACAGCTGCACAGACCTTCTTCCATATTTCTCTCAGATATATTTATCGAGTGATGGTAATACACCGAGACAATTAATATTTGGACTGAATTTTTACTATTTAAAACAGAAAAACTATCTTAAAAACTTAAA
This sequence comes from Leptura quadrifasciata, assembly GCA_963675555.1. Classification (NCBI taxonomy): domain Eukaryota; kingdom Metazoa; phylum Arthropoda; class Insecta; order Coleoptera; family Cerambycidae; genus Leptura; species Leptura quadrifasciata. The sequence goes on from OY776674.1 coordinate 30,629,239, forward strand.
AATTGCGTCAATTTATTGTAAAAACGCAATTTTTTCGATTTTCTGTGAAAAGTATATGTTAATATACATATATCAAAAAAATTATTTATACATGGAATTTACTTCTTTCAAGGTTCTTCTATAAAGTATATGCTAGGTGGGACAACGAGAAATTTTTTTTATAAAAATTATAAAGATTTATATTACCTCAATTTTCATTAACTTTGGAGCAATATTATTTTTAATTTTGTACATTTATAAAAGATAGCATAAATTTAATTTAAAGATATAACGACTAAAAGCATTACAAAAAACACATTTCAAGCTTAATAAAACGGACCTTTAAAGTGTTAATAGCATATTTTAAATAGAAGTAATAGATCGTTGAAATTATCCATAAAAATTAAAATTTGGTACTTTTTCCAATATTTCAAGTCCTGTATATTAAAAAATAAATTTTTAAGACTTTTTTTACATCATACATCTTTTTGTTTATTACTTTAAGAGTAAACTGTGAAAAGTTCAAATCTTTATCTTAAAATTTTGGAAATGGCATAGCTTTAACGAATTTTGTAGAAAAACTCATTATGCGTTAAAGTTCATATACTGTCGTGAGCAGAAAAAAATAGGACAACTTTTTTTTTCTAATGTAAATCTGTCTCTATTTGAATATGTAATGAGTAGCCGAAATAAAACAGATATTACTTTTAATTTATTTTTTATTTTAATGCTGTATGTAGTTATTGCTATAGTAAATGATGGATGGTTAATGAGACAAATTGCACTGCGTTATAACATTAACAAAAATTTGGAGTGTAACATTTTAAGAAAGTGGAGAATAAACGGTACAATTAGTAGAAATCCTGGATCAAAGGACAAAGGATATCCTACTTAACAAGAAACTAACTATTAATATTTCGTTATTGCACCATTTCTATTTATAACTTCTATAAGTCTGTTTGGCATATAATTAAATAATCGTATGCAATAATAATCATGAGTAATAATATTTTCCCATGCATTATTTACTATTTCCAGTAATTCTTGGGCATTCCGTGGTCTCACATTTCGTTTTTGGATACTTCTTACGAGTAATCCCCATACTTCTTCCAAAGGGTTAAGATCTGGACTATGACTGGGCCAGTTAAGAACATTCATGTTGTTATCTTGAAACCAGTTAGTTACGGTATGAGCAGTATGAACGGAACAATAATTGTGACACAGAAGGGAGCATAATATTGTCTAAAATCCTAATATACGTTTCACTATTAAATCGTTCCTCAATATGCCACAAAACACCAGGAGACCACGTACCGATATCCAAGCCCACATATTGACGAAAAATCTACCACTTTTATCCTTGTTAGATATATATTTCTTATCGAATCGAGTATTCGGAGGGCGGTAAACACGAATACGACCGCTGTGTGTTGACTGGAAAGTTTTTTCGTCTGTAAAGATTACATTGTTCCAAAAATTTACATCATGCGCTAAAAATTCAAGCGTAAATCCTACTCGAGCTTCTTTATGTTCAGCTTTAAGTAAGTATTTTTGTGCTGCTGCATGACAGCGTAGCTCCGATTCTCTTACTCGCCGGCGACCAGTACTACTCGATCTAGGAAAATTCGTTCCACTCACACACGGAGTTGGCATAGGAGTGAGTGTAGAATGTAGTGGTTAATAGGGTAAAATCACTACATGGAAAATTGCTGTCAGGTATGTTAAGTTTTAGTTAAGAGCCATGAAAACATTTTTATAGCAAGAAAATCTTATTTAGATGAGACCGTTGCTTCTGATATTACACCCATGCAAAACACATTTTTGCATATTGTTATGTGCTGCCCTCTAACGGAGAGAGATGTAATTAGTCCTTGATTAAAGTGAAGAGAGATCCATTATTTAGTTGACGGCCGGTAGGATGGCGCCATCTTTGGGCCAACTGACGAACCGCCATTTAACGCCTAGAAAATTGTAGAAATTGTCACAATATTCCAGAAGGTTCTGGAAGCAGATTCGAGTACGTTCTAGTTTTGTATATAAAAAGATGAATCTGGCGCACGCAGACAGTCCAGTACAGTTCAGTATACAGTACAGTTCTGATATACAGAGTTAGATATGAAATGACAAATGATCAGATGAAATAAAGAAGAGTAATAAGTTGTGATTTAAAGTAGTGGATTTATGTTAGATTAAATTTATTATTAGTTGATTAATTAATGTAATTTAAGTGATTAATAAAGTAGTGATTTGTGAAGATTCTTGTTTCAATTTATCGAACCTACAAGGTGTTTACTGGAGGGTGTAAACATGTAATAGTATTAACCTTTTCGGCAACTGAAACAATTAATAATATTTATTGGTGCTAATATTTTTTTTTTTTTTAATATATTTATTTAACGTCGGTCTATTTCCGCTACTGAGGCCTAACACCGACGCCTGTAGACGAGCTACCCCCAACCAGGAATTTTGCCGAACCTCTTCCCTTAAGAAGAGTAGGGATCTTTTACTTGCCTAACATTTAATAGACAAGGGACCGACGGCTTTACATCCCCTCCGAAGGATGGTATATCTCCTATACAACCCTCGTCTAAGGTTGTATAGCTTCCGCGCATACACTGATATACAAGCCGCTGGAAGATGGGTGAGGCGAGGACGTGGTCTTCGTTGGAACGGTCACCAATCCAACTACTAACCACGCCTAACGTTGCTTTACATCGCATATCGAAGTATGTACATAGTAAAGACGCACCCACGCTCGCCCCTGGTGCTAATATACTATGTACAGTATATACACAAGTCAGTAAAATACATTATAGTTAGAAAATATAAAATGACCGTCTTGAATACACATGTAAAATTTGAACAAAATCGATCCAGTAGTTTGGGTTCGAGGTGCGACCACAGACGACAGACAGCAGACAGACAGATAACCAATCTATTGGATTCAGGGGACTTCAAAACGTGTAAATCCATCAAAAACTCAAAATTAAATTTTTTGCGCGATCATCATACTTTCCTTATACAGGGTGGACCATTAATAATAGGCCATAGTCAGGGGTAGATTCTTTGGGCTAAAATATGAGGATATAACTAAATATGCTTTAGTAAAATGTTGCTGTGAAAAAAGATACAGGGTGTCGAACTTCAAATTATTTATTCGTTTCTTTGCAATAACTCTTGACTGAAATTTGCTAGAGAAACTTTTTTTATTGTAAGAAACAGTAATGTATGTATTACATCACGTTAGATCATAGAGGGTGCCGCAGGAACTGTATCTGATGATGAATTTTTCTCATATTTTTTTTGGCGAAACGTTGTCGTACTTCTGACCAGAAAATCTTATGGAGGCGTCATTTCTACGTATAATAGGTACACTTGTTAGAACTTGATAACTCCAACCGTTCTCGAGGAAAGTGCCGTTAAACATTTCAATAATTTTTTGAAAGACAAATTCAAATTTAATGAAACAAAGTGTATTTATTGAAAAGTGTGCTTTGGTTACGTTTTAGTTCTGCCATTTACGTCATTTAATCATTTTATTTTGTTCTTATGTTCCTCGAGCTAATTTCTTTAACTTCTTTATTTACAATGCCGCAGCGGCTGCAGGCAGTCTCGAGACTTCGCAACGGGGCCGAACAAGTCAAGGGCGGCCTGGTTGCTAGGTAGAAGCCGGAGGACTCTGAACCAATTGGTCGGAGTCCTAACTGGTCACTGCAGGCTCAGAAGACACCTATCACTGATAGGGGTTGAGGTAGATCCCACCTGCCCAAGAT